>BSBM01000753.1:28595000-30995000 GCA_027924585.1 Larix kaempferi | reverse complement strand
ATGTATATTGTATTCCTATAGAGATGTTATTATTCCTCTATATGGAAGTGTCGTCATTTATATTGTAAGTGTTGTAACTTATACTTGATGGGTTATTAGACCACCTTGTTGGGGTCGGCCCTGTATAAGTCATGTGGGTCAAAGGGTTATTAGACCACCCTATTGGGGGTCGGCCATGTGGGTCAAAGGGTTATTAGACCACCCTAGTGGGGGTCGGCCCAGTCAGCATTATGTTAAGTGGTTAAGTTGAGGCCGACCTAGTTGAGTAAAGGTCAAGTCAAGTTAGTGTATAAATAGAGAGTGTGTCTCTCTCATTTATACACATTCTATTCTCTCACTCACACTTTGGAGAGTGGCGCACTTGTGGAGGAGGAGGCTCTACTGCTAGGAGAAGACTATCTCTTGTATTCTGGTTGTATCATTGCTCTATCTATCTCTGAGGAAGTTATTGGGGTTTTTCACCTTTATGGTTTTCCCCAAGTAAACTCTGTGTCTCTTGTGTGCTTGCATTATTGTGTCCATGATTGATATGCTATAGATTTGCTATACATGTTGTTCTCTCAGTTAAGATCCTAGATCAGATTGAAGTAAATTCTGAAAATTTAACACATGATTTGGACCACAATGAGCCATTAGCTCCAGTAGCAAGAAGGGTTCCTGAAAGACTTGTTTTGGAAAATACAACTTCTACATAGTGGGATGCACATCAGAGGAGCAGATCCAGATCTAGCACATGCATTGCTATCCTATAGAGGAGCGGCTTGCCAATAGTTTTGCAAAGGCTTTCACTGAGGAAAGTTTTTTCCTTCTCTGCTTAGCATGAAGGTTCTTTGAGTTCCCTATTGGTGTTCTTTTTTAGGGGGGTATTTTTCCCCTGAGGCTTTTCCCCATTTCCTTGGTTCATGTAAAGTTCTTTATTTTTTATCATTTATTTGATTGTATGGGTGACCTTTGGTCTTAGTAACCAAGGCCTAGGATGAAAAGTATGGATTAAGGGGGGGTGTTATGATATTTCAATACTCCATCCTTGTCCTACCTATCATTATTTATTTTTCCTAGTTGTTGATGATGTCATTTCCCCCCTAGTGGTGTGAAAATGTCATCCAGGATCCATCTACCACCTTCTGAACCCTGCATGCATCATTTAAGGACCACTTCAGTTAGTTCCCTATTTTATAGGAACCTACTGAGTGTTCCAGTGCATTCCACCTGAGTTATCTGACTCTTGTGGGGGGTTAGATCTCCGGATGCCATTGATTGTGGCCTCATGCGCCCTTTTCTGACTGGCATGCATGACAAACTCACTATTGTGCCCTCCTTAGTCAGTTAACTGACTGTGACTTCAGTTAGATGAGTTTAGGTTCAGTTCATTTGACTTTGAGTCTTCCAGAGCACTCCGGTGGTGATAATCCCTATGCTAGTCCAACTGATGTTCGAATTCTCCTGCATGATTCAAATTCTCTCCATTGTAACATCATTGTTTACTATACTGATTATTGGAACATGTGATATTATTCTGCTCCTATCTGAGTTCCACTGCATTATTATTCTTCTGCTCTTTTTTACTCCAGTTTTCACTCTTCTTCAAATTTTCTGCTCGTTCTTTCTTTGTGAGGTATCCTCGGCTCTTTAGATCTGTTGTTACATAGAATTTCACATGAATCCCATGATTCTAACACCCAAGAGTCTGTAATATTATCTAATGAAATGATTAAAACGTCTTGCAACACATCACCTACTACATTTGCTTCTCGATTATTCTCTTATTGTCCTTCTCAGTGTTTTCCTTTTAGAGACCAATAGTGCTTCTTCACGCGTCCTTTCTTTCCACAATGCCAACACTCTAGCTTCCCTCTCAATTTGGATCTCCCTTCATAGACTTCCTATGATTCCTTGGGCCCTTTCCTCTCTCCCTTTGTATTTCCTTATTCTCCACAGTAAAAGCATTACTTGATGTCTCACCTATGTTTTTTCGTCGCATTTCCTAGCTAAGAATAACACCAACACATCATTGAATTTTAAAGTGCTTGAACCAGAGATAGAGTTACTCGCAGCCATGACCAAGCCATTCTAGCTTTCTGGCAATGAGCACAAAATAAAAAATCCCTAACGTCATCATCAAATTTTACTCCTATAGAACTTAATTAATTGGTGACCGTGTTAAACTCATTTAAATGATTAGCAACTGACCCACCTAATTCTGACATCTTCATATTAAATAAATGCTTCATAAGAAGTACCTTGTTGGAGGTTGAGAGTTATTCATACAATTTAGTCAAATCCTTCATCAGATCCTTCGTTGTCTTTTCTTTTGAAATGTTGAAGGCCACCGACACTTCTAGGCACAACTCTATTGTTCCTAGTGCCTTTTTTTCAAGAACCTCCCATTCTTCGTCATTCATAGTCATTGACTTCTTTGCTTTTCCACCCAACTGTAGGAAAAAATCCTTCTCATATATATAGTCCTCCATATGCATCTTCCATAGCTGGTAGGTTCGGCCGTTAAACTTCTCGACCCTAAACTTGCCTTCTTTTGCCGTTGCTCCCACTCGAACTAGGAAACCCTCCTTTCTTATGAGTTTATTAGACAAATAAAAATTTGGCTTTGATACCAATTGTTAGGAATAATATTGCAAAGCAATAAAAACAAAATGAACGTGGAAACAAAACACAGAAGAGCACAATACAAGAGAGACCAATATACATGGTTCACCCAATATGAGCTACATCCACATAGAAACATCCAATCCTTTCTTTATTCCATCCAACAAAATGAAGGGATAAAACCTGCAACATCCTCTTCACTCTCTTATAGTCTCTCTTACTCACACTACATAGTCGTAGTACAATTCCCTCTTAAAAAGAGGGTTTCCTTCTAGGGAAAAACCTACCAACATAACTTCTATTGTCTGATATTTGACCTAATGACCAATGGTCCATATTGATTATGAAATTATAATATTTTATAACGCATTTTTTTCAAAAAAAATCTCTTTGGGGGCGTTTCCCACAAACCCCCGCTAAGGGGGCTCCAAAAGATTGTCGCTGCCATCCTTGGCAACAATAGTTGTGGGGAAAGCCCCCCCCACACCCTTGTCAAGAAATGGGATCCAAACACAATTGAAAACAAGACCTCTGAATTAGAAAGATAATCAGGTTCCACAACCAACAAATCATTCTCTTATCTCTGATGCAAGTGATTTTGCAATTTCTATCAAGTTGCATCTCACTAAAATCACAATATCGTTGCATTGGTCGCTTGACACATGGAGCTCTTTGGTGATTTCTCCCATCTCACTAGCATAAAGAAAGGGAACCATATACCCATGCATTGCCATACACAGTATCCTTTTTACATCAAACTTCAAATAATTTTCAATGTTTTCTATATCAATGATAGTAGTCCAACTTGTATTCTGCAATATACATTGTGCAACTTTGAGACATTCACAAGGACATTCATTTCATAAAACATAGAAAAAATTCCAACCAATGTTAATAATGTCTCTATATCAGTTAGTCGAAAGAGAAAATCTTGAGCTTTGTCTACACTGAAGTGATGTTCATACATCACCCCTGTTAGCACCCAAATCTACTTGTCAAAAATTTTCATCTTTGGCCCGGTTTCACCATTCCACGACGCATATGTCGACCTGCCAAATGAGTGACACCACAAAATGTGCACGCATGTAAGACTCAAGTTACCCTATCCTGTCATTATCTTCATTCTTGTTGTCAAAGCTGGTTATCCTCCTATCATTCTTGGTGAAGTTTCGCATTCCTAGATTTTATGTGCCTATCATTCTTTGTTTTGTCAAATACCTTTTACAAAATTAAATAAAAATGATTATTATAAATCTTTTTAATTTCTATTCAAATAATAATAATTATTATTATTATTATTTGTTAAAAGTTTCGCTACAAATTTAAGCTAATACCATTATAAACTCCAAGCCATTATCTTACCATGTCACGTAGTTTTTATTAAAAAAATAAATTTATTATTAAATACACATACTTATACCTTATAGCCCTAATCTTCTGCAGGTCACGTGAATATTAAAGGCATAAATTTAAGCTCATACCATTATATACTCCAAGCCATTATCTTAACATGTCACGTAGTTTTTATTAAAGAAAAAGAATTTTATTGTTAAATGCACATCCTTATACCTTATAGCCCTAATCTTCTCCATGTCACGTGAATCTTAAAGGCATCAAGTTTTTTAAACTCATACTATTATAAACACCAAGCCATTATCTTAGCATGTCACGTAGTTTTTATTAAAAAAAATTATTATAAACTCCAAGCCATTATCTTAGCATGTCACGTCGTTTTTATTAAAAAAAAATTATTATTAAATGCACATACTTATACCTTATAGTCCTAATTTTCTCCATGTCACGTGAATCTTAAAATCTTGTAGACATAAATTTAAGCTCATACCATTATAGACTCCAAGCCATTATCTTAACATGCCACGTAGTTTTTATTATAGAAAAATAATTTTATTATTAAATTCACATACTTATACCTTATAGCCCTAATCTTCTCCATGTTATTTTAACATGTCACGCAGTTTTTATTAAAGAAAAATAATTTTATTATTAAATAATTATACCTTATAGCCCTAATCTTCTCCATGTCACGTGAACCTTAAAGTCATAAAGTTTTTTAATGTTTTTTTTTATGGAAAAAACATCTTCTCCATGTCACGCCTAGAACTATAGATGGAAGGAGAGTCATTTACCCCGCTTTAAGCATGAGCTTGGAAAATCAAGTTTTGGGGTCAAGATATGATTGTGTGTTAAATTTGAAATTATTTTGTGTATATTCTAAATGGATGGGCAGTGGCAGTTGAAGATACCATATTTTTTTTGAATAGTGAAGATAGCATTTGATTGTCGTTTAGTGTGGTTTTGGGGATAAAGCTTAAATTTTTGTACTGAGTAAAATAGAGTTTGTGTGAGCTTTTATTAATTTAACAGGACTCTGGTGAGTTAGGAGAAACAAAATATAGAGTTATGAAAATCTTTCAAGGGCATGCAAAGCTTCTCTCTGATATGAAGCCTTGTAAAGAATTTAACCTCTGTACTTCGTGAGCAATAAAAAATATGTTTTCAACTTTGTTGGAAAACCTGGTCTAATTCTTAACAAAAAATCTAGCTCCTAAAAAAACACAAATATAATCACTAAAATGAGGTAATCTTACCTAGAAGCCTAGGCAGAACTGGAAGAATCGACCACTAATGAGTTGAGACTCCAGCGGGCTGCGGTCGAGTGAGTAAACAGTTCAGACTCCAGCGGGCTATGGACCGTGGTATGCTTGAAGTTGGGCTTGCTAATTACTAATGAAGGGTGAGCCATCATTGATTAATGGTTCACCATGGTCGATTCAATCCATCATTTATTTCTGCATTCAATTAACAAGTAGTAATTTACCTAACACGTTACACGTAGACTCATCCAGTATTTCGACGTAGACTATCAGCCAATTCAACCCGCTACCCAGCCTTTAGGCCCCACTCGAAGACTAGTCATTGAATCACTATAGCTGCACAGCCTCGGGCTATAGTGCCCCTTTTTAATAAATTTGGAAAAATTGGAAAAATTGCAATTTTTGGCCAATTCGACCCTTACTAGTTATGACACCAATGCTTCCAAATGGCTCCAAATGATTCCAAATTGGTTCTGAAGGTATATGAAAGGTATTGGGACATAAAAATGAGGTTGATAGATGTCTGGACACTCTCAAAAGACTTCTACAACATTCATTTAACTTCAGGAGAAATTGGGGAATTTTACTAGCCATTTCGAGGTTCAAACCCCCAAGGGTGGAGGTCACTAATGGCTTCCCAAATGCAGTACGAACCTCCCAAATTTAAGAAAAGACACATGGTTTAGTTAAAGGAATTCAATGGGCACCCAAATGCATCATTAATCAGTTTCTAAAGGTTGTTTCAATTCCCATAAATCAGAGGTTTGTGGACATGTCTTCACATAGGGGGAAATGATAGGAAACTTCACCACTTGCTATAAAATTCGAGATTTATGTTCCAAAGGCTTATGTAATGTATATGAAACTTCTTCAGGACATTAATGACTCTCCATACATCATAATAATCACATATGTTAACTGATACAAATCGAAATAAAGCAACTTCAAGCTCTCACAACAAGATATAGGGAAAATGACACCATTTATGCATTGTTTGGTATTTTTACATAGTTTCACCTGGTATTTCTACCTGATAGTCTTCTAAGCATCAAATATATATATATATATATATATATATATATATATATTACAAATAAATGGTGTATCTTGGACTCTCACAAAGAGATCAACATCTCAACAAGTGCGTCCTTCCTCCAAGAGCCAAAATATGCAGAGAAATGTGAGATAGAGATGGGAACAAGTTGAAGAAGAAAGAATCACGAGATTCCCTGTAGCTTCAACATGCAACAAATAACTCCATTGTAGCTCCACATGAAAGTTCTGAATGGCCTGTCCAATTTTCAATTAGGATGGGAATCTTTCACCATCAAAATTGGTACTAAGCCAAGTAGAATAGCACTCTACTAGCTTGGACAAGCTATGCTCTACAATTTGAAAAATGAGAAATGATCATAAGCCACTCTCCTTCTTGGTTCTTGTCTTTTATTACCTTCCCATGCTTTCCATGGTTCGAATTCCCTCCATGAGCTTCATGCCAACTCGAATTGGAAAGAGATTCCAATGTGTGCCACTTGTCCATCAATTCCCTGCCTTCTCCTTCACTCAATTCGAATGGATGACTCTTTGACTGCCCTAACTCCCTTGTGCGCCCTCTTGGAGGCTATTTTTAGACTTGACATGTCATATATGTCATATGTTAGCATTCAGGTCTGATTTGTGTCATAAGTGTCATAGCATCTTCATTATTGTTGTCATAGAAGCTAGGGAATCTAGCCCAAGTGTCCCAATAGCTCCAAGATGCCTCTTCCTCTTCCATGGGAGTTAATACTCCTCTCAAATTTGACCCTCATTGAGTCATTCCAAATATAATTCCCTTCCAACTCCCCCAAGAATGTTGGACTCCACCTAGGATTCGAATGGGTGAGAGTGGGATGCCATGTGGTATGGGGAATCTTGCTTAAGTGGGCCCCACACCTCCAATGTGCCCTCATGACCAAGTGCCACCTTATTTTCCTATCTTAATTATTTGTTTATTACCCATTTAATATATTTTGTCAAGATAATGTCCATTTGGGAGTTTTATATGTGATATCCATCCTTTATGACCTATTATGGTAAAAATGAAAACATTGTTTTACACTTGGTTACTAGTCAGGAGCTCAATGCCAAGGCTCCACCAGTGGACCTGGAGAATGGTATTATGTCTATAAGTGTCGTTATAAACTTAAGGACTAGGCACTTGAAGAAAAGAAAGGGTTATTTTCGACCTTAGGTTGGATATGTGTCATCCTAGGTTAACGTTAGTGGCTACTAACCTCGAAACCATTGTTCTGACTCCACTACCCCTTCTTTCGGCATAAAGGACTAATTGTTACCCTAAAGGATTTGACTAAGTGATCTAGAAGTCTTCATGATAGACGCTTAATACCTCGATCTATAGGTCTACACATGTGTACTTAATCTTTAGTATTTTAGCTAATTGATATTTTATTCCTTGTCAAACAAGACACCTCCAAGACATTCTATTAGTGCCTTTAAAAGGAAAAAGGGGAGACAATTAAGGATACTCGTGCATCTATACATAGGATATATATATGTCATTCTTTTAAATACTATTAAATTTATAGTAGTAAATCATTATTTTTGGCTACGGTGAAATTAACCTTGAAGTTAAAAGTTATATTCTTCTTGGATAGACTTAAAGATTAAGTATAAAATCCTCATACTAAGTTTAATATGTTTACATGTTGGAAGAGATTGAAAAACGCTTCCCCTACACGTATTAAGGTTATGACTCATAAGGGAGGATCGACCTTGAATCAAGCGCAAGCACCACATTGAATATTTTATCCTCAAAACTGATGTTCAAAGTTAGCGGAGCATAACATTGTTAATTAATAGATCCTACTAAGACAAGTGGCGGGGTATCTTCGTCAAAGATTACCACAAGCCAATCAACCCGATCTTGGAGGAATGTTGTTGGCCTCTTTGAAAGGAGAGACCGAGCTCCCAAATATGAAACCCTGTAAGTTTGCCACTTGGCAATCTGATGTGAAGCAAATCCGACGTAATCTTGGATGTGTGGCGGATTCCTCGAGGTAGTGGCTCAACCGGGGTGCGTTTAAATGAGGAGCACGATTTGGAAAAAAAGGGGGGAAAAGGGGGAAAAGAAACAAGAGGGGTTTCTTCTTATTGGACTGGGAGATCCAACCTCATAAAGGAGCGAAGAAGGAGAGCACTGCGGCTGGTCCCCTCAAACTCGTCCTTCTTTGGTATCGATCCATTTTCGTGTGAGAGGTAATTTTTGAAAATGATGTTTTGATGCTGTTATGTATGGGGCATGATCCTTGTCCATAGGTGGCTTGATTGTTATGCTTTCATATTTCGATATTGTGTTAGAGTTTCCTGTTTGCAGAGATTGCGTAGCAAGGTTTCATTTTAACAAGTGACGCATGCCAAAATTCCCAATAGGGTTTTTCTTCTACAAAAATCCGTATATCTATTTTATTCGGAGATATATATATTGCTCGAACAAGTCTAGTTTTTAGATTGAATAGTATCCACAATGCTATCATCAGAAGCTGTTGTGGATTAGTGTATGGTATGTGGTAGACTTTCTACATGGTAGAATGATTCTGTGGATAAGTTTTCCATTTACCTTTTTGTTAAATTGGTAGTTACTTCTGTTTGAAGTATCTTACCTCGCAAACAACAACAAAGATGATCTCTGTGACCAGATCGGCGATATCAATCCTCATTGGGTTCTGCAAATGTGTTTTTGCTATTAATACCTTGTATTTTATTACTGGTAATACTTCTGCGTGGAAGTATTTTACTCCACCAGCAAAGACAGAGTTAACCTCTGTTTTGGATCGTTACTAACTATCTATAATGGATTGTCAAGTCTTGAGTGCTTGTCTGTGACTCCAATATCTAAGCGTTGATGACGGCTATAAATTTTCAGACCCTGGTACTATATGCTTGTATTTGTCTAGTTTTGCGGCTATGGGATTGTCTAAATCCTTTTTTTTTCAAAACTCCTGTCTTAAGAGCAGAGTCGTATTGGGTTGCATACCATCCTTGCCCTGAGATCTTAAGAAGAGCCGAAGGCTCTCTCTCTATCTGTATACAATGGCTTTGCATTGAGTTTTCCTTTTGGGACATTCGGTCTTCCTTTATGTCTTTTAATTTAGCTTGAAATCTATAGAATAGTGAACGGCCAACGTAATCTATGGATATATGACTCCGTCAATTAATTCTTTTCAGTATGAACTCTGTCTTATTTTGTTCAACGTGAAACCCGGTAAGTTGATGATCGCCGAGCGACCCCGGACAAATCAGTTCTGTCGTGTATTCTTGCTAAGTCGATCCCGGTTATTGTTGGTTGCATGTTTTGTATGATCTTCAGATCAGCGAGTTGTTTCATTGTACCTAACTTTTCTAAATCTAGGTTAAGATGTGTTAGTAGCAGCGTCTATTCACTGCTATGTTTTGGTTTTTGATATATTTTTGTTGATATGTGTAGTGATAGCATTATAGTATTCGACCTTTGCTCATTACCTTTTTTTTTTGGGGATAGCTCAATCCCTGTATACCGATTGGAAGATTTCGATTAGCCTCTGCGCTATCATTTCATTGCTTCGACGACGTATGTCAATTGATGCATAATAGTATGTTTCCTTGAGATTTTATATGTTTGCTATCAGAGCTGGGCTATTTTTATAACGAAATCGATCCTTCCATACTTTATCTCAGTGCAGTGTCTTGTTAGGTTCAATACTCAGGAAATCTCATGCTTGGTATTCTAGCCAAGTCCACTTCTAATGATGGACACTTGGGTATCTTAATTCCAACATAATTGTACTGGTAAGGGTCTTACGAGGGCGCAGGGTATTCCGTTGACAATGAAATACTATATTTTAGCTTACATATATATATTTGATTGTTGCAAGTTTGTTATAAATCCTTTACATTTATAAGTACAAGAAAACTCTTGGTGAGTTTAGCATTATTTGTGTTTGGTATGTATTGTGGAATGAACAACTAGATCTTCGATTTAGATTTGTTTCCCCAAACTTAAGTATATATATAATACATGTGCCAATATTGAATGGGTCGCGCAGCACACCTCTTCCAACGCCTTTGGTTGGTGAATGCATTGTTCATACATTTTCTGTTGCGCGGATATGTATGCTGACGTGTTAATTATGTTTGTTTGAACTCTGATGAATAATTAAATATGTGATGTCATAGTTTACTCCATAAACAAATACATTGATCCATGACAAATGGTATGTCTAGAGGTCTCGGTAAGATGTAGAATCTTGACTAGGTTATTGTTGTAAATAGTTTTGTCTTGAAAACGCTCTCTCTAGGAGAGAGGTTTTGGACAATGAAAGGCCACAAGAGTGTTGTGGTATGTAACCAAAATTTGTTTTGGAATAATAATAAAAGATGCAACAACTTTGGTGGACGTAGCCCAAGAGTGGGTGAACCACGTGAAAATAGTCTCTCTTTTGTGGGATGTTTAAATTGACTTGTTATTTATGTTTTTGTCGGATGTGTTTATGGTTCATGCAGTACGTATCATGTTTCTCTTAGTAAATGCAATGTAATTTGGGAAATATTATGCTTTGATTTACAAGTTTTAATTATCCTTATCAACGATAATATCTTTGAGGAGACTTTAGGTATTATGAAATGTGTTCAAACATTCACTAAATCCTAACCTATCTTTGAGGTATATTACATCTGGTCTCTCTATCATTTGTGAAATGGTTATATAATACTTAATATCACAAGCAATTCAATTTTTATAAGAATGTCAAGTGTATGTACAAGGGTAAATTACATGTTGGTTGTTTTTCTTATATTGTTTTATTGTAAATTACATGTCGGCTGTTTTTCTTATATTGTTTTATTTAAGGGAAGAAAAATTTAATTTTCACCAAAATACTAAACATGCAACTGGTGGAGATGTTACATATGGTATCAGAGCATTAGGTTACAACACTAGGGCCTAATGAGCTCAACATGCGATAAGTAAGTATGAAGGTTGTTAAATTGACTAATCAATTATTTGTGTTTCATTTTGAATGCATGGGATTGCACTGGAGGAGGAGAAAAGGAATCTCCAAGGTCGACTTCAATTTCCTTCCGCCAGAGCATAGGTTGCAAACACTTGGGCTTATTGAGCTCTATCGGAGAAGAACAAATGCAAGTTAGTCGGACTAGAAAGGAGCTGCATTCTATAAGCCAAGAATAAAATGTTCACTTCCAAAGAATCGTCAAGAGATAAGCGACAAAACTTCTTGAAATTGCAAGTAAGTACGTATGAGTTTACTGAAAAGTTATAATTAGAGTATCTATTTGTGAACATTACATAAGTTCATTTGAATGATCTCCTATGGATGACACTAGGCGATGAATATCTCCTCACCCTTTACAATTAGTTTCATTGAATGACAAGAAAGTTTATAAATTTATAATGAGGTTGACCTTAGTAGTAAAATCTGTAAAGGTGCATGCTGCAGGAGGAGTCATTGTGAATTAATATTTCTAGTTATGAGGGAAACATAATTATATGATGTTAAGATTTTGTTTTATTCCATAAGTAGTATAGTTTGGCTAGACTAGGATGTCTGGCTCCCTTGAAACAAAGAAATTGACTTTAATTGGTGTGAAGTTTTTCTATGACTAGGAAATTGTGAGATTTCAAAGGAGAAAAATGGTTAATAGTCTCCTTGCTAATCAATTTCATTCTAGTATGTAATTGTATAGGATAAGTAATTATAATACGATTTTTGTGACATTGAAACATGCTCATACCCTTACATAGTGCAACAAAAGGAAAATAGTTATAATTACATATACATGTGAATATTAATCAGTAATATGAGAATGCATGAGTACCTTTTATATATACCTCTTATTTCAGTAATTTCTACTAAGATAGACATGGGAAACAATGAGTAATAGTGATACTTTTATTGCTCAATATTTATGATGACTTGTTATCCATGTACAACTATATGTTTTCTCAAATTGATTATTTTGTTAAGGGATAGATTATTGGAAACCTAGAACCAACATGAAATAAATACAGGTTAGTAGGATGCTGTAATCTTCTGACGTCCGTATGTTGCCACAAAGAATGAATGTTTCTATTTATTATGTGTTAAGGAAAACATTGATGACATGGAATTTGCAGGGTAGATCGGAAGGGATCTTTGATACAGTAATCGAGGTATAAGCTTTTATGAAACAAGTAAAAATGGTGTTTGAACATATGTTATATATACGATTGTTCTTATGATTTAATTACCTTTATACGACTAACACTTTGAATGTTGTGGTCGAGCAAATGTGTTTTCCCACACATCACTGCCTGACACCCATCAATGGGTAAATGTGGGATATATATATATCGACTCATGTATAATACTAATATGTGATGATACAAGAAAAACTGGAACCTCGGCAGGTGAAGGTGAGCTATGCGGTCGCCTTTACAAAGGTACATGGTTATCTGTATAAGGTATGTAAGCTGGTTTTAGACAATTGGTTATCTCTATATAATGTTAGGGTATACAAAAAGGGTTGTACAACTAAAAATAGGAATTGTGTTGAAATGGTGAAAGCTAACATTCGAGGTTAAATGATCATAGTGTCCATGGATCATCATAAAAAGAATGGTATATCGTGTTCAAAGCATTATGTAATATTATAAGCTAGTTATGTGTAGTAGGAAATGGCATCTTAGATGATTACATATGGATATTTTATTAAGAAAGATGATTTTTTTTGTTTAAGGAAGGGATCTTCCTACAACATTTGATTTTGTATATATAAAGTGATACTAACAAGTGGAATTTGGCAGATGGTGAAATCTCTGCGAAGCTTGTGAAGATGCAAGAGCATAAATATTATGCATGGTAAAATAAGGGGGTGAGGATTTAAGATCCACATCCCAACGGTTACAGATTATTTTAAATTTTGATATATATATATATATATATATATATATTTTTTTTTTCTTTTTTCTTTTTTCTTTTTTTTTTCAGGAACTCGACCCAGATTGGTCAGAGTAATTGTATGGCTACATACTGTAATGTGACGAAATAAATTGATTAAATTGAAAGAGATTTTTGTAGACTCAAGCAAGGCGGCTTGGGGAAAATAAATTCCGGGACTCAAGCGAGAAGGCTTGAGGGGAATTGTGTAAAGAGTGTTGTAATGGCATTGAAATACTCCCAAAAATAGGGGATTGAACAGCCACTAGGATTCTCGGAGAATCGGATGGCTGTAAGACCTAGGCAAGCTATAAGAAAATGTATATGTGGGAGGCAGGACGCTGCTTAGTATGCATGAAAGAAATGTTTGCTGTGGGAGCACTAAGGTGTTAGGCAAGACATGAAAGAAATGTTTGCTGCGCGAGCACTAAGGTGTTAGGCAAAACATGAGAGAAATGCTTGCTGCGTGAGCACTAAGGTGTTAGGCAAGGCATCAGAGAAAGGATTGCTGTGTGAGCACTAAGGTGTTAGGCAAGAATTCCTTGGATCAAGTGAATGCTGTTTGTTGATATTGTCAAACAATATACAATCATGGAGCGCTAGATCTATTCTAAATATTGCAAGTGATTTGTGCAATAAAGAAGTCATGATTTATGTTTCTGAGTGTGATTATGAAGTTGATGACAAGTTGTTACTAAGCATTATTCTTTTGAATCCCAGTTCTGTGGTACAAATGATTGCTCCAAGAGAAGAGTGAACACCGAGGACGGTGTTATTTTTAAAGGGGAGGAGGATGTGACATCCCTCCTTTATGACCTATTATGGTAAAAATGAAAACATTGTTTTACACTTGGTTACTAGTCAGGAGCTCAATGCCAAGGCTCCACCAGTGGACCTGGAGAATGGTATTATGTCTATAAGTGTCGTTATAAACTTAAGGACTAGGCACTTGAAGAAAAGAAAGGGTTATTTTCGACCTTAGGTTGGATATGTGTCATCCTAGGTTAACGTTAGTGGCTACTAACCTCGAAACCATTGTTCTGACTCCACTACCCCTTCTTTCGACATAAAGGACAAATTGTTACCCTAAAGGATTTGACTAAGTGATCTAGAAGTCTTCATGATAGACGCTTAATACCTCGATCTATAGGTCTACACATGTGTACTTAATCTTTAGTATTTTAGCTAATTGATATTTTATTCCTTGTCAAACAAGACACCTCCAAGACATTCTATTAGTGCCTTTAAAAGGAAAAAGGGGAGACAATTAAGGATACTCGTGCATCTATACATAGGATATATATATGTCATTCTTTTAAATACTATTAAATTTATAGTAGTAAATCATTATTTTTGGCTACGGTGAAATTAACCTTGAAGTTAAAAGTTATATTCTTCTTGGATAGACTTAAAGATTAAGTATAAAATCCTCATACTAAGTTTAATATGTTTACATGTTGGAAGAGATTGAAAAACGCTTCCCCTACACGTATTAAGGTTATGACTCATAAGGGAGGATCGACCTTGAATCAAGCGCAAGCACCACATTGAATATTTTATCCTCAAAACTGATGTTCAAAGTTAGCGGAGCATAACATTGTTAATTAATAGATCCTACTAAGACAAGTGGCGGGGTATCTTCGTCAAAGATTACCACAAGCCAATCAACCCGATCTTGGAGGAATGTTGTTGGCCTCTTTGAAAGGAGAGACCGAGCTCCCAAATATGAAACCCTGTAAGTTTGCCACTTGGCAATCTGATGTGAAGCAAATCCGACGTAATCTTGGATGTGTGGCGGATTCCTCGAGGTAGTGGCTCAACCGGGGTGCGTTTAAATGAGGAGCACGATTTGGAAAAAAAGGGGGGAAAAGGGGGAAAAGAAACAAGAGGGGTTTCTTCTTATTGGACTGGGAGATCCAACCTCGTAAAGGAGCAAAGAAGGAGAGCACTGCGGCTGGTCCCCTCAGACTCGTCCTTCTTTGGTATCGATCCATTTTCGTGTGAGAGGTAATTTTTGAAAATGATGTTTTGATGCTGTTATGTATGGGGCATGATCCTTGTCCATAGGTGGCTTGATTGTTATGCTTTCATATTTCGATATTGTGTTAGAGTTTCCTGTTTGCAGAGATTGCGTAGCAAGGTTTCATTTTAACAAGTGACGCATGCCAAAATTCCCAATAGGGTTTTTCTTCTACAAAAATCCGTATATCTATTTTATTCGGAGATATATATATTGCTCGAACAAGTCTAGTTTTTAGATTGAATAGTATCCACAATGCTATCATCAGAAGCTGTTGTGGATTAGTGTATGGTATGTGGTAGACTTTCTACATGGTAGAATGATTCTGTGGATAAGTTTTCCATTTACCTTTTTGTTAAATTGGTAGTTACTTCTGTTTGAAGTATCTTACCTCGCAAACAACAACAAAGATGATCTCTGTGACCAGATCGGCGATATCAATCCTCATTGGGTTTTGCAAATGTGTTTTTGCTATTAATACCTTGTATTTTATTACTGGTAATACTTCTGCATGGAAGTATTTTACTCCACCAGCAAAGACAGAGTTAACCTCTGTTTTGGATCGTTACTAACTATCTGTAATGGATTGTCAAGTCTTGAGTGCTTGTCTGTGACTCCAATATCTAAGCGTTGATGACGGCTATAAATTTTCAGACCCTGGTACTATATGCTTGTATTTGTCTAGTTTTGTGGCTATGGGATTGTCTAAATCCTTTTTTTTTCAAAACTCCTGTCTTAAGAGCGGAGTCGTATTGGGTTGCATACCATCCTTGCCCTGAGATCTTAAGAAGAGCCGAAGGCTCTCTCTCTATCTGTATACAATGGATTTGCATTGAGTTTTCCTTTTGGGACATTCTGTCTTCCTTTATGTCTTTTAATTTAGCTTGAAATCTATAGAATAGTGAACGGCCAACATAATCTATGGATATATGACTCCGTCAATTAATTCTTTTCAGTATGAACTCTGTCTTATTTTGTTCAACGTGAAACCCGGTAAGTTGATGTTCGCCGAGCAACCCCGGACAAATCAGTTCTGTCGTGTATTCTTGCTAAGTCGATCCCGGTTATTGTTGGTTGCATGTTTTGTATGATCTTCAGATCAGCGAGTTGTTTCGTTGTACCTAACTTTTCTAAATCTAGGTTAAGATGTGTTAGTAGCAGCGTCTATTCACTGCTATGGTTTGGTTTTTGATATATTTTTGTTGATATGTGTAGTGATAGCATTATAGTATTCGACCTTTGCTCATTACCTTTTTTTTTGGGGGTATAGCTCAATCCCTGTATACCGATTGGAAGATTTCGATTAGCCTCTGCGCTATCATTTCATTGCTTCGACGACGTATATCAATTGATGCATAATAGTATGTTTCCTTGAGATTTTATATGTTTTCTATCAGAGCTGGGCTATTTTTATAACGAAATCGATCCTTCCATACTTTATCTCAGTGCAGTGTCTTGTTAGGTTCAATACTCAGGAAATCTCATGCTTGGTATTCTAGCCAAGTCCACTTCTAATGATGGACACTTGGGTATCTTAATTCCAACATAATTGTACTGGTAAGGGTCTTACGAGGGCGCAGGGTATTCCGTTGACAATGAAATACTATATTTTAGCTTACATATATATATTTGATTGTTGCAAGTTTGTTATAAATCCTTTACATTTATAAGTACAAGAAAACTCTTGGTGAGTTTAGAATTATTTGTGTTTGGTATGTATTGTGGAATGAACAACTAGATCTTCGATTTAGATTTGTTTCCCCAAACTTAAGTATATATATAATACATGTGCCAATATTGAATGGGTCGCGCAGCACACCTCTTCCAACGCCTTTGGTTGGTGAATGCATTGTTCATACATTTTCTGTTGCGCGGATATGTATGCTGACGTGTTAATTATGTTTGTTTGAACTCTGATGAATAATTAAATATGTGATGTCATAGTTTACTCCATAAACAAATACATTGATCCATGACAAATGGTATGTCTAGAGGTCTCGGTAAGATGTAGAATCTTGACTAGGTTATTGTTGTAAATAGTTTTGTCTTGAAAACGCTCTCTCTAGGAGAGAGGTTTTGGACAATGAAAGGCCACAAGAGTGTTGTGGTATGTACCCAAAATTTGTTTTGGAATAATAATAAAAGATGCAACAACTTTGGTGGACGTAGCCCAAGAGTGGGTGAACCACGTGAAAATAGTCTCTCTTTTGTGGGATGTTTAAATTGACTTGTTATTTATGTTTTTGTCGGATGTGTTTATGGTTCATGCAGTACGTATCATGTTTCTCTTAGTAAATGCAACGTAATTTGGGAAATATTATGCTTTGATTTACAAGTTTTAATTATCCTTATCAACGATAATATCTTTGAGGAGACTTTAGGTATTATGAAATGTGTTCAAACATTCACTAAATCCTAACCTATCTTTGAGGTATATTACATCTGGTCTCTCTATCATTTGTGAAATGGTTATATAATACTTAATATCACAAGCAATTCAATTTTTATAAGAATGTCAAGTGTATGTACAAGGGTAAATTACATGTTGGTTGTTTTTCTTATATTGTTTTATTGTAAATTACATGTCGGTTGTTTTTCTTATATTGTTTTATTTAAGGGAAGAAAAATTTAATTTTCACCAAAATACTAAACATGCAACTGGTGGAGATGTTACATTATAGTTCCCTTATTCCAAATCTAATGTTTCCACCCCAACCTAGGAAACTAGTAGATTGGTGGAATTTTCTCTTCTTGAGATTTATTTGAATGGGGACATTACAGTCCTCCCCAACCAATATTGCTTGCCCTCAAGCAATTTCAAATTAGGATGCTGCAAAATTTGTTCCTCCTCCCAGGTGGCATCCTCACTTGGTAAATCTTTCCATTGTACCAAATACTCCCTTATGGTTCTGCTCCTCAATTTCCTTTCTCTTGCCTTCACAATTTTTTCTGGAATAAGTATGAGTTGTCCTTCATCATATAATGGAGGGAGGGTTTCTGAAATATATATTTGCTGACTAATCGCCTTCTTAAGGTATGAAACATGAAATACATTATGGATTTTGCTTCCTTTCGGAAGTTCCTACTCATAAGCCACCTCCCTAACTTTTCGAACTACCTTATATGGACCATAATATCTTGGTTTGAGATTTTCGAATCCTTTCACTTTTAAGGATGTTTGTTTATATGGATGTAGCCTCAAATAGACCAAATCATTCACTTGAAAAGTTCTTTCCTCCCTATGTTGATCCACATATTGTTTTTGTTGGTTTTGGGCAACCTGCAAATTGTCTTTTAGAAGCTTCAAAATCTCTTGACTTTCCTCAATCCAATCCTTAGCTTTTGGAGCTATACTATCACCAAAAATGTGCTCAACAAAGGTGAGTTCTTCATAACCATAAAGTGCTTTGAAAGGAGACATGCCAATGGACATATGAAAGGTATTATTGTAGCAAAACTCACCCAAATGTAGCCATTTTACCCATGCTTTCTGCTGCTCACCAACATAGTTACTCAAGTACCCCTCCAACCATTGGTTCACTCTTTCTGTTTGGCCATCAGTTTGAGGATGATATCTTGTGCTTGGATTCAATTTAGTTCCCACCATCTTGAAGAGTTCTTTCCAAAAGTCACTCATAAATCAGCTATCCCTGTCACTCACAATGTTCTTGGGAAATCAATGCAATCTAAAAATTTCTCTGAAGAATAGATTAGCCACTTGTGAAGCAGAATAAGATGATGTAATAGCAAAGAAATGAGCAAATTTTGTGAGTCTATCCACCACAACATTAATACAATCCTTACCCAAATCCTTTGGCAAACCTGTGATAAAATCCATTGAGACGCTTTCCCATTTTTGTTCAGGAATGGGAAGTGGTTGTAATAGACCAACAAGATGTGTATGTTCATATTTGTTTTGCTGACATAACTTCCATTCATTCACATATTTTAGAACATCTTCTTTTAGCCCTTTCAAAAGAACCTTTCCCTTAATTGCCTATATGTTTTGAAAAAACCAGGATGACCTGCTAAAGGAGAATCATGAGCTTCTTTCAAAATCTTGTGCCTGAGATTCGAACCATTAACCAAGTATATTATGTCCTTATAGTATATTAGAGCATTTAAAATCTTGTACCTATCATCACCTTTGACCCCATCTAACACATCACAAGCAAAACTATCTTTGGCATATTCAACTATTAACGTATTTTTCCAATATTTCGAAATGTCCATAAGGGAAAATGATGATCTTCTAAATAATGCATCAAACAGTTAATAAGAGAAAATGATGATCTTTGACCCAATTTTGTTTCCTTTCATTGAGTTCCTTTTGTGTGAGAAAATGCTTCAAACTGTTATGATCAGTTTTGACCACAAACTTGTTTCCCACCAGGTATTGTCTAAACTTGGCCAAGGCATGCATGATGGCTAACATTTCTTTGTCATAAATGGAGTAGAGATTCTCATGTGGCTGCAAATTTATTCTCTAAAAAGTTATGGGGTGTTGATTTTGCTTTAGGACCGCCCCTATTCCTTCTCCCGATGCATCACATTCCAAAACAAAGGGTTTAGAAAAATCAGGTAATGCAAGCGTTGGACAACTACTCATTACCTCTTTCAGTCTTTGGAAAGCCTTTTCAGCCTCTTCATCCCATTTGAAAGCATCCTTATTTACCAAATCAATAAGTGGAGAAGTCAATTTGGAGAACCCATTCACAAACTTTCTATAGTAAATGCATATTCCAATGAAGCCTCTCAATTTTGTGATGTTTTTGGGTGATGGCCATTCAAGGATAGCTCTTATTTTTTCCAAATGTACCTTCACTCCATCTTTCCCAATGATGTGCCCAAGATATAAAACTTCTTTCAACCCAAATTCACACTTGGACAACTTAGCAAACAAAGATTGTTCATGCAAAATTTTCAAGACAACTTCTAGATGATGCAAGTGTTCCTCCCATGTTTTACTGTAAATCAAAATGTTGTCAAAGAAAACCAAAACAAACTTACGGATCTGCTTGCAAAATATTTGGTTCATGCATGATTGAGATTTGGTTGGAGCATTGGTCAAACCAAAAGGAATGACAAGAAACTTGAAATGGCCATAGTGACATCTGAAAGCTGTTTTCTGTACATCTTCCTCCTTCATTCGAATTTCATGGTAACCAGATCTAAGATCAATTTTGGAGAAGAATTTTGCACCATGTAGCTCATCTATTCTAGGGATGGGATATATATTATTAATTTTCTTCTTGTTTAGAGCTCTAAAATCAATGCACATTCTCAAGGTCCCATATTTTTTCTTCACCAAAACAACTGAAGAAGCATAGGGACTAGAGCTCGGTCTAATGAGTCCCAATTCCAAGAGCTCTTGAATAGCCTTCTCAATCTCATCTCTAAACTTTTTGGGACGTCTATATGGTGGTATTTGTATTGGCGAAGTTCCCACCTCCAAAACAATGTTGTGTTCAACTCCTCTATCAGGTGGACTTCCAGGAGGGAGGTCTCCAAAAACCTTTTCATATTTGTGTAGTAGTTTCCTTATCTCCCTTGGATGTTCTGAAATATTTATTTTTGGCTTGGAAGAAGTGATGCAACATTCATCATCCCATTCAATATCCCCATGCCTCAATATGGACCTCATACTGTGGGAGGACACTACTTGATTCATATAGGTATGCATTCCTCTCACTACTCTTTGTTTTCCTTCCGAATCTTTGAATCTCATTTCATGGATTTGATAGTTCACTGTATGTTCCCCTATAGAGTACATCCATTTCACTCCCAATACCACATTAGTATCAGCAACATCAACCACATTAAATCTATAAAAAAAGTGTAATTACCTATGGTGAGTTGTAGCTTTGGAATCCATGTCTTACACTCCATAGTATTGTGACCTGGAATGATTACTGTGAAGCCATCGAATGGTTCGGTAGGTAGTTTTCTCCTCTCCACCATGGCTGCATCAATGAAGTTATGTATGGCTCCTCCATCTACCAATATTTAAACCCTTTGTCCTTTTACCACTCCCTTACATCGAATGGTGTGAAAACGAGGAACTCTTGAA
Organism: Larix kaempferi; assembly: GCA_027924585.1. Classification (NCBI taxonomy): domain Eukaryota; kingdom Viridiplantae; phylum Streptophyta; class Pinopsida; order Pinales; family Pinaceae; genus Larix; species Larix kaempferi. Next base: position 30,973,718 of record BSBM01000753.1, on the reverse strand, counting down.
AGCACTGTCATTCTTCCTTTGTCAGGTAAGGGAGGATCTTCTTATGATGTGCCATATCCCTCTTCTTGGGATGAAATATGTTCTTCCTCCGGCTTGTCCCCTTCACCTTCATCTTCATTAGAAAATACTTCAATGCATTGTGCTTTCCCCTTAGCACATTTATGACCTGGTACCCATGGTTGGAAGCTAGTGTAACCTAGTCTCTTTCTTCTGAGTTCTTCTTTGCTTGGTCACTCTTTCTTGTCGTTTCCAAATTTATCTTTTTTCCATGGCTTCTTATCAAATCTGAACTTGGAAGGAAAGTTGGGTTTGGGGGGAAACCTTGTCCTTGGTAGCACATTCTGCAGATCTCTTTCCAAGTTAATGGCATCTTTCAATGAAGTAGGTTTGTGGGATTTAACTAAACCCTTCAAAGGTTCAACCAAACTTTTAGTAAAGAGCAAGACTAATCTAATCATAGATATATCAGCCACCTTAACTGATAATTTTTTAAATTCTAACATGTACTCATTCGGTGCTCCACTTTGCTTCAACTGTGCTAGTTCTTTGAAAGGCATTTCGGGGTCTTTTTGCTCAAATATTTCCAATACCCTGTTAACAAATTCTTCATATGTTGTAACCTGATTATGTACCAAGGTTTTAATCCCATAGAACCACCAATCATTGGATTCTCCTTCAAGATGCAAAATAGTCATTTTTAGAGCATCCTCTTCCACCATTGGATTCAGCTAAAAATATACATCTAACTTTTGTATCCAAGTATTTGCATAACTTTGAGGTGATCCATCAAAGGTCAGAATGGAAATTTTACCTATGGAATAATTCAATTCTTTATTTTAAAAGGGATTCCTATTACCTCCTCTCATTTTGAGTTTGTTTGAGACAGTAAAGAATTGATCAAATGGCAATGTCCTTCTACAATCTTCACTCAACTCTTGCCATTCTGCTAGAACTTCCTTCATTCCAAATTGCGTGTTAGGTTCTTCTTTGGGCTCAATACCTAGGTGTGGTATCTCTTATTGAGCTTTGAAATTCATGATGTCGATTATAAGGTCCTGTCTTTGAGAAAATACTTTCACCCAATGCATTCATTTCCTTGAAAGGAGAACTATTGCTGCCTCCTAATGCCACTTTGCTTCCAATTTGACTAGCCAAAAATTCGAATCCTTTCATTATATGCTTTGTCATGTCTTAAAAGAATGGTTTCATGAATTTCCTACACTCCTAATAATCCTTTGTCTATGAGGTTCCTTTCTCATCCTTAGCCATAGTTTCAACAGAGGGTACCTCTTCTCCTCCTTCTTCCTCTTCAACAAAATTACTTTCAATGTGAGTTTCTAAGAGTGGGACCTTAATTCTTATCCTCAAATATGGTCACCCACATCAGGTGCAAGGACCGTACTCTGATACCACTTGTAGTGTCCCTTTTTAATAAATTTGTAAAAATTGGAAAAATTGCAATTTTGGCCAATTCGACCCTTAGACTAGTTATGACACCAATGCTTCCAGATCCAAATGATTCCAAATTAGGTCTGAAGGTTTCTGAAAGGTATTAGGACATAAAAATGAGGCTGATAGATGTTTGGATACTCTCCAAAGACTTCTGTAACATTCATTTAACTTCAGGAGAAATTGAGTAATTTTACTAGCAATTTCGAGGTTCAAACCCCCAAGTGTAGAGGTCACTAATGGCTTCCAAAATGGAGTAGAAACCTCCAAAATTTCAGAATAGAGACATGGTTTAGTTAAAGGAATTCAATGGGGACCCAAATTCATCATTAATCAGTTTCTAAATTCGTCTTCAACTCCCATAAATTAGAGGTATGTGGACATGTCTTCACATAGGGGGAAATGATAGGAAACTTCACCACTTGCTATGAAATTCTAGATTTATGTTCCAAAGGCTTATGTAATTTATATTAAACTTATTCAGGACATTAATTAATCTCCATACATCATAAAAATCACATATATGAACTGATACAAATCGAAATAAAGCAACTTCAAACTCTCACAACAAGATATAGGGAAAATGGCACCATTTATGCATTGTTTGGTATTTTTACATAGTTTCACTTGGTATTTCGACTTGAGAGTCTTATGAGAATAAAATACTGAGTATATATATCAGATTAAAAATTAATGGTGTATCTTGGACTCTCACAAAGAGATCAACATCTCACCAAGTGTGCCCTTCCTCCAAGAGCCAAAATATGCAGAGAAATGTGAGATAGAGATGGGAACAAGTTGAAGAAGAAAGAACAACGAGCTTCCCTGTAGATTCAACCTGCAACAAATAAATCCATTGTAGCTCCAAATGAAAGGTCTGAATGGCCTCTCCAATTTCCAATTAGGATGGGAATCTTTGACCCTCGAAATTGGTACTAAGGCAAGTAGAATAGCACTCTACTAGCTTGGACAAGTTATGCTCTCCAATTTGCAAAATGAGAAATGATCAAAAGCCACTCTCCTTCTCGGTTCCTATCTTTTATTACCTTCCCAAGCCTTCCATGGTTTGAATTCCCTCCATTATCTTCATGCCAACTCGAGTTGGAAAGAGATTCCAATGTGTGCCACTTGTCCATCAATTCCTAGCCTCCTCCTTCACTCAATTCGAATGGATGACTCTTTGGCTGCCCTAAATCCATTGTGTTCCCTCTTGGAGGCTATTTTTAGCCCTGGCATGTGAAATATATCATATTTCAGCATTCATGTTTGATTTGTGTCATAAGTGTCATAGCATCTTCATCATTGTTGTCATAGAAGCTAGGGAATCTAGCCCAAGTGTCCCAATAGCTCCAAGATGCCTCTTCCTCTTCCATGGAGTTACTCTTCCTCTCAAATTCGACCCTCATTGAGTCATGCCAAGTATTATGCCCTTCCAAATCCCCTAAGAATGTTGGACTCCACCTAGGATTTGAATGGGTGAGAGTGGGATGCCATGTGGCATGGGGAATCTTGCTTAAGTGGGCCCCACACCTCCAATGTGCCCTCATGACCTAATGCCACCTATTTTCCTATCTTAATTATTTGTTTATTCCCCATTTAATATATTTCTCCAAGATAATTTCCATTTGGGGGTTTTATAGTTCCCTTATTCCAAATCTAATGTTTCCACCCGAACCTAGGAAACTAGTAGATTGGTGGAATTTTCTCTTCTTAAGATTTATTTGAATGGGGACATTATAGTCCTCCCCACCCAATATTTCTTTCCCTAAAGCAATTTCAAATTATTATGCTGCAAAATTTGTTCCTCCTCCCATGTGGCATCCTCACTTGGTAAATCTTTCCATTGTACCAAATACTCCCTTATGGTTCTGCTCCTCAATTTCCTTTCTCTTGCCTTCAAAAAATTTCTGGAATAAGTATGAGTTGTCCTTCATCATCTAATGGAGGGAGGGTTTCTGAAACAAATATTTTCTGAACAATAGCCTTCTTAAGGCATGAAACATGAAATAAATTGTGGGTTTTGCTTCCTTCCGGAAGTTCCAACTCATAAGCCACCTTCCCAACTTTTCGAACTACCTTATATGGACCATAATATCTTGGTTTGAGATTTTATGATCCTTTCACTTTTAAGGATGTTTGTTTATATGGATGTAGCCTCAAATAGACCAAATCATTCACTTGAAAAGTTCTTTCCTCCCTATGTTGATCCACATACTGTTTTGTTGGTTTTGGGCAACCTACAAATTGTCTTTTAGAAGCTTCAAAATCTCTTGAGTTTCTTCAATCCAATCCTTAGCTTTTGGAGCTCTACTATCACAAAAAATGTGCTAAAAAAAGGTGAGTGCTTCATAACCATAGTGCTTTGAAAGGAGACATTCCAATGGACATATGAAAGGTAGTGTTGTAGCAAAACTCACCCAAATGTAGCCATTTTACCCATGCTTTCTGTTGCTCACCAACATAGTTCCTCAAGTACCCCTCCAACCATTGGTTCACTCTTTCTATTTGGACATTACTTTGAGGATGATAAATTGTGCTTAGATTCAATTGAGTGCCCACCATCTTGAAGAGTTATTGCTAAAAAGCACTCATAAATCGGCTATCCTTGTCACTCACAATGTTGTTGGGAAGTCCATGCAATCTGAAAATTTCTCTAAAGAATAGATAAGCCACTTGTGCAGCAGTATAAGATGATGTAATAGAAAATAAATGAGCAAATTTGGTGATTCTATCCACCACAACATAAATACAATCCTCACCCAAAGCCTTCGGCAAACCTGTGATAAAATCCATAGAGATGCTTTCCAATTTTTGTTCAGGAATGGGAAATGGTTGTAATAGATCAACAAGATGTGTATGTGCAGATTTTTTTTGTTGACATAACTTGCATTCATTCACATATTTTAGAACATCTTCTTTCATCCCTTTCCAAAATAACCTTTCCCTTAATTGCCTATATGTTTTGAAAAAACCAGGATGGCCCGCTAAAGGAGAATCATGAGCTTCCCTCAAAATCTTGTGCTATAGATTCAAACCATGAACCAAGTATATTATGTCCTTATAGTAGATTATTTAAAATTTTGTACCTATCATCACCTTTGACCCCATCTAACACATCACAAGCAAAACTATCTTTGGCATATTCAACTATTAGCATATTTTTTCAATCTTTCGAAATGTCCATAAGGGAAAATGATGGTCTTCTAGATAATGCATCTGCTACAATATTATTCTTACCCTTTACATATTCAATGTCAAAATCAAAATCTTGGACTTTGCTTACCCACTTTTGTTGCCTTTCATTGAGGTCCTTTTGTGTGAGAAAATGCTTCAAACTGTTATGATCAATTTTGACCACAAACTTGTTTCCCACCAAGTATTGTCTAAACTTGGCCATGGCATGCATGATGGCTAAAATTTCTTTGTCATAAATGGAGTAGAGCTTCTCATGTGGCTGCAAATTTATTCTCTCAAAATCTATGGGGTGTTGATTTTTCTTTAGGACCTCCCCTATTCCTTCTCCTGATGCATCACATTCCAAAACAAAGGGTTTAGAAAAATCAGGTAATGCAAGTATTGGACAACTACTCATTACCTATTTCATTCTTTGGAAAGTATTTTCAGCCTCTTCATCCCATTTGAAAGCATCCTTATTGGTCAAATCAGTAAGTGGAGAAGTCAATTTGGAGAACCCCTTCACAAACTTTCTATAGTAAGTGCACATTCCAATGAATCTTCTCAATTCTGTGATGTTTTTGGGTGATGGCCATTCAAGGATAGCTCTTATTTTTTCCAAGTGTACCTTCACTCAATCTTTCCCAATGATGTGCCCAAGATAGAAAACTTATTTCAACCCAAATTCACACTTGGACAACTTAACAAACATAGATTGTTCATTCAAAATTTTCAAGACAACTTCTAGATGATGCAAGTGTTCCTCCCATGTTTTACTATAAATCAAAATGTCATCAAAGAAAACCAAAACAAAGTTACGGAGCTGCTTGCAAAATATTTGGTTCATGCATGATTGAAATGTGGCTGGAGCATTGGTCAAACCAAAAGGCATGCCGAGAAACTCGAAATGGCCATAGTGACATCTGGAAGCTGTTTTCTATAAATCCTCCTCCTTCATTTGAATTTGATAGTAACCAGATCTAAGATCAATTTTGGAGAAGAATTTTGCTCCATGTAGCTCATCCATGAGCTCATTTATTCTAGGGATGGGATATCTATTCTTAATTGTCTTCTTGTTTAGAGCTCTAAAATCAATGCACATTCTCAAGGTCTCATCTTTTTTATTCACCAAAACAATTGAAGAAGGATAGGGACTAGAGCTTGGTCTAATGAGTCCCAATTCCAAGAGCTCTTGAATAACCTTCTCAATCTCATCTTTGAAATTTTTGAGATGTATATATGGTGGTATTTGTATTGGTGAAGTTCCCACCTCCAAAACAATGTTGTGTTCAACTCCTCTATCGGGTGGCCTTCTAGGAGGGAGGTCTCCAAAAACCTTTTCATATTTGTGTAGTAGTTTCCTTATCTCCCTTGGATGTTCCGAAATATTTATTTTTGGCTTGGGGGAAGTGATGCATCATTCAACAGCCCATTCAATATCCCCATGCCTCAATATGGACCTCATACTGTGGGAGGACACTACTTGATTTGTATAGGTATGCATTCCTCTCACTACCCTTTGTTTTCCTTCCGAATATTTGAATCTCATTTTAGGGATTTGATAGTTCACTGTACGTTCCCCTATAGAGTACAACCATTGCACTCCCAATACCACATTAGTATCATCAACATCAACTACATAAAAGCTATAAAAAAATGTGTAATTACCTATGGTGAGTTGTAGCTTTGGAATCCATGTCTTGCACTCCATAGTATTGTGACCTGGAATGATTACTGTGAAGCCATCGAATGGTTCAGTAGGTAGCTTTCTCCTCTCCACCATGGTTGCATCAATGAAGTTATGTATGGCTCCTCCATCTACCAATACCGAAACCCTTTGTCCTTGTACCACTCCCTTGCATCAAATGGTGTGAAAACGAGGCACTCCTGAAAGCACTGCCATTCTTCCTTTGTTAGGTAAGGGAGGATATTCTTATGCTGTGTCATATCCCTCTTCTTGGGATGAAATATGTTCTTCCTCCTCCATTTCCCCTTCACCTTCATCTTCATCAAAAAATACTTCAATGCATTATTCTTTCCACTTACCACATTTATGCCCTGGTACCCATGGTTGGAAGCATGTGCAACATAGTCTCTTTCTTCTGAGTTCTTTATTGCTTGGTCTCTCTTTTTTGTCCTTTCCAAATGCATCTTTTTTCCATGGCTTCTTATCAAATCTGAACTTGGAAGGAAAGTTGGGCTTGGGGGGAAACCTTGTCCTTGGTAGCACATTTTGCAGATCTCTTTCCAAGTTCATGGCATCTTTCAATGAAGTAGGTTCGCGGGATTTAACTAAACCCTTCAAAGGTTCAGCCAAACCTTCAGTAAATATCAATACTAATCTAACCATAGATATATCAGCCACCTTAACTGATAGTTTTTGAAATTCTAACATGTACTCATCTGGTGTTCCACTTTGCTTCAACTGTTCTAGTTCTTTGAAAGGCATTTCAGGGTCTTTTTGCTCAAATCTTTCCAATACCCTATTAACAAATTCTTCATATGTTGTAACCTGATCATGTCCCAAGGTTTTAATCCCGTGGAACCACCAATCATTGGCTTCTCCTTCAAGATGCAAAATCGCCATTTTTAGAGCATTTTCTTCCACTATTGGATTCAACTGAAAATATACATCTAACTTTTGTATCCAAGTATTTGCAGAACTTTGAGGTGATCCATCAAAGGTAGGAATGGGAATTTTACCTATGGCATAATTCAATTCTTTATTTTTAAAGGGAGTCCTATTACCTCCTCTTGTTTTGAGCTTGTTTGAGACATTAAATAATTGATCAAATGGCAATGTCCTTCTACAATCTCCACTCAACTCTTGCCATTCTGCTAGAACTTCCTTCATGCCAAATTGGGTGTTAGGTTATTATTTGGGCTCAAGAAACCTAGGTGTGGTAGCTCTTATTGAGATATGAAATTCATGAGGTTGATTATGAGTTCCTGTCTTTGAGAAAATACTTTCACCCGTTGCCTTCGTTTCCTCGAAAGGATAACTACTGATGCCTCCTAATGCCACTTTGCTTCCAATTTGATTGGCCAACAATTCGAATCATTTCATTATATGCTTTGTCATGTCTTCAAAGAATGGTTTCATGAATTTCCTACAATCCTCATTCTCCTCTGTCTCTGAGGTTCCTTTCTCATCCTTAGCCATAGTTTCAATAGAGGGTACCTCTTCTCCTCCTTCTTCCTCTTCAACAAAAGTACTTTCAATGTGAGTTTCTAAGAGTGGGCCCTTAATTCTTGTCCTCATAGATGGTCACCCACATCAGGTACAAGGACCATGCTTTGATACCACTTGTTGTGTCCCTTTTAATAAATTTGGAAAAATTGGAATTTTTGGCGAATTCGACCCTTAGACTAGTTATGACACCAATGCTTCAAAATGGCTCCAAATGCTTCCAAATTGGGTTTGAAGGTATCTGAAAGGTATTAGGACATAAAAATTAGGCTGATAGATTTCTGGACACTCTCAAAATACTTCTGCAACATTCATTTAACTTCAGGAGAAATTGGGGAATTTTACTAGCAATTTCGAGGTTTAAACCCCCAAGGGTAGAGGTCACTAATGGATTCCCAAATGAAGTACGACCCTCCCAAATTTTAGAACAGATACATGGTTTAGTTAAAGGACTTCAATGGGAACCAAATTGCATCATTAATCAGTTTCTAAAGGCTGCTGCAACTCCCATAAATCAAATTTTTGTGGACATGTCTTCACATAGGGGGAAATGATAGGAAACTTCACCACTTGATATGAAATTCGATATTTTGTTCCAAAGGCTTATGTAATGTATATGAAACACATTTAGGACATTAATGAATCTCCATACATCATAAAAATCACGTATATTAACTGATACAGATAGAAATAAAGCAACTTGAAACTCTCACAACAAGATATAGGGAAAATGGCACCATTTATGCATTGTTTGGTATTTTTACATAGTTTCACTTAGTATTTTGACCTGAGAGTCTTATGAGAATCAAATACACAGTATATATATCAGATTATAAATAAATGGTGTACCTTGGACTCTCACAAAGAGATTAGCATCTCACCAAGTGTGCCCTTCCTCTAAGAGCCAAAATATGCAGAGAAATGTGAGATAGAGATGGGAACATGTTGAAGAAGAAAAAATCACGAGCTTCCCTATAGCTTCAACCTGCAACAAATAAATCCATTGTAGCTCCAAATGAAAGGTCTGAATGGACTCTCCAATGTCCAATTAGGATGGTAATCTTTCACCCTCAGAATTGGTACTAAGGCAAGTAGAATAACACTCTACTAGATCGGACAAGCTATGCTCTCCAATTTGAAAAATGAGAAATGATCAAAATCCACTCTCCCTCGTGGTTCCTATCTTTTATTACCTTCTCTGGCCTTCCATGGTTCGAATTCCCTCCATGATCTTCATGCCAACTGGATTTGGAAAGAGATTCCAATGTGTGCCACTTGTCCATCAATTCCTAGCGTCTTCCTTCACTCAATTCGAATGGATGACTCTTTGGCTGCCCTAAATCCCTTGTGCACCCTCTTGGAGGCTATTTTTATCCCTGACATGTCATATATGTCAGATGTCAGCATTCAAATCTGATTTGTGTCATAGAATATTCATCATTGTTGTCATAGAAGCTAGGGAATCTAGCCCAAGTGTCCCAATAACTCCAAGATGCCTCTTCCTCTTCCATGGGAGTTACTCTTCCTCTCAAATTCGACCCTCATTGAGTCATGCCAAGTATTATGCCCTTCCAAATCCCCCAAGAATGTTGGAATCCACCTAGGATTCGAATGGGTGAGAGTGGGATGCCATATGGCATTGGGAATCTTGCTTAAGTGGGCCCCACACCTCCAATGTGCCCTCATGACCAAGTGCCACCTTATTTTCCTATCTTAATTATTTATTTATCCCCCATTTAATATATTTTGTCAAGATAATGTCCATTTGGGGGTTTTATAGTTCCCTTATTCCAAATCTAATGTTTCCACCCCAACCTAGGAAACTAGTAGATTGGTGGAATTTTCTCTTCTTGAGATTTATTTGAATGGGGACTTTACACGAACCTCCTACTGTTTACCTCTAGAGTCCTACTCCTAGAAAATATTAATATAGTTATAAAGATGTTTTTAAGAAAATATTAACTATCATTTTGCTGGTTTATAAAAAAAATTAAACGTCTAATAAAACGTTTTGACCAAAAAATTCCCATATTTGACCAGCATAATGCTGCAGGACAGGCAAATGGCCGTCAAATTCCAACTCTGTCTCCCAAAATAATGGAAACAAAACCTATCTTTTATATTTTTATTAACAAGCATTTTAATTGATAATTGATGAGTAATACAATGGACATGGACTCGGGGGCTCCTTCTCAATGAGCTCTAGGTGTTTGGTGGTTGAATCTAGGTAATGAGAATGACAGCTGAACTTGACGTTCGGTGGTTGACTAAGACTAAAGGCTTTATGTGTTTTACATTAAAAAACTTTAAGGCTATGGCTTGAAGGCTTTATGTTTTTTACATTGAAAAACTTTATGCCTTTAAGATCCTTTATGTTTTTTACATTAAAAAACTTTATGCCTTAAAGGCTTTATGTTTTTTACATTAAATTTTTTTATGCCTATAAGATTCATGTGAGATATCCCATGACTTAGAAACAATTGCGCTCACCGTGAGATTACCTGCCAAACATTAAAATATCAAAGGAGGATACATATCCTAACAGTTCCTGATTTGGAGAAGAAGATTTTGCAATCAAAGGACAGCTAAGAAACATAGCATCTAAAGATGAGCATCTTTCGCAAAATTACAGGCATGAAATCAACAGGACAAAGATTAATTCCAAGTTTGAGTACATTTGGCACTTAGAGGATTAACATCAAGACTAACTAGCCTTATCCATATAATTGCCCAGATTAATTCAAGATTTCAAACCGACAATTACATATTCAGCTCGGCATTTCTGAGAAATGATTCAATATACTCGGAAAGCAGTTAAAGGATTTGGAGGTGGCAGAGCATTTCGAGCATTCAGTTACAACAATTGCAAGCTTTCTTGCAGTCGATTCAAGATTACTTCTATTTTTAGCTTATTGTTAGAATCCTATTTGGAGAAACTAGTAATAGTTAGAGGATTGTAATGGGGTATAAATTGGATCATTTTGAATAAAAAAGGGTGGGATCTTCGTGGGGGAAGCAGAGAGCGGTTCAATTTCTATAAGTCAGGGTCAGAATATTTGTAAGCCTTTGATGAATACAGTAATCTATGTTGCTTAAAGATCATTTTCAGTTATGAATGAATGGTGCATTTTGTACGTTTTGTTGCTAGTAGTCTTTTGAATATAGAAATTAGTTATGCGCCGCATAACCATCAAGCTCCAGATCAAATGACTTTTATGCTATAAGTGTACATTTCCTGTGAATGTTGTTCTATTTTCATTTAGCTTTCCAGATCTAAACGTTGTTATGATATGGAATCCTAGCTCTGTTTTAATGTATGAGGTCACATTCATTTACGGGTGAAAGGCCTTTGGATCAATGATGTGTTGTTGTTCCATTGTAAATCCCTATTTGATTTCCTCTGCCAAACATTATGCCCCTCATCCTTCTTAATCCATATGATCTATCCATTTTTCCCAATCAAAACCATCTCATATCCAAGATGTGCTAGGCTTGTCTCCCTTGCAGTCAAGAGAAAAATTCTAGCGTTAACAACCCCTACCAAGGATTGGTACTCACTAAATAATCTTTGAGTTGGTCCATTCAATGATATCCATCTTGTATCAACACCTTTTAATAGTTTTTTTTTCCATTTGTAACACCCTTAAAAAATTGATGAATCTTTGTAAATCGTTCGGGACTATGACAAAAGTATGCTTGAGTCTCACGTACAAGATCTCCAAATTTTGAAACCAATGGAAACTTGCTTACTATTTTAAATGCAAGATTCATCTTATGATCATCCATACAATAAATACTAAGCATAAATGGTGAAGCTAATAGTTTTAGTTTGACACAAAGGCCACTCCTTTGTCCTTGCATGACCAATACTCCATCTGCTCCAACACATAACAACTTTTTTGCGGTCATGAAATGATCCATACCATCAATTTCCTTCAAAATCATAATAAAAAGCTCATAGATATTTTTAGTTGTAGAATTCTCCCTCATTTTATGAATCCCAAGTAGATATGAATGCGTAATATGATCATTAATTTATATAAATGCTCATGCAGATGCATGAAGTATTATCAATAGTCGTAACTCCATCCAAAGACAATAAAAAAAACTTATCGTTTTCACTCTTCCCTTTCATATCATCATTTTATACTTGAGCTAGATATTTTTCCCATTCCCAACCACTTGTTATAGATCGACGAGAAAATGGAAAATTCGACACTTCAGTAAAAGATATATAGTTCTTGTACTTTGGATAATATGTTATAGGACAATCCCTATATAAGATGTAAAATATAATGCTTAATTGCATCTTCTTGGATAATAAATTTCTTTTCATTGTCTTTCCAAATAGAGATGTGATCGTTCCTCCACTTTCCTCGAGCTTTCTCTTACTTATTAAGCATTTATTATATTCATCTTCATATTTGGCATGGCGACAATCATTAGAACATTTCCATCTAATAATAGATTTCTCATACACCTTTCTTGCATGAATCTCTATTCTATCTAACTTCATTTGCAATTTTACTCCCTTGCCAAGTTTCCAACTACATATAATGCATCTAACTTTTCATGAATCGCTTTTATCATTTGTTGGAGATATTGGTTCAATAAATGGGAAGTTTGAGACCCAATCCGGTTGTAATTGTCTCCCTGTGTCCCATTTGCGTTTTTTCCTTTTTCGTGATTGTGAATGGTTTGTGTTGCCTTCCAATGAAAAACCTTCAACATTATTATTGCCAATTTATGGTGAAATTGTATTTTTCTCACTTCGATCACTAGAGGAAACTATTTTATCATTTGTTATATGGATATTAGATGCATTCTCAGAAGATTTGACATCTCTCTCACTAATGGGTTACTTAAAAGAGCTTGAATCATGAAGATAATGTAGATTATTGGATTGAGGCTTTTGAAAGTACGACAATACATCCGTGAAACCTGCATGAGAAAAATAATATAAAATTAGTACAATTTGTAATTAATATTATAACTAAAATTATTTTAAATTATGTATATTATGTGTTTTCTTATAGGTATTTTTTAAATTAGGTACAATATAACTGAAATAATAGAAAATTACTGCAATTAGTATAATTGTATTGATATTATAACTAAGATTTTTTTAAGTGAGGTACATTATACTAAAATTAATATATTTAGTATGACTATATTAAAATAAATATGTTTTATCATTCGTATTAAATAAATTATCATCTTAATTTAGTAAAGAATGTTAACATTTTATTAATTTGACTTTATCATCTTAATTTAGTAAAGAAGGTTAACATTTTATTAATTTGATTTTTTCGATTTTCTAAGTAGATTATCGAATGTTTCAATTTTATATCTCTAATTTCATCAATCTAAAATTATTCATATTAAATTTCAAGAAAAAAACATCAATCACTTTAACTTTATTTCAAGTAATTTAAAAAACCAAATTCATAAAACATTTAAATTACATTTAAAGAGATGAGTGAAGTAATGCAATTACTCAAAAATAATAACAAACTTAATTAAAATAGTTATTATCATTTATTGGTATGAACCATTAAAATTTTTGGGACTTCTTTCAATTTTATGAAGTCATTATAAAACTAAAATAGAGCCAATTTAACTTTATTTTATGTAATTTCATTGTCTAATAACATATATCTATATTAACTTGTGATTCATTAAGAATATTAACTTGTGATTCATTAAGGATATAGATCCTATTTATTTAACATATATCCATATTATCTTGTGATTTATTAAAGATATGAATCCAATTTATTTAGTACGTTCAAGATTCAAAGAAAACTTGATATATGTTCACTTTTCCATATGCACTTATATAAGTGCCTATGTTTAGTGTATTGACTGTAATATTAATGTTCAATAGATGAAATCATTAAGTTTTATGAATACATAAACCAATCTGTCACCCATTGACTAAATAATCTTAACAAGAATGTATTTATATTTGGAATTCATCCCGTATTAAAATAATTTTATTGAGAATGTACTTAGATTTAAAGTTTGTGCATCTTTAGGTGATGAAATTAGTATAGATCTAATTTTACTTATAATATTTTTTTTTCTTTTTTTTTGTAACTAGGGGAATTGGCAATTGGGAAGGGGTTGGTACTCGCGTGATACAGGGTCCAGGGATCCAATCCCATCTGCTACCACTATACCCCTAGGTGCACCTACACAACCTGCAAGTATGGGGCACGAGTAAGCCAGGGTGATTTGAACTCGTGACCTTCATTTATAACATTTCCTTCATATCAAGCGAATTGCCAGTTAAACTACACCCCTACAGACATCTTTACTCCTAATATTATTACACATCGACCTCAACTCTAAATTCTTATATTACAAACAATGATGAACCAAATCCCTATAGATCTATCTCTACTCTAAATATTACTATACATTCACTTAGCTCCGTATTTTGAATGACTAATATCTACCATAACTACTACTATTACTACACATCCTTCTTAACTTCGAATTTTTGAGATGAATAAAAATTGAAGGGGTAGACTTCAAGGTGTTTGTTGACCTTGTTCAATGGGGCGATTTCAAAATTCAAGAAAACCAGACAAAAAAGGAATTAGTGTATAAATGGTTTTACTTGTCCTTTGTATATTTGGCTTTGCTTGCAACAATCCCCTAAAGAACGTAATGACATGACTAGTATTTGCCATTCTAAAGTATCATATACAAACATTGTCGATAACATATTTACTTGCTTTTTTTAATCGATATATTAGAATTGGACTCGGCCTTTGTGCCATAGAAAACATTCATATTATGTTAGAGGGGCCAAATTAAAACAAACAAAGTTCAAAGTTATCCGTCATTAATTAAAATGGAAACAGTTCAAAGTCATCCATCATTATTCATGAGGAAAAGTGAATGATGAGGAAAAGTGTGGATCAATGGTACCTTGTGGCTTCATAGTTGACATAACACATTGTTCTATTTTTTTAAAAGAAATACAACCAATTGGCTTTGAACAAAGATATTCGACTATAATATATTTGAGTATATACATAGATTTGGGTCTTCAATGTTCAAAAGCAAATGCAACTTATGTGAAGTAAATAAAGGACAATGTGTTTTCGAAGCATACCTCTTGTATGAGAAGAATAACTGATGTATAGGCATTGTTGGAAATCGGGGTGTATGGATTTCGTGGTAAATTTAATTGGGTTAAATTGCTTTTCGTTATAATTCCTCACATGTATATGGTTTGGATAATCATTTTTTGATCTTTTAGTCCATGTCAAGGTAGAGATATACTTTTCATTTGAAAGTCAAAGTCTTTTCACTTTGTATCAATCTTAAATTTTTTATACTTTTATTTTAAAATCTTGTAATGTTTACAAGAAAATAGGTATTAAATTGAATTTCTGAAAATTTGAAATTTTTTTTTTCTAATTTTTGAAAAAGAAAAATCATAATTTTCTATTGGTAAAGTACACTTCGGATTTGACATAAATCCTTGGTGGAGGCTTTTTATTTTTTAATATTAAAATTATTTTAAAAATATTAAAAAATAATATTAAAAAAATTGACATGTAATCAATACATATAGTACATAAACATTATTTTATTATTATTATTATTAAGTTAAAAACATGATACCAATACTTACTTTGATTTAAGATTTGGTAGCGTCATCTTCGGAACTCATGGACAAAGAATCCATGTGCGGAAGTTTCTACTCGATTTTTCTGGTGTAATATAATAGAATCAATCTGTGTCATTTTCTAATGCTGGGAACGCCAATTCAACCTTGTATTTAGGTATTATGAAATATTTGATAAGATAACAATTAACAAAAAGTTTTTATTTTATAATTCATTTTCAAGAAAGTAAAATTAATGGTATGTTACATAAAATTAAGTTAATAAATCTTTATAAAATGTCTATAATTCAAACATTAAAATTGAATTTTGTATTCTTTAAATACTAAAATTTAATTTTATATTCTTTAAATACTAAATTTAATTTTATATTTTTTAAATTATTATAAAAAATTTAGGAATCAAAGTTTTTAGTGGATTGGATAAATAAACAGTGTAATGTAAACCTTTGATTGTTGTCAAGCATAATAAAAGAAATAAAATTCATTTTTAAAACTATTTCTTTGCACATGTTCATAAAGAGTTTAACTTGCTTACACATATTTATAGAAAGTTCAATCTACTTACACATGTTTATAAAGAGTTTAACTTAGATATATTTATAGAAAGTTCAACTTACTTATACATGTCTATAAAAAATTCAACCTACAAGTTGAATAAACTTCTTAAAACAAATTTTCTTTTGCCTACTATTATAGAAATGATTTTTTATTAAAGCATAAGTACACATACAAAGCTTCAAATACACACTCTACACACAAAATTAAAATTTCATAGTTACTTACATAACTTTTCTTGAATTAAAAAAAAATCATCAATTCTTCAAAATTTCCCTTTTTAAACTTCTTCACTCCTTAGCATTAACTAAGTTTTAGGATTCATATTAAAAAAAATTACTTATTTGAGTCATAAGTATTAATTAATGAAGTTTTTTTATTCCACCCAAAAAGACTTCACATACAACAATCTCTATGAAGGAGGAAAACCTTTTATCCATATCTTCTACTCTATCTCCATAAGAATGAATGGATTCCCCAATCCCCATTTGGGTTTGTTGGATCTCTTGCATCCATTCCTCCATAGCTCTTTGGTTTTGATTTTGTCCCTTTTTACTTTTTATTGGGAGGATGAACTTGAACAAAAAGACAAGTGGTTCGTATATGTTTGGAAGTTTATAATCCAAGCCAAAAATGCATTTAAAATGTATCCATTTGAGAATCAGTTTTCGATTATACTTTACAAGACATACTGTGCATTAAAAAATTATCCATTTGAGAAGCATTTTTCACTTAGTTCCTTACTAAGTGAAATTGTTGATTGTTATCAAGCATAGTAATAATGTAAAAATCAACAATGTAATAATGTAAACCTTTGATTGTTGTCAAGCATAGTAAAATACATAATTCATTTTTAAAACTATTTCTTTTGCACATGTTCATAAAGAGTTTAACTTGCTTACACATGTTTATAGAAAGTTCAATCTACTTACACATGTTTATAAAGAGTTTAACTTAGATATATTTATAGAAAGTTCAACTTACTTACACATGTCTATAAAAAGTTCAACCTACACGTTGAATAAATTTCTTAAAACAAATTTTCTTTGGCCTACTATTATAGAAATGATTTTCTATTAAAGCATAAGTACATATACAAAGCTCCAAATACACACATTAAAATTTCATAGTTACTCTACATAACCTTTCTTGAATTAAAAAAAATAATCCTCAATTCTTCAAAATTTCCCTTTTTTAACTTCTTCACTCCTTGAGCATTAACCGAGGTTTAGGATTCATATAAAAAACAATTACTTATTTGAGTCATGAGTATTAATTAATGAAGTTTTTTTATTCCACTTAAAAAGACTTCACATACAACAATCTCTAGGAAGGAGGAAAACCTTTTATCCATATCTTCTACTATATCTCCATAAGAATGAGTGGATTCCACAATCCCCACTTGGGTTTGTTGGATCTCTTGCATCCATTCCTCCATAGCTCTTTGGTTTTGATTTGGTCCCTTTTTACCTTTTTATCGGGAGGATGAACTTGAACATAAAGGAAAGTGGTCTGTATATGTTTGGAAGTTTTTTTTTTTAATTGAAGTGGTTAATTTTTATTCGATAAGGTAGCGGTTGGGCCATAGCCTAATCAACCAAAATTACATGGAATCTTGAGCCACTTTTCCCTATTACAACCTAGCCGATTCTTACTCTTGCTGAGATCCAAAGCAAAACCAAAACTACGGAATGGAAATATTCGAAGGTGCCTCTAGATTCTTTCTGATTATTCCTTGTGGCAAGCTACAACCCTCATTTTCCTTTGTATTTGCTTCCTTGTTCGAACTACGGAGAATGTGAAAAAAGGCGGTGGAAGTGAACTTGTGCAGAATAACTCGTAGCCTCTGAAGAGTCTTGTTGAGAGCCGAATTGCTGAATTGATCCTCTGAATTTAAAATATTTATCAATATTTCATAATCGTCGAAGACTTGGAGAGCTGTGTTTCGTTATTCCTGAGCGATCTGACAGCCTTTTAAAAGCCCGAGGATTTTGGCCTGATTATTTGTACTCTGTCCTAACCCCCAACTGAAGCTGTCTTCACGAGATCCATTAGGGGAGTATATCACTCCACCTACTCTTGATGTCCCTGGATTTCCTTTGGAAGCGCCGTCAAAGAAGACCGTTACCTTGCCTTGATTTGTCCACCAATATTGGAACTTTGCATCCAGTGTTCGTATACGCCAAATGGGGGTGAAGGAGGGACGAGCTAAGGTGTTTTTCCTGTCCTGAATCAAAAGGGCTCCCAACCAGCTTCTTTCTTCAGTTATGAGAGAGGTATTAAGCTTGGAGGAGTAATTTCCCATTGATTCCATTAGGAGCACCTTGGATTTGGCTACTATTGTCAAGGGAGAATGCGCGGTGTTGTTGAAAATCATATCGTTTCTTGCTAGCCATAATTTCCAACAAATGAGCTTGGGGATGGAGAGCCAAATCCGATTCCACAGAGACTTGCTTTTTAGCACCCGGGGGTACCTTGCTTTCTAAGAGGAGAAAAGCAATACGATTGTGACCTGCGAAGGAGCAGGAACATTGAGTCCTTGGAGCGATATCGACCAGACCAATTGGGAAAAGGAGCACTCCACGAAGAGGTGGTCCGAGTTTTCAAGAGCCATACGGCACATAGTGCACCTGTGCGGACCTAAAATGCCTCTTTTAATTAGATTTCCGTCGGTCAACACTTTCCTGTGCAATAGCACCCACGTGAAAAAAATTAATTTTGGGGAGTCCGTAAGCGTCCCAAACCTGCTTCCAAATCGAAGAATTGAGAGTAGATGCTTGGTGATATTGCAGAGCTAGGAAGCCTTGCACCGAGGTGTAGATACCATTCTTCCCCCAGCTCCATTTATCAGCAGCGTGAAAGTGGACATGTGGCAATCCCGTCAGGGCATCGAGGAGGAGGTGCTTTTCTTGAAGCAGGTGCTCTGGTGGTCTAGGGATAACCCAATCCTTCCAGTTACTAGCTCTGTCCCAAGAAGAGATATCGACAAGACTGTGTAACATGAGCTGAGAAAGCCACTCTCGGAGTCTGCTAAATCATCAGTGTTTTCGAGAGGCGGATTTCTCATAATTCTGTATTTCCATAACAAAGTCTTTTTTCCATTCCCCGGGACACGATACTACTGCTTTTGAAAGAATTCAAGCCCTTTTCCACAGAGGTTCCATAGCAGAGTGCCTTTGGGAACATTGTCGATATGGAGGTTTCTCATAGATGCCCCTTTGAGGTATATTTTCCGGAGAGGTTGATTGACTGGATGTGTGTTGTTAGAGTAGAGTTTCCATAGGATTTTTCCACCTAAAGAAATATTGGCCAGGCCTGGGTCTCTTACTTGGAATCCACCTTCCAACATTGGTCATTTTACTATTTCCCAGCTGACTAAATGGAATTTTTACTGGTTTCCTTTGCCTCCACGCCTTAGGAAGTCTTTGAATAGATTCGAACCCTGCTCCGTGATTGTCTTTGGAGCCAGAAGGAAGGAATCCTGGTAGATAGGGAGGGAGGATAGGCTGATTTGATAAGTGTGATCTTTCCAGCATTGTTAAGCCACTGTCCTCCCCAAGCTGCTATCTTGGCTTTAATCTTGCTGGTCACTTCAATCCAAAGCGAGGGTTGATTATATCCTAGTGTTAAAGTTAAACCAAGTTACTTGATTTTGTCCCAAGAAGCAAAACCAGAGAAGCCCAAGAATCGGTCAATTCGAAGGATGGTTTGTTCGTCATTGTTCCAGCCATACATTGCACTTTTTATTTTGTTGACAAGTGCTCCTGAGATGCTGCAGAAGCTTTGGATAATCTCGTTGAACACCCTTGCAATTCTTAAGGAAGCTCCTCCCAGATTAAGAGAATCATTAGCGAACAATGCATGGTTGATTGGTTCTATTCCTTTCATCGGCCGGATGCCTGGAATTGGCCCGACGTTCTTTTCAGCTATTAATTTCCTGCTCAAGGAGTCTTCCAACATAATATACAGAGGGAGACAATGAGAAGCCTTGCCTTATCCCCCTTGTGGCTTGAAAATAATTGGCAGGTCGACCATTTACAAGCGGAGCTATCCAAGGTTTTTTAGTGGAAGCTTTAATCAAGTTTACGAAATCTGGACTAAAACCAAAAGAGAGAAGAACTTTGTAAAGAAAGGATAGATTTACCCGATCGAAGACGTTGGCCATGTCCAACTTTATAAGCATCCCTTGCTCCTTCCTCTGATAGATAGAGTTCATAGCTTCCTGCACAAGTATCACATTATCCAGAATATGTCTCCCTTTTCCAAAACCACTTTGGATGGGAGAGATAAGTTTACCTAGCAGGGGTTTGATTATGTTTGCTAGTAACTTAGAGAGGATTTTGTAGGAGGCATTGCATAACGAGATAGGTCTGAATCTATCAAAGGTGGTTGGGTTCACTTCTTTTGGAATTAAGGCAAGAAAGGTGGAGCTAGTGCTGCCTCCCACTTTGGCCTTTTGCTGAAAAAGATTTTATCATTCTTAGTAAGTCGACCTTAATTATTGTCCAACAAGCTTTGTAGAAGTGGAAAGAAAAGCCGTCAGGTCTTGGAGCTTTGTCAGGCTCCATGGTCCATACTACATTACTGATTTCTTCTTCTGAAAAGGGCTTCATGAGACTTGCATTATTCTCCTCACTAACGAGAGAAGGCACATGAGAGAGGAAGTCAGAGGTGAGATCCTCACTTCCTATCCCATCATCTTTGTAAAGATTCTGAAAATGCGTTTCTGCAGCTTCTTTGACTTGGGAAAGACCTTTAAAGACAGTCCCATTTGCTGAAGAGATTTCAGAAATGTGATTTCGAGAGAGGCGGGCTCTGAACTGCCAGTGGAAGAAGGTTGTGTTTCGATATCCAACTTTTAGCCACAGGCTTTGAGACTTAAGCCTCTAGAATTCTTCTTGTTGTTGGAAAGTTTAGAAAGAAAAAAGTTAGGTAGCTTGTTCCTTCTCCAATTCTAGGGTGGTTATATCCTTGCTCTCCATGTCCATCTGCAAATATGCTAACTTTTTAACAGCCTATTTTCTTTGTCTAGAGAGGGTATTGGAAGGTGTTTTGATCCAATCTTTCAGGATTGATTTGGTGGCCTTTAATTTCTGCTCCCAGACATAACTGGGTGACCTGGTGACCAAAGTGGACCAAGCCTTTGCAACAATTTCCATGAACCCTTCTTGTTCAATACACTGAGGGCTGAAACGAAATGGGATAGGGCCCAGGTTTTCTTCCTATTCTAGCTGCAAGAGAATGGGTTTATGGTCCGAGGTAAGTTTTGGAAGGATTTTAGAGGATACTATTTTCTTCTCCAACAGAAACGTGCTCTACACTAGGAATCTATCTAGATGGGATGAAATATTTGTTGCCCTTGTTCTATTATTTGTCCACGTATAGAGGCCCTTCTTGGGTTTAAAGTCAAGGAGATCCCACTGTTGAATCAAGTCCTCAACAAGAGGGAGCATTTGTTCTCTATTGTTGATACCGCCTCTTTTTTCTTTTGGATCAAGTACATTGTTTAAGTCTCCTGCTACAATGATGTTCATGGGAGAGTAGATTTCTATAAAATCTAATAAAGATTGCCAACATTATTTCTTCTCAAGGAAATGGACAGGCACATAAAGATTGAATAGAGCAAAGGTAATATTGCTTGCAGAATGGCGAAGCTCAGTGTAAATCCAGTGCTGAGTCTCGAAGGAGATTTCAAGCTGGAACATATCATCCGACCAAATCGTGGAAATCCCTCCTGAAGATCCCCTTGCAATTATGTCCTTTCCTGCATTTCGTTTCCATTTCGTTCTACTTAGATCAAGAAGGGTTTCCCCTTCGATTTTTGTCTCTTGGAGCATGATGATCTCTGGAGATTCTATTTTCAAAATATCTTTAATGGCTTCAGATTTCAAAGGATTCCCCAAGCCTCTGCAATTCCAAGAGACTATGCGCATTATTTATTGGGAATGGAGGAAGAGGGGCTTGTCTTAGGTGGTCGTGCTATGGTATTTCGTCCAATGGACATTTTAAGAGTGGATTGGATTCCTTGCATTTTTTGCCTCTCCGCCTCTTCCTCTCTAGCTTCCTTGAGGGATTTCCTCCCTGCCCTTTTCGTGGGTCTCTCGAATGTCTCATATTCCGATGATCCATACATTTCCGGTGGTTTCTTCCTTGTCATATCTTCATAAGAGGGAGAAGAAGAGCCTCCTGTTGGGGTTTGAGAAGGGATTGTCCCTGCGTTTCCTTCCACATATGCTGACGTAAGATTCTATTGTTCCGCCTCAACTGTTGTGTCAAGAGGCTCTTCCTGGGTGCTAAGTAGTTCAAAGGGATTCGTGGATGCCTCTGCCCGTGAAGGAGTTGTGTCCCCTTCCACTTGATTTTTCTCTATGATGGGCACACTGGACCCCGAAGGAGCCCCTTTCGCTCTTGGCTTGTTGGTTTTCTTTGATGAGGACGACTTCTGCACCTTCATCCATTGCTCTCCTTTCGACTTCTCTGCTTCTTCCGTGCTTCTTCCTCATCCTTCTTTTTACATTCTCTTGCGAAGTTCCCATAGCCATGGCAGTGCCTACACTTGAACGACAACTGTTCGTAGTCTAGTTCTTGTATATGAGACCAATCTGCCATTGTTAATTTTATGGCTTCTGGGAGCCCTATTTCCATATCAACTTCTATGCATATTCATGCATAGGAGTATTGCTGCTTCCTTTTTGCTCTGTCAATTTGTTTTCCAAGGGTATTCCCAATAGATTCTAAGGACTTCAGGTTTTAACAGTGCAAGGGAAAATGAGGGAGGCGCACCCAAACTGGGACAGTCGAAGGCACATCTTGAGATGGATTAACATCCGGTGTCCACTTGTTCAAATATAGGCCCCGAGGGCCCGTGAAATATGGCCCGTTTTTGAAAATAAGATTCTTGTCTTCTATATTTTCAAAAATGAAAATGAAATAGCCCTTACCAACGAAATGGCTTTTGATTCCTTCCGATACCAGCGGTCTCCAGTTTCTCTGCACCCACGAATCGATGGATTTTTGGGATGGCCATAGGCCAGTAAACTGTCCGATGAGGCCCCTTTCAACAATGTTTAGAGTTGCACAACACAGTTCTTCAACTGCGAGAGCTACTGTCGGAATGTTGTCCAACTTCTTGACAAATTTCTGTTGAGAAGCAGTAGCTGGGCATTTGTTGCAGGTCGCTACCAGCTTCTTGAACACAGTGAGATCGGGCGGAGGAGGAGGGGGAGGATCGGAGCCCCCTCTTGAGGCCATGGCGGCATTGATCAGAACGCAGAGGGAGGGTGCGCACAGGGGCAGGGAGGCAGCGCGTGAAAAAAAATAAAACATTTTGGAAGTTTATAATCCAAGCCATAAATGCATTTCAAATGTATCCATTTGAGAATCAATTTTCGATTATACATTACAAGACATAAGTGCATTAAAAATTTATCCATTTGAGAAGCATTTTTCACTTAGTTTCTTACTAAGGTCTATCTCAATATAGATGACGGCCTAGTGTACAATCTTCTATAGCTTCATTAATCTCTCAGTTTTTCAATAAAAAAAAAATTTATTGATGATAAGAAAATTACATTTTTCAATTACTGTTTTATTTATAAAAAAACAATTAATAGCATCAACTAGCTAACACATTCCAAAAAATGTGACTAGTTTCTCAAAATTGATTTTACAATTCTCTATCATAAATTTATGGCTTATCCACCATATAAACAAATAATTATGATCATGCTAATAGTATACAATAGTTTCCATAAACATTCTATTGTTCCAATTCAAAACTAGTTCAAAAATAAAAAATTTAAAAGAAAACTTTATAAGTACAAAATTTATATACATCTCAACTTAAAAAATAAACAAAATCATTATTTATGCAAAAACAAACTTCTTCTCAATAGCACATAAAAACTCCAACAACTATTCAATTGGTTCCGTATTTACGAGGTACCAAAGCCATCAACAAGCCCTCTTTGGATAAATAGTTAGTAATTATGTTTCATTTCTCTATAGACATGTACAGATGTGATCTCATTAATAACATGTTTAAGGTAAGATATCTACTCAAAGATATGTCTCAAAATACAATTAAAAATTCATTTTCTATACTTAATTTATCCAATTTATAATAACCTTAAATCACTATGACTTCTCAATCTCCTATTATATGTCAGTGTCCAAAGTATTTCCAATATCTTCAAGAACTCATAAATATAAAAAATTGTAAGGATAAATTGGGGAGGGCTAGATGTTTTAAAATTACACACACACACACACACACACACACACACACACGCACGAAACTAAAATTACATAATCTGGGGTTGATCCATTTCTGCAATAAAAAATGCAATTTAGACAATGATTGTAGCAAAAATGACCCCAAAAATACAAAATATGTAACCTTTAACTTATTCCAATATGAATAATTTTAAAATGAGTCAAATTATTTAAATAAAAAATTTATGATCAAAATTCCTCTAAATAATTCAAAACTATAAATTCTAACAAAATTATTCTTACATTTAACTAAAATTTTATATCAATATAATCAATGTTGAAGAGTGGTCAAGTATGGACAAATGTGTAGATGGAGGGTGTCAACAAAATAAATGATGTATGCAATTGGCACAAGTCTTAGGCGGGGGTAGTTCAATGATGGCCTGGACCTTCAAAGGATCAATAATGATCCCTTGTTTTGAGATGATAAATCCTAGCAATTGTCTAGTGGGAATGCAAATCGCAT
The DNA here is from genome assembly GCA_027924585.1 of Larix kaempferi. Lineage (NCBI taxonomy): Eukaryota > Viridiplantae > Streptophyta > Pinopsida > Pinales > Pinaceae > Larix > Larix kaempferi. Next base: position 30,948,965 of record BSBM01000753.1, on the reverse strand, counting down.
GCTTAAGTGGGTTTAAGCAAATGTTATATCTACAACACTAATGCAATAGTTTACAAATATGTTATAGGTGTTGCAACCATTTATTTGAATGACTAGTGAGACCATCCAAATATGTGTGGATCATATTAATCATGTCATGGAATTAGTATGACAAGGGATGCTCGAAAGTGACTCCAATGTTCTTCAGTTCAAAAGGAATTACACAATAGGAAAAGGTTACTCAAGGGGTGGTGAAGGTGGCCTTATATTGATCTTGAGGACGAAATTAGATCTAGTTGTAACCCAAGAAGCCATCCATGAAAGAGAGAACCTCATGCTCCGCGCATACATCGATAATTCGATCATTGAAGGGGGGTAGGTAGTTATATTTGGGGAAATATTTTTTAAGATCTTGAAAATCAGTACAAACATGAATGGTGCCTTTCTTCTTTGTTGACGGGGACTCGATTAGATAACACAATCAGGTAGATGAATCCTCCATTTCAAAGTTTATTGTTTTTGGCTTAGATGGATAGAGCTTTGGAAGGATGAGTAGGTCATTTCTTTTGATGCACATGATCGACCTTAGACCATGTGTCAATGTGATGTTCCATTATTGTTTTGTCAAGTCCTGGCATTTCAGTATAAGAATAGGAAAAGATGTCATGAAATTCTTGAAAGAGGGATTTGTAGATGATGACTTCATTAGAGATGAAAGAAGTACTAAGTAAGATGTTTTTAGAGATACTAGGTTTAACCAAATATCCAATTTGATAGTGGGTGAAATGTTGGCCATATTCCCCTCCTCAAAGGCATCCAGAGTGAGAATCAAAATTTTAAACCAATAGACATGCCCTAGAGGAATAAAGTATTTTGTCTTGAAGGAGAATTGTTCTAAAGACTCATCAGATGGAGTAACATCCCGAGGAAGGAAGTATGCATGGTGATGCATATTGTCCCAAGGATAATTAGGGTTGGTAAGAGCTTAACGAGTCTCTTCATCACTTTGAAAAGTAGGGGTGGAAATATTATGGAGGTCTATCACCACCGAAGATGATGAGGATGATGATGTTGTGGAAGAGGGTGGTTCACTCAAGGAAGAAACATAGTAAATGGATACAATTCCCTCATTTGGTTGATCTGGTGGTGGCATCTCTTCAATGAAAGTGGCATGTGGCTCTAAGGACCGCAGACATAGTTCATTCAATGTTGCATAAAACTTTAGGAGGTCCATGTGATGGTGTGAATAGTGGTCATAGCTACCACATAAAGCACACAGTTGTTAGTATGCAATTCCTTGTTAGGTTTTTAGCAGCACTAGGGAGGGTAATCTGGACTACAACAATGACTAAGTCAATACTCTCTTCATGAATGAGGATATGACTGTGCATTATAGGAAATTTCTAACACTTATGGGTGGTGTGACAAAGGATATCACAAATGGAACAAGGTGTGGGATGCTTCTTAGGTGTAGGATGGGTAATGGTGATGGTCATGTTCGGGGAAGATTGAACTGCCACATTCTTGGTTTTTCCCCTAGTGTTCTTCTTAGGAATGGGATGGGTGAAAGTGGTATTTCTTACTAACCATAGGAGGTGCAACATTAGAAGTATCAATCAATTGAACATGGGTTAAGGAAATGTACTTGATGCATAGGAGCTCCTGCCCAGGGGTGTCCTATTGTTTAGGTAGGAATGGATGGATTTTGTTGTTGGTAAGGATTATTTTAAAAGGTAATGGTGCACAACTACGAAATTCCCTCTTGCAGGCTTCAATTTTTTTTATTAATGTTGAGTCTTGGAATATTCTGGGCTCGACTTTAGTGAATGAGGCCATAGAGAGGCTACCCTTGATGGTGGGTAAAACGTTCTTTGGGTTAGAGGTAGACTTGGGATCATGGTAAGTGGTTTTATCAAGTGTAACGTTCTTCTCGTTATGAGGGTCATCCCAAGTTGAAACATAATGGAAGTGGTCACTTTAATATCACACACATAGCTACAACCAAGTAGTATGTTGTAGTCTAATTAGGCATCTACAAATTCATTCTCTACTAGGATAGTTCTACCTACTAGTTCAATGATAACATGTTGACGCTTGGAAATGTCCCTGCGTTGAAATTAGGGGTTATCCCTGGTAGAAAGTACCAATTAGAATTTGAACCATTTTGAATAGGGAACTCGTCCAGATTCTGGCCCCGCTACTGTTCACTAGTTTTGGGTTTCATCAGTTGTAGCCCGATCCACCACTTTGGGTTTTATTTTTAAGAGATTAAATGCAATATGAGATTAATATAAGATGCAATCATGTGCTAAACTAACCTATCCTAGTATGTATGCTTCCACAATGTTCATTCATTGTATTAAGAGTTCTAGAATGTCATTGTGTAGAAAATTAGATAGACCTTATAGACCTTATAGATAGAACACAATAATCTATCCTAGCTAGGAGCGATATTAAAGACATGTGCAGTAAATGGTATTGACGTACATATTCTGGAACATACAACTGCATTACTGGAAATGTATAACAATCACATAATTATATAATCCCATTGGAATAATCGTAGCATTATAACATTCAACATTTATAGCTCGTAGAAAGCAAAGGCACTATGAAAACACACATACAACAAGAAATAGAAAATTGTAAGAACAATTCAAGAGAAATCAAAACATTCTTACTGCATATGGGTGAAAGATAAAATAGGAAGCAATTCCATGACATTCATCCAAATCACAGGCATAATTCCTTTCCAAAACTTGATTCCAACAACCTTTGTATTCATTCCCATAAATAATTCTTACATCAAATGAGTAGCAAAAGATCTACAACCAAAAGTCCTTCTTCCTCCTTCTCATCTTTCTTTTATAGATTCTTTACAAGGTAACTTCCAAGTGACTTTTCATATTCCCAAATTTAGTTACAACCCTGAGTTCCTTGGATACTTATCACTTTAAGTTTACATTCTTTCCTAAAAGAAATAAAATCATAATTTAAATTACATGGTTCTAATATGGAGCATTTCCCTGGTATTTAATAAACTAATCCCATAATTCACAATCATATGAAATGACATTAAATTACTCAGGCTTGAGAAAAGGTAGGGAAACTTCATGAGTCACTAACTCTCTAGCTACTGAGGTTATCCCTTTAGTGGTTGAAGTATGACACAAGGTCATGAAACGAACTTTCTACATGGGTATCCCCACATGATCTTGCAATGCATGTGTAGTGACTTACAATATGCTTCTGACGGTTTTGATTTCTTCATCCCCGATTGTTTTCAATTCTTCCAACCGTTTCTCCTTTGGAATGGGTTCTTCGAAAGTCCCTTGGAGCGGAAACTGACATATTTCAAATGCCTTTTCGAAACCTATGTGTATTCTTTAACATTTCTTCAATGAAGCAGTAACATCTTTCTGTAGTGTTACTCCAACCTTTTGACAGTTGTCTAGGGTGGCATATTCCAACTGAATTTATTCTAAAGTCCTCTTAGGAAAGTCGGGTAAAATTTCAATGTTCTATCATTGCCAAGATGCTATTCTCTTCAACTTGCTCTTAAATTCCTTGACTTTAAGATCATGTTCTTGGGATCTTTCAATTACAACCTTGAGTTTCGCCTCGACATTTTGAACCTCATAGAGATGCTCCGTGACTAGATCCTATGCTAGGCCTGGAAATTTGATAGATTTTGTTGTCCTCCTCTAGGTGTTTCTGCTTCATATGTTAGTACATCCCTCTCATTCTGTTGCAATGCATGTGTAGTGACTTACAATATGCTTCTGACGGTTTTGATGTCTTCATCCTTGATTGTTCTCAATTCTTCCAACCGTTTCTCCTTTGGAATGGGTTCTTCGAAAGTCCCTTGGAGCGGCAACTGACATATTTCAAATGCCTTTTCGAAACCTATGTGTATTCTTTAACATTTCTTCAATGAAGTAGTAACATATTTCTGCAGTGTTACTCCAACCTTTTGACAGTTGTCTAGGGTGGCATATTCCAACTGAATTTCTTCTAAGGTCCTCTTAGGCAAGCTGGGTGGAATTCAATGTTCTATCATTGCCAATATGCTATGCTCTTCAACTTGATCTTAACTTCCTTGACTTTAAGATCATGTTCTTGGGCTCATTCAATTATGACCTTGAGTTTCTCCTCGACGTTTTGAACCTCATAGAGATGCTCTATGACTAGATCATGTGCTAGGCCTGGAAATTTGATAGATTTTGTTGTCCTCCTCTAGATGTTTCTGCTTCATATGTTAGTAGATCCCTCTCATTCTCTTGCAATGCATGTGTAGTGACTTACAATATGCTTCTGGCAGTTTTGATGTCTTCATCCCTGATTGTTCTCAATTATTCCAACTGTTTCTCCTTTGGAATGGGTTCTTCAAAAGTCCCTTGGAGCGGCAACTGACATATTTCAAATTCCTTTTTGAAACCTATGTGTATTCTTTAACATTTATTCAATGAAGCAATAACATCTTTATGCAGTGTTACTCCAACCTTTTGACAATTGTCTAGGGTGGCATATTCCAACTGAATTTATTCTAAGCTCCTCTTAGGCAAGTTGGGTGGAATTTCAACGTTCTATCATTGCCAAGATGTTATTCTCTTCAACTTGCTCTTATCTTCCTTGAATTTAAGATCATGTTCTTGGGCTCTTTCAATTACGACCTTGAGTTTCGCCTCGACGTTTTGAACTTCATAGAGATGCTCCGTGACTAGATCCTGTGCTAGGCCTGGAAATTTGATAGATTTTGTTGTCCTCCTCTAGATTTTTCTGCTTCATATGTTAGTACATCCCTCTCATTCTCTTGCAATGCATGTGTAGTGACTTACAATATGCTTCTAACAGTTTTGATGTCTTCATCCCCGATTGTTCTCAATTCTTCCAACCATTTCTCCTTTGGAATGGGTTCTTCGAAAGTCCCTTGGAGCGGCAACTGACATATTTCAAATGCCTTTTCGAAACCTATGTGTATTATTTAACATTTCTTCAATGAAGCAGTAACATCTTTCTGCAGTGTTACTCCAACCTTTTGACAGTTGTCTAGGGTGGCATATTCCAATTGAATTTCTTCTAAGGTCCTCTTAGGCAAGTTGGGTAGAATTTCAATGTTCTATCATTGCCAAGATGCTATGCTCTTCAACTTGCTCTTAACTTCCTTGAATTTAAGATCATTTTCTTGGGATCTTTCAATTACAACCTTGAGTTTCGCCTCGACTTTTTGAAACTCATAGAGATGCTCCGTGACTAGATCCTGTGCTAGGCCTGGAAATTTGATAGATTTTGTTGTCCTCCTCTAGATGTTTCTGCTTCATATGTTAGTACATCCCTCTCATTCTATAGGTTCTATATCCATGTCATCATGGTTAGCTTCTATTCTAGCCTCTAGGATATGATCTTCCAACAGACTGATTTTCTACTTGGATTGCTTCAATTCCCTAGACAAATTTTGTATATTGTCTTGATTTTACATGGAAGTGGCCACATTTGATGAGGCCACAAACTTTGGTTCTTTATTAGTATGCTTAAATTAAGGATTTTCCTGAGTAATGACTATCTCGGGCTATGTGGGGACCATCTCGGGCTATGTGGGGAGCTTGAGCTTCTTGTGTGTCCTTTGCACTATTTCTTTATTTTTTGGGTTGAAAACAAAGGAGTTGATCTTAACTACTCTATCTTCCTTAGATGGAGTGTACATAGTAATTTCTAGTTCTTTTAGAGGGAAGTGTCCCTTGGTAAGTAGAAAAAAAAAACTAGTGATAGGTGTTTCTATGTCCATATCTTGTGACCCACTATCTTGTACTTCTTCATGTTGCTTTTTCTCTTCCTCTGGTTTTCTCTGATATTCCTCTTATGCTTTGAGCTCTTCTTCTATCTTCCATTGAATATCCTCTTGTTTCTTATGACCCTCCTCTTGATTTCGAACCTCCTCTTTGTAACCTACCTAGTACTTGAAACATTTTATGTTTGTGGAAAAACATTACTTTAACTTTTATTGTAAAGTTTTAAATTAATGACCAAGGATGGTCAAGGATGACTGTAAATGAATAATATTATTATTTAATAAATTAAAATAGGGGACACCCACCCAAAGAGACTGTTGAAAGAGTGTTCACTGACCCACTAAGAGGAATGAAACTGGTGTAGAAGGCAATGGACAAGTGGCAGCATCTGCACTCACTTACTAGCTGTTGCAGGGGGCAACTTCCCTAAATATGTGGTCATGTTCCCCAAGATTGGTGGAACTGATTTGGTGGCTCATTAAATGTGAAACTAACCAAAAGACCTAGGCAATCTTTTATAGCCATCGAATTGAGCCGTTGGCTCACAATTTTTTCCTTTTGGTGTTAGAACTGAGCCCACAAGAGATTTGATGAGGGGAATCTAGGTAATGAGTTGTAGAGTATGACTGTCTTATTCCTGCTGAGTGCAAAGGTATTCCTATTGAGTGCAAAGGTAGTGTTATGCATGCAAGTCTTCATGATTGCTAAAGTACATAAGAGTGATTTGTATGCAAGTCTCCATGATTGCTAAAATACAAATAGAGTTTGTATGCAAGTCTTCTTGATTGCTGAAGTACAAACAGAGTGTCTTGCTTCTACACAGTATCTTCGTCTTGGTGGTTCATTGAACAGGCTCGGGGGTCCAACAGCAAGTGATCTTGGCTGATGTCTGGAGAAGGTTGGGAGGAACGGTCCTCTTTGGGTGTTTGTCCACCCTATCAGATAACAGGTTCTACTTGGCTTTTAAGTTATTTATTTCTAAACTATTGATCTATTTCTAGAAATTGTATCTACATGTTATCATAGTTTTCAGATGTTTTTCTTAGATATCAGTAGCTGTTAGAAGTGAAAGATTTCTGAACTGATAGATTATTTTTGTACAATGCATAGATGAATAAAGATTGGATAAATATAGAATGATGAATAAATTTCTTCCTGTATTTTTCCTTTCACCATAGGTGATGTACTCTAGTACAAGAAGATGTTTAATTAACATAGATTAGAGATAATAGATAGATTTAAAGCAAAAGACTAATTCTGTATAATATCTCAGTTATATAATTCATTATTGTTTGTTGTTTCTCATTAGGATATATATATTGTTTATGCTCAAACAATTTATTTTGAAATTCAAGTAGAAAAGTTCATATTTAATCATCATAGGTCTTTATACAGATATTACATATATAAACCCTAGATTTGTAAACATTGCGAATAATGTTAACATTTGTACATAGATAGATTATCTTACACATACAATGAACAACGTACAATAAAAAGCCTTGTGTCATTGATACATACAGAAGTTACAATCTTTTAAACAAAGTATACAAATGCATAATCCATATATTCATAAGAAACAAACATAATATACAAAGTAAAACACTGCCCATTTACACAACATGATTACTTATGTATTACACAGTATTAATACAAACATCTTTAATCAGAGTATTATACTATCACGAAATATACAGGGTCATTATAAAACTCTTTAAAATAAACAAGTAGAATGTACAGAACTTACATCAAACTCTTATCAACTTTATAGAAATAAACATCTTTTAAATATCCCTAGATAAACCTTACAGGAATCGATTCTCATAAAACAAAGTATGATATACAATAGTATATTAATAATTAAATAATACAAATCGAAACAGAGTTATGGAAAATGCATCCACTTATGCAAATAACACTACTGATAAATTATATTATGAAATCATTTGATACTACTCGATATCATAAAGGATCAACACGCAGTATACAAATAGCATATCAAGTTTAAAAGAATAGTTCAGGTCAAACCCTGTTTACAACTTATAATGATATCAACCAAGTCCAGGGTCAAACCCTGTAGGCATCAACTATTATCAAGTATTGAATAGTCGAAATACTATAGTAAAAATATATTCATTATACCAAAACCAGCAAGGGTTCGAGGCCCGTGAAAGGCTCAACCTGAGTACATTAAATTTAAGAACCAGTTTAAAAAAACCCAGGATGACAACAACGATATTGTTGGTATCGACATTATTATGCAATCTATAAACAGTAAAAACCAAATTAATTCCTAATACAGTTGAAACATTTGAAGCGCTGCAGAACGCATCCATAGGATGCATCGTTGCCATCAGTTTTAGACAGGTAATAAAGAATGAGTTTCATTTAAAGGTTAAGGCTTCGAGTCTCAAGAGCGATCTCACCCGGTTTTAAACACTTACACGAGATATCCATTACGAGACAGGCTTTAGGGTTTAACCCTGTAGAAACCTTTTTACAACCGAGAAACATTACAACCACATTTTATATTAACAACAAAGCTATGAAGTCAGGCTTGGCCCCAAAAACAAATATTTACTATTGCTATCAAAATATATTTATTTAAGTTGTAAAGGAGGCCGAGAGAAACACTTGGATAACATTCAAAACAAGTATCGAAACCTGTAACTTTCCTTCCATAAACGAGTAAAGTACTATGAGCATTGCTCAGGGTCTACTAGAATGGTACCCAAAAACAAAACAAATAGAATTTTAAACCCTTTACATAGTGGTCGAAACCCTAGCATCATCTAGAAGACAATAGCAACGCCATCTCAAATAAACAGTATAATAGCTCATGCTCGTATACAAACAAGAAAACCATCGCGGCATTTAAAAACATTGTTGACAGAGGTCACTCTTGTGGATGGGCCCGAAGCTTACCGTGGTTCCAAACCACTGGAGTTGCCTTCCCTTACTTCCAAACTTTTCACCAAAACCCAAGTTGAGACCAGAGAACAGGTAGAAACCCTGTCAAACAATGAAACGAGTGGTCAAATGATGTTCAACAGCGTATAAAGATTATTTACAAGAATACATACAAACAATTAAAAACATGAATTATTGCAGAACCTTACCTTCATTCAACTTGAGCTTGGACGAGATCGTCATAGAAGCATGCTGGCCAAGATCCAAGTGACAGGAACTGTAAACTCCCATCGTAACTGTAATAGTAAAGACCACGATAATACCTTACTGGTATTCACCTCCGTGACCAAGTTTTATCTTGCTTGCTTTTCAATGGCTCGTAGCCATGGCGACCGAGAGAGCATGGCTCTCCAGCCCTTTGAAAACACAACAACAACGCCAAATACCAAACCCTTAGCGCATGGATAGGGTTTACCCTATACGTGGAGATCACTCCCAATCAATCATGTGGGTTCATTTAATGCATGAACTGTCAACCACCACCTTTAAAATATAAAACCCATTTTACTATAGTTCATCCCATTGTTTTTTGGAGAGCTAAATACTTTAATGACGATTGGTCTTGGAACCCACTTTTTATATAGTTCGAATCACATTAAAATAACACCGTTGAAATTTCCTAGCAACCTCTAAGTCTATGGTAAAGACTTAATCAACTAATATATGTATAATGTAAATCAACTAGAGAAAACAAGAGTTTATCACCATTAAGTTTGAGTTAGAAGTCTCCAACTCCTTAGTAGAGTTTGGACTAAGTTTCATAATGACAATCTAACCAGTATGAAGTAAAGAAGTGATTGATCACGATAATAACCTCAATATCAATACATTCTCTATGGATGCGTATTCTCACCTGTAACCTGGACACAGTGGCAGTATGCATTAGCGTAAAGTTAAGTAAGCTTCGGGGTGTCACAAGGAACCCCTTCAACAAAAGAAAAGCAATTCAATGTTAACATTATAATTATAAATACAATATCATATTACGACACATGGGAAAGCAAATTAAAATATCAATATCGTCTTAAGCTTTAAATCATCGTATTAATGATAGTCAATTAGAAGTCTTATTTCAGTAGCTAAGATGCATTAATAAAACAATGAATTTGGAAATTAAGTATCGTCATGATAATTTATAGTTAAGAAGTTAACTAGGAGATTAACATTCCAAAATTATACTTTCTGCATATTAAATTGTAGTATTTATGCTACACCGAAATTTTTTAATTTTTACGAATTTTGGAGGTGTTACATGTGGTATCAGAGCGCAAGTTCAAACACTAGGCCTGAAAGTGGCTCACTCGCGCAATAGAAAATTTAAACAGAAAACACAGTTACTGATTTTTTTTTTAATTTGTTTCTGTACATAACATTTGGTATTTAATTTGCAGGTATGGAAGGACTAGAAGAATCTACTGAGGACAGATCCCAACATAATAATCCAAATAATAACGAACATGAACATGTTAACGAAGAAAATATTTACGTAGAATTAAATGATAATTCATCTAAACTTCTTTGCACATTTAAAGATTTAAAAGCTGAAATTTGAAATGTTAAGGAAGAGAATGAAAGGATTTTAAAAGCAGAAGAAGAACTGAATCAGATTTTACTGGATAAATTTCATAATGAGGAAAAGGGTAAAAGAACAAAATTTAGTTCTGAATTTGGAACTATGTCCCACCAACACAAAGGTAAGAAGTTAAAATTCTCTAATGATGACAGTAGCTCTTCTTCTGAAATTAATGTTAAAATACATAAAAAGAAGAATAAATATTCTATTGACAACAATGAAAGTGACTGTAGACCAAAAAGGAGAAGTTATAAACAATATGAACAGATTTCAGGGGAGTTCAAGAAGATAAAACCCCCAACGTTTAACGGTGAAAGTGAAAAGCGAGAAGCAGCCGAAGCATGGTTGTTGGGTATGAAGAAATACTTTCACATTTATGATTATTCAGATAAGCTGAAAGCTAAGATGGCCATTTATAATCTGACTGGGAAAGCATATATTTGGTGGTAGGATATAAAAAGAGTAAAAGGCATTAAAGAAAGGAGTGTAACTTGGAGTACATTTAAGAAATATTTTAAGAAAAAGTTTCTCTCTGAATAGTACTACGAAGAAAAAGCAAAAGAGTTTTATGATTTAATATTGAGCTCTATGAACATGAAAGAATTAAGCAGTAAATTCCTAAGTCTGTTAAGATATGTACCTTACATTGTGGATGAGAAGCCTAAAATACAAAGATTTTTGAGTTGCTTACCTTTTAATATTAAAGACAAAATTGAGTATGAAAACCCTAAGACTCTTGAGGAGGCTATGAGAAAAGCGAACTTTTGTTTTGAATAGAACAGAAAAAGAGAAGGTGTATCTAGTTGGAAAAGTAATAAACCAAGTAATTTTGAACATAAAAGGAAAATTTTTAATTTTAATAGGAATGCTGGAAATAACAAGCGAAATTTCCAAAGTAGAAATTTTCAAGGAAATAATTTCAAAAGCAATGCACCACAAAATTTTACAGCTGCAAGAAACATGCCTGATAATTATGTTAGAAATAATGAACAAAGAGCACCTTTAAAATGTTATGAATGTCAAGGACCGCATATTGAAGCAAACTGTCATAATAGGAAAAGAACAATCAACAACATTCATTAAGTGCAGGAAGAGCCAACAGTTGGTGACTTGGCAAGGGAAATGCCCAGGATCAATGCAGCCTTGGAAAATCGACAGGCTGATCATCAAACTTCAATGGTCGAAATCGAAAGTGGAACCAGCAGGATATTTTTAGGTGGAACCGGATTGTATCCTCGACAGGAGAGAAATTTTATTCTGGAATCACACCATTGGACAGGTAAAGGTGCAATCGAAGCACCTTAGTCCAGATGAAGAAACCTGGGAATTGGAAAGTCATATGTGAGCAACATATCCAATTCTGTTCCAGGAAGGCTCTGATGATGAATAAGCAACATCAAGGACGATGTTGAACTTAATAGGGGGTGTTTCTAACCTACCTAGTACTTGAAACATTTTATGTTTGTGGAAAAACATTACTTTAACTTTTTATTGTAAAGTTTTAGATTAATGACCAAGGATGGTCATGGGATGGTCAAGGATGACTGTAAATGAATAATATTATTATTTAATAAATTAAAATAGGAGACACCCACCCAAAGAGACTGTTGAAAGAGTGTTAACTAACCCACTAGAAGGAATAAAACTCGTGTAGAACGCAATGGACAAGTGGTAGCATCTGCACTCACTTACTAGCTGTTGCAAGGGGCAACTTCCCTAAATATGTGGTCATGTTCCCCAATGATAGTGGAACTAAGCTGGTGGCTCATTAAATGTGAAATTGACCAAAATATTTAGGCAATCTTTTATAGCCATCGAATTGAGTTGTTAGCTCACAAATTTTTCCTTGTGGTGTTAGAACTGAGCCCACAAGAGATTCGATGAGGGGAAGCTAGGTAATGAGTTGTAGAGTAAGATTGTCTTATTCCTGCTGAGTGCAGAGGTATTCCTGTTGAGTGCAGAGATAGTGTTATGCATGTAAGTCTTCATGATTGTAGAAGTACATCAGAGTGATTTGTATGTAAGTCTCCATGATTCATGAAGTACACATATAGTTTGTATGCAAGTCTTCTTGATTGCTGAAGTACAAATAGAGTGTCTTGCTTCTACACAGTATCTTCGTCTTGGTGGTTCAGTGAACAGGCTTGGGGGTCCAAAAGCAAGTGATATTGGCTTCTTTCTGGCGAAGGTTGGGAGGAATGGTCCTCTTTGGGTGTTTGTCCACCCTATCAGATAACAGGTTCTACTTGGATTTTAAGTTATTTATTTCTAAACTGCTGATCTATTTCTAGAAATTGTATCTATATGTTATCATAGTTTTCATATGTTTTTCTTAGATATCAATAGCTGTTAGAAGTGAAATATTTCTGAACGGATAGATTATTTCTGTACGATGCATAGATGAATAAATATTGGATAAATATAGAATGATGAATAAATTTCTTCCTGTATTTTTCCTTTCACCATAGGTGATATACTCTAGTACAGGAAGATGTTTAATTAACATAGATTAGAGATAATAGATAGATTTAAAGCAAAAGACTAATTCTGTATAATATCTCAGTTATAGAATTCATTATTGTTTGTTGTTTCTCATTAGGATATATATATTGTTCATGCTCAAACAATTGATTTTGAAATTCAAGTAGCAAAGTTTATATTTAAATCATCATAGGTCTTTATACATATATTACAGATATAAACCCTAGATTTGTAAACATTGCAAATAATGTTAACATTTGTACATAGATAGATTATCTTACACATAGAATGAATAACGTACAATAAAAATCCTTGTGTCATTGATACATAGAAGTTACAATATTTTAAACAAAGTATACAAATGAATAATCTATATATTCATAAGAAACAAACATAATATATAGAGTAAAATACTGCCCATTTACACAGCATGATTACTTATGTATTACACAGTGTTAATACAAGCATCTTTAATCAGAGTATTATACTATCACGAAATATACAGGGTCATTATAAAACTCTTTAAAATAAACAAGTAGAATGTACAGAACTCACATCAAACTCTTATCAACTTTATAGAAATAAACTTCTTTTAAATATCCCTAGATAAACCCTACAGGAATCGATTCTCATAAAACAAAGTATGATATACAATAGTATATTAATAATTAAATAATACAAATCGAAACAAAGTTCTGGAAAACGCATCCACTTATGCAAATAACACGACTGATAAATTATATTATGAAATCATTTGATACTACTCGATATCATAAAGGATCAACACAGAGTATACAAATAGCATATCAAGTTTCAAAGAATAGTTTAGGGTCAAACCCTATTTACAACTTATAATGATATCAACCCAGTCCAGGGTCAAACCCTGTAGGCATCAACTATTATCAAGTATCGAATAGTCGAAATACTATAGTAACAATATATTCATTATACCAAAACCAAAAAGGGTTCAAGGCCCGTGAAAGGCTCAACTTGAGTACATTAAATTTAAGAACCGGTTTAAAACAACCGAGGATGACAAAAACGATACTGTTGGTCCCCAAATTATTATACAATCTGTAAACAGTAAAAACCAAACTAATTCCTAATACAGTTGAAACATTTGAAGTGCTGCAGAACGCATCCATAGGATGCATCGTTGCCATCATTTTTAGATAGGTAATAAAGAATGAGTTTCATTTAAAGGTTAAGGGTTCGAGTCTCAAGAGTGAGCTCGCCCGGTTGTAAACACTTATACAATATATCCATTACGAGACAGGGTTTAGGGTTTAACCCTGTAGAAACCTTTTTACAACCGAGAAACATTACAACCACATTTTATATTAACAAAAAAGCTATGAAGTCGGGCTTGGCCCCAAAAAAAAATATTTACTATTGCTATCAAAATATATTTATTTAAGTTGTAAAGGAGGCTGAGAGAAACACTTGGATAACATTCAAAACAAGTATCGAAACCTGTAACTTTCTTTACATAAACGAGTACAGTACTATGAGCATTGCTCAGGGTCTACCAGAATGGTACCCAAAAACAAAACAAACAGAAGTTTAAACTATTTACACAGTGGTCGAAACCCTAGCATCAGCCAGAATACAGTAGCAACGCCATCTCAAAGAAACGCTATAATATCTCATGCTCGTATACAAACAAGAAAACCATGGTGGCATTTAAAAACATTGTTGATAGAGGTCACTCTCGTGGATGGAACCGAAGCTTACCGTGGTTCCAAACCACTGGAATTGCCTTCCCTTGCTTCCAAACTTTTCACCAAAACCCAAGTCAAGACCAGAGAACAGTTAGAAACCCTGTCAAACAAAGAAACGAGTGGTAAATACTTAATCAACTAATACATGTATAATGTAAATCAACTAGAGAAAACAAGAGTTTATCACCATTAAATTTGAGTTAGAAGTCTCCAACTCCTTATTAGAGTTTGGACTAAGTTTCATAATGACAATCTAACCAGTATGAAGTAAAGAAGTGATTTATCACCATAATAACCTCAACATCAATGCATTCTCTATGGATGAGTATTCTCACATGTAACCTGGACACAGTGGCAGTATGCATTAGCGTAAAGCTAAGTAAGCTTCAGGGTGTCACAAGGAACCCCTTCAACAAAAGAAAAACAATTCAGTGTTAACATTATAATTATAAATACAATATCATATTACGACACAAGGGAAAGAAAATTAAAATATCAATATCGTCTTAAGCTTTAAATCATCGTATTAATGACAGTCAATTAGAAGTCTTATTTTAGTAGCTAAGACGCATTAATAAAACAATGAATTTGGAAATTAAGTATCGTCATGATAATTTATAGTTAAGTAGTTAACTAGGAGATTAACATTCCAAAATTATACTTTCCGCATATTAAATTGTAGTATTTATGCTACACCGAAATTTTTTAATTTTTACGAATTTTGGATGTGTTACACTCTTACTCTTTTAGTTCTTTGGTTTTCTACTATAACTATGATTTTCTATCTTTTTCCTCTTGCTCCTTATTTGCTAGAGCTTCTGCTTCGGATTTTATTTGTAACTCTACCCGTTTAGCTTCTGCTTCTTGTTGATTCTTGTCTTGTGCCTCTTCTTTTTCTTTCTTCATTGATTCCAATCGTCATGCTTCTGCGTCATCCTTTCTAGCGTTCTCTTCCTCGATTATTTTCGTGGCATTCTCCATTATGTTATGTAGTTCTTATTCTTGTGTTCCTTCTCGAGATGATTCTTTTACCTACTGGAGGTAAATTTTCCATACAATTTTTCTTATTTTTTCTTTTGGACAAGTCCTCAAGATTTTGAGCCCATTTGTATACTTCTTCTTTTGCACAAAATTGGTCTGCATATGGCCAGTGGAACTTAATAGTCACATAGTGGTTTGCAACTTTCCCACGACCATCGTTTCTTTGAAACTGTTCTTGGACAAAGTGAAACGTTTCTAATTTTGTAGTTAACTCCACAACTTCCTTTACTTTATTGATCTTGTATGCTCCAACTGCTATCAAAAGGGGTGGCCACAATGTTTTTTTAGTGTTCACGAGAGCGGTTGTGGTCTCATCCATGAGTATCTGCCGTGGAATTTATCTGAAGACCATATGGTCTGTAATATACATGGGAAGGATGAAGGGAGCCTTCGATCCTCCGTATATTCCCATATA
The DNA here is from genome assembly GCA_027924585.1 of Larix kaempferi. Lineage (NCBI taxonomy): Eukaryota > Viridiplantae > Streptophyta > Pinopsida > Pinales > Pinaceae > Larix > Larix kaempferi. The sequence goes on along the minus strand of BSBM01000753.1, from coordinate 30,932,996 downwards.
AGTGCCTGCCTTAGTCAAATACCAATCTCCCAACCGAGTCACTATATTAATGGTGTTACACATACATTTGGTCGGTGATCCATATATGATTGTGTAAAAAGGCATAATGAAATATTCACAATTCTACTTATAATAACCAACATGTTTATGGTTCCACAAGGCTTGGAAACTAACATGTATAGTGTTAGGTTATACGAGCATACATATTTTAACTTTCGAGAGAAATAAATAGAAACAAGCAATCACATAATTTACCCTGGAAACCCCATACGGGGAAAAACCAGCACTCAATGAAGATCTTCATTACATGGCCAAAACCGGCCATCCGGGCCAAGTGAGCTCACCCGCTCACCTCCAGCCCGCTTTACAATGGAGCCTCCTCAAACCTTATAAAGGCTTCCTTACATGCAATTCCATGGGGCAATACCATGGGCTACAACAAACCATGTGCCCAAAAACATGTGCTAGACCTAACCAACTTTGACTCAATCCCGAGTTAAGGTTAAACCTAACAATCCCCCCTTTAAACTTGACTTGGAGTAATCACCAACCCCACTCAAAGTTTTAACCGAGGAATCTCACATACACCCCCCTATCACCTAGTTCTTTCTCCCGACTTTACCGGTGAGTTACCAGGGGTATGCATGCCTTACTAGGTATTATAACCATATGCCCTTTTACATGCAAACTACTCCATTTTTTTTTCATGTGTCTTCATGGTGACTACACCATCACCATTGATTGCTTCATCCTCTCGCTTTTCATGTGAGATTTCTTGCTCATCACGCCATGCCTTTCATTCTTGCCATGATTGTTCTTTGTTGCAGCCTTTTCTACAGCTGAACTCTTGGCCCTCCATCTTCCATGTCCTACCTCTGCCTCATCATGCCATTCAATGCTTGGTCTACTGGAACTTCTTCCAAAAATGTGACCTCTTTCCCAACACTGTGCACTTCTTCGATGGCAGTCTGTATAGATCTACACTCCATAGATCTCACAATTGGTTTCGTACAAATATGGTGCTAGTGGCGACTATGCACTGAATCCTCTATGCCCAAATCCGGTGTCCTTATCCTGCGTGGGAATATCTTTCTAACGTATTGATATCAGAGTGTTGGCTTCAAACAATGTCGTGGCTGCCTTCTCTCCACATTTTCTTTTACTATTGTAACCTCCACATTGTGCTCTCCTCACACGAGCTGGATCTTCGGTTCTGCCCTCTAGTGGCTCGGTGACTCCCTTTGACATGCAGATCCCTTTGTTGTATTGCAAACAATGGATCTTTCAGGTGGGGATTAATCTTCTCATCACGTGGGAAAACTGCATTTACCACACAAATTCCTCACACCCTCAGATCAACACATTCCTTCATCTTAACGCACATGCCTTTGCACACTGGTGCATAGATCCACAGATATGCTAATACGCACCTACAGGTAACCCCATAATGGCCCACTATGACTCCCATGGTGGACCACAGTAAGATGCTCACGCATCTTAGCCAAATATTGCTTTGGCATTCCAAATTTCACTACATCGACGACGTCTCTCTTCATGACAACTACTAGGTTGTTGATGTGCCTTTTTTTCACAGTGAGCTTCTTCACGCATGCGTATATTCATCTCTGATCTTAAGAGTGGAGATATTTGAATATCAACGTGACACTTTCAAGAAGTTTTTCTTCATCAACAACAAAACCAACGAGCTCATCCATATTATAAGATCTGGAAAACGACTCTTCCATGCGACTTCTACTCAATGTGGGCGGTCACTACTTTGTGACAATGAGATCTATGCCCAGATCCGATCTCCACGCTTTGGAAATTGTAATCCATCCACGACCACTATTGCGCCTCTACACACATCCTCCTCCATGGGATATGTCTTCCAGATATCCAGTCTTGGGCTCTATATTGCAGTTCTTTGAAGCCACATCCTTCTCATGACTCTTTCACACAGGCTCTCCACTGCTCCTTCATGCAGCCGGGGTTTCTTTTTGCATCCAAGAGGAGGGAGTTCTCTTCTTCAGCTTCTCACTGCCCAGATTTAAAAAAAAACGGGCCAAATTTTTTTTCACGGGGGCTCCTGCCGTTGAACCCCCATGAACCTTGAGGCCAGGGGCCCCGGACCCCCCTTATGTTTGCCGGATGGGACTCCAAACACCATGGCTCTGATACCACTTGTTAGGTTATACGAGCATACATATTTTAACTTTCGAGAGAAATAAATAGAAACAAGCAATCACATAATAGACACATAATTTACCATGGAAACCCCATACGGGAAAAAACCAACACTTAATGAATATCTTCATTACATGGCCAAAACCGGCCATTCGAGCCAAGTGAGCTCACCTGCTCACCTCCAGGCTGCTTTACAATGGAGCCTCCTTAAGCCTTATAAAGGCTTCCTTACATGCAATACCATGGGGCAATACCATGGGCTACAACAAACCATGTGCCCAAAAACATGTGCTAGACCTAACCAACTTTGACTCAATCCCGAGTCAAGTTTAACCCTAACATATAGGGGTATTTGCAGGCTTCCAATGCTATCCTATGATGGGAAAATTGTTTAGTGTATAGATCGTGTCCAAAACATATGAGGACATGTGAAAACTAGATTTTTGCATAAGAAGGCCTTCATGTGCCTTTATAGTTGCCTCTTCTATATTGGTTGAGAGGATAGATTCCTAGTTGAATTCCGTGCCTTGCACAATAACGTGATACAATAGAGGGGTCCATTCTAGATTGAAATGCAATGTGTCTAGCTCCCCATATAGTTTTCACAAGAGTGCTGCAACCATTCAATACGGTTGCTTCAGCTCTTTGACCTCATATCCTCCTCTATCTCTCTGGAGAAATTGTTTATTTGTGCCCCATGCCTTCTTGAGGAATGTTATGTAAACAAGCTTAAGGGATTTTACCTAGTTGTATGTCATGTTGATATCTAGATTTGGATGCCAACTTCTTACAGTTTTCTAGACTCAATGAGCTTTTCTTTCCTTTCAATTTAAAAAACACTCTGTCTCCCACTTGGAACTCTCTATACGTTCTTCCCTTGTCATCATATATTTTCTTTCTATCCTATGCCATTTTCAAATTTTGCTTGATTTTGGTCACTTGTCCTTCCATGTCCAGTAGCATTTCAGGTGCAATTATCAACCTTTTCACAGTTTTGTCCTACTTCACTTGAACATTGCACCTTCTGAAATATAAGGCTTCAAACGGACTCATCTTCAATGATGCTTGGTATATGTTGTTATAGGAAAACTCTACCAAATATAGGTATTCTTCCCACTTGGTAGGTATGTCCATTACATACATTCTTAGCATATCTTCATGACTTGATTAACTCGCTCAGTTTTCCCATCTATTTGTGGATGATAAGTTGTGTTGAGATTGAGTTTTGTTCCAAACTCCTTAAACAAACTTTTCAAAAAATTTGAAGTGAACTTGGAATCTTGATCTAAAACAACTGCCTTAGGAATCCCATGGAGCCTAGCAACTTCCTTCATGTAAATTTTTGCAATCTTTTCTGATTTAAATGTTAGTTGGACATGTATAAAGTGAGCATATTTTGTCAATTTATCGAACACCACCATAATGGAGTCATGCTTCTTCGTTGTCCTTGTTAATTTAGTGATGAATTCGATGGTTACCATGTTCAATTTCCATTCTGGAATTGGCAATGTGTGAAGTAGACTTGCAGGATGTATATGCTCTATTTTCACCCTTTGACATTCAAGGCACTTAACGATAAACCTTGCTATCTCTTTCTTCATGTTGGACCAATAATATTCCTCCTTAACAGTTGTAAGAGTTTTCTAATATCCGGGATGTCCTGCATAAGGAACATTATGCATCTTTTGTATAATAGTTTTCTTCACATCATCTTTATCAGGTACATGTATTTTATTTTGAACAACAGAATTCCATCTTTCTGTAATTCATAAGCAATATATTTCAATGGCACATTGTCTAACCGTAAGGATGTCTTAACTTGTAAATAATGCTCATCAACATTCAATTATTCTAGCAATCTTCTCTTCAAATTTGTTTTCCAATTACTGATGGTCATCATTTTCAATAACTGATTTCTTCTATTGAGAGCATCTGCAACTCGAATCTCTCTTCCCTTGATATGCTTAATTTAAAAATTGAATTAACTTAGGAATTCCATCCATCTAGCTTGATGATCATTCAAGTTGGGTTGTTCAAATAAATATTTTAAATTGTGATGATTTGACCTCAATTCGAATTTGCTACCTATAAGGAAATGCCTCCACATTCTCAAGGTGTGTATTATGGCAGCGAGCTCTAGATCATGTGTAATTGCATACCTCTTTTCATGCCCCTTTAATTTCCACGATTCATAACAAATCACACACCCTTCCTACATTAGAAATCCATTGATTCCTTCTAGAGATGCATCTATGCATACTACATATTCCTTATTTGTATCTACAATGTTTAAAATTGGTGCACATGTGAGTAATTCTTTCAAAAGTATGAAACTATCTTCACATTTATGGGTCCAAATGAATTTCACACCCTTCTTCTGTAAAGATGTAATAGGATTGTCTATCATGGAGAAAGATTCAATAAATATCCTATAATATCCAATCAAACCCATAAAAGATATTACCTCGGATACATTTCTAGGAGCGGTCTATTCTTGTATAACTTTTATCTTGGCAGGTTCCACTTTCACTCCTTCCTCCGAGATAATGTGACCCAGATATAATGAATTCTTTTGATAAAATGAGCACTTACTTAGCTTAGCATAGAGTTGATTCTCTCTCAAATTTTGTAAATTTATTCTTTGATGTTCTTCGTGCTCTTCCTCTAACTTGGAATAAATTAATATATCATCCAAAAATACCACAATAAATTTATCCAGAAATCATCTGAAGACACCATTCATCGGGAACATAAATGTGGTTGGTGCATTTGTTAGTCCAAAAGGAAAAACTATGTATTCATAATTCCCATACCTGGTCCTGAAAGTGGTTTTAATAATATCCTTGTCCTTGATACATACTTGATGGTCGCCCGACCTCAAGTCGGTTTTAGAGAAGAATCTTGCTCCTCGAAACTGATTGAATAGATCATCCGTCCTTGGTAATGTGTACCTATTTTAAATGGTGGCTTTGTTCAGTTGTCTATTATAAACACATAACCTCAAAGTACCATCCTTCTTTCTCACAAAGAGGGTAGGCACTCCCCATGGTGATACACTAGGGCGTATATAACCCTTCTTCAACAATTCTTCTATTTGCATATGCAATTCTTTCAATTGAGGTGTGCTAATTCTACAAGGATATTTGGACATTAAAATAGCTCCTGGTACCAAATCGATTGTGAAATCGATATCCCTCTTAGGGTGTAACCCAGGTACATCTTGAAATAAATCTTTGAACTCCTCCAATATTGCATTCTCTTCAGCAGACGGTTCTTTTTCAGTTTTTAATTATTCAACATGGATTGAGTACAACTGACAACCTTTCCAGGTACACTTCTTCATCTGCATTGTTGAGATTTTTCTAGCAAATATCGGCCTTGAAATACCCTTTATTTGAATTGAGTTCATGTCATCATCTTGACATGTAATGGTTTTGTTGTGACAATCTAGAATAGAAAAATGCGATTCCAACCAATCCATCCCAATCAAAATGTCATATGTTGCAAGGGGAATGATATCTAATTTGGCTCTTGTCTAGAATCCATTCATCTCAAAACAACAGTCTTTGATGATTGATGTGATCTTTTGCCTCATACCAGTGGCTAATTGCACCATTCTGCATTGTGGTAAGCTACTACTTACTAAGTGACATCTTTCAATTATGTCAGCATTAATATAATTGTAAGTGGCTCCAGAATCAATTAAAATTGAAATTGGTACATCAACAATCTTACCTTCAATCTCAATCATGGTTGATTGATGATCTGCTTGTCGATTATCCAAAATTGCGTAAATTCAGGGTATGCTTCTAGCTACATATTCCACTGTGGCAACTTCTTGAAAATTATAAATGCTTTCCTCTTTAGTAAATCTCTTCGGGCATTTCTTAAAATAGTGATCTCCTCCTTAATTGAAGCATTTAACTTGATTTTACTAGCTTTTCCCTACATACTCAGCCATCTTTGATTCACCAGATAGAATTTGCTCCTTCGAATATTTACTCAGATTTTCTCTAACACCAAGAAGCTTGGACCCCTTTTTCCTATGATCTTATTTATTTTACCTTTCCACGCTTTGTGCAAGTCATGTCTTCCTCTATTTTGTTCATACATGCATTTAACCTTCCTTATAGCTTCCTTTAGAGTATTGGGATCGTCATAAATCATTTTGTCTCAATAGTATATTGGTAGTCCACTGAGAAATTTTTGGACTTAAAATTTTTCATCTTGTATGAAACCAACATACCTTAGCATCTCCAGGAATCTTCTCTCATACTCCTCCATAGTCATATTACCCAATTTGAGTTCGAAGAACTCCTGCATTTTCTTGTCATAATACTGTTGGGACAGGTACTCATGTTTAAAATACTTTGGAAACTTCTTCAATGAAATATGCCTTTCATCAATATTTTTCAACTTCTTCAATTGCTCCCACCATCAGTAATCCTTTCCCTGAAGATTGTTATAGCAATTTGGGCTTCCTAATTATCAGAGTAATTATGCACCTGCAAATATTTATGTATTTCTAGCAACCAAATTTCTACACTTTCCCTTGATTTCTCCCTATTAAAAGTAGGAGGTTTTAATTTTCTAAGTTCATCTTGTAATGGATCGTCATCATATTTTCTCTTTTGATATATTTTAGATACTGAATCTGATCTATTTTTCAGGGGCCCACCTTTCGTGATGGCTTTCAATTGATTCATCCTAGGAATGCTACCCCATTTTGCTCACATCTTTAATTCTCAAGTGTCGATGCCTATCAACAAATCCTCTACTAAGAGAATCTCCTTTTTCCCCTCTCATAATGGGAGAGACATGTTGCACCGGATTCTGCAACTGCGTCAAGATATGCAACATTTGTTGATTCATCGGTTCTGTTGTTCTAGGTTCTGTAGTATTTTTCCCTTTAAATCATTCAAAGTTTGGAGAATTTTCTATGTCCCCACCTTTGTCCTAAGTTCATCGGATTTTATTTTTTGGATACTCATCCCCACTTCCCTGGTGACATTGGGAAGTTCTGGTTCATCCACCATTTTCACAACATCACTTTCTATTTAATTTGGCAATCTATTTAATTGATCATTTTGTTAGACATAAAAACATCCAATTACACATTTTTCAACCAGATTATGCATGCACATTTTCCTTTCTAGGGTTTTCATTCGATGGTTTGAGTATAATAAATTTAATTTAGACTCAATCGAACAGTTTTCTCTATTTTATAACCCAGAGGTTCGAGAGCTATAGCCTCAACTTTGGTACCATTTTGTAATGTTCCTCGTTAGGACTCTAAAACACACTCCACGGATTTTAGTTTATTTCATCATGAATGTAACAAATTTTTTTTTTCTAGTTGGTCATAGAGTTCCCCTTCCGGACCCTTTATCCACACATGAATACATAAAAGGTAGATTGTCAATTCCTTGGAGAATGAACACTCAAGGAGTAAATCTTCATAACCAATACAAATAAAATATTAATTCTTTGTAAACATCAACCAAAACCATAAAACTACAATATCACTTTCAAGTAGATAATATTCACAAATAGAAACAAGGATATTATGTCATTATTCGCTTAAAGACAATAGGGTTAGCTTTTACCAAATGCATTTCAGAATAACAAATAATAAGAATACACACACACATATCGTTGAGAATTCTGGATCTTCCAATATGTATAGCAATTGGATTCCTATCAAAACGAATTCAAAAAAACATGTGGAGCATACTCGCTCCTTCAACACATTCCAGAATTAAAGAATAGAACACAGAGCATTTTCTAACTCTCACAGGACACATTCCAAAAATACATTGTATAAAATTATATTAATATTATACACATGAAATACACAGAATTCTAAACCATAATGTATTAATATGATTTCACACCCAACACAACCAGAGTATAACCATTTAATTGAAAAATTCAATCTAGATGAAAATAATAGTAATTCAAATACTTCATGTCACATTTCATTCATTCAGATTTGTAGAATTCATAAAGATGTATAAGATAAAATAGAGCTTCTATTACTTATCTCTTTTTATGCAAATTTGGGCAACTGGTTGCATGTGGGGCATGTTCAACCCAACCATAGGCCATCTTGCTCATATATCACTCAACAAGGGACCACCCTTGAGTTGGGACTTTGAATTCACTAGGAGAGAAACTCAAATTTAGCAAGAAAAAAGAAGTAACAGGTTGTAGGATATCTCCACAACTTATCTCATAGTTTTGGCACATGATAAACCCATGGTTAATAATGCAAATTATTCTCCCATCAGGAACTTGGAGCCAACCAATTCCTCAGGAAATAATGCAGACCCTTCATAGTGGTAACCCTTCACTACAGTACCTTGGGCATGCCATTGTTCTCAGGAAAAATTAGCTAGGAGTGAGACCAAGTGAACCATGCCTCACAACTATGAATTTCAACTAGGGTAATATTAAACGGTATATGCCCCACAACTGTGAATTTTAGCTAGGTGTAAGACCAAACGATCTACGCTCCAAAACTGTGACAGAATACCAAAAATATCCTCCTCCACCAACCTGTTCACCGATAAAAACATAAGTAATGACTTGTCTCTTGTGTCTGTGCAAGTGAGAGAGTTCCCAGGGAGTTTGTAGTTGGATTTTGCCTCTATCCATGCAAGCTAGAGAGTTCCTACACCGAAAATGGCGCAAGTAGTTCCTACATCCACCTCTTATGGAACGAAACCTGCATTTATCCCACTGCCATGATATAACCCATACTATCCTTTCCCATGCCCAACTGGTTAGCAACCTTCCCCCCACATGGGGGTCCACCTAGTTCAACCCTCTTATGTTCAACAAGCTCAAGAATATGAGCAATTGAACACTGCAAACCCCCATAATCCAGAGAATCGGGGGAAGAAGAAAGGTAAGAACAAACAGAATCAACAGCTAGGACAAGGGGGAAATTTACCTCCCTGGAAAAACCAGACTACAGGTGATCCAAATACAAGGACTAACAATCCCCCCAAACAAGGGAAGAATCCCACCCTAAGAACCAAATATTGTTGCCCCATTTGCAGCGATTATGGTCACTACACACATCATTGTCCTCTTATCCCCGACTGTCCACAGTTAGTGGAAGCCAAAAAGAAGACGATGACAAACCCCCCTCAGGCAGATAATCCTCCACAACCCAAAACCGTAGAGTTACAAAAACCATTTTCCAATCAAGGGGTAGTCACACAACAGCAAGACCCTCGCCCGCCCGACGATGGTTCTTTCCAAAATATATATACATTGGGCGTAAACCTTCAGACACGAGCCAGAGGTTATGATGGACCTTCCACCCCCCAAGTGGAAGACGTTCCTATCCCCTCGGGAGGCACTCTACAGATACCATGCCTGAATACCGAACAAAACCCATGGATCTCAAAACTTCCACTTCGGTGTAACCCTAATAACCCTCACATGAAAGCCGCCGACAATTACAGTATTGTGGATGACTTGGCTCAATCCCCTATAGCTATGTCCACATTAGAAGTGTTACGGTCTTTCCCAACACAAATAAAGGCATTACTTAGTGCACTTGGTGTCATTGACCCTTCCGACTCACACCTCACTGACCTTTGATATCGATAAAGGTGATCTGCGACTACCGTCGTCAGTCGCATTTCAAGTTCCAGTTACTGTAAAGAACATCATGATCCATTGATGTATCATCGACAAAGGCGCATCCACTTGTGTCATGTTTACAAAAGTCTGGAAACGATTAGGATCTCCTGAGATGGTCCCCTTGTCTATTGCTCTTCACGCGTATGATGAGAGACCATCCCAACCAAGAGGATTGTACCAAGATATCTCCATAGAGCTGGGTGGAAAAATGGTTATGATCGATATCGAAGTAGTCGACGCAGAACTCGACTACAACATCCTCTTGGGACGTAGTTACATGTACGCCATGAAGGTGGTTGCCTCATCGGTCTTCCATATCATGTGTTTCCCTTAAATGGGAAGGTAGTTACCCTCGACCAGCTTAACTACTATGACCCTAATACCACATGAAACCTTGACAATGTACTACCGACTGTACCGGGAAATGATCAACCATATGTTGACATTTCCCCTGGTATGTACAAGGAATCCAATTTATTAGGAGTATACTTAGGACCACCACCTAATATCCCTACATCGACCAATGGCCTAATGTGCACGATTTTCACCGCTGAAAATGGAGGCGCCTCTACCTCAACACCATCATTATCACCACTGCTGAGTCATGGAATTGAACAAACATTGAGCCCATTGGTCCCACCAATATTTCAAATCCCATTCTTGTATTCTCCCACGGGTGCATAAGGAACATTGGTTATGGCTCATTTAACTCTACCTAGGCTAACTTTGGGAATCCCGGTTTGGTACCTTACACCACCCTTCCCAGAGATGGCTTCCAAACCAGTCGCCCATTACGAGTTTGTCCCTATTTCGGATAGTACAGTTGCAAGGCCCGTAACACATTCATTTACGACAACCCAACCTATGACATTCGTAACTACACCACAATCGGTAGTCGCAAAGACCACCAATGGGGGCACCAAACAGCCAAAGTTGAAAGGTCCCTTATTACCTAACTTGACCACTAATCCAGTATAAACCATGAACCCTAAGGAGTTAAAATCCCCAGCTATGATCAATCCTCCCCATCAAAGGGTCACACTACCGTGTTCTCTTTGTGGGCAGCCAGGCCATGCAACCAATCTATGTCCTACTCTATCAAAGTTAAGGAATCTGCTCAACACCCCTATTAGCATCACCCATGCTCCACTAATGGTGAAAGGGGGCACACCTCCCTCGCCCACATATAAGACCAAAACATTTCTTAGAAGCCACTCATGTTCCATATGCACTCAATACAGGCACTATATGCACCATTGCCCCGAACTCCCTCGATACCGAGAGGTATCGGTAACAGTTCGTCTCACTCAAGTAATGATTGAGGAACCCCCCTTCTTAATCCAAGAGGAAGCATCCATTAATGTAATCACCACATCAACAACAACGTCAATCGCACCTCTCACAGAAGTTGCGTCGGCTACTAAAAATGCGGTAGATCCTATAACGTTGCAAGAACCATCTAACCTTATGATATCACTACCACATGATGTAGGGACCCCCCTTTTGGACTTACTTACTTAAAAATTATTAGAAACTTAAAACACAATATAACCATTATGATGCATAATTATTAATAAAACTTGTCAAATTCGAGAACTAACAAAAACACAATACCTGAATCTGTTGTTGGAGGAGTAGTTGTCGTTGTCAGTCCGATCTCGCTTTCCCTTGACATTTGCTTCGCTCGTTGTGCCCCTCCAGCAGAAGCTCGTTTAACCATTGGCGAAGCAACCGTTAGCTTCGCCACCCAACCATAGGCTCATGCTTTCAGTCGCATGGCCTCCCCCGAGCTTCGGGTCGTAGAGTTCACACATATATTTCAGAAATTCAGCTTGGGCTTCCCTTCCCACCAGGATTTCTCAGCCAACCCTTAGATAGCAGCAAGTCTTTGAGGCATTCGAAAATTACGACAATCGTCCAAATTATGGGCCCTTTACCCATTCCCCAAGCCTTCCTTATAAAGGAAAATATCATGCGACACATGTCGCTTCATGCATAATTAAATATTTTTAATTAATTATTTAATTAAAACACTCACCCATCCAAGTGTCAGTTTCTCTGGGAAGTGCACCAACACCCCTAAGTTTGCTCCAGTTTGTCCCCCAAATATTTTAATTAACTCCTAGCTTTTAGTTGACTAGGTGTCTAATCTTAGGATTCTATTTTGCTCCTAAATAATGATTTCTATTATTTTAAATGCTCAACAAAAATAAATATTCATGTGCAAATGCCTAAATTATTTTTATGCATTTGCTAAGTAATAATCTAGAGTTATTCTCATAAGTTTTTATGCAGTTAAATTTAACAATCAAACTCACTAGGATCACGGTGCCGCGCCGTTGGGCTCCTAGTTCCTTAATTTTAACTCCCTGACATGGCACCACTCCGTCGGGTCTAGTCATCCATGGTTTCCATTCCTTGGCATGGTACCGCATCGTTGGGTCCTTGCGTCCATTCTTTCCATTCTCGACAGGGTACCGCATCGTCGGGTCCTTCTGCCACCATCTTTCCGTTTTGACTTGCGGGAACTCTTGTAGGGATTTTAGGAATCGTTACCATCCATCCTCCGTCTACATGCTATCTAGGGACTAATGGCGCTGAGGAGTGAGTCCGTTTTCACTGCGCGCCCCTCAACTCGTACGTGACCAGCTCCGTCGTGGCCCACCTCGTACGCCCTCACGCATTCCTCTTGAGCAAGCGGATCAGTGCTTATCTGCTCATGCGTGGTATTCTTGTCAGAAGTTGACATCGTCATCGCTCTCCCTGTGTGTGATTTACTCGTACTCTACGACCCTTCATATTCCTTTGTGTGTCCGTCGGTGAACCGTTTCACCTATCGCTACACACATTTCTCACAAACGTAAATTAGTAGCAATGTCCTCAATAATCACAATTTGATTTATAAATCTGTTGCTTCATTAAGCATCTATAGTTTACTCAATCGTTACTCATTCGTCTAATCACATAATCATTTGCACAACTAGCCGTTAAGCATCATTCAAATGTACAGTTTTCATATCAAAGTTAATTGTTAAACAACATGAAATCGTCCATTCACAATAACTACCCAAATGCACATATATCAATCAATCGTAATCATAAATATACTCAAAATAAAATCATAGGGTTATTTTATTAATGTTTCAAATAGTCAGGTCACTCAGCAGGTGCCCTCAATGTCTACCGTAGTCTAGGGGCACTACATACACCCCTACTTATTTAGAACTTCGTCCCGAAGTTCAGAATAAAAATGGAAATCTATGACGCATCTCAGTTGCGTCCTCCCAAGTCGCAAAGCTAGGACTGTAACTGTCCTACTGCACTTTGAGTTGATCAATCAAGGCGAATTATTAAGCATGATGTAATCAATCAATTATCCCACTCCACACATATAATTTAATTCCTTAATTCATTTATCAATTATTGTTGTCATTCACATCTTCAGGTTTTCCTCAATCATTAAGACATAACAAGGCTCAAGAGACCATTATATCAAAGTTGTTCAGCCGGGTCACTTTTCAGGTGCCCTTAAGGTCCACAGTCATTCTAGGGGCATTACATGCACCCCCTCTTAAATAGAACTTCGTCCGGAAGTTTTTTTTTTTTTTTAATTTCGATGCTAGGCTTTTCTTTAGTTTCCCATTTTCATCTTATTGTCTTTCTCTTCTATTTTTCTCAAGCAATCATGGCCATAAGTGCTAGTGGTTCTAATCATTAGTTTTCTATTTCATTTAGAATGGTTCCAATACACCCTCGGGACTTAATCGTATCTTTGCATAATACAGATCCAATCATTCCTTCATAATTGTCAGTACCAAATTAGAATTTCAATACCTTCTAGTCATCTACGAAGGTTTACAATGTCCAAATTATCTACAAGATGCATCACGTCAATAGCCACCCCATAGTTTATCAAAGCATAATAAATCCAAGCAAGGATTTTAAATCAATTGGTTATCCTCCCCTCCAAGATGAGAAGGTAAACATCATAAAATATAGATGGGTAAGATATAATCACGGTTTTAACAAATCAGGAGAGACCCTCAAATAGTCCAAAAACCAAATTCCATAAGACTGTACTTCCAAAAGCCCCTAAATGTTGGTTCTCAATTTGATAGGATTCGAGGCATCGAAACTTAATGACTTAATCGAAAGTTTAAATTTTATCCCTTAGTCTTTTCATCAGTATCATTGCATCCAAGTTAATGAGCTTATCACATCCTTACTTCATTTCATCATTTCCATTGTCATAGGACCACTTCGTCGGACTCAACAATTCAAACTACATGTGTTTTCTTTACCTCAACGAGTTCCATGTCGAGGCTAGTTGTCCTTTCATCAAGGGTTGACTATGTCATTGGTTAGCTGCATTACGTTCAATTTATTGTGTTTGATCATCTCCATACATCGTTTTACTAAAATCGTCTTTGGCTGGTCCTTTCGGTGGACTTTCCCAATTAAGAATTCTTCATTTACCATTGTCATGGTAACGTCGAGTTGTGCTTTTCATTCATTTGAACAACATTGTTATGCCGGGGAAAAAAATAAAAAAAATAAAAAAAATTAGTTTCATTGGGTTTAGCTCTTCCTACTAGTAACATTGATATCTCCTTTTTTTTTTTTAGTGCTAGAAGTTACACTCTTACTCCAAGTGCGTAGTCCTATAGCACACCTCTTCAACTGTCTTATGACATAAAATCTCGAAACTCACATGTAATTATATTCGGCAAAAAAAATCCAAGAGTCTAATTAAGGGTCATTCTTCAAGTGTTGAATTATAGCCCTAACATTTTACATTTAATCTTAAGAGCACTTATACCATTAATAATTCTATCGGTTTCTATTTTCTATACTATTTTTCACTTATCTCTTTTTAAATGATCCTATTCTTTAGTTCTCAAAAATAGGGACTATAATTGACTCACCAGGTTGCAAACATGGTTTCTCGATAAGTTATAAGGTACATAACTATTTGCTACACATTCAATTCTCTTATACACATGCACCTCAAACTAACTACAACCTATTAAGACTAATGCAATTCCTTTATATTTCAGGGTTCTTACCATCATACACTAACCATACTTCTCTCATAGCCATGCAATTAAATTGAACTTATGAAAGTTAAACTATACTTCATTTTAACTTGACCTCAAGATATATTATTTCCTATTATAAATATGATTCTAACATGCTTCCCAATCTAAAACTACATAGAAATTATATTTCTTTTTAATTCTACAACAAGGTACATTTCTTCCTTACATAAATGTAAATCTAGCATACTTTTTAATGTACGACTATATAGGAGTGATACTTCATTCTATATTTATAACAAGATATATTTCTTCCTTATATGAATATAATTCTAGCATACTTTTCATTATAAAACTATATAGGAATTATACTTCATTTTATATCTATGACAAGATATATTCATTTCTTATATAATTATATTCTAGTTTACTTTTCAATGTAAAACTAGATACCTTTCTTCCTTGTATTATTATAAATCTAACATATTTTTCAATGTAAAATTAAATACATTTTTTACTTATATAGTTATAATTATAGCATACTTTTCAATGTCAAACTAAATACAAGCTATACTTCATTTTATATCTATGACAAAGTACATTCATTTCTTATATAAAAATATTCTAATATACTATTCAATGTAAAGCTATATAACACCATCATGTTTCCTAATATGATGCAATACTCTCACTGCTTTTAACTATCATTGATATAATACCTTCAATGCTTTAAATAATATATGATATACTACGTACAATAATACACATGGACTTTCACTTCTAACCTATATTGATATAATACTTTAACAACATCTTGGCAAACTAACCTATACCCTCCCCATTGTTCAATACTCATAATATTTAATGAATTGATAAGGAAATGTAAATAACAAGAATCCTAACATTCTAAATAACTATAACTGTTCGGTTTTCCTTTTTCACATTTCATCATATTTATCATGATAAAATAAGTTAATATGATGAGAACCTAACGACCTATATAAGCCCTTCTTCTTCTTTTTTTCTAGTGATCGACGCTCATCATAATGTGACATTTTGATTCTATTTGTGATGCTAAACAAAATGCCGGCCTAACTTCCACTTCAGCCATAAACAATTAATTTAACATATTCGACTTCACTAAAATTGATAAACTAATTACCAATACAGTATTACTTCTATTTGACAATAAATTACTTACACAGATGCCACGATGGAATCGTTGTTCACTGTCTGAGATTGCATTATGGACACACGTTTAATAATGGCTTTATTAAAAATGAATTTCAGTATCTGTAAAACCATTAAAAAAAAATAGATGAGCATCCGTAAAGTGTTTAAGACTCTCATTATACTCTAGCTTACCTGGTTGATTCAGTAGTTTTTACTTACATAGTTCAACTACCGAAATCCGGATGACTAGAATAATAGACACCGCATGGTTACAATAGATAAGAGTAATCAATAATCAATAAAACTTGAAACAAAAGGAGGAGTTATGATGAAGAATTAAATTCACAATTTGTAAATTTAAAAGAATTGTGACTGCCACAGCTCAAGATGACGAGTCCTTCTTGGAGTGTATTCAATGCAACTTCCACTAACCGAGTCTTCAAACTTCATCTTTGGATCTGAATGGAGCGCTGAGCCCAAGGAGGGTTTTCCAGGTGATTGGAAGTTAACACGCAGTGTAATTTGAGGTTTCGCAGCCTAAGATCAGGGATCGGAATAATGGGTCGATGGGGAAGCTAGATGCAGGATCGTTGCAAAGATCGATCACTACCAATATTCTGGGCGTTAAAGTTTTTCTGTGACTAAGCAGAAACCGTTTCAGTTTGATATGCCAGCTGCAGTCAATAGGAGAATTGCTCGTCGTGTCCGGATTCATTGCTTCAGTGTACACTGATAGCTCACCCTCGATCTACGCCAGGCTGTAAGCGTGTAAATCGAGATCCCACTAGAGGAGATTGCGGCATCCATCAATGATGCCAGTGTTGGAGTTAGCAATGCCAGTTGGTGTTAGTGAGTTTAACTCGGTTGGAAGTGTATTCCTTAACCCGTAGTGGGTTTGATAAACTCGAATCTTAGCGTTTCTAGTAGAGATAGTAGAGATACTTAGATACTTTAATTTAAACAATCGTGACACTTGTCGTTGATAAACTAGCTGCTGGACGCTATAAAAGAGAAATCGATTAGAAGAATTAAACAAGCAGATAAAAGAAAAATCGATCATAAGAATTAAATCTTGGATCTTCCGTTTGGATCTGAAATTCGAAAGCGTTAATATTCAGTGATAGCGAGAAAACACTTATGACTTAGATCAGATCTTTTTCTTCCACCAATTAATACGAAAGACTCACATCGATGGAGTGATGTGCTCAAGGATCGGAATTAATCCGGAGATTTGAAATATGCACAACAGAGGTATCTTAGACACAAAACGTTGGCGGTGATAAACAATAAGGTTAGAATTTCTCTTCCTTAATAAGTCTGGAGATCAAAACATAAGACACAGAGATATTATCGATCTCAGGGTATGGCATCGAGGCATTCGTAAGCTTTGACAATTTGGTGGATGTAGTATGAATAAATAACAAGACAGAGATAAACGTTCTCCCAGAATTCGCATAATGTGGATCTACCACAATCTGTGTTTAGTCAGACAGAGCTTTAAAGAAAAGTAGGGCGATCCATTTTAATTTGATTGAGATCAAAGATTAGGGCGTTCCGTTTTAATTTGAGTGAGATCAAAGATATCAGCGATCCATTTCAAGTTTTACAGAGATTTAAAAATATAATTCAATTTGCAGAGATCGAAATATAAATGCTCCATTTCAATTTTACAGAGATCAAAATGTATTTTGATTTGACAGAGATCACGAAAATATAAGCGATCCGTTTTATGACAGAGATCTAAAAGAAAATAGGCCGATCCAATTTATACAGAGACTTAAAAAAATATAATTCAATTTGACAGAGATCAAATTATAAACGATCCGTTCAATTTTTTACAGAGGTCTAAAAGAATGGGGCAACAGTTCACAATTTTTTGTTTTTGCTCAACAGTTCACAATTTTTTTTGTTTTTGCTCAGTAATATAAATTTTGTATAAGTCTGAACCATAATAACTTTACACAATACTTGCATTTCGTATTTGACGGAGAACAGATTACTATCTCTCCTTTTAAACAAATAAAACTTCTTAAAGCTTTAACATTGATAAATATGCAATGTAATCATCATACAAACATAACAGCAAATACATAAATGTAACCTGTCCCGATGGTCGATCCAGCTGTCGTCGAAGGTTTGTTGATCCAGTCGTTGCCGTCGGTCTCCTCCAAACCTTTACAATTTTACCGCAGACCCCTGATAGAAATATGAGTTCGGTGCCCTCAAGGCTCGACCGGCTCTGATACCAAATGTAGGGACCCCCCTTTTGGACTTACTTACTTAAAAATTATTAGAAACTTAAAACACAATATAACCATTATGATGCATAATTATTAATAAAACTTGTCAAATTCGAGAACTAACAAAAACAAAATACCTGAATCTGTTGTTGGAGGAGTAGTTGTCGTTGTCAGTCCGATCTCGCTTTCCCTTGACATTTGCTTCGCTCGTTGTGCCCCTCCAGCAGAAGCTCGTTTAACCATTGGCGAAGCAACCGTTAGCTTCGCCACCCAACCATAGGCTCATGCTTTCAGTCGCATGGCCTCCCCCGAGCTTCGGGTCGTAGAGTTCACACATATATTTCAGAAATTCAGCTTGGGCTTCCCTTCCCACCAGGATTTCTCGGCCAACCCTTAGATAGCAGCAAGTCTTTGAGGCATTCGAAAATTACGACAATCGTCCAAATTATGGGCCCTTTACCCATTCCCCAAGCCTTCCTTATAAAGGAAAATATCATGCGACACATGTCACTTCATGCATAATTAAATATTTTTAATTAATTATTTAATTAAAACACTCACCCATCCAAGTGTCAGTTTCTCTGGGAAGTGCACCAACACCCCTAAGTTTGCTCCAGTTTGTCCCCCAGATATTTTAATTAACTCCTAGCTTTTAGTTGACTAGGTGTCTAATCTTAGGATTCTATTTTGCTCCTAAATAATGATTTCTATTATTTTAAATGCTCAACAAAAATAAATATTCATGTGCAAATGCCTAAATTATTTTTATGCATTTGCTAAGTAATAATCTAGAGTTATTCTCATAAGTTTTTATGCAGTTAAATTTAACAATCAAACTCACTAGGATCACGGTGCCGCGCCGTTGGGCTCCTAGTTCCTTAATTTTAACTCCCTGACATGGCACCACTCCGTCGGGTCCAGTCATCCATAGTTTCCATTCCTTGGCATGGTACCGCATCGTTGGGTCCTTGCGTCCATTCTTTCCGTTCTCGACAGGGTACCGCATCGTCGGGTCCTTCTGCCACCATCTTTCCGTTTTGACTTGCGGGAACTCTTGTAGGGATTTTAGGAATCGTTACCATCCATCCTCCGTCTACATGCTATCTAGGGACTAATGGCGTTGAGGAGTGAGTCCGTTCTCACTGCGCGCCCCTCAACTCGTACGTGACCAGCTCCGTCGTGGCCCACCTCGTACGCCCTCACGCATTCCTCTTGAGCAAGCGGATCAGTGCTTATCTGCTCATGTGTGGTATTCTTGTCAGAAGTTGACATCGTCGTCGCTCCCCCTGTGTGTGATTTACTCGTACTCTACGACCCTTCATATTCCTTTGTGTGTCCGTCGGTGAACCGTTTCACCTGTCGCTACACACATTTCTCACAAACGTAAATTAGTAGCAATGTCCTCAATAATCACAATTTGATTTATAAATCTGTTGCTTCATTAAGCATCTATAGTTTACTCAATCGTTACTCATTCGTCTAATCACATAATCAATTGCACAACTAGCCGTTAAGCATCATTCAAATGTACAGTTTTCATATCAAAGTTAATTGTTAAACAACATGAAATCGTCCATTCACAATAACTACCCAAATGCACATATATCAATCAATCGTAATCATAAATATACTCAAAATAAAATCATAGGGTTATTTTATTAATGTTTCAAATAGTCGGGTCACTCAGCAGGTGCCCTCAATGTCTACCGTAGTCTAGGGGCACTACACATGATGAATGCTCTTCCTATGGGAATTCCACACATATGCTCCCTCCTAGTGTCATCGCATGCATAATGGAGCATATCAACACTTAGGAAGACCAAGAATGCTTTCATCCACGCATACCAAGACCTTGTTGATCTTGTGGAAAGACCACCCACTTCTCCTTTCAATGCCCCATTGTGCGTGTCGAACAACAAACTCATCTCGAACTAATGAGAATACAAGATCAATTACAATCCCTCGGTATAACCTTGCAAAGGTTACCAACCGAGGCAGTAACACCGATCATACCATATACCATCAATGTTGAATCTCCTTTAGTTAGTGTCCTCACTTGCAGTGATTCCTCATCTTCCGATGAAGACGCAGACCATCTGCAAGCTTTACTAAAAATTAACAAATAAACAGGGGATTTTTCCCTTGCGAAAGAAACAAGACATCCATCACCCATCGTTAATATTCTGATTTGTGTCAAAAATTTACTTTCATTTCACATTATCTTGAATTAGAAAGTAAAATACCTTTCGTCTTAAATGCAGATGGAATCCCAATCAAACATCTACATAGGATATGCAGAAGATGCCAGTCAATGGTCCAAACACCTAGCGTCTGCTGCCTGGGTTATATATTCCTCCTCCCATACACTCCGCCACACTAGCGGGGTTTTCTTGGGGGGACTTACTAACAACCAAGCAGATTATGATGCCGCAATAGGTCTATTAAGTGATTCCCTACACTTGGGCATTCACCATCTACAAGTGCACCTCGACTCACAACTTGTCGTATCATAGTTGAATAATGTATTTTGTTTCCACAACTCGCTCCTCTTCCGTAATTTTCTATGCGTGCGCCTTCTCATTAGACAGTTTGAAACCATAACTTTCACACATATACCAACAAATGCCAATGCTTTCGCCGACTCTGTTGCCAATGAAATATTGAATTGGCACCTGGTACATAACCCGACTGCATAACCCTGCATATCAAGCATACATAAATACACCTTTTTGTTTCACCTACGACTACACATACATGTATACCATCATCATAAGTCCTAAGTTGATCAAACATGCCCAAAACAAATATATCAGTATCAACTACTACATATACATCACATCAACACATAGGCAACATAAAGCAAAATACACATACATCACATACATAAAGAAATGCATACATCATGCGCTGCCAAAATGGTATATATATATATATATATATATATATGTCATAAAAAAATATGTGTGTCATGTACAAAAAATGGGCCTCCTGGGGCATATACATAGTAGCCTTATGGGGGATACATAAAAAATTGCCTCCCATAGGCTCATCAAAAAATGTGTATCTACAAAATTGGGGCTCATAGCCTTACATAACCCAAGCTGCCCTGCCAGCTGGTGGATCCTAGGGTCCGAAAATAGCCAAAGTCCATAGAGCCTCTCCTCGTACTAGCTATGGTCCCTGTCGAGGCCTCTGTCTTGGAGGAGGGGTTGCTCCTCCCTGCACCTCCCATGACACGTGGCACACTACCGTGACCCACCGCATGATCTTCCTCCAAGCTATCCCACACTCAGTTGGAAGGTGAAGTGTAAATTCCACCTCATCATCATCAAGGTCGGCCCAATCCCGCTCATCAACCCTAGCCGACATCCCACCAAACTGTCGCTCCAATTTTTCTATCATAGCGGCCATCTGGTCCCCGACAACTACCCCCCTACCGCAGCTCCTCCAACAATGGCTCCCCTTTCTCTAGCATCCCCACCCTTGGCTACACTTTCTCCTCCAATGGCTGGACCAGCCCTAGTGGTTGGCTAATCTCTCCTCGGTATATTCCTCTGAGGTTGTCTGAAAGGACATACATCTGCATTACAGAGAAGGAAACCATCATCAGTACCTAATAAACATGTATATCATAAATGTGCAGAAATAATAGTATGTACACATATATATGCAAAAAGTAAAAACCATAACACATACCTGAACCGTCAAAACCTCCAGCAGGAACGGCCAGCTCCAAGTCCCCCCAGTAATCCATGCTTCCCCAGGGATACCTCTCTACCTGGATGATGCGTACCTCCTAGGCATCAAGAACTTGGGGCGTATAATAGGCCCCCACGAGCCCGCCACCAGCATGGGGCATAATACGTTCCCAAAATTCCATCCAAGGCTCATGTGGCCCCCTCAGTGGGACTACTACCTGTGGTTGTAGCGCTCAAAGAAATAGGAGCACAACACACTTCCATAGAAGAAGGTGCTCCAATCCCTATGTCGATGCAAATACGGCATCTGCTGCATCATAGACTGAAGCAACACCGGACCCCACGCCACAGGCCGACCAGCCATAACTCTCTCGACCAGCTGGAGTTTCCCCCCTATAATCTGGTTGGGGGACGTCGCCCCCTGCACATGCACCACAGCTATCGCAACAACTTACACAGGCAGATCGCTCAGATGGCTCACCAACACTCCAACAGAGTTCACAGAACTCGGGTAACCACCACAATATCGATCCACTAAAGTATGGATCGTCTCCCCCACCATTTGTGGAGGAAGTGGCTCCCCCACCCCTCAGTTAGTCGATCCCGACAAAAAGTAGATATCCTGAGCCTTGATGCTCAGGTCCTCATCTCCCACCTGAAAACTCCCTTGGTCTGGGACCCACATATCCAATAGTCTCCAGATAATCTAGTTTGATGATTGCATCAAAGAGCACTTGAAGAACTTCAAGATCCCAGAGTCGCGTAATGCCTCTGTCGTTGCACGGTCGGCCAGCACCCAGTCTCAGAGGGCGTCGTACTCCCTCTCTCTCCACTCCACATCTCTTATGCAATCCCTAACTGGAAACCAATAAACTACACAAGGCAATGACCTCCCATTACACTTGCAAAAAATCATCAACGCAGCCTCTCCTAAAGCGGCCTGCGCGTAGCGCGACTGTCTCAAATATATTTGCACGTAGTGTTGATGTATTTGTAACTTTGGAAGATATTCACTTGTATATTGTATGTATTACATTTGTACTTTATTGTATCCCCAACGGAGATGTATTATTCCTCCAATTGGAAGTGTCTTCATTTGTATTTGCAAGTGTCGCAAGTATTATTGTAAGTGTCGCAACTTATATTTGATGGGTTATTAAACCACCTTGGTGGGGTTGGCCCTGTATGAGTTGTGTGGGTCAAAGGGTTATTAGACCACCCTAGTGGGGTCGGCACAGTGTCAAGTGGTAGTGGGTTATTAGACTCTCCTAATGGAGGTCGGCCCAAAGTCAGTTGTGATGGGGTGTTTAAATCCCCTAGTGGGGTCGGCCCAGTCAACATTATGTTAAGTGGTTAAGTTGGGGCCGACCTAGTTAGAGTTAAAAGTCAAGTGAAGTAAAGTATAAATAGAGACTGTGACTCTCTCATATATTCATTCACTCACTCACTCACTTCGCATCAGTGAGAGAGATGAGGAGTGCGCACAAGTGGAGGAGGAGAAACTGCTAGGAGACTATCTCTTATCTTGGGGTTTGATCTTTGTGATCTTTGTATTGGTGCTCATTCTATCTCTGAGGAAGTTGCGGGGTTTTTCACCTCCTTGGTTTTCCCCGGTGAAATGCTTTGTGTCTCTTGTCTCTTGTGTTTGATATGATGTACATGTTGTTCTCTCAGTTAAGATCCTAGATTAGATTGAATTAAATGCTGAAAAACTAACATGGTATCAGAGCTAGCCTGAAGGAAGGCATGGTATGGCATTTATGACACATGTTGCACTTGCGACAAATTAGAAGCTAGGGCTTGGTATAGTAAAAACCAGTCATCGTGGAACTTTCGCTATAAATCCATTTTGGAGAAGTTTCAGGATATGAAACTTTTATAGGTCGAAGATGAAATGTCCATGTACCTTGCGTCCAAAGGACAACCTCATATTCATTGTACTTTGTGAGATATGATCCGTACAGGTTAGGGTTTCGGTCTCTTCCAGAATGCAATCCTAAATAGGTGACCTAGGAAAAAAGGTCATATATCGAGCTAGGAAGCTACAAATGGAATTCCGTAAAAATTGACAGTTAGAGAATGGACTCTAGTTTCACAGGTCCGGGTTTCAAAGGCCGAAGTTGAAATAGTGACACATGGCACTCCGTACAAGTTCGCTATACTGTTTCATCCCATAAACAGGTCACATTGTGAAACTTGGGATATCTCTCAATCAGAGAATCCATTTGATCTCAGATCCATGGGGTTGGAAATATGACAGGTCAGTCTACCATAGGCCGAAGTTTCAGACCCTGAGGATCCTAAATTTTAGAGATACATCAGAAACAATATGACATATATTTCTATCCAAACATAATTGGATTTTGAGCACTTTCATTTTTGGTTTGTCACTACTGTGGAAATTAGGGTTTCAAAGAAAGTTGTAATTTCTTGAATCTGAGACCACGGCTGGATGCTCCTCAGAAAAATCGAAATTTAGAGACCAAGATCGAAGTTTTTGGTTGGGTAGAACCCCGGGCTCTATCAAACCCTAGTTCGGGATTTTGACTAGAAAACCAGAAAACCAGAATTTGACAGAAGCTGCAGATCCAAAACTTTCAAAGTCAATTTTGAGGGGTCAAATTTTGGAGATTTCAAAATTGAAGTATACCAGCTTGATCAGCTCATCAAGGTGCATCTTTTCATCTAATCAGAAGTTTGAAATTCAAAGTTTGAATTTTTAGGCTTTCTCTGTCAAATCCTAGCCAGCTCCAGATCCAGCTTCATCAAATCAAAGTGGATTGGGTTAATCCTAGAAGAGAATTATTTGGACACTTACATAAGTGAAGAAGTTCTAGTTCCAGAGGGAGATGAGGCTAAGGCTTTACAAAAGAAGACTACAAGCAATCCTGACAGGTATGACTTGAGGAGATACAGGTATGTTTTGAAATTTATTCATGATTAAGTTTATGACATGTTTGTCTTCATATGAATTGACGTTAGTACAATCTTGATTAATTTTTAGACTTGTCTTATCACCTTAGTAAAAATATGAATGCATGTGAATGATAGAAGACATTCATTGATTAGGTTTATGACACTTATGATTGTACTAATGCACTGTGGTGTTGTATGAGGATGATGTTGTCCGCTAACATGAAAGGTACATCGAGAAAAACAAATCAAGTTCTAGATCGAGAACATATGACCATGGTGACATGAAGACAAAGACTCATCCATAGCTATTGATCACATAGAAGCTCTACTTACGAGGTATGTATAATTCGGTTCTACAATGCTTAAATTATGAGATGTGCAGGTTACTAGCACAAGGTCTCTAAATCATTGAAGAGAACAAAGAAGACATTGTTTAGGTATATTAGACATAACTATCAAACATGATAATCCAAGTATGTCTTTTCTATATCAAGTTAGAATCCTACCTTGTGTTAGGATCTTATATAAGTATACTTTTGTATGATTGATAATTATAAGTTTGAGTAATCATGGGTTTATGCATATTATGCTTCTTAGTTTGATTAATGATATGAAAAACTAGAAGAGTCCTATGGTCAAATAAGAATATGTATGAGTAAAAGAAGTACTCCCTGAAACCTTGAATACTAACGCTTGTGATAAATTACATGTGTATGAAATGATCATGACCATACATGTTAAGATTATTTAGAATCATAATGTTTTGATAGTATTGAGATTATACTAATGCATGTATGATTATGTATGAGATCTTGAGGATGACACTAGTGCACCCTTAAGCATGTATAGTGGTCCAGGATGGATATAAGTTCAAAGACAGATAATCCAGGAAGCAAAGATCAAGAGGGAGCTCACTCCAGTAGTTCCCGCAAGGAAGCAAAGACTGAGAGGGAGCTCACTCCAGTAGTTCCTGCAAGGAAGCAAAGACTAAGAGGGAGCTCACTCCAGTAGTTCCTGCAAGGAAGCAAAGATTGAGAGGGAGTCCACCCAACAAGCAAACAAAGATAAGTATTTAAATTGTCATTTCTTGTATATATCATTTTGTTTAGTCATGTACATACTTATGTTCCTAGATTTAGGATGTATATTATGCATTTTAGAAAAGGTTGCATTAATGAACAAGATACTACTAATATAGTAATGGGTAATTGGCCTATGATACTATACAACATTCCATTGCTACTTATCTAGAATGAAACCTCTTTGCTGACATGTTGGGAGTTGTGCACACTCTTAACAATGTTCTGGTAGAGATGGAAGGCATCTAGAAAGTTACAGGATATGGATAAATGTTGTATTGAAGCATTGGCTAAGATAATTGCACGACTGTATGACATATGTCTTTATGTGTAAGAATTTGTTCTGAAATCTATGAGATGTTTCTAATCATGCAATTGAACTTGTCTTGTAGGAAAGACCATGTACCATCACCAACAAGAGAGACTTGTTTCGAAGAACAAGCGACGAAGACTCAACTACAACATTTGTTCCGACAACGAATTTCAAGAAAACTATCTATTGAAGATATTGAAGAATCTGAAGTTCACAGGATCTGGGATGCAGTAATGGAAGGATGACATGATCGAGGAGTACCACTCGATCATGAAGAATGATGTTTGGGATGTGGTCCCAAGACCAGAAGGGAAGTCTATTGTGACTTCCAAGTGGATCTACAAGATCAAGCATGTTGCAGATGGTAGCATAGAGAAATACAAGCAAGGTTTGTGGCTCATGGCTTCTCCCAGAAAGAATGGATAGATTATGAAGAGACTTTTGCACCTGTAGCCATATACACTTCCATCAGAACAATACTTTCTCTGGCTGCAGTAATGAAGTGGAATATACACCAAATGGATGTCAAGACATCTTTCTTGAATGGTGTAGTCAAAGAGGAAGTGTACGTGGATCAGCTACTCAGTTTTGTGACACATGACAGGGATTCATATGTGTGAAAGTTAAAGAAAGCCTTGTATGGCTTAAAGCAAGCACCCAAGACATGGTACGATAGGATAGACAACTTCCTGTTCAGTTTGGGCTTTACCAAGAGTAAAGCAGATTCCAACCTTTACTACAAGGCTGAGGAAGGCAATCCAGTGATACTCCTATTGTATGTGGATGATCTGTTTGTGATAGGTGAGATTGGGTTGATTGCTGATACGAAGAGGATGCTATCTGCCAAGTTCAAGATGAAGGACTTGGGACTGATGCATTACTTTCTAGGTATGGAGTTGTGGCAGAGTGCAGATGGAATCTTCCTTGGACAAGGGAAGTATGCAGTAGAGATCCTGAAGCAGTTCAGCATCTCCATGGACTGCAAGGCCATGGCCACACCTATGGCATCGAACCTAAAGCTATTGAGTGATGCTTCATTAGAGTTGGTTGATGTCACGGTGTATCGTCAGATGATTGGGTCCTTGATGTACATGACGAACACGAGACCAGATATTTTCTTTGCAGTGAACACCTTGAGCCAGTTCTTGACGGATCCTAGACATGTTTACCTGATTGTTGTAAATCATATTCTGAGGTACCTGAAGGGTACGGTTAATTATGGGCACAAGTATGATGCGAATCAAAAGGTTAACCTGGAGGGTTATATTGATTCAGATTGGGCAGGCAGTGCTGCAGATAGGAAGAGCACTTCAGGGTGCTTCTTCAGTATGGGATCAGGTGTGATCTCTTGGTTTAGCAGGAATCAGTCTTGCGTAGCACTGAGTACAGCTGAAGCAGAGTATGTCGTAGCTTGTTCGGATAGTTGTGAGGCAGTATGGATAAGGAAGCTACTATCTGATTTATTTGGTCTCCAGTTGGATGCTACTTGTATCTATTGTGACAACCGGAGTTGTGTGAAGTTGTCAGAGAACCCAGTGTTGCATGACAAGTCGAAGCATATCGAGATCAAATATCACTATATCAGGGATATGGTGCAAAGAGGAGTAGTGAAGCTCCTGTATGTTGCGATGGACGAGTAGATTGCAGATGTGTGGACCAAACCACTATCCAGAGTGAAGTTCGAGTACTTCAGAGAGAGGCTTGGTGTACTTCAGATCGAGGTTCCTTCCAAGGGGAAGTGATGAGTTTGGAAGACGCAAATGCACATGGGATTTTCCGACATGGTTGTAGATGTGTTCTCCCATGGTCATGATGTAATTGTTGAGCCATTCTCACATGGTGGTAGATGTGTTCTCCCATGGTGCAGATGTAAGGGCTGGAGCCATTCTCACATGGTGGTAGATGTGTTCTCCCATGGTGTAGATGTAAGGGGTGAAGCCATTTTTCACATGGTGGTAGATGTGTTCTCCCATGGTGAAAAAGTAAGGGTTGGAGCCTTCCCCGAATGGTGGTATATGTGTTCTCCCATGTCGGTGGTGTAAGTGTTGTATGATATGCATCTAGGCTGTGCTTCGTGGACGATAAGATTATCTAAAGAGGACGATCATGTGTGATGAGCATCAGGACGATGTTGTGATGACGATCAGGATGATCATGTGATGATATGTATCAGGATGATGCTATGATGATGATCAGGACGATCATGTGTGGTGAGCATCAAGTCGATGCTCCAGATGTTGTACATCATGATGATGTATTGTATGATGATGATCAGGACGATCATATGTGATGAGCATGAGGTTGATGATCTAGATGTTGTACATCAGGATGATGTATTGTATGATGATGATAAGTACGATCATGAGCATCAGGAGGATGCTCCGTGCAAGGATGATCAGGTGGATCATGAGTATCAGGTCGATACTCCATGGCCGTGGACATATTGTGCATGTAGCATAGAAAATATCCTGGGAGATCCGATAGTTTGGGCTCGGATACTCTTTCGAGGTTTTGCTACAGGTAGCATAGAAAATATCCTGGGATATCCGATAGTTTGAGCTTGGATGCTCTTTTAAGGATTTGCTATAGGAGGCATGCAATCAGTCCTGGAGATCCAATAGGTTGAGCTGTGTGCTCGTAAAAGTCCTGGGATTCTCTTTAGAGATCTTGCAGGTTGCAAGACACTCTTTTAAGGTTTTTCCTGACCACATAGAAAAGATATTGGGAGATCCAATAGTTTGAGCTTGGATGCTCTTTCGATATTTTGTGGTGGTCACATGTAAAAGATCATGGGAGATCCGATGGGTTGAGTTGTGTGCTCGTAAAAGTCCTGGGATGCTCTTTCGAGGTTTTCTTGATGCACATTCCACAGGATGGCTAGAGATGATGAAGACCTACAGGAGGCTAGGCCTACATCCAGCATGAAAAAGGGATGGCTCTGTAGAACTTCCTATGACGAGAATAATAGAGAGATAGAACCAGTGATCGAGATGAAGAGTACAACAGCAGTGACGATGATGCTCCAGTGATCCAGTGACGATGATCTAGCTCCAGTATTGAATACTTGTGTCTATATGTATTGATGACTTGTGTCAAGAGAATACCTTCCTAATTAAGAGGGAGTGTTGATGTATTTGTAACTTCAGAATATATTCACTTGTATATTGTATATATTACATTTGTACTTTATTGTATCCCCAACGAAGATGTATTATTCCTTCGATTGGAAGTGTCTTCATTTGTATTTGCAAGTGTCGCAAGTATTATTGTAAGTGTCGCAACTTATATTTGATGGGTTATTAGACCACCTTGGTGGGTTCGACCCTGTATGAGTTGTGTGGGTCAAAGGGTTATTAGACCACCCTAGTGGGGTCGGCCCAGTGTCAAGTGGTAGTGGTTTATTAGACTCTCCTAAGGGAGGTCGACCCAGAGTCATTTGTGATGGGGTGTTAAGTCCCCTAGTGGGGTCAGCCCAATGTCAAGTGGTAGTGGGTTATTAGACTCTCCTAAGGGAGGTCATCCCAGAGTCAGTTGTGATGGGGTGTTTAAGTCCCCTAGTGGGGTCGGCCCAGTCAACATTATGTTAAGTGGTTAAGTTGGGACCGACCTAGTTAGAGTTAAAAGTCAAGTGAAGTAAATTATAAATAGAGAGTGTGACTCTCTCATTTATTCATTCACTCACTCACTCACTTTGCATTAGTGAGAGAGAGGAGGAGTGCGCATAAGTGGAGGAGGGGAAACTTCTAGGAGACTATCTCTTATCTTGGGGTTTGATCTTTGTGATCTTTGTATTGGTGCTCATTCTATCTCTGAGGAATTTGCTGGGTTTTTCACCTTCTTGGTTTTCCTCGGTGAAATGCTTTGTGTCTCTTGTCTCTTGTGTTTGATATGCTGTACATGTTGTTCTCTCAGTTAAAGTCCTAGATTAGATTGAATTAAATGATGAAAAACTAACACATAGCACGGGGGAACCAACGTTCGACTGCACGGAACCAATGCGCGAGATTTATTTATTCGGCCGCGCTGGTAGTGTGGATGACTCACTATTTGGTCACGCTAAACCAGTGCTCGATTGAGCAGTTACCGTTCCGCGCGCAACGCGAAACAATACATTTCATTCACACTATAATGATGCGCTATTTTGTAAAAATCTTGTGCTATAGCAGCGTGATATTCTCCAAAAATCTTGTGCTACAGCATAGGATTTTTCCAAAATCCCATGCGGCAGCACCAAAAACATTAAAAAGGCCCCTGGCCATCTAGATGACCCCTAATCATAAAACTACCTGGACAAAATTGAAAAGTAAAAGGGTGAGGCATACCTGAATCCCATGGCTCGTCGAATGGTGCACCGCATCTCCCAGAATTACTCAAAGCACACTCTAAGAGGTCAGTGGGACAAAATACAAATGATTTCGAAAAGTGGGCCCCACCCCTATTTTATATTCATTTGACCCAAACTTCCAACTGATGCCACGGACAAACCATAACTCCGTTTTCAAAACCGTTCACACCAACATGAACGACACTTCGAGATCTTCAACATGGAGCCAACAAATCTGGATTCCCACCAATTTCATCAGGACACTATTTTTCTAGTCAGTACCCCACATGTATGAGATGTTTTAGTTATATGATTTATGCATTTTCAATACCTTGGTCATGTTCTTTACTACACTTAGGTATGTGCACCATGTGTGCAAGATCTCGATTAGAACAATATGGAGCCTCTTGTTTTTCTAGTATAATAATAAGACTCCAAGCTCTAACAACAACAGTCATCCACCCTACAGCAGTAATCATTCTGAAACTGGCATATAGATATTATTTACCCTTTGTTTTATAAATGCATCTACTAGTATTCCCGCTGATAACCATAATGCTCTTATTTCCCGCCTCGATGTGCCATAAACATCATTTCCAAGAATAACATTTTTCCCCATGGTTGTGAGTACCATCACCATCCACGTCCTCAATTGACACCCATGATTTTGACCCCCCACAAGTCTGAGGAATCTGAACTAGCTCGAAAATACCCTCCTTTAGAGTATCATTTTGCAGTTGCACATTTTCTCCACCAGGTAGACGCTTGTCATATCCCTCGGCACATGTTACGAGAATGATTCACAAATCCTCCTCATACCTACATGAGCACTTTACCCTTTGCAATAACCCTTGTATCATCACCCCTTCAAAGACACCTATGGGGCCCCCCACCCTCAGAAGCAACCAGTTCTATTCAGTTATCCCTCAGGTATATACTACATGGCATCGTTTCATGGGGCACCCGTCTTTGCGTCTGCAATTTAACCCTCACTTCATCATTGGAAAGTGTCCCTCGATCCACTCAAAACTATGGGAATTCCACCCATCATCAAATTGGCCCCCCTATACACTCAAAACTGTGGGGACCCCACCAATATTCTTTATGTACAAACAAGTTCCCTCGTCACCTCACATTGAGGGAGAATCATATTATTTTAGCAGCAACCCATGGTCTCCATTGATCAATGTATTTGAGTCTCCATATGTTCAGCAGTAATTGTCTTGTCGGTTACCATTACCCTCCGTTTTATGTCTCCATCAAAGACCTTTCATTTGCAGTTTGTATCCGACCATTTCAATTTGTGCCATTCGAAAAGAAAAGTTGTCACCCCTACTCCTCACGCTTACATCGATCAAAGGAAGTTATGAGCCCCACGCTTGTCAACCAGTATTGTGCCAGGTCTGTTTGTCCTCTAGTCAGTTACAATATGGTCTCATCTCTCAGGATAAGTATCTCGTTCTATCATGTGCTTCAACTCTCGTTGACATCAAAACACTACATTATGAGAGTTGCAGTAGTTGAAATTGTACCTTGGGATCTCTTTCAATCAATACCAAGTATCATCTCGAACTTAGTAGGGAGAATCATTAGTGCTACCTAACTAAGTGGTTTCCCCTATTCTCAACGTCAACACGTCACCGCATCAGGGGGAAATGTACTTTTGAAGGTAGTAGTGTTCACATTGGAAACCATGATAGCATTCTATTTGGTCTCAAGCAACTTTACATACCAGTTTGGTCCCCCACCTAGTAGGTTTATCATGATCACCAGTAGTTCCACTTCTTCAATATTTTGCAGCAGTTCCTATGGCATCTACTTAGACATGGATCGAAGCTGCCTTCATCCATGTCCCAGTAGTATAGAAGAGTTGACACTTTGGTCCTATCTCATTGTAATCCCTTTGACAACATTTCATGAGCATGGGTATGCCAGCCTTGTTTGTATAAAAACTATTCTTTAGTACAGCTCCAACGGTCATCACCAACAATATTCCCCCATGGGAGAAACTTATTTTGTCCACATATCCTTCATCCTATAGAACATGAGAGAAACACCAGAAAACATGATGCATTATCGGCTCTACAATACGCTCTGAACCTCATACATCAGGGGTCATCTGTTAATGCCTAAAAGTCACACACATGCGACATTTCGGCGATTCATCCAATACGGTGTCATCAACCTAAAGAATGCATATCATCACAGGCATCCTCAACAGATCCAAGACACAACATGAGTCCATAAGTGCCAAGAAATAGTCAAAAGAAATGGTAGCGCGAGTAACACACAGTTGACCCATGCTATAACACATGTTACCTGAACAATTCTCATGCTACACCCACGTGGATTTTCCTTCGATAATCGCGATAGACATGCTACTTTTAAAATGGCAGGATCACTCATTCCTAACGACGCATTAAAGGCTCAATCCTACCCAAGGTTTCGAATTCATCTCCTCACATACTTGGTGGCATTAATCAGCCCCCCTAGTGTACATTAGAACTATTTCATTGAGGAGGAGAGTTCACATTTGGATCTAGTTGTTTGTTGGCCACCTCTTGGCCTATAAAAGAAAGCCATTGGGATGCATTTTGTAGAGAGAAATCCAAGTAAGGTTATGCTGTTGGATTTGAGTTGGAGCTTCCTCATAGCCCACCATTTCCTAGCTTCCTCATAGCCCACCATTTCCTACCATTGTAAGCATTCCCAAGCTCCCTTGCCACCTTCCATATAGGGCAAGTGTTTCTCTCCATTGTTCTTCCATCTACTTAGCATTTAGTTTGGACAAGAAAGGCCTCCCTAAGGGAGATTGTTGGCTTCCCTTGAAGCCAACACCTCCTAAGTGTTGTACAACTATTCCATTGGGTAATACAAGAGTGGTTTAGCATATCTTTGGTCATTGTTGAAGTTTGCATTCTCCCCCCATCTCTTTCATTTTGTTTTTATCAATATTCTTATGTTTGAATGTGAGCTACACTAACAATCTCTTGCAGGATCACTTGGAGGAATACCAACCAAAACCCAAAAGGGGCTCCAAGGACTGAGGCCTTGCTGCAACCTACAAGGCTTAGCCCCTTACCAAGTGGAAGAGTGCATTTGTGCAATTTTTTTCACAACAGCCTCTGTCCCTATGCTTCAGGGGCAGGGTTGACTCCCTCATCCCTAGCTTGTCACCTCTGGTAGTATGCAGGGGGCATTGGCTGCAAATATGCACACACATATGACAATTCATTAGTACCGATATCATAAAAAAAATCTAGCTATCATTTATGCTAGTGTTGTAAACACAACTATAATCATAATGCATACATATTGTCAGGTCCCAAGACCTAGCCAAGGGGATGAGGTAGCTCTAAGTCTCCTCGGTAGTCCATGTCAGCATACAAGAAGTCCTCGACTACCACTGGAAGCTCTCACCACTAGGTGAAGAATGCCCGGTTGAACACTTAGTTGATCACGCCTCTGCCCTCCCTGATCATCATCTCACCCCATCTCCTCATCTTGGGATCCATTGGCGTGTTGTCTCTCACTGCAAAGTGGGTTCGTAATGTGAGAACCTTCTCGAAGAAGAAGGCACAGATAAATGAATCGATGCTAAAATCCTCTCCATTTAGGCTACATTGGTTCAATTATCACCAAACTGATGTAATGAACATTAATACCCATCCAAAATATGTCCCAACTAGTACTTTCTCCACTAGGAGCATCTTCCATCCTAAGATCTTGTGTGTACCACTCGATCCTAGGACCCTCACTACCCATGTTGTAATATCCCAAGTCTCCAGGTTGTCAATTTTGACCAAGAGTATGGATGTCCCGTGAAGCTCTTCACTCACCACACATAGGCGATCCACTATATCTTCCATGTCCACATCATGTGGATGCATGGTCTGTGTATCCCCAATCACCCCAAGCCGAGGAAGGTCAGTCATGAAGTAAATGTCCTGTAGGGTGAGGTCCACTTGCTCACCCTGGATAATAAACACTGCAGCCTCTTAGTCCTAAAATGCAACAATCTTGTTGAGAAATAAAGGTGCACTGTGTATCAGTGGGCTCTCCAAGAATTTAAGTAACACACACCTCGCCAGACTCTCCCTAACAACCCGATCGTTGCGAATGTCTCGACGAATGTTTATGACATCCCTTTCTCTTGACTTGACCCATGTCATATTTCATTTACACCATAAGTCGGGATCACTCAAAGATGATAAACCTCCATGTTTTCCTCACGTCGCACCTTTCTAAGAGAACCAAGTGACCTAGGCCACACCTGTTTAGCAGAAAAGGGCGATTCAAGTCGCACCCTTTCTCAAGACATGTGTGACCCAGGTCACACTTGTCTAGTAAAACTGAGCGATTTGAGTCACACTTAATCCCACGACATGTGCGACTCATACCTAAAACCCTTATGGGATTAGTCGGGGTCATTCAGCAGCCAAAATGTAAAAAATAAATGGATAAAAATGATAAGAAAGGAGAGACCACTAACTTGCAAGTCATGGAATCTGAAACCGATGGTCCAAATGGGAGAAATCAACACCTGAATATTTGGGTTCTCCACACTCCTCCAATAGTGAACAATGAAAATGACACTTGGAGTGGTGAGTCCCACCCCTATTTAAGCACTTTTGACCCTCATTTTTTCTTTGAGCATTACGTCCTCATATGACATCCATTTGATGCATCATTCGTGCCGTTGGAATCATGCTTCTGCACTCTTCTTGATTATGAGATCCTTTTTCCATGGTCAAGAAATTGTTTAAATATCCTGGTTAAATCCCCGAAGCATACTAGGTTGAAAGTAGTACAACGCCAGGGCATGATATGCCTCAACTCTTAGAGATACTAGAGCTATATCTATGTGAGGTTATGCTTAACTTTGATTTTTTCTTGAATATATATACAAATGAAAATATATGAACTAACTGTGTATAAATAACATCATTCCAGAGGAATTTTACAGAGCTTTACAGTGCATTGAATATGAGTGAGTGTGGATTTAGCAGATGGAAAACAATTAAAATATCAGAGGTTCATGTAGGACAATTTCCAAACATTTAATGAAAAAACAACGTATTGAGCTTTAGACTAAGGAATTCAGCAGCTATGACAAAATGTAAACATCGCATACCGTTGTATGAATTTATTTGGCACAATAACATGCACAGCAACGATAGTACATGAATATTTCAAATACAAATAGTATGCATACACATCTTGGAAATGGCCTAGAGGTTATGGAATCATAAAATCTCTGATAACATCTTCAACATTCAACAATACATGCATTCACAACACATATATGGTTAAAACTGTTGCTCAAAACTTTGAATTATATCGTGAGATAGTTACATGGAATAAAAAGATATGGATAGACATAGAGTAAGACAATCTACATAGGAAGAAACATCTATGTACTTGCTCTTCAATCTTAATCTCAACAAGTGCATAGAGTTCACCGACTCAAAAATTCCCCAGAGGACCTCTAAAAAAAATTGCTATCCATTTACAATGAGTTCGATGACTCTTTTGTACCCTTCTAAGTTGTAATTGAATTTTGTTTTGGTCTAATTGCTTTGTAACCATCCTCTAAGTCTATCGTTTTCACTTAACTTTCACTTTTTCCCACTAGAATTTTACTTTTAGTTCCTTTTGCTTGAACCTTCATTTTACCCCTTTCCTGTGTATGATGTGTTTGGCCTCTCATATAAACACTTGGGCCTTGCACCTGGATATCCACCTAGATGGTTTTCTAATTGTCTTACCGGGGGTATACCTGCTTGACTCATCTGGTGCATTATCTAGATGTTGACTTGCCCTCCTGGTGGCATGAAAGCTAGAGGAGTGGGATGATTGGAAAATTGACCAGGAATTTGCATTGAGGGTTGTCCTAATGTTTGGATTGATGATTGACCTGTTGAATATCCTGCTGCTGGTGCTTTGGGTGGCAAGACCAATTTTTGATAATGGACCACTAATTGACACTCTTTCCCTATGGGGTACCTGTGTGCCTTTAGAGCCTCCAGTGAAATCTTTGCATTAGTGTTTTTTTCATATGAAATTGGCCCAAGTATTTTTGTAATATTCTTTAATGTCACTCAAATTTCAAAACCATTTCTAAGCCTATCCATAGCTTGCTCCCCATTGAATTCTCCTTCTATATCCTTTTGAGTTATTTCATTCCTCTTTTGAGTTAGTTTCTTTTTATAGTCCCCTTTAGGATACACTTCTCCATTGCCATCCCATGGAGAGGGTAATCCCAAGTTCATCACTTCTTTGAAAAACCCTTTGAAAAGCACTAATATCCTCTATCAACTGCTTTATGTTATCCTTCATCCTCATCAAATAAGTTTGCTTCATTATCATCATCCCAACCGTTTTTATAATTTGAGTTATGTTATCAATTCCAATATTTGCTAGTTGCTTCTTGGTTTTGTTGTTAAGATAATCAATAACCTAACTTTCCTGACTTTTCATTTATCCTAGTTGCTTTTCAACAGAGTTATCCTCCTCTTGGGCTACTGTGGCCATGTCTAGCTCATCTTGGATGACTTAAAAATAATCCCACTTCTTTACCAACAACTGAGCTATCTTGTCCCAAAGTGTTTGATTAGCTCTTCTTATAAGTTGCTCTCCTTCAACATCTAATTGCAATTTTCTAATTTTTCTTTTTAGCTTAGTAATCTCGGTCTCCAAGTCAGTTATATCATCCTTTTCTTTGCTGACTTGTACTTCCAATTCTAGGATTCTTCCATCTTTTTTATTTAGTTCAATCTCTAGCTCTTTGATTTTTCTATCTTTATCATCTTCTTCTTGAATTGGTTGCTTATTTTCCTCATGAACTGTAGTGTCTTCATCCATCAAATAAATCACTTCATGGCTTGTATCTGGATTCTCAGGCTCCTTTTCAATTGCTGCTACTTCTGCCTCTGGCTGAATCTCTGCTTGTACTATAGGGGATTCTAGTTGAGGGGTATGTTCAATTGCCATACTAGTGCCTTGCAATTTCAAAGAGGTTAATTGCATCTGAAGCTCATTGATTATGTTTTCCCTTTGGTATGCCATACTAGCATATATATGTTCTTTATCCATTTGTACCTGCTTTAAGTCAAAAATTTGTACTGGTTCTGTGGTAGGCATGTTTAGTTATTTCTTTAGATGAGCTATTTAATTGTCTTTCCTTTGTACCAATTATCTTACTTGAGTATCATCTGAAGGGTTGGCCCCCAGGGATGTTTCTTTTTACTCAAGCTCAATAATGGTGACTTGTTTAGATCGAGTGGTCCACTTCTCAGCCTTCCATATTTGTTCAAATTTTTCTAAATTTGTTCTTAGCTTTCTCTCTTCTTTAACTAATTTTACAACTTCAGTACAGATCATGTCACTGACTTTCCTATAAAAATCCAGTTTATCGAGATTCCCAAATTCTTTGAAATCCACTATGTGTTCATCAGTCCTCCATTCACTTAGATTTGAGGGCTTTGGTACCTTTGGTTCTACAATATAAAACCTAAAGGCATCTTCCTAGTGGTGAACTACTGTAATGAGTCTTTTTTCAACTATAGGGATCTGATGTCTAATGTCATTTATCAATCTCATGCTTCTTTCCCTGATCCCTTTGTATCCTGCCTGCAAATCTGTCTTGATGGGCACAGGACCTCCTAAAGGTGGTGTTTTCAACCCTTGTGGAATTGTGAATTCTAGGGAGAGATAATGAGTATACTTTATGGGGGGGCTCTTGTGTTAACTCATGGTATTGCTATCGATTTTGATAGCTCCCTTGGGAGCTCATCAGATTCTTCTCCTTCGACCATTCTTGGCTTGTTTCATGAGCTCTATTCTAGATTTCTTAGGTTGTGGTCCTTGCTCAATATCATCAATGTCCATCTATGTTTGGAGCTCTTCTAACCCCCTTTGCTAGCCTACTAACTAATGTGAAGCAGCTTTCTATTCTAAGCTCTTTAGTATCTCTTGAACTTCCTCCCAACTTTCCTTATTAGCAATCCTTTCGCAAACTCGTATTGGTTCACATATGTAAGCAGAGTCCTTATTTGATAATATATGATTGGATATCACTTTAT
Source organism: Larix kaempferi (assembly GCA_027924585.1). Classification (NCBI taxonomy): domain Eukaryota; kingdom Viridiplantae; phylum Streptophyta; class Pinopsida; order Pinales; family Pinaceae; genus Larix; species Larix kaempferi. The sequence continues at coordinate 30,894,293 of BSBM01000753.1, read as the reverse complement.
GAGGGTCATAAGCTCCCTTTTCTTCCTTTTCAAGGTTTAATTGGTTCAAAAATCCTTCCATATACTGTAATGCATTTGGGCCTCTGACTTGAAAAGGCCCCACTTCTTTAGGCAAAAGGAATGTTATGTACTGTATAAAGTGCCTAAAATGCATTTCACCTGATATAAATCTCTACCTTATGCATTATGTTGCAAAGATTCTAGGGGTAAGTAAAACTAGCAACTTATAAGGATCTTCTTCATATCCATATACTCTAATCACTATATAATCTTCATACAAGAACCATTCTCCAACCCTCATGTCTAGAGTGAACTGTAGATGCTTCTAGTTCTCTGGGAACATTTTAGGAGGTGAAGCTCCAAAATTCAAGTTGTAAGTGATGCTCATTACCTTATTTGTAAACTCTACAAAGTTTGAATTGTCTGGTATTCTCAATACTAACTTAGTCCATTCATATACTGGGGTCTGCATGCCATTCTCATCTGTTATCTTCAAGTCTAGGTGCTTGTAGTGTTCATAGTTTTGGTATAAAAACATATAAAACAATAAAGAAGGATGCCTAAACCATTATATGCATGGAAGCTCCTCTAATTGTTCATGGATATCTTCAGCTAGGAAACTACATAAGTAAAAGTTAGGAGGGTTGAGCCTAGGTTATGTGGTCAAGTTGAGCAGGGCGCCCAAAATCACATCATCGATTTTATTATCATCTTGAAGGCCTACAATGGTGCATATTATGGAGATGGATTTCCTAGTATTTTCAGAAAATATTGTGTTATTGTAAGGAGGTGAAACAGTAGGAACAACCATGCCTTCCTCAAGGTGTTTGGACAAAAATTGATGTTTGTCAAAAGGTTGTAGGTCTTGGTAGGAAGTGGAGAGACTCTTTTCATTGAAGGGTTGAAGGGATAAAAAATTAGGGATGCAAAACATCTTCTGTAAGGTTTCAAAATTAATAAAACATAGGGTTTTAGAAAGGTCTAAGAACATGGCGACCCTTTTACTCGGAGAATAATGCATAGAGCACTTTGTCACAAAATATGGAAAGTAGACGGTTCTAGGGTAGACAATATTGGTAAAATTTGAGTTCCACAAGTTACAAGTATCTTGGTCTGCCATGGCCAGGGCTTTGGCATCTTTGATGGTAGAATTTAGGTATGAATTTATAACAATGGTATCAAAGATATCAACTTGATGGGCATAAACATGTTTGTCACCGGAGAATCTAGGCTTGGGTAATTTATCCTTGGTTTTAGGATCCATATTAGAAAGGTTTTACTAGAGTGTCAGGTTGAAATAATTCCAGGGTAATTTAGGGTAAATTCTGGCACATAATATTACTGCTTTATACGGAAATATAAACAGAAATAACTTGGATTGGTAAACAGTAAATTATCCATATGGTTGTTGAGTTGGATTGGTTCGGTACACTGTATGTTGAGTACTGGAGCTTCTTTTTTATAAACAATAGCTCTGAAAATGAGGTTTTACCACCTATAACGGTTAAACGATGTTCAAAATTGACACGTGGCAGCTTTTCATTTGATATTGAAAGAAGGTGGGGTGATGTAAGTGGGCTCCTCCATGGCACGTGTCTACTTGGGGTAGGGTGATGTGGAGTTGGGGTGGTCCTCCTTTGCATATGTGTACACTTTATATTTTTATCTTTTGGGTGGAAAACCTTTTCCCTGAGTGGTAACGGTCGTTGGAGTGGGAAGTATCGAAAAAGGGTAGTTTGGAGGCATGGTTAATCAGCTGGGAGCACGTGTATTTGGAGGTTTGGGGACAACGTTCCTCAAGATAAATTTAGCCGAGGTGCAATTTATCGGCGTGCAATTAATCCCAACTGTTGATATGCCATTATATGTCCTTGACCAGCTCATCGGCTTTTTCCTTTATCTTCCCTACACTTTATGGGAGCGCTTGACATCCTGATTGTAGATCTAATGATGCCCCAATATTTTCACGTAGTGCTCTTTATTTTAGCTCTTGGTCGGCTGCCCAAGGTCACTCTGCAACCATGCTTGTTTGAAAATATTCTGCTTTAGCTCTTCAGGGATGAATCTGACATTTGTTAAATTCAAGGATATTTAAGTCCCTTTCAAATGTTCTAAAATTTCTTAGTACTAACAGATTGAGAAATTTGTTTTGGATCCTTTTTCTTCCCACTTTGATTTGTTCGCTTTTAGGTAAATTCAAAATTTTATATGTTATATGGTATTGGTACATTCAAATTGATTTCTAGATGCACTTTTATGCTTGGGTATCGTTTCCATGTGTGTAGGTCCTGGCTGTGATGAAATTCACCAATTTCAACCAACATTCGTTCCCTATAGGTATAAATCTAAAACTGCCATATAAGTGCTCCCCCTCTTTAGAACATCTTGTGCATAAGCCTCTGCACTACTTTTATGCATATAGGACCCCCTCTGTTTGGGTAAGTGGCCCAACCCATCCACCTTTTCATTCACCCTTACTCAATAGGAGAGCCTCCCTCACATGGGTGCCATCTTAGATCCCCTTTCCCTTTGGCACCCATGCTATTATTTTTTCGTAGGATTGGGAGTATGTTTAGTCTATAATTTTTCACCCTACCACATATTACTCTGATGAAATCACTCATTGGTCAACTCCATGTGATCCCATACTTATGTCCATTATGACATGTTGATGTTTCGTATTGCACATTCGCGATCCCACCACTCCATCCATACTGCATCTGTCACATTATTTTGCCACCATTCACCACCCTGCAAGGAGATTACCATCAATGTCCTACCCCATAATCAAAGGTCCATCTATTATCACCTAGTCATTCGACTCATCTAAATCATTGCAACTAGACACTTATCTCCTTACCTTTCCTACTCATCTTGCTAATATGGACATCCGCCTTAGGAACCATTCTACAATGGTGCTTTTAAGCACCCCCTAGTTTTCCTAGATTCTCACACTAGGAAGCTATGATTTTTTGGAGTACTCCTTAGTGCTCCTTCTTCAGTGAACCATGCATCGAAGAAACCATTTAACAAATAGTGCTCCTCAGCACTCCTACAGATTGTGTATAGCCTTATTTTATGGAAGCACCCCTAGTCACCTCTGTTCAAAGTATTCAACAATGAGTCACCCTTGGTGTCATACCACATCAATATCCCCATATCCATGAGTAAAAACCCTCCCCAATAAATCCCACACATGCTTCCAGGTTAGCCATGCCCTCATACTCTAAACAAAGGAAGTTTGACTCCCTTACTCAGTAACCCTAATATGCCCAAGCAATGTATCAGTTACTTGTCCAATTCTACTCATTTCTTGGTCTTATCCCTTGCGCTTCTATTAAGGAAACCTCACTGCCTTGACGAAAGTAGGTCTCCCTCTGTTGACATCAACACATGTATTCCATAGGATAGACCTAGAGGTACAATATACCTTGGCCTCATAACCATTATTGATGATTCCCTTGGGCCGATTAAGGGGATACCTCAGTTCCCATTAGCTTGGTTGTTTCTCACATGCTCACACCAAATCAATCATCGCACCATTGGGACTCCTACATGTTTATAGTCTGAAGACCCCAAATATCCCTGACCCCCATCCTTTTGCAATTCAATTCCCATTATATATTTGTTGTGATATCTGAGCTGTGTTGACGATAGTGTTTTGGAAGCCTTAATTGCATGATTCCTATTGTATCCAGTTCCAGATGCAGTTCCTTGAACCTATTTGATTTGGAATTCCAGATTATTTGATTCACCGCAGATGTTGGACATCTCTAGTTCCAATAGAGCATCAGTTATTGTGATCTAGAGTCCCATTGGGATATCATTGTTCCCACACCATTCTTTCAGATAAGCCATGGATGGATCATGATTATGTACTCCTTGACTTGAGTTCCTCATGGACACTTGTGATGTATACAACAATTATTCATGTATTTGATCAGGCCCCCTTTGGACCAAGATCTCATTTTTTATGTTTGATACATTGATATGAGCATGGGAATTCCCACCTCGTCCATATATTTGAGATTATATGCACCTTTATATTTGTAGGTAATGATCCTTGTAGTCCCATGGGAAGGCAATCTCCCTCCGAAGTGGTCTCCGTCTTCTACATCACTGTCACACTTATATCCTAAAAACAAGACAACCCTATGATGTAGATTCAACCATACAATGAGCTCCCGACCTCACACATCAGGGTTCAATCTATTAACAACTAAAATTTTCTCACCTGACATGTCATCATCCCCATCACCCTCATATGTCATCATTCCACCTATTGGAACTTGAGAAAGCAATAAAAATCCTAAAAATAAAATTCAAACTTAAAGGAGACAATTAAAAAGAAGGTCACACATTTCCCTTAAAAATAAGCGACCTAAGTCGCTCATATTCCTTCGATAAGAGCGACCTAAGTCGCTCATATTCCTTCGATAAAAGTGACCCAAGTTGCACAAAACCTCCAAAAAGGTGTGACCCATCACACATAAGATTGAAGACCTCACTAGCTTAAGAAATGTCTATTGGACTAAGTTAAGGTCTAGTGTGATAAATACAACCTAGGATCTATTACATGGGAGGACACAGAGATCATGCATTGAGACTACCATACACTTTTTACTTGACTATAAGTTTAGGATGAAGTATCATGAATGACGAGTGTATGCAATGCCACACATTTTGGCCTTAGATTGTTAGAATTATGTTATGACTTATCCTAGTATTTGATTATCTTAGTATATGTTCATACTAGCCAAAGCAATGAGACACTTAATATGTAGACATCTATATATTTATGTGTTGACAAAATATGATTTTTTACCGTTGTATGTTCATGAAGATGATTATGTGAATCCTTTAAACATGCAAATAAAATGCAAAATTTCAGTACATGGATGCTAGTTCAGTTTTAGGTTGTGAATGTATAACATATGAGAAACATGGTGTAAATAAACATACATTGCTTATTTGAAATGTCAATACATAATATAGATTATCATGTGAAATTTTCTCTATATATGCATGTATACGAGTTTTCAGTGGGCCAAGTTATGCAATAGCCAAATGGTTGTAGTGTTGAGGCGATCTAGATGTCGTGGATATAAGGAAGATGGTTGTATGCTATAAGTTTTATGATTTAATTGATGTTTCCAAACATTGGTATGATCAATGGGTAAGTGTGGTTTTGATAGGATGCATAGATTGCCCTAAGTGGTTATTTGATTATGTGTCTATAAGAAAAAACAAACACACAATATGCTTGATCTTAGGGTGTTAACCCTAGTTATATCAAGAACGTTGAAGGTGTTTCCCACCACGTATCCTTTGGAGCTTGGAATTTTATGAGGGATATGTTAGCCATGCTTCCTTGGAAATGAGATGGTGATTGTCAATTACCTACTAAGGAAGTTAGGTCGAAATAGTTGAAGCTTCCACCATAGGGTATATATTGACTTAGGTCTATATAGTTAATGCTAAAACGCATTGCAACATAAGAATGGATGCAAGATGGAAGATGGAAGTAGGTTTTTAGGTGGAGGGATGATTCTAAGTTTCTGAAGATCTTGATAAGGATTGATCACGTCAATATTTACTTCTTTACCTAATGTCTTACTATGCTTAAATACACTTGTGTTATACATATATTTTGCACCCTTGATATGCAGAACATGGATATATGATATTGCTAATTAGAATTAGCTGAATAACTGAATACTACAAGCTTTTAATCTAGAGTTTGCATGGTTATGGATACATGGTTGTGCTTTTTCCCAAAGAATAAGGAGTCTCATAGTTCCTTTCTAGAATAATTATGACTGGCTACAGTTTCTCTTTATAAGAAGCACGTCCACATCTCAATAGCCATAAATCGGGAAATAAATCTCAAAGATCATAAAATCCATGAGTGTATATCATGCATGGAAGAAACTTGTGCAACATGAATGCACTCTTGACTTTGACCTAATCACAGAGTCTTGGCTCACAAATGGAAGATCCAAGGCTAAGAGAAGGGGACATACAAAGTGATATCAAGCTTCCAAGCTTTGGAAGAATTCAGAGATATGGAAAGCAATCTAAAGCTCACATCTTCATTATTGAGAAGAAGTTATCAATTAATTTCTCTAGTTGCATGGGGATCTTGAGTGGAGATCAAAGGACCATTTGATTGGTTTTGCCATGATAAATAGATATGATATTTCAATTAAAAAGGGATTAGTGCATATAGATAAGGGTAATATAATTCGTGTTGAAATATTGTAACTTCAAAGAATATTATATTTGTACTTTATTATTCCGGAGATGTTTCATTCCTCCGATGGGACTTTGTTATGTATCCGGAGATGTTTATTCCTCTGAGAGATTGTGGTAACTAGGGTTATTAGATCTCCTAGGAGAGGTCGGCCCTGAGTTAATTATTTGAGGCTTATTAGACTCTCCTAGGAGAGGTCGGCCCCCTAGGGTAAAAAGTCAGTCGGAAAACAAGTATAAGTAGAGGAGGATGTTCCTCACTTATCTCATTCATTCATCCACTTGGGAGTAGCGCACAAGTGAGAGAGAGGTCTGCATAGGAGGAGGAGGAGCTCTTGTTTTGGTTTCTGCATATTGTATTTGGTTGATCATCTATATTGAGGAAAGCTTTGCTGGGTTTTCTACCTCATGAGGGTTTCCCAGGGTAAATTCTTGTCTATCTTGTGATTATGTTTCTTTCAGTGATCTTGCTAGTCAAATTAGTATAAACTTAACATGGTATCAAATCTATCCTGAATAGGACATCTTTCACAAGGTGAAAATATCTCTCTCTCCTCCTCTGGTGAAAATTAGGGTTTCTGCAAAAGTTGGAATTTTTTGTTTCTGATTGCATGGTTGGATAGCCCTCCTCAAAATCGAAGTTTTGAGACCTGGATCAAACTTTTTGAGTGGGTATAACCTTGGGCTTTGCCAAACCCTAGTTTGATTTCTAGACCAAAAAACTAGTAAACTAGAAAAAGTGCGCACCTCTGCACCAGTGAACTAGAAAAGCTGCGAACCTGTGCACCAGAAATCCAGAAAAGAAAAGACCAGAAAACCAGAAATTCTATTGCAGATCTGGAAGGTGTAAAGTTGAAGTTTCCAGAAGCTGATCATACCAGAATTCTCAATTCAATCAAGATCATCTACTGGTAAGTACTATTCTATATTTTGAAACCTCAATCTCTTTGATCCCTGGATAAGATGGATCCAAGCACTAAACTTGAAGACAAGCTAGAGGGTATAGAAAATTTTCGAGCATGGAAATACAGAGTTGGTCTCATTCTTGAAGAGAATGATCTTGTCCAATATATTAAAGATGAGGTTGCGGAACCTGAAGAAGATGAAGCCAAATATAAGTATAGGAAGGACCTGATAAGGGAAAAGAGAATCATTGCTGATTCTATTAAGGACCACTTGATTCCACAAGTGGCTTCCAAGAAGACCCCAAAGGAAATGTATGATGTTATTTCCAGAATGTATGAGGGAAAGAACATCAATAGGAAGATGAACCTGAGAACTCAATTGAAGAACACCAAGATGAATAAAGGAGAATCTATTCAAGACTATTTCTCAAGGGTTTCCCATATCAAAGAATAGTTAGATGCCATTGGAGATACCCTTGATGAAGATGAACTTGTCATGACTGCTCTAAATGGTCTTACTAGACCTTGGGAGTCATTCATTCAAACTATGTGTGCCAGAAAATAAAGTATGAAGTTTGATGTGGTTTGGGAGGATTGTGTTCAAGAAGAGGCTAGGGTAGCCAATAGAGAAGCTCTTCTCAAAGAGGATGACCAAGATTTGGCTACACACACCAGAAAAAGAAGGAGTCACTTCAACTTCAAAAAGAATGATCACAAGGAGTCTCAACCTCCTAGTAATTTTAGAAGGAGAGGAAGAGCAAACTCAGAAAGAGATCTCTCCACAGTTCAATGTTTCAATTGTCTCAAACTAGGACACTTTGCTAGAAATTGTACCTCACAGAAGAAGAAGAAGAATTTTATTCACAAAAGACATCATGCACACCTAGAAGAAGATGAAAGTGAAGAAGAAGAAGAAGAGGAAGAAAGGCCTCACAAGAAAAGATCTAGAAGAGAAGAAGAAGAAGAAGAAAGGCCCTTCTTCAAGAGAAGATCTAGAAGGAATGAAGAAGAAGATGCAAAAGAGTATGTTCTATTCTCTGCACTCTTTGGATCTATAACACCTGGAGAAGATACATGGCTTATTGATAGTGGTGCTTCAAATTACATGACTGGACAAAAGAAAACTCTTTCAAAACTGGAAGAGAAGACCTCCCCACAAAAGGTGTCATTAGGAGATAATTATCAATATCCCATCAATGGAATTGGTGAAGCAAGCTACAAGCTTGATTCTGGAACACCATTGAAGATGAAGGAGATATTATATGTCCCAGTATTGAAGAAGAACTTACTTTCTATCTCAGCTCTAGATAAGAAAGGTTATAGGGTTGCATTCATAGATGGACAAGTACTCATGTGGTCCAAAGAAAAATCAATTGAGGATGCAATTGTTATTGGTGAAGAGGAAGGAGGTCTATACAATCTCAAGGGACATCCAGAAGCTACCCTTGTTCATGAAGCCACTAGCCCTAGTGAACTATGGCATAGGAGGCTTGCTCATAGTAACTACAAAGCACTACCTCATGTGATTAAAGTAGTCATAGGACTACCATATTTGAAGATTGATCATGATGGCACATGCAAAGGATGTGCAAAAGGGAAGAATATCAAGAACCCATTTCCAAAGAGTGAAACAAAGACTAAGAGTATTTTGGAATTGATTCATTTAGATGTATGTGGAACAATGCCCTCCACATCTTTGAGTGGATATGAATACTACCTTACATTTATTAATGACTACTGCAGAAAGGCTTGGATATACTTTATAAAAGGGAAGAATGAAGTCTTTGGAAAGTTCAAGGAGTTCAAAGCATTGATAGAAAATATTTCAGAAACGAAGATCAAAATACTCAGGATAGATAATGGTGGAGAATACACTTCAAAATATTTTGAAGTCTTTTGTAAAGAAGTTGGAATCAAGAGGGAGTTAACCACTCCCTACAATCCTCAACAAAATGGTGTTGCGGAAAGAAAGAATAGAACCATTATGGAAGCAGTGAAGACAATGATACATGATCAGGACCTACCTATGTATCTATGGGTTGAAGCAGCCAAGACAACAGTCTATGTGCAGAATAGACTATCTCATAGTGCTCTTGAATTCAAGACCCCAGAAGAAGTGTTTACAGGGAAGAAACCTGAGGTAAGCCACCTCAAGATATTCGGGTGTCCTGTATATATTCACATTCCAAAAGAAAAGAGAACTAAATTAGACCCTTCCGGAAAGAAGGGAATATTTGTTGGATATTGTGAAACATCCAAGGCATTCAGAATATACATCCCAGGATTCCACCATATGGAGATTAGTAGGGATGTGACATTTGATGAAGAGACAGCTCTCAAGAAATCTAGGAAGTTCCAGTATGAAGAAGTATATGAAGAAGATGCACCTCCCAGAATTGCAGAGACTATTCCCATCCCTGAAGATGTAACACCTGAAGACCATGATATGATAGAACCTCAAGAACCCCCCATTTCAAACATTTCAAGGAAAAGAAAGCCAGCATGGGAAAGAGATATTATATTAGGAGCAGAAAAGTATGGAGCTCCTGAAGGCTCCACTAGAGTGAGCAAGAAACCAAAGACATTCTCAAACTATGTGGCTCTAATGTGTGATCTTGTAGATCAAGAACCCACTTGTTATGAAGAAGCAGTTCATAAGAAGGAGTGGGTAGAAGCAATGACTGAGGAGTACCAGTCAATAATGAAGAATGATGTTTGGGATATAGTTGCCAAGCCAAAGGACAAGAGTGTGGTATCCTCCAAATGGATTTACAAGATAAAGCATGCTACAGATGGCAGTATTGAAAAATACAAGGCAAGGTTCATAGCCAGAGGGTTCTCTCAGAAAGAGGGATATGACTATAAAGAAACATTTGCACCAGTTGCAAGGTACACTTCCATTAGGACTATCATGGCACTTGCATCCATGATGAAGTGTAAATTACACTAGATGGATGTAAAGAAAGCCTTCCTAAATGGTGTAATTGAGGAGGAAGTGTATATAGAACAACCTCAAGGATTTGAGGTGGAAGATGGAAAAACCCATGTGTGCAAATTAAAGAAGGCCTTGTATGGGTTGAAGCAAGCTCCCAGAGCTTGGTATGGAAGAATTGACAGTTTCTTGACAAGCTTAGGATTTACCAAAAGTAAAGTTGATCCTAATCTTTATCTCAAGGTTATGGATGATGAACCTGTCATATTGCTGCTATATGTGGATGATCTATTTTTGACAGGAAATGAGAAACAAATTATCGAATGCAAGAAGAAACTCTCTTTAGAGTTTGAGATGAAAGATCTCGGATTGATGCACTACTTCTTAGGTCTAGAAGTATGGCAAGGCCCAGAGGGAATCTTTCTCAACCAAGGAAAGTATGATGTGGAAATCTTGAAAAGATTTGATATGTTGGAATGTAAGGCCATGGCCACTCCCATGGATTCCAACTTGCAACTGTTAGTAGATGACTCATCAAAGTTAGTGGATATGACTCTGTACAGACGGATTATTGGGTCATTGATGTATTTAACAAATACTAGACCAGACATATGCTTTGCTGTGAATACCCTGAGTTAGTATCTAGTGGAACCTAGACGAGTTCACCTCATAGTTGTAAAGCAGGTGATGAGGTACCTAAAGGGTACGATAGACTTTGGTGTATGTTATCTTGGAGATCATGGTCTCAGATTGTATGGCTACATAAATGCTGATTGGGAAGGAAGTGTATCAGACAGGAAGAGCACATCGGGAGGATGTTATTGCTTGGGATCTGCCATGATCTCGTGGTTTAGTAGGAAATAGTCCAGTGTGGCCCTCAGTACAGCTGAAGCGGAATATATTGTTGCTTGTTCTGCTAGTTGTGAAGCAATATGGCTTCGGAAGTTGTTATCTGGTTTATTTGACTTAGAGATGGAACCCACTGAGATCCTGTGTGACAACCAGAGTTGTATCAAGATGACATAAAATCCAGTGTTCCATGATAAGTCAAAGCACATTGAGATCCGATATTTCTATATACGGGATATGGTGTAGAAAGGAGCTATCAAGATCGAGTATGTAATCATTAACGGATATATTGACGAACAAGTAGATGATATATTGACCAAACCTCTGTCTCGAGTAAAGTTTGAGTATTTTCGAGACAAGCTTGGTGTAGTTCAGAATGATCCTCCTCGAAAGGGGGAGTGATGTGGTCACTTATGATGAGATTGCCTGCATCGACAGTGAGGTCGATGATGTGGATACCTATATTGGTGATGCCGAAAGAGAGGTTGGTAGATGGTCCTTAGACAAGGTCTAAGTTGACGAGGGGATTGCATCATCCTTGAACACATGTTATAAAAGGATCCGTAGACATATGTCTCCGAGAAAGAAGAGGGATTGCATCATCCTTAAACACATGTTCTAAAAGGATCTGTAGACATATGTCTCCGAGAAAGGAGAGGGATTGCATCATCCTTGAACACATGTTCTAAAAAGATCTGTATACATATGTCTCCAAGAAAGAAGAGGGATTGCATCATCCCTGGACTTCGGTCCCAGAAATGATCCGTAGATTGGTGTCTCCAAGAATATGTGGATTGCATCATCCCCAGACTTCAGTCCCAGAATTGATCCGTAGATTGGTGTCTCCGAGAATGTGGGGATTGCATCATCCCTGGACTTTGGTCCGAGAATTGATCCGTAGATTGGTGTATCCGAGAATATGGGGATTGCATCATCCCCAAACTTCGGTCCCATAATTGATCCATAGATTGGTGTCTCCGAGAATGTGGGGATTGCATCATCCCCGGACTTCGGTCCTAGAATTGATCCGTAGATTGGTGTCTCCGAGAATGTGGGGATTGTATCTTCCCCGGACTTTGGTCCCAGAATTGATCCATAGATTGGTGTCTCCGAGAATGTGGGGATTGCATCATCCCCGGATGATGGTCCTAGAATTGATCCGTAGACAGATGTCTCCGAGAATGTGGGGATTGTATCATCCTCGGACTTCGGTCCCATAATTGATCCGTAGACATCTGTCTCCGAGAATTGATGATAGGACTGCATCGTCCCTGGACATTTGGTTCAAAATGTATGTGATAGGATTGCATCTTCCTTGGACTCATGTCCTAAAGTGATAAGGATTGATCATCCTATATGTAAGATCTGGATTGTATCTGTAATGTCCCCAGTTTGGCCCCATGGCATTTACATTATAAATAATGTAATATTTGTTATGAAATCATGGTGAGGAGCTCAAGGCCAAGGCCCCGCCATCGATTTATTGATGCATATGCTTTGCGTGCTAGCCAGGCACATTGGAATTTCAACATCATGTAATATGCATTTTTAATAAAAATACCCACAACTAGCTATGCAATGCAACAAAGAGATGGGGGCATGATTTCACAAGGAATTGGGAGGGAAAACATTCAAACCCTTGAGCTAATAGAGTCAAGCCAAGTGTCAATGAGGGAACCCATCAAACCCTCAACTACCCATGTTGACTTTTGTACCCAACCATTGATTTCTCCCAAGAGTTGGTTGGGGGAGTTATTGCCTTGGGAATGGGGAGGTATGGCTGTCCAAAATTGGGTATGGGCAAGCCACCCTTCATGGGAAAACGTGTTGGTCTTTTTGGGAAAGAATAGAGCCACGAAATGGCTGCCTAAGCCATTATTCACCATGGCCCTGCTCTCTCACGCAGCTCAAGCTGCCTGGGCGTTTTCCTCCCTCGTTTTTCTGTGTCTCCCTCCATCTTTTAGCTGGGAAGGGGCGTTTTTGTGTTGGTTACCCATGGGGAAAGAGAGCAGAACGTTTTGGGTCTTCCTGGGGGTCGTTTAGGCCATTGGAAGGGATCCTAACCAGTGGAGAGAAATCGGCTTTGCTCCCTGGGGTTGAAATCGAAATTCCACAATTCGTTTGGGTGAACCACGAGTTGGGAGAACCAATGTGGACCCCGTTTTGTGAACACCTCTGTTGTAAATGTGTAACCCTGTCAATAATCGTTTTTTGCTGTGAGAAAGAAGAGTATGATGGGTAATCCCTGGTTCTGGCTTGGGATTGGGAATGAGCATCCCTTGTGCAAGTGCAGCCTGATAAACCCAGTTAGACTGGCTTGGCTAGAATAAAAATGGTTAATAGACTGTGTGTGAGCGTGAATGTCCCCTTTGTCCTTGTGAAAATCATGCCCAGCTCGGGGGTGGCCTTCGGACGGACTCAGTATAAGCTGTCGAAGAGCCTACGGTTGGGTGGAACGTTGCAGCGACATAGCTAGTTGCTTGGGACAATTGGAATGAAGATAAGTGTTTCTGTCTATGTATTTATTTCTGAAATGTTTTCTATTAATGACTGAAATTGACATGTCGAATTTATATGAAGAATGTGTGGATGTTGTTTCCGCTGTGCATAATTGATTGTTTACATCTGCACACCCATTTATTATTTTATGTGATTCTAGTATTGGGCTGAGATCATAGTAAACTCCCTGAGTTTAGCATCATGTTTCCTGCCTTGCATTGGGTTAGCAGGTGGGTACATTACATTTGGTATCAGAGCTGCTGGTTGCAGCATTGGGCCTCTATGGGCCAAATCCAATTACAATGTTTTAAGCGTGTTTGAAAAATTTGCTTAGAGTCTGTTTGAAAAAGTTTTGTTTAACGACTGTTTCGGAAAGAATTCCCGAATGTCTTCCGAAACTGCGGAAGCATTCGGCGAATCTTTCCGAAATTTCGGAAGCATACCGCGAGTTTTTCCGAAAATTTGCGAAGGGAAGTTTTTCGGAAGGAATTCTCTTCCGAAATTGCGGAAGGAAATTCTCTTCCGAAATTGCGGAAGGAATTCTCTTCCGAAATTTCGGAAGGATTCCGCGAACCGCTCCGAAACAGCGGAAGGATTCCGCGAACCGCTCCGAAACAGCGGAGAAAAATTCGTTTTTGTGAAAAATTTTCTAAGTGTCGGCGTCGAACGGAAACTTTTGCGGAAGGAATTCTCTTCCGAAATTGCGGAAGGAATTCTCTTCCGAAATTTCGGATGGATTCCGTGAATCGTTCCGCAACGCGGAAGAGTTCGGCGAGTCGTTCCGAAATTGCGGAAGACTTCGGCGAATCGTTCCGAAACGGTGGAAGACTTCGCCGAATCGTTCCGAAACGGCGGAAGACTTCGCCGAATCGTTCCGCAACGGCGGAAGACTTCGCCGAATCGTTCCGCAACGGCGGAAGACTTCACCGAATCGTTCCGCAACGGCGGAAGACTTCGCCGAATCGTTCCGCAACGGCGGAAGACTTCGCCGAATCGTTCCGCAACGGCGGAAGACTTCGCCGAATCGTTCCGCAACGGCGGAAGACTTCGGCGAATGGTTCCGAAACGGCGGAAGGATTCCGCGAAGGGCTCCGAAATCGCGGGAGGATTCGGGAAAGTCTTCCGAAACGGCGGAAGCCTTCGCCGAATGGCTCCGCAGTTGCGGGAGAATTCAGCGAATCGCTCCGCCATTGCGGAAGCGTTCGCTGAACTGCTCCGCATTGCGGAAGCATTCGGTGAACCGCCCCAGTTGCGGGAGCGTTCGCTGAACCGGTCTGAACTTGGTTTTTTGATAGCAGGAGCATCCGAACTCAGAACGCGATGATTCCTGTGGGGCTCGGAGGCCATTGACGAGGGCCATGAAAAGACCAGTGAAGACCTGTAGCCCATTACACTCCGATTTGACAGAAAATGGATAATAGTGACTTTTGAAGGACAGAGTCCCGAGGCTTGACAAAAGGCCGGTTTAAGCTAAAATTGATACGAGGCAGTCATGAAGCAGGCACAATGTTAAGTTCCGAATCTTGGAACCCAACTCCAAAGGATGTGGAGTCGGGGTGAGCAAGAAGGCCAAAAAGCACTGTTCCGGGCCACTTTTTCGGGATTTTGAAAAGCTTGTGGGCAGTAAAAGTGACCCTAGATGTGGGAATCAGAAATTTTACTGAACTAGACATTTCATATTCTCATTAAGACGGACAGCTTCCGTTAGACGAAGATTTTCCAGAAATGCACCGTTTGGGAGATAGCCGTTTTTGGCCCAAAATTTGGAATTTTGGGAAAATGAGAAAAGTGAGAAGTAGCAAAACCCAGAAATTCATAGAAGATGAACGGTGCATTGGAATTGGGATCTGTAAATTTCCGAGTATTCCTTGTTATATGGACTAACTCCGCCCGATAGAAAAGTTTTTGTGATTCCTCTTAGATTTTCTTCCACAGGTGGCTGAAGTTGGCATTCGGGACCAAAATGCAACTGTGTAAAATGTGCAGAACTGAAGTGAAAGTTGTCATTTTTGAAGGGATGCAGTTTCCGCACCTGATGTCGGAATGGAGCATGAAGACAGGCATTGGAAAGCTTGTCCAGCAGGGAACAATGATGCATGACCAGAGTTTGAATGAGGTCTACAGATATCATAGTTATTTTGTGCAGAAGAGTGCCAGCGGCTGTTTTGACAAACAAATTTTGTTGTCAATGTGGGCAATTTCTAAAATTGCATGATATGGAAGAGAAATTCCATGATACGAGGAGGGATCGAAAAGGGAATAATTCTTTAAACCTCAGTTTGTTATCATACTTATAATTATGAAATTGTCATATGGCATAAAAATGTTAAAAATGTAAGGGATTACATAGATGTATATGCACTAGATGACATCTTAACAAACATTGCATAGTGCATATGGAAATGCTTGTGCATGAATGAGATATTGCATATTGGTAAAAGAGTGAAGTCTGCATATGCAATAGAGAATATTGTGGTTGATAATCACTATTGATGTTGGTATTGGTTGTAGGACCAAAGATAACAAAGAACATGGCTAAACATGTTGGGGATGTTGTTGCAAGAAGCCCAAAAACCTTATGAGGAAAGGATGGCGCAACAAATCTATGATCATAAAGTTGGCAAAAGAACCGAGCAGCCTTGGTAAGAGGCCAATTGATCAGGTAACATCAGGCGATGTTAATAATAACCATGCAGGTAATGAGTATTGATGCCAAATTGCATGAATGTTGAAAGGGGATTTGGTAAGATCTCTTCAACTATGTTTGAGTTATGTTGAGTTAAATTGCATGTGATATTGAATGCTGATTGGGACTGTTAACCTACCCAGCTTGGTAAGGTGTGGGTAAGTGAAGGAAATGGTCCTTACACCCTATGACTATTTAGAAATCTCAATGCATTCATATGAATTTATATCATGCCATGTGTATGTTGGTTATGTGCTTGATAACCAAAGCAAGTGAGGACTGGTGGTCCTGATTATGGTAGTGCAAGTTATATGAGATAGTCATGTTTCGATCATAATATGCTTGAATGCATAGTACTCATGAAACAATGCAAAGTAGCATTGAGTAGATGTGCATTAAGAGATTTTATAAATCTTGTGATGCATTGTATGAATGCATAGGGATGATGCATATGTTATTGCAAAATAAATAATGAATGAAATGACGAATTAATGATGATTCTAGGATCATTTCATGAGTTGTTGCGAATGCAAAATAGTAAGTGCATGAAGAGCCCAATCATGATTGATGGGCTGACTAGAATACTTTGTGGAAGGACAGAATGGTATGAATGATATGACTATGGAATAGTGAGCATTTATGATGGATAGTGTGACTATGTCTTGAAAATTATATTGTGATAAGGATGCATATATAGAAGTGTATATATATATATTTCATTGCATTTCAAATGTAACAGCTGAAGGTGTTTGAATTATTGAGCATTATAATTCTGAGATCACCTCAGTAATTGTTGTAGCAATGAAATGATAATATGCATAGATACTCATGACATGTTTGGCTGATTGAAGTTTTAGTTTCCGGTAGAAAGGTCTTACATATGGCTGTGAGGATAAGTCCATAGTAGAGACCGGGATCTACCACATGTAGAAGCCAAAGGTTATGAGAAGGTTCTCATGGTTGAGAGCTCTAAGTTCTGTTAGTAAAAACAGTTGTAAATATCAGATTTGTAAATGTTTCGAATTTGAAATTTTACTAATAATTGCTAATGACTGTTTGGCTTATATGAAAATGTGTCAGGAGGACATGTTGTAAGTGGATGCTCATGTATGACAGCAGGCATAAGACCATAATGGGTAGAGTGGTGTCACTTACAGGAACCAAACAATATGAGGATAGTCTCATGGATAAGAAAACCAATTTCTGCAGGAGACAGAATTGTAAATTCATATTGAATTTAATTGTTAATGTTATGGAGTGGTTATGAAACAATCATATTTGAAGCTTATTGCTAAATGTTGTTGACTGTTTGGCTATTTGATAAAGTGTGCCAGGAGGACACCTTGCAGGAAGACCATGTGTGATGGCCTGTAGAAGCCAAACTAGATGGGAAGGATTCCATGCTTTGGAAATGGGTTTCGGGTGAAACGCCATTGATAATGTCTCAGCCAAACCGCATGACGGTAAACCATGAAAGTGAGATGGTAAAGCTATGCCAGAAGGCATGAGAGACACATCTGCAAATGAATGAGTATTCTGTGACCCTAGACAAGAACATTCATGTCTAAATTACTAGCATGCTCTATCTTATTTATATCATTACAGACTGCTTGAGTATGATTAGGGCCTACATGGCGCACATCGGAAAGGGGGTGCACACCTTTTCTGGTGCTGGGTCATGATAGGGTTTTCAATATTGACTACACCCTAAGGGAATGGACGCATTCCTGGTGTTTCAATACTTGATAGCGAATGATATGAAGTATGATTACGATTTTTGAGCAACAATACTGATGAGTCTGCTTACCCTTCTTGTGCTATCAGCTTACACAGATGCAACTTGGTGTTGCACGTAAGAGGCAAAGTGAAGAAAGGGTGCTCAAGGGGACTGTATGGGCAGTGGTAACCTTTCTACGCTCACACTAGAAGGGGTGGATAGGCCCGGGAAGCTGTGTTGCGGAAAAGGGGTATCATCCTTGTGTAGTGTGAGTGGGTATTGTGGGGCCATGCTAGCCTGCAGTCAAGTGAGTCACCTATGGAGTTCCTGGAGGGAACCGCTGGTTGCACAAGAGAAAGAGCCACGTAATCATATTATGTTGTTCATATTGCCTGATAAACCCAGTCGATGTACTGGCTTGGCAATGGTTGTTGGACGCCTGATAAACCCAGTCGGTGTACTGGCTTGGCATTGGTTACTTGGGTGTTGCGGAAAAATCTTATTGGATGCCTGATAAACCCAGTCGGTGTACTGGCTTGGCATGTTGTTAAATTAATGCCTGACAAACCCAGTCGATGTACTGGCTTGGCATTGGTGATTTGCATGTTGTGGAGGTATTGGTGAAGGGTGTGATTTCCTGATAAAACCAGTCGAAGAACTGGCTTGGAAATGGTTACTGTATGCTTGATAAACCCAGTCGGCGTACTGGCTTAGCATAATGGTTTTGAAATGCTTGATAAACCCAGTCGGCGTACTGGCTTAGCATACTGATCTTTGGGATGCCTGATAAACCCAGTCGGTGCACTGGCTTGGCATTGCCTATTCGGATGATGTTGTGGATCAGCATGTGTGCTGGCCAAGCATCCACCCCACAGGTGATCCAAGGCTTGTAAAGCAGAGAAGGAAACCTGTGGAGTAGCGAGGAAATGCACAATACAGATAAGTATTCATTCTCATTTATTTCTTGTTTGGAATAATGAAGGTTTCGGGTACAAGTCTTATGACAACTGAGCTAATACACTGTCGTTCCTTTGTTGGAAACCTTGGCCGTTGCAGGAAGCAAGGACCCTGAAAGAGCTATAAATGCTGGGTAAAGCCAGAGAGTAACTGGTTGGAGCTATAAAAATATAGAGAATAAGTTGGTGGGAACATTAACCACTTGATGTTGTGGAGTAGCTGGCGTGCTGTCCAAACATTCCTTAATTAATTGATAAAAACCAGTCGGCGCACTGGCATGGCATTGCCTATTTGAATGGTTGTGGAGTAGCCTACGTGCTGGCCCAACATTCATTGTTGTATCCACGGGAAATCCAATGCTTGGAAAGCGAAGAAGGATCCTGTGGAGTAAAGTGAAGACATCCAATAAAGATAAGTATTTGGTTATCTTGCAACTCTTGCTTATGAATATACATGTGTATATGACTTGATTATGTTTTCTTAAACTCTCATTTGGAGATAAACTCTATGGAAATACACTAAACATGTGAATTAACCCAATGTTTGAGTGTAGGTATTGCTGGAAGCAAAGACTATGAAAGCATCCGGAGGATGCATGTGGACATATGACTGTCCTAAAAGAGCTCAATATGAGCAGTAATAAAAGATGGTGCTAGTGGGACTGTGTGGGTCCTAGCAGCCAAAGGTTCTGTAAGGAACAATGGGGAAGGGTTTCCTAGTTGAAATCCATATGCAAGACCTTAGACACTAAGTGTCATAGCCAAGAAGGGGCAAGTTAAGCATTCACATTTAAGTGAAAGAGGCCAAGGAGCATAGAACCACCAATGATGGTGTGGCTCCGGATTGGAACAAGACTAAGAGGGGGAAAACTCTTACTCTTCTCTTTCTTTGACTGATGCATCTTAGAAACAAAGGATTGTTGAGTGCATGTCATAAATGAAACCAAATTGTGTTTCGTTGCTTGAAATGAATTAAGAATGCTGAAATAGTTATTTTCTTGTGAAAGGATGAACATGAGTGAGTTCATGTGTGTGTGGAAGTCTCATGAGTAAAGCATGGACGTTCCAAGTCAATTAGGAAAATAATTGACTAATTTTATTATTGTGTTATGCTTGTCCTAACAGGAATTGTCATGATAAGACTCACAGATAGTTGCTGGGACAACAAGAAAGATGGCATCCATGAAATTCCAGACTTGTAGATCAGCTGGAAGATAAAAAAATTGGAAGGGATTGCTCTGGAGCAATGCCCACTTGTAAAAAAACTGGAAGACCAAAGCTGGCAGGAGACGCTGGTGGAAGCTAGAGGAATTGATCCTGAAAGTTCAAAGTAAAGAGACGAATTGCAGGACAGACCTGCCACCATCTGTGAATTATGAATCATGTGTAAAGTGGGTATATAGTCCAAGGTGATGAAACACCGAGGACAGTGTTATTCCAAGGGGAGGGGAATGTAATGTCCCCAGTTTGGCCCCATGGCATTTACATTATAAATAATGTAATATTTGTTATGAAATCATGGTGAGGAGCTCAAGGCCAAGGCCCCGCCATCGATTTATTGATGCATATGCTTTGCGTGCTAGCCAGGCACATTGGAATTTCAACATCATGTAATATGCATTTTTAATAAAAATACCCACAACTAGCTATGCAATGCAACAAAGAGATGGGGGCATGATTTCACAAGGAATTGGGAGGGAAAACATTCAAACCCTTGAGCTAATAGAGTCAAGCCAAGTGTCAATGAGGGAACCCATCAAACCCTCAACTACCCATGTTGACTTTTGTACCCAACCATTGATTTCTCCCAAGAGTTGGTTGGGGGAGTTATTGCCTTGGGAATGGGGAGGTATGGCTGTCCAAAATTGGGTATGGGCAAGCCACCCTTCATGGGAAAACGTGTTGGTCTTTTTGGGCAAGAATAGAGCCACGAAATGGCTGCCTAAGCCATTATTCACCATGGCCCTGCTCTCTCACGCAGCTCAAGCTGCCTGGGCGTTTTCCTCCCTCGTTTTTCTGTGTCTCCCTCCATCTTTTAGCTGGGAAGGGGCGTTTTTGTGTTGGTTACCCATGGGGAAAGAGAGCAGAACGTTTTGGGTCTTCCTGGGGGTCGTTTAGGCCATTGGAAGGGATCCTAACCAGTGGAGAGAAATCGGCTTTGCTCCCTGGGGTTGAAATCGAAATTCCACAATTCGTTTGGGTGAACCACGAGTTGGGAGAACCAATGTGGACCCCGTTTTGTGAACACCTCTGTTGTAAATGTGTAACCCTGTCAATAATCGTTTTTTGCTGTGAGAAAGAAGAGTATGATGGGTAATCCCTGGTTCTGGCTTGGGATTGGGAATGAGCATCCCTTGTGCAAGTGCAGCCTGATAAACCCAGTTAGACTGGCTTGGCTAGAATAAAAATGGTTAATAGACTGTGTGTGAGCGTGAATGTCCCCTTTGTCCTTGTGAAAATCATGCCCAGCTCGGGGGTGGCCTTCGGACGGACTCAGTATAAGCTGTCGAAGAGCCTACGGTTGGGTGGAACGTTGCAGCGACATAGCTAGTTGCTTGGGACAATTGGAATGAAGATAAGTGTTTCTGTCTATGTATTTATTTCTGAAATGTTTTCTATTAATGACTGAAATTGACATGTCGAATTTATATGAAGAATGTGTGGATGTTGTTTCCGCTGTGCATAATTGATTGTTTACATCTGCACACCCATTTATTATTTTATGTGATTCTAGTATTGGGCTGAGATCATAGTAAACTCCCTGAGTTTAGCATCATGTTTCCTGCCTTGCATTGGGTTAGCAGGTGGGTACATTACAGTATCATCCATAGACATGAGAGATGTCTTAAAGTGAGCAGGATTGATCATCCTGGAATTGGATCGTGTGTATTGTAGATGATCCAGATGCTATAGATCGAGATGATCCAGATGTTGTAGATCGAGATGATCCAGATGTTGTAGATCGAGAGGATCCATATGTTGATCCTGATGATCGTGTGATGACGATGTTGATGATCGTGTGATGATGATGTTGATGATTGTGTGATGACGATGCTGATGATCGTGTGATGACGATGTTGTTGATCGTGAGGATCCAGATGATGGTGTTACTGTAGTTGTTCGAGTGCTGCAGAAGATGAAGATTCAGTACTGAAGATGTTGATGTTCCAGTAACTACTTGAGTTACTGATGATGTATAAAGAAAGCTTCCAATGATTTATAGATGTATCATGTATCATGTAGTTGATGACTCCTTGCTCCTGCAGATGTTGTTATAATATCCTTCTTGTTAAGGGGGAGTGTTGAAATATTGTAACTTCAAAGAATATTATATTTGTACTTTATTATTCAGGAGACGTTTCAATCCTCTGATGGGACTTTGTTATGTATTCGGAGATGTTTATTCCTCCGAGAGATTGTGGTAACTAGGGTTATTAGATCTCCTAGGAGAGGTAGGCCCTGAGTTAATTATTTGAGGGTTATTAGACTCTCCTAGGAGAGGTTGGCCCCATAGGGTAAAAAGTCAATCGGAAAACAAGTATAAGTAGAGGAGGATGTTCCTCACTTATCTCATTCATTCATCCACTTGGGAGTAGCGCACAAGTGAGAGAGAGGTCTGCATAGGAGGAGGAGGAGCTCTTGTTTTGGTTTATGCATCTTGTATTTGGTTGGTCATCTATATTGAGGAAAGCTTTGCTAGGTTTTCTACCCCATGAGGGTTTCCCAAGGTAAATTATTGTCTATCTTGTGATTATGTTTCTTTCAGTGATCTTGCTAGTCAAATTAGTATAAACTTAACAATTCGAGCTCTAATGAAGGATATGTTGCAATCATAAATTAGGTATTCTTATCATTGCATTGTTTCATTTACAAATTAATAAATGGATTTTCTTTCCCCCCACTCCCTACGTGAAATATTTGTTATTGGTCATTCATGTGATTATGTTATTTGGGATGCGGTATACTTTTTTATGAGAGTAGATTAGATTTTTATATATGCTTATTAATGTAATGCAAAAGGATTTGAGAAAGCCATTAGTTTGATTTGTGTGCAAGTATAGGTACATTTTCGCAATGATAAGAAGAACCACCATGATATCCAGTATCAAACAATTAGATGAAACATGTTTTCCTTTGTTTCTTCCTCTTTTCCATTTTGGTATTCAACTTGCATGTAGGTCGAAGGAAAGGAATATTAGAATTTACACTTAGCAAGTGTCAGAGAGCTTGACCCACTCTCTAGGAGGATTAAAATAGGAATATTAGGAGGATTCCTCGATCACAACTTGTCGAGTGCATTTTGGATAGTTGTGGTATGATGATTTATATAAATAACATGATTATCAAATTATTGCGATTTTGTTATTTGAAGTTATTGAATAATTCATTTACTTTAATTACCGTTAAGCATGCATGATTGATGACACAATGAAATTGTTGGTTGAATCATTAATTGTTTCTTATTAGTACAATATGAGATATGTGTACTAGTTGTGTATAAATACCCTGTAACATACCTTGTCGCCAAATTAAGTTGAAACTAATACTAGTATAATTTGGAAAATAAATGACAACATGACTAAAAAATTTACACAAGTGTTTTTAAGCTGAATACTACTCGATTTTAAGAACACAACTAAAAATGACTAATTTGGTCATGGGGTAAAAAAATACCACTATATTATATATATGATACTATTAACAAATTTTAAAAAGAGGAAAAGAAAGTGGGGGGTAAGAAAAATTGGGGGAAAGAAATTAGGGGACCTTTTCAACAATTACTTTTGTTTCTCCATGACCAATTTTGCATTTACAAGGTGATTCCTAGGGTTAGGGCCAGTAGAGCTTAAACTAATTTGTTTCTTGTGTCCAACATTCTCAACCTTTTTTGTTTCTTTCCTCTTTCAGTGTCTTCATACTAGAACCATTTCTACAATATATGCACATGGGATCTAGGTTTTAGTAGAACACATGAGTTTATGTTACAGAGAAAAAATCGCTTTGGGTTTATTTGGAAGGGAGCATTGGATTTGTTGTAATAATAATTGAATTTGGGGTTGATTTAGGAAGCATGTCCCATGCTTTCCAGAGACAGGAAATGATGGATACCTTTATGGATATTGTGATGTGCTTGGTTCTCATTTGGTTGGAATTTATAATAGGGTTGGTTGTGGAATGGGCCTTGAAACCCAGGTGGGTAGAAGACGTCGAAAACACCCATGCAAGAGATTTTCTTCTCTTTACAATTGGGGATGGGGTATCGAAATACCCTGATATTCAATTTTCTATCATAGCCGACGGGGCACATGGGAAATAAAAAAAGACATTGACTACATTCGACCAAAATGAAAAACAATTAAATAGACTTTTGATTTGATTCAGGTTTAGGCATGGGCAATCAAATGCAGGGAGAATTATCGTGCTAGCAGGATTTGATGAGGTCAAGTTAAAAAGTTCCCTATGTTCCATTGAAATGGGATGGAGGGTTATTGTCCAAAATTTCCCTCAATGGAGGGTTATTATCCATCATGTTGTGATCTACAAGTATTTTGAAAACCATTACCCCTGTCCCCGTTTATTCTCTATGGAGAACAACTTCCCTTCCTTATTAATGGAGAGTTGGAGCCATGGACAAGGTCAGTGATTCAAAACCCTTTGCCAATTGCTTCAGATCCCTTTGCTATTATATGCTAACCATGATTTTTGTTAGGATCAAGATAGGTTGGTAGTTGGCCTTTTTCTTAGGATCAAGATAGGTTGTTAGTGGAATGTGATCTTGTTCTTTTTGTTTATGTTTGAGTTGCTCAAGATCAAGGCTAAAATGTAGCTCTGATATTATTAGGAACCCATGTTGTTCTTAGGGTATTTTGATAACATGTGATGATTGTGATCATGGGGGTTTCACTAGATACTGTAGTGTGTGCAGGGTCTCTGGACATGGAATTAGATGCAAGATTCCTTTATTTTATTTTATTTTATTTTTTCCTTTGGAAATAACTTGGGAAATTTATGAGCACTTCCCCTTATTCCAAGCAACGTAGGTTTAGTGTGGCTGACCCTGTGGAAATTGAATTGGGAACCTACATAATGTAACAAATTACTAGAAATGTCTCACACCAATTGATTGAGCTAACCCTTGTGGTTGACTTCCTTCAAATTATGTCTGATGGTACCAAATTACTAGTAATGTCTCACACCAACTGATTGAGCTAACCCTTGGGGTTGACTTCCTTTATCTTATGTCTGATGAGTAGCTATTATGTCCAAAGTGCCTCGAACTTGTACCTAGAATTGTGAAACTCATGCCATATGGGTGGACTGCAACAAGAACATAACACTGGTAGATTATTAAACATTTTGTTGGTCTCATCATATTATTAAACATTTTGAGTCAAACACATTCTGACTGAAGCATTATCTAGTTAACTAAAGCATATGATTCACCTACAATTTATTTGGATTAAGAGTTTTTGGTTGAGTGATGATAGAGTGCAACCTTTGCTCATGTTGGTTTTATGATATGTCATTTCTCATAATCCAACATTTTTGACATATACATGACATTTTTGACATCTATCAACAAAGAATTCGTTAATACCATTTTACATGGCTGAAATAATGTTTCAATAATTAAAAAATTGAGAGTTGATCCAGGATGAGATTTTGAGTCTAAGTGGACAAACATGGTCTCTGTCAATACCATTTTACGTGGCTGAAATAATGTTGTTTTTCAGCCATTAAAAATTTGAGAATTGATCTTGGATGAGATTCAGATTCTAAGTGGATAGACATGGTCTCTATGCTTTTTTAAGAAGGGGTGACCTAAGTGACTTCCCTTTGGCTTCATGGTGTACCATTCTTAATAGCATTTTTGTTGTTTAGTAATGAAATATCAAATGCAATTTATCTCTTGCATCATCAGATAGGTTAATCCTTTGCTCATATTAAGGTTATGCCACTTGGAAATTTGGGTAAAGTTTATAATGTAGGGTTAGATCTCTAGGAACTGTGTCATGATATTTACTATTTGGTGCAATAATTTATGGGTGTTACTTGCTAATGAGAAGGTGAAAGTTTATTTCCTTGACGTTTTTTTCCACAGTTGTACACTTAAATAATGCATTCTGCTCATTTGATACATCTTGTAGATAATGTTGTCATGTGCATAAATGATGGAGAGCAACAACCACTAAGAAGTGATTTTCAACAAGATTTATTTTGTGGGTGGAGATGTGTTGAGAATAGAGGAGAGTATTGTTGAAAAGGAAGGCCCATTTGTCTATCAAATAGCTTGGTTTGGAAACTTTTTGTATATTATTGGTGATCTTCCCGCGGGAGATTACTTTCTTGATCTTCACTTTACAAAGGTAGTCCTCACAAATGGCCTTACAAGGATGTGAGTTTTTGATGTCTTTGTACAGGAAGATAAGGTAAGATTACTAAAATAGACAGTTACATGTATTACTATGTCTTCCATGATTCCCCATTTCAGACAAGTTTTCATTAATGAAATTATATTTGCATATTCTTTCTGAGCTTGATATCTATGTTCGAGTTGATTCAAACACACCTTTGGATGCCCCAACACATGTTATTTATGGAGGGCCTTTAACTGTTAGATTTGAAGAATTCATTGGTAACCCTATTGTCTGTGCCAGTTGCATTAGAAAATCACCATCTTCAGGTATTCCCTCTTTTCTTCAGTTGTTTCAATGTGAAGGTGATGTATGTAAAGGGTCCATGGGCAGCAGATATTTACAAGTAATGATAGAAAATGAAAAAGTTTGATCTAGTACTAACATAAATAATTTTTAGGTCATAAAGGGAGTAAACATCCTATAATGATTGGAGAAGATGATTTGAAGCAAACAAACCATGACCGGGGACTAGTAATAGTAGCTAAAGAGGGCTATAATCAGAAGGTAACAATGGTGTCAGTAACCCTTTTCCCTTTCATATTTGAAACACAAAATCACATGAATGTTTCCTCCAGAGCCATTGAAATGTTATTAAGAAACTCCTGATTTTTTTGCTTTGTGAAGTAGTCATATTGGTATAAACTATAAATTTTCTACCAAAGGTTGTCTAAAATAACAGATAGAACTTAATTGTTTTTCAAAGTAGAGGTTGGAGTTGTAATTCTATTATTGAGTATGAAAATAAATAGGAGAGTTGCATAAATATTATGAATTAAAGAAGAAAGAATGTCACGAGGCATGAATGACCCTGGAAAACTCCAATCGCCAACTTGAAAAGCCCGAGAATGAACTTATGCGCAACTCATTGCATGCTGACTCTTTAGGTACCGGGGAAAACAATCAACTGAACCAACTCCATTTATGGTTGTTTAGTCAAGTTATGTTATGATTTTGTTTTGAAGTATTTATTTATGTTTTACAGCTCATGTTGTGGAGGGCCAAGTGAATGAACCAAGAGACATTCAAGACCAGTATGAGAGGGAAAAGAAATTGTGGGCCTTATTAGTTAACCAACTAAATGAAAAACTGTGGGACACTGCTGATGTAAGACCTAGAAAACTAACTTTTAAGTTGGATAGGTTGGTTTTATGCAATAAGGTAGATATGGCTCCCTCCCGATTGATTTGCTCTTTTACACTTGTTTTTTAATGGGAATCCTAACAATTCAAAGAGGGTATGAATGCGGTATTTTCATTTATGCAAATTCACTTTCTTGGATGTTATTGGCCACAAAATAGGGAAGTAGAAAGCATTTTTCTTAATATTCAACTTTTCTAACACAAGAGGGTAGAGAGAACCAAAAAATGACATTAGTTAGGAATAATTTTTCATCTGTTTTGAGCGAAGCAATTTTTTTGCTACTACAGGGAACATGTCTTTTGATGTAAGGATTTTTTTTACACATCGAGATGGAATAACTGGATATTTTTCTACTGATTTCCCTTTTTCCCTTTTTCTTTAAGGAATTCCCAGTGTTTTGAGTAGAATGTGAGTTTGCCATAACTAAAAGTTAAAACTAGTATCCTTTAAGGGACCTTACTTTTCTTAAAATGTAAGTCTTGTAGTAAGAAAGTGGAGAGATATAACCTAAAAATGACTATTGTTTTATTTTAGAGAGTTAGATATTACTAAACGAAGATTGGCCAACTTCTTTAGTGAAGTTCTAATGGCTAGCTTTTTATACCAAGAGATTGTATCTAAATTTTGGATCATTGTTAAATTATCACCTTGTTAAGAAGCGGAATGTCCATAATCATAAGTATGGTGGATTAGGACGTGCCAAGGTATATGGTAGTCACATTTGCATTCTTCTTTTATGACTTGGGTTTGCGAATGGCTGGTACTTCACAATTGTTTAGGAATAATACTAGGTTTACAAATGGAGGTTGTGTAGTTTTCCACAAGCCACAAACAAATAAGTACATCATATGGGCTTGCAAAGATGCCAATGTGTTTTGGGATTAGGTTACTACATTGTGCAATCGTCTCTTTGTTGCTTCATTGCATAGGAAAGGGGTTGTGTTTGGAGACAAGTCAATGATATGGAATTTTGGGAGGACTATGTAGGATGTGAAAATATTAACCAATGTTCCTTGTTATGGAATCATCATTGTCTTGCAATTTTTCATGATGTGAGTATGACTTTCATCCTGGCATAATTTTCTACCTCTAGATCATTTTTGGCTATTTAGATCCCACCAGAATGCCCTTTTTGGAAAGATACATTTTCACTTGCAATTGGAGCAAAGGCATATATTGGATCTCTCCTTACTATGTAGGTAGGGGGATCTAATACAATTGCTCTATGGTGCCTGGATATGTTTCTTTATTTGAATATGCTCTTGGAAGTGGGTGCATCCTAGTAATATTATCTCTAAGCTCTCGTTTTTTTTCTTGTGACTACCTTCCTTTAGAATTGTTGATCTCTTTCCATCTCTATTCTTTTGGTTTAATCTGCTATGCCTTTCTTGTCCAAATTTATTTTTGTGTGAATTGCATTATGTTTCTTACTATCCCATTTGCTTTAAAAGTTTAATGTCTCTTGCTTTTTTATGGATTTAAAATTTTACTCATAAGACATATCTAATTCCGTGAACAAAAACTTTATAGGAAGTATTGTTTGCATCACTCTACACATGCTTAGTATGTTTTCTCTCTTAATTTTATTGATTTTCCCCATTGTTGAACTTGCAATTTGCTTCTCGAAACTTCAGAACTATGCATATTTATTATTTTTACAAGTGGGCAAAAATTCCTAGATGCTTTTCAGATCACGATTCACAGCATTGCCTACAAAGGAATGTTTTGCAATAGGATTGGTGCTTTCACCCATCTTTGGAATTATTTTTGTTTTTATTTCATATACAACTAGAGAATAAAAAAATGATTTCGCTTACAAATTTTCAAAAACAAATGTAGAGCCTCCATCATTTGTAATTTGTATAATTGGGAAATTTGATTGCAGTAATATCTCATTAACATTTTGCTTTAGTATCTAATTGTAATTTATTTTTCAATTAATGCAGCACACAATATCAGCTTTGCCTTTTTGACTTGCAATATGTATTCTTCAAAAATGAAATGTTTTGAGTTGAAAGTGGATATTGTTTTTCCATTGTTTTATGCCATAAAACAAGTATCTCTATATATTTTAGTCCTTAAATGTTTTCTCATAAGCTTCATTTATTTTATAGGTGAACATGGTTTTTGGAGAAACCAGACTTCCAACGAGTATTGGAGACTTGGGATTTGCTGCTAGAGAGTGGGCATATATTTTCACTGCTTTAATATAAGTAGAAAATAAAATGCAATTCATAATATTTGGAACAAGAAGAAATAAATCTAGGTGTACATACAACAGTATAAGATAATTGCAAAGTAGAAAAAACACATCCTTTTGGATGGAATGCATGAGGATTGGAAATGTTGGTTGTTAACACATTGCAACAATCAAGCATTTTTAGCTTGTCTTTCTATTTTATTGTAACAACTCAATTAAGCACATGAATTTTATTTATTTATTTATTTTTATTTTTTATATACATTTAATGGTGTTAATTATTTTCTTAAAATCTTCATTAGATCATAAGTAATGGAGTCCTTTTAATTAAATGTGCAACAAATCCTTGTAGATCCAAGGTACTTAATTAAACTTGTTTATATAATCATGATGTATGAATAACCTACTCTATATTGATTTTCCATTTCTTGTTGATTTGATAATAATAAGGAATAATTACTTCATTGTCTACCTTAAATATATATATATATTGCATCAATATGCTAGACTTGTTCGGATATCCACATCATCTTTTTCAGGATCTTGCATGCAAATTCTAGGGTTTGCATGCACTTTGCATGCATCCCAGTCACCAGTTTGATGCCTCCAACACCTTAGCCACCTTATTCTAGCACCCGAGAGCCACTTCCTTCAGAGTTTTAGCCCTCCTAGGCTGAAAGGCGCCCACTTCTCACCTACTGCCAGAGAAGGGCGCACTTGTTCACCTACCACTGCAGTTCCACTTCAGTTACATTCAGTTAGTTCCGATTCTCCCTGATTTAAGGCTAGTTTCACTCCCGACTGACTGTTTCACTTCCGTTGGACCTCCAGTTTGACTAGATGACTTGTTCTGACTTCAGTTAGTCTCCCATGCGCCCCCCACTGAGCCTCCTTCCCTTAATCAGTGCTACACACTTCAGTTACACATGACACACTCAGTTAGACTCAGATTGACACCTAGATGACTGGTTCTTGTGCATTGATGACCACCACCGATTGATGATGAGGACTCCTAGTTGGAGTCAAGCTA
Organism: Larix kaempferi; assembly: GCA_027924585.1. NCBI lineage: Eukaryota > Viridiplantae > Streptophyta > Pinopsida > Pinales > Pinaceae > Larix > Larix kaempferi. Next base: position 30,863,709 of record BSBM01000753.1, on the reverse strand, counting down.
CTCCATTCAGTGATTCAAATGGCCTACTTAGTCAATTCGAATTGCTCATTGACAGATATTGTATTCTATTGTAATTCATTCACCCTTATTGGGATATTGAGCACTGCTGCATGTTTTGCACAGTTTTGCACCATATTTTCTATGTTCATCTATTGTGATTGATTTACTTGTTCATTAGATCTGCTGTGACTAATTTTACATGGTATCAGAGCCATTGCAGGGACAAGATCTCTTTTCTACAGGTGTTTATACAAGAAGATTTGACCGAATTGCTAAGTCATTGTGACAGTTTGTATTGTAATTCATTCACCCTTTCTGGGATAGAGAGCACTGCTGCATGTTTTGCACAGTTTTGCACCATATTTTCTATGTTCATCTGTTGTGATTGATTTACTTGTTCATTAGATCTGCTGTGACTAATTTTACATGGTATCAGAGCCATGGCAGGGACAAGATTTCTTTTCTACAGGTGTTCTAGATGAAGAGAGAGCAATCTTTTCTCACCAATATATTTCAGCAACGGCATGCAAAATCTCATGTGCATTCGCTCATGTGCATGCTAGGCTGAAAACATAGTGTTTGTTTGTGTGTGATTTGCAGGTTTCTTACTTCCTCCATGTGCATTCGCTAATGCAAAGATGGAGACTTCTTCTTCACAAAATATTCTTACTCCATTCAACTATGATGAATGGAAACCAAAGATGATTGCATTCTTGAAGAGACAATGTCTTTTTGATATGTGCATTGGTAATACAAGAGATTTTGATTCTGATGAAGAGGAGAATGATTGGCTTAATGATTGTGACAGAGCTTTTGGAGCAATGTGTCTTGCTATGTCTCCTTGTATGCGCTACCTCAGTAATACTGCTGAAAATCCAAGTGATCTATGGGTCCAACTTGACAGAGGATTTGGAAAGCAGGAAGAAGAGGATCATGCTATCCTTTTGGAGAACAAGCCCAGTGAGATCTCCTTATGTGTTCTTTCTGATCATGTCTTGGCCTCAACAATTATTCAAGATGAAGAAGAAACTGTAGATTCAAAACTCACTCTCTCAAAGTCTTCTATTTCGAATTCTGAGCAAGATAAACAAGCTCATACTCTAGATTCCGAAGAGGTTCTTGAATCCTCTCTTTCACATGAGTTTGTCAGCATGCAGAATAATGATCTACTTGAAGTTTTGGAGGTAAAATCTGATTTTGGAGGTGAAGCATTCGCCCTACTTGATTGCATGCCTCCTATAGACTTATGTTCTATCATTTGCAAAGTTTCTCAGATTTTTAACGAAGATGAAGAGCACTACCATTCGCTTGAGTTCAATTCTCATGCACTTTTTGCTGATTTTGGTTTTGATCTCACCCTTGTTGGTTCAAAGGAGATCTCAAGAAACCATTCATCTATTTTTGGAGCTGATTTAACTTCTATTAATAAGAAGTTCAAGTTTCAAGAGCTATTTGATCTTATTGGAGCTTATCCTACCTCACTTGGTTCGAATCACAGGTTCCAGGATCATCCTTATATTTTCAGATTTGTTCTCACCATTTTTGGTATGAAGAGCAAGTTCATAAAGTCTCCACATTCGCTTGCATCCACTGATGGAGAATTCAAGCACATGTTTTTGGAGCATGATCCATTTACTCCCAAGAGTAAGATACCTCCAGACATATCTACTTGATTTTGGAGCAGTTAAATCTTTTGGTATGCTACAGTCTATTTTTGAGGGGGGGTATTTTTCCCATGAGGTTTTCCCCATTTCCTTGGTTTATTGACTGTTATTAGTTTGGATTATTATTGTATTGGGGTGACCTTTGGTCTTAGTTACCAGGGCCCCACATTATTATTTTTTTCACATCATAGTCTAGCTTGAGGGGGGGTGTTCGGATATCCACATCATCTTTTTCAGGATCTTGCATGCAAATTCTAGGGTTTGCATGCACTTTGCATGCATCCCAGTCACCAGTTTGATGCCTCCAACACCTTAGCCACCTTATTCTAGCACCCGAGAGCCACTTCCTTCAGAGTGTTAGCCCTCCTAGGCTGAAAGGCGCCCACTTCTCACCTACTGCCAGAGAAGGGCGCACTTGTTCACCTACCACTGCAGTTCCACTTCAGTTACATTCAGTTAGTTCCGATTCTCCCTGATTTAAGGCTAGTTTCACTCCCGACTAACTGTTTCACTTCCGTTGGACCTCCAGTTTGACTAGATGACTTGTTCTGACTTCAGTTAGTCTCCCATGTGCCCCCCACTGAGCCTCCTTCCCTTAATCAGTGCTACACACTTCAGTTACACATGACACACTCAGTTAGACTCAGATTGACACCTGGATGACTGGTTCTTGTGCATTGATGACCACCACCGATTGATGATGAGGACTCCTAGTTGGAGTCAAGCTACTCCATTCAGTGATTCAAATGGCCTACTTAGTCAATTCGAATTGCTCATTGACAGATATTGTATTCTATTGTAATTCATTCACCCTTATTGGGATATTGAGCACTGCTGCATGTTTTGCACAGTTTTGCACCATATTTTCTATGTTCATCTATTGTGATTGATTTACTTGTTCATTAGATCTGCTGTGACTAATTTTACAAGACTAAGGTTAATGTTTGAATATCTTTGGGATGAAGTTTTTAAAACCTTAAACGTCTTTACTCTTAAGAGGATTTGTGTAAGGCTTATTAGTTTGCTAAACAATAATTCGAGCCATGGCACGTGCCTTACTTAGCACATTTGTGCTAATACATTACTTATGTACATGCTCATAATGGTTATTGTTGGAAGGTGGGTTTGGATGAGTCAGTTGCGCAGCATCGCAGATGCTGCGGAAGGTCAAAGATACTGCGCAAGGAGGATAACCGCGCACGAGTCGGAAATAATGTTATTTTATGTATTTTTGGGTCATTTTGGACCGCATTGTGCGAGTTAAGGGTCATTTTGTCGTAAATCTTGTTAGACAGTAGTTATGCGGTTGGCTAAGTGGAAAATGAATGTAAAGGCGCAAGCCTCTAAATAGATGTAGCATTGCAAGTGTTAGAGATATAGAGATAGATACAGATAATCCATATGTTTGAACACCTATGAGGAGAGAATAATTGCACATGTTTTGGTCTTGTGAATTTGGGTATGCGAAAAAAGAACTACATTGATGTATCTGCGTTTTGTTGCGAAGGTTAATATGATATGATGGAGTTTGAGTGGAATCATTGTGTCTTTACCTGTTTTCCTGTGATGAATATATCTGTGATATGAATCTGTGAATGATGCGATGTTTCCTTGCTCTAAATGATGTTATATTGTTAGATATGTTTGCACATTGATGGTTTTGTTGACAATGAGATCTATTGAATAATGCAATGACTCTGTTTAATGCATAAGTTGAATAATTAGATCTGTTATATAATGATGCGTTAAGTTGACAAGTAGACACACATGGTCCTCCTTCATTCGGCAGAAACATGGTTCCGTCAGCTCTCCCTCGAACATCTCGGGTGAGACTTCATCTGCTTCGCAGGTGTTGCTGGACAGGGTAAAACCTATCTGGGCTGGTGCTCAGGGAGATCGCGGTGGTTTGGGTGTTGACAGAGTGAGGAACCCATGTCGACTGGTTTTGTGTCAACAAATGGTTCCGTTGTCGGGACCATAGCGCGAAGTAGAGGAAGGACATGTTGCGGCATCCGACAAGACCGAAAATTCAAGATTAGTTCGACCAAAAGTTGCGAGAGTTTGCTGAGAAAGAGAATCAGAACCCTAGACTGACAATGGATTGGTGGCTGGCAAGGTACATACACGACGGTCCACACGAATATTTTTTCTGCGAATTCCCGATCATCTTGTATGAGTGGTTGGCGTAATTGACCTTTCGCAAGGTAAATTTCCAAGGCGGTGAGCCAACGTCTTGGACCCCATAATTGATCCAGGAGTTGCAGGAGGTAGACAGCAGAGCATCGCGGGCTATTGAAGTCTGGCTTGACAGCGTATTGGAGGGCTATATCACCGAGTTTGCGGTCGATACAATGAAATCTTACAGCGAAGCTAAAAGGGAATTCTTCAACGGACCGAGAGGCAGGTTCCTGTTATCGTTGCAATTGTCCATTAAGATGCTCATATGTGAAAAGGGCATACTGAAGATGAACCTCGAGTAGAAGAACCATGGTGTGCGGAGGCTATGGATACTGCGATGGTAGGGGGGAGGTGAATGGAATGATATGGGGTAGATGGGTGCAAGTTATGACGAGACTGTGAAGGAAAACAAGGAAGAGAGTGGTCTTACAAGGGGAGGATCAAGGTTTCGACAAGAGAAGAGGCAGAGGACAGGAGAAGGTCCTGTTGCGATCGAAATGCAACATCACGAAGGAAGACCACACGGGACGAAGCGACCTCACAGTGCCGACAAAGACAACCGGGATATGCCCGGGGTAGAGGCAGGACCAAACCCCAACAGCAACGTGCCCACACCTCCACTCACTATATCACAACCAGGAAGAAACACGGATTTGACACCACCTTATTTGACGTGTCAACAACACTCAAAAAGTAGCGGATCAGCGACTGTAGGAAGAAGGCCCAGAATGGCGGGCGAAGATGCGAAGTTACCTCTACTCCATGGAAATGGAACTGACAACCTAGAGAAATACTGGTTCTTATGTGAAGCTATGGACTGTTAAACAGATTATGGATGGTGAGGCCAAGAAAGGTCAATTGGCGACGACCCTTCAGGATCGCGCACTGGATTGGTTCATGAAATTTGTACAAGTTCTTGCGGGAAGTCTAGAGAAGACATTGGATGAAGTTAGACAAGGATTGATTGAAGAGTTCAGAAAACCAAAGTCTGAAGTGCAATACATTATGGAACTGAAAGAGATCAAGTAGTATCCGAATGAAACTGTTTGGGATTTTGACCAAAGGTTTAAAACGCTAATGGCAAGAGTCAGCTTTGAGATGAGCGACGTTCAGCATAAGGAATGGTTCATCGCGGCATTACTACCTCATATTAGACTCCCGTTGATGTAGCAAAAAATTGCAACACCGAGCGAGGCTCGGGAGATTGCGATGAGGTTAGAAGCTTCACATGTTGGTGAAAATGCAGTCGGCATGTCTCAGATCCAGACGCAACTGGAAAACTTGACAATTCAATTGCAATATCTCAAGAAGGGTAAAGAGCACCGCAAAGAGGTTTGGTGTACTCGATGTTGTGCAGAGGGACATACCAGGGATAATTACCCAGATTTCCACAACTACCTAGTATCGGAGCGCCGACCCCATTGAATGGCGGAGGTGTGCCATGGTTCCGCATTTATAAAGTCTATGGACATCGACATGAGGAGTGTCAATATATGTAGAAGATGGTCACGAAGCCGATGAATTTGTACTGTAACTTCTGCAAGTATGTCGGGCATGAAGATAAGGATTGCCGCGCATATGGCATACTCCAGGAAAGAACGCACGACTCATACTATGTAAAGGGAGATGACCATCGTGCAGTACAACAACCGCAGCCGCAGCCACAGGTGGCCTAGCCGCCACCTTGACCGCAAATGCAATTTGTACCACAGTCGCAACAGCAGTTTGTGCCACAACCACTGTATAATCAGATGCAAATGGCTCTGTAGCAGCAAGTACGTTAAGCCAGTGCAGTATGTTTAGCCAGGGCATTGTGTTCAGCTGCAACCGAACCCTCTACAACAACAATTTAATCAACCGCAATATCAGCAAAAGGGAGGATTCCACGGAGGACGAGGTGGAGCCTTTGGTCAAGGAGGAGGATGAGGTCGCGGACCTGTGCAATGTTACAGTTGCAGAGTATTGGGACACTACCAAAGAGATTGCCCATAGTTGCAAACACAGTGCACATATTATTTTGGTATTGATCACACTATTGAGAGCTGTTCGTAATTGATCGCGAGATGGCAGGCAAGAAATGTTCTACAGTTGCAGAACCAGAACTAGAACTAGTTTCAGAATCAAAATCAGTTGTAGAATCAGCAACCAGTGCAGAATCACAATCAGATGCAGAGCCAGAATCATTGTCAGAATCAGACCGCAAATCAGAACATGAATCAACCTGCGAACCCACCACCAAACCAGAATCAAGGACCAACTGTCGTGAAAATTTCAGAAGAACCGAGGACGCAAGATGATGCTGTTGTTGTTATCACTCGCGGAGGTGCGACAATAGGAAAAGATGGTCCACATACACCGATCCAGTTGGCTATGAAGAAGAAGGTGCAGTTTGATATTGATGCTGAGCGAGATACATTCTTTGAAACACATAATGCGATGGGAAGAAATTTGGGTAAGACAATTATTTACGACATGCCCCCTGCTTTTGACTCAACTTCGGAAGCAGGACCATCGCAACAGTATGTTACTTTGCAACACTTCTTCGAAAGTTGCTTATCACTGGCACGCGATCTCGATGCTCTTGCCGAGATCGAGAGTTTGTTGCATCGACTGGCCAAGGGACGGAAAGAGTCCGCAGTGAACTCTCTACAGAGGAAAAAGACAGGAAAAGAGATGCGCATGAATGTCCAAATTGTGGACTACGAGGTAGATTCAGTCATTCTGGATCTAGGCTCAGATGTCAATATTTAAACAAAGCAGGCATAGCAGAAAATGGGGAGCCCAACGCTGAGCTGGTCTCCCTTACAACTACGACTGGCTAATTAGGCCAAGGTAACACCAATTGGGAGAGTTCTGCGCCTCGTTGTGGACATTGAGGGAATGAAAACCTATGTTGATTTTGATGTTATCAAAGTTGTCGATGGGGGAAGCTCCTATCCCGCGTTGCTGGGGATTGGATGGGCCAATGACAGTATGGCAGTAATTAATTTCAAGAAGCGGGTGATGACCTTTGAAAATCAAGACCTCAGAGTCATAGCTCCGTTGGATCCAACTGAAGGGCGCACGTATGTTGAACCAGTAAAGGATGAGGTTGTAAGCGAATGGGATCAAGCGTATAATATTTCAAAAGAATGCATCCATCCGACTGCCAACGGTGAACTCAATTGGCGCAGCTTCAGCTCTGCGTCTTCCAACTCTGATGATGCTTTAGAGAATTGGCAGAATCGCTTGCATGAGGTGTCGTTGCACAAGTGTGGGTTGATCACGCAGTCATTGTGTTGTGTCGCGACTGAGACTGTTGCATTACCAATATACAAAGGATTTCCCAGGTTGTCTGAATTTCTAGTGGAATTTGAAGACAAGGTGTCAGAACCACAATGATTGTTAGCATTGGAGGAGGCGCTGAAGGCTACCCCAGCACGTTGGTGGGCGACCCATAAAAAGTTGATTACCGGATGGTCGTAGTGTCAAAGACTGATGACGGTTCACTTCGGCGACATAGAAATATACCACACTGGAAAGTATGATGGGCGGAATGACCCTGGCGGTCATTTGATTGAATGTCAAACTTTGTGGGCCTCGTGACCAAAGGATGAATGGGTCCATGCCTTTGTCCACACTTTGGACGAAATGTTGCGATCTTGGTATGCCTCAGTTGAGTTGCGCAGGGAGATTACCACTTGGTTAGAGTTGATGGTTTGCTTTACTCATACCTTAAGTTTCGTGGATGCCAATCTAGATGTTCGCAATTCCCTGCAGCTCATCCATGATGTTGTTCTGAAGGTGGTTCCAGTTGCCTACCCTGTGGATCCGCATACACATTGTCAGATGCAGTCGATGATGGAATGCTATAATATTACTGGAGGACCAGAGGATGGTGATGATCCGCGGAATATCAATATTTCAGAAACAGAAGGGAGTCGAGATGTCATAGCACCTGATGCACCGACTGATCCGGTAACTCAGCCGTTGAAGATTAGGAAGATCAACATTGGGACAGAGGAGAACCCAAAGTTTGCAAATGTCGGGGATTATTGAGATGAAGAAATGATGGCAAAGGTCACAGAACTGTTGCATGAGTTCCAAGATTTGTTCCCTACGAAGTTTTCCGAGATGAAAGGAATACTGGGGGATCTAGGAGAGATGAAGATTTCATTAAATCTAGATGTGAAACCAATCAGGAAGCGACCATGTAGACTGAATCTGCGACACAAGGAAAGGGTCAAAATTGAACTTGACAGAATGCTGGATGCTAGAATAATTGAGCCAGACGAAGAATCGGAATGGATTAGTCTCATGGTGGTGCAAGACAAGAAGACAGGTGAGGTTCGGATTTGTGTCAACCTGAGGAATTTGAATGATGCGTGTATGCACGATACATTTCCGATGCCATTCACTGATGAGGTGTTGGAAGGAGTGGGCGGTCAAGAAATGTATTCATTCACGGATGGTTTTTCTAGCTATCACCAAATCAGGATTGCGAAAGAGGAACGCTATAAGACAACGTTTGTGACTGAATGGGGTTGTTTCCAGTACACTGTGATGCTATTTGGGCTCAAGAACACCCCTACGATATTCTCCCGGGTTGTTGTTGCTACATTCTGAGATTTCATTCAGAAGTTTCTGCAAGTTTATATGGATGACTGGACAGTTTATGGATTAATCAATGACCATCTAACAAACATGCGACTGATGCTGGAGCATTGTAGACAACATCAAATCTCGCTGAATTTGAAGAAGTGCATCTTTTGTGCACCATTCGAGATGTTGTTGGGTCACATTGTTTGCAAGCAAGGGTTGTTGGTTGACCCAGTTAAGATTGCGCTGATTTTAAGTTTGACATTGCCTACAAATGTAAAGCAGTTGAGAGCGACGTTGGGGCACACAAGGTACTATCGCAATTTTATCTGTGGTTATGCAACGATCATGGCTCCTATGGAAAAGTTTTTAAAAAAGGATGCGGTATTCTTATGGAGTCCAGAATGTCAAGTAATTTTCAAGACGCCGAAGGCTAAGATGGCTTTTGCACCGATACTGGTATTCCCTGACTGGAGCAAGGAATTCCATGTCCATGTGGATGCATCGTCGATTGCGCTGGGAGTAGTGCTCGCGCAACCAGGTGAAGGAGATCTAGATCACCCAATTGCTTTTGCGAGTCGGAAGTTGTCATCTGCAGAGAGAAATTATACGGCAACCAAGAGGGAAGGACTGGCAATGGTATATGCGCTATAGAAGTTTAGGCATTACCTGTTGGGGGGTCATTTCAAAATGTTAACAGACCATTCGACTTTGAAATACCTGGTTAATAAGCCTGTGTTGGGGGGAAGATATGTCGTCGGCTACTTCTCTTTCAGGAGTTTGATTTCGAGGTAATTGTGAAGCCAGGTTGCTTGAATGCGGGGCCAGATCATTTATCGTGAATTGAGACAGGTGAGGAGCCAACAAACATTGAAGATGGGTTTCCAAATGCACAACTATTCAAAGTTGAGGTGGCTGATGACTACTACGAAGAAATAATTCAGTTTTGGCAATGGGAACCGCACCAGAAGAGTTTACCACAAACCAGAAGAAGCAGTTGGTGGTTAAGGCCACAGATTTCCAATTGATTGTCGGACAACTTTATAAACTAGGACCGGATGAGCTCTTGAGGCGATGTGTGTTACCTCACAAACAAGGGCATATATTGGCAGAGGCACATGCAGGAGTGGCAGGTGGACACTATGGAGGTCGAGCTACTGCTAGGAAGGTGCTTCGTGCAAGGATTTGGTGGCCCACTCTGCATAATGACGACGTATTATGCGCGAACCTGCGACATCTGTCAACGAACTAGAAAACCCTCCAGGAGGGATGAGATGCCACTAATCCCTTAAGTGATAATGTAGCCATTTGATAAATGGGTTGTGGATTTCGTGGGACCTATCAACCCACTTGGGAAGTGCACTGGTGCACGGTATATCATCACAGCGATAGATTATTTGACAAGGTGGGAGGAGGCCGCACCAATTGTAGATTGCACTACTGCGACAACAACGCATTTCTTGTTTGACCACATTATCACTCGGTTTGGATGCTCGAACATACTGATGAGTGATCAGGGGAGTCACTTCATCAATCGCACAGTCAGTGCATTGACAACAGAGCTTCACATACAACATAAGAAGAGTACCTTGTACCACCCGCAGGAAAATGGCACAGTGGAGGCCTTCAACAAAGTGTTGGAGCATGCGCTTACAAAGGTTTGTAATGCCAACCGCAACGACTGGGATTTGAAGATTCCAACAGTCTTGTGGAGATATCGCACCACTTGTAAAAGATTGACAGGACAAGCACCATTCAAATTGGTGTATGGGAAAGAGGCAGTCATACCTATGGAGTACATTGTTCCGAGTTTGCGCATAATGACCGCGACAGGCATGGATGACGCAGCTGCATTAGAAGAATGACTGGCGCAGTTGGTGCATCTTGAGGAGGACTGTTTTGTCGCAGGTTTTCACCAGCGCGTCGAGAAGGATCGACAAAAAGCTTGGCACGATCGACATATTAAAAATAAACAGTTTCAGCAAGGTGACTTGGTGTTTTTATATGGCAACAAGTTCATGAAGCATCCAGGTAAATTATAGATGCATTGGCTAGGACCATATTGTATTAGTTTAATTACTTCTGGAGGCGCAGTACAACTGCAATAGTTAGATGGAGCGATGCTACCGAAGTTGGTGAATGGTAGTAGGTTGAAGCCCTATAGGACGGGCTCAGTGCCCTGTGATGCGTAAGGTACTATGCGGAGGTAAAAAAAAATATAAAAAAAATGGATAGGTTCCTAGATAGTTGGTTAGCGCACTCAAAGGGAACGGATGCGCAAGTAGGAGAGGTTGTATCGCTGTTAGGGAACCATGCCGCGACAACTGCAGGGTCGTGATACAATCAAATCGACAATAAATGCAGACAATTAAATGTAGTTAGATGCGACGCTCGTTGAAGGGACGCGTATTTATGACGGATCCAGCCATTTGATTGACAAGATCGACGGCGGATTTGGATAGTTAATGTATGATTTGGTCATAATCATTGGGTTGATTTGGTCATGATGATGGATGGATTGTATTGGTGCTATAGACAGGGGTCGAGGGTGGTCGGAAATCACCATTGTGCAAGGAGTGAGTTGAGCTGAGTCATAGCAAGTTGCATTGTGCCAGGCTTGCTAATGTTGCAAAGTCGAGTTGCAGAGAGTTGAGTGAACTGTTGAGTGCAGTAAGGTTGAGTGCTCTTTGAGCATTCCGGGGTATTGGTGCGGCATGCCAAGTGAATGGGTCACAGTTGAGATTTCAAGCGAACGGGACTCACCAGTCGTCGCAGTATCGATCGAGGAGGAAGTTGCAAGTATGTTGGTTGGGACATCGTCCATAATGATAAAGAGGAGGGGAGGGCAGCAGTCTGGCTCCCCGGTGTCGAACAAGCACCACACCAGGTTGTCTGCAACGCTCCCAGTGGACGAACATGTGCAGGTGGGTCCATCAAGCTCAGGGGTGGTGGAACCAACTCACGATGGGGTATCTACTACGGATATCCCTGGATATAGACCTCCTTGTTGGCCTAATGCTCTGCCCAGGAAGCCTAGCAAAAACCAGCGATATCACGTAAGGATGACGACGATACCGCAGGGAATGGTTTGCACCACAGACATTGCACCTGCGTTGATGTAGATGAAGTATGATGACCATGATTTGCTCACCTTAAGGGACATTACGGCGGAACCTTACGAACCGAGGGTTGCGACTGGAGGCAAACCGATCCCCTTCTTCTGAGGGATTGGGCCCGGGGATTGAATCAGGCAGGACTGTTGGGATTGATCAACATGTCGCCTTTTGGGCAGTTAACTGAGGAAAATGCCTGCATCAAGCAGCTTTTGGCCTGTTTCCATGGCGGTATTTTATGGTTGGACACATCGATCGCAGTCACGGTTGACCCTATCTCATATATCACAGGGTTTCCTAAGGATGGGCCATACCCCTCGCAGTATTTCCATGGAAAAGAGAATGATAAGAAGCTTTCGGCGAAGTTGCGGACACGCTATCCTTTACAGCGTGATGGATGGGCATACCGCATTGATAGAATCAATGATCAGGCGATGCGCATCGGGGCCAGGATTTTGGCTACGAAAATACTCAGGAATAACCACCCCAACCAAGGGAATTCAAGGGTTATCGCATGTGCCAAAATGTGTGCGCAAGGGGTTCAAATGAACTGGTCACTCTTTTTGTTAAACCAGTTGACGGAGGATGCAGTGGTAGTCCAGGCAGGGAAGCGGTCGTTTGCATATAGTTGGTTATTGATTTTGATCGCGCTTTTGGATTGGATGGAACCAGACGGTTATCAAGGTATGGACGTACCAGCAGTAGCGGTTTGTAAGGGCGCGCGCTACCAGAACCTCTGGTGGGTAAAAGAACCCGAGCAACTTAAAGGCTGCGCAACACAGTTCTGGATCTTTTGGGACGAGCTGGAGGTGGCAGCTGTGAAATTTCCATAGTTATTTGAGGCAACCGTCATGAAATATGAGCGGATTTCCTGGTTTGTGATTGGCCCACATGCCATTCATGTCCAAGCACTGTGAGACTCGACAAAATAGTGGCTGCCGACACCATACAAGCTGTCTGATGACGACCTGGAGGCCATTGTCAATGACTGGCCCTCAGAATGGTGAGAACCGGTCAGTATGGAAGAAATCGAGAAGGGTCCCCCTACGGATGCACTAGTTGATCCAGTACAAGCGATGGACCCGCTTTTAGACAAATAGTCATCGCGGACACCCACGGATGATGAAGCTGAGCGCCAGTTTGAGGAGGGTAGAACGAAGCGGCACTATGAGCAGGGTATGACAAGTGGCGCAGCCACAGGGATGGAATCACACCTGAACCGGCTTATTGAGGTCGTTGCAAACGCCATGGTTGCGGTAGATGACAAGATGAAGAAACAAGCGGCAAAAAGTTTTGGCGAGGTAAGAACTTGACTAGATTCTTTAATTGATGTTGTTTTAAAGAAAGCACCGGAGGTGTCGACGGTGTAGGACTTTGGCTCAATCATCACTGGGACGTGGGTTCGGAAAGTGTAAATTCCCTCTACTGCGATTGAGACCAATGATTCGACTCTTAATACTTCCCTGTAGTAGTCACAAAATGTGTCGATCGACATCAATGGGCTTCCCATGCAGACATTGGTGAACTTGTTGAGTGTCACCAATCAAGAGTTGGAAGATAGGGAGCTAAGTATCAGCAGTCAGTTCTTGCGATCGTAAGAGGTACCGACAGCGGCCTAGAAAGAGGTAGAAGAATTAAAGGGGAAAGCGGTAGCAGCGTGGGAAGTGGTAGAAGAGTTGGAGAACAAGCTAGAGCAGATGATTGCGGAGAATGCTAGTGCAATTGAGGAGCTGAAAAAGGAGCAGGACCGTTTGACAGCGGAGAAGGCCAACCTCTGGGACAATAGTGTGCGGTTGGAAGAGGCAGTTTCTGAATCCTTCTAGTATGTATTGGAGCCCACTGTGCAGTTGGATCCAGTTGAGCGAGCACAATGACTTGGGGCTGTCATTGCCCAGTTGCAACGTGACAACGCCGACTTAATAGCTCTCATACAACCCGACACACCACAGGAGCAAGTAGCAGAAAGGAAACACGCCATGGAGGAGTTGGAAACCCAGTTAGGAGAGTTGGAGCAAGCAGTGACAAAAATCACTGCAGAGACTGCACAATTTTGGGGTAGTATAGTCTAGGATGAGCAATTAGAGCAACTGACCAAGCTACGGCAGGAGGCAGAAGGGCAGTTGGGAACGCTGAAGATGTCCATGAGAACGCTGCCACCGATTTTTTAGGTCACCAAATCTATGGAGCTGAAGGAGTTACAGCAGCGCATTGCCAAGGCACAGGAGCGTCAACAAAAGCATAGTACGCAGTTAGATGAGTTCCAAGAGATTGGAGTGTAGTTTTCTGTCAAGGCATTTTCTGCGCTGCAGGCTGTCTAGGAAGGTCAGAGGAAAGTTGCTGATAAGCTAACTGAGCACCCATCATCGCAGGACTTGACAGAGAGTCAGGAGATCGCTGCGATAGCTAAGGAGCAAGTCAGGGAGATTGAACAGCAGTACGAAGACTTCAAGTTGAAGATCAACGAGTACACCATGTCCAGCTAACGTGGCTCGAGGGCAAGCCACAAGATTGTGTTGGGGGCCTGTTGGCAGGCGGGTTTGGATGAGTCAGCTGCACAGCATCGCAAATGTTGCGGAAGGTTAAAGATACCGCGCAAGGAGGAAAACCGTGCACGAGTGAGAAATAATGTTATTTTATGTATTTTTGGGTCATTTTGGACCGCATTGTATGGGTTAAGGGTCATTTTGTCGTAAATCTTGTTAGAAAGTAGTTAGGCGATTGGCTAAGTGGAAAATGAATGTAAAGGCGCAAGCCTATAAATAGATGTAGCATTGCAAGTGTTAGAGATATAGAGATAGATACAGATAATCCATATGTCTGAACACCTATGAGGAGAGAAAAATTGTGCATGTTTTGGTCTTGTGAATCTGGGTATGCGACTGAAGAACTACATTGATGTATCTACGTTTTGTTGCAAAGGTTAATATGATATGAGGGAGTTTGAGTGGAATCATTGTGTCTTTACCTATTTTCCTTAGATGAATGTATTTGCGATATGAATCTGTGAATGATGCGATGTTTCCTTGCTCTAAATGATGTTATACTGTTAGATCTGTTTGCACATTGATGGTTTTGTTGATAATGAGATCTGTTGAATAATGCAGTGACTCTGTTTAATGCATAAGTTGAATAATTAGATCTATTATATAATGTTGCGTTAAGTTGACAAGTAGACACACATGGTCCTCCTCCATTCGACAGAAACGTGGTTTCGTCAGCTCTCCCTCGAACATCTCAGGTGAGACTTCATTTGCTCTGCAAGTGTTGTCGGACAGGGTAAAACCTGTCTGGTCCGGTGCTCAGGGAGATCGCAGTGGTTTGGGTGTCTATAGAGTGAGGAACCCCTATCGCCTGGGTTTGTGTCAACAGTTATCTATGTATGGTGGTTCGATTATCCTAACACGATTGCACTTATTCGATCCTGAGGTCAACACTTGAACTAAAGTGTAACATTATCAATGTTTTGAAAGAGGTAATGAGTGAGAGCCAACTCACTTCACAAGGAAGGATGCATATTGAACATGCAGCTCGCTTCCACCTAGAGCCTTGACCTTAAATGTCAGTATGGGGCTTGGTAAACTGTGTGAGGGTTTTACACTTGATAAAATGTTGAAGTTAACCATTTTGTTTAGGAAAACAAGCTCTACGTTGTGAGGGTTTGGGGCAGATCCCTACCTCGTTCCTCCTTTGACAATCGTTCCAGTATCACAGTTAAAAAACCTTTCAAGTAAAATTCATTGCATTATTCGACTGTGACTAAAAGCTACAACAATGCATTCCCTAGATGGCAGAAAATTCATAGCCTCTACTACATTGTCTCGGTAATATTTTAAGCCCGCATCTCTTGTTTTCTATTGTGTATTTGGTCATATGTTCCTTCCTTTAATATTTATCATTATGATGTACTAATATAGTGATTTGTTTGTAGGAACATTTCACACTAACCTGGTTCGGGAAGAAGTGAGCTTACAATATGAAATGGGAAGAGGACGCCTTTCTTGGGTAAGCTCACTGCCTAACAGCTCATTCGCCATCAAAGGAAGAGAGAGGCTTTATTACCTTTGTGCAATAATACCTTGTTTCTTTGTTTGTTTTGTGTTTGTTGTTAAAGCTTGGCTCCTTGATACCATTGTAATTCATGTTAAAAGAAGAGATTACTCCTAGGGTTTTTATCCCTGTAGTAGTTATGTTATTAAAATTATTCTGAAAGGGTTTATACCCTAGTTAGTTGGATAATATCTGCTACGACTATTATATATACTCTTCTGTATGACTGCTATATAACCAGCCTATATCCAAATCCTAGGTTCTATCAAGTGCCGAGAGGGATCAAATCTCTCGAGGTGCAAACCTCTTCTCAGGTATTGCACTCAAGGAGCTATTGGAGGAGAGTTTTTCACCTCGGGAGATTTGATCCCTCTCGGTGCTTGATAGAGCCTAGGATTTGGATCTAGGCTGGTTCCAGTCGTGGGCGGTGACACAAAACTGGAGTTTGATCAGCATTGTAAGGAACAGGTTAAGTTGAAAACACAGATAGAATTATGGGGATTATCATAATGTAAGTAATAAGTATTAAGGATTGAGTAAATTGTTAAAGCAAAGGTTTGCACCTTTTTTTAGTGAAGGAAAGCAAAGGTTTGCACCTCAAGAGATTTGATAAAATATATTACAATGTGATCAACTTTGATATTTCTTCTTCCTTTTTTCTTGATTCCACTCTTGCTCCCTTTGGCATCTTCTTGTATCGATCATATGTGAAAGGAGGAAGACCATCCAGACCTTTTACTCATGATATTGTTGTAAATGGGAGTCCTCGTCGTTCTTTTTTTCCAATATTTATAGTTTCCTTTTCCAATGTTAATCCCCATATTTTTTTTGCATTGTTGATGTAGATATATTAAACGTTGCAACAGTGGTTGGGGCCAAAAGAAGTAATGGTGACTTATCTGGAAAATAATCAATTTCTAGTGTTTGTCTAATAGCTCCAATCAAGTAAGATTTTCTTGTACCTGCAGTTCCTTGGATAATCATTCGTAGTGGTTCATTGTTCCCACCTCTGTAAGCTCAAGAATAATCTCAAATGATTTTTTTTGCTTCTCCGCTAAGATTTCAATTGAATAATTTTGAGTACGATTATTATGAACAATGGCATTCAATTGTCGGTTTTCAGATATGAACTGTAGTGCACGATTTGAAGTTTTCATATCAACAAAATTAGAGTTCCAATTTTCCTTGTTATCACATTCCATGTATCCAAGTATGTCATATTCATTGGTAGTTATATACAGATTCCTATATTTAACCCTGAAATTATCTCTCATTCATGCTTTTGAGAATCCCGTTGCACAAATAACACTTCTTCATGATCTATTTAGTTCACGGTCGTGTTTTCTAGGTTCTTCTATATGTTCTGATGATTCTTTTTCTCTTCTCTTCTATACATTTGTCGTATTTTTCTTTTTTTATCATCAATATCTTCATTATTTGTAATATTATCATGAGGATCCACAATATACCCTAAAAAAAAAAAAAACTTTAATATGTTGAAATCATTGCAAATAGTTTTTCTATTAAATAAATAAATTCAATGTATAAATTTAAATAACAAAAACAATGCATTGTTGAAATCAATGCAATTTTTTTATTTTTTATTAAATTGATAAATTGAATACATACATGTAAAAAATAAAACAAAATATGCATTGCTAAAATCAATGCAATGAATCAAATAAATATGCATCTTGTGTTATTTAAAAACATTTGTGTGTTGTCTATTGGTAAGCAGTAAGGTTATTGGGCTTGTGTTAACCTAGAGACCAAGGTTCAAAACCCTTTTGGTTTGGAGTTATATTTAGTTATCAAATCTAACTATTATTATGGCTAACATTGTTGAAATCAATGCAACTAATCAAATCAATATGCATCTTGTGTTTGAAATCAATGCAACAATGTTTTATTATTATTAAATTGATAAATCAATGCATACATGTAAAAACAAAAACAATGCATTGTTGAAATCAATGCAACTAATCAAATCAACATGCATCTTGTGTTTTTTAAGAACATTTGTTTGTTGTCTATGTATCTATTTCTTATGTGGGCTATAGTATTTTTTTTTAGTGGAAACTACTATAATATTTTATTTTATTTTATTTCTTATGTTTCTACTTTTTATGTGAGTTATACTATTTTTTTACTTCTTGCATTTCTAGTTTTTATGTCAACTATAATATATTTTTTTGTAACATCTTTTTATTAAATTGATGAATTCAATGTATAGATGTAAATCACAAAAAAAAATGCATTGTTGAAATCAATGCAAATAATCAAATTAATATGCATCTTGTGTTTTTGAAGAACATTTGTTTGTGGTTTATTAAACAATGCATTGTTGAAATCAATGCAACAATGTTTTTTTATTAAATTGATGAATTCAATGCATACATGTAAAAAATAAAAACAATGCATTGTTGAAATCAATGCAACTAATCAAATCAACATACATCTTGTGTTTTTTAGGAACATTTGTTTGTTGTTTATTGGTAAGTAGTGAAATTATTGGATTTAAGGTTCAAATCCCTTCTATTTTTTCTATTTCTTATGTTGATTATAGTAATTTTTTTTAGTTATTTATTTTATTTCTTATATTTCTATTTTCTATGTCAACTAGAATATTTTTTACTTCTTTATCTTTTACGTATTGTTGAAATCAATGCAACCATGTTTTTTTATTAAGGTTCAAATTCCTTCTATTTTTTCTATTTCTTATGTCGGTTATAGTATTTATTTTACTTTTTTTGTTTATACTTTTTATGACTACTATAATATATTTTTTACTTCTTTCTTTTATTTCTTATGTTTCTATTTTTTATGTCAGTTATTTTTTATCTTTTTTACTTCTTATATTTCTAATATTTGTTTTACGCATTGTTGAAATCAATGCAACCATGTTTCTACTTTTTATGTCAGCTATTTTTTATTTTTTTACTTCTTCTATTTCTAATATTTGTTCTAAGCATTGTTGAAATCAATGCAACCATGTTTTTTTATTAAGGTTCAAATCCCTTCTATTTTTTCTATTTTTTTATGTCGACTATAGTAATTTTTTTTAAATCAATGCAACCATGTTTCTACTTCTTATATTTATAATATTTGTTTTACGCATTGTTGAAATCAATGCAACCATGTTTCTATTTTTATGTCAATTATTCTTTATCTTTTTTACTTCTTATATTTCTAATATTTGTTTTAAGCATTGTTGAAATCAATGCAACCATGTTTTTTTATTAAGGTTCAAATCCCTTCTATTTTTTCTATTTCTTATGTCGGCTATAGTAATATTTTTTTTAATTTATTTTGTTTCTACGTCTATTTTTGGTATTTTTTTATAGAGCCTTCTATTTGTTTTTTTATTAAGGTTAAATCCCTTCTATTTTTTATATTTCTTATGTTGACTATAGTATTTATTTTACTTCTTATGGTTACCATAATATATTTTTTTACTTCTTTCTTCTTATGTTTTTACTTTTTATGTCAGCTATTCTTTATCTTTTTTACTTCTTATATTTCTAATTTTTTTTTTACTTCTTGATCATTTTTACTTCTTATATTTATAGTTTTTATGGCCGACATGTTAGGAACAAACGTTACAACATCTCCCTCGTACTCGACAAACATTACTCAACAAACGTTTATTAATGGCTGACAAAATATTTATTACTTTTTACTTTTTATTATTACATTTTATTAATAGCCGATAATAATATCGACAAATGTTACATGATCTCCCCCATATTATTACTTTTTATTACATTTTATTAATGGCCGACAAACATTACTCCACAAACCTTAAAAGATCTCCCTCACACTCGTGTAACGTTACTCGACAAACGTTACAACAACTCCCTCATACTCGTGTAACTTTACTCGACACATGTTACTCGTGTAACGTTACTCGACACATGTTACAAGATCTCCCTCATACTGGGTTGTAGAGCGCCTCTCCGTGCAATTATAATAACAATGGAAATGCCCTTTGACTGAAGTCGAACTCATAGTTTTTTAAATCAATTATTTGGTTAATTACTATTTTTTATATATGACTATGCATGTAGCTGCGTATTTGATCTATGCGTATTTGATCTATGGGGCTTTTATGTCTTTATAATTATTGCGAAAACTGTGTGTATTTGAGTTTGAATAATTTCAAATGTAAATGGCTTTCTCAGTGCATAAGAATACAGAAAGCTCTTTTTTTTATCGTGATCAAGTTGAAGACTTCGAGTTCGACCTTAGATTGTAATTATACATGTTTATGACTGGGATTTACTCTCGTCTGCAGTTTCCTTCATTTAAGGATATATATATATATAAATGAGTACGCTGTCAATATCTCGAAGATTTTAGTTGTAAACCAACTTGTTTTTTTTTCTTATGAGTTCAGGAAACAATAGCGATTTCAATTTCATGAATTTAAGATATGGTTTTATGTTCAAATAAATGCTCATTCTATCTTAGTATCTTATTCATTTGTTTTTTAATGTCTCTTGAATGTGTGTGGAAGCCAAAGGGCTCACCCTATGGATTTAACCGAAGGCTTATAATACTACATTTCCCTTTTTTAAAATCTATGTGATTATATACTAGTTGTGTTTGTATACCCGAGATTCGATCTGAGATGTTGTTAAGGTTTAGCTCATTAAAACGCCTTGGTTCATATTGATTTGTTTTTTTGTTTTATTATACTCTTGGTATTTAAATATGAATACTTTATTCAAGAGGAAGTTTGATTTTAATATATATTTTCAGTTTAAATGTATACATGTATACTTTTATTTAGATGTTATACTCGTATTTATACTGCTCTATCGTGCACATGGGGATCAAGGCATAACTGAGGGTTTAAACCCTTTCCCCATCATGTTAGGGTTTATGACAGGAGTTTTCTCCTTAAATACCAAGATTAATTATTTCATCATTCATATTATTTAACCAACAAACTAACAATGACTTCATCAAATATGCCAATATAATATTCAAATAAAATAAATGATTTAAAACATCCTACATCAAATATTATAAATAAAATAAATATCTTAGTTGTATAAGAATACATTTACAGCTTTATAATAACACCAAATCCTAACCATAGATGTTAACTCATTACAGATAAAAAAAAATAAGTCAATGACAGTATAAAGGAAAATTTTCCTAACTGTTGTTCCATCCTACATGTTTAAATTTTTATGATAAATAACTTTAATAGCAAAAATAAAACTACTTTTTATTGAAACCCTAACCCGAGGTGATATATATATATATATATATCCAGAATACAAAGAACCTATAACTATGAATTGAATAACATAAAATAAATAGACTTGTCTATACTTTAAGCCAACTTGCTATGGAACAAGCATGTTCCACCCAACTGTAGATTTCTGTAGCAGTTCATAACCTCTCAACTTTTGCAGAGATCACCCCCGAGCCAGACCAAAATTACTAAGGACTAAGACTTGATGGTTGTTATAATGTGGAATATTTAATTAGTTAGACTTTCCAATATGATCACTTTAATCAGCTATGTGGCACCTGTATAATTCTTCCCTTACTCTTCATGATTTCCCATCCTAAGCCCCAAACAATATGGGCTTTAAACTCTGAGTGCTCAACAAGAAAACCAGGTTGGACCTGTACTGTGGCAATGGGCAGACTTGCCTCCTGCAATCTCCCTCATTTACTGTTCATTCTTATCTTGTTCAACCATTTTATAGAATGGCTTTTATCTCTCTTTTGGGCTCAAACATAATTTGTAGAATTAAAACTTGTGTAAAAGAAAAATAAAGAGCAGCCTCCCCTTTCGTCCTCTTCTTTTATCTTTTCTTGATTTAGGAAAGTAGTTAGGGTTTATTTTAATTCCTCACATTTCTTGAATTCAATATTTATTATTTTTCTCAACTTACTTATCTTTCATTTTTAAAGTTTTAATCACTCACACAAGTCATATTCCCTAGTAAGCTTGGTCTTTCTTTTCAACAAGTTGTCCCATAGCAAGTTAGTAGAATCATTATAATTTAAATACCACTTTAATTACATAAAGTGTTTTTTTGTTCATGATGCCTAGCATCACACATAGGTCCAAGTCTCCTGACCAATTTAAAAACATAATCAAATCCCCTATTTTAAAATAATATATCCAAGTCCTCTAAATAGGGATAAAGTATTGGGATATTACATTTGTTGTATGAAGCTTCAATTTTTTTTGTCTTGTCTCATTTGGTAGTTGAGTACTACAAATGAATGTGTGTATGTTTTCACTACTTTAATATAAGTATAAAATAAAATGCAATTCATAGTCTTTGTAACAACAAGAAATCAATCCATGGGTACATACAATAGTATAAGATAATTGCAGAGCAGAAAAAAACACATCCTTTTGGATGGAATGCATTAGGATTGGAAATGTTGGTTGTTAACACATTGCAATATTTAAGCATTTTAGCTTGAATTTTTGTTTTGTTTTATGAAGCTTCAATTTTTTTTTTGTCTTGTCTCATTTGGTAGTTGAGCATTTCCAATGATAGGTCTTTCAGTCAAGCTTTGCTAGGTGCTAGTGGCAAATTTATGGAAGCCCATTTGAATTATTTCTTAGCAATATGTTTTGCATGCTACCATCTGTTACATGTGGTAATCCATTCTAAGGATGTAGGCTATGTGTTAGTAATGGGTGAAACTGGAGAAAGATTCCAAAAAGAGATTTGTGTTGGATTTGTTTTACCTTTTTATAAGATGAACCTTATCATGTATGCATTTGGAATATTTGTAGTAGGAATAAAATTGCAGGGAGAGAGCTTGGAAGTTGTTAATCCATTTATTTCATGTGTATAATGTGTTCATGTTAAATGTTTCTAGTATCAAAATGTTGAATTTCCTTATGCATTGTTGTGAAAAGTATTGTTTCCCAAGTTTGCTATGTTGTTCAGGGGGTTCGTTGTTCTTGAAACTAACTGACAATGATATAAATGAGATATACTTAATGGTACTATATTGAGAGAAGCGAGCCATGTTTTCGAATTGTCATGATAAATTGGTTGGAAGAGTAATAGTCTTGGCAAGCAATTCCAATTTTTGGGCAATTGGATGTGAAGATGGCAGCTTATAGGTATTTGAAAAATCTTATCTGATTGCGAGAAGTCATCATGTTAATGTCTTCAATCACCGATGTAAAATTATATAATCTATTCTATTTAATGGTGCTAGTTCAATAAAAGACCACCTATCTTACATGTAGGAGGTTGGTGGTTTGGTTCCTCCGTGCCCTATCTACAGAAATCAGTGAGTAAAAATGACTAAATTGTTAGTTTTTCATCATTTAATTCAATAGATCTAGGATCTTAACTGAAAGAACAACATGTACAGCATATCAAGCATAAGAGACAAGAGACAAGAGACACAAAACATTTCACCGGGGAAAACCAAGAAGGTGAAAAACCCCGCAGCTTCCTCAAAGATAGAATAAGCACCAATACAAATATCACAAAGATCAAACCCCAAGAGATAGATGACTGCAGCAGCTACTCCTCCTCTCTCTCACTAATGCGAAGTGAGTGAATGAGAGAATGTATAAAATGAGAGAGACACACTCTCTATTTATACACTACTTCACTTTTCTTTTAACTCTAACTAGGTTGGCCCCAACTTAACCACTTAACTTAATGTTGACTGGGCCGACCCCCACTAAGGTGGTCTAATAACCCTTTAACCCACATGACTCATACAGGGCCGACCCCATCAAGGTGGTCTAATAACCCATCAAGTATGAGTTACGACACTTACAATATAACTTGCGACACTTGCAACTACAACTGACGACACTTCCAATCGGAGGAATAATACATCTCCGTTGGGGATACAATAAAGTACAAATACAATACATACAATATACAAGTGAATATCTTCCGAAGTTACAAATACATCAACATAAATATACTATCAATTGACGACAATTAATGATTAAAATGACTAAATATACTACTTGTTGACAACAATCAATGACTACAACTACTAAATAAACGACCAGATAACAACAATCAATGACGAAGAAAACTACTAAATACACTACCGGTTGATGAAAATTTATGATTAAAATGACTAAATATACTACTTGTTGACAGTAATGAATGACTACAATTACTAAATAAATGACAAGATAACAACAATTACTGACTAAGAAAAACTACTAAATATACTACCAAGTTGATGAATTAGAACAACCATTAAAAGACTAATTTCTTAAGTCATAAATTTAGTCATGTTATAAATAACTAGCAATAAACTACTAATAGTCTCGTAACCAAAATTTAACTTTATGTACAATTTTTAGTAGTTTTTTTAATCATATATTTTTGTTTTCTAAGAGTGTAACATTCTTACATGGAATTCATAAGCAATTATAAATATAACAATTTGTCAAATATCAATGAATCTATTAACCTATTACAAGGAAATATTAATAGCTTGTACGTATTTGAACATATAATTCATAATTTATGAGATTACAAGGAAATATTAATAGCTTGTACGTATTGAAATCCAACAACCTACACATCCATTATTTCCCATAAATATTAATTACATGTTCTCTCCATGAATTTGGTATCTTTTAGGATACCCACAATGCCCGTTACATCCATATGGCATGGTTGGAAATTACTTCATTGAAAAGGGGCAAAATTATGGCCTTTGCATTTTAAAATATGGTTGTAACAACTTTCAACTTTGCATGTAAATATTTACCAACCAACCCAAAGTGCACTCTTGAGACAAATGCTAATTCCAAAGATGCATTCTCCTTAATTAAACACGTGATCTTTATCACAACATATCCACATAGATTAATCTTCAATAATTAAACAATAAAAACTAAATTACTAATTTGATTTAATGGGTGAACTTGGAAAATAGCTCCATGAGAGCATTTTCCCTCCTAGCCATTGGTACCAACTCATGTAGGTACCACCTTTGTGCCGATCAATGAAACAAGAAGGATGGATTTATTAGCCATGATTCTAGTTTTTCTCACTCAACCCAATACTTAAATATCACAACCAATTAATTAACATCTTAAACCTTTTTTATTGCACCGAGAGGAGCGAGGTGCTCTACAGCCCAGTATGGAGTAGATGTTGTAACGTTCTTGCCTAACAAAAAATAATAATAATAATACCGGCTTGTAAAATAAGAAAATATGTAAAGTATTTAAAAAAAATCCATGTTGGCTCATAAAATAAAAAAATTATGAAAAGCAATTAAAAAAATCAATGTTCGTTTATAAAATAAAAACTTAAAACTTAAACCCGGATCAATCAACCACGAGAGATCAAATTTCTTGAGTTTAAATTAAAATATATATATATATATATACCTCAAGAAATTGGATCTCTCTCGGTGCTTGATAGATCCGAGTTTAAAATGGATCTACGCTGGTTACAACCATCCCACTCACTAGCCTCTTTTTCTCTCTCTACTCTACACATCACAGAGAATGGGATCCTCTTAACTACTAAACTATCCCTTCGGCTATCCCACTTACCTCTTGTGCTCCATACAAGCTAGCTAGAAAATTTCTAATGATAGGAACCATGGAAACTCAAATATAACAATTACACATAAACTTGGCCATGATTTCCTCATACATGCTTGACAACAAAACTATGGAAATAGGCTCACCCTTGGCACCATGCATTCTTAGCCCCAAATTTTTTTGAATTGTAGAATGAACCAAATGTTTTTTCCTAAGATTGAGAGAATAAGCCTCTCAAGGCTTGCATGCACTCTAAGCTTGCATGAGCGATACATGCCCTCTCATAAACTTGGGAATATAACACATAGGCACATAATACAAAAGGGGTATAAAGGCTTGGGGATGATACACTTGGCATCAACTATAAAATATTATTGACTCCCCGTATTTTCCATCTTCTTGGTGTAACATCCCTAAATTTCACAAAAATTAAAAAAAATATGAACAGTATAAATGCTATTTATTTGTTATGCGGAAGATACTTTTAATGACAGCTGTCTCATTAAGAACTATTCTCTAATATTTATGATGTTGTCTGGTACTTATTTTAGCATCGTCGTAATTTAGTTTAAGTATTGTAGTGACATAAACGTCTATGTAACTATTGTTGGAAAATATGTATTAACTTCTCAGGTGGTTTTTAACCTATATTGAACGCATCTCGTCTTGATTTAATTCGCATACAGCATTATTCTTTCGTCATGTTTATGGATCGTCTTTTATTCAAATCTTACAATTTGATATAATTATGTAATTGATGCTTACTAACCATTTTAATTTCTTTTGACGAAGGGGTCATATGGATGCCCCGAGGCTTACTTAGCTATTGCATAGTTAACGCTCTTACTACTTTTGTACAGATTTACAGGTGAGATTGATATCCTCAGTTGGAGATTAATTTTCTGTACGTCATTTGGCTTGTTGTAAATTTCCCTAAGCTTCGATATTAAAGATATACATGTAGAAGGCTTACTAGAAAATATGGGGTAAGACCTACCCTAGCTATGTCTTCCATTTAAAGATTTTATTCATTTTAATGTCGTGTGTGTATATATATATATATATATATATATATATTCTAAAGATACATATATACATATTATATTTAAGCTTAAGCTTGTCATAAGTGTTCACTATATATGACTTTGAATTAACAACTCCATATTTTGATGTTTCCATATTTTATTAGTCCCTGCGTAGCAGGGATTATAGCGATCGCCAGGTCTTTTATCTTGGTTGACTTTATATTAAACGCTTACTTTCTATCAACATTTCTACAAAGTTTATAAAGTTTATAAAAATTAAAATATTAAATTTAATTTTTTGAAAATTAAAATAACTTTATAAAATTATTGAAATTCGAAATTGCTATTTTATCATTGGTTAACAAGAATGATGTGACAATATACCCCTGGTGTGAGGAGAATTGTCAGATATTAAAAATTATTTAAAATTAAACTAAATTTAAAATTATAAAAAAATGCCATTTGGATATCCATCATTTCATCATCTGACAACTCAATCATACATCATTACCTCATTCGCTGTGATATGATTTTGAATTGACTAATTTACATGTTATTCTTGTCAAAACTTGAGTAAAAAAAAATTACAATTCGTTGTCTTCCTGCTACTTGACAAAAGGTGACCCATGAGTAAAATCTATAGCAGCTCCACTTGAGAAATCAAAGCTAAACAGAAAAATAAAAATGCATTAAACCCTGCCAGCTGAGCGACGGCCTCACTTCCGCGGAATTCAACACTAAATCCAGCGGTTTATTCGCAAACCGTAAAATGAAGTAAAAATGATGTCGTTTGTACTGTACATTATCGTTTATCAATTAATTCTGCAGAATCGGTATTTCCTCGTCCTCTGTTTATTTATATCATCTGCATATACCACCCAGCGTGCCGATTTCACGCGTGGCTACTTGTGGAATTTCAGCTGTGCCCGTATTGGATCGCCTAATTCTAACTCGGATAGAATTCAATGGAAAGTAACTCATACTGTTGGAAAGTATTTAAACCATTTTTTGGATTGAAATTTCAGATGGTTCAAAATTATAATT
Source organism: Larix kaempferi (assembly GCA_027924585.1). Lineage (NCBI taxonomy): Eukaryota > Viridiplantae > Streptophyta > Pinopsida > Pinales > Pinaceae > Larix > Larix kaempferi. Next base: position 30,836,525 of record BSBM01000753.1, on the reverse strand, counting down.
TAACTAAACATTACGTCATGTGTTTATGTATACATACATAATGTATTATGTATAGCGTTGGTTTAATTTAAAATCAACATTTTTTATTATTACTCCATTTAATTTTGAAATTAATATTTTTTTATTATCATAATAGACTTAAATCAAAACCAAATTATTATTAAATATTATAATTATTTTTATTAATGTAATATTTTTTAAATTAAATAAATATATTTAAAAACTATAATAAATATATTTATATATAAAATAATTTTTATAAATTATAAATATATTTTACATATAAAATAATTTAATAAATTATAATATATTTTAATATATTATAATTTATTTATACTTATTTATACTATTATTTATATTATTATTTATACTTATTTTCATTTTTACAAAATATATATATTAAATATTATACACCTTAAAATTTATGATAATGAGCATTTAGTTTAATGGATCTATAAAATATATACATTTTGACATAATATATACTTTAAAATGGTAAATATGTCTAGACACACCCATTTATCATACTTTAGAATATTTAGAATTTTAACACCACTTTAACCACAAGGAAAGTGGCTACGCTTTTTAAAATAAAGATATGAATTAGCTTTTATGAATAGTATTTTTAATAATCAATAAATAAAAAAATTAATATCATATATACTAAAAAATTATAAACATATAAATTATACCTTAACTATAAATATAATCTTAACGCAGGGACTAGCTGCTTTGCAGCTATTTCTCTTGTTGTTTAATTGACATTAGGAGGTGATTATGGTTAATATATGATCAATCTCGATTTTTATATAGATCTCCTATGTGAAATATTTATACGTGGTAGGGTTATGATCCCATAACCACGTTATAACTTTAAAGTATGAAATGAAAGGGCAAACATGTATTACGATCTGGACTCATAACCTATACCATGCGAAGATCCAAGGTATGAATACTTAGTGGACTCTTCGTTGGCAAAATGGACAGGTTAAAACTTAAATGTGGAATTAAATGCGACCAGGGTGAAATGCATAATGGCAATTCCCCGTGGCATGGGTTCGCATAATGGCTTTGGGTTTTGGGATGAACCCTAACCGCGTTTTGAATGACTACCCACCCTCGATACTCATTTCATTTGTTCTTTTTGCAAAACTGGTGGTGGAGGCCGACAACCTCCTGAGATGTTAGGGTTTGAATGCTTCTTGCGATGTTCCAGGGTTTCGATGGTGGATTCATTGTTACATATAGAGGCTTAGCTGAATGGCACCTGCCATAGATAATCCATCAATCTTACAGCTAAGTGTGATTTGTTGATTTTTATCAATTCTTTTATATCGTTGCTAATACCATTTTACTTGTTGGTGTTTAAATGTGGAGTAACAGGGTTGCCTCTCGGCTGAGCTTGCAACTAACTCCTAGGCAAATACTCCATCGTGGTTTCGAAGAAGGCCCTGGTAAGCCTCGGCGGTTCTCTGGAATTCCCGAGTTGTAACACTTGATGTAAATGGTGATGATAGGGCAACGATACCAGTCAGTAACTTTGTTGAGATGAGGTTACCACCTGTAATTGGTTTTTTTTACAGTTTGCTTTTACATTTTGGAAGCCGTATGGCATTTTGTAAACTGATGAGGGTTGAACCCTCGAGCCTTTGGCTTGCGTTGGTTTCTCAACGCTTTCCTTATATTTATTAATGGTATTTTCTATTTGGTAAAAAAATGGTTGTGTGTACAAACATGGAATGGTTTAGTGAGGCTCTCGAGCTACGACTCTAAAAATACAATGAAATGTATTATGTGCATAAATTAATAGTTCAAGGAATCCGATTCTGGGCAAACCTTTACAGTAACTCTGTGTTTTAGGTTTTTAGCTACCTTCTTAAATGATTACTGTGTATTAATTTGTATTGGTGCATAATGCTATGGTTCCAAAAGCTAATGAGGTGCTCTCGACTTTTCTCATAATGTATGGATGGTCTATGATGTTGTTTAAGTGTTTGGGGCTAAGCCCGACTCTCAACAGTGCTTCTTTAATACATTTTAGTTGTAAAAATGTTCACGGGGTTAAAACTCTAATCCTGTTTCTATATTTAAGAACTTATGTTGATAATATACAAGTCTGGGCGAGTCGAGACTCGAACCCTTGACCTCTGTTTGTATGGATACCCAACCAGATTGTATCATGCTTTTTCACTTGCATTATTGTTTAGCTTAATTCTTATTATTTGTAAAATTTATACTGGATACTTGTACCATTCGTGTTGTTTATATGTGATGCTAGTTCGTAATGTTGCACTGACCCATTTGGGTGAGCCCTTACGGGTCTCGAACCCGGGTCTTGTATTACTCCTTTAAATTTTCATGTTGTATTTATATAGGTGTAAATAATTCGTATCTGGGCGAGCCCTCTATCGTGGCCCGAATCCTGTTCTGTTGATTAATATTGTGCTATAAATAAATCTTGTTGTAGTTCGGGAACTCGTGCGTAAGTACAGGGTTTTTACCCTTGATATGTTTCAACTGTTGCAAATGTTATTTGTGTATTACAATTTCCAGAACTGAGTCTTCGATTTGATTTTTATTTATATATATTATCCTATATTATGAAAGATGATACCGCTAGGGTTTTGAGATAAAACTTGGTACATACTAAGGGTTAGGTTCGATAGGGTTTTCTGTACTCATTTAAATGGTATTTTGTTACTAGTACTTGCATTAATACTATTTAATATCCATATTATAAAAGAGATATTGCTATGTATGTATCCTAGGTTTATTCTGAGAGTAAGCTTGATTTGAAGATTATTGCTTTTGTATAAAACAATGAGATGCTATAAAATGTTATTCTATATGAGGGATAATTTCTAAAAATTAACCTACCTTGTAATGTTTATAAGTGTTAGGGTTTTGTTTTATAAATAAGTAATATTTTACTGCATATAAAATAGAATGGTTTTACTGATACAGATATTTATAAAACAACTTCTGCCTATGATATTCAATCATTCTAATCTATTCATAATTTTAACTTCTCTGTACTAAAGTACGACACTTAAATGTGTTTGGAAAAATACAAAGAAGTATTTTATTCAATCATACTACATTTCTAATCTATTCCTTCAATCACATTACAGAATCATATTGATAATTTATCTTCTATACTAACTGAAACAAATATGGAATTTACGATACATTTGAACATTTTCAGAAATAGATATACAGTACAAATAAAACAATGAGACAATAAGAACCTGATAACTGAAGAGGGAAACAAACACCCAAGGGAGCCCGTTCGACCCAACCTTCTCCCGAAGACAACCAAGTCACTTGCCTTAGGACCCCCGAGCCTGTTCACTGAACCAGTAGGACGAAGATGCTGTGTGGAGGCAAATGTTATCCTTTGCAACTCAACAGTGATGTTGACAATACTCTAGAATGAGACTTCTGCTTTTCAACAATATTGAGTTTTGCATATAACAGTACTAACTCAGATTAATAGACTTATCTCAATCAATCACTCTAGCCTTCCCCTCATCGAATTTCTTGTGTATTCCTCTTTCTTTCTATGTTCACAATTATCACAAGGTAAACTTGATTAGCCTACTGCTCCAATTCGATGGGTGTAATAGATTGCTTAGGTCTTTGGTCAGTTTTACAATTATTGAGCCACCTGCTCTGTTCCACTTCCTTGGCGAACATGACCATAAATGTAGGGAAGTTGCCACCTGCAACAGCTAGAAGTGCATTGATGATGCTACCAAGTGTCAATTTTCTCTCCACTCCAGTTCATTCCTCCTAGTGGGTCAGTGAACACTCTTTCAATAATCTCCTTGAGATATTTGTCTCCTTTTTTATTTATTAATAATAAAATATTTGAGAAATTAATTACAGTCATCCTTGACCCCACTTGGTCAGTAGTCATAAAAACTTTACAATAACCTATAACATAAGGTTTTTCTCATAACATAACATGTTCATAATTTGGGTATGTGACACTTGGCTCATTTCCCCATGGTGCTCCTAGGAAGGTATAACACCAAGTGCACCTATTATTATTTTAATAATTTTTAAATATTAATTCAAATATAATAAAATGGTAATTACACTTACCAAGCTTACCATATACTTACTTATTATGTTCATGCTTAGGTGGGGTATTACATACCCGACGCACATACACTAGTATGATTGCATTGATGCATTGATTATTGAACTGTGTTATTGAGTGTTTTTTTGGTAACAAGGGGAATTGGCAACTGGGGTTGGGCTCATACTTGCATGACATGAGGGCAATCTGGTATGCTACCACTATAACCCTAGGCATACCAACGCTGCCCCATTCACAACGCATAGGTCTCGGTTGAGGTTTGAACCTGCGACATCACAAGGAGTGCCTTAACAGTGCACCCTATTGCCAATTGGTCTACACCTCGGGGGCTATGACATGAACATGATATTTCTAGTTTAAGAAATGAAGGCATTATCCTCTTAATGGGCGAGTTTAATGCTCAAACTACTTGTAACCAATCTATTCTCTTAAGCAATGCTTCCAACCCTAATCTTATATGGTTAGATGAGGACCTTGCTTTAGTTAGCAACTACAAAACAAGTTCTAAAGATTTAGGGAAAAATTTGTTTGGTTTGAGCTAATCAAGCTCTTTAGTGCTCACAATCTAATTATTTGCAATGGTCTTATAAAATGGCCTACTTATAGTTGAATGACTTGCATCCACGGGCTTGGAAATAACGTGGTTGACTATGTCATTTTCGGTATCTCTTTAAACAACCAAATAATAAATTTTGACATTGACACGGATCATAAACCTTTAATTGTAGCTCTCAACTTTGTTATGCATAGTAGTCCCATGGAAACAAATTCTTGGAGTCAAAAGTACTTAATCTTCAATAAAAGTAAAGTTGATTTTTTTCGAAATGATTTAAATAATAATATGTTTCTTCTATCTAGTACGGGCAATATAAGATACCTTTATCACAATTTCTCTACAACCCTCTCCTCTTCCATTAACAAGTCCTCTATTGAAGTGTTGTATAAAAATAGAAATAGAATGACCAACCCTTGGTATGACAAATAGTGTAAAAACACAAGAAGATAAATCAAAGAAGCTATTGAGGAGTCTCTAAAAGTTGACAACATAAACATGTACAAATCTCTCATTAAAAGAAAAAAAGGACCTATATAAATAATAAGTAGGAGAAGCTTTTACACCTCGCTAAGATGGATCCTAAGAAATTCTAGAGACAAATTCTAACTTACAAAACTAAAGAGAAAAATATGATTGTATTGAAGGACTAGAATTCCTATCTTAATAAGCTTTATGAATCAAATGATGTCGTGGACAACATTCAACCCCTTTCTATGGAAGATGAAAGTTTTTCTTTAAAGATACAAATTTTGGGATTAAGTGTTTCATGAATGGGAAAGCTAAGGATATCAAAGGCTACCAAGCTGAAATCCTAAAAATTTGGGGGTCTTTCCTCATCCCTCACATCCACAAGCTCTTTAATCTAGAAGTCAAGCATGGCTTCCATTAACCTTGGAATCAGAGCTTTATTGTACCCTTTTTAAAAGGCAACAATAAAAATAACCCCTCTAATTATAAGACCACTATGATTAGCCCTCTCTAAGCCAAGTTATATGGTATTATTTTGGAAAATAAGATTAACATATGGCTAGAAAGTCAAGGTAAAAGGGCTAAAGGGAAAGCCGGTTTTAGAAGATATCACTCCACCATAGCCCACTTCATTACACTCAGGATCATTGCAGAGGAATGTCACAATAATAAGTTTAGTCTCCGTTGTTGCTTTGTGGACTTTAGGAAAGCTTTTGATACAATGCCTAGAAATAACTTGTGGAAAATACTAGAAGAGTTAAAAGGTTCCTTTCGAGTTGAGAGCCGTTGCAATAAGGTTGTACGAGAATGTCATTGCCAAGTTTAAGAACACAGAGGGTTGGTCATAATATATTAATTTTAATATAGGAATTAAGCAAGGCTGCCCCCTCCCCCCTACCCTTTTTGGTATATACTTTGATAAGTTAGAAGGTTGTTTAATAGAGACAGGTTGCATTGGCACGACGTTGGTAAGAATTGTCATCCTCCTCCTTCTTTATGTTGATGATATTGTTCTTTTGGCAAGATATCCCTCTGATTTTGATACACAATTAAGAATTCTAAAGGATTTCTACTATGGTATGGGCATGACCATCAATACTGACAAAACCCAAATTATGTTGATAAAATCTAATAAGGTCACTTACACTCTTTTTTTGTATGATAATAACAACTTGGAAGAAGTGACTTCCAACAAATATCCTGGGATTGATATCCATCACAAGCTTAACTAGAACTACAACATCGAGAAAATGATCAATGGAGGGTGGAAAGATTATTCTGGTATTAAAAACAATTGTAAGTCAGCAAACCTTGTGATGTGGGATAAAAAGAAATTCATCTTTGAAACTCTCGTCACTCCTATTCTCTTGTATGGGTGTGAAGTTTGGGGTTGCAGCCTCTCTAGAGAATCTTGGAGAAGGATTGAGCAAATCTAGAAGCGTTTTATAACTTAAAATCTTAAAATTAAAAGCAATAGGCCATATCCTATTCTCCTAATTGAAGTGGGTCTTTCCCCCATTGAGAGCATAGCTATGGATAGGTACCTAATGTAAAAGAAAAAATTAAATAACTTAGGAGACCAAAGAATTCCAAAAATTGCTTTAAATTCCACTCAAAACCACCTAAGGCTCAAGTGAGGTTGGCATAGAGATGCGATGCCTTGGTTAAAGATTCCAAAGGATTGATGAAAATGTCACTTTGCAAAATATAGATGAAATTAAAAATATTATTACTTTGAAGTTTAAAGAGAAGTAGTGTCACGTCCCCTCCCATCGATTCAACGCAAGGAAGAGAACATGACTACAAATCTTGGGCTTTTACAAAACTTAGCCCCATTCATCATGAACAAATTTATGGCATTGCAAATAAAATGCATATGTGTGCAGATGCAAATTAAAGCAAACATGCATAGCGGAATGAAACATCATCCACACACATTTCATATGCCTTCAGCATATCAATAATAGTCATCAAATTAAAACATTTTAGAAGTAAACACACATAGACAATACTTATCTTGATTATGAAGTTGTCCCAAGCAACTAGTTATGTCGTTGCAATGTTCCACCTAACCATATGCCAGTTGTGTTCACCAATCTCTCAACACAATTGCCACCCCCGAGCTGGGCATGATTTCTACAAGGAAAATGGGACTCTCAAGCTCAGCACCTCCTAAGCAAACATCACATCTAAGCCAAGCCAGTCCATAGCTGGGTTTATCAAGCTAAATCTGAACCCTCTTCATTTCTGGATACTTGCACTCAATCTCAATCCAAAACAATGGATACCCATAACCCATACCCCAACGTACTATTTCTACACACAACAAACACAATCATTGGGAATTGATACACATTTTCAACAAAGGGATTTACAAAACAAGGTCCATGGGTTTTCCCCAAATCGTGGGCACACCAAAAATGGATTGTGGGAAGATGAAATCAACCACAGGGAAGAAACTGATTTCTCCCACGAGTATGTGAGCATTCAGATGGCCAAAAATGACCTCTATGGAACCCCCAAATCGATTTTCCTTCTTCCCCACTGTTACACAACACAAAAACGCCCTTCCTAGCTAGAAAAATGAAGGAAACCACATAATTTTCATGGAGAAAAACGTCGAGCCAGCTCCCCACTCGTGAAAGAGAAAAGACAATGGTGAATAATGGCTTGGGGAGCAAGTTTGTGGCTATTTTCTTGCCCAAGAAGCCAAACATGTTTTTTCCAAAATTGATGGCTTGCCCATACACGAATTTGGACAGCCATACCTCTCCATTCTCCAAGGCATTAACTACCTCAACCAACTCTTGGAAGAAAATAAATGATTGGGTACAAAGGTCAACATGGGTAGTTGAGGGTTTATGGGTTCTCTCATTGACACTTGGCTTGACTTGATTGGCTCCAAGGATTGGAATATTTTCCTCCCAATTCCTTGTAAAAACCATGCCCCCATCTCTTGTTGCATTGCATAGCTAGCTGTGGGTATTTTATTAAAGAGCATATTTACATTATATTTGCAATTCCATTGTGCCAGGCTAGCACACAAACCATATGCATCAGTAAATCGATGGCGAGGCCTTGGCCTTGAGCTCCTCACCATGATTTTTATGACAATATTACATCATTTATATTTTAATGCAATGGGGTGAAAATCAATGATAAAAATTTAGAGGATAAAAGATAATTAAGATATTACAAGGAAGTCATTAACCTTAATATTGAAGATCAAAATTATCTCTATGTTTTACCTAGTGTAAAGAAGAAGATCCACATAGCTAAAATAAAAGCAAAATCTCATGAGCATAGTGAAACATGATGTTGGACCTTTCCTAAAACTTCATGAGCTGAAAGGATCCGTCATCTTTGTGAGACTATGAATGTTGGGGATAAAACACACTTCCTTTTAAATTGCCCTGTGTACACCTACATAAGATCCCAGTTTCAAATTTTTTGTTACAATATGAACCTATCCAACCTTTTATCTCATCAAACTTATAGTAATTTAGGAACGCTCCTCTCCAAGCTTCTTGAGCATAGAAATACAACTCTAAAGCAAACCAAGTAGTTCCTTACTTTACTTTCTTAAGATTCGATAGAACAAAATTGGTCGCAAACCAAGTAGTTCCTTACTTTACTTTCTTAAGATTCGATAGAACAAAATTGGTCTAAGTGGACATTAACTATCATCATCAAAATTAATTTTCACCAAAATTTGTTTTTTTCAATCCAAAATAATCACCTACAATACTATACTTAAGTATAATATTAGAATCCTTAAAAAATACCCTGCTCCCCTCCCACGTTCAATTCTTGTAAGTGACATGATACTCTTATTGAGCCCCTATGTATTGTCTATGTAATGGTTTGACTAGACATGTGACTCTGGTCATTGATTCTTTGGAATAGTAGGTATTAGTATATTTCCTAGTGGATGTAGCCCTTGAAAAAAATGAATAAACCACCTATGAAAAAAAAAATTAATAAAACAGATTCTAATATATGTTTTTAAACCTACATAATTACATTATATAAAAAAATTTTCCAAATCAAAGTGTGTAGATTTTGAAAAAATAAATATTACAGGAATGGAAATTATATACAAAATTAAACAGATTAATTTGAAAAGAAATGTTGTATCTTAAAAAAAAATGCAATGAATAAGGAATGGTGTGGCATAATGGGCCATCAATATGTTTTTTTTTCTTTTCTAAATCTAATAAAAAAATATTTGAAAATAAGGAATAAAGAATGGTGACTTTTTACGAGGTGATTCATTTAGCAGGAGGAAGGATGGCTTGGGGGGTTTTTCTAGGGTTTTTTGCGTTTTTGCAGTAATTTCCGATTCTGAAGGTTGATCTGAAGTGTGTGGCCTTCGATGACTTGGAGTCAAGTTGATTCGACGAATCAACCTAGTACCAGCCAAGGATAAAAAAAGTGGGAACAATCTTTCTAGTCGGAGGTTTTCATTCTTCATTTCTGCTGAATTTATTGGTTTTTTCTGCAATCGCGGGTGTCAGTTTTTTGTGTACTTTGGGCCTCCTCCTCTTTTGGCATTCTTTCACTTTTTGGTCATTTTGGGGGTCTTTTGTGCCACTTTGGGGTCTTTTGCCTCTTTCACTTTTCGTTGGCAGCTGTCGTGATCCTTCTGCTACATACCGACAGCTGTGGTTCTCATCTCTTGTTCGGGGTTTGAGCCCATTATGGGGGTGTCATGTCAACTTCAAGACCCTATTCTGCCGACTTCCAATTTCGATCTAGGGGATAGCTCTGGTCGTGTTGCTGGGGGAGGGTTTCAAAACACAAACCTTCGTGGGTCGAGAGCTAGAAGCAAAAGACTACTGAAGACTTATAAGGCAAGACAAGAGATTAGCAGGCTTGATATTGATAGAGATTACAACCTTGATAGGATTCGCATTCTTGCAGAGAGGGCTTTAGTTGGTAGGCTTGAATTCACTTCGGCTTCCAAGCTAGAGATTACTGAGTGGGTAAATAATTTTTGGGTTCCGCTCACAGGTATGGCTCCCCGAATCAATTTGTTAACAAACCGGTGGATTTTATTCACCTTCTCGGAGGCGGCTCATGTAGAAAAGGTCTTGGCTGTTTTCTGGGAATTTAAAAGGGGCTCCCTGTTCATCAAACGGTGGCATTTGAATTTTAACCCTAGCAAAGAGGTCCAAACCCTCCAACATTTATGGATGCTCATCCCGGGGCTTCCCATAGAGCTGTGGACAGAAGAAATTATTAAGGGGCTTGCAAATTCAGTTGGGAGGTTTGTTCGTTTTGACAAACAACATTTTTATGGTATGGATCGCCTGTACGCTAAAGTAATGGTGGAAATTGACTTGAAGAAGGGCTTACCGACTGAGGTTGTGATAGCTTGGGGATCTAGGGTGTGGAATCAAACTCTTGATTTCTTTAAGATTCCGTTTCGCTGCTTCTCATGCCATGCGATTGCACATGTCAGGGCTTCTTGTCCCTTCCTCAGAAGGCCGTCTCTGGATTCTCCTGCTTCGACATGTTCCACTCCTAGGGTTGGCACTATTAATTCTTCATCGGAGCTTCCGGGTAAGTTATTACTTGAAACCCCTTTAAATTTCCCTGATCTATCTAATGCAGAACTTGCTTTTATAGAATCCTTGGAAAAATTGTTATCTAGTCGCATTTCAAAGGGTGAAGTCCATCTGCGTCATGATCCCGTGACGGGCCTTCCTGTAAACTGCCCGGCAAATAATTCTCTTGTTTCGAAAGTGGGTCGTAAATTATTTGGGGAAGGGGAGCCAGACTCACATGATTCTGAGTTTTTATTGTCTCGGCCTGTTGTTGATGAATTGTCTAACCCTAACCTTGATCGGTCTCAAATCCCTAAAGACTTGGGGTTACAATCTCATCCGTCCGATACTTTAGAGTTGGGCCCATCTACATCTGTGGTTTGTATGTCGGATTCTTTGCAGCATTTGAATTGCAGTGTTGGACAGCCTGTGGATGGACTTAAGTTATCAAACCCTACTCTAAGTGGGTCTTCTTTCTCTAATAACCGGGGATTACAATCTCTCCCTGCTGATAATTTAGGGCCGGGTCTATCTTCTCCTGTGGTTTCTTTGTTGGATTCTTAGTAGAATCGGGGTAACAATTTGGGACAGTCTGTGGATGGACATTTGAATTTGACTTGCTTGGATGATCTTCCTAGTGTGACGGACAATGATATTTTGGCTGAAAGTGGATATTTTATTTCGGAGAAAGGGGAGGAATTCCCTCCATTGCCTTCCTATACTAGAAATCCGAGTTGTGGATCTTCGGCTAAACCCATTCAATCTTTAAACTTCCAAAATGTCACAATTAGGCGGGGAAAAAAGAAAAAATTTGAGCATAATAGCTCAGAATCATATACTCCTCTTTCCTGGCGATTGGAGGAGGTGGACAAAAAGGAGAAGGTGATTTCTATGGGGCTTAGAGACTCGTCCCCTAATGTGACTGTTTCCTGATGTCTTTGTTATCTCTTAATGTTCGGGGATTGGGTAAGGTGACCCGAGCTCAGGCCTTATCCAATCTATACAAAGCTATTGGCCCAGCAATAATTTTGATCAAGGAGACCATGTGTGATGATCATTTTGCCATTCGTAAACTGATTAAAATTCTTCCATTTTGAGAGGTGACTGCAATTGGTTCTTGTGGCTTATCTGGGGGTCTTGCGGTTGCCTGGGATCCTTCTGTTTTTGTCTTTAAGGCTTTTTCCACTCCTTGGGGTATATTATTAAAAGGATTTTCCCGTAGAAACCAGCAGTCTCTTTCCATTCTTAATTGCTATGCTCCCTATAGGGAGAGGCAGAGATTCTGGCTATCTTTACAGAGTTCTGGCCTTTTGAATTTAAATGACTTGATAATTGCAGGTGATCTAAACTTAACCTGTCATGCTTCAGAAATTTGGGGATCTGCTGCCAGGTTGGATGATTTGGCGGATTTCTTTTCTCAGCTATTTCTGGATGCAGATCTTGTGGATGTGAAACCACACATTTTGGCCCCCACCTAGACAAATGGCAGATTTGGTTGTGATGGTGTTCATAAGCGTTTGGACAGATTCCTAGTCAAATCGGGTTTATTGGATATCTTTCAGAAACATCGGTCTTGGGTATATGGCTGCAAATTCTCGGACCATTGGCCCATTGTTCTTCAATTGGATGACTCTATTTATCCTCACTCATCACCTTTCAAGTTCAATGCTTCTTAGCTTAGTGATGGCTCTTTTTGTCAAATGGTTAGATCATACTGGCTGAGTTATGAGATTATTGACTCTAACCCAGTGCAGAAATTCTGTCATAAACTAAAGGGTTTAAAAGAGGCTGTTACTAAGTGGATCAGGGATAAAAAGAAGAAAGACAGAAATGAACTTTTGTTATTAGAAAAGAAACTTCAGTTTTCAATCTCTACTAATATAAATAATTCTCTCTCTCTTGAATCATTTGAAGTTATGAAGCAGCTGGAGCAGAAAAAAGAAGAGATTCTTTTACAAGAAGAAAAGGAATGGCGACTTAAGAGTCGTGCTATTTGGATTTCCCATGGGGACAAAAACACAAAATTTTTCCATTCTTTTGCATCTGCTCGGCGAAATTCGAAATATATATGGGAGATTAATGATGACAAAGGTTCCCAGCTGTCGGGACTGGATTGTATTAAAGCAGAAGCAATTTCTTTCTTTGGTAACTTATATCTTGATCTAGGTGATTGCAGTTTATCAGACCAAATTAAAGTTGCTTCATTATATCCCCGTTTCTTTTCAGAGCAGGAAGCTGATAGTCTTCAAGCAGAGGTCACGCTGGAAGAGATTGAACAGACTTTGAAAGTCTTTGCTAAAGATAAAAGCCCCGGGCCAGATGGGTGGCCGGTGGAGCTGTACCTGCATTTTTTTGATTTGATGGGCTGTGAACTTCAAGATTTAGTGAATTTCTCAAAGAACAATGGCTATATCCCGGGTGGGCTTAATTCTACTTTTGTCACCCTAATTCCTAAAAATGATAAGCCATTATCTTTTGGTGAATATCGTCCGATCGCGCTCTGTAATTTATTGTATAAGCTCATCTCAAAAATTATTGCTGATAGAATGAAGATGGTACTCTCTAATCACATTTCGGCAGAGCAATTTGGTTTTCTAGAAGGAAGACAGATACATGATGCAATAGGCATTACTGAGGAATTGATGCACAGTATTAAGCTCTACAAGAAAAAGGCACTTTTGCTCAAAATGGACTTGGTAAAAGCATACGACTGGGTAAACTGGTCATTCCTCAGAATGATCCTCATCAGAATTGGGATTCCTTCTTTGATCATTAAGTGGATAATGGCCTGCATTACTTCTATGAATATCTCAGTGCTTATTAATGGTAGTCCATCTGAATTTTTCAGTTGCTCTAGGGGGATTAGACAGGGTTTCCACCTATCACCTCTCCTTTTTATTTTGGTTATGGATGGATTCAGCAGGTTGGTTAATGAAGCTTTATTGAGAGGCAAAATTAAAGGCATAAAGGTTGCGAAAGATTGTGTGATCTCACACATATTATTCGCAGACGATGTGCTGGTGGCAGGAGAGGACTCCATGGAGGAGTGGGCTATGTACAAGGATATTTTCCAGACTTTCTGTAGAGCTTCAGGTATGTTAGTCAGTTCTGCAAAATCAAATTTTTATCACAATTCTCTAAAGGAGGAACAAATTATTAGAATCCAATCGATCTTGTCTTATAAGTGTTGTCCTATTGAACAAGGCTTCAAATATCTTGGATTCAATCTTAAGCCGAACAATTACCAGATCAAGGATTGGTTTTGGCTGTTGGAAAAAATCGAGGCTCGTATTGCACAGTGGTCATACAGGCTCTTGTCTATTGGTGGGAAACTAATCCTTGTGAATTTCATTCTCTCCAGCATACCAGTTTTTTGGTTCTCCTTATTTGAAATTCCATCCTATATCATAAAGATCATTAAAAGGTATTTTTTCAATTTTCTGTGGTCTGGGACTGCTAGTGGTGCAAAGATTCACATGGTTGCGGCAGACATACTATCTAGACCTTATCGACATGGTGGATGGGGCATTAAGGACTTGGAGACTTTCAATATTGCTCTTAGACTAAAAAGCGCTTGGAGGGGTGTTTTTGGAAAGACCCTATGGTCTAGACTCCTTCATATCAAGTATATTAAATCTGAGGTTTTCTGTTGGATTAGAAATCCAAAACTGAAAAGTTGGAATTTCTCCCCTATCTGGAGGGGTTTCATGAAAATTTTGCACTGGATCAAGGATGATCTGGTTTGGCAAGTTGGTTCTGGAAATTGCATCCGTGTTGGGGTTGATCCGATCATTGGACTTGAATTTGATTATCTTCTCCCTTCTATCATCCCTCGTTATCTACAGATTTTAGGGTTGTCCACTTTAAATAAAATCCAGAATCAAGTTGCTGGGGATGATAACATTTCGAAGTGGTTGTCTGCAAGTGAGATTGGTCTCTCGGGTTATTTAGCTCGTGTTTGGCAGGACTATATCAAAAAGTTAGATTCAACTGGTGTCAGATTGACCAATGAAAAAGACAAACTTCTTTGGGGGGGTAATCCTGCATCTGGTTTTGTTACAGCAAAAACTGCATACTCTAGGATTGTACAGGAAAAGTTTATATTTCCTCAGGATTGGTGGTATAAGAGGATATGGACTTGGTCTATTCCTCTAAAGCTGAAATGCTTCATTTGGTTAGTGTTGCAGGACAAGTTGAAGACATGGGATAACTTGTGTAAACGGGGATGGAGTGGTCCTAGTGTTTGCGTTCTCTGTAAAAATGCAGCTGAAACAAAACAACATCTTTTCGTCAATTGTTCCTTCACTTGTAAAATCTGGGAAGTGGTGTCTATAAAGCTTAATTTAACTCAATGCTGGGATGTAGGTGACTTCAATAAATGCTTATTGAACTGGTTTAGGCATTGCAAACAACATTTTTATGTTGCTATTTGTATCCCGTGGGCTATTTGGTACATTAGAAACAGTGTTATCTTTCGGAATTTGGTACCTGACAGTGTGCATTGCAGCTTGGTTGCATTGAACATGTTCTCTACATGTGTGGTGGACTATCAGAATTTGAAATCTGTCAGAATTAGCAGTTTTGACTTCAAAGTGGAGCAGCCAGTTCTATTCTTTGATGGTGCTTTAGAAAATGGCTTATGTGCAGTTGGGGGTGTTATATATCTCAATTATTCTCATTATTTCTCTGTCAGGATTAATTGTGGTTCTGGAACCAATATGAAGGCGGAGTTAATGGCACTTTGGTGTGTTCTAAAAGTTGCTAATATCTTTGGGTTGGTCAATATCAAGGTTTATGGTGATTCTCGGGTCACCATCAAATGGGCGATGGGAGAATTCAAGCTTAATGTTATGAATTTGAGACATTGGGCTATTAGAACACATTTTGAAATAGCTAAACAGCTTAATATTAGTTTTGAACATATCTATAGAGAGCATAATGCTCGGGCTGATAAACTTTCCAAACTTGCTCTTTCTGGCATTGAAGGTCACCTTATCTGGGAGGAATGGTGCGATAACAGCTTGCTGGACTGTGGGTCTTTTTACTTCCTTGACTGAGCTGTTGATGGGGGTCTTGAAATTGGTATTTTTGTATGGTATTTCCTCTATATTTTGGTATTTTGTTTGGGATGTGGTATAGGCTTCTTTTGCCTGGATTGTATTGAGTGTTTACAGAATCTCTTTGCAGCTTTGAGCTCTCTTGAAGATCAGTATCTGATTCAGCCTGAATCATGAACTCTCATTGTACTATTTGATTCTATTTGAATATCAATAGTAGTTTTTTTTCGCTGGAAAAACCATCATCATCAACATCATTTTCATAATTTCTTTTAACTATTTTTTATTATATTTTTAAATTTCATCTAATCCTCTATAATATTAATTATTTAACAATAAAAATTCTATTATCCTATTTTATTAAATTGAGTTACTCTATTACTAACTCTTTATTATCTTTTTTTTTTAACAACACCACCCCTTATTTTTTGGTTGAATTGGGGGTTTATATTTGGAGTAGTCTATTTATCCAGTAACTATTTTTTTGATAAAATCTTGCTACCACTATACCCCTAGGTGACTTTCCATTTACAACTTTTCATCTTTACCACTTGAGCTGGCCCATGAACTTATAGTTAGACTATTTAACAACCAAACATATTCAAATTAAAAAAAATATTATTATATTAATATTCAATAAATTCAGATAATTCCACTCTAAAGAAGAATTATAGTTAGACTATTTAACAACCAAACATATTCAAATTAAAAAAAAATATTGTTATATTAATATTAATAAATTCGGATCTCTAACTTCTTATATTTACTACATAATTACACAGCCCGGTGGAGCAGTGCCAATCATGCCATTATTGATGCCATTTTTAACCGGTTGGGAAATGTTCCTTTTTCAAACCTGGCCGGCTTTTGGATATTCTACTTTTAATTTGTCCACTCCCATAAATAGAAAACAAACAATTTCTATTTAATTTGTCCACTCCCATAAATAGAAAACAAACAATTATATAAGCACACGGAAAATAGGTAACGCGTTGGCATCTTATCCGATCCAACGGTCAAGATAGGAAGTCGTCATCTTTGACTTTCGGATCCGTAAGGATTGAATTCTGACGGGATGAATCTCGTCCTTCCAGAGCCTATAAATATGCTTTCAATTCGAATGGAGTAATTTATTCACTGTATTTCTGGGATATGTGAACAGAAATGGAGAATTCTGAGCAGCAGTTCGCACGCAGAGCGTTTGTAATTGCACGACATTTGATCAACCCCAACACCTACAATGAAATTTCGTCGCTTCAGACATCTTCATGTGTGCAGTACTCTCCCCCTGAATGTCTTTCCGGTAAGTCTTTTCGCGATCTATTTAGAAAATCTCATGAGCTATTTAGAAATTGCTTTTTCCAGCGAACTATTTAGAAATTGCTTAAACAGGGATTAGTTATAATTTTTTTAAATCATTTAATTTAATTGAAGTTTGGGAAGATATTGTAATTTTTGAGCTATTTAGCAGAAACTTTGAATTGCAGAAGCATTGAATTTGGGGGGATTTTAAGTTATTATCTGCAATCGTTTTCCTTGATACCCAAACTCTAAACATGCTGAAATCGTCTAGTATATGGGCCTAAATTATAAATGTTCATACGTTTTACCATTTTTGGTCATTCTCAATTTCTCAATGGTAAAGTGCATTCTTGGCTGGAATTAGCTTCCGAGGGCTTCTGATGAGGAGATTAAAATCAATTCAGAGTTTTACTTGCCCGTTGCACAAACTTCTGTCATGGATATGTTTCTTAGAGTCGATTATGTACTTTGATGCTCCAAGAAGCTTTCTTTAAGCACTATATCATGTTCCATGAGAAGTTTGTGGATGAATCCGGGGCACTTTGAAGGGATGTGTTTTTAAGAATAAGTTGTGTCTTAACTAAATAAATTTGTGATATCGTTTATAAACTTTTAGGGTACTCTTGGCAATTCACGAAATGGAAAGAATTGAACATTCAAATTTATATGAAAAAGTTGAAACTTGTAAAACGTGTTTTCCCTCTTTTCTCTTTCTGTTTTTTAGGGGTGTTTGTGGTTGTAGTCGAGCGAGAATGGGGCCGGGGGCATGCAATTGCAAAAAGGCTTGAAATGAGAGGTCTAAGAGAGAATAACTAAAGAATAAGCCTATCTGATGGGATTGTTTTGTGCAATTTATAGATTGCTCCTTACGTTACATTAAGTTTACCCCATATTTGTTTTTTAGGGGTGTTTGTGGGTGTAGTCGAGCGAGAATGGGGCCGGGGGCATGCGATTGCAAAAAGGCTTGAAATGAGAGGTCTAAGAGAGAATAACCAAAGAATAAGCCTATCTGATGGGATTGTTTTGTGCAATTTATAGATTGCTCCTTACGTTAGCATTAAGTTTACCCCATATTTTTGATGGTGCATTTAGGTGGGTGAAATTTGCCCTAAGAATGTGGTGAAGGTTTTCCGTTACACTAAAAGCTACAGATGTTAGTAAACTTCCAAGCCAAGCACATAACCTTGAGTGGGCTGTTAGTACCATGTTCCCAGAGTGGCAGTTAGTCCACAAGCTCGATTCTAAGATCTAAACCCTAATCTTAAATTGATGAATTGTAATCTGAATTTTCATATCTTTCCAAAAATGATAGGGGCTTACATTTGGTTCACAAAACACTAATTTGTGGACATTTTATTGCATCAAATGCTTGTCTACAATAGTGTTAGTGTCACAACCTAGTGTAGAAGTACAATCACTGTTTTATTGTCTTTTTTTCTCATCTTTTTTGCCAATTGCTTATCTTCGTTGCAAATAAACCCCAATGACTTGCATATGTAATAAAACAACTTGCATATCAATATTGAGACAGTGGCAATTTCGGCCCTACAAAATAACATATTGCATTTATGAAGGGGTACATGAACCAACACGTATTTCCAATAATCTTCCAATAGGCAAATTCTCCATATGGTATACAAGTGATATTTTAATCTTATTTCAAGCATTTTTATCAGTATAAGCCATAAAGAGTAAACAACATATCCGTGGGAATGCACTGATGTCTAGAGATATTGTTATAGCATAGAGTGCAAGGGTTACATGAATCAACACGCATTTCCAACAATCTTTCAATTTGAAAATTCTCCATATGGTATACATGTGATATTTTAATCTTATTTCAAGCATTTTTATTACTACAACTATAAGCCATAAAAACTAAACAACATATCCAAAGGAATGCATCGGTGTCTAGAGATAGTGTTATAGCATAGAGTGCAATATTGCATGTCATCACACATTTTATCACATTGCTCAACACCAGCTCACTCATTTATACTCAAGTGCCTAACCAATCCCCTTAAAGCATGGCTGATTAAGTCAACTTTGATCATCCAAGTCGGTCCCAAAAAGTTAGACAACCCAATGAATTTAGGCCCTTTATGTTGCAGTCAGTTAGTCAACTGACCCTCACTCGCCTAGTTGATTGTCTAGTTAGCCAGTGGACCAACCTAGATACACCTCCGTCAAGTCACTGACTTACCTCCAAAATTGTGTTTAATCACAAATTCCAACACTTCTAGAGGTGTAATCAGTGTATTCTTTTATTAGAGATACCAACACTTGAATTCAGACTTCGTGTAATTTTAGGGGTTGAAATCGATATTTAGAAGTAGTTGATATTTTCTTTATCGAATGCTTGACAAGGGTTGGCTTATCTGTGGCACTTAGGAGTCAAGATATAAGATTATTGTTTATGACAATATTTGAGTTGCTAATTTCAATTGTTTTTTTTTTTGAGAAATACTTCTTATATTTGCAAGGCCATATTTACAATCATACCCACTCAGGGATTTGAACCCAGGTCTCCACGTTAATACAAGCTCGATCACCTCGCTGCTTGTCGATAGACCACATTCTTGTGGGATTTAATTTCAATTGTTATAAATGACATGACTGCCTCTAAATCTAATTGATGAATGGTAATCTGAATTATGTGTCTCATGGTATTTTTTAATATGTGTGTATGTGTGCGCGCGTGTGTGTGTGGTGTCGTTTCCCCGCTGTATCGTATCCGACCTTTTTTGAAAATTTGCCATATCCGTTCCCGTATCCATTTCAGTGCAACTTAGAGATGGAGTACTGGTTCTCTCTTAACCTGGTTGTTAGTGTCTATGAGGTAGGTCTTTTAAATTTTAATACATGGATAAGTTTAAATATTAGAATTTTATCTGTATGCAAAGATTGTATCTATTATTGGCTATGCCATAGCTCATGATCTTTGTATAGATAAGTACAATATATACAAGGGGCTGTGTTGATCTGTCATGTTCCAGTATGACTTCTTAGATCTTGAACTAGCTTAGGGCTCTGATAAACAGTTGTTGGTCTGTTTTTGGTTCAGGTAACTAGTGGCACCTGATTCTTTGAAGTGATCATGCTTCTTTTGGCCCTTTTCTTGGAGTGTGTGATCAAGCAGTGAAGGCAGCAGACTTCACTTTCTAATCCATAGCTTAAATCAAAGGGAAAACTTGGCATTATTTCCTTTCTTAGCCATGCATCCACACATGCCCTTCCACTGATGGTGCCTCTTAGAATTTATGCACCATATAATCCCCCCTAAATGGATTGCCCTCGATTTTTCTGCCAATCTAGAATGACCCTATGACAGATAATCCTATTTTGTAAATATTGAAAGGATTCTGCCTCTGAGAAAGTTTCCCTAAGACATAATTATCACTTTCTTATATTGAAATGATCTGCCACTAAGGTGCAATTGTGCAAAGGAACCATTCCTTAAACTTCTTATTGTGCTTATTTTTGGCCCCAGTCTCGGTGTTTGATCAAGCAGTAAAGGCAGCTTTCCAGCTTTCTAAAACATAGCTCAAGTCAAAGGGAACCTTGGAGCTACTGCCTTTCTCGCCATGCCTATAATTTCCAGACATGACCTTCCACCGATAGTTCCTTTGGGAGTGTACGCACCATGAAATTTCCCCAAAAATTTAGAGGGCCATGCTTCTAGATAGTTTTCTGGGGAGAGAGGGAGTAGGAAATCAAACTTACTTCCAGCAAATATCTTATAGTTTAACTGCTCTAAATGTGTTTTTTTAAATACTTATACACTTTATAAACAGTAAATATGCGTATCTTTAAATCTCCTTGGCAAAAGATGCTTTGAAACTTAAAATTTCATTTTAGTTTATTGCAGATAGTTATATTGTCTTTTACATTAATGAAATTAATTTACAAAATGCATCTTGGGATGCCAGTCTAATTTTTTTCTGTTCCAAGAAAAAAACTTTATATTTTCTATTTCAAATGTGAAATCAAAATATAAATGATCGACTCTGTGCTCTTATACAAAAATACAACAGGTCTTCTCAGTCCTTCAAGACAGTCCACAAATATTAGTCATCCAGGTCTGAATACATTGAAACATGACATTTAGATTAACCAAAAAGTCTATCCCACTACCATCTTCTGCAATCAGTATACATGACAAAAAGAGATATACAAATAAACTGGAGCACCTTCCATTGTTCTGCAAAGTCAAAAGAGGGTTTGAGATATCACTGGGAAGCTTTCTTTTCCATTGAACTCCTGGTACAATAGCAAACCTTCCTGTTCTGCCATAGCTTCTTTTGAGAGTCCATCTGCCAATTTGTTTAATTCTGTGTACAGGTGTTCACAGTTCAACAGATAAAAGACCAAAGAGTGAACCTGCCTCTCTAATTCTGTGAAGCAATGGGGACAAAACTAAGTGATTTGACACTTCCCATTAAACCTGTCCACCACCAATTTTGAACCTCCCAGTTCTCACAAAGATCTGATGCCTTTTTCTAAAGCAAATTTTAACAAAATCCAGAAGGCAAAGAGTTCTGTCCTGTGATTTGAACCTTGACCAGCTCCAAATTTTAAGGTAAAGAAATGTGAGTGAGATATAAACGAGACAGAACCACTCTGCATCTTCCAGGATTACCTTGAGATGCTCCATCGAAGAACCCCCATGCTTCATTATGATTTATTGATGTTTCTTTTAGGATCCTAAGAGCCTTTGGCTTTTTATCTCTGCAACCTTCTTTAAAGGAAATTCTAATTTTGTTGGCTGCCACAGCAGATTCTCTACCTTTGTCTTCAAAAGTCCACTTATTCCTGACCATCCATAGCCCTTACAAAATATAGCAAGGTAGAGCTTGAAAGTTGAAACGGAATAAGTGAAGGGTCCACAAACCAAGTATCAAAACTCTGAAGTAGGGTCCCAGAATTCCACTGTCCCGGACAATTTAAAGATTGGAGAACATCTTTCCATACTGAAATAGCAATAACTAGTAATAAAGAGGTGATCACAGATTCACCTTCGCATTTGCAAATAATACAATGATTTGGTCCCTGCCAAGAGCACTTTTGAGTCTTGACCATTGTCCCAAGTCAAAATTCTGTTTGATAGAGCTGACCAGGAGAAGATTCTAATCTTCAGGGGACAAGATAGCTTCCAGATACTTACCCACCACCAATGTCTTTCTCTTGGCAAATCCATGTAGGATACAGCCTCCTAACCTAACTTTGCCGTAAGGATACCTGTGGCCTTTTTCCTAGGCCATGCTAACTCATCCTCCTAATCCTGTAAAGCAATAACATTGTGACATAGCAATATGGTGTACTGAGTCCATTCAACTGCTAAAGCTCCTCGCAAGTTCAGATCTTCTGCTGTTAACCAATTTTGCAACCATCTTCCAGGAACGGCTTGAACCCCAGCATCAGCCAACACTGACACACCTTTTGAGTGTAGAACCAGTTTCAACTCTTCTGATAAATGAAAATTCCCTGAAACTCCCACCCAAGGATCTTCTCCTATTCCGAGCGCGTTTCCCTTACTGATTTTCCAGGCCACCCATCTACCTAAGGCTGGAAATGCTCGGACCAAACCCTTCCAAACATTTGAAGCTCCTTTGAGAGATTTATTTTCAGTTCTAATCCAATTCTCAATTGCTAGTCCTTTGAAATTTTTTTTACTCATCAACTTCCCCCAAAGATCTTCATTGAACAGGAGCCTCCGCAAGCTTTTAGCTGCCAGAACTTGCCCAAACAGGTATATATTTTTGATTCCCCAACATCTATCTTTCTTTGGCTTTGCTAGAGTAGTCCATTTAACCAAGGGGAGTTCTCTCCTTTTGTTTTGACTCATCTTTTTTCCCTTTCCAAACAAAAGGATGCCAGTCTATTCTCCAAATCTCGTTACTCTTGTTTTCCTTTGATATTTTCTGAGACAGACACAATATCCTCCCATAGAATTGTCATTTTTCGAATATATAGAAGCTATATTAATAAAACTAGCCATTGTATCCACCTATTAAATCTAAATTAATCTGAGTTGTGTCTGTATCTTTTACTGATGCTTTCTTTTTCATTTTTCGTCCAGGGAAACCCACTTTTGACATTGGTGCTATGAGAGACTTGATGGATGGTCACAATGTTAAAGATCGGGACTGGATATTCAACTTCATGGCTAATAGTGATCTCTTTTGTCCGAAGAGAAGAGGTGGGCAATTATATGTTCTTCCAGATTACAATAAGCCAATGGAGCATCAACGCGAAATGACCATGAAGAGAATTCTCTACCTTCTAGACAAGGGCGTTTTTAAAGGTTGGCTGACAAATACCAGTTCAGAGATGGATACAAGGTCTACAACATTGCATGAATGCTTGGGAATATATGATCATTCGCTGGGCATAAAACTTGGTGTGCATTTCAATTTATGGTAAGAATGCCAAACTATTTCCTTGCTGGTTTCTGTCTGACCTATAATTCTCAATAAGAAACAGATTAAAAGTAAATGTCACTTATCTTTATGCTTGCTAAGTTTCAAAGTATCAGTAATACTGTTACACACTAAAACATATCAATCCATTTTCTGTGTGTGTGTAGTTTAAACAAGTTAAATTAAAATGGTAAACTAGTGCCTTTCTCATAGTATATGGTAGGATACTTTAAGAAACTATGCAATTTGGTCATAGTCATAGTTGCTTTTTGTGAGTAGTTATGTACTGCATGCCATCTAAGAAAAGGTAGTACTTGTTGAATTATTCATCAATGCACATTGCAAACCTATAGACTTTTGGTATAGACTCTTCCTTCTCATGCCTAGAACTGTCACTTATAGTCATGATTACTGCTGTGAGTAAGTCTTTTTAAGGGATCCATAAGGAAATATAAGTTTATTGAAGTCCTAGGGAAAGCATGAATCTTGATGGGATTTTCATTTTAATTTAGGTGAATATTCCTAGGCTTATGCATGGATCAATCCCCTGGTTTTGTGCTATCAAGTAGCCAATCTATAGATTCTATCATATCCTATTGATTGAATGGACTGGAAATGCTAAAATGCATAAGAAGATTGAGACTATTATGGTAATTGTTATCACAAAATCTCTAGTGACTTTGAGTGTGCGTAATCCTATCTAGGATCGCAGAGAGCTACAACCGCTAAGTCCGTGATAGCTAAGGAATCCTAGCCCCAAAATGGTGTCACGTCAGATAGGATCCTCTCTCTTTAGGCTTCCCAGTCTCACTTGTGGTGAACCCAGACTAGCCACGGGAGGTCACCCCAGCCAAGCTTTCCAAAGAACGAGCCAAGAGTGATTCCAACTCTTCCTGAGTACTTGCTAGACCATTTTTAAACGATTATAGGATACTTAAGATGCTTTAGTCAACAAATGAAGAAATAGGTACCCTGGATAAGACTTCTAAGACTTGGTAAAATTCGTCACTGAATGAAGATGTTAAGGGATGGTTATGGGATTAAATGGTTGTGTAATTCAGACCAGCAAATAAAAATATTCAATGACCCACTTAGATCAAAGTCTAGAAGTGGTGTATGAATCCCAAAAGTATTCCAAATCTATCCGTACATTGATATTACTTAGGTGAAGGATAAAAGGGTTTGATGCATACAAAAAAGATGATTTGTATTGGCATTAAACGAGACTTCATACACAAAATATGCCGCTGCAAATAGATATTAATACAAGGAAAAGCGGGGCAGCGAACAAAACATACATGCAAAGGTGAAATGAGAAATACTCACTTGGACAATTTTCAATGAATGGCCAGTGCCTACACCTAGGGGCTATGGAGTCAATAATGTATAGATTTTGAAGCACAAATTACTCACTAAGTATAACATGCAAATGATTTCCAAGTGAAAACTACCCACAAACCCCGCATGCAAACAAAACCAAAAAAAGAGGCGAAAGATAGTAAAGTGTGTGACTAGTGGATTCTTCCCAAAAGAGAAACTTCAAGAAATGGAAGGGTAGTCTTACCTGGATCCGGTGTTTGATGGCGAAGTCATCTACCTCATCCTTGTAATAGCTACAAATCTTCAACTCTACCAAATGGGCGCATTAGTTGTCCAAGTGCTGAAGTCTGCAAGCCACCAAAAACACATTAGCAGGAAAAATATCTATGTTAAATGAAAATGGTGATTGCAAGAAGAACTAGTGTGCATTGTGTATAAACAAAAGAGAGAGGTAAGACAATTGATCTATCCTCCTTTTGCCCAATGGCCAAGTGTGTATAGATTCACAATGATATGGCCAAACCGAATCAAAGCCGACACCTCGACTGAGCGCAATAGGAGCTCCCAACCCAATCTGAAATGTGGAACCCAATAGAGTGAAATAGAGGCTATTGACTAGGGACTGAAAGTGTTGAGACTTGAAAGTGGGGTTTTCCCAACCAAGCTTAGGTCAAAACCTGAACATTCCTTCCATAGAACCCTGAAGCAAGGCATCTAACTCCTGCCTCATCTTGCAATTCCAATTGAATGAAGCAAAAAACTAACCACAATGATGCTATCGTGCCTCTACCACCTTTCATCATGTCATGAAAAGATCCCGCACTGCATTCTCCCCTAAGTTCATAACTGTCGTTCAAAGCTATCATACTTACCATGTAGTTGGTCATAACTGTCGATCACTTGCTGTGTACCTATGCATGCTGATCTCCCGCCTATTGCCACCACTTGCATTCTCGTTTGTTGTGCCATGATGAGGCCGCACCATGTCTCTTATGCTCTCCGACCCTTGAGTGGCCCTACTAGTCCTCCCACCACCCCATCCGGGGAACAATTTCTCCAGCCATTGATCCTCATCAGCTACATGCTTTATCTCATTACAAACTACCTCTTCTAGGCCTTTAGAACTCTAGTAATATTGGCAATAATACAACTCTTCTTTGTACAACAGCAACTCCTCAGCATTCTCTTGCTACTTAGGCAGATATTGTTCACGTCCACATGACACCTTAGATAGCTCCTACAACACGCCCCATGTACAATTTGAAGAAATGCCTTGATTCCTAAGTGCATCTAAACCAGGATCTTTCACATTCTCTTGTGATTACACCAACATTGGGACATATCACTACTAGCACTCTAGTGGACTTTCCCACACAGCCTTGGTGCAGTACTCAACATTATCATTTGAGTCTGGTTATTCTAAATAGTTGAACATGTGCTACACATTACGTATTCACATGGTTTCTACTAAGGACACCCATACAAATGTTACTACAGGTATCCAAGGCGATCTATGGGAGGCATGGTGTATGATTCTGGGAAAGCCTGATTTTGTGTTTCTCACTATTGCTTGTCTTGATAAGGAGGTTTATTTGCTGTCCACAATGCACACTAAACATTCTACTTTATATTGGATTTGAGATATTTTCACATCTATGCTAGGGACAAAATGTATGGCTCCATATGCAGCTCCTTCCAGCTCCTCAACAAGAGGGCATATACATGCATGCTACCGTTCTGCCTTGAGAAAATACAACTTGTCCCATACCATTTGTAAAGCACATATCACCAACTTTTGTACACTTCACCAACATATATCATTTTTACAGTTTACCAGCTTGGTCTATATTGTGCATATGCCATAGTTATCATTCAACTTCTCTCATCTTCTTTATCAGTCCAATCTTTATTGCAGCCAGACATTCTCTTAGAGTCTCTTCTTTATCATAATACCACCTACTCACCACAAAGACTCAGGTTTTCTTGCACTGCATCAGGAATCAATAGGAATAGTGATATGGCTTTTAGACAAATGAGACTTCTTCCGCATTTATTATCTATTCAGTTTGCACTTACAGCCAGTGTGTTATTTGCAATAAATGTCTGCTTCATCTTTTCTCCTGTTTGTGTCTCTGTGATTCACTAGTTTCCTCTCTCCACTTGGACTATTTATTTGTTGCAGTACAACTCTTCAGTCTTGGTGTCCACCTCTTTGTGATCTTGCCAATCCCTGACATTTTCAGATGGGGAGTCCACTTCTCTTTGCAGTTCAACACTCAACATTGCATGTCATTTCTTACAATTCTTTTCCTCTTCCTGGAGCATTTCCTAGTTCAGGAGGAAAGCAGGGATGCTTTCAATCTAAACTGGGAGGAGCTGACAGGGAACACCAATAAGGGTGCCTCACCAAGAGCGCCCCTCTCTTGAGGGTGCATTCCCAGATTTTCAGCTTCATTTAGGGATACTTAGTTGCATCTTTCAGCCTTGAGTTATGTGGATTTGCATTGTTTATTATTTCTTTCAACCTTTGATCTTCATGCATCTGGTTTAGTATTTCTTTCAGTCTTGACTACGTGGAATTAGTTAAATAGTTAGCTTGTGGACCGTTTCTAAAACTATAGGAAGGCCTTTGGCCAAGTGAATGCAATGGGCAATTTGTTATGAGCTATTATTTTCTTCTTATTTTTATGTTGTTCTTCGGCCTTTAGTGCTAGATCACATCTGTTCCTTATCACATATGCATAGAAAAACTCAAACACTTTTTCATCCATGTCGTCCCTACAATTCTGGAAGAAATATGCTTTTTTTCCTCCGCCGTGTATGCATGGGCTAGGATCCACTAGCATGGGGGGATGGGGATTGACCATTGAGCATTCTATATGAGGTGTTATATTTTTTTTTTGGTTAGGGGAATTGGCAACTGGGGCAGGGCTCTCATACTCGCGTGACATGGGGTCGATTCCCCTCTGCTACCACTATACCCCTAGGTGCACACTGCCCGTACACAGGTGCACATGCTATTTGAGGTTTGGACCCGCGATATCACAATGAATGCCTTAACAGTGCACCCTATCGCCAACTGGTCTACACCCCGGGGGGCTTATATGAGGTGTTAGATTGAACCTTTGGTTTTATTTATTTATTTTGTGCTTGCTGCTCTTGATGTTTTCTTCTATTTGCCTTTGGTACTTCATCCCAGGTTTTGACTCCTATGTGCTTGGTTTCATCACCAAGAAATAACCCACAGAGATGCTTCCTCACATGGGCATATAAACCTATGCAAATTTTGTTACAATTGGGGCATGTAAATTTAATGGTTCCACTTCCTTTCCCTCCCTCAAGCCTTGCCACATACTTCCACAAGGGTGTTAAACTATCTTTGTTGTTATTTTGATCATCACTTTCAGTGTTATCATCCCCTTCATCATCTTCTACATCTTCCTCCTCTACACAGTATGTGCCATACTGGCTTTGAAGATTCTCCTATTCTTCCTCATCATTGGTATTTCCCATCAACACTCATTGGTATTTCCCATCAACACTGTCATAATAAAAAAAGGCATACCCCCAGAGTAGCACAGGTACGCTTGTAGGTGTTGGGGAGCCTTTACCTGCCATATCTCTGATCCTGGGAGCTTTGAAGCTGGTCGAAAATGCTCCCAAATTGAAGGGAATGGCATTGGGTGCTTGAGAGATTTTCGGGAACTTTTGGGCAGTGTTGGGAGTTTGTACTGGGAGATTTACGGCACACCCTGTCTATAGAGGAGCATCATCACCAACTTCCATGCCTCAAACTTATCTTTCAAGCTTGTTCATATCCTTTGTGCGGCTCAGTATTAAAGATGCAGATATCTTAGATTTGGCTTCATGGTAATTCCAATCCATCCCTTTAACAAAAATATTTGACAATTAGCACTGCACTTATCAACCTCACTTATGATGATGGACTTAGCTTTATTTTGGAAAACCCATCTGTACATAGATTTAACTAACTAAATCATTTTCCCATTTACCCTGAGCTGTAGCAGAAGTTTGCATAGGTAAATCCTTGCAAAAGTTTGTGGGCACCTCAACAACTGGCATCAGAAACATATTCAGCAATTCTTTCTCTTATGTTGTCGGGTTCAATCATCCCAGGAATCTTGGGGTTCTGCAAATTTCACTGTGCTTATTATCTCAGAATAAAATTCAATATTTGGATAAAACTGTACGAACAAAAGTGTCTTTACATGCCGACCGCAAGTAATCCTAAAAATTCATATAAGTTTACTGTTATGATACAATTCTTGAGCACTTTTATTACCTAATATAACCTAAAACAGATATGACAATCCCAAGAGCCAAAATAAATTTGTTGATCTGTTGTGCTTTTCTAAATGCATTGATAAGTGATCAATAAAAGTTTTCATAAATCTGGAATCATGTTGCCAAAACCCATATTCACAAATTATCAATTATGGTTAATTCTAACCTGTCTCTGTGTGTGTGTGTGTGTATTTTAGATTTTAGATTTTAATTTAATTTTATTGATTTTTTAAATATAGATTATTGCCACTCCTGTTGCCGCCGGGTTAGCACACCTGGTTAACGCAACAAAAATCTATGCTATTGCTCGGTGTGCCCTTGGGGGCAAGTCTCGAGTCAAGGCTGTCACTTAAAGTTAAAAGTATACACCCTGCACTTCAAAAGTGAGTGTGTGAACTTGTGGAGTTAGAAAAAATCAATCTCACGAAAATGTACAAAATACACAAATCCCCCCAGGGGGGGATGGGGTGTGGGCTCTGAGTATCCCACTACTCTCGTTTAATATTTTACAAATTTGCCAAATGAAAAGTGCCTCTTAGTCCTTTTAGACTTGGATCTAAGGGCTTACAAGCTGATATTATGAAATATTGGTAAAATGGGTCCTTTGGAAGGTAATTTTGGCAAGATTTGTCGATTTTTCGCCAGAGCTTCCTCCTCTTTTTCCTTGGACCTGCTAAAACCCAGGAAGTAAAATGTTTAGAATATGATGGCAAACACAAAAGAAAAATAAAAAAATTTGAAAAATTTTACACTTAGAAAATTTCGAAAATTTTTCTAAGTATACAAATTCCAATTTCTAGCTTAGATTCAGTGCAAAATAGAACTTTTAGATGCTTGGATCTGATCTAGAAGATAATTTCTAAGTGTTATAGATCTGAAACACTTGCAAAATGATATGGATCTACTTCTTAAACACTTAGAAGAATAACAAAAAAAGGAAAGCGAAAGATAGTAGATTTGATGATGGATGAGCTTTTCGGATCCCAATGCTCTTGACTTTGCCAAATAACTTTTAGAGATCTCTGAAAAATACACAATGTTAGAAAAATATGGCTGCCCAAAGGAAGAGAGTGTTAAGTTTAAACTAATTTGATTAGCAAGATCACTGAAAGAAACATAATCACAAGATAGACAGAGATTTTACCTTGGGAAACCCTCATGGGGTAGAAAACCCAGCAAAGCTTTCCTCAATAAGATGATCAACCAAAATACAAGATGTGCTTCAAGACTAGAGCTCCTTCTCTACCTCCTATGCAGACCTCTCTCTCACAAGTGCGCTACTTTCTGAGCTATGTAAGTGTGAGATAAGTGAGGAGCATCCTCCTCTACTTATACTAGTTTCCCGACTGACTTTTTCCCTTATGGGGCTGACCTCTCCCAAGGGAGTCTAATAACCCCTAATTAATTAACTCAGGGCCGACCCCCACATGATGGATCTAATAACCCTGGTTACCACAATCCATCGGGGGAATAAACATCTCTGGATACATAATAGGATCACCTCAGAGGGATGAAACATCTCCGGAATAATAAAGTACAAATATAATATTCTTAGAAGTTACAATATTCAACACTCCTCCTTAACGAGAATGATATTATAACAACATCTGCAGGAGCAAGGAGTCATCGACTACATCATACATGATACATCTATAAATCATTGGAAGCTTTCTTCAATACATCATCATCAGTAACTTAAGCAGTTATTGGAACATAGTCAATACTGGAACATCAGCATCATCAGTATTGAGTCTTCATCTTCTGCAGCACCGAACAGCTACAGCATCATCATCTCGATCTACATCATCTGGATCATCATCTCGATCTACATCATATGGATCATCATCTCGATCTACAGCATCTGGATCATCATCTTGATCTGCAGCATCTGGATCATCATCTCGATCTACAGCATCTAGATCATCATCTTGATCTGCAACATCTGGATCATCATCTCGATCTACAGCATCTGGATCATCATCTTGATCTGCAGCATTTGGATCATCATCTCGATCTAGAGCATTTGGATCATCATCTTGATCTATAGCATTTGGATCATCATCTTAGCATACTCTGCAATACACACGATCATATTACAGGATGATCAATCCCGCTCTCTTTAGGACATAGGTCCATGGATGATACAATCCAGATCAAGTTCCAGGATGATCAATCCTTATCACTTTAAGACAAGTCTCATGTCTAGGGATGATGCAATCCCAATCACGTACCTTTTGAACCAATGTTCACGGACGATGCAGTCCTCTCACGTACCTTTTGAACCAATGTTCACGGACGATGCAATCCTCTCATGTACCTTTTGAACCAATGTTCACGGACGATGCAGTCCTCTCACGTACCTTTTGAACCGAGGTCCAGGGACGATGCAGTCCTATCACGTACCTTTTGAACCGAGGTCTAGGGATGATGCAGTCCTATAATCAATTCTTGGAGACATCTGTCTACGGATCAATTCAAGGGACCTAAGTCCGGGGATGATGCAATCCCCACTTGTCCACTAAGGACTTCATTCTCGAAGACATCTGTCTACGGATCAATTCAAGGGACCTAAGTCCGGGGACGATACAATCCCCACCTATCCACTAAGGACTTCATATTCTCGGAGACATCTGTCTACGGATCAATTCAAGGGACCTAAGTCCAGGGACGATACAATCCCCACCTGTCCACTAAGGACTTCATTCTCGAAGACATCTATCTACGGATCAATTCAAGGGACCGAAGTCTGGGGACGATACAATCCCCATAGTATCCTCATCAATACATGTGTACATATCATCAATACAAATATCTTCATCAATACATGTCATCCTCATCAGTACATGTATACATATCATCAATACACATATCAGTACATGTCATCCTCATCAGTACATGTATACATATCATCAATACAAATATCAATACATGTTATCCTCATCAGTACACGTATACATATCATCAATACAAATATCAATACATGTCATCCTCATCAGTAAAAGTGCATATACAAGTAATATAAATATCCTAAGTATACATATAAGAAATATAAATATCCTAAGTATAATAATATAGGTATCCTCATCATCGACCTCACTGTCGATGCGGGCAATCTCATCATCAGTGTCTACATCACTCCCCCTTTCGAGGAGGGTCCTTTTGAACTACACCAAGCTTGTTTCGGAAATACTCAAATTTTACTCGAGACAGAGGTTTGGTCAATATATCAGCAATTTGTTCATCAGTGCTTACATACTCGAGCTTAATAGCTCCTTTCTGCACCATATCCCGTATATAGAAATATCGGATCTCTATGTGTTTTGACTTATCATTGAACACTGGATTTTCTGTCATCTTAATACAGCTTTGGTTGTCACACATGATCACAGTGGGATCCATCTCTAAGTCAAATAATCCTGATAATAATTTTCGAAGCCATACTGCTTCACAACTAGCAGAGCAAGCAGCTATATATTCTAGCTATATATTCTGCTTCGGCTGTACTGAGAGCCACAATAGTCTGTTTCTTGCTGAACCATGAGATCATGGCAGATCCAAGACTATAACATCCCCCTGATGTACTCTTCCTGTCTGAGACACTTCCTGCCCAGTCAGAATCTGAGTAACCATGCAGTCTGAATTCATGATTTTCAAGATAATATAGACCAAAATCTAATGTACCCTTTAGATACCTCATCACATGCTTTGCAGCTATTAAGTGAACTCTTCTAGGTTCCACTAGATACTAACTCAAGGTATTTACAGCAAAGCATATGTCTGGTCTGGTATTTGTCAGATACATTAACGATCCAATAATTTGTCTGTATAGAGTCACATCTACTAACTCTGATGAGTCATCAACTAATAACTTCAAGTTGGAGTCCATGGGAGTGGCCATGGCTTTACACTCCAACATATCGAATCTTTTCAAAATCCCCATAGCATACTTACCCTGATTTAGAAAGATTCCTTTTGGTTCTTGCCATATTTCTAGACCTAAGAAGTAGTGCATTAAACTGAGATCTTTCATCTCAAATTCCGAAAAGAGTTTCTTCTTGCACTCGATGATTTGTTTCTCATTTCCAGTCAGAAATAGATCATCTACATACAACAATAATATAACAGGTTCATCATCCATAACTTTGAGATAAAGATTAGGATCAGCTTTACTCTTGGTAAAGCCCATGCTTGTTAGAAACTGTCAATCCTTCCGTACCAAGCTCTGGGAGCTTGCTTCAATCCATACAAAGCCTTTTTCAGCTTGCATACATGTGTTCTCCCATCTTTAACCTCAAATCCTTGTGGTTGTTCTATGTACACTTCTTCTTCAATCACACCATTCAGGAAGGCTGTCTTAACATCCATCTGGTGTAATTTCCATTTCATCATAGATGCAAGTGCCATGATAGTTCTAATGGAAGTGTACCTAGCAACTGGTGCAAATGTTTCTTCATAGTCAATTCCCTCTTTCTAAGAGAATCCTCTGGCTATAAATCTTGCCTTATATTTTTCAATGCTACCATTTGCAGCATGTTTTATCTTGAATATCCATTTGGAAGATACCACACTTTTATCTTTTGGTTTGGGAACTATATCCCAAACATCATTTTTCATTATTGATTGGTATTCTTCTGTCATTGCTTCTACCCACTCTTTCTTCTGAACTGCCTCTTCATAACTAGTAGGTTGTTGATCCACAAGATCACACATCAAAGCCACATAGTTGGATACTAGCTTTGGTTTCTTTCTTTCTCTAGTGGAGCCTTTAGGAGCTCCATATTTTTCAGCTCCTTGAATAATGTCTCTAGCCCATGCTGGCCTTCTTTTCCTAGATAAGTTTGTAATGGGGGGTTCTTGTAGTTCTAACATGTCATGGTCTTCTGGTGTATCATCTTCAGGGATCGGCACAGCCTCTGTGATTCTAGGAGGTGTATCTTCTTCATAGACTTCTTCAAGTTGGCACTTCCTAGATTTCTTGAGAGCTGCTTCTTCATCAAATGTCACATCTCTACTTATTTCCATATGATGAAAACCTGGTATGTAAATTCTGAAAGCTTTGGAAGATTCACAATATCCAACAAATATTCCCTTCTTACCAGAAGGATCCAACTTGGTTCTCTTTTCTTTTGGAATGTGAATGTACACTGGACATCCAAATATTTTGAGATGACTTACCTCAGGCTTCTTTCCTGTGAACACTTCTTCGGGAGTCTTGAATTCAAGAGCACTATGGGATAGTCTATTTTGTACATAGACTGTTGTCCTAGCTGCTTCAGCCCATAGATACATGGGTAGATCTTGGTCATGTATCATAGTTTTTACAGCTTCCATGATGGTTCTATTCTTTGTTTTAGCAACGCCATTTTGTTGGGGATTGTAGGGAGTGGTTAGTTCCCTCTTGATTCTAGCTTCCTTACAAAAGTCTTCAATATCCTTTGAAGTATATTCTCCGCCATTATCTGTTCTGAGAATCTTGATTTTCTTTTCTGAGTGATTTTCTATCAAAGCCTTGAACTCTTTGAATTTTCCAAAGACTTCATTCTTTCCTTTTAGAAAGTATATCCAAGTCTTCTTTGAATAGTCATCAATGAATGTGAGATAGTATTCAAACCCAATTAGGGATGTGGTGGGCATTGGTCCACATACATCTGAATGTATTAACTCCAGGATGTTCTTAGTCTTTGTTTCACTCTTTGGAAATGGGTTCTTAACATTCTTCCCTTTTTTTTTCACATCCTTTGCATGTGCCATTATGATCAACCTTCAAGTCTGGTAGTCCTATAACCACCTTGCTTACAAAGGGTAGGGCTTTGTAGTTAATGTGAGCAAGCCTTCTATGCCATGGCTCACTGGGGCTAGTAGTTTCATGGACAAGGGCAACTTCTGGATGACCCTTGAGTTTGTAAAGACCTCCTTCCTCTTCACCAATAACAATTGCATCCTCAATTGATTTTCCTTTGGGCCACATAAGTACTTGTCCATCTATGAATGCAATTCTAAAGCCTTTCTTATCTAGTGTTGAGATAGAAAGTAGGTTCTTCTTCAAACCTGGTACATATAAAATTTCTTTCATCTTCAATGGTGTTCCAGAATCAAGCTTATAGCTTGCTTCACCAATTCCCTTGATGGGATATTGATAATCATCTCCTAGAGATACCTTTTGTGGAGAAGTCTTTTCTTCAAGTCTTGAGAGAGTTTTCTTTTGACTTGTCATGTGCTTTGAAGCACCACTATCGATGAGCCATGTATCTTCTCCAGGTGACACAGACCCAGAGAGTGCAGAAAATAGAACATATTCTTCTGCATCTTCTTTCTTTACTTTAGATCTTTTCCTTCGAGGCCTTTCCTCTTCTTCCTCTTCTTCTTCTTCTTCTTCTCCACTATCATCTTCTGCCATATGTGCATGATGTCTTTTGTGAGCAAACTTCTTCTTCTTTGTTTGTGAAGTACAATTTCTAGCAATGTGTCCTAGTTTAAGACAATTGTAACATTGGACTGTGGAGAGGTCTCTTTCTGAGTTTGTTCCTCTTCTCCTTTTGAACCTATGAGAGGGTTGAGACTCCTTGTGGTCCACTTTCTTGAAGTAACCCTTTCTTCTTCTTTTGGTATGAGTAGCCAAGGCTTGGTCATCCTCCTTGAGAAGGGCTTCTCTATTGGCTACCCTAGCTTCTTCTTGAACACAATCCTCCCATACTATATCAAACTTCATACTTTCTTTTCTGGCATACATAGTTTGTATAAATGACTCCCAAGGTCTAGTGAGACCATTTAGAGCAGTCATTACAAGTTCATCTTCATCAAGGGTATCTCCAATGGCATCTAGTTGTTCCTTGATTTGGGAAACCCTTGAGAAGTAGTCTTGAATGGATTCTCCTTTGTTCATCTTGGTACTCTTCAACTGAGTTCTTAGGTTCATCTTCCTATTGATGTTCCTCCCTTCATACATTCTTCCTAGGGCATCATACATTTCCTTTGGGGTCTTCTTGGATGCCACTTGGGGAATCAAGTGGTCCTTGATAGAATCAACAATGATTCTCTTTGCCCTAATTAGATCCTTCCTATACTTTTCTTTGGCTTCATCTTTAGCGGGTTCTGCAACTTCATCCTTGATATATTGAGCAAGATCATTCTCTTCAAGAATGAGACCAATTCTGTATTTCCATGCCCGGAAATTCTCTATACCTTCTAGCTTGTCTTCAAGCTTAGTGCTTGGAGCCATCTTCTCTTGGGGGAGTCCAAGAGATTGAAGTTTCTCAAGAGATAGAGTAACACTTACCAGGAGATGTGTTTGATTGACTTGGAAACACTGGTGTGTTCTGTTTCTGGAAACTTCAACTTTTCACTTTCCAGATCTGCAACAGAATTTCTGGTTTATCGCAGTTTTGGTCAAACTAGGGTTTGACTTTCCCAGTTCTACCCAACCAAAAACCTCGATCTAGGGATCAAAACTTTGATTTTGAGAAGGGCTATTCAGCCATGCAATTAGAATCCAAAAATACTAACTTTTGTAGAAACCCTAATTTTGGGAGAGAGAGAGAAAGATATTTTCACCTTGTGAAAGATGTTCTATTCAGGCTAGATCTGATACCATGTTAAGTTTAAACTAATTTGACTAGCAAGATCACTGAAAGAAACATAATCACAAGATAGACAGAGATTTTACCCTGGGAAACCCTCATGGGGTAGAAAACCCAGCAAAGCTTTCCTCAATAAGATGATCAACCAAAATACAAGATGTGCTTCAAGACTAGAGCTCCTTCTCTACCTCCTATGCAGACCTCTCTCTCACAAGTGCACTACTTTTCGAGCTATGTAAGTGTGAGATAAGTGAGGAGCATCCTCCTCTACTTATACTAGTTTCCCGACTGACTTTTTCCCTTATGGGGCCGACCTCTCCCAAGGGAGTCTAATAACCCCTAATTAATCAACTCAGGACCGACCCCCACATGGTGGATCTAATAACCCTGGTTACCACAATCCATCGGAGGAATAAACATCTTCGGATACATAATAGGATCACCTCGGAGGGATGAAACATCTCCGGAATAATAAAGTACAAATATAATATTCTTAAAAGTTACAATATTCAACAGAGAGAACAACCGAGTTCTCAAATCTCCTTGAGTCTTTGGATCTGCAGCTAAACAATGCCAAACTTGCAACAAATGAGAGACTTAGTATGTTAGAATAAAATGAGATGAAATGAATCTAAGTACAACCGAATACTTACATTAACATCTCCTATTATCTAAGCATAAACAAACAAGTTAACAACTGTAAATGTTTGCTTCTATATATTCAAAATAGACTAAATCAACACAAGATGAAAGCCTGAAATGACAAATATAAAGCCACAATATCACCTCATGTAGAACTCCAACAAAAATGCACCGATGGACCTCCAAAGTCTTTCAATATCTTATTCAATAATAGCAATATACAAAGTAGCATAGGTTCAATGCATCCATGAAACTCAATGGAGCAATGCCTTGCTTAAATAGAACTCTCCAAGGGAATTCGAATTGATGAAGGAGAGGAGAGTTAGGGTTTGGGGAATGACAAGTGGAGATCCAAATCCCAAGCTTGATATGGTAGGTGATCTCCATCACATGGGATGGCTGCCACCTAAGGTAGGCGCCTCCCTTCCCTTCATTGGGATCTCCATCAACCATGAGATGCACTCCACCTAAGGCAAAACGTCTCCCTTGAGGGAAGGTGTAAATCCCAAGGAGAGACAACTCATAGCTCTTTATTTAATGCCTAATCTCTCTCAAATTTGGTTGGCATCTTCCATAAATGTCTTTGCCAAGTCATCCTAGCCAACTCCCCAGACAAAAATCCACTCATTTAGGAGTTTGGATTTTCTCCAAAGCCATTATTCTTGAATTAAATAATTCTTTTTAATATTTTGGAGAGAAATTTATTCAAGCGAATAATAATCACTCAACACTTAGGAAAAGTGGGTTTAGGGGTTTTATGGGTGTTCTGGGCTAGAAAACGAGCACCCCCATGCTAAATTTCACCTCCTAACCCAACTTTGATCACTTTTGACTTTTTTAATTAAATTATTAAAAAAACTCATAAACTGAGAAAAAATATTTTTCTCAGAATGACTCAAAAATCCTAGGGGACCTAGTGCATGTCCATATGACTCATTATTGATGGCTAGCATGTTTAAAAAGTACATACACACAGGCTTTAATAATCTCCCAAAGTTCGACCATCATGGGAATACTCCAGCTTTGGAGGTGTGAGTGAAAAACTCAGGGATTATACACCACTGAAGAGTAGTGCATAATCCCTAAGGAAAAAACACTCTAGAGTATCCCTTTGATAACAAACCTAAGGTAGACCAAGCCCCTTTACAAAAAAGACTCATGCTAGACCAACGTATTACAATTCCCCCGCAGGGGTCTGGACAACAAAAATTACAAAGGGCCAATTCTTTTTGGCCTAATGGATCTCGGAACACTGATGACGAACATTGATCACGTTCGCAACTTCAACGGTTCACTCGGAATCCACTAAGTGCAATTTAGTGGATAACATCTGGCTCCAACTGCGGGACGTGTGCTCGATCAGCCTTCAGGCAAGGAGAGGATGCGAGAACACCAGAATCTCTGGTTTGTACAACCTGTAAAAACATCTCAACTTGACAAGAAAAACCTTCAGCGACACAAGCTTTATGAAGAAACCAATGAATCAAAAATTACATTTATTCACAAAAACTAAAAAAATGGCTAAGGAAAAAATTATTATTCCTAAGTACTAGAAAGAAATGCGTAAAGTAAATGCTCTCTTTGAGGAGCTTATTTTCCTACTCTAAACATAACATAATAAAATGCTAAGTGTAATCAGAAATCCAATGTAGCCATCTTAACATTTCATCAATATAACAAATCTTTGCCTTGTCTTTGGTTACCAACCAAAGCAAGGACACATTTATTAGAAAGTGCAAACCTGCATGGATCTTTTGGATGGGAGGGTTGGATGGGAAATCAAAGGCATGTGATAGATCTTTGAAGTGTGTCCCCAAATGGTAAGTCCTCCCGTAGGCTTCTTCTGTCCATGACTGGATAAGACTGAGAAAAAATGCTGAATGATAAGGCAAACCAACTACCTCATCATAACGATCTGAAGGGTTCTTCTGATAGTAACTTTCTGTGAAAGCATAAACCCCAAGCTACTCCACATCATAAGGGATCTATGTATATGGAGACAATGGCTGCGACTGCTCCTCAATTATGTGTGTCTGATCTGACTCTTCATTACACTGCTTCTTCAGGTCCTCTTTGTTGATGCTCATGCATGGCTCATACTGAAAAAAAAATTCATGTTCCTTCTCCATGCAAAGATTTTCCAAGGTCTCAAAGTCCAGGCTTTCTGTGAAAATCTCATAAATGGGTTTCTCAATAAAATCATCAAGAGTTTCTGATTCAAGCTTCCTTTCCTCAGCTATATCATGTATGGGATTTTCAATTACGCTCGGAAAAGATTCAAGCGCATCATTCTTTCAGACTCATAATCATCTTTTTCAGAAAAAAGGTCATAAGGAAGGAAACCTTCCAAACTATCATCATTATATACATTGCAAACTTCTTCATGATTTTCAACATGGGATTCTGCAATGGTTTCTTTTGGAGGTGGATTAGGAGTACAAATGTGCTCATCATCATTGAAATAAATATGAGAAAACTCCCAATCTTCAATGTTTTCTGTTATGGTGGCTCGAGGAGGGCTTTCAATAACATTTTCAATAACTGGACCTTCGTGAATCTCTTCAATAGGGTCACATTGTGCTTGATGGATAAAGGCATGATTTTCTTGAATAAGTTGTCCAATCTCTCCATCACTGTAATAATTCAGAGGCATCTCCCAATATTTTCTGTTTTCCACTATGACGAGGCGAGGAGCCCTAGGGTCCTCCTCATGATAGTCTATCCAAGGTATGGAGATAGGAAAGAATGTTTCGAGGATTGAGTCCAAGTTTCCCATACCAAATCCTTTATTATGCCATTGCCTCAAATATATTCTAAGGAGGCTCGATAGAGAGGTAATACATTTATTCAGGAGACCATTATACCACCAATAACAAGCATCTCCCTGTAAGGTGCTAACAAACATTTCCATCATGTTATCTTCATATAGAACTTTAAAATCGCCCAGGACCTTAAGAAAGGATATGACATGCTGTGTTTCTGAATCACCATTTTCCCAAAAGGTTGGTAAATGATCAGATATATCTCTACCAGTATGATAATTAGGGAAACCCGGGATGTTTGAGAAGTCAATAGGAGAAAATTCATCATCAAACTCTTCATCATCCATATTAAGTGATCAGGAGCATATATTTGAAATGACCATGGAATGTGTCTGCTACTGTATTAGGAGCTTTGCTTGAAAAAATGAGCTTTTAAGATTTACTGTGTTGCATGGGCTCATCTACACACAACAAGTCTCAACAATATATGAGAAACAAGGGTTTTATCCCTTCAGTGGAGTCGCCATGTGAGAAAAAATATACATTTTAAAACACTCACAAAGGGTTCTATTTTTTACTTTGAAATTTTTTATAAAAAAGAAAAAAGGTTATTGGAGTTGCCAGATGAAAAATTAAAGATTAGATCTAAGGATTCATCAAACAAAGCAAAAAACAAAAAGGGTAAAAATCAACAGTCGTACCCAAGGATAGAAAGATTTATCCCCGACAACGACGCCAAAAATGTTGTCGCCGGGTTAGTACACCTGGTTAATGCAGCAGAAATCTATGCTATTGCTCGGTGTGCCCTTGGGGGCAAGTCTCGAGTCAAGGCTCTCACTTGATCTTGACTCCTCCGTTTAGGCAAAACTCCCAACGAAGCCAAGGGGGGTAGTCCCTAAGGAATGTTTCTAAGGTTGTTAGAGTTCCTGTGTAAATGATTAAAGGTTCCAAGATGATTGCAACAAGGTTTGAATAGTTTTTACCATCATGAATTAAGTATCACTGTGAAAAATATAGCAGATGCACAATACTTGATATTGATAATAAGCAAATAGAGTGTGCAAGGACCAGTGCCTTATGGAGTCAACATAGTGTAAAAATGATAATGCTGAAAAAGGGAAATGTTGTGCAAGTGTTTCTTGGTAAATTTTAGATTTATTAAATGTGAAACTTGATTAAGGGAAAAAAGGGAAACTCTTGATATACCGTGAGGTACAGGGAGGAATGTTCGGAAATTGAGAAGTTGGTGGTTCCGTACAAGGACATGTTGGCTGTCGGAGTCTCGAGGGCGTGGTCAACACTACACCAACCAGGGATGTAGTCTAACGGTGCCCCTAAGATCTCAGTACAGTGGTAACAACGTTCCTAGGCAGAATTTCCCCACACAAAGTCTAGTTGAAGTGCCGGATTTTCACTTATCTTAAAGGGATGTTAATTTTATTAAGTGACTAATTAAGTTAAGTGTGGAATGTTAAAAAGTGCTTTCAACTGTTTCTGGGTATCCCAAGATGGGCAGAGCATACACAGTGTAAGCAAATGAGTTTATTCAAGTTGAACAAGTAACCATTGTGCTCTCTGATAGAAAGTGCTCTTGACTTGCTTTTCAGCTAAGTTCAAGAGACTTTAGGTTCTTTTTATTAAACATTTAGGTTGTGAAAAGTAAAACAAAACTTATGGAAAATATGTGAATGGCCAAACTTATGTGTCACTTTTCTGGTCAACCTTCACTAATCGGCAATGCCTTTAGGTGAAGGTGAGAGCATAATTCATGGCGATGAAGGATGGTTTTATCTCTAAGTTACTTTTGCAAAAAGAAATGATAAAAAATGATATACAAATTAAAAGTATACACCCTGCACTTCAAAAGTGAGTGTGTGAACTTGTGGAGTTAGAAAAAATCAATCTCACGAAAATGTTCAAAATACACAAATCCCCCCACGGGGGATGGGGTGTGGGCGCTGAGTATCCCATTGCTCTCGTTTAATATTTTACAAATTTGCCAAATGAAAAGTGCCTCTTATTCCTTTTAGACTTGGATCTAAGGACTTACAAGCTGATATTATGAAATATTGGTAAAATGGGTCCTTTGGAAGGTAATTTTGGCAAGATTTGTCGATTTTTCGCCAGAGCTTCCTCCTCTTTTTCCTTGGACCTGCTAAAAACCAGGAAGTAAAATGTTTAGAATATGATGGCAAGCACAAAAGGAAAATAAAAAAATTTGAAAAATTTTACACTTAGAAAATTTCTAAAATTTTTCTAAGTATAAAAATTCCAATTTCTAGCTTAGATTCAATGCAAAATAGAACTTTTAGATGCTTGGATCTGATCTAGAAGATAATTTCTAAGTGTTATAGATCTGAAATACTTGCAAAATGATATGGATCTACTTCTTAAACACTTAGAAGAATAACAAAAAGGGAAAGTGAAAGATAGTAGATTTGATGATGGATGAGCTTTTCGGATCCCAATGCTCTTGACTTTGCCAAATAACTTTTAGAGATCTCTGAAAAATACACAATGTTAGAAAAATATGGCTGCCCAAAGGAAGATAGAACAACCGAGTTCTCAAATCTCCTTGAGTCTTTGGATCTGCAGCTAAACAATGCCAAACTTGCAACAAATGAGAGACTTAGTATGTTAGAATAAAATGAGATGAAATGAATCTAAGTACAACCCAATACTTACATTAACATCTCCTATTATCTAAGCATAAACAAACAAGTTAACAACTGTAAATGTTTGCTTCTATATATTCAAAATAGACTAAATCAACACAAGATGAAAGCATGAAATGACAAATATAAAGCCACAATATCACCTCATGTAGAATACAACAAAAATGCACCCGATGGACCTCCAAAGTCTTTCAATATCTTATTCAATAATAGCAATATACAAAGTAGCAGAGGTTCAATGCATCCATGAAACTCAATGGAGCAATGCCTTGCTTAAATAGAACTCTCCAAGGGAATTCGAATTGATGAAGGAGAGGAGAGTTAGGGTTTGGGGAATGACAAGTGGAGATCCAAATCCCAAGCGTTATATGGTAGGTGATCTCCATCACATGGGATGGCTGCCACCTAAGGTGGGCGCCTCCCTTCCCTTCATTGGGATCTCCATCAACCATGAGATGCACTCCACCTAAGGCAAAATGTCTCCCTTGAGGGAAGGTGCAAATCCCAAGGAGAGACAACTCATAGCTCTTTATTTAATGCCCAATCTCTCTCAAATTTGGTTGGCATCTTCCATAAATGTCTTCTCCAAGTCATCCCAGCCAACTCCCCAGACAAAAATCCACTCATTTAGGAGTTTGGATTTTCTCCAAATCCATTATTCTTGAATTAAATAATTCTTTTTTAATATTTTGGAGAG
Source organism: Larix kaempferi (assembly GCA_027924585.1). Classification (NCBI taxonomy): domain Eukaryota; kingdom Viridiplantae; phylum Streptophyta; class Pinopsida; order Pinales; family Pinaceae; genus Larix; species Larix kaempferi. The sequence goes on along the minus strand of BSBM01000753.1, from coordinate 30,793,091 downwards.
AAATTTATTCAAGTGAATAATAATCACTCAATACTTAGGAAAAGTGGGTTTAGGGGTTTTATGGGTGCTTTGGGTTAGAAAACAAGTACCCCCATGCTAAATTTCACCTCCTAACCCAACTTTTATCACTTTTTGACTTTAATTAAATTATTAAAAAACTCATAAACTCAGAAAAATTGTTTTTCTCAGAATGACTCAAAAATCCTAGGGGACCTAGTGCATGTCCATATGACTCATTATTGATGGCTAGCATGTTTAAAAAGTACATACACACAGGCTTTAATAATCTCCCTAAGTTTGACCATCATGGGAATACTCTAGCTTTGGAGGTGTGAGTGAAAAACTCAGGGATTATACACCATTGAAGAGTAGTGCATAATCCCTAAGGAAAACACTCTAGAGTATCCCTATGATAGCAAACCTAAGGTAGACCAAGCCCCTTTACAAAAAAGACTCATGCTAGACCAACTTATTACAATTCCCCCGCAGGGGTTTGGACATGCAAAAATTACGAAGGGCCAATTTTTTTTGGCCTGATGGATCTCGGAACACTGATGACGAACATTGATCACGTTTTCAACTTCAACGGTTCACTCGGAATCCACTAAGTGCAATTTAGTGGATAACAACCCCCAACCTGTTGTTTCCAGCAAAATTGAGCAAAGTTTCTAGCTGTACCAGCATACTCATACCTGCATATTTAATGCCTCAGTGTTCTGGAAACTTGTGCAACATAGCATACACCACATACCTATCATGCTTCTTGAGTAAAACCTGCAGTAGAATGAGAGGGAAAGAGTGGGAAAGGGTAAGAGAAGAGAACAGTCAACATTGAGAACATACAACACAAAGGAAACAAAAACTAGTGAGAATGGGCTTAGAGCTTACCTCTTTTGCTCTCCAACATCTGTTGAATGTTACTATGGTAGCCTTTGATGTCCCCTCCATTCTTTAACAAATATGCTTCTTGAATGATTCTCAACAACTTGCAGGAAGCCCACTCAAGAGTCAAAACCTTGGTAAAGATGAGTGACATGAGTGATAGAATGAGAACAAATGGAGTGAAATAGTGATTTTATCCATCCATAAACCTTAGCCATGAGTTGTGGAATCTATTCGGTGTTTCCCTTAGGCCCCACATGCAAAAAAACTGAAAATAAAGCCCCCAAAATATGAAATTCTGCAGGAGCATTTTGTTGGGCATGGGAGGGTTTGCCTAGGGACTGCTCCGAATTCACCATGGGTTCACTCAGGAAGTGCACTTCTAGGACTCAGGAGAGCTTACCACAAAGGCAGGGAGCACCCTTTTCAACCCTGGAGTGCACTCTCAGAAAACACACAGGATTCAATTTGGGGGAGCGCTTCAGTAGTGGGTGTATGATGGGTTGGGGGGACTTTCTAGACTTGCACAATGATTTGTAGAAGCACATTAAAATATATTTCCAATCAGTGTGCCCATGAACAGAGTTTATTTTCAGGAGCCTTGTTAAAAATAATATCATGTCTCCTTTTAAAATAAGATGAAGTTTCTATTCTAACAAACTGCCATGTGGATTGGAGCTCAACAGATCACTAGCGTTTATCACTCACAAGGGTTAATTTCCAAGAAATGGGGCTGGGGGAAAGATGGACTGTAGAAGACCAAAAATCACTACCATGGTGATTTGGCAAAAGGGCAAAACCAAGAGAAATGCTTAAGGGACATGGGCTTGTTGTAGAAGAGGCATTTGGGGTGAAGAATACCCTGGTAGATAAGTGACGACCAACAGCTCAGATGCACGAAATTAGGGACCAGGAAAAGAAGGCTTTCTTGGGCTCAACTAGAGTTTGGTAGAAGTTCCTCAACGGGAAAGCCAAGTAGTTTGCTTTGATTTCAAGCACCGAAGTTTATTTAGTCAAGCATCCGGTGGACTGGTAGATGTCTTCCAAATAACCCCCAATATCCATTGGTGGGATTCTATTTGTGAAAGGTCTTCGAAACATTGCATTTCTGTTTTTTCCGCCACTTGTTTGGTGGTCTAACACCCGACTTAAATACTAGAGTCAAGAATAAATTCTTTGACTCAATCCAACACCAATATATCTGCATTATTGAGCTTGACTCTATGTTTCAAATTGGGCAAGGGATCTTGTCTCTGGTGCTAGCTCGCTTGAACAACTTCATGGCTGAAATCCACGGCATTTCATCCAGGGGCCACCAGCACTGAAGATGACCAAATAGAGTGTCAGTTAAACTCTAGGCCTGCTCAAAAGCTGTCTACCTTCCATAGTAGGGGGGATTTAATTGCTTCCCATGTCTTTACAATATTCCGAGCAGCAAAGATACCTTTAATTTTCACTTTGGTAAGGGTGATGATGAGTTCCTGCAGACTCATCCCTTACAAAGCCCCATCATCTTTTATACAGGGGCCGAGACGGTGTCTTTATGTGTTCATCTCTCTTTGCAGATCATAGTACAGGTTCACAATGTTGAGCTGGACAGAGCTTGTATTCCAAGCTTCTGGATTATTGGGGAAAGTCTCCAGGTTCGGGTTCGGGTTTGGGTTCGGCGACCTTTAGGTTCGGATTTTCCTATGAGGTTCGGATGGGGTTCGACATAGGTTCGTCTATATACATTTTTTAAATTTTAAATATTTTATAAAATTAACCTTTCTAATATATTTTTATATTGTGTAAATAAAAAATAACATTTAATACAATTATATATAAAAAAAATTACTATTTACTATACTTAATACCTAGATTAAAACATTTAATATTTAAGATTATAAAGTGTATGCAATATAATGTATAATATATATAAATAAAAAAAGTTACCATTAATTATACACTAGTCTAAAATAACTTAAACATTTGATATAAATATATTATAACTTTATATCCATTAAATATATTATAACTTTATATCCATTAAAAATTAAATGTAGTCTCGATTTGGAATAACCACGAGGGCACAGGCTTGGCACGACCTGTCGGAAAGACCTGTCCACAACCTCGACGCCGGTTCCTCGACAACTTACCGGAAAACCTGTCCGCAGCCTCGACGCCGTTCCTCGACAACTTACCGGAAAATTTAAAGTCGTGGATCATGGGATCGGAAGACTGTTCGCACGTGGCACAACAGTTGGAACAATCGTGGATCGTGGGATTCCCGGAGACGGCCAGATAGATCGCAGAACCCGAGTTGGAGAGAAATCGCTAAAGGACGAAGAAAAACCCTGAATTTTTTTTTTTTTGAGGTCGGCTTTGAAGTTCATCGAACCCAAACGAACTTAATTTTTTTTTTTGAGGTTCGGCGAATTTCGAACCTGATGGTTCAGGTTCGCCGAACCCTGTGACTTAGCACTATACCATGAACAGTGAGCCCCTGCAGATTCTTCAGCCTCTTTGGCCTGTTGTCAACAACAACAGGGGATTGAAGGCCAACCTTGATACAAAAGCAGGCCTAATTATGAAGGAATGCTGTGAGTGACGATACAGTTGGCTTTGAATCCCTCCTCCACCCCTTTGAAAAAAAAGTTTCCATGTTGGTCTGGCTTTCTCAGAAGCCAAGATCTGCAAGTTGCAACAGGAGAATGATAGTTGCGAAGTTGAGGTGCCAGAAACTGAGCAGCTGATTGAAGGATGGGGAGGGCAGCACAATAATGACAAGGATGATCTTCTTGCCACCAGACTGATCTCTTCAGGAGCATGATATTTAAACTTTATAATTTGCTGATATTTTCTATGATCAGTGTATTTGTCAGGATGGCATCATTAAATTTCAGACTCTAGGACTTTTATATTCATGCCATGTTGTGCTATAATATTTTTTCCTAGATATGGTAAGTAGTTCAAGAGGATTTTTCACATTTATTATCCTCAAGACTAGTGCTAGTGTAGTCTGCCCTAGCAGCCGATAAATTAAAATATACAGGTTGATTGCTAAATGGAGAAGTATATCCTTTATCCAAAATGGCCCTGAAAGTTTCAGTCTCGCCCCAGAATCTGGTCAAGTAAATAATCCAAATCTAGCATAGTTGCAGGCTGTTTATGGAATTTTGGAGGTTTTGGGTTGAATTCAATCTCCCTCGAAACCTTTGAGGACATGACAAAACTATGTCCCTGGCACTTTGATCCACGAAACTATGCCTTGCACTCAATTTTCTGCAGGATTTGTTGCTTGAAATTTCACTGGAAAAAAGACAAATTCAGGTCATTTGGATAAAGATTATCCTACACAATTGCGAAATTGTGTGACAAATGCAGGCCGGCAGTCAAACTGTGTGATAAATGCAGGCAGTCAAACTGTGTGTCAAATTTTGCCATAAATGTAGGTTGGTGGTCAAACTGCACCGTGAACGTGAGATGACCCAAAATAGGTATACAATACATCAAAAAGGCTTCATAGCTTACTACCCCTGGTTGAAGGATAACTGACTGATTCATCTTGAAGGGATGGAATAATGTACCCTAAGCTGGGCTGTAACAATTTACATTGCCGGTTAAGTTTAAGCCAATAAAAATCAAAATCATTAAGAGTGCATAGTTGTTATCTGAATTGGTGTATCCATTCATTGTCCTTTGAATGTATGCATTGGTGTCAGTTTCCTTATTTTGCCTATATAAAAAATTGGGCCATGTTTCATATCTGATTAATCATAATTACTAATTAGTAATTTGTGTGCCATATTCTTTGGGTATGGTTTGCCAAATACACGGTTAAGAATAAGATGGAGGGCTTATGTTCTTAAATAAGTTGCAGTGTAAGTGTTCATTGTGTCTAAAAGCCAACATACAGGAACAATCAAGAAAAATCATCACTATTCTTTGCTAGACTGTCTTTGCGAAGACCCTATCTGAAATCCTTACAGATATCTGTCTAAAGAGAATTTAGTATTTTATATACTATCTCTATATCATAATTATCCATGTGGTGGCAGGGGTGGTGCAATCAAGTTTCTTGGTACAAAGCGACACCATGAAAAGTGGCTGCAGGACTCAGAAGACTTTGTTGTAATAGGATGCTTTGCTATGACTGAGCTTGGACATGGCAGTAATGTATTCGCTCAGCACTCAGATCAGTTTATTTGAGTTTAAGTTATTTCATGCACTGGTTACATCTTTAGAGATATTCTTGAACACTAACCATTATTGTTGCACAGGTGCGGGGAATCGAAACAATCACCACCTATGATCCCTCCACTCAAGAATTCATTATCACTACACCTTGTGAATCTGCTCAAAAGTACTGGATTGGAGGGGCTGCAAATGTAAGCATTCTGTTTCTGGTTCAATAATATAAATTATAATTTATTTGACATATTCAATTGAGTCAATTTTTTTTGTATTTGATGGCTTTGTTTGTGTAGCATGCCACCCATACTGTAGTGTTCTCCCAGCTTATTATCAATGGAAAGAATGAAGGTGTGCATGCATTCATTGTACAAATACGAGACAAATATGGGAAGACATGTTCAGGTGTACGAACTGCTGACTGCGGTCACAAAATTGGCTTAAATGGAGTCGATAATGGACGAATTTGGTATAGAATTTTCAGCAGTATTCAATGTTAGGATTTAGCAAGAAACTTAAAAGGACTGAATTTTTGGTCTGCTTGAACAGAATCTTTGAATTTATTTCTTGATAATGTTATTTATTGAGATGCAAATACTGATTTCATATAAACTTCTTGTAGGTTTGACAAAGTGCATATTCCACGTGAAAATCTCTTGAACTCTGTTGCTGATGTATCTCCAGATGGCAAGTATCATAGTCGAATAGCTGATCCTGACCAGGTGAGTTTGAGTGCCAAATTGCAACCTTAACAAAAGTCATGATTTGAATCTTCATATATATGAAAATGTAATGTTTAGAACCACCTTGTATTTAGAACTTTTCTTCTCATGTGATGATGTGTTATGCTAATATGCTGAATTTGGATTTTGATGATGAGCTGTTAAATCCAAATGTTCTATCTAGATTATATTCTGTTATAACCTATTTCAAATGGGTACTGATTTTAATTTATTGTCTATTCAGAGGTTTGCAGCTTTCATGGCCCCTTTAACAGGTGGTCGTGTGACCATTGCTGTTAGTGCTGTATATCAATCCAAGGTAAGATCCAAAGCAAATTTTAATTTGCAATTTTGCACCTTTTACTTCTTTCTGCAGAATGTTCTATCAAATTAATATGTTAAAAAAGTACTATTATTTGGGTTTGCTTCTGGTGTTCTTGCAGATTGGATTAGCAACTGCAATCCGATATTCATTGACAAGACGTGCTTTTCATCTCCATCCTGATGAGCCAGAAGTGTTGTTGCTTGACTACCCAGCCCATCAGCGTCGTTTGCTTCCGTTGCTTGCCAAAACGTAGGTTCACTGCATGCTGTAAGACTTTTTAGTAGTTGATACTGAAGTCATTAATTAAAGAAGAGATTGATGGATATAATGGCATCGATCATAGTTCACCACTCTTTCCAGAATATGGCTATTTGAATTCTCTGGTAAATAATATAGTTTGCTGTGTCACAAATTTGCAACTGATATTGGTAACATTTGTAAATCTTTATATGCTCTTTATCTGGGAAAAAAGAGCTTATCGTGATCTGAAATAATAAATTAACTTAGATAAGAATGGCAATTTGTTATTGTGAAATTGTGAATACATGCATCAATGAAGTAGTCCTTGAAATGACTTTTGAAGGGCTTACTTATCAAAAAGGCAGGAAGAGTTCTTTAAGGGGTATTGTAAGTGTTTCTTTTGTGCAGATATGCTATGAGTTGTGCGGCAAATGACCTTAAGAGGATATATTGGAAAAGAACTCCTTCGGACAGCAAGACTATTCATGTTCTTTCTAGTGGATACAAGGCTATGTTCACATGGCATAACATGAAAACGTTACAGGTCACTGAAAGAGAATAGCTGTCAATTTTGATTATCATCATATGATTGATTGGCATCCTTTTGGATTTTCTCTGTATCTTGTCATTGTTTTTTCCATTTATAGTATATAACTTCGAGTGTCTTTGGAATGGGGAAGAGGGTGGTCCTGTATGTAATCTTTTGTTCCCTTTTCTGAAAGACTGCAATTAGTCTTACATTGATCGTTATAAGTATTTGAGATGCAGGAGTGCCGCGAAGCATGTGGCGGACAGGGTTTGAAAACAGAGAACCGTATAGGTCACCTGAAAGGTGAATATGATGTGCAATCAACATTTGAAGGAGACAACAATGTACTCATGCAACAGGTATCAAGATTGACACATATATGACACATTATAATTTTAAAAGTTTGCTTCTGGTTGCTGATACTGTTACTAAGGGCACATCTTGCCAGATGCTCGGAGATTAATGGTTTTCATGTGCTATTCACAAAAGGCTCTTACCCTATTAAGAATTTTCTGGGAATGAGCCAGAGGTACCCTAAAACAGCCAGTTGCCATCTTAAATCTAAGTTGCATGGAAATGGATCCAGATATGATACAGATCCACTGGAATTTTTGGAAAGTCAAGATCAGGATACAGGGAAACGACATAAAAAAATGCTGAATCAGAAACATAGAAAATTAAATTTCTGAATAACTTCAAATCACTCTCACAAATTCAGAAATGTAGACTGCTATGAGAAACTTAGATTTGTAGGATATGAAAAGTTGGGCTTTTTATGGCGTTGTGGTTTGCTGCATTATTTTTTATTTTATGTTTTTTTAATACGTTTTTAACAAAAATATATATTTTTTGGAGGATCCACCAACTTGACTTTCCAGCAAGACAAAACAGATTGCAAACAGATCCTCAGTGATTTCAAATTGAAAACATATCCACAGTGGATCTGAATTTGGATCCATGGAAATGTGGATCCTTGATTCTCAATAGCTGGATCCGGTAACATAGTATTAAATGGGCAGAGCTGAGGAAGTACAGAGTAGCCTGACATGACAAGGATGATGCTATGTGCATTATATCTTGAGAAAACTAGTATTATAGTAGTTACTCATCCATGCACATATTCATTCATATCCATTTCGATATCCTCTGGTCCTATATTTCATTTATTCTTGAGAAAGGGACCTTCCCAGACCTACCTTTGATAACCTTTTCTGGTCATTAAAATTATTTTAAGAAATTTGAAGAGTTCTTGCAACAGAGTTTGTTACATTTTACCTCAGTGACACTCTTCCAAGTTCCAACCACCCTTGTCGCAACAAACTTCTTAGTTCTCTTGGAAAAAAAGGCTTGGTAAGGCACTTGTTTGTTAAATTTTCCAGCAGAATTACCTTCATATGGCAATTTTGTTTGGACAAAAAACGTGATTATGGAAAAAGTCAACTTCAGCAGTCTTCAGTGTTCACATGGATATTTCTGCATAGTCCCCCTTACAAAGAGGCTGAGGCATCCAAACATCTGAATTGTTCCTTTCTAAACTCAATTTACTGGGACAAATATATTTGGGGCCGATACTAGAACTTGCACACTAACAGAGCTCATTCTTTTCTGCTCAGGTGAGTAAGGCACTATTTTCAGAATATTCCGCTGCTCATAAGAAGAAAAAACCATTAAGGGGTTTGGGCCTAGAGCACATGAATAATAATCGGCCTGTAATTCCAGCAATACTCGATTCGTCCACATTACGAAATATTGAGTTCCAAGTGAGTCTTTCTTCTTTTAGCATCTTTATTGCTTTTGCTTTTGATTAATATTTTCATACTGTAAATGTAATTTTCTTCATGTTGGAATTTGGATATTTTAGTTCTGTGATATGTCAAATTAGGGATTTATAAGTGTACTTGTAAGGAGTGCAGATGGATATATTCCATTTGAGAGAGCGTGATTTATTAGAACGTTTGGCAACAGAAATATCTCAACATGTTTCTCAAGGCACAACGACAGCAGTTGCTTTCACCATGGTATGTGATATCTGCCAATTGGAAAAATGAACTGACATTTCTGTTATTAGTGCTGTATCCAATGAAAATGGAATATTTGATGATTAGAGCTATGAATTGGCGGAGGATTTGGGGAGAGCTTTCTCTGAACGAGCAGTATTGGAATCTTTCTTCTCGGTTGCGACAAAACTTGCTGCTGGTGCTATGAAGGTGTGTTGAACTGAAATTTAACTCAATATTTTAAATACGCCTTTCCTTTGATTAGGTTAGGCCAATCTTGTTTCAACGAATATGAAAGTCAAAACATTGTCTTTACCATATCATCTTTCTTCTTATTGCTTTTCATATATGACACTTTTGCCTCTGCATTTTGGTTTGTAGGATATTCTAGGACTTTTGAGGATCATTTATGCATTGATCACTGTCGAAGAAGATATTTCATTCCTCAGGTACACAAATAAAGCAGAACAATTACTGAGATTTTTGTTTTTTTTCAATGTTTTGTGCCCTTCTTATAGGTTCTTTTTGTTTCTCAACTTCCTTTGGAAATCACAAAAGCTAGTGTTCGAAGGCTTGTTAACTTCATTCTTTCTCTGATTTATTCACATGTCAAATTTTAGGCTTTTGTTATGGACCAGTGATCAGATCTGTGAAACATTTTAATTTTGTCAGTGCTATTAATAACTGCAATTGATAATATGTGCATCTTTGACGAGCCAATCACAGGTATGGATATTTATCACCACAACAATCGCAAATGATCCGGAAAGAAATTGCAAAGTTGTGTAATGAACTGCGACCACATGCTCTGTCTCTGGTTGATTCCTTTGGAATTCCTCAGCCATATCTAAGTCCAATTGCATTTGACTGGATTGAAGCAAATTCATGGGCAGCAGTTCATCAGTAGTTGAGCTTCTTTTACTGCAACGAAGTAGTTCTTATCTTTTAACGATTTTTCATTTTAAATAAAGTTGATTTAAAATACCAGTATGGACTATTGGTACTTTGAAGAATGATAGTTTATAGTTGGATCTATAGGTACCTTAATCTCAAAAGGTAGAAATATTCAGTGTTCTTGCAGTAAGAAGGAAGTTTCCTTTTCTGTAGGCTCCAGTGTAACTATATTTTTGTGATTCTGTGTAATTATATTAACTATATTATTGTGATTCTGGGTACTATTTGTAGGCCTCCAAAATTACTGGGAAAATGATGGGAGGCCTTTGTGTAATCACTAATTTATTGAAATAAAGCAAAGCAAATTGCAAGGCAAATGTTTTGGAGTCCCTGTAAAGTAATTACACCATTTGTGATCTCTGTTATAATCCAGCATCTTATTATAACATTTCTGTTATGTATTTTACTGAATTATTTGGATATTTCCACTCCAAATATATTTTGCTTCATATAAAATCTAATGCAAATTTCATTTCATCTACTCACTATAAATTTCCATATTGCCTCATAGAGTCTTTAAGAGTAAGACTTCTCATTTTATTTATTTGTTCTCTCTATTTCCTTCTTTAGTATGGGGAGGTTATGTAGAATCTGAAATGTTTCTTCTTGTCAAGCTTCCAGACCTTCCACTTGGGAGTTCGGTCAGGCTTTATTGAAGCTGCCACTAACAACTTTTCCTAATTGTTGGAAAAAGGCTCACAATTGGACTTACAAAAATCTTATGCTCACTAATGTGCTTATGTTCTATTAAATACAACTAAAGAAGAAACTATCAATATATACCCATACGAAATAGACACCATCACAATTTTGTTTGAAATTTTAATATCATGTAAACAGAGCACAGAATATAGGTCATAAAAGAGCTCTTGCTGATTTTTTTGAAATTTTAAAATCATATAAACAGAGCACAGAATACAAGCCATAAAGGAGCTCTCGCTGAATAGTCATCTGCCAATAAAATTTAGTGTACCAGATTGCCATCCGCCAGTAAAATTTAGTGTACCAGATTGCCAAATAATAGGTACCCATCCAACCAATAGATTTTTGGAGGGGTGACATTGCACTCCAACTTAGTATTTATTATATCTTTTGTATTATGTGAAATTTAAGTTAGTAGATACTATTTTTTTGTAAGGCTTGTACCCACAAAGTTTCGAACCGGTGACCTTACGCAAGGAAGAGTGCCTTAACAGTACACCCATTTACTGTCTATTCTACGCCCTGTGAGCTAAGTTAGTAGACACTATTGTTAATGGTAATGGTTAAAATATATGTAGATGTTTAAATCAGTGGCTAGGTGGTTATATCACTATAACCAAGACATGATGCTCTATAATAATGTGACGATGGATGATTAACTCGAGAGGTATATAATGGGGTATGTACTTCTGGTTGCATTAAGAAATAATGATGTTTTTTCTTTTTTTCTTTTTACATTAATGTGTATGTTATTTTTGGATGCACCAATAACATGCAACATAGGCAATCCTGCATTGAAAAAGCTTCTCAATAGTGGTGCACAAATATGAAAAGTTAATTTGCAGAGCTCTCAATATCCGATGAGGAAACATGTTATGTCTTCCAATAATGAAGATAATATAGTGATATAACCACAACCATGGAAAGATCTGTCCACTGGTAAAATTCTCTAGCGAGCTACTATTTAAGCAAAGGAGGACTATTTCCATTGAACTTTTGTTATAACTAATAAGCACACATTGCCCACTAATTTTTGCCTCCTTGCTACACCACCAAGGAAGTGAGCTATTACTAGATCACATAATGATTTTAGTAAATGGTATTACTGGTTGACTCATACAATTGTCATAACAACTTTTATGTTCAAGCATTCTCTCATGCCAAAATAAAGTTTTAGACAACATGGGTTTGTGGCTGCTTCTTAGTGTTGGGTTATCCCTTGGAGCTATGTTTTATATTTTGTTTCTAGTGTTATTGTCCCAAACCTACACTTCAAGGGGTAAAGCCTTAAAACACAAGTGCAACACTAGGGAAACTCAAAGGGGCTACTCACTGTCACTGTAGTAGCTCTCTCTCTCTCTCTCTCTCTCTCTCTCTCTCTCTTTTGACACAATGGCTTTCCCCGGAGATAGAATTATTAAGTATGCAATGAAGGCTCTGTTACCAACTATTTTGTACAGTAGCTGAGTTTCTTGTGAGCCGCCAGTTTATTGAACATGATTCATGTTCATCATCAGTGTTCAGAAGTCATTTTCAGGGCAATTTTGCCCCATTTGTAATAACTGCATGTTCATACCCCCATGGGGAATTTGTAAAAAGTTGGTCTAAACGGGGTCATTTTATAAAAGACTCGGCTATCCTCAGGTTTAGCCATTTGGGAGATACTCTAGAGTGTTTTTTCCTTGGGAATTATGCGCTACTCATCAGTGGCGTATAATCCTTGAGTTTTTCACTCATACTTCCAAAGTTGGAGTATTTTTCATGGTGGTCAAAATCTAAGGTGGTTATTATAGTCTTGTGTCTAGGATTTTTTACGTGTTAGCCATCTCGATTGAGTCGTATGAACATGCACTAGGTCTCCTAGGAGTTTCGTTTGATTCCGAGAAAAATAATTTTTCTCATAATTTGGACCATTTTTTAATGGTTTAAATGGATTTTTTCAAAATGTGATAAAAACCTCATATGGAGGCGGAATTTGGCATGGGGAGGCTCGTTTTGACGCTCAAAGCGCCCTCTTTACCCTAGTAATATTTCTTTCCGGATTCCGGGCAGCTACGTCACTCTTGGAGCAGTTTTGGCTAAGGATGCGGCAAACTAGATTTTAATTGTTAAAAAATCACAAAGTGCACAATATGGCAAAACTCAGAAAATGACAAAAATGATTAAAAAATCATTTTTAAAGGTTTGAAATTGAGTTTCATAAAGGATACGAATACATTGGAGTGTTAAGGCATGGTTTTGGAATAAATCTAAGTCTTTCACGTGGGCCTCTCTCCACGTCAACAAGCTCACGGGTTGAGCAAGTTGGGGCTTTGAGGTGGTCGGTTATCATTTGAATGTTAAAGCATATAATAAACAAAGGTTATGGATATACAAAGCATTGATTAAGGAGATGACGTGAGCAACTAACGCATGGCCCCTCCCTCACGTGGAAATTCTTCACGCATGGCTCACGAATTGTGGATTGGTGGTTCTGTATTTAATGAATGGTGGGCGCATCCCTTGGATTGTGGCAACATCAAGCTTGGCTCTTTTCAAGAACTCGAGTCAACACATGCGTTAAAAGTCCAAGCATATCCGATGTGGCTCACGCATTCCTTCTTGAGCTCACGTCTATTCCATATGGAGATCACGTGATTGGCTTGGTGTACATTACAATGTTTGGTGGAGCTTCCAATATTGGAATGGGGGGTGCCTTGCCAAGGTGGAGGCCACCTCTCCATTCACCATTACTACAACTCGAGTTGTCCATTGAGTTAGCTCTCCAAGCTTGATCTTGATTGGGATTCGACTTTCATGTCTATTGCCATTTGGCTCTCTTGGTTGCCAATTCGAATTATGGATCTAGCTTCTTGTTTTTTGTATAAAGAGAGCTCTCATGCTCTTGTTTTGGGATGGAGATTTTGGGCAAGAATACTCTATCAAATTTATATTGTAATACTTCTTTAACATTTGGAATAAAGAAGTGACTTTGGAGGTCTATGCAAAGGCTCTTTTGTGTTGCGGTTTCATCCTTCAGAGGTGTTATCTTTTTCACCCTGCTCTCTCATTTTGCAAATTATTTTCAATTGTCACGTCCCCTTCCATCATTCCAAACCACGGAGGGAACATGACTGACATTCCAAGGCTTATTTGACATACTCAGCCCCATCCATTACTCAGAAATTCATAATAAATAAAAACTTCTGTGTGCAAATTCATACTCAATATAAACACGACGGAATTAAATCATATTTGCAAACACACAAACAATAATGCATCAACATATCTATTACAGGTATATGATGGATCAACATGCAGAGAATTAAATCTCGTTCTCATGCTATGCACATACTTCATGTCAATTTCATTAAGATAATCATTTCATTTCATTAACATGGGCAATTAACATTAAGAACATAACACATAATGATCATAATTTAAACCAAAGAATCTACTTATCTTTGAGATGAAGTTGTCCAACAACTGGTTATGTGAGAGCAACGTTCCACCCAACCATAGATCTCTGTCCAACCTATATTCTTTCAGCTGAGAAATCACCCTCGAGCTGGGTTGTGTATCCACTAAGGAGGAACTAGATGGGCTCACTCACAGCCATGGTTTCACTCAACAGCTATGCTAAGCCAACACACAGTTGGGTTTATCAAGCATACAAAAAAGACAAAGGAGGAGGATGCTAAGCCAGTGAGCTCAACCACAAAGCTACAGGCATCTCAAATGAACTCAACAATCATGGCACCCACAATACTTACCACACCCAACACAAGGAAGGTCCCCTTCTTTGCTACACAGTCCCTCAGGCGTCCCTTCCCTCCAGTGCTCTTTAGGGTGGGCATAGAAAGGTCCAGCTGCTAATAATTCTAGCCTTCACTGGGTTTATCAAGCAAATCCAACCTCTGCTCAGTCATTCACACTTGGATTTCTCACAACTCTGTCATCAAAATACTCAATCCCGTCACTGGACTTCTGGGCTATGAAAATTGGGTTTTTCTATGGATTTCGGGGTATCTAATACTCTCAATTTCGCCCCAAGGTTCATATCTATGGATCCCCCATTGGATTTCACTGTCAATACTCAACTCTGGGCGTTTATGTTTCTTCAAAACGTGGGTTCTTGAAAAGTTGCGATTTCTGGTTTTGCTCACTATTAGGAATTCGTAATGGATGAAAATTGATGCTGGGATGTTCCACAATGGAATGAGAATGAGGAAGAAGCAACTCCCATGAGGTAGGGTGACTTGTGGTACAAGAAAAACAAAGCCCATACTTGCCATACGATTTTCTGGGCTACCCATGCTCCATTGAAGCCATGGACTGAATTCTTCAACAACTTCTTTACAACAGAATTAAATGTCAACAAGGAAAATCAAATGAGTTCTCAAGATGATATTTGGCAGCATATGGTTCATCCCCACAACCCCCTCACCACTCCCTAGTGGAATACACATGGCCCCTTCTCATTCGTTGCTTCCATAGCCAGTTTGATATTTTATTGAAATATTAATATTTACATCAATTTACAATATTCCATGGCTTAATAGCACATGGGTAACAAAATATCAAATGCTTGTCCATTCTAAATAAAATCCAAACATACACTAGTGGGGTCTTGGCCTTGAGCTCCACGCTAGGGAAACATACATCGCATGTATACAATATTTACATTAAAAGCTAGTATTTCATAAGGGTCAAAATTGGGGTATTACATCAATACTAGCTTTATAAGACTATCAATCTAGTACATAAGCATTTGATCTTCTTTGTATGGTTGAGAGTGGTGTTTTTCGGGGATCATCGAAGGTGGAGAAAGGCTTGAAGATCAAGCTTCTCTTCATTAAAAGGAGCTCTTATCATCTAACATATTCACTTTGCAGGGATTCCCAAGCCTTCTACTTCCAAGTGAAGAGACATAGCTATCATGGGCTAGCCTTCATCCATCAACATTATTTAAAAACAATCTTTGGTTACTTTGGCTACTAGATCCATCCTACTTTCAAGTTGTGGAAAACCCAAGTCTATCCTTCTCCAGGCTAAGAAATCCCATCAAGTTTGTTTTTTGCTTTTGACAAGCTTGACCCTTGCCTCGTTTTGATCTTCTCTGTACCTTCTCCATTCGTCTTCCTCCTTCAAACCCTTTGTCTTGCTCTCGTTTTTCCTCCTTCTAGCTTCATCCTAGCCTTGTTTTCTTTCTTCACATACCCTTACTTTTCTCCTATCTTCTGCTCCTTTTTGCCACATTATATTTTGCCATTGTTTTGGGTACTTTCCAACCTACTTTTGCCTTCAGTTTGCTGCTTGCTTGGCTTACTATTAGGCTCTCCTTTTTGCCACTGTTTGGGCACTCATTTACCCACTTTTCACCACTTTTTTCAGCTCACTGTTTGGGTGTTTCCAGCCCACTGTTTGGGTACACTTTTTCATCTCTGACTTCTTCTCCTTCCCCAACCTTGTTTGCTTGTTTGCATAAGGTTTACATTTCATGCTTAATCTCATAAAAGTTTAAAGTTAGATCTTTTTTCTCTTTTTTGCTTTGAGTTATAAATAGTTTGTTTCAAAGTTTTAGTCTTAGATCTCATCATTTTATTTTTTGCATTTCATTATTTAGATCTAGTTCTTTTCAAAGTTTATAGTTTTCATTCATTAGATCTCATTTTATAAAATTAAAATTTGCATTTTAAAAAATGAATGGGCATATAGATTAGCTTGTTAAGTTTTTTGCATTTAGTTCATTTTTCTAGATCTCATGATCCTTTGTCATTTGCTAATGCTAATGGGTCCTTGAGTTTGTGCATTGTGATAGGTATTTGAGAAGAAGGAGCAAGAGATTTTGAAGTCAAGAAGTTTTGAAGGAAAATGAAACCAAGGAGAAGATAAAACCTAGATTGCAAAACCAAGAACAAATCACTCTCTGTAAAAGCTCTTAAGAGATTCTTCACTTTATTTTAGTTTATCTCTCTCAAAGTCCTTTTCAAAGGTTGAATTCCCAAGGCAGTTGTAATTGATTAATAAAGTTCATAAGTGGGGTTTTTAATCCCCCACATCCAACTTCCCCCATTTGAGGAAGTTTGTAGTGTTCTTTGGTTGGTTTGGTCTTTAGCTTAGATTTTATTTCATGCTTAGATTAGTTGTCCATTATTTTATTTAGGATACTAATTGTTTAGCTTAGCTTCACTTTTGCATTTAGAACAATAATTGCTAGTTAGCTTTCATTTTTAGAGCACTAAGTTGTTAGTTAGTCATTTTATTTCTTATTTGAGCTATCATTGTGTTTCTTGTTTTAAATTGCTTGATCTCTAAAAGGAACCAAAGTCTCTTGAACTTTGTCATAATACAAGTCAAGAGCACTCTATGTCGGAGAGCATTATTGTTGCATTCTTGCATTTGCATATAGATTAGATAAGTCTCTTGAACCTCTGTCATAAGACAAGTCAAGAGCACTCTCTGTCGGAGAGGTTTGTTTATGCTCTAACTAAAATTCGCAACACATTTCCCATAATAAAATTTGAATTTATTCGTTGCTCCTTGCCGCGTACGCTCTGCCCAACCCTAAAAAAGTTGGAATACTCAGAAACGGCATTGGTTTCCTAATCTTGCAAGTTCAAACCATAATAAAATCATTAACCCCATAACCAACGAACCGACGTTGTTCGATAAGTACTCAAAAGTGGGGAACTCCTAGTGAGGGCGCCGGGCAACCCAACCTCGGACACAATGCTGGTTAAGTTCCCTGAACACCAAGCTGTGATCCAGGCCGGTTCGTCATGTCCTTGAACGGGGCCACCTAGAGTACTTCTTCTGGTTAGATTTCCAGGACATTGTGTTCCGGTTGGAAATTCCCTAGCCTTAATAATCAAGAACACTTAAAATTCACAATAAAATTTACCAAGAACACTTTCAAAACGATCTCACGAACATTATACTGAGACTTGTATTTTCAGCATCCCAAGCACTTTATTGACTCCATTTGGCACTGGTCTTCAAAACTCATTTGTATCACCTTAATCTGGACCATTTGTCCTTTATATTTGCTTAAGTCATTATTTATCTGTGGATGCTTTAATTTCCAAGTCATCATATATTGTTATTTGAATCTCATTGTGTTTTGTAATTGCAACGTGGATTGCTAGTATTATTGTGTTCATAAAAAACTCCTAAACAACACCCATCCGCATCATATCACCAAAAAAACACTTACAAAACATAGAGCCATAGACAACTCTTTGTTAGGGACAACCCCCCTTGGCTTCGTTAGGAGTTTGCCTAAACAGAGGAGCTGGGATTCAGGTGACAGTACCTGGCTCATTGCTTGCTCCCAAGGCCACACCTTCCCCACTTGTAGTGAGGGAACAACTTTCGAAATATTTCTGCTGCTGGTGTGCATCTTGGCGGACAACAGGATCAAGAATAGATGGAGAATTCGACTTAGTAAAATAGTGATGTAAGATATACTTTACATTTTAGTGGATGATGAGTTGCTAAGACTAGTCTCAGTCCAAGGGTTACAGAGTCAAGAAATATGAACAAAGAGGCCTTGGAGTAATAAGAAGAAGACATAATCAAGCCACACATTGATGTGCCATGACTAGTCCAAAGGAAGATCATATCATTGCCAACTTTTAGATTTGAAAAATTGTTCCTTTTTCTTTTTAGGTAGTCTCCCTGGATTTGTACAAGTTTCTTGAAGGTGATCTATTTGATGATAGTGCCAACACCTAAAGGCCTTATTTTCATAATCTAGGCTTTGAATGAATTTGTAGTTTCCATGTTTCACATTTTGTTTGGAAGACATTTACTGGGGTCAATCTCTTGTAACCCTATATGGTGCCAAAAGGGAAGAGGCATATGTGGGAGTTGTACCCATATCAACATTTTGGATACCACGATAGTAGTGGGATCAAACCTCGAAAACCTTGCAGCTATTGAGACCCCTGCTCTTCCCAAAAACTAAGGCCCCTCATCAAATATTTTCTTGTTATCATCCGAGAATAGAACTCTACTACAAAGGAACCTTTAGAGTACAAAATGATCTAACAATTTTTGGTCTAATTAGAATATATCCATTGGTGTAGATCTTCTTACCATGGTTATAAACCATTAAATCTATATATGCTTGCTTTAGATTTACGTGTTAAGAAAAACTCATTTACCTCTGAGTTCTCGACCTCCAAAGCTGGCACCTCATCCAATTTCTCAACAATATATGGATTTGATAATTGGCATTTGTGCAAACAAGGAGATGTCTTGGATCCAATTGCACCCTTATAAGAAATCAAACTAGAGGATGCAGGTAACCCCAAACCCACTTACCCCTACGTAATATGATCTGAAAATTATCCAGGATCTTTATAACCAATATTTGCATGTGAATGTTTAAATGCTAAAATCCATTAAAGAGGCTTAAATGACAAATTTAAAGAGCATATTTGAAGCACATAAGCAATTAAAAGAGATGCAAACCAGAAAATGAAGACAAGAGATGATAACAGAGTTCACCCTTTTTGGGCTATGTCTCCGGGCTGCTTCCAATGAGAAGACCGATCTTATTAAGTCTTCAACGGTTACAAATTGAGTGTTTTGGAAACACTTCTGAGTTCTGACTGTCAAACGCAGAAACAGACTGCAGCACTGCGTCCGTCTCGATATTATGAGAAAAATGAGTCATAAACTCGAATACCTTTGCCTGAGATCTCCTCTGGCACGCAATTCAAGACAACAATCCTACAAAGAAGACAAAATAACACTTTGTGTACGGATTCTTCCTCGGGATCCGTTCCCATTAATGGCCTCTGTGCCTTGGGAATTGTGCCCTAACTTGTCTTTTAAACTATGCAAAATTGCGATGTGCAAACTCGAACTTCCAACTCCAAACATGCCCGTGGCTTGGTTTTTCGTGGCATTTTATAATGTTTAGGCGCCTACAACTTAAAAGCAATTCACGCTGGTTACCACACAGTGGTGGGGTGGTGCCTAGTGGTAAGGCACATCGCTAACAGGGGAGAGGTCCCGGGGTCAAACCCGTGGGCCTCTCCTCCTTGCTTGTTCTTTTGAACGATGGCGCATAACATATTACCATGTTTGATATATGGTTAAAACTATTGCAATGTGGCATTGAATATATTAAATGGTTATGATATGGTTTATATAGTTTACACCTTGGCACATTTGAATGGCGCGTTGTATGGTTTGTTACATTGGTTTGTTATGATATGGTTCCATATTATATGGTAATGCTATGGTATATAGATTTGTTTGTGATATGGTTAGCGCCCACCATATGGCTTGTTATATGGTTATAATATGGCTTATAATATAGTTTATAACATAATGGGGGCCTCGGTGTTGGCATGGGGTCAAGGGCTATGCCCTTGGTCCCCCCTATTTTACAACAATGGAGCTTATGGTGACATTTTTGTAGGTTTTGGGTTCAATTCCCATGGCTCCAACCAACTTATAACCATCTTTTTAAACCATTTATAACCATTTTAAAACCATTTTTAAGTTTTCTTGTCGAAACTTCAACTACTGACAACTTCTTCATCTGGAGGCCATTTCGCACGAAACAAGTGTCAATGGAAAGCTGTCGAAGAGCTCTTTACCAACGGTAACCTTTCAACCATTGGTCCAAAAGCTTCTTAGTGGGGAGGTTTGATCCAGGAGGATCATATCACCGTTGATCAGGTTTAGAGTCAATGGAGCTTATGGTTACCTTTTTATAGGTTTTGGGTTCAATTCCCATGGCTCCAACCATCTTATAACCTTCTTTTTAAACCATTTATAACCATTTTTTAGCCATTTTTAACTTTCCTTGTCGAAACTTCAACTGTTGTCAACTTCTTCATCTGGAGGCCATTTCGCACGAAACAAGGGTCGACGGAAAGCTGTCGAAGAGCTCTTTACCACGGTGACCTTTGAACTGTTGTTTGAAGACTTTAAACCTGATCGAAAATGATATGATCCTCTTGGATCAAACCTCTCCACTAAGAAGCTTGTGGACCACCAAAAGCATAGAATCATTCTGCAATCAAGTGAAGACATGTTCGTCTCACTTGTCCCGTATCACTTGTCCATTCTTGGAACCTGTACATCTGACTCAACATGACAACAATCAACACTGCACAAACATTGTTAAGTACATTAACCCATTTTTCAACAAAATCTTCATTCAATATTGTAGGAACCAACCATATACTGTTGTTCAGTAATAAGTTGAATATCATCATTGAACATGTGATAGAGTTTGTACCCATATCATGCTTATGTTTTATCATAGGAACATTATCAACCAAAATAGGTGTATTGTGATGCAATGACACTTCCTCTTCATGCTTAGGATTATTTTCTTCCTTAACTTGCATAGACAAAAGTGCCAAATTCCGACTTGCATTAACAACCCTTTTCAATTGTTGTGTAGTTCCCAATCATTTGTCATTTTTATATGAATGTGAGTGTACTATGTACTCAATTCCTTCCTTAAAAAAATGATATTGATTATGTTCTCGATAGAAGATTGATTTTCGATCATATAAGTATGGGCTACACAACACAATTCCACATATATCTAGTGGAACCACATCAAATTCAACTTCATCTACAAACTTGGATGTAATTTCAAACTTGAGATCACATTGTCTTGTTACTTGTAAAATTTTATCTTTGCATATCCAACCTAGTGGATAAGGTTTCTTGTGTGGTTTTGTTGTTAATCCCAATTGCTTAACTACTTCTGAAATAAGATTAGCTTGAGATCCACTATCTATGAGTGTGTCAAGCTTAGTTTGTTTAGTGATTACCCTTACATGAAACAATGCATTCCTTTTTCTATCCTTAGAATTGTCATGATATTTAGAAGTAGAAGCACATGAAGAGCCAATGTTAGAATCATTACCAACAATAGCTTTACCTTTCACACCTACGATTGATATCTTGGTTTCGTCCTCAGCATCTGATCCAAGGTCCTCAATGATAACCATAGCTTTCTGCTTCCCTGTCCGATCCTTAAACCACTTCGATTTCAATTCTGGATGTAGCTTCCAACAATGTTCTGCATCATGTCCATCTCTTTGACAATGAGAACAAGAAATCTTTGTGTCCCCTTTCTTCACGGTGGTTGTATGTTTCCTCTTCCCTTTTGCCTTGCCTTCTTTTGGCTGACTGGATTCATTTGAAGAAACATCATGAACACTCTTCCCTTTGGATTCAATGTGTGTATCTTGTACACATACCTCATCAAGGTTAGTAGGATTAAACATAAGTATTGTACGACGCAAAGAATGATGTGATCCAACTATGTACTTAAGAAGAATTTATTGAGTGTAGAGAGGTATACCAAGTATTAAAGCTCTCTTCCGAAATTCTTGTGTGTAATCTTGCACACTTTGACCCTTACATTGCCTCATATTTTGCCAATCCATCATTGCTTGTGTATGTAACCCAATGGATAAAATTGCTTTTTTAATGTTGACTTGAACTCATGCCAAGAGGATATAATATTTCCCTTTGAGGCCAAATCCTTTTGAGTTCTACTCTCCCACCATATGAGAGGGGTCCCTCCAAGTCTGAGAGAAGCTAACTGGATTTTCAAGCTATCTTCATTAAACTTTTGAATCCGACAATAGACTTCAATCTGACGGATCCAATTATCTAATGTTTCAACATTAAGTTCTCCATTATAAACATGTAACTCAAACCTAATATCAAGCCTTAATTGAGGCATATTGAGATCAATTTTCTGTTTAGGTAAAGAATGTAAAGAACCATCAAGAAAAGATGGTGATGATGGAGGAGATTTAGGAGGTTCCTCACCACCTTCTTCTTCTTTACCTTTTCCATGAGAAGAACCACCTTGTTCGCCCTTCTTCCGATCTTGATAAAGTTCTTCCACCATACTTTGCATCTTCATGAAAGCTTTAAGAAAATCCCCTTCATAAAGAATTGAAGAAGTCCCATCATCTCCTTTTTCTGAATCCATTTTCCTTCTTCTTGATCCAATCTCTGGATCAAATTCTTCAATCTCTCCTTCACCTCTTTGAAGCCTTTCTCTTGTTAACATAAATAAACTCACAATGCAATGGTTAAGCTGTTTTGATACCAAACTTGATCTGAAAATTATCCAGGATCTTTATAACCAATATTTGCATGTCAATGTTTAAATGATAAAATCCATTAAAGAGGCTTAAATGAAAAAATTTAAAGAGCATATTTGAAGCACATAAGCAATTAAAAGAGATATGCAAACTAAAAAATGAAGACACGAGCTGATACCGGAGTTCACCCTTCTTGGGCTATGTCTCCAGGCCACTTCCAATGGGAAGGCCAATCTTAATAAGTCTTCAATGGTTACAAATTGAGTGTTCTGGAAACACTTCTGAGTTCTGATTGTCAAACACATAAACAGACTGCACTACTGCGTCCATCTCGAATTTCTGAGAAAAATGAGTATAAACTCGAATACCTTTGCCTGAGATCTCCTCTAGCACGCAATTTGATACAACAATCCTGCAAATAAGACAAAATAACACTTTGTGTATGGATTCCACCTCGAGATCCGTTTGTTAGGATATTCCTATACTCCATCCTAGTCCTTCTAACATTTCTGACATTTTCAGTCCTGCGTGCAAAATTAGGGTTTTGCATGCAATTAGGGTTTGCAGCACCAGCACCTAGCCCTTGCCAAACTAGCCCCAGGAGCTTCTCTCGGATCAGTCTTAGCTCTCCTAGAGCTTAGTGCGTCCTCCTTTCAGTTATTGCATGATAAGGGCACCCTTCTTCACCTACCAGTCAAGTTTAGTTCAGTTATCTTCAGTTCTTCCTTGATTTAAGGATTAACTGACTCCTAACTGACCTTATCACTCTTTTGGACCTCCAGTGTGACTAGATAGACTGTTTTGACTCCAGTTAGCTCCATGAGCGCCCCCCACTGAGTCTCCTTCACTATATCAGTGCTTCCATGTGCCAGTTACACCAACCACACTCAGTTAGACTCAGTTTGACTCCCGGTTGATCACTACTTGTGCATTGATGACTTCACCGATGATGAGATAGACTCCTAGTTTGGCACTGATGACTCTCCACTGATTATGGATCTGTGCATGAAGGATAATTCGAATTACACCTAGTGAATTCGAATCCTCATACTCAGCATTGTATATTTACCCGGTTACTATTCTGATTAATGTAATGTGTGTAATTATTCTGCCTCTATTGGATCTATGTTCTATTGCTTCTCTCTTCTTCCTAAATTCTTTCATAGTGAGGTTTACATCATCTCTTTGGATCTTATGTGGGAAATTTCACATGGTATCAGAGCCTTGAGAGTATATTCTACCTCCATTCTTGAGAGTTTTTTTGCAGGTATTTTGAAGTTCCAGCAGTTGCAGCAGCAGATTCAGTAGCTCCTATTTTGCACTTGTTCAAGCAATCAAGATGAACAATTCGAATGATCCTTCTTCTATACTTCTCACTCCTTTCAATTATTTCGAATGGAAAAGGAAGATGATAATACTCTTGCGATCAAGAGGGTTTACTAGAATAGTTGAAGAAAAAGATGTCATACCACATCAAGCTGAAAAGAGAGTCAAGCACCTAAACAAAATGGATGAAGCCTTTGGATTCATATGCCTTCATATTTCTGATGATCTATTGTTTCATGCTGATGGATTGAAGTCTCCATATGATTTATGGATAAAATTGAGGAGTCTTTTTGGCAAACAAGACGAACTGAGAGGCTACATTCTTGAGAATGAATTGGTTGCCCTTCAACCTAGCAATTTCGAGAGCATTCAAGATTTCTTCTCCAAATTTCAGAATTTGGTTTTGCATTGCAAGCAATGTGGCATCACTAAAAGTGATGAGCAATTGATACTCTCTATATTGAGCAAACTTGGATCTCAATTTTCTGTCTTTGTATCTACCTTTCATTCTGTTCGAATGTCCATCCCTGGATGGAAGTTTCCCACCTTAAGTGACTTCATTGAGGCTCTCACTCAAGAAGAGAACAAACTGTTTCAAATGGGTGCCATCAAAACCTCCAGAGATCTAGCTCTGTTGGCTGGTGAATCAAGTGGAGCGAATGATAAAGGGGGACAAAAAGGCAAAGGAAAGAAACCTTCAAGATCCAAGAATGACAAACAAAAGAGACCAAATTGTACCTACTGCAAGAGAGGAAACCATCCTGAGCATGCCTGCATGCATAAGAAGATTGATCTTCTAACCAAGCTTCTTGAACAAAACCAAATTGTTGTTCCAAAAGAAGCAAAGATGTCTGATTCTGGAAGTGGATCTGATGATTGTCATGCATTGATGGCTGGTTTTTCAAAGACAAAAGCTCTCCTCATAGATTTTGGAGCTTCCAACCACATGATGGCACAAGAAGAATCCTTCTCCTCTTTGGATCTCCAAGATGGGCCTACCATTCACATGGGAGACAACTCTCAGATTTCTGCCAAAGGTTTGGGTACAGTTCATATGGAGCATGGTAAGTTCAAAAATGTATTATTTGTTCCTTCTCTTACAGCTAATTTGTTATCAGTATATCAAATGACTCATACAGGATCTCCAAAACAAGTGATTTTTGGTCCAGACACAGTAGAGATTACAGAAATCTCCTCTGGAAAGGTTATAGCGAATGGGATTGCTAATCATGCCTCAAAGGCATATGAGTTCTCCCACTTCATGCCCTTCTCTCCAACTATCCCTTCAGATTCTGATGAGGATCACAGTGACTTCTCTTCCAGTGACTCCTATTCTAGTGAGGAAGAAGATCAAGATTTTGATGTTGAGATCATAGTTCAAGAAGATTCAGAACCAACACCTATTCTTAGTCCAGATTCAAGAGAAATATGTTCTCACACAGTCCTTGCTACTACTAAGAACACAGTTGATGATGTATTTGCTTACAGAACTACTAGACTTCAGCAGCATGCTAACCTTGCATTATGCCATCCACCTCTCCATGAGAGATTCAGCATGATGATGGGGTTTACTCTTCCATTCCTTGGGAAAACTCATCATGATACATTCGCTCCAGTGACAGAAAAGGTTCCTGAAAGACTTGCTACATTCAACACATTCTCTAGCACTTGCATTCGCACTTTACAGAGGATTAGCTTACCAAGTCTCTTTGCAAAGTTTTCACTGATGAAAGCTTGCTTCTTTTCTGCTTAGAGTAATGGCTCCTTGAGTTATTCAAAAATATAAAAACAAAAAAAAACAAAAAACAAAAAAAAGGAAAAAGAAAAATTGAGGCAGTATTCTTTTTATCATTTCATTGATTGTATGGGTGACCGTTGGTCCTAGTTACCAGGGCCCAGGATGGATTAAGGGGGGGTGTTAGGATATTCCTATACTCCATCCTAGTCCTTCTAACATTTCTGACATTTTCAGTCCTGCATGCAAAATTAGGGTTTTGCATGCAATTAGGGTTTTGCATGCAATTAGGGTTTGCATGCAATTAGGGTTTGCAGCACCAGCACCTAGCCCTTGCCAAACTAGCCCCAGGAGCTTCTCTCGGATCAGTCTTAGCTCTCCTAGAGCTTAGTGCGCCCTCCTTTCAGTTATTGCATGATAAGGGCGCCCTTCTTCACCTACCAGTCCAGTTTAGTTCAGTTATCTTCAGTTCTTCCTTGATTTAAGGATTAACTGACTCCTAACTGACCTTATCACTCTTTTGGACCTCCAGTGTGACTAGATAGACTGTTTTGACTCCAGTTAGCTCCATGAGCGCCCCCCACTGAGTCTCCTTCACTATATCAGTGCTTCCATGTGCCAGTTACACCAACCACACTCAGTTAGACTCAGTTTGACTCCCGGTTGATCACTACTTGTGCATTGATGACTTCACCGATGATGAGATAGACTCCTAGTTTGGCACTGATGACTCTCCACTGATTATGGATCTGTGCATGAAGGATAATTCGAATTACACCTAGTGAATTCGAATCCTCATACTCAGCATTGTATATTTACCCGGTTACTATTCTGATTAATGTAATGTGTGTAATTATTCTGCCTCTATTGGATCTATGTTCTATTGCTTCTCTCTTCTTCCTAAATTCTTTCATAGTGAGGTTTACATCATCTCTTTGGATCTTATGTGGGCAATTTCACACCGTTCCCATTAATGGCCTCTGCACCTTGGGAATCATGCCTGTACTTTTCTCATAAAATGTGCAACATTGCGCTGTGCAAACCCGAACTTCCAACTCTGAACATGCCTGTGGCTTGGTTTTTCGTGGCCTTTTATAATGTTTTGGCGCTTGCGACTTAAAAGAAATTCACACCGCTTACCACTCAACAGTGGGGTGGTGCCCAGTGGTAAGGTGCATAGCTAACGAGGGAGAGGTACCAAGGTCAAACCCGCGGGCCTCTCCTCCTTGCTCGTTCTTTTAAATGGTGGCGCATACCATATTACCACGTTTGATATATGGTTAAAACTATTGCAATGTGGCATTGAATATATTAAATGGTTATGATATGGTTTATATAGTTTACACCTTGGCACATTTGAATGGCGCGTTGTATGGTTTGTTATGATATGGTTCCATATTATATGGTAATGCGCTATGGTATATAGATTTGTTTTTGATATGGTTAGCGCCCACTATATGGTTGTAATATGGTTTATAATATAATTGGGCCCTCGGTGTTGGCATGGGTCAAGGGATATGCCCTTGCCCCCCCCATTTTACAACAATGGAGCTTATGGTGACCTTTTTATAGGTTTTGGGTTCAATTCCCATGGCTCCAACCAACTTATAACCATCTTTTTAAACCATTTATAACCATTTTTTAACCATTTTAACCATTTTTAACCTTCCTCGTCGAAACTTCAACTGCTGACAACTTCTTCATCTGGAGTCCATTTCGCACGAAATAAGCGTCAACGGAAAGCTGTCGAAGAGATCTTTACCAACGGTAACCTTTGAACTGCTATTCCAAAAGCTTCTTAGTGGGGAGGTTTGATCTAGGAGGATCATATCATCGTCGATCAGGTTTAAATTCAATGGAGCTTATGGTGACCTTTTTTTAGGTTTTGGGTTCAATTCCCGTGGCTCCAACCAAATTATAACCATCTTTTCAAACCATTTATAGCCATTTTTTAACCATTTTAACCATTTTTAACCTTCCTTGTCGAAACTTCAACAGCTGACAACTTATTCATTTGGAGGCCATTTCGCACGAAACAAGTGTTGACGGAAAGCTGTCGAAGAGCTCTTTACCACAATTACCTTTGAATTGATGTTTGCAGACTTTAAACCTGAACGACGATGATATGATCCTCTTGGATCAAACCTCCCCACTAAGAAGCTTTTGGACCACCAAAAGCATAGAATCATTGTGCAATCAAGTGAAGACATGTTCGTCTCACTTGTCCTGTATCACTTGTCCATTCTTGGAACCTGTACATCTGAATCACCATGACAACAATCAACACTGCACAAACATTGTTAAGTACATTAACCCCTTTTTCAACAAAATCTTCATTCAATATTGTAGGAACCAACCATATACTGCTGATCAGTAATAAGCTGAATATCATCATTGAACATGTGAAAGAGTTTGTACCCATATCATGCTTATGTTTTATCATAGGAACATTATCAACCAAAATAGGTATATTGTGATGCAATGACACTTCTTCTTCTTGCTTAGGATTATTTTCTTCCTTAATTTGCATAGACATAAGTGCCAAATTCCAACTTGCATTAACAACCCTTTTCAATTATTGTGTAGTTCCCAATGATTTGTCATTTTTATATGAATGTGAGTGTACTATGTACTCAATTCCTTCCTTAAACAATGATACTGATTATGTTCTCAATAGAAGATTGCTTTTCGATAATATAAGTATGGGCTACCCAACACAATTCCACATATATCTAGTGGAACCACATCAAATTCAACTTCATCTACAAACTTGAGATCACATTGTCTTGTTACTTGTAAACTTTTATCTTTGCATACCCAACCTAGTGGATAAGGTTTATTGTGTGGTTTAGTTGTTAATCCCAATTGCTTAACTACTTATTCTGAAATAAGATTAGCTTGAGATCCACATCTATGAGTGTGTCGATCTTAGTTTATTTAGTGATTACCCTTATATGAAACAATGCATTCCTTTTTCTATCCTTAGAATTGTCATGATCTTTAGAAGTAGAAGCACATGAAGAGCCAATGTTAGAATAATTACCAACAATAGCTTTACCTTTCACACCTATGATTGATATCTTGGTTTCATCCTTAGAATCTGATCCAATGTCCTCAACGATAACCGTAGCTTTCTGCTTCCTTTTTTGATCCTTAAACCACTTCGGTTTCAATTCTGGATGTAGCTTCCAACAATGTTCTGCATCATGTCCATCTCTTTGACAATGAGAACAAGAAAGCTTTGTGTCCCCTTTCTTCACGGTAGTTGTATGCTTGCTCTTCCCTTTTTCCTTTCCTTCTTTTGGATGACTGGATTCATCTGAAGAAACATCACGAACACTCTTCCCTTTAGATTCAATGTGTGTTGCTTGTATACATACCTCATCAAGGTTAGTAGGATTAAACATAAGTATTGTATGACGCAAACAATGATGCAATCCACCTATGTACTTGAGAATAATTTCTTAAGGGTATAGAGGTATACCAAGTATTAAATCTCTCTTCCGAAATTCTTGTGTGTAATCTTGCACACTTTGACCATTACCTTGCCTCTGATTTTTCCAATCCATCATTGCTTGTTGTATGTAACCCAATGGATAAAACTGGTTTTTTAATGCTGGCTTGAACTCATTCCAAGGGAATATAATATTTCCCTTTGAGGACAAATCCTTTTAAGTTATACTCTCCCACCATATGAGAGCGGTCCCTCCAAGTCTGAGAGAAGCTAACTAAATTTTCAAGCTATCTTCATTAAACTTTTGAATCCTACAATAGAATTCAATTTGACGGATCCAATTATCTAATGTTTCAGCATTAATTCCTCCATTATAAACAGGTAACTCAAACTTAATATCAAGCTTTAATTGAGGCATATTGAGATCAATTTTCTGTTTAGGTGAAGAAAGTAAAGAACCATCAAGAAAAGATGGTGATGATGGAGGAGATTTAGGAGGTTCCCCACCACCTTCTTCTTCTTTACCTTTTCCATGAGAAGAAACACCTTGTTCGCCCTTCTTCTGATCTTGATAAAGTTCTTCCACCATACTTTTCATCTTCATGAAAGCTTTAAGAAAATCCGCTTCAGAAAGAATTGAATAAGTCCCATCATCTCCTTTTTCTGAAGCCATTTTCCTTCTTCTTGATCCAATCTCTGGATCAAATTCTTCAAGCTCTTCTTCACCTCTTTGAAGCCTTTCTCTTGTTACCATAAACAAAATCACAATGCAATGGTTAAGCTGCTCTGATACCAAACTTGATTTGAAAATTATCCAAGATCTTTATAACCAATATTTGCATGTGAATGTTTAAATGCTAAAATTCATTAAAGAGGCTTAAATGACAAATTTAAAGAGCATATTTGAAGCACATAAGCAATTGAAATAGATATCCAAACCAGAAAATGAAGACAAGAGTTGATAACGGAGTTCACCCTTCTTGGGCTACGTCTCTGGGCCGCTTCCAATGGGAAGGATGATCTTATTAAGTCTTCAACGGTTACAAATTGAGTGTTCTGGAAACACTTCTGAGTTTTGACTGTCAAATGCAGAAACAGACTGCACCACCGCGTCCATCTCGAAATTCTGAGAAAAATGAGTATAAAATTGAATACCTTTGCCTGAGATCTCCTCTGGCACGCAATTCGAGACAACAATCCTGCAAATAAGACAAAATAACACTCTATGTACGGATTCCGCCTCAGGATCCGTGCCCATTAATGGATTCTGCGCCTTGGGAATTATGCCTGTACTTGTCTCGTAAACTATGCAAAACTACACTGTGCAAACCTGAACTTCCAACTCCGAACATGCCCATGGCTTGGTTTTTTATGGCCTTTATAATGTTTCGGCGCCTGCAACTTAAGAGCAATTCACGCCACTTACCACTCAATGGTGGGGCAGTTCCCCAGTGGTAAGGCGCAACACTAACGGGGGAGAGGTCCCAGGGTGAAACCCGTGGGCCTCTCCTCCTTGCTAGTTGTTTTGAATGGTGGCGCATAACATATTACCACGTTTGATATATGGTTAAAACTATTGCAATGCGGCATTGAATATATTAAATGGTTATGATATCGTTTATATAGTTTACACCTTGGCATATTTGAATGGCGTGTTGTATGGTTTGTTATGATATGGTTCCATATTATATGGTAATGCGCTATGGTATATAGATTTGTTTGTGATATGGTTAGCAATGACCATATGGCTTGTTATATGGTTATAATATGGTTTCAACATATGGTTTATAATATAGTTTATAATATAATGGGGGCCTCGGTGTTGGCATGGGGTCAAGGGCATATGGTTTATAATATAATGGGGGTCTCGGTGTTGGCATGGGGTCAAGGGATATGCCCTTGGACCCCCCCATTTTACAACAATGGAGCTTATGGTGACCTTTTTATAGGTTTTGGGTTCAATTCCCATGGCTCCAACCAACTTATAACCATCTTTTTAAACCATTTATAACCATTTTTTAACCATTTTAACCATTTTTAACCTTCCTTGTCGAAACTTCAACTGCTAACAAATTCTTCATCTGGAGGCCATTTCACACGAAAGAAGCATCGACGAAAAGCTGTCGAAGAGCTCTTTACCACGGTAACCTTTGAATTGCTGTTTGAAGACTTTAAACCTGATCGACGATGATATGATCCTCCTGGATCATAATCGCAAGACCAAATATGTGGTAGAGTTCTTTTAAATGTTGTATTTATGTAGAGTGAGTACATCCTTTGACGAATTACCCACATAAAATAATCACCACAAATCCATAGGGATCCCCAATTTGTCCCAAAGTTTCTACTTGACGAGAACAATGTGATATGAATCTTTTGCCAACAAAGAAATGGATTTCCCCTCAATATTTCTCACAAAAAATTGATATTCCTTCCCACAACACTTACCCATATTGATACAAATGATCTCACAATTTTTGGTCTAATTAGAATGTATCCACCGGTATAGATCTTTTTATCATGGCCATAAACAATTAAATCTACATATGCTTGCTTTAGATTTGCGTGTTAAGAAAAAATCATTTACCTCTGAGTTCTCGACCTTCAAAGCTGGCATCTCATCCAATTTCTCAACAATATATGGATTTGATAATTGGCATTTGTGCAAACGAGGAGATGTATTGGATCTAATTGTACCCTTGTAAGAAATCAAAATAGAGGAAGCAGGTAACCTAGAACCTACTGCCCCCCACGTAATCACAAGACCAAATATGTGGTAGAGTTCCTATAAATGTTGTATTTCGGTAGAGTGAGTACATCCTTTGACAACTTACCCTCATAAAATAATCACCACAAATCCATAGGGATCCCCAATTTGTCCCAAAGTTTCTACTTAAGGAGAACAATGTGATATGAATATTTTGCCAACAAAGAAATGGATTTCCCCTCAATATTTCTCACAAAAAATTGATATTCCTGCCCACAACTCTTACCCATATTAGAGGAAAGATTATGGCATGGATGAGCTCTAGGATCTGCTTGAAATGTTTATCTATACTCAACAGAGATCAATATGTTCTTAGAATAGATTGAAACTCATAAATAATAGACCCATGTTTAAGTATGGTAGAGTTGAATATAAAAGTATGAGATTTTCTCACAATTATACCGCATATGGGAATGGTAAAATTCCAGCTGGGCTTTGTGAGTGAGCACATTTCCATTCTTTGCTTCTCTTCCTATGCGTGGAGTCAATCAAGAAAGTGAAAGCTCTGATAACGGAATGCCACTTTTGTAAGAGGGTGCCTATCCCTGGTAAAACATATTATTGGAGAAGTATGCCGGTGATTGTCTCCTTGAGCATTGCTTTGTAGTCTCCA
Organism: Larix kaempferi; assembly: GCA_027924585.1. Classification (NCBI taxonomy): domain Eukaryota; kingdom Viridiplantae; phylum Streptophyta; class Pinopsida; order Pinales; family Pinaceae; genus Larix; species Larix kaempferi. The sequence continues at coordinate 30,760,589 of BSBM01000753.1, read as the reverse complement.
CAAGACTTTGTTTGGGGATCTAAGTATGAATTTGGTAGGACAAATCACACTTTAGGTAGAGGCTTGAGGTTCTCGAAGAGCTCCTTAGAGATTTTACATCAAAATTGAGAAGTAATGCCTGGTGGACATATAGTAAATAGCCTTCTTTGCTTCTTCCTTTCTTCCCATAATAGTTGTGAGTGTCTGAATGGACTTAGTGATGAGCTCTTTGTAGGATACCTAGATGATGGGGGTGTCCATGACGATTCAATCATACTTTTATTTTAATTAATCTCTTTATATAGAGTCTAGATCAACCGCCCCACAATAAAACATGATTTGCATATCCTAGATCCACCATTGATCCAATGAGAAATAATAAAATATGCATGGCAATTTTAGATTAATAATGTACTCCAAGGGATACTGATAAAATATGCACGAAAACTCCTAGATCCACAATTTAGGAAATAATAAACCATTAAAATCTTCTTTGAAAGTGAACTTCCTCCTATTAAGATGTTCAAATGCTTATGTTCTTACTTGCTCCCCAATGACCCCCAAGGTTAACAAAATATTGATTGTTTCCTAGATCCATGACTCAAAATCCTCCTAAAGAGAAGCTCGCTTATAATCTTTGACCATATCTTTGTTAACATGCATATGATGCCTCATTGAGGTGGATAGACTTCATTCTTGGTGTATGTGACTTTATCACCATATCTTTATCAATATCCATCCCCTTAAAACTTTGACTTTAAAATGTGTGCCGACTATTGGATGCTAGCAAAAATCCTTAGAATAAGGATCTTCATGGGATATGTGGAAGAATGGTTATAACCACCCTCAATAATTGGATAGTCCTCAAGGAATCTGCAATAGGAGGTTAGACCTAGAACACATTACCATTTCTAACTCTCAAAGTGGGACGTTCCTCATATTCTTTTGATGTCAATGAGGGTGTTTTCTTCAAGGTATAACTAATCATTTGAATTATGCTTAAGGTTTAACAACTTATTTTTACATCTTTTAGAAAGGTATCTATATCGTATAAACAGTTTCATAATGCACAAATTTTAGGTGCATCCAAATTAGTGAGGGGAATTTGTGTAAGGCATGTGAAAAGGGTACCATGAAATATTTTATATGCACTGGATACCTATGTTGATAGAGGGATTTCCTCCATTTGTGGTTGTTGATGATCTCTAGGTTGGATGTTGGTAGGAAATGGTAAAAAAGCCATCCAATTGGCCTCAATGTGTACACAACGTTTTTGTTGCAAATTCTGGGTAAGAACAATGTATCTTTGGTGTAGTATGCTATCAAGGGATGGCTTAGAACTATTACGAGTAATCTACCCAATGTATATTGTTACCTCCTCACATGTATGGGGTGTCTTGATCATAATTTTTTGTGAGCTTCTATATCACATCCAATAGTTCCAAAAATAAGATTTATGGTTTTCCCATTGACACTTGAGAGAGGCACTTTTAGCTAGCTTAGAGATACTTCCAACCTACTTAGATTACCTTGCCACTCGATAGAGACAGATGGGGACATCCACTTGGTAATAGTATTATGACATATCCTCTCTACATGACTTATGGTAAAGTCCTTTATTATGCATGGACATAACATTAGGAGATCAAAAGTGTTACTCTATAATGGCTCTTGCATCATCGATATTGTTTTAGTAACTTAGGGGTTATAATTATTCTTTCCTCAATTAGATTAAGTGTATGAACTTATGGAATTAGGTGTGCCCCTAGGGATTCCAATAAGCATGACCCCCATTTCATGTCACAAACAACATTTACCTAGCCATTTTTCATATCATGCCATTTCAGTAGCCACTTCACCCATTTCCATCATGCCCCCCTTTCACAATTAACTAATTATATGTAATGTTCTAAGGTCTTTACCTATTATTCCTATGTATGGTGCCTAAATTTAAGTCAAAAGGGTTAAAATACTCTAAGGGAAATTAAAATAAATGATAAAAGCCATGATCCTATTTCCCAACTTATTAAAGTGAAATCAAAGGAAAGGGACCAATGTTTAAAAATAAATAAATAAATAAATGATTGTAAAAATTGGCACAAGGAAAGGATAACTCATGAAAAAATAATTTATTTCCAAAGACGTACACATGGGTGAAAATTATTAACCCCTAGCTCTTGAAAGCTAAGGGAAAGACTTGGAAATTAGACAACCTCTCCTGATAGTTAATTCACAAGTTAATTTCCCTTCATTACATCACACTCACTTTATTTCCTTCACCTTGCTTAGAAACTTACGAAGTTTACTTGGTCTTAGGGGAGTAACATGAAATCTATATTAATTATGGTTGCACCATGGTAGTTCTAAAGTTATTTGGGAAATTATTAATTAAATAGGTTATTAGAGAAGTGCACCCATAGCCTTTTATGTTAATGTTTGCATTTAATAAAGTGTTTGCCTAAGTTATATTTTATGATGTTTAACACTTGGTTTAACTTACTAGATACATGTCTTATCCTAGGTGGTTCCCTCTCTTTATTCATGCACATGTGGGGCTTCATGAGGTATATTCCATCATCATTAGAGAGGGCCAACCCTCTTGGACCATCTGGATGAGTTGTCATGAGCTTTGACCACCTCCTTGATGACATTTGGACCATTGCACAAAGTTTGAAGAGTTGGTTAAAGGGGCACTCCACCATTTGTGGCTTCATTCATCATGTTTGGACCATCCTAGGAGGGCACATTCATCATTTCTAAACCATTCCTTGTCACAATTTCCAAGTTTGTTGAAGTTTCTACCATTCTAGGAGGGTGCACTTTTCCCCTTTTAATTGTTTGGACCTTTAGACCATTGTATTAATGATAACAAGTTGTTACACTGGACTTGTCAAGGATGTGGATAAGGTTGTTGAACATTCCTTACTAGATTTTGGTCCATCCATTATTATTTTTTACTAGATCAAGAGTGCACCTCACTCATTGGATGATATTTTTACCACACATGTATTATTTTACTCATATTCTAGTAGTGCACCCCCTATTTTTGACTTTTCAAGTTGGTTAGGAAGTTGAGTTAGGGTTTTGGAGTCTACGGTTGTATTTTTTACCTTATCTCTTGACAATTTAGCAACTCTCTCATCTATATATGAGAGACTCACCTCATTGTATCTTAGGGCTAATCACTTGTGAATAAAGGACTCTCCTTTGGAGATTTTACTTCAAAATTTTCTTTTGTGAGCTTATGAGTTGAGAAGAGCTTTTTGAAGAGGAGAATTATAAGACAATAGGAGCTAGATCTTGATGGAATCCTTTGCTCCAAGAGGTTAAGGTAATACTTTTTAAATTTGCATTTATTTTGTTATAGGTTACCAACATAAGCATGTATGTTTTCAACATTTGAAATTATACACTTTGTTGTTCCTATAGCACAGATCTAGTGTTTTTGCAGGTATCTTGTGGATTCAACACTTAGAATCCATCACTAGTGTATTGAAGAGGCTATTGGCCATCATCCACTATTGTATTTGATTGAACTCTTCAACCAAGCATCCTTGGTGGTCTCCAAACCTTTCTATTCACCTCCTTTGGACTCCATTAGACCAAATAACTCACTTAAAGAAAACAAAGGAACTTGTCATAGGAATTCAACCACAAACTTTTAATTTTTACCTCTTTTTCTTATTTTGTTTTAAAATCTGAATTCAACTTTGCTAAGCTCATCTAAAAAAAGTCAACCCTTTAAAAAATATTGCTAAATCTAAATTTCTTCAAACTTTTTATGCAATTTCAACCTTAGTTTATTTTTCATATTTAGTAAGCAAATCTCTTTCATTCACTAAGGTTAGATAAGGTGTGGTTGTGATATTTAACTTGGCAAATTATGTTTTTAGATTTTTTTGCAAGTTTTAGATCTAAATTTTTTCATTTTGTTATCTTTTATTAGATCTAAACTTGCTACTGCTATTTACCAACACTTTAACATTGCATATTCCTTGTGTATGGTTAATAAATAACAAAAGATATGTGTAATAATAATTCTGAAGTATGAATCCCTTGTTCTACTAGCAATTTCAGCTTTACAATAAGAGATCTTCTGGATGATATGGTCTTTCTCATGGTCATTCATTTCAGATTTTACTTACATGTGTTAGCATAAAGATATTTGAATCATACATGCCAATGTTTCAAATTTATCATGGATTTAAAGCACAATTAAATTGCTAGGAATAAGATCAATTCATTGTACAACGCATAACAACAAACTTTCACAAGTTTTCTTTTGCATGTTTGAATGGTTTCAAGTTCATCTCAATAAAACCCTTGCAAAATTAACTAGTTCTGACATGTTTTATGCTTACAACTTATGAACACATTGATTTAACAATCTCTAAGTTTAAAGCATTCACTAATTATTACTTATACGTCTTGGCATCTTTTTGGACATAATATTAAGTGACTTAAGCAATTAGCTATTTCCAGATTTAAGTCTTCTTGCTATATTCATTTGGAAAATCTGAAATGATATTTTCTAATGGGTTGTTTATTAATGGATTCGTTAAGTTTAATTTGTGTTTCATATAAAGTCTTAACTTTACTTCATGTTACCTTTTCTTTCCATGCAAGCCGATATTTGTAAGAATCTTTACATCCACGTTTGGGTTACATATTTGTGATTTGGGAGTTTGTATCTTTTACTCAACATTTTTATACTAACATTCAATTCACAAACAACTCACAAGTCTTAAGGCAACTCAATTAATTATTTAATCTCCAAATCCAAAGCAAGTACTTAGTTTCCCTTAGGGAATCCTCCCTAGCATTTGGATTTTTACTTGAGTACTGAAGTGAAGGGAAATTTCACTTAGTGACAATGATGAAATTTCCATAGTGTCCTTGGCTACATCCTGGCGATGACCTTCTATAATTCCCAACAAGGTTCATTAAGCCTTGACTAAGTATTATATTTGAACTAAAATGACTTTATTTAAAAGTTGTTTAATCTGCCTCCTTTCACATTTAAAAGTGTGTTTTTCTCTTCTAGTTTTCAATTTCAGTTTCGGAAATGTTTCTAATAGATTTAGGTGTCCTATTAACAATTCTATCACCATAATCCTTATATAGGTAAACATTAGTAATTTATTGACAATTCAAATGGCATAAAAATATATACATTAACACACACACAACAATTTAAATTCACGAGAAAAATACCTCAATGATAGCATTCTACCTAGGAGTGATGAAGAATTCCAAGCCCCTCTATAGCAAGCCAACCAACCTTGACCTGCTCACTCCTCCATGCCCATAGCAGAATTACACCACCCTGCCAACTAGGAGCCTTACTGACATCCTAGCTCCAACAATCCTTTCAGTTTATTGGCCCTCTATGCTCATGAATCAAAGAACAATGCCGCACCATGGTATTTTCATAGTATTTCTTAGTATTTCTTTCTGCAACTCTTCCAACACTTTCCCAGAAAAATACCCTCTATTCTATCTTCTCTTCACTATTTATCTCACAACCTTCCGACACCGCATTTCGTAATTTTAAATTTTAAAATAATAAAATATGGTAAAATAATCATTAATTGTGATGAAATTCAAATCTTTACCTGACATTAATTAATGTAATATGACAATCTTATTTATGAAACCCTATCTACCCTTTATTACATTAATTTCCTCCCCGCCCCAATATAAGTTAACGAATATATTTCTAATGTAATATATTATATTATTTTTATACATGTATGCAATATCTAAATGACATTTTAATACTTTACCAAATATACATTTAGAAATATGTAACATTTCAACAATCTATTTAATTCAAATTCGATTTTGAATATACATAATCCTTGAAAACCAAGAATTTATGTATTTATAATGTACACACTAATAATACATTTAAATATCAACGTAATTACTAATGTACTCTTGCCATGTGTGTATATGTGGGTAGCACATACACCTCTCTCAAGGTTACTAATAATCCACATCAAATTCTCTAATGAAATCTCATATGTTGAAGTATCATACGATTTACCACCATTCATTACTCATAATTTTTCATACAAAAGCATTAGAAATTAAGAACATAAACATATTCAATATATCCGACATATAATCATGTGATAATCATGAATGGTTTATAATAATGAATAATAACATCCAACCCCATTAGTGGTCCCATCCATATCCACAAATACTCCACATACCTAGTCATCAATATACTTCCATCCCCGACCTCTCCATCCCGTCCTCTACTAAAATATGCCATGTCGTCGTCTATAACGACCTAACCATAGATAAAACCTGTAAGTGGAAGTCCCAACTACATTAACCGAATTCCTTATCAGCAAACCAACAATCACCATTACACATTTAGGGGAGTGTGCTCAATACAACCCTCCCATGACTTCAGTTTTTAGAAGATAAATGGTGGGAAATGTCTACACCCCCCTGATATCACTAGGGTCGATACCCTTCATCAAACATACTGTGCAATCACTACTCTTAGAGTCCTGTCATCGAACAAATGATCTGGGAGTGGCTATGGGTCCTGTCAAAACTCACACTCACCCACAAATCAAAGAATATGCGTAGTAGTCATAATGTAGTTCATAAGAAAATTGATTTCATATCATTACCCTTTTGATGTCTATGACAATGCAGGCTACATTAACTCAAAGAATTCGACTATCTCCTAGTCGGTTAGCATTTGGGTCATCTTATTGACAACATAAATCATATGAAATAACACATCTATCTATTACCTGTGATAATACATATCATTAATAACCTGTAAATAAGAATATAGACTCTTTTGCATCAATTATTGCATTAGTTAAAAAACCAAAGTATACAATGAACTAGTATTCCTGTACCACATTCCATGTCTAGTTTGCATGCTCAAAAGAAATCACATGTTCATCAATTAATAATCTAAAATAGTAAAAGTCATATATTATTGACCTAAGAAAATTCAAATACTCACCTAACAATATTCTTGATAAGTGCAACTAGGTCCAATAGACAATAAGCAAATGAAAGGTAAGAAAGATCACATTTAGGGTTTTAATTACTGAAGATCAAGGTAAAGGGCATTACACCTTCTATGCACAGGTGTAAATTTTTGATGCAACACATATCACAAAGAATTTCCAAGTACCAACTCAAGATGGTTGCCGGGAGATGAATCATAGATCTATTTTATGACTATTGGTTGTCTCCATTGTTGCCGTAGCTAATCCTTCTACATTGGAACACTACCTTAAATAATTTATGTTGGTAAATTTTCTCTCAACCACCTTTATTGCAAACCCAAAGGTTTGCCGGCCATAAACAAATATGCACCATAATCTGGTCAAGATGTTACACCATCATTCTACCATATTTATACCATTATTGTTGTGGCTATGTTATGATAATACCTCCACAATTACAATAATGGTTTCCTCATCATGCCATTGTTTCCTTTGTACCGGAATGGATCCTTTCCCTTGGACATAATATAATACTTCTTCCTTGGATTTGTGACTTATATTCTGTAGAATACATCCCTTAGTTCTTTAGTTGATTATTAATGCTATGTATAATCCATTACATCTTTTAAGTGTAAACTCATGATGCATCCTTAGGGTTAAAAGAAAGATCCCGACCTCCGCTCAAGTACAATGCCTTCAATACCCTTATAAATCTACAGTAATAGGTTCTCAAACTCCGGTTCTCTTATTTTTTGCTTTATCCTTCAATTTCATAGACCCGTTATACTGTTGAAATTGTATGATTTTGATTTGACATTGAACACAATGCTGGGTATGGATGGAAAAAATGGATCAAGTGACTCCATACAATACACGTTTGACAATAGAGAACCATATCATCTAGGTTGTTGAAATTCATTACGGGAGGAAAGGATTTTTCTACTAGAACTACCTTTAGTTCTTCATTAAAATTCTCTGAAATGGACCTCCATTTTGGGGGGGTAAAATCTAACAATTTATAGGGCGGAGGAATCCACCATCCATCTTTTTGGAGTCATTAACATTTTGTGCTATTTTGAGAATATCTGAAGGATCACATTAAATCTCATCTCTCAGGTTCTTTACATGCAAATTGATCATTCTTAATGATAACTTTACTTTTGATGTAAGCTATATAGAATTTCGGTACTCTCTCCAAGTTGAAATTTTGTAGACAATCTAGGATGTGAGAAAAAATAATGGTAAATTAATAGTAAAATTGTTGATAGTATTGTGATGGAAATCTCAATTTCTTATGCACATGCATTGTTGTATTGTACCTTGATAGTCTTCTCCAATCTTGTATGCTCTTATGAATAGATTTGGTAGCTTTAGTGACAACAATTCGAATTGGACAATGGCGATGAACTTCCTTTTTTCTAGATCAACAATATGGTGCATTAAATTATGAGCTTCTTTTTTTCTAGATCAACAATATGGTGCATTAAATTATGTAGGAGTCATAGTTGTTCAATTTCCAACAATCTATCCTCAATTTTTTGCATGTTATCCTCAACAATTTGATTGTGTTAGTTAAGTTTCATTCTAGTAGTTTTCTAATTTTCATTTAAGTCTAAGTTCAGCTAGGTAAAGCACATGCAGTCCAATTAAGGATACAAATCTAGGAGGATGCATGCATACATGTGCCCTCAGACCATCTTTATTAGAGGCACACTTTTCTTGGCTCATCCATCCATGCAAGGAAGCCATACTAGGATTAGGAATTAAGATGTTTAGTTGAGGCATTGTGCATGTGTCCATATTCATTGTATCTTCTAGTCTATGAAAGAGAAGGCATGGGTATATGTGTAATTAATAGTTCATTAGCAAGGATTGGAATAAATCACTGCTTTTTTCTTGTTGTAGATTTCAGTTTAGAATTAATGAGAATGGAGTAACAAGTTTTGATAGTCCATCTACCGAGTTTCTGAACCATATATTTTTTGTACTACGTGTTTACAGATTCTAGCATTATTAAAGTTGTAGTTTTGATTCACGTTGTCAATTTTCAACTGTCTAGTTTTCTAGGAATTCTTTAGTGTATAGTTTGTTTACCATGGTATATAAAATCTATCATGGCATTAGAGTGTAGTTTCTAAATTCTTTTTGATTTTTTGCATGGAAAGGAAACCTATTTAGAGTAGAGAGTTGTTATAGGGTTTTAATGGGCATTATGTCCAAGCTTCAATGATCAGAGCATAATTGTGCTAGTGATTGGAACATGGAGCTAAGAAGAGTTGTGGGGTTTGAAATCTATTTTAATCCAATGGTTGTAGATTGTATCCTCCCAATAATGGAAACTCCCAATATGTGTAAGAGTGACTTATTGGAGGGGACCTCCAACTTTGTGTCATGGAAGTTGGGATTGAAAAACCTCCTGGAAATGGTAGACACATGGTACCCTGTGGACAAGGTGGTTGCATTGTCTATAGATCCCAAAGATCTAGTAGAGAAGAAAAAAAGTAGGTGTATGCAAAGTGAATCTTCTTGGATTTAGTGAAGGATCACCTAATCTCTTATATCACTAGAAAAAATAATGCCAAAGAGATGAATGATCAATTAGGTACCTTGTACTAGAATATGAATGTATAAGAACAAGCTCACCTCTAGTCACATGAGCAAAATAGATATAATAACAAGCTATCTCATGAATATCGCAAAGTTGAGAGATGAGAGTGATGTAGTTGGGGACATAATTGAAGATAATGAGCTAATGCATATTTCTCTGATTGGATTTACTCCACTACGAAACAACTTTGTCCAAGTTATCTGTGGTCAAGAGAAGTTACCTGACTTTGAGAAGTTATGAGATGCTTTCATTGGAGAGGAGATGACACTAAAACAAGTCTCAAATAGTTATGAGGATGTTCCAAACCTATCCCTCATCGGGAAGGTGAAGAAGAGAATAAAGAAAGGATCCACAAAGTGTTACAAGAAGAAAGAATACCTAGGGTATTCTAGTTAGTAGAAGATGGATTTGAGCCATATGAAGTGCTTCAAATGCAACAAGCATGACCGTTATTATTTTTAGTGTCCTTGGAAAAAAAGTAAGGGTAAGTAGAAACAATTTGTAGGAAGTGTTGAAGCTTCATAAGTGGATGAGTTCACTATTAAGATTGATATCACCTTTTCCCCGGTGTCATGCCTTTCTTCCAACACAATTTCAGGTGTTGTGTGGTGTGTTGATAGTGGAGCATCGAGATAAATGACTTCAAACATATCAAACTTTTTCAAGCTGTAGGATTTATATACCAACATGTAGGTGGATCTTGATGATACTAAAAAGTACCTATTAAATGGATTAGCATCTATCTCACTTCGCATGCCATTTGGAGAATTTTTGTATCTACATGAGATCATGGAAATCAACACAAAGATGACAAAGATAAGATCAAAAGAATTCTCTATATTGCATTGAATTAAAATAAGAAGTGAGAGGTTTCTTATAAACTGTTACATTCTAGTTGAATCAATCTACTTTATGAATGTGAAATAACTGAGAAACACAATAAATTGAAGTATAACATAAAAACATAATATAACTGAAAGTCAAAATGACTTTGTTAATGGCTATGTCTAATATCTAATTGACTGTGCTTACTCTGATATTTATCTAACACCCTCCCTTAATGGTCACCTACTAACCAAACCGAGCTTATCTTGAAATTTTACATATTTATCAGGACCTAAAGACTTGGTAAAAATGTTTGCAATTTGGTCTTTTGTGGGACAATATTGTGTTAAATTTTCAGAATTTACTTCAATCTGATCTAGGATCTTAACTGAGAGAACAACATGTACAACAAATCTACAGCATATCAATCATGGACACAATAATGCAAGCACAGAAGAGACACAGAGTTTACTTGGGGAAAACCATAAAGGTGAAAAACCCCAATAACTTCCTCAGAGATAGATGGAGCAATGATACAACCAGAATACAAGAGATAGTCTTCTCCTAGCAGCAGAGCCTCCTCCTCATAAGTGCGCCACTTTCTGAATGAGAGAAGTGTGTGAATGAATGATCAAATAGAGATCTTACGATCTCTATTTATACTTGTTTTGTCCTGCCCAATAAACTAATGGGGCCTACATGTCTAGCTTAACCCATGGTTAACTTAATCCGAGCCGACCCCACACTTGGTGGTCTAATAACCCTTTGACCCACATTGCCGACCCCTAATAGGGTGGTCTAATAACCCTTCGACCCACATGACTTATACAGGGCCGACCCCAACAAGGTGGTCTAATAACCCATCAGGTATAAGTTACGACACTTACAATATAAATGACGACACTTCCGTATAGAGGAATAATAACATCTCTATAGGAATACAATATACATATATATGAAATACATTTCGAAGTTACATATACATCAACACTCCCTCTTAACTAGGAAGGTATTTCTCGACATAGATCTGCTAGAACAAGTCTTCTTCTCTGGATCATCATCAGCGAATCATCATCCTCGAATCATCATCATCGTCACTGCTGCTGCTATCTCAATCAATCTCTGAATCTACTCGTCATAGGAAGTTCTACAGAGCCATTCCTTTTTCATACTGGATGTAGGCCCACCACCTGCAGGTCTTCATCCTCACTGGCCATACTATGGAAATCTCAGGACTTATTACGTGCGTCACAAAACCTCGAAAGAGCATCCCAGGATGTTACGGGTACACAAATATGACCTATAGGATCTCCTAGGGCCATATTATATGTGACCTCACCACAAAACCTCGCAAGAGCATCCCAGGCTGTTACGAGCACACAGCTCTACCTATAGGATCTCCCAGGGACAGATTATATGTGGTCACCACAAAACCTCGCAAGAGCATCCCAGGCTGTTACGAGCACATAGCTCTACCTATGGGATTTCCTAAGGACAGATTATATGTGGTCATGGAAAAACCTCGCAAGAGCATCCCAGGATGTTACGAGCACAGAGCTCTACCTATAGGATCTCCCAGGGACAAATTATATGCCATAGGACAAAACCTCGAAAGAGCATCTGCCAGATATCCCAGGGCTAGATTATATGCCATAGGAAAAACCTCGAAAGACTATCTACAGATCTCCTAGGGCCAAATTATATGTCCTCCCAGAGCAAAACCTCGAAAGAGCATTTGCTAGATATCCCAGGGCCAAATTACATGCCATAGGCAAAACCTCGAAAGACTATCTGCAAATATCCCAGGGCCAAATTATATGCTCATTTGCACAACCTGATCCACAGCCATAGAGTATCATCCTGATACTCACCATACATCATCCTGATGTACACATGATCATCCTGATCATCATCACTGCAACATCCTGCTGCAAGTCATCTGGAGCAACATCCTGCTGCAAGTCATCTAGAGCAACATCCTGAATCTCGTCATCCACGATCATCCTGATCATATCATGCATCTACCTGATGCATACCAAGTATCTACCTGATACATATCATCATACATGATCCACCTGATCATACAATGTATCCACTTGATACAAATACAAATACATGATCCACCTGATCATACATGATACATATCAACATACATGATCTACCTGATCATACAATGTATCCACCTGATACATATACAGATACATGGTCCAAGCATCCAACATGATGCATATACAAAATACATACAAATGATCCAACCGATCATATCCAGCATCCAACATGATGTGTACATACATATACATATAAATGATCCAACTGATCATATCCAACATCCTCCTGATGCATATACAGAGCAGTAACTGGAGCATCGTCCTAATGCTCATCATCCAACGCTTACATCCATAGCCATGTGAAGGATCCTCCTTCCAACATGCTTGGAATGGCTTCTGCAAATGTGTCCATCACTTCTTCCTCGAAGTGTCATCAATCCGAAGAACACCAAGCCTCTCTCTGAAGTACTTGAACTTCACTCTGGCTAGTGGTTTCTTCAACACATCAGCAATTTGCTCATCTGTCGCAACATACAGGAGCTTCACTGCTCCTCTCTGTACCATATCCTTGATATAGTGATATTTGATCTCTATGTGTTTCGACCTGTCGTGAAACACTGGGTTCTCAGACAGCTTCACACAACTTTGGTTATCACAGAAGATACCAGTAGCATCCAATGGGAGATCAAATAAATCAGACAGTAGCTTCCGAAGCCATACTGCCTCACAACTAGCCGAACATGCTTCAACATACTCTGGCTCGACTGTACTCAGTGCTATGCAGGACTGCTTCATGCTAAACCAAGAGATCACACTTGATCCCATACTGAAGCAACACCCATATGTTCTCTTCCTATCTGCAGCACTGCTTGCCCAATATGAATCAACATAACCTTGCAGGTTAAACTTTTGATTCACTTCATACCTGAGCCCATAATCAACTGTACCCTTCAGGTACCTCAGAATATGCTTTACAGCAACCAGGTGAACACTCCTCAGATCCGTCAGGAACTGGCTCAATGTGTTCACCGCAAAGCAAATATCTAGTCTCATGTTCGTCAGGTACATCAAGGACCCAATCATCTGACGATACATGGAGACATCAACCAGCTCAGATGAAGCATCACATAGAATCTTTAGATTCGATGCCATAGGTGTGGCCATGGCCTTGCAATCCATCATCCCTAACCTCTTCAGGATATCTACAGTATACTTCCCTTGTCCAAGGAAGATCCCATCTGTACTCTAACACACCTCCATACCTAGGAAATAGTGCATCATCCCTAAGTTCTTCATATCGAAATCGGAAGCAAGCTTCCGCTGCGTGTCGAAAATCAATCTATCTTCACCTGTAATAAACAGGTCATCCATATGCAAAAGTAGTATCACTGGATTTCCTTCCTCAACCTTGTAGTAGAGGTTGGAATCCGCTTTACTCTTGGTAAATCACAAACTGGATAGAAAGCTATCTATCCTACCATACCAAGTTCTATACATATATGACTCCTTGTCATGTGTCTTAGAACCAAGTGGCTGCTCCACATATACTTCCTTGACTACACCATTCAAGAAAGCTATCTTGAAATCTATCTGGTGTATCTTCTACTTCATCACTCGCTTTGTATTTTTCTATGTTGCCATCTCCAACATGCTTGATCTTGTAGATCCACTTGGAAGTCACTACAGACTCCCCTTCAGGTCTTGGGACTGCATCCCAAACATCTTCATGATCGACTGATACTCCTCGACCATGGCATTCTTCCCAGATCCTGGGAACTTCAATATCTTCAATATTTTCAATAGATAACTTTGTTGCTGAAAAAATGTTGTAGTCCTTCTTTTGTAGGTGATGGTATATGATCTTTCCTACACAACAAGTTAGATTGCATGATTAGAAAACATCTTATAGTTTTCAGAACAAATTCTTACACATAAAGAAATATGTCATACAGTCATGCAATTGTCTTAGCCAATGCTTCAATACAACATTTATCCATATTCCGTAACTTTCTAGATGCCTTCCAATCTCTACCAGAACATTGTTAAGAGTGTGCACAACTCCTAACATGTCAGCAAACAGGTTTCATTCTAGATAAGTAACAATGCAATGTTGTACAGTGCCATAGGCCACTTACCCATGTATATTAGTAGTATATTGTTCATCAATGCAACTATTCTAATGTGCATAATACACAACCTAATTCTAGGAACATAAGCATATACATCATTGAATAACATTATGTAAGAAATGACAATTCAAATACTTATCTTTGTTTGGTTGCTGGGTGGACTCCCTCTGAATCTTTGCAACTCCATTCTGATGTGGATTGTGAGAAGTGGTCAACTCCCTCTGAATATCTGCATCCTTGCAGAAACTACTGAAGTGTGCTCCTTTGCTTTCTTGCAGGAACAAATGGAGTGTGCTCCCTCTTGATCTTTGCTTCCTGGATTACCTGTCCTTGAACTTATATCCATCCTTAATCACTATGCATGCTTATTAGTATCATCATTGTGTTATCCTTGAGGTCTCATACATAATCACACATTTATTAGTATAATCTTACTACTATCAAAACACAATAATCTTAAACATGTATAGTCATGATCATTCACAGATAATAAACATTAGTATTCAAGGTTTCAGGGAAGTCTTCTTTTACTCATGCATATTCTTATTTGATCATAGGACTCTTCTGATTAGTTAAATCATCAATGATGGTAAGAAACATAATATGCGTACAACCATGACTATTCAAACCTATGTCTTCATGAATAATCATTATCAACAACACAACAATATAAGATCCTAACACAAGGTAGGATTCTAGCTTGATATAGGAAAAACATACCTGGATTAGCATGCTAGCTAGTTATGTCTAACATACCCGCATAATGTCTTCTGGTTCTCTTCAATGACTTGTGCTAGTAACCTGGATGAGTCATACCTGTCGAGATTGCTTGTAATCTTCTTATGTAATGCCTTAGCCTCATCTCCCTCTGAAACAGGAACTTCTTCACTTATGCAGGTGACCAATCCATCCTCTTCTAGGATTAAACCAATCCACTTGATTTGTAGGAACTGGATTTGGAGCTGTATTAGGGTTTGTCAGAGAAACCCCAAAAATTCAAACTTCTGAAAGGATAGAAATATGCGCCTTGATGAGCTGATCAAGCTGGTATATTCAAAATTTGAAAACTGCAAAGTTTCACTCCTCAAATTTTCCTTTGAAACTTTCGGATTCACTAGACGTGAACCTGAACTGGGGTTTGATAAATCCCACCCTTCTGCCCAATCAAAAGGTTTGACCCAAAGCTCTAATCTTCTATTTTTCTGAGGCGCTTCCAGCCATGGTCACAGATTTCAAAAAATTTCCATTTTTTGCAGAAGCCCTAATTTTCCACTTTTCCGATCAAAGTCCCGAACTAGGTTCTGATCAAGCCCGACCTTCTACCCAACCAAAAATTCTAATCTTGGTCTCTAAATTTCGATTTTGATGGGTAGCATTCAGCCGTAGTGTCCGATTACAAAAATTCCAACTTTCTCCGAAACCCTAAATTCCGGAAGCCACGAATGAAGGTGCTCAAAAATAATTCTGTTATGACAGAAATATGTACCTGATTGTTTCTGGTGTAACTCCGAACTTTTCGATCCATAGGGTCTGAAATTTTTTCCTAAGATATCCCGACCTGTCATCTTTCCATCTTGATAGGTCTGACCTCAGTTGGATTCTCTGAGGGATATTTATTCCAAGTGTCGCAACGTGACCTGTTTATGGGATAAAAAAGGAGAGCAAACTTGTACGGCATGCCACGTGCCACTGGTTCAACTTCGGCCTCTAAAAACTTTTCCTGAGATAGTACAGTCTGTGTACTAATTGTCACTATTTAATAAATTTCATTTGGAGCTTCCTAGCCCAAGTTATGACCTTTTTCCCAAGGTCACCTGATTTTGACTCAGATCTGGAAGAGGCAGAAACCCTATATTGTACAGATCATAAATCACAAAGTACAATGAATTAGAAGTTTTCCTTTGGACACGAGGTACATGGGGATCTGATATTCGACCTGTAAAAGTTTCAGATCCGAAAACTTCTCAAAAATGGATTTATAGCGAAAGTGCTATGATGACTGGTTTTTTCTATATCAAGCCCTAACATCGTAAGTGCAACAAGTATCATACATGCCATATCATGCCTTCTTTCAGGCTAGCTCTGATACCATGTTAAATTTTCAGAATTTACTTCAATCTGATCTAGGATCTTAACTGAGAGAACAACATGTACAACAAATCTACAGCATATCAATCATGGACACAATAATGCAAGCACAGAAGAGACACAAAGTTTACTTGGGGAAAACCATAAAGGTGAAAAACCCCAATAACTTTCTCAGAGATAGATAGAGCAATGATACAACCAGAATACAAGAGATAGTCTTCTCCTAGCAATAGAGCCTCCTCCTCATAAGTGCGCCACTTTCCGAATGAGAGAAGTGTGTGAATGAATGATCAAATAGAGATCTCCCGATATCTATTTATACTTGTTCTATCCTGCCCAATAAACTAATGGGGCCTACATGTCTAGCTTAACCCATGGTTAACTTAATCCGGGCCGACCCCACACTTGGTGGTATAATAACCCTTTGACCCACATGGCCGACCCCCAATAGGGTGGTCTAATAACCCTTCGACCCACATGACTTATACAGGGCCGACCCCAACAAGGTGGTCTAATAACCCATCAAGTATAAGTTACGACACTTACAATATAAATGAGGACACTTCCGTATAGAGGAATAATAACATCTCTATAGGAATACAATATACATATATATGAAATACATTCCGAAGTTACATATACATCAACATATTGCAACTGAATATCCATCCTCTACAATCTATCCGATGAAGTAAAATGTAGGTACATTGTGGAACATTGCATTCTTGGTTAGTTTGATCACCCCTTGATTGTCACAAAATAAGGGTGTTGGATTTGTTTACTGCATCTTCATGTCTAAAAGCATCCTCTTGAGCCAAACTACTTCACATGGTCCCTTCACTACTCAATATTATGCTTCTATCAATGAAATGGATATTACATGTTGGTTTTTACCAGGTCATGTGACTGCACCTGTGCCAAGGTTTAAAACATATCCCGAGGTATATTTTCAATTATCCACACGACATGTTGAATTTGAATCTCTATACCCACACAGTCTAGGGTATTTGATTCAACTATAGAGAATGTCAAAGTCAAGTGTCCCTTTCACACACCGGCTTTTAACTGGAGTCCATTGTTCTACTTTTGGTGCTGTCATGAATATGGAAATGAATCTCACTATGTAGCTTAAACAAGGCCTATTGGTTGTAAGGTATGTAAAGCTCCCCATTAGCTTCCTATAGGATAAATTATTAACTACCTTAGAGTCAGTCTTGGATGAAATATTTAGCAATTATCCATAGGTGTAGAAAAGATTTTGCACTCTCTCATTTTGAATTTGTCGATCAAACTCATGCCATATTTTTTTGTGAGACTAAAATGTCGCTACCTATTTTACAAATATCTACATGTAGATATTAATGTAGGAGGCCTATATTAGTCATGTCAAATTATTTACTTATATTAAATTTGATCTATTCAATAACACTTTACTAACTACCTATAGTAATGATTCCATTTACATATATGACTTGTAGAATGATATCATTATCAATGCTTTTGACATACATAGAGAAATATGAAGGATTCTGTTGGAACCCATGTTCATCCAAGTACCTTTAAATCTTATGAGACCATTCTATCGGTGCCTTCTTCAGGCCATATAGATCCTTACTTTATTTTCAAACAAGATACTCTTTCCCTAGAAATTGAAAACCTGGTGGTTGATACATGTAGACTTCTTTCTCAAAATATCTGTTGAGGAAGGAACTATTATCATTAATTTGATGGACCTTCCGACCAAACTATGTTACCATGGATAGAACTAATTATATGGTGCTCATCTTTTTTGTAGCAACAAAGGTTTCCTCATAATCAATGCTATCTCATCAAGAGAATACTTTTGCAACTAACCTTTTTTTTCACTTGTCGAGTGCACCATCATCTTTATACTTGACCTTGTACACACATTTGCACCAATGGTTCTCTTCCTTGCTGAAATATATATAACATACCAACTTTGATTTTCATTATAATCTCATGATTAGTTTCCATGGCCTTCTCCCATTTAGTTTTCCTTGTTTCTTCCTCAAACACCTGTGACTCATAAACACCCTGAACATTGACCATTAGAGAAAAGCTAACCATGTTTGGTTTTTGTTTTCTCTTATTTATTCATGATCATCCCTTGAACATTTAACCCACCCAGACATATCCTATGGTACTATGCCACCTCTTTGGCCTCTTATTGGGATCCTCCTCATCCAAGTCAATGTTGTTACCATGACTTGGGCTACATGTACTTAAGTCATCTGAATACTGATTCATATTGTTTGCATTATAAATTAACATAGAATTCCCATGCTTAGAATCTTTCTTCATTTCAGGTGGATTTACTTGAAGCATGACACCTAAATCCTTAGCCACAACTAATTGCTTTGTAGTAATTTTGAGCTTTGAAGAAGCTTTGGAAGGCACAACTTCTTCATCAACTATGACATCTATGTTGAAGCCCAACTGATTGGTGTTAACATCAACTAATATGTAATATTTATGATTTCCACTATACCCTATGATCAAAAATTTATTTATCTTAGTGTCTAATTTGGTTCTTTTCTCATATGGAATCCAAGTATGGGAAATATAACCAAATACCCTACGATGACTGAATCTAGGATTCCTCTTAGACGATGCTTACTATGGGGTCAAGTTTGCTTCACCACCATTGTTGGAGTCCTATTCAATGCATATACTATTGTGAGTGTTTCCTCATCCCAAAATTTATTTGGAACACACTTGTTTTCCACATACACCTGCCCATCTCTATGATAGTGTAGTTTCACCTCTCAACCACTCTATTCTACTATGGAGTCTAGGGTGTCGTGAACTATCATTTT
The DNA here is from genome assembly GCA_027924585.1 of Larix kaempferi. Classification (NCBI taxonomy): domain Eukaryota; kingdom Viridiplantae; phylum Streptophyta; class Pinopsida; order Pinales; family Pinaceae; genus Larix; species Larix kaempferi. The sequence goes on along the minus strand of BSBM01000753.1, from coordinate 30,741,086 downwards.
GTCCCATGTTTAGCACACAATTTATTGTATTATTTGGAATATAATTATACAACATTATCAAATCTAAGAGTGGTAATTGACAACCTAACTCTTTTTCTACTAATGATTGAAAATTTTGAAATTCATTAAATACTTAAGATTTCAATTTCATAAAACACCCACATTTTCCTATTGTAGTCATTATAAAAAATAATGAAATACCTAGCACTTGTGATGGATGTCATGTTCATTGCTACACAAATATCTGCACAAACTAGTTGAAGGACTCTTTGTGCTCTCTAAGATTTTCCTTCATCGCATGGCACTCTATGTTGCTTCCTTGCCTAACCAGGTTTGTAAACACCCTATATCGTCTATTCAATATCAAGAATCCCATCCATTGAATTCTCACGAGCCAATTAATAGAGGTAGATCAAGTTAAGGTTCCCATACCATTGATGCCAAAGTGTATTGATGTTTGGCACTCTTGGATGCTGATGTATGCTCCCTATTTTGGTCAATGCCAACCAGTTTGAATAGTTCCACACCAAGACAAATAGTCTTCTTTGTCTCTTTGTAAACTATGTAGCATTTTTTATTGCTAAACTTGACATCCAAACGAGGGTAGTGCCTCTTAATATAACTATTTGATTGTAGATTAAGCTCCATGGCAGGCACATAATATGCATAGAGGAAAATTAACATTTTCCCTCCAAAGGAAATATTTACATTTTCTTTTCCTACTACTGTGAACTCTTCCCCACCATCAATATCATTAAATCCTTAAAGGAACAAACCATGTACTCCATGAATTAGTCCTGCTTATTGGTGAAGTGTCGTGATGAAAATGAATCTATGTACCAAGCTAATGACTTGTGTTGATATGCTTATCTCTTGGCCATGAATGCATAGAAGGTTGACTCCTCTATATTCTCTACAACATGAGCCTTGTACTAAGGCCCTCCTTGGTTGGTTTTATGATAATCCAACCTCTTTTTACCGTGATTCTTCATATGGATCACCTTGCCATCATAGTGATATGTGATATTATTCAAACTCTTGATTGCATATTTACCATATCCTTGACCTTTCTTCTTTTCCCACTTGATTTTTCCTTTGACATTGTATACAAAGGCCTATTATGTACCCTCTACGCCATTGCTTCTACCTAACTATTTCTTCCATCTCTCCTACTATAAAATATTATTGCATAATTAATCAAAATTCAGGTCAACATTTGTAGAGGTGATGATCAAGGTCTCAATATAGTGCTCATAAACACATCGTAAAATTTTCAACATAATTACCACACACCTTCTTCTTCCATTTTCCAACCAATGGCCACCAATTCTATGATATAATTGGTCTTGAGTACATGCTCTTGTAATGATGCACTGCCCTCCATCATGATTGAAAATAACATATTCTATAGGAATAAGGATCTATATTGTCTAAATTCGTATGCAACTCTCTTAAATTATTTCAAATACCCATTGATTTCTTCCATGTTTGTACTTCATGAAGCATTTCCCCAACCACATATAACTTAAGCAACATCACTGCTTCTCTATCTCACTCGTCAAAATTGTCTTGGTATCTACCCACGAATTGTGGCCAAGTATCTTGATTAAGGCCATAACCCTCATTAATTATTATTATCTTAGTTATGGTTAAGTCATTCTAGCGGTAGGTTACATCATGATCACTTTATCTCCTATTTATAATACAAGAGATTTATTCATTTATGCATCACATCGAGTCATGTGCATTGAGTATATTGTCAAATGAGGTTTCCCCATCGAAAATATTATTATTCATTTACTCTTTATCATTTTCAAGACATGGACCAAATTTTATTTATGTTTTATGTTATTTGGGGAATCCGGTTCATAATGTTTTGTATCAGAGCATACAATCCTTGGCTTGACTTTTCGAAATGAGTCATTTTTCCATTTTCAATATAATTTTTTATGGGAAGTTTTAGATGCCAATTTTTCAAGGCCCTGAGGAGTTAGAGTGAAGTATATGTGGTAAAAATTTCAAATTATATTTTGCTATAAATTTGGAAATATAGTATGTGAAATTTAGGGTGTTTTACTAGTCCAAAAACTAGTCTCAAACATGTATTACGGGTAAAACTATTATATATGAAGATTTAAAGGTCTATATTGAGTGGCATTAATTGCATTGGATATTAGATGGGCCACAATATTTCAGGTAAAAAATTTAGAATCATATTTGAAAATTTAGTTATGTGGTGGGTCCTACAAGTTTACTCTCTTGAAAGGGTTAGAATAATAACATTTTGAAAAAGTTACCATAAATTTACTTGGGTTCATTAAAATTTGATCAAGCCTATGGATTTTCATAGAAGAAATATCGGGCTACTGCAATTTGAGCTTTTAGAGTTACCTCAAGTGGAAAATTGGCTAACAAGAATGTCAGGCCTGGGTAATTCCAAGTTGAGATGATTTGCATTAACATAAATTGTATATAAATACACAAAGTAGTGACCTTTGGTTTCATATTCCAAAGGTACATTACAACTCTTCATATTTCTTATGACTCTTTAGATATTTAAAATATATGACAATCCCGTATGATTAGGTATCCAACAATCCTCCCCTTAATCCCAAGGGGTGTCCGTGAGTCCAAACATCTTTATGAAATTTTCATGCTTCTCTCTTTCAAGCACTTTGGTGAAGGTGCCTACAGTTTGGTCATATGTGGAAAATGCTTCAAATGAATTGTCTTGGCCTCTACATGATATCAAATTAGATGGTACTTTGTGTTGATGTGCTTAGTTCAATCATGAAATCTAGAATTCTTGGCCAAATTTATTGCAGAAGCATTGTCAATCAGTATAAGAGTATAATTCACCTGCTCACCTTGCAATTCTTTAAGTATTTTACTCAATCACAAAATATCCTTTGTTACTTCTGCAACAACCACATATTATGCCTTTATTGTGGAATCTACTGGAATAAACTGTTTGTGTGATCTCCAGGAGACAAATTCCAATCTAAGACTCACGAGGTAGCCTAAAATAGACACTCCATTCTCTTTGTCACCATCAAAATATAATTATCTAATATCCAAATAGTTTGAATTCATCCACCTTAGAATATTTGATTCCAAAGTCTTGAGTCCACTTGAATTATTTTGCAACTCTTTTCGTAGCAGACCAATGTTCTTCACATGGTTTTTGCATGAAACTAGAAAGGATACCAACAACGAATGAAATATTTGGTCTAGTGGTGGTAAGGAAGATAAGAATCCCCATAAGCTGTCTATACTTAGTTGCATCCTCAAATTCATTCCCTTATTTTAGTGCGAGCTTCAAGTTCCATTCCATTGGAGTAGAGAGAGGGTTTCACTTTGTCATGCTCTCGAATGTACTTCTTTTGGGAGATGAATATGTACTTTGGATTATGAGTCACTTAAATTTCCAAGTAGTAGTGAATATATCCCAAATCTATCATCTCAAATCCTTTCTCCAATTCTTTCTTTATGGATGTAATGCATCTTTCATTGTTATCTATCATCAACATATCATCTACATACACTGCAAGATATACAACCGATTTTCCAATTTTCTTGACAAAAATTGTTGCATCATCAAGATTAAAGTGTTTGAAACTCAATTTCAAAAGATGCTTGGTTAGATTTTCATACCATGTGTGAGGTTCTTGTTTCAGGCCATACAATGACTTGATGAGTTTGCATACCTTATGTTATTTTACCTTCGCAACAAAGCCTTATAGATGAGACATGGGGATATTTGCTTTCAACTCTCGATTCAAAAAATAAATCTTCACATCCATTTAAAAAACTTTCCACCCATTCTGTGCATCCAAAGCCAATAGAGTATGGATGGTATCCCATTTTGTTGCGTGGGAGAAATTTTCTTCATAGTCAATTCCTTCTTTTTGTGAAAACCCTTTTTCCACAAGCATCACCTTATGCTTGTCAATTGATCCATCTAAGTTGTACTTGTTCTTGTAGACCCACTTGCATCCAATTGGTTTGGTTCCAAATGGGGGTCCACCAACTTCCATGTCCCATTCTTGATGAGCGAATCAAATTCATTCTACATTGCTTATTTCCACTCATCATGAGAAACAACTTATTCAAAGTAAGTTGGTTCAAGGTTATCATATAGATTCAATTCATAATCATATGAAAAATAGATATCTTCTACATAACTTGAGTTTGAATTATTTGCATCTCCTCCATCTTCTTTTCTTGTCGAACTTTTGGTTCCTATAACATTTTTGAATCCATCAAGATGATCACTTTCAAGTGCCTTTGTGACCCAATTTGTAACTTTCCATGAGGGTCCAGGATGCTCAATTGGTGGTTCTTAATTCTCTTCAAGATTCAATGTTCCAATCCCCTGAATCACATAATCCAATTTAGCTCTACTGAAGTGGTAGGAACTTATTCATGAGGGGGATATGGTACTGCAATAGGAGATTCCAAATATTGATCCAAGATAGGTATCACCCCTTCAAGATTTGGAATCTCATTGTCAAATTCATGAAACATATTTATATTGGTAAATTTATCTAGATGATTAAGCCACCTCTCAATAGTTTTGTCATTTTTATTCATTTCAAGAAAAATGAAATAAAAGTCTCATGTTTTTAATTTTTCAAATACAAGATATATTCTTCTTCTTCTTCTTATTTTTTCAATTTCTTATCCTTTCTTTATTACATTAAAAATGTTAGATTCACAATGTGATTTTAATGCAAGGGGTGAACACTGATTGTGATGGAATGGGGCCCTTCATTCCAACACCTAACCCTCTTATTTATCCTCATCCTTGAGCGTCACCAATGCCTTTTCCTAAAGATATTATTGTCTAGATTGTTTTTCAAATCACACCTCCCCATTGGGACACTTTTGGTCCCCAAAAGATTCAAAGGATATTTGAGGGCACATGCTATCGATATGGTTCCTCTCATACTATTTTTTCTTCCTTGGAGTTTATCCCTTGAGACCAATTTTCCATAGTTCCTGTCATCCTCTACAGATCACCCTCTCTTTACATTGTAGCACTACTTCCTATTTGAAATTTGGAAGTGTGTTTGGTGCAAGGTCTTCAACAGTGGGAAGAATACATTGCTCCCCATATCTATCTAACATGGATGGTTTGAACAAATTCAAGTACTCCACATTCACTATTGAACTCATATGCATATATGGAGGGCATTTCAATCTAAAAATATTCTTGTTCACTTGTTCAATGAATTCAAATGGTTCATACCTAGGAGGATTATGCTTCTTTTTCAGTCCTTGCAACATTTCCTTGCATAAGTGAAGTCATACCTTATCTCCAACATGGAACTGGTGGTCTTCTTGGTGCTAGTAATGTCTAGATTTGTATTTCCATTGGCTTCTTTCAAGCTGCTCCTATTCCTTGAGATGTATCTTGTCCATGAACATGCTTGCTTTCTTTGAATATCCTTGTAACTCAGGCTCATTGTAAAGTTTCCGTTCACCTCGCTTCCCTTTAGAGGCGATGGGGGATAACCTTAGAAATAACTTGATAATTTTTTTTCAAACTATCCGCAACTCTACCCTTTTTCACAGTCGCAATGTCTTCGGTCCACAATCCGCACTCCGTTATCTGCCAGTCGGAAGTCGGAACCCCAACGCGCCACTTCAAGAATTACACCTGCGAATTCTGAAATCTACAGTGCGGGAGTTAGAAAGGAGGTACGAAAAATACACGATGTTGAAGAAAATACACCTCCGACTTCCGCATTCCGCGATCCGTGATGCGGGAGTCAAAAAGTCGAAACACCCAATATCCAACTTCAAATATTTACGCTTTTGACTTCCGCACTTCGCAATTTGCGATACAGGAGTCAGAAAGTCGGAACAACAAATATCCAACTTCAAATATTTACGCTTCCGAATTTCGCACTCCGCAATCCGCGATGTGGGAGTCGGAAAGTCGGAACATGAAATATCCAACTTCGAATATTTACGCTTCCGACTTCCACACTCCGCAATCAGCGATGCGGGAGTCGGAAGTCGAGACTCTAAATTCACAAATCTAGAGAAAATTACTCCTCCGACTTCCGCACTCCGCAATCTGGCTTGCGGGAGTCAGAATTCCAGCGCACCACACTGAGAAATCACGTCTCCAACTTCCGAAATCCGCAATCTGCACTGCGGGTTCGGAAATTCGGAAGTCGGCCCAATACCCCTGTTATTGCCAACTTCTTAGGCTTATAACTTTCTCATCCTAAGTCGATTTTTGGAAAACTTGATACCGTTGGAAAGCTCTCAGCGAGCCCTATGCATCTGTATGATCCTCTTCCACACCTGAGGATTCTTATGTGTCCTTATTCCAATCCAAAAGGTGGTCCCAAAATTCATCAAGGTATCTTTACCACTATGTAAAGATCTCTGATCCACTCTGTCATGGCCCCTCCATCAATCCATCCCCTTAGAGGGAACATGAACACATCAGGGGGGTGTCTATTTCTCCCCCAAATCCATGGATGAACCTTCTTAACCTCAACAAGACTTAGCCCTATTCATCAAGGCATAAATTCATAGCATTACAAATAAGAATTGCAGAGGTGTAGAAGCATGGTAAATAACATACACAACAAAATGAAACATTATCCACACACATATCTATCATGCATTCAACATATCAATAACAATCCTCAATAGTTAAATCATTGTAGAAGTAAAACACATAGAATGAACATGATATGAATCACAGAGATCACTTATCCTTTAAGATGAAATCACCAAGAAACTGGCTATGGACTGCAACATCCCAACCCAACCATAGGTCTCTACCCAACCTGTATTATTTCAGCACTTAGAGACCACCCTCGAGCCAGGGCTATGTATCCACTAAGGAGGAACTAATAAGGTCCACTCACATCCTTGATTTCACAATCATTCAGGGTCATCCAACACAAAGCTGGATATGTTAAGAAAGTGGGAGGTCAAGGAAGGGTTTTCTAAGTCAATGAGATCAACCACAGAGCTACAGGAATATCCAATTGGCCTTAGATGGTCCAGGAAGCCCCATCACCTCCACTCTTAGCCTAAGTAAGGTCCCCTTCTCTATCGCACAGTCCCTCGGGTGCCCCTTCCCTCAGCGCTGACCTAGGAAAGTATGGCTGGTCCCGACTGCTAAACCAAGGATGAATGAGACTTCACTGGCTCCACCCTGAGGTCTAAAAATCCTGGTCTCTCTCCCACTGTGATCCTCTCTCGGATCTTATTTAACGTTGAGGTTGAATGGCTTGTCCGGAAACTGGATTTCGGCTATCGAGTCTGGGTTCTCCTATGGATTTCTAGGAATATCCCGCTGTCAGATTAACCCATGGTTCATTTCTATGGACCCCCTATCCAATTTCACTTCCCACACCCATTTTCTGAGCGATCTTGGCACACCAAAACATAACTTCTCTCCAAGTCACAATTTCTGGTTCTATCTCCCCGCTGGGTCTGCATCCTCCATGAAAAATCCTCCTAGATTGTCTATAATGGAATGGGGATGAGGTAGAATGAATTCCCATGATATGGAGTGTATGATGGGACAAGCAAACCGAGCCCATTCCATGCCTTACAAATTTCTGGGCTTCCCATACTCCATCACTCTCATGGACTGATTTTCTGACCCACTTCCTTACAACATTATTAAATGACAGCTAGGACAGTCAAAGGGGTTCTCAAGATGACATATGGAATCCTAGGTTCCAATCCCATAACCCCCTCACTTCTCCCTAGTGGATACATAGTCCCCCTGATTTAGTTGCTTCCATAGCCAACCCCTTGGTATTTTTATTGCATGAGATTTGTTTACATTGTTTTTACAATTTCCATGGCTTAATAGCACATGGATATTGTTGGTTGGATTAATTGTCTAATTAATTAAAAAAATGATAGTACCAGAACATAAATTATCAACCCAAGGAAGTCTTTTATTTCAACGCTATCGTGCAAGATCTATGCAAGCACAATTTCTACCTGACACTGTTTATCTATTGGTATGAAATCAAAACTCATTGTAAACTAGATCAAACCTTCTTGAAAAGAAATAAAACCCTAATCCTATTCATAAAACCATATTGTAAATCTAAAAACACTTCAAACATTGCAATAAAAATCAACTCCTACAAAGCAAGATCTAACTACATAAATCTGAAAGAAATGCTATGTTGGCCAATGATCTATCAAAAGAAATTAACATTAAAACAACTATGATAAATCTAATGAATGAAAGCATACAAATATGATATATCTAATGAATGAAAGCATGAATTAAATAATAAACAAATCTACATAATAACAATCAACACTATCAACATCTGCTCAGGGAAGAGGGCCCTTCCTCCACTGAGCAGAGTTGGATCTCCAAAATGAAAGTCTACAACTCCAGAATTAAGAAACTGCCAGCATGTATTATCAGAATGAAATCATTACAATAGATTCTGGATCAAATCCTACAGCATAACATTGCTTTCTATCCTCCCCCTCTCATGAGATTGATTACATATTTATACATAAAAATCCTTCACGAGGATTATAAACCGAATTCCCAACTTGGAATCAGTTTCAACAAATTGCTAATTCATAAAACCGGCCGCAACAGTAAATTTGGGAATTACACGTTTAGAGAACCAGCTGTATAGATCAAACCGTAGCTTTTTGTGGTGATTTCCACACGATTCAGGTAATTGAGGCCGTTGCACACAAAACTCATGTCCCATAGTTTCGATATTCTTCTCCATCTGCTCGCAAATCGTGACACAAATCAATGTGTTGTTATCTGGCATGTGTTTTTGGTTAAGGCCGTTTGATCATGAGTTGGAGGTTGCCATGTTGGACTTGGGCATGGATTGAAATCACAAATCCACATAATTAATCATAAGATGAAACCATGTTGTGAAATATCCATGTGGACGTGTGCTAGCATGCCAACTTTGGAAGCTCGAACCATGAGTGTTGTTGCTATTAATATGACAAATCACTCCGTAAACCATCATCAATAAAATTATGCATAATAGTATTCAATTCATCAAAAATAAAGGAAAATAATCACTATTAACCACTAAAGCATCAATGAGATTAATATGGCATTTCTCGAGCAGTTACGGCAAATGGATGGAAAATGGAATGATAAATGGATAATAATATGAAGAAGACGGATGAAATATATGTCGATATGTGATGAAAATATGGACAAATCCGTGACCCAACAGATATCACAATATCAACTACTTGCCTCTTAAAGCTGAGCATTCACTAGCGGGGCCTTGGCCTTGAGCTCCACACTAGAAATCATACATCACATTTATACAATATTTACATTAAAATCCAATACATCCGAAGGGTCAAAATGGGGGTATTACATTTCCCTCCCCCTTAGAATAACACCGTCCTCGGTGTTCCAATACTTAAGAATACATACACATTTTTCACACATCAAAATTCACAAAATGTAGCAGGTCTGTCCTGCATTTCATCTTTTACTCTGGGTTTTCAGGACCAAGTCCCTTGGCTTCTACAAGCTGCTCCTGCTGCGTTTGACCTTCCAGCTCCACATGTGGGCATTTCTCCACAACGGTCCCTTCCTTTTCTTTACCTTCCAGCTGATCCACAAGTCTGGAAACTTATGAATACAATTCTTCTTGCTGTCCTTTCCACTGCTGATAGTTCCCAGAATGCCTTTTACCCCATTTTGCAGGCAAATAAAGTCCTGCAAAACCTTGTGGTTCATCTCATTCTGCTGCTTTTGTAGCTTGAGCATTTCCTCAAGATTTTCTTGGGTCTTGGCAATTGTTTGAAGAATATTTTCAGCCATTCCAATATCTTTTGCTCTGCTTCCATGGTCGATGTGCACAGCTTCCCACACACTTTGCTTACTAACAACACTTGTCTTATAATAGCTGCAACCCATTGGTTTAATTTTCACTTGTGAAATTCATCATTGAAAACCTTATTAGGCCAAGCATAACATAAACATTAAGATCAATCAATTAATTTCCCAATTGACATGGAGGTTCATGCTTTATCCATAAGAATTTCACACATTTCATGCTTGTACAACATACAAGGAACTCATTCATGTTCATCCTTTCACAGGAATTAACTAATTCAACATTCACACTTTATTCCAAGCAAAATAAACACAATCAAATTTCATCCATAACATGCATTCAACAATTTTCTGTTTCTAAAATGCATCAATAAAAAAGGAAAGAGAAGAGTAAGAGTTTCCCCCTCTTAATCTTGTTCCAATCCGGAGCCCCACCACAACTGTGGTTCCATGATCATTGGCCTCTTTCACTTCAAATGTGAATGCTTGGCTCTCCTTTTCTTATTTTGGCGATGACACTTGGTGTCTAAGGTCCGTCCAAGGTTTCTCAACCAGGGAACCCCTCCCCATGGTTTCCTACAGAACCTTTGGCTGCTAGGACCCTCACAAGTCCACTAGCATCATTTTCCATTGCTACTAATACTGAGCTTTCTAGGGCAGTCACATGTCCAAATGCATCCTTAGGATGCCTTCAAGCTTCTTTCTTGCAACAATACCTACACTCAAAAATTGAGTCAATTCACATGTCAAGTTCATTTTCATAGGATTTATCTCTAAACAAGAGTTAAAAAAAAATCATAGCCAAATTATATACACACGTATATTCATATTAAATAAGCAAGAAGATGAAAAATAAACCAAGTACTTATCTGTATGAGCATATTCCTTTAGCTCCACAGGTATCCCACATGGACTTCATACAACTATGGCACCCACAAGACTTGCCTCACCCAACACAAGGATGGTACCTCTTCTCTGCGACACAGTCCCTCGAGCGTACCCACCCTTTCCAGTGCTCTTCAGGGTGTTCATTGAAAGGTAACCAATTTTCTGCAAGCCTCGTATCTCCTGTGCATACAATAAAGAATGTTTGGCCAACATGCAGGATGTTCCACAACATTCAAATAACCAATGCCAAGCCAGTACGCCAACTGGGTTTATCAGGCATTCCATTAAACAGTATGCTAAGCCAGTTCTCTGACTGAGTTTATCAAGCATACAAAAACCAGTATGCTAAGCCAGTTATCTGAATGGGTCTATCAAGCATACAACAACCATCCACACACATAGGGATGGTACCCCTTCTTCACTTTGCTTCTTAGTATGCAACACCAAATGGCATGATATAAAAATGGTAACATATTTAATAAAAATTCACTCTCTAATATTAAAACACCAGGAATGCGTCCATTCCCTTAGGGTGTAGTCAATGTTGACAACCCTAACATGACCCAACAACCGAAAGGTGTGCACCCATTTCTGATGTGAGCCATGTAGGCCATAATCACACTCAAGCAATCTGAAATAAGGACATGCACACTCAAGTAGTTTGAAATAAAAACATGCACACTCAAGCGGTCTGAAATAAAAACAAGCTCTGTATATTAATTCTAATCATTAGACATGCATATTCTCAGCAAGGGTTACCAAATACTTATCGGTTTGCAGATGTATTTTCTCTTCCTTCCGCGAGGAATGGGGCTCCCTTCTTTGAGTTAATAGTCCCTCGGGATTGTTACCCCAATCACTTCCTTGTTTCATAAACAACACATTCCCTATTGGCATAAATTCACCATCTCACCCACGTTGTTTACCAACAAGCAGTTCACATGAGATGTCATAAAAAATTTTAAACAAAATTTAAATCTACAACAATGCATGTTCCATCTCCTTGCCATGATATATTTATCATAATAATTTCACTTAGAAATTCTCAATTTAGTTTCGTACAGAAACTAGATTTCCAACACATGAGTTCCTTCTCATGATTTTTAGTTCTTGTAAGCCATAACACATGGTCTCCCTGCATTGTATCCTCCTGACACAATTAAAAAACAATCAACCAATCAATGGCATTAATAATCAAATTCAAGTCTAAATTTACAGTTCTATTCACTACAGAAATTTGATTTGTTTAACCATGAGGCCATCCTCATATTGTTTGTCTCTTGTAAGTGGTATCACTCTGTCCATTATGGTTTTACACTTTCTTCCATAACCTGAACATCCACCTACAACACATCCTCTTCACAATTCTAGAGAACCAAACAATCATTAGTAATTATTAGTACATTCTTAAATCTGAAATTTCAATCAGCCAAGCACTTTGGTGAGCATTCATGCATATAATATTTTCATTGTTACAATAGTCACTGAAGTGATCTCAGAATTATAATACTCAATAATTCAAACATTATCAGCTGTTATTATTTCAAATGCAATGAAATATGATCATTTTATATGCCTCATTATCACAATAAAATGCAATATACAATCACATTATCTATATGAAGTCAATTAAAACTTTCAATATTCATGATTACAAAATCATATAATTTCATGCAACTCTGTCCTCCCAATAGAGCATCCTTGTCAGGTCATGAAATGATCTCATAATTGACAATAATTCATCATTTCATCTATTATCTAATTGCAATGTAACATATATATCACAACCATGCATTCACACAATGCATTTCAACATGTGCACCCACACATATGCATGCACATTCACAACATTTACATAATCTTTTAATTTACATTTAGTTAATGTACCCAATGCACTACAACATTGATCTAAACATTCTTGTGCCTACACAAGTTTCTTACCATGGTAAGTTGGACACCCTAGCCAATTCTTCAACACCATACCCAGCCATATCCCCAATCACTTGGTTAACTAATTGGGTGCCTTCCTTCTCCACTCGAACAACACATAAAGAGTTTTCTCACTCCTTGGTTGTTGGTAAAGAGATTTCATCCCAAATTAACACCAATAGGGAGTTCATGGGTTACTTGTTGAGCAATGCATGCTTCACAACCCAACATCCTCATGGTTTCACACATGGCATGCTCTTATTTCTCATGAATGCAGTCTAAATTTTAAACAACCACATGGTATGAGGCTCCTTTCCCTGACTACCCCATACCTCACCATACCATGGCGGTATGGAATTCACATAAATGCATTCAACCTTACATGCATACCATTTTATGATGATTAAAACATGGTAGAAGGGATTCTTACCCATCGCCTTCAACACTTATACAATTAGCATAAATAAAACATTACCTGCATGGATGCCATCAACATATCTAATGTTACCTGATCAGTTGGCTTCTTACCAAGGGATACACAGTCCTTCCACCATCTTCTTGATCATGGATTTTTTGCTCCAACCTTTCTTCACAAGGCTGCTAGTCATATGCAATATCATCATCAACGTCTTCAACCATGTTTATGTTGTATTTGGCCTTACAACCAATACCAACATCATTAATTATCATCAACCACAATAATTATTAAAAGTGGCTCATTCCATATGTAAAATCTCACTACTTTTATCAATATGCAATATCATATTCATGCACAAGCAAGTTCACATGCACTATGCATTATCTCTCAATATGCCCACTAGTGCATATGCATTTCAACTACCTAATCTCTTGCATTTTCAACATTCCTATGCCATAATTTCATATATATAAAACTTGAAAAATATAAATATATCAGCAAGAGAAGAGTTGAGGAATTTTCCCCTTTCCAATTCCTTATCATAGCATGGAATTTCCTCTTCCACATCATAGCATGGAATTCCTATTCCACATCATAGCTGGTCCAATTCAAGGCATCTCTATCAAGCAGACAAGGGATCATTAAATATGGTTTTCTCACCAAGTAGCATTTCAATACATATACACATGCATGACATTCCTACTTGCTACTTTCCAAGCATACAATCCTTATGCTATAAACATAAATAGTTTAAGGTGAGAAATTTCCTTCTTTATCAACATTGTCCTTTGGAAATCATTCTCCAATTTTCAGTTGCAACCATTTGGTCAGCCCTATGTAGATTTCCTTGATCACTGTAATATCTCTCATTGCACTAGGTTCACATGCTTTGCTGCTCACATTGCTTTAATAAATTATGGTCAAGTACAAATTGGATTTTCTTGAACTTTCCTGCACTTATGAGCACTGCAATCTATTCAATTCCAACTCCATATGGAGTCCTTCAAAGCACATTGTATGCCCTTGCACCTCATTCAAATTTCGGTTACCTTCTTGTAACTCATATTTTGTCCCAAGCAGCCCCAGTGCTGCAACCTCTGGCTCTGATACCATCTGTAACGTCCCTGGTCCCCTCGGTGCCCTTTAGAGGCGATGGGGATAACCTTAGAAATAACCTGCTAATTTTTTTTTGAACTATCCACAACTCTGCCCTTTTTCATAGCCACAATGTCTTTGGTCCGCAATCTGCACTCGCTATCTGCAAGTCGAAAGTCAAAAGTCGGCAACCCAATGCGCCACTTCAAGAATTACACCTCTGAATTCCATAATCCGTGATGCAGGAGTCATAAAGGAGGAACGACAAATACATGGCGTCGAATAAAATAAGCCTCCAAATTCCACATTCTGCGATTCGCGATGCGGGAGTCAGAAAGTCGGAACACCCAATACCCAAATTTGAAGATTTACACTTTTGACTTCCACACTCCGCAATCCGCGATGCGGGAGTCGAAAAGTTGAATCACCAAATATCCAACTTCGAAGATTAGCACTTCCGACTTTCGCACTCCATAATCCACGATGCGGGAGTCAGAAAGTCGGAACACCAAATATCCAACTTCGAATATTTACACTTCCGACTTCCGCACCCCACAATCCGCGATGCGGGAGTCAGAAGTCAGGACTCTAAATTCACAACTCCAGAGAAAATTACTCCTCCGACTTCTGCACTCCGCAATCCGGCTTGTGAGATTCGAAAGTCGGAACTCCAACGCACTACACCGAGAAATCACATCTTCGAATTCTGAAATCTGCAATCCGCACTACGAGTTCGGAAAGTCGGAAGTCGGCCCAATACCCCTGTTACTGACAACTTCTCAGGATGATAACTTTCTCATCCTAAGTCCATTTTTGGAAAAAAATGATATCGTTGGAAAGATCTCGACAAGCCCTATGCATCTACATGATCCTATGCCACACTTGAGGATTCTGACCTATCCTTATTCCGATCCAAGATGTGGTCCCAAACTTCATCAAGGTCTCTTTACCACTTTGTCATGGCCCCTCCCTTCATCCATCCCCTTAGAGGGAACATGAACACAATAGGGGGGTGTCTATTTATGCCCCAGAGCCATGAATAAGCCTTCTGAACCTCAACAAGACTTATCCCTATTCATCAAGGCATAAATCCATAGCATTACAAATAATAATTGTAGAGGTGCAAAAGCATGGTAAATAACATACAAATTAGAATGAAACATTATCCACAGACATATCTATCATGCATTCAACATATCAATAACAGTCCTCAATAATTAAATCATTGCAGAAGTAAAACACATAGAATGAACATGATATGAATCACATATATCACTTATCCTTTAAGATGAAATCACCAAGCAACTAGCTATGGACTGCAACGTTCCAACCCAACCATAGGTCTCTTCCCAACTTGTATTATTTCATCACTCAGAGACCACCCCCGAGCTGGGGCTATGTATCCACTAAGGAGGAACTACTCAGGTCCACTCACAAGCTTGATTTCACAATCATCTAGGGTCATCCAACACACAGCTGCCTCTGTCAAGCAAGTGGGAATACAAGGAATGGTTTTCTAAGTCAATGAGCTCAACCATAGAGCTACAGGCATATCCATTTTTCCTCAAATGGTCCAGGCACCCCCATCACCTCCACTCTCAGCCGAAGTAAGGTTCCCTTCTCTACTACACAGTCCCTCGGGCGCCCCTTCCCTCGGCGCTGACCTAGGAAGGTATGGCTGGTCTCGACTGCTAAACCAAGGATAAATGAGCCTTCACTGGCTCCAACTTGAAGTCTAAACCCCCTGGTCTCTCTCCCACTATGATCCGATATTGGATCTTCTTCAACGTTGCGTCCAAATGGCTTGTCGTGCAACTAGATTTTGGCTATCAAGTTCGGGTTCTCCTATGGATTTCTGGGCCTCTCCCGCTCTCAGCTTCTCCCACGGTTCAGGTCTATGGACCCCTTATTGTATTTCACTTCCCACACCCATTTTATGAGTGATATTGACACACCAAAACACGGCTTTTCTCCAAGTGCCGATTTTTGGTTCTATCTCCCCGCTGGGTCTACGTCCTCCATGAAAAATCCTCCTAAATGGTCTACAATGGAATGGGGATGAGGGAGAACGAATTCCCATGATATGGAGTGGATTATGGGTCAAGCAAACTGATCCCATACCCTACCTTACGAATTTCAGGGCTGCCCATACTCCATCACTCTCATGGACTGATTTTCTCACCCACTTCCTTACAACATAATTAAATGACAACTAGGACAGTCAAAGGGGTTCTCAAGATGACATATGGCAGCCTAGGATCCAATCCCACAATGCCCTCACTTCTCCCTAGTGGATACATAGTCCCCCTCATTTTGTTGCATCCATATCCAGCCCCTTGGTATTTTTATTGCATGAGATTTGTTTACATCATTTTTACAATTTCCATGGCTTAATAGCACATGGATATCACAATATCAACTCCTTTCCTCTTAAATCTGAGCGTTCACTAGAGGGGCCTTGGCCTTGAGCTCCACGTTAGGAATCATACATCACATATATACAATATTTACATTAAAATCCAATACATCCAAAGGGTCAAAATGGGGGTATTACACTCATCCTTCCACTGACCATATGCCACATCAAATGGTGAAGGAGGTATATATCCAAGAACAAGTCCCAAAAGGAGACTTGTTGGTGGAGGAATGCAATGACCTATTGTACAAATTCTTAATGTACACCAAATTTTTATCCCATGTCTTTGGATGCTTGCTAAAATATCCTCTTATAAGTTGTACCGATGTCTGGTTGACAACCTCTATTTGTCCATTGATCTGTGGATAGAATGTGGTGGAATACTTTAGCTTAGTATCCATACTCTCTCATAGTGATATCCATAACTTACCAAGGAACTTATTATCTTGTTTAGAGATAATGGAGTTAGGAGAGACAAAATGTACCCAGATGTGATTGAAAAATAACTTAGTTTCCTCTCATCTAGATATCATCTTATTGCATGGTATTAATGCACACATCTTGTTGAAGTGATCAACGACGACAAACAAATTGTCATGGCCTCTATGTAACATGGGAAATCCTCTAACGAAGTCCATGGAAATGATCTCCCAAGGATTTCTTGGTAATGGCCATGGCATATATATCCCAATAGTATAGTTGCTTGGTTTGCTAGTGCTACAAAGAATACAACCTCTAACGAGCTTTGCCACTTGTTCTCGCATCTTCGGCTAATACAGATACCTCTACAAATTTTCCACTGTATTCATCACTCCAAAATGTCTAGTGATCTTGCAAGTGTGATCTTCTATCATTAGCTATCCTTATGTCTCATGGAATGCACAACTTGTCCAACTTATATATCAGTCCATCCTTGAGATGAAATTCATTCCCCTCCATGGCGACAATTGATCTTTCCTTCAACTTCTTGAATAAACAACATAAATCTATATCTCTCTCGTAGTATTCGATGAGAAGATCATGATTGAATGGTTTAAGTTGCATGATCACACTACTACTATAATATTTTTTAGTGGTGGTCATGAGAGCATGTCTAATAGTTTATTTTTTACTCCTTTCTTACACTTAATCAGTAGATGGAATTGTTGCAAGAATACTAACCATTTGTAATGCCTCAATTATTGCATCTTTCTCTAACTTTGCAGGTATTGCAAGGGTTGATGATTAGTGTGGATGACGGTCTCTTTCCCAAGGAGATAATGATTGTATAATTTATTTTCTTTATTGCTTGTACAAGCAAAGAAACATTTATCATATGTTGGGTAATCCAAGAATTTCCCATGGAATAACTTAGAATGGCATCATATTTCTCTTCCTCCTTACATCATCATTGCTCCAATGCATATCCACTAGCATCAGTCTCCGACTGAAAATGTCACTACAAGTTATCATGGCCAAAACTCGATAATTATTGATTCTTCTCTTCAAGACTTCAAATTCCCTTTGTTGTGAACATCCCCAATGGAAGATCTTCCCTTTTGCAGTCATAGAATGCAAAGGTGTTGCGATTGAAAAGAAGTTGGCAATTAATTTTCTTAGGTATTGGGATGATCCTATGAAACTTCTAACCTCAATAAAGTTTGTTGGAGTAGGCAAATGATTGATGGTTGAAATATTCTTCGGATATACCCTCAAATCTCCTCCACTGATCATATTTCCAATATAAATCAAGGAATCCTTCCCAAACCGGCATTGTTTCAAGTTGGAAATCAATTGTTTTTTCTTTAAGGTCTCCAATACATGTGTCACACGTGAGAGAAACTCTAGTCAATTTTTTTTGAAGATTAGTATGTCATCTAGATATACTATTACAATTGAATCAATAAAGGGCATAACACATCATTTATCAGTCTCATCAAAGTTGCAAGTGCATTACATAAATCTAAAGGCATCACTAACCATTCATACAAACCTTTCCTCATTTGAATGATGTCTTCACATATCTTCGTCTTTGAAATTCACTTGATGGTATCTTGACTTGAGGTCTAGCTTGGTAAATAATTTGGCCTACTGGAATTGATCCAACAAGTCATCAATCCTTGACAAAGCATATCTATTCTTGATGGTGATCATGTTTAGGGCTTGATAGTCAATTCATATTCTCCAACTCCTATCCTTCTTTGGAACTATGGTGATGGGTGAACCACATAGTGATGTACTGGTTCTGATTATTCCACGCTCCAAAAATTGTTGCAGTTGCTTCTTCACTTCATTTGCTTCAATAATAAATTTCCTATATAGTCTATTGTTAGGCATAGGTGATTATGACAATAACTGAATTTCATGCTCTACTAGTTTGGGTGGCAGTTCTTGAGGCTCCTAAAACAACTTCTTGTAGGATTTAATCAATTGTTGTAGCAATTGACATTTCTTACCATTGAATACTTTCAAGGGTGCATCCATATCCGCTTTAATTCCTTCTCCTTGTTTCTTTCCTTCTCTCAAGAACAATAAAACAAATTTATTTGTGCTTCCTATGATTCTCTTGTCCGAGAAAGTTTGGTTTTGTCCTTGTGCACATTGATCGCATATGATTTCCCATCCTTGAAAATAATATACTATTTTTCTCTCATTTTAAAGGTAGTATCTCTCACATACAAGTATGGGATTCCAAGGATGACCCCACAAACATCTAGTGGAACCACATTTGCTACTACTTTATCCACAAAGTTATGGTTGATGTCAAACTTGAACTTTTATTATTTTTTTACGTTCATATTTACATCTTGTCTCACCCAACCTAGGGGATATGGCTATGGATGGTCCTGAGTCTCTAGATCAATGTTCTCACGTAATTGTGTAGAGATCTAGTTGGATTGAGAGCATGGATAAAAAAAACTATCCATTGCACTCTTTTTCACGTAGATTTTGATGTTAAATAACTTTGTCATCTCCTTGTCTTCTTTGTGACTACAACCTACCATTGTTACTTCCCTATGAAGAGTAGTGCAACTTAACTTTCCTTCCAAGTTTGAGGTCCTTTCCACTTTTTCGTTGGCATCCACTGTGATCAATTCCTTCTTCTTATTTTTTGTTTGAAAGTAATTGGGTTTTTTTTCAGGGTGTATTTTCCAACAATCCTCCTCCTTGTGACCTTTATTTTCACAAGATTTACATTGTTTGGAATAAGGGTTGGTCTCCTATGTCATTGCTACAATATTCTTATCATTTCACTTCTTCTTGTTCTTCCCTTTCTTTTGATATTGAGATTATGATTTCTTGTTGTACCCATTTGTTGCTTTCCATTATCTCCTTCAAGGTATTGTGCCCGAAGATTAGATTCATCAATTGTCTTAGGCCATAAAACAACATTAACTAACATCGAATTTGTGGTAGCAATGCTCCCATATATTAATCAAAATTAATGGACTCTTCAACGATACTCCTAGCTGAGCAACTCTCTTCCTGAATTTACCAGTGAACTCTTGTACCAATTACCCTTGTATTTTCCTAAAGTAGTGCCATACAATTTGTTGATGTTCCTCATACCTAATTGGATAGAACTATGACTTTATCACGTCCTTGAAAAATTTCTTGTTAGTAATCAATGGTTCATTTTCCAATGCTCTACTTGTTGCATCACCATATCACCATGCCAAAGCATGGCCTTAAATATTCAATCGATAAAATAATATTATTTTCCTTATGGTGACCTCATGTACACTAAAGTATACTTCCATATTTTATAGCCATTGATTTAGCTGGATGGAATCCACTTCACCTGCATAAGGTTTGATGCCCACCTTGGTCTCCACATGAAAAGGTACCTGTGGCTTATTGTAACTACATTCTCATGTCTCTGTCTCTACTTTGCACTTTGACTTTGGCTCCACCTCTTCATTATTTGGGTCCCCTGATCCAACCTTGCATCTTGACGTTGATTCTATGCCCTTTGATGCCAATATTTATTCTACCATAGATGTGAGTGTGGTTAAAGTACACCCTAGTCGTTCCAATATTACCTTGGAATCTTCCTCTTCATCCTCTTCACAACAACCTCCTTCCACAGTTGGTACTCTTCTCCTCTCTAAGTTTGACAACAATTCTTATCCACTTCTTTTATTAATATTACTAGTATTTACCATATAGGTTTGATCAATCTACTTGAACCATGCTCTGATACCATGTGATTCGTAAATGGTAGGCTCATATTATGTCTATTAACTAACACAAATCCCTTACTGCCATAACTAACACAAATCCCTTACTGCCAATTACCCTGTCACATGCATAACTAAGCAACATGCTTCCACATAGTCAATTTCACACACTTAAAGAAGTGAGTTGATTCTTCAAAGAACAAGGGTCATGGGATACAAACCACACTTATTTCAATTGTTCCATTAGTACATACTCATTGATAGTGATTACACCAAGATAAATAACAATTTCACTCAGTGAGCAATGATTTCACTAGAAAGAAAACACAATTTCACTTACTGAGGGGAGAATTCACTTACATGCAATGTAATTTCACTTAGTGAGCAAATTCCCATATAGGCTACTGATTCTCAAGATGGAATTCTTGTGCAACAACACTTCGAATTCTGGTTTGCTAATGCAAACTAGGTGGGAATGATCACCCTATGTTCTAAGCCACTTAAAACAAGACAATAACTTATTAAAAATTAAAGCACAAGTCTTGAATCAATGTATGGAAATAAATATGAATTATTTAATCAATTTTAACTTATTCCCAAATGCTTCTTTTTATTAATTTATTTTTATACTATTTGATTTTTATATTTTTATTTATTTGTTCTATATTACAAAAGATAAAAAAATGCACACATAAATCCTAACATAAAAGAAAGTAACAAAGAACAAACTAAAATTAGAATGATTTACAACTATATAAAAGAAAGAAACAAAAAATTTAAACACATAAAGCCGTTATACTAATATTTAATCATATTAACTCTTTTTGTTTATTTAGTCTAAAAAAGAAATGGGTTAGTGCAAGCTAATGAGGGTCACTTTTGGCGCGTTAGATGCAATAGAAAACTGAAAAATCAGGCATCCCTCAACTTACTTGGATTTTTTGAGATACTGACACAAGATATCTTGCATTGAGTAAAAAAAATGAAATGTAGGAAATTGAATCATGTTTCCGAATATATAAGTTTAATGTATTGAAAATTTACATAACTATGCCAGATTTCATCTTTTCTAATAGTCACTTTTTAATTTTTTTGGAAAATGATAAGGTACATGTTTTTGTGGGTGCAGCCTTTGAGTGCCTAAATGATGGTTTCAGGATACAAAAATTGGTGGACATGTAGAGAACACGTAGCACCAGTGCAACACTATTTTTCCAAAATTAATTTTTTTTTTTAATTATCTAAGTGATCGAACCTTGAAAATGGTACGTCAAATGTGGGTGTAGCATTTGAAGGTCTAAATGAAATCATTTTGACTCAGATTTTTTATAGCATGTAGAGGTCGACGTCTACTAGTGTGGCATACTATTTTTTTTTTAAATGGTTGTGAAATGAAAAAGTTACGAAAGAAACACTAACAACATGTTTTTTGAGTTAAGGAGTGATGATACAAGAAAATTAGGAAAACAATTAATATTTTTTAAAAAACATTACATAATTGGAATTTGCATAAAAAATTCTATCTATGCCTAAAATTTCGTCAAAAATGGTTGTGTATGTCATGCTGTAAAGAGTGGTGAAAGACGGGCATATTAAGAAAAATGGTGGAAATGCCCAATTAGCTATGGTTTAGCACATTCCATAGCACATGTTTGGTAAGTACGAACCAACCACATAGGACTGTGGATGACACACGAGCGCGTGAGGAGGCGTGTTTTAGGTGCTAATAAACGCTCACGCATTGTGTTTAAATTCAAATTTGTATTCCTGCACTTGGTGTCAACAAAAACGCTCTAGCATTTTGGAGAAACAAAACTCTAAAGCGTTTCGGAGTTACAAAACGCTCTAGCATTATAAACCACATAAACTATGTGTTAAGTGTTGAATGGAGATAAGGAGTGAGAAAGAGAGAGGAGATACGAGGGGGGGAGAAAGGGACATAAATTTATGGAGGTGGAGAGAGGAACGAGGAATGAGAAAATTAAATGCCTAAACCCATAAGTCCTAAGGCCCAAACAACCTAAATCCCTAAACCCCTAAGAACCTAAGCCCTTAACACATAATCCATTACCACTTTAACCCCTTGAAACTTAATCCTAACATTTTATACCTTACCCTACTAATATTTGATCCCTAAATCCATTAACTTATAAATATCCTAATCCTTAAAGCCCTAGTCCTTAATTAACCCCTTATCTCTCATCATCGTAATCCTTATCCTCTAACACCCTAATCCCTTAACACTATAACACCTAAGTCCTTAATACCTAACTACGTAAAACCTAACCCCGGATCCCTAAATCCATTTAGCCCTAAACCCCTAAATTCCTTTAATTATTTACCTCTAATCCTTTAACCATTAGCCTCTAAGCTCTAGTTTACCCTATAGAGGTAAAATATTTGTTACCTCTACACTGCGTTTGCATGTGCGACCTCCCTTGTTCCAGTGCAACCGTCATTTTCTTGTGCGCTCTTTGTTTGCATGAGAGCTCTATGTTTTCTTGATTTCTCTCCCTTGGAATTGATCGCTCCTCTCTCGAATTTGGAATTCTCACTTGGGATTGTGTATTAGCCTCTAAGCTCTAGTTTACCCATTATAAGACTTTAAACCTTTAACCCATTCACCATTAATGCCTAACTTCATAAACCCTAACAACCTAACCCCAGAGCACTAAATCCCTTAACCCCTAAAGCCCCTAACCCTTAAACCACTTTACCTCTAATCCCACAAACCTAACCCCTAAGACCTAGTCCACCCCTAACCCCTAAACAACATAACCTATAATACTTAAATACCAAATATCTAAAGCCATAAAGCCTTAATCCCTTAACCCCTAGAAGCAATTAAACATTCAACTACTTGGGCCTTAACCCCTAACCCCTTAAACCCTATTTTCCTAACCATTGAGCCCTAAATCCCATAACCCATAAAGCCCCTTAGCCCCCTATCTACTTAACTCCCTAACCCATAGATATTTAAAATTGCTAACCAATTTATGCCTTTATCTCTAAAATATTAACCCATAACCCCTAAGTCCTAGTTAACTCGCTAACCCTAAAACCCCTAACCCATAATCCCCAAATCCCAAAACCCATAAATCCCTATAAACTCCTAATCCCTCATCTCCTAGAATCCATTAATACCTTAACCCCCAAGCCTTTGATCATTTAACACCTTGACACTGAACCCTTAACCAAATAAACCCTAAATTCCTAACCCTACAACCATAAATCCCTTAGCCCATAAATCTGCTAATCCCTAAAGGCCTGACCTCTTAAATAACCACCAATCCCCTAACCCTTATGTCCTTAACCACTAAGCCCCTAATCTCTTAACACTTAAATCCTTCACTCTTAACGCTTAACCTCTTGAACCATCACCCCCTAACATTGGTTTCCTCAATCCCTTAACCCCTAAAGCCCCTAACCCCTAAACCCCTTTATCTCTAAGCACTTAACACCTAACACCTAATCCCTAGTTTATCCACAAACACTTAAGCCTTTAATTTCTAACCTCTAAATCCCTAACCCCCTAAACCTGGAGCCCTAAATCCCTATTAAGAACTAAATCCCTAAGCCCCTTGACCCCTAACACCTTGACCCCTTTACCTGTTTACCTCTAATGCCTCAACCACTAACCACTAACCCTGAGTTTAAACCCCATAACCTCTTATCTCTTAGCCCTCCAACCCCGTAATCGCTAAACAACTAAACCCATTTATCCCTTTAACTCTAAGCCCTTAACCCCTAACACCAAATCCCTAGTTAACCTCCTAACCCATACAACATGAAGCCCAAAACCCTTGAAGATAAGAAGGGATAGGGAAATAAAAGAAATATTTTCTTGGTAAGGAATATTAAATAAGGTTTCAAGAATAATGTTTTGTGTGTAGATATTAAACATAATGCTAGAGCGTTATGTATTTCTATAATGCTTGAGCATTATAGAAATACATAACGCTATAGCGTTATGTGTTTCTACAACGCTCCAACGTTAAGTATTTCTATAACGCTCGAGCGTTATAGAAACACATAACCCTACATTGTTATGTATTTCCATAACGTTCGAGTGTTTTAGTTTCACTAAAATTTTACACGTTTCGCGAAACTAAGATTGCATCTAAAAGGCCCATCAACTTCGCGCAAAGGCCCAATTAATAATAAAATATTAAATAGTTAAAAAAAAAGTTAATATATTAAACATTAATTAAATAAATAAAAGAAAAAAAAATGAAAATAAAACCTAAAAGTAAATTTTGTTTTTATACATATGTTTTATTTATAATTTCTTGAAACATTTTTTATGTTGTTTTATTTATAATTTCTTGAAACATTTTTTTATGTTATTTTATTTATAATTTTTTGAAACATTTATTTATTCTATATTATAAAATATAAAAAATACACACATAAATCCTAACATGAAATAAAAGAAAGTAACATCGAACAAACTAAAATCATAATTATTTACAACTACACGAAAGCAAAAGCAAGAAACAAAATATTTAAACACATAAAGTTCTTATATTAATATTTACTCATATTAACTCTTTTTCTTTATTAAGTACATTAATTAAATGAATAGAAGAAAAAAAACTTAATTATAATAAAACCAATTTTTTTTAAAGTTACTTACACATATGTTTTATTTATAATTTGTTGAAACAATTTTTTATGTTGTTTTATTTATATACATAGTAATAAAAAGAAAAATAAAATACAATAGATAAAACAATAAACAAAGAAAGAACCAAACGATGTACAAGGTTCAAAAAAATATTTAGAACAAGCGAAAAGAAGAAATATAAATATAGAACTTGAAAAACTAAAACATACAAAGTAAAATTTAATAACTTGTACATGTAAAAGGATGATTTTCAAAATAAACAAAAGGTGATAATGAAAATAAATTAAAGATAGATAAATTTAATTGATGAGAAATAGCTCTGCCATAAAATGATCTCTCTCAAGAATTGACTTTGCTTTCAAGACTCTGCGAATTCTTGGACCGTGCACAACTCTCAAAATCACATAAGGTATTATGTTCAATTGCTTGGGAGATGATCAAGTATTACAACAAAGAAGGATAAAGGGGTTGGACTAGATGAATCAATAATTAGTTTTGCAATGCCTTTTCCTTCACACAAAACCATTAATTAACTTTGATTGTAAATATATTTAGACAAATAAAATGATTTGGTGGATTTACAATCTACCTTAAAATAATCCAAACCAAATTCAACCTTCCATTTCTCTACAAGCTTTTAAGAGAGCACCTGCTATCAAACAACATTGTTAAATTTTCTAGGAGAAAAAAAAAAACGAATGAAATGAATAAATTAATGAAGAAAATAAATGAACTTTTCACTCCAGTATACCTCCTGCCGATAGTTGGTGTATTGACCAGCCTCTTGCGTGAGTTGAATACATTTCTCTTTTAAAGAGTTTTTGGATAGTTATTGTATTTTCTTAAAGAAGATTTTCAAGAAGAAAAAAACTAACTTCTATTCCTAACTGAATCTTGACCGCCTGGAGGTTTCAATCAATTAGAAAAATCTATGAAATTTTATTAAAAGAAACCCTTTTGTGAAATTATAACGTGGTGTTTATTCACTCGTATCAACATGGAATTTACTATGTTTTTAGCCTTTACAACTGCACCTATATTCATAAAGTATCTTCCAATGGTTTCGATAAAGAGCAACCTTCAATCTTCCAAAGATCAAATGGAACTTCATGAAATTGTGCTGCAACTGAAAACCTTATATACATGGTGCAACAACCGTGTCTTCTATTTCAGTTATTCATCTAGTTCCATGTTTGTTAGTTCAAAGAGGCAAGTCTATTTCCAATGACTAGATCAACAACTTCATTGAGTTAGATGTAATAAGTAAACACTAACCATTTAGATGGATAAATATGAACTAGACTCCACACAATGCCTCTGTCAATGACAAAGTATGTTCACCAAACAAATCATTTCGCTTACTCTGGAAACCAATATCTATACCAGCCAAATTTGTTGAATGTGTAGGGTTGTCGAATTATTCATGATCAAAAGATAAGATGCTGGAACAATCATCTCATTCACACCATCCTTGTAAATGTCTGATATCACTAGAGTACCGAGGATATGGGAATCCATATTAACAAAACCTTCTGGTTTTGGATGTTAGGTCTTATCCTAGTCTCATTTACTCAAGTTGTTTCTTCAACTAAAGTTCTTGAACATCAGGCCTCAAGTAATGTGTCTAAATCAGAATCATTATCTCAGGTGTCTCAAACTAGGAGTCTCCAATCCATTTTCGATCACAATGTACAAACACGAGTTACAGTCGAACTTCTTGAGCATACAACTGCCGAACTACATAATGAAACTCAAGCTAACTTATTGGACTTTGTTTCTTATACGTTTCCCTGAAATGATCATATTGAATTAATTTGGTAGTAGTAACTTCTTCATTTATTAATCATTCAGGTAGTTTTAGAACACCAACTCTTGAGAGTATAAGATTGTCAGCCTGTAAGCTTCATGTATTTTCAACAATATTGATGAGTTCCCTAATGATGATACCCCCAAGATGTTAATCCCTAAATGGGGGCACATTTCCCCCTATATTGTGGTGCATTAAATTAGTTTTGATGTAGGCTTTAATGGTCCATTAGTGGTAATTTCCATTAGTATAGTTATATTAGTTATGTTGGCTTGGGTCAGTGAGTTGTAATTCTACCTCTTAATCTCCTATATATAGGAAGGATATCTTTTCATTTGATTATCTTGTCTTGTCTTATGTACTTAGTCATTGTATAAGGATTTGTCCCCCTCGAATAGGGTTTCTATTCATCTATTTTATTCATTCAAGTCGTTGAGTACTCTTTATGATCTATTTCCTCTATTTTCATGTTTTTTTTGGAAATTTGTTGCATAACATTTGGTATCAGAGCACTTTCCTTGGGACTGGTTTCTTCAAAATAAGTCATCTTGAAATTCTATCTATAATTATTTTTCTATAAGGTTTCAAAAATCAAGACTCAGAACCCATCTCAAAAAATGGCCAATACATTTTTGGTACAATTTTTAGATCCCGAGACATTACAGGTTTGGATATATTCTCCTTGGAAGCTAGGGTTTTTGATTAATCCAAAACTAGTCTAAAACAAGTGTTATTAGGAAAAAGGTCATATCTAGGGCATGCGAGATCCAAATTGAGTAAGAGAGGTTGCATAAAAAATAATACAAACCACAATATTTGTGGTAGGTTTTTAGCCTCAGATATGAAATATTGAACCTGTGGCAGACTGTACAAGTTCGCTCTTCTGGGAAGACCAAAAATAAGAAGTGTTGGAAGATTCACAATAAATTCTTATTGGTACATCAGAATTAAGTCAGACCTACGGAATTGGAAAACTGACACATCATTATACAATAGGTCGAAGTCAGCCCCAGAGGAGTAGTAATTTCAAATTTACCTCAGTTTCAAGTCGTCCATAAAACAGTCTTCCAATAAGGGTTTGAAAAAGGTATGCCATTTTAAATTTGAATAACTTTGAGTAGAAGGATCTAATTGTGGTGAAACCTAGGGTGTGGTATCTATTTATATTGTTCAAAATTACCCCAGAAGGAAGTGTAAAAACCCACAATCCACTCAAACCACCAGAGGATCCATCCCTGATGTACGATGAAAGGGAAGACCTCACTTTTTGAGTGTCCCCGTTGGAAGATATGATTAAAGGGTTTGTGAAAAAAGTTTATTTAGTTAATTTAGAGGAGAAATTGAATAAAATTGAGGAAAATATGAAATGTTTGATGAGAACAACTGATTTACTCAATTTAGAGGAGAATTTGATGGGAAATATGAAAAATATTGCTAATCTCATACAAAATTCAAGTGATACTCCCCCTACAAGTGATGATGTGTTTCAGGATACTTAGGAGAATAAAGATAACTTCCATGTTGAGAAACATTCCCTGAATAAGAATATTCCAAGAGGAAATGATTCTAGTAATGGAATTCATCAAGGACGGTCACTAAGGGGAACCCAACTTCCCAAGATTGACATGAGAAAGTTTGATGGAAATGATCCAATAACATGAATATTCCAGATGGAGCAATTCTTTGATCTACACTAGGTTCCAACTTTGCAGAAGGTAACTATTGCATCATTATATTTAGATCCTAATCAAATTGTATGGTACCAATGGCTTTGTGATCGTAAAAATGACTCTATTATATCTTGGTCTGTATTCACTGAAG
The DNA here is from genome assembly GCA_027924585.1 of Larix kaempferi. Classification (NCBI taxonomy): domain Eukaryota; kingdom Viridiplantae; phylum Streptophyta; class Pinopsida; order Pinales; family Pinaceae; genus Larix; species Larix kaempferi. The sequence continues at coordinate 30,712,084 of BSBM01000753.1, read as the reverse complement.
AATTGATTGCACATTATGGGGATATTAATAGCAACACCTTCTTTAGCCAGTTAATAAATATCAAGCAAAAAGGTCTAGTTACAAATCACATCAACTAGTTTCATAAGCTAAGTATTAGAGTGATATAATCTCTTGGATCTATTTATTGGAACCTTGAAGGATAACATTCAACATGAGGTGCATCTCTTTGAACCACCATCCTTGGAGAAGGATTTCATGATGGAAAGGAAGGTTGAAAGTAAAAATATGACAATGTCTACTAGAAAGACCGCCTCCAACACATACCGAGAGGATAATATCCCTTCTTCTAACCCACCTCAAAGGTTGACACCTCAACAACTAGAGGAAACAAGAATAAAAGGCCTGTGATTTAATTGTGACATCAAGTATAGTAATGGACATAAGTGTGGTGAGAAGAAATTATTCTACATAGATTGTGAAGAGGAAGAGACAAAAGAATAGGAACCGTCTCAAGATGCATAAATAGAAGATACCACTTCTGAAGAGACTACTACCACAATATCATGTCATGCATTGGTTGGTATTAGCACTCCTCATACTCTCAAGATCGAAGGATATATCAAAAAGAAAAAGGTAACAGTGTTGATTGATTCTGGTAGTATTCATAATTTCATTCACTGTAAATTAGCTAAAGATATCAATTTCTTTGTATATCTAGCACCAGAGTTTCTAGTAATGATTGCAGATGGAGGAACTATCTTACTATGGGGGAATATGTATTGAATAGTCTGAAGATTTCTATTCCGATGGGGGGTGTTTATGTTGTATTAGGAGTTCAATGGTTAAAATCATTGGGAACAATGGATTTTAATTTTCAGAACCTTTTCATGAAATTTTTATGGGAAAGAAAATAATATGAGTTAAATGGTATCACAGTGAAACCAAGAAAGGAGATAAGCTCTAATGGTATGAAAAAAATGATGAAAAAGGGATATCAAAGTGTAATTGCACAATTATGCTCATTAGATGTTCAAACATCTAAGTATGCTATTTCCCTAGATCTCCAAAAGGTTATTAATAAGCATTCTAAGGTATTTGAATATATTCCAAAAGGTCTTCCACATGTTCAAGATTTTGATCATTCCATTCACTTAATTCTCGAAAGTGTTCCTCCTAACATTAGACTTACAGATACCCCTTGGACATAAGAGTGCGATTGAGCGTATGGTTGAAGAAATGTTAGAGGCCAAGATAATTAGGCCTAGCCAAAGTTCTTACTCTGCACCAGTTGTAATGGCACACAAGCCGGATGGATCATGGCATATGTGTCCATATTATAGAGAGCTAAACAAGATTACCATTAAAGATCAATTTTCCATTCCCGTCATTGATGAATTGTTAGATAAATTACATGGAGCAGTTTCTTCACAAAGTTAGATCTCTGTTTCAGGTATCATCATATTAGAATAACAGATGAAGACATCCCAAAAACAACATTCAGAACTCATGAAGGTCATTATGAATTTTTGGTCATGCCATTTGGTCTCAAGAATGGGCCTTCCACATTTCAAGGTTTAATGAATTCCATTTTCAAGCCTTTCCGTAGAAAATTTGTGCTAGTGTTCATTGATGATATACTAATCTATAGCAAGTCTTAGGAATAACATGTTCAACATGTTGACAAGGTACTACAACTACTAAAGGAGCAACAACTGTATGCAAAACCTTCCAAATGTTTCCTTGGGGTAAATGAGGTAGAGTATTTGGGTCATATTGTATCTCATGAAGGTGTCAAGGTAGACCCCAACAAAATTAAAACCATGATGGACCGGTCAATTCCCATAACCATGAATAATCCTCGAGGATTACTAGGTCTGATAGGGTACTACAACAAGTTTGTTCGGAACTATGGAAGAATAGAAACACCTTTTACATCATTATTGAAGAAAGATTCATTTTCTTGGAGTCTAGAGGTAACTCAATTCTTTGAACAACTTAAACAGGCAATGTGCAAAGCTCCTGTTTTGGCCACACCAGACTTCACAAAAACCTTTATTGTAGAATGTGATGCTTTAGGAAATGGCATTGGTGTTGTTCTAATGCAAGAAGGACACCCACTGGATTTCACAAGTCATCCAATCAAGGGAAAGAACTTACAGAAGTCCATTTATGAGAAGGAAATGTTGGCAATACTACATGCTCTTAAGAAATGGCATCCTTACCTAATATGTAGGCACTTCAACGTTAAAACAAATCATGATAGTCTTAAATATTTATTGGAATAGAGACTATCTTTGGAGGAGCAATAGAAATGGGTAACCAAGATGTTTGGATATGAATTCGAAATCATCTATTGAAAATGGAAATAGAATGTGGTGGCAGATGCACTTTCCAGAAAAGATGAAGATGTTGGGGCATTACTTTGTGCAATTTCCATTCTACAACTTGATTGGGTAGTAGCAGCAAGGGAAGAATGGAAAAATGACCTATCTATGTGGATGCTCATTCATAAGCTACAGAACGATCCCAATGTATCATATACTTTTGTGCGGATAAATGATTCACTATGATATAAGGATCGCTTATATTTATGCAAAAACTCTCAACTCCAACAAAAGGTCCTCTCGGAATCACACACCTCTCCTATAGGTGGGCACTCTGGAATCCTAAAAACTTATCATATGGCCAAGGAGTTTTTTTAGGAAGGTATTAAATCTGATGTTCAAAGGTTCATGGGAAAATGTTTGGTTTACCAATAGACTAAGGTTGAAATAGTTAAGACCCCAGGACTTATACAGCCATTAGACATACCTTGACAGTGCTGGGAGGAAGTATCAATGGATTTTATCAAAGGTATACCAAAGTCAGAAGGAATAATGTTATTATGGTGGTTGTTGATAGACTCACAAAGTATGCACATTTTTTTTGCACTCTCTCACCCTTTTAATGCAAGTACAGTAGTTGCAGCCTTTATGGAAACCGTTCAAAAGTTACATGGAAATCTGAAGATTATTGTAAGTGATAAAGATCCAATTTTCACTGGAAAAATTTGGACTAAATTGTTTTCTTGTTTGGGTACCCAATTGGCTCACAGTTCATCTTATCATCCTCAATCCAATGGGAAAACTGAGATAGTGAACAATGTCTGAATAACAGGTACATCCACAGAGACCGAACGCCAAGGACACCACTCACACAAAAAAGATCATAGATCAGTACACCAGATGTTTGACATGGTTAAAACCCTCCTAGAGGGAAACAGTCCATGACCCCAGCCAAATAGATTCTACGGAGCAATTTATTATGCAGAATAAAAATATTACATGAGCTTCTCTCAACAATGGATCATTCGGAAAGTGACCCTCCATGCTCTTTAAATAGAGATCATGGACCAATCGAGTGTTAAGCCACGGATCAAGTGCCGTTAAGATCAAGAGAAGTTGAACCGTCGAATCACTTTATATCGTGACCGTCGGATTACATATATACAAATGCATACCTAACGGATATATTATACCAAGTTGAACTTCACTAACTCCTAAGTGTCAAAAATATCCTAACATCCCCCCTTAAGAACAACTTGGGATAGGATTGAAGGATTTACAAAGGTGACACAAAATTAGGAGAAGGAAGGGGGCATTAAATCCTATCCCCCCTTAATGACAACTTCCTGTACTCCTAGCATAGTTTGAAGTTTGGAAAACTTCGCTTCTGTAAGAGACTTGGTGAAAATGTCTGCAACTTGATCATTTGTTTGACAATATCGCACTTCAAGAACATGATCCTGGAGGAGCTTTCTAATGAAGTGCATGTGAAGTTCAATGTGTTTGCTGCACTGATGTTGGACTGGATCTTTGGCTAATTGAATGGCACTCTGATTGTCACACCATATGTAGTCGGATGCTGCTGTTGGAACCAAAACTCTGAAAGGGTCTAACGAAGCCACATAGCTTCCCGACTAGAACGAATAGTTGCACGGTACTCGGCTTCGGTTGAAGAAAGAGCAAGTGCACTTTGTTTCTTAGAAGCCCAAGAAATAGGTCATGAACCCAGAGTGAATACATATTCTGTAGTGGAATTCCGATCATCAGGGTCACCAGCCCAATCGGAATCAGTGTAACCAACTAAAGAAGGAGTCCCCCCCGAACTATAATGTATCCTGAACTGAACTGTACCTCGAACATACCGAAGGATTCTTTTTGCTACTTTCCAATGACTTTCATGAGGGCATTGCATATATTGGGCAACTAAACCAACAACAAAGGAAAGGCTAGGACGGGTGTGAGTTAAGTACAAGAGGCTACCAACAAGCTGATGGTACAAAGTAGCATCTACTTCAGGTGTTGAACAAGTGGTAGAAAGTTTAACTCCAGACTGGAAAGGAGAGGGAGCTGGTTTACAATCTTCTATGTGAAAGCAGCAGAGAAGATCACATGCATACTTAGACTGGGAAAGGGAGATACCTTTTTGGGTTTGCAATACTTGGAGGCCAAGAAAATAGTGCAAGTGTCCAAGGTCTGTCATTTCAAACTGCTGCTTAAGACTTAACTTCACATGATGGATAAGTTTGGGGACACTACCAGTAAGGATTAGGTCATCAACATAAAGGAATAGGATTATGAGATGGTCATTGACTTTCTTGGTATAGACATTTGAATCAGAATGGCATCTAGAAAAACTAGTATCTAGAAGAAACGTGTCCATTTTAGCATATTAGGACCGAGGGGCTTGCTTAAGGCCATAGAGAGATTTCTTGAGGCGGCAAACAAGGCTTGAGTCAGACTAAATGTAACCAGGAGGTTGTTCCATATAGATTTCTTCTTGCAAATTCCCATGCAAGAAGGCAGATTTAATATCCATCTGATGGATTTCCCAATGAAAAGATGCGGCAAGGGAAATAACAAGGCGGATGGAATTAATTTTGGCTACGGGTGCAAAGGTTTCGGTGTAGTCTATGCCTTCAATTTGAGAGAATCCTTTAGCAACTAGTCTCACCTTATGTTTGTCAATACTTCCATCTGGTCCATATTTGGTTCTGTAAACCCACTTACATCTGACAAGTTTTCTGCCTTTGGGAAGAGGAACAAGATCCCAAGTGTTATTTGTCATTAAGGAGTTGTATTCTTCATCCATTGTTGCATCCCAATCTGAATGGCCAGAAGCTTCTTTAAATGTCTCCGGATCACAGTTTTATGGAACTTGAGCCAGAAGTAATGAGGCTTGCTGAAACTGAGAGTGAGTATGACGCCGATCTGTAGGATCCCCAGCAATATCACCTACAGCTTCTCGAATAGAACATACCCATTTAGGAAGCTGTGAAGCTGGTGCTGGAGGAGGTTGAGTAGGCGGAGGAGGAGTTTCATCCTCGCTATCATCATCATCTGAAGAAGTAAATGGAGTAGGAGAAATATCAATAGGTGAAGAAGAGGAAGAAGATGATGGCACAAGTGCTGAATTAGGCTCGCAGGCCAATATATGTTCATCAAAATTTGACATCTCTTCTTATAATTATATCATGAGAATGTCGCAGAAGAAGCCTATATCCTTTGACATCTTCAGAATAACCAACAAATATACACTTTTCACTTTTAGGTTGTAAAGCTTTCCGTTTTTCATCTGGAATATGAGCCCATGCTTCACTACCAAACACACGAAAATGACTGGCATCTGGTTTATTTTTACTCCATGCTTCTTCCAGTGTAATCCCTTGTAAAGCTTTAGTGGGGGTGCGATTAATGATGTAATTTGCACAATTTACAGCTTCAACCCAATATGGAATACTTAGTCCTTTAGCTTGGAGCATACAATTAGCCATTTCTTTTAGAGTGCGGTTTTTCCTTTCAGCTACACCATTTTGTTGTGGTGTATATGGAACAATATGTTGTTGTTGGATTCCTTGTTCATTGCAGAAATTAGTGAACTTTTTGTTAACAAATTCTCTCCCAATATCAGATCTTAACTTAAGAATTTGATGACCAGATTGTTTCTCAACAAGGGCCTTATAGGCCAAGAACATGCCAAAAAAATCGCTTTTAAGTTTTAAGAAGTAAACCCAAGTGCGTCTGGAGTAATAATCAATGAAAGTCAAGAAGTATTTGAAACCAGAAAAGGAAGCAGAAGGTAGAGGAACACACAAGTCACTATGCACAAGCTGCAAAGGAGCTGAGGCGTGCCAAGAGGCATGTTTGTCAAAACTGTCGCAATGATGTTTTCCGAGTACACAACCAGAACAAACACCATCCTTGCAAGAGACCATAGGAAGACCTGTCACCATATTTTCTTTGCATAGTTGTTGCAATGAGTGATAATTTAAGTGACCAAATCGCTCATGCCAAAGCTTGCTCAGTTCATCACTATGAGCAACAAAAACTGATGGAAGTGAAGATGACCCAAAGTTGTCAAACTTGTACAACTTGGTAATATTATCAACTGTTCCAGTAGCTAATACATGTCGTGGATCTTTTAAATTTCTAATTACAACTTGGTGAGGTGAAAACTCTACGGTTTTACCTTCACCGGAATGAGTGATCTGGTATACTGATAAAATATTACATGAAAGAGTAGGAACACATAATACATCATTAAACTGTCCATTGTCTAGATGAACAGTACCAGACCCTTCAACACTAAGTGATCTATCATCACCAACAAATATTTGTTTGGTGTTACAATTATTTAAATCAGAAAATATGGTTTTATAGCCATATGATAAGATGCTCCAGAATCTATAAGCCATTCATTTGAAGAAGAACGAGAAGATGCTATAAGTGCAAAACCAGAGGCTGAAAGTGCTTGACCTAAAGATGAAGTTGAAGAAGAATCAAGTTGAATGTGATGCTTCTTCATTGCTGCTTCTAGAGCTTCCATCCTCTTAAAACATATTGACTCGTCATGCCCATCGCGATTACAAAAATTGCAATGTCTTTGTGTCTTCTTTCCTTGAAATTTGGCAGCTTTATCTTGTTGAGGATAATTTTGAGGCTGAGAAGATTTAGGACCCTTGTTATTTTGATTTTGCTTCTTCGGATATTGCTTCTTTGGATTCTTTGGATTATTGTAATTCCTCGGACCATGCGACTGCTGAGCTACTAAATCCTTTTTTGAAATACTGGCAGTATTAATTAGTCCAAGATGTAAGATTTTTTCCTGTTCTCTTATTAAAGAATCACAAAAACAATCAAAAGAATGAGCTTTGTATTGAGCTCCTGAAGAAAGAAGAGCTTCTATAGTGGAATGAAAGGTTGATACAAATACAGAATATGCAGGCCCCAACTTGGAAAGAATGGCGTAAATAAGGCCATCATCTGCCTTTATGAATTTACATGCAGCCAACAAGACTCTAAGGGTCTTAAATTTTGTTATAAAATCTTCCATGAAAGAAAAATTATTAGGATCTAATGTAAGCAACTCATTCTCAAGCTGATGAGCTCTAATCTCATTTTTAATACCAAAAACAGTATTTAGCTTTTGCTAAGCATCATCCGGTGCATGAATGCCTTGAAGATGAAACTGCAGATCAGGAGAAAATGACAAACCAATTAAACCACGAGCTGAATCATTTCTATTTTCCCATTTTGCTAGTTTATCAACATCAGAGGGAGGAGTTTCCATGCCAAGGGTAAGTCTATATAACCCTTTGCTTCTAAGAATATCTTCCATACAATACTTCCATACAAAATAGTTAGTACTGGTAAGAAGCATATCATTTGAAATTTTCATTATGAAATAAATATTACTTCACAGATGAAAACAAGCTTGAAAAAATAATAGATCTCGAAAAAATAAGCGGTTTAAAAAAAACAGTACTGCAATCATCTTCCAGATGAAAAAGTTATGCCCTTTTGAAAATAAATTGAAAGAGCAACTAAGGAACCACGTGGTGTGTGGAAATAAGTGCACACCAAAAAAAATTCCCCTTAGTCCTAACTTAACTCTTAACCTCACTTTAAAAATATATATATATATATATATATATATATATATATATATATATATGCCTTACTTCTATAAATAAGTGAAGGTCACTTTTACATAAAGTTGTTTAAAAAAGAAGAAAAAAAACAACTTAAAAATAAAAGGAAACTTTTGTTTTTGTTTTATTTTATTTGGTTTTATAAAGTTGCTCTTAGAAAAGAAACACCTTAAAATGAAAGAAATTAGCTTATGTGAGCTTTTAAGTAACTTTCTTTTCTTTAATATATGAAATCAATGCAACAAATACTAGCAGGATTTGAACTTAAGACCTCTTTAATAAGTAACGTTAAACCAAGTGAGCTAGAGTAAAATCATAGAAAATATTGTAAAGGAGGAAGGTTTTTTTTTTTTTTTACTCTTCTTGCCTTGTTGTGCGTGCTTACCCCGCAGACCCCTGTTTCAACCTACAAAACAACTTCACACACTAGAAACAGAAAAACAAGACAAAAAAACCTGAAGGGTTTCCCGTTCTTTGTTAGTTTCCTGTAAGCGGAATGCCTTTCCCGCTGTTTCTGGTCGTCTGAGACCGCTAGTACATGCAGACAGGAGGCTATCACTTCTAGAAAAAAATAAAAAAAGAAACAAATTGAAATGAAATAGAGAGAGAAAAAAAACGGAAAACAAAACAGTATACCTCAGATCTCTGAAAAAGGCCGCAGTTAGGCCAAACGGAAGAAACGAAGGGCAATCCCTACTGTAACCAACGCTCTGAACACAATGGAGCGCTTAAAATAGTTAAAAAATGGCTAGAAATAGAAGATATCGGCAGTAGATCCCACATGCACTCGCACCGGCTTCAGATCTAGATCGGAATAAAACGGAGACGACTCTCAACAATGCTCTGATACCATGTATGAATAACAGGTACATCCACAGAGACCAAACACCAAGGACACCGCTCACACACAAAAGATCATAGATCAGTACACCAGATGTTTGACGTGATTAAAACCCTCCTAGAGGGAAACAGTCCACGACCTCGGCTAAATAGCTTCTACGGGGCAATTTATTATGCAGAAGAAAAATATTACATGAGCTTCTCTCAACAATGGATCATTTGGCAAGTGACAGTCCATTTTCTTTAAATAGAGATCATGGACCAATCGGGTGTTAAGCCACAGATCAAGTGCCGTTAAGATCGAGAGAAGTTGAACCATCGGATCACTTTATATTGTGACCGTCAGATTACATATATACAAATGCATACCTAATGGATATATTAGACCAAGTTGAACTTAACTAACTCCTAAGTGTCAGAAATATCCTAACAAACAAATGTTTGAAAGGCTATCTTTGTTGCTTTGCATATGATAAACAAAAATAGTGGGTGAAATTGTTATATTTTACAGAATGGTGGTACAATGCTTCATTCCATACATCATCCAAAATGTCTCCATTTATGGCACTTTATGGGTACCAACCTCCCTCTATCACATTTCCCTTAAAAGGAAAATCTAAAGTTCAATCCGTGGAAGATCACATAGATCACCAGCAAGAAGTTCTCCAGATACTTAAGGACAACTTGGCTATATCACAAAACATGATAAAACAAAAAGATGATCAACATCGCAGCGAAAGGAGTTTCACAGAAGGGGATTGGGTATTTCTAAGGATACAACCTTACAAACAGATGTCCCTCAAGCAACTAAATAAAGATAATAAATTATCACCCAAGTATTATGGTCCTTATAAAGTGTTGCAGAAGATTGGTAGTATGGCTTACAAATTGGAGCTCCCTTCATCTTCAAGAGTGCATCCAGTTTTCCATGTTTCTTGCTTAAAGAAGGTAATAGGAGACAAGATCCCAATTCAAACAATCTTGCTCGAGCTTGATGAAGAAGGAAAATTCATATTGGAACCTAAGCAAATCATTGAAACAAGGGCCAACGAGATACGAAATCGAGCTATTATTGAGTACCTCATCAAGTGGAAGAAATTGCCGATGGAAGATTCAACATGGGAAGATGAGTCCTTCATACAGAAGCATCCACAACTAATCAAACGTTGCGGACAACACTTGTCTGAAGGGGAAGGGCATGTTAATTCCTAAATGGGGGCACATTACCCCCTATATTGTGGTGAATTACATTAGTTTTGATTTTGGCTTTGGTCCATTAGTGGTAATTGTCATTAACATGGTTATTTTAGTTATGTTGACTTGGGTTACTGAGTTGTAATTGTACTTTTTTATCTCCTATATATAGGAAGGATATATTTTCATTTGAGTATCTTGTCTTATATTGTCTTGTGTACTTAGTACATTGTATAAGGAGGTTTCCCCCTCAAAAAGGCTTTCTATTCATCTAGTGTCTTGATTCAAGTCGTGGAGTACTCTTTATGATATATTTCCTCTCTTTTCATGCTCTTTTTAGATTTTTTTTTCATAATACAAGATAATGGACTTTGCTTTCTACAGGGTTTGTATCCTCTAAAACCATGCGAAATAGAAGTTTTCAAACTACAAATTTGAAGTCAACATTGTCTTTGAGTATGAAATTGGTTTGTTGTTATAAGCAGAATCCATCGAGGAAACAGTCTTTCCTCGTGCAAAGCTAAACTTAAAATTGGGTAATGTGTGCTTAGTCAATCGTCAAGGATGGAGTATCGACCTTATTTACACCTATGATCCATGCGTCTCACACAACAGCTGAGCCAATTCTTTTCCAACTGTAGAGTCCCGAAGAAACCTAATTATTTATGGTTGTGGTTCTTGAATATGAGTCGAAGAAGGTACTGCCAATCAATATTAAAATATTGCTGTGATTGTTTGTTTATACTCCAGGTAATTTAATAGAGATTGGACGACTATTAAGGCCAAAATGTCACTAAAACTTGAGGAATCTCAAGTGCAAAATTGTCTATAGTCACGTCACATACAAATGAGTGTAATTTTTGAATCAACGTGCTACTTGTACAACAAAAAAACCATCAATATTTTTGCAAAGTCGCCCGGAGAGATCTACAAATTATCTACTTAACCAACATCATTTATGAATCCCATAACCTCTAGTAAATCTTCATAAAGTTGTCCCACCCTTGAAGTCAAGTTGTTTCCCGAGGAAAGCATGGCCTCGAATGCAGGGAAACATTGATGGTACATTGTCTCAACTATGTGTAGAAACTGATGGAATCCCAATGATTCCTTTTATAAAGAGATCTTTGAACATACATAATGAAAAATATCTATTTTTTTGGTAGGATTGTGAACATGTTGTTACCTTCTTTAATAACAATTCCTTTGAAATGTGATGTATACAAAACCGTTCAAAGTTTTGGCTTAAACTCAACATTTGTCTTTGAATGAACGCATGCAAATAAGGTATCATGGATTTATACAAGGCAGAGTGTAGATGGATTATATTAGGCAACTTGGTGGTGTAGATAATAAACATGTCAACCCAATAGACATGCTGACTTAAGCTTTAAATAAAATGTTTTTCTTTCTTTTTGATCATACATCACAATGTACCAAAATTATTATGTCATAATATCTATAAAGAAAATTATAATAGTGAAACATGGGTAGTAAAATAGGTCATCATGTCATATCAATCACTTTAGGTTTATGTTACAAACATGCTTTGCCTGTAATGAATCTATCACTTGGATCACATAATGCATTTTGAATCATGGATTTTTGGCCATACATCATCGGTTGGAGTATCTCATTAAAACATTCAAAGACTCCCTAAAGGTGGAAACCCTAGAAGGACTCAAGCTAGCAAGGGACGTAGGCTAGATATTTATAACTCAACAATTGAAGCAAGTAACTTAGTAGGAATTACATATTATGGTGAAATTTTTGTAGGTAGTAGAGCCTCACAATTCTTTTCTGGGAAAGTATCATTGATGGAGAAAATCATCATCAACAAAAGCAATACAATTTCAGTTATTGAGGGGTGAATTCACCTATAGGCACATTTATTTGACCCATTGAGGCATAATTCCATCAATAGGAAAAACGTTTTCCTTAGTTGGGGGGGGATTGAATTTTTAGACAACAATTTCACTCACTGGAGCAACACACATTCCACCATTGGGAAGGGAAAAATTGTATATGGATTATATTAGAAGTTGAGGTAATTTCATTGGAGGAGGAGGTGTGTATAACCCATGAGAGATGAAGAAAAATGCCTAATAAATATAGACACTCCCAACAACAAAATAATAATTCATATCCAATTTAGCAACTCCTTAAAGTAATTGCAACATATCCAAAACCACATCCAATGATCTCTAAAATTGGATGGGCATCCAATGGAGGAAATTTGATGATTGTTGGAACACCATATTTCATCAAAACTAAAATAAAATGGATTCATACTTCATTTAACTCTGATATCTATCATATAATCATTCATCGTGGACTATTAATGGAACACAAAGCTTGCACATGACATAGTAAATAAATAAATGAAAAATTCAAATATACACATCAAGAATGGCTTCAACCACACTCTTTTATGATTTGATAATGTGTAGGTTATAGGTTCTCTGGATCATCCTCAAGATTCATGTAGAAAATTGGGAAAATTTTCCTTCATTCACAGCCAAAGAACCCCTTTCTCACTATGGAGAATGGGTAAATAGGAGGATGCTCAGCTAGGGGGATAGCTAGAAAGTCAGGCGTTTCCAACTCTTCAAATTCCAAATCTCATTGTGCTTCCCTCTTGTCTTTTTCTTCCTTTATAAAATTCGAGGAAAATTCACATTTTCTTATTTTTTCAGATACATGATATACTCTTCTTCTTCTTCTTCTTCTTTTAAATACTTCTCATTTCTTTATTACATTAAAAATGCTATCCTTATAATGTGATTTTAATGCAATGGGTGAACACTGATTGTGATGGCATGGGGCTCTTCATGCCAAAAATTGGTCCCCATCTTTGTTTGCAGCCTCAAACCTTGCTAGTTCCTTTTCTTAGAGCCATTGTTGTCTAGATCCTTTTCTAGATCAATACTTGTCAATTAAATCCACTTTATGAATGTGGGATAGACCAAGAAACACAATAAAGTGAAATAAAACATAAAGATGTAATATGACCTAAAGTTGAAATGATTCTATTTAATAATTTGATCAATTCCAAACATAACACAAGAATTGACAATGGATCACACACATGGTACACATAGATTTATCCTGGAAACATTAAACCAAGAAAACCAACCTACCTAAGATATTATGCACTCTCTTTGTCATTGTATTGTCCTTTTTTGTTTACAATACAATATTATAGCATTAAAACCATAATCCATTCACCCATAATAGATTACAACCCTAATTCGTCAATTGAAATTAGTTTACAATGGATCGAAAAGACCATTGGCGGGAAAAGCTCAAAACAAACAAAAAATGGACACAAAATTATGGGAACGTACAAAGAGTACTAAACCTATCCAACATTGATCAATTCCTATGTCTAATATATAATTTATCATTACTAATATGATATTTCTCTAACACATGAGGTACTATATGTTCTTGGTATGGCTATGTTGGAATATTCACCAATAATGAGAGGGGGGGTGAATCAATATTGGGCACTTTTTACTTATGTGGGAACCCAATTGGGAGAAAACCACATAATGCTTTTCCTATATAATTATATAAATATTAAATTCAATTTATTTACCAGATCCAACTAGAAGGAGGCTACAACCCCTTATTTTATTATCTCCCACTGAAAGGAGGCTACAATCCCCTAGTTTTACCATAGGCTCCAACCTGTAGTGAGGACTCCAATCCTTAGTGAGCTCCAACTCACTAGATTTACTAGCACTAGCTAGAAGGAGGCTCCAACCCCTTTCCTTTCCTCATCCTTCCACCCTAATATGAATAAGAGAATCAACCTGTCACTGTCACTATATCTGTCAACCTGTACCTATATCACTATATCTGTCAACATGTACCTATATCACTATTTCTGTCAACCTATACTTGTATCATTGTCTTTGTAAACCTATACATGTATCATTATTTCTATCAACATGTACCTGTATCACTGCCTCTGTCAACTTGTACCTGTATCACTATCTCTGTCAACCTATACTTGTATCACTATATTTGTCAACCTGTACATGCCTCAAATCTATCTTTCAAAAATTTTGAGAAACAGTCACCCATATATTTCATTTGTATCTTCAAATCCTTATATCATAGTCATTTCCAAACCGTAGGATATTCCAAGATAATCACCATGATCTATGCCAAAATCATCACCATAATCACCAGAACATATCTATGCAAAGATAATCACCATGATCTATCCAACATCATCACCATAATCACCATAACATATCTATGCAATATCACCAAATAAAAGGTTCTAACAGATACTCAATATCCATACCATTTTCAAGGCAACAAGTTGGACCCTATTCCATGAGAGGCATGACCATCACAAGAGAGACCCATGTATAAGAACCATACCTTTTACAATATGAAGAAACAAGAAATAAACCTTGCACCAAAATAAACTCTATATCAGGTCATCACATAGCCCTTACAACAAGATTTTCAATGAGCCAAGAAGTTTGTAATTTCAATACCGTATGAGAAAATTATGCAAGTTTTTGTGAACCTACTTGATCCTCCTCAAAACTTCGCTCTTCTTCTCTTCAAATTTCGTCCTTATCCTCAATATTTCACATTAGCAAAGAAAGATTTGATTGATGATGAAATGAGAAGTTTGAAATTCTATTTATACCTTCCGAGAAGCCTTGTAGCTTATTGTTAAGCCCTAAATATGGGGACATTTCCCTCTATATCATGGTTCATTACATTAGTTTTGATGTCGGATTTGGTCCATTAGTGGTAATTTTCATTAGTATGATTATATTAGTTATTTCGACTTGGGTCAGTTAGTTGGGATTGTACCCCTTAGTCTCCTCTATAGGAAGCAGACCTTTCATTTGGAGTATCTTATCTTGTCTTGTCTTGTGTACTTAGTACATTGTATAAGGAGGTTTTCCCCTCGAAGAGGCTTTTTATTCAACTATCTTCTTCAATCAAGTCATGGAGTACTCTTTCTGATCTATTTCTACTCTTTTTGGAAATTTGTTGCATAACATTCAGGGATGATTTTAGGGGCGAATTATAGCCCATTGGCGAATTTTGGGGGGTTTTAAATTTTTTTGGGCGAATTTTTTATATTAAACTCTTTTTTTTCATTGTTAAAATATAGCCCAGAATTTATTTATAAAAAAAAATGTTCAATATAATTAGCCAATTCCTATTTACTAAGCAAAATGAAGAAATATGGGTTTCGCCCGCTCAAATATAGAATTGCAATTCACCAAAATGCCATTCGCCCCCGATTTCCAGTAATGGTGGTTTCTTGGGGCAATTTCGCCCCCCGATTTCCAGGAATGGTGGTTGCCTGGGGAAATTTCGCCCCCGATTTCCAGGAATGGTGGTTGTCTGGGGAAATTTCGCCCCCGATTTCCAGGAATGGTGGTTGCCTGGGAAATTTCGCCCTTTCTAGTATCTCGAAATCAAAGAAGGAGTTGAATTCACCCCCGGATTTCCAAGAATGGTGGTTGCTGGGACAATTTCGTCCATATTGAAGTTGAATTCATGGTTTGAGTGGGTTTTATAGTTATCTTCGCCCCCAAAAAATCGTTTGAATCTCGTTCTAACCCTCGGTTGAGGGTTGCACACATTACTCACAGTCTCACAACTCGTGTTGTTAATATTAGTATACTTTTTTCTGGGTTTTTATAAGCATTCTGATTTGAAGGACCAACATTCCAGTGCACACCAGAGCTGAGAGGACGGGTCAGAGGCTGTGGACAGGTCACAACAGTCACTAGAAGATGGGGGACGCGTTACAGGCTATGGATGGGTAACGAAAGTCACCAGAGGACAGGTCATGGATGTCACTAGAGGACGGGGGACATGTCACAAGCTGTGAACGGGTCATGACAGTCACCAAAGGACGGGTCTCAGCCCACGGGCTGGAGGTTAGTGTTCCTTAGTGTTCAAGAACAATTAATACTCAGTTTTTCCAAATATCACAATAAATGGTGGATAGGCCCTCATATTCCATTGGATCAATTAATGATGTTTGTATGTAAGATATGGTCGTGCAACAAGAAGTTGAAGGGCTTGAGGGAGATAAGCATAGCATGATGATGTAGGGCTCCTGTGATTCTTTTTCATGTTGACAAGCTCTAGACCTTCATCATCTATGTGAGAATGAGATTGTTGGTGCTTTGCGATCTCCAATCAATAATTAGTTAAGAATATTCCAAACCAACAATTAGCTCATGAGAAGTGAATATGTTACCAATGGGATTTGAATGAAGATGAGAAGGATAACAATTTATTTTCTTATATTTGTGTACAACTTGAAAAAACCCCAATCGATAACTCGTGATTAAAAATTATATGAAATTTACTTGAAATCTTATGGAAATATTATGTCTCATAAAATTTATGCACCATTGTGCCACTGTACCCTGCAACTTGCAATATCACCACAATTTACATTGTCTCATTATCCATAACATATTCACAATTTGCATTGTCTCATTACCCATAACATCTTAGAAGCTTGCTACAACATTTCAACTACCTCTTTCAAACAGTGATCTTGTCACACGTCATCGCAAGCTTGGATTGCTTGTGAACAACTATGCATCTTTTAATTATCCATCCTTTATGTCATCTCCTTTAGAAAAATTATGTGCTCTAAAGGGATTTCATTGCGCTTTACACATAACAAATTTAGTTGTAAACTAGTTATTCACCCTCTTATTTTACATTTCAATGAGTTTGTTTCTTACGATCCCATTGCCTCAAAAGATGATCCTATTGTGTACCAAAGTATCCTGCAGGTCTAGTAGAACTGCCAGGCATCCATAGAGTAGTCCAATATATAAAGTGACTACCAATATTGTTCTTACTAAAGATGAAATTGTTTCCAACCAACCAAGTTCTATCCATTAAATCAAAAGCTATGTTGAATGTGGTACAAGGTTGAGATTATATTCTGCAATAATAGGCTTTGAATCTCAAACTTCAATTCTCCTATTGCTATACTCTTTCAACTTCTTAGCCCCATAATTATTAGAACGTGCCCAGATTTAGGGAAAAAATGGGTTATTTTCTAGTTTAAAGGGCCCAGAATTGCTGCCCTTGTCCAAATTCATGCCCATAATTTTTTTTAAGTCTCTTCATCACTGATATGATTGTCCAAAACACACAAAAAATCACTTATTAATGTTGGTTTAAGGTCCAATAAAGACCCAGAATTGATGGCAAGGCTTCATTTGCAATCTGCTTGCAATCTCTCCTTAGAATGTCATGAACATATCAGAACGATAACCTCAATAAGACCCAAGTGAACACTTGCAGGGCACATTTGTGGTGGATATGATGGGTTTCATTAGTGTTTTTGGTATTTTCTTTAGTTTAATCACTGGGAATACTTGTATTTTTCTTTGTGCACATCAATTCACTCTTGATGTACGAGGAAAGTCAAATAGGGTTTGCTTGCCACAGGGAATGTTGTGGAGATTTATTGTTGGAATTTATTTGGGATCCCCTACCATGTATTAAACCTTTCTTTCATGAGGTTTGAGTTAGCAAGGCTTATATGTTGTTGTTGTATCTTATGGTTTATGAGGAGCCTATTTGTTTGAGGTTTGTCAATGGTGGTTTTACATAAGATAATATTGCTCATAGCACATATTTATGGTGTCCTCTTGACATTTCTATGGTAGAGCACATTCACAAGGGCAAATGTGTTGTGTGTGAGGTTTTTGACCTGCAAGAGATTTTGAATCCATTGGTCCAACAATTTGATGCTTTATGTGATGCAAAACTCCACTTGAAATAGAGCATTGGAAATCACATCAATGCTCAACAAGATCTTTTTAAAGATTTGGAAGCAAGAATGTAAATTCGGGGAATAAGGATGGTTAAATTGGTCATTGAGCTAGACATGCATTGCAATATGATACTAAGTTTTTCCAAATATCAAAATAAATGGTGGATAGGCCCTCATATTCCATTGGATCAATTAAGTATGTTTGTATGTAAGATATGTCCATGCAACAAGAAGTTGAAGGGCTTGAGGGAGATAATGATAGCATGATGATGTAGGGCTCATGAGATTCTTGTTCATGTTGCCAATCTCTAAACCTTCATCATCTATGTGAGAATAAGATTGTTGGTGCTTTGTGATCGCCAATCAATAATTAGTTCAAGAAGATTCCAAACCAACAATTAGCTCATGAAGAACCCCGATTAGCTCATGATAAGTGAACATGTTACCAATGGGATTTGAATGAAGATGAGAAGGATAACAATTTATTTTCTTATATTTGTGTACCACTTGAACAAACCCCAATCGATAACTTATGATTAAAAATTAATTGAAATTTATTTGAATTCTTATGGAAATATCATGTCTCATAAAATTTATGCACCATTGTTGCAATGTATCCTGCAACTTGCAATATCACCACAATTTGCATTGTCTCATTACCCATAACATCTTAGAAGCTTGCTACAACATTTCAACTACCTCTTTCAAACTGTGATCTCGTCACACGTCATCACAAGCTTGGATTGCTTGTGAACAACTACGTAACTTTTAATTATCCATCCTTTATGTGATCTCCTTTAGAAAAATTATGTGCTCTAAAGGGATTACATTGTGCTTTACACATAACAAATATAATTGTAAACTAGATATTCACCCTCTTATTTTACATTTCAATGAGTTTGTTTCTTATAATCCCATTGCCTAAAAAAATGATCCTATTGTTCCTTACACTTGCCTCAAAAGATGATCCTATTGTGTGCCAAAGTATGTTGCAGGGCTACCAGAACTGCGAGGCATCCATAGAGTAGTCCAATATATAAAGTGTCTACCAATATTGTTCTCACCAAAGATGAAATCGTTTCCAACCAACCAAGTTCTATCCATTAAATCAAAAGCTATGTTGAATGTGGTACAAGGTTGAGAATCGAGATTATATTCTGCAATAATAGGCTTTGAATCTCAAACTTCAATTCTCCTATTGCTATACTCTTTCAACTTCTTAGCCCCAGAATTCTTAGAGCATGCCCAGATTTAGGGGAAATATGGGTTATTTGCTAGTTTAAAGGGCCCAGAATTGCTTCCCTTGTCCAAATTCATGCCCATAATTTTTTTAAGTCTCTTCACCACTGATATGATTGTCCAGAACACACAAAAAATCACTTATTAATGTTGGTTTAAGGTCCAAAAAAGACCCAGAATTGATGGCAAGGCTTCAGTTGCAATCTGCTTCCAATCTCTACTTAGAATTTCATGAACATATTAGAACTATAGCCTCAATAAGACCCAAGTGAACACTTGCAGGGCACATGAGAATGTGAAGTTAAAACATTCTTGAACATATCATATTAAAAAGAATGGAAATTATTGACAGAAATGGCATTTAAATAGAAAAATATTGAAAGTGGATCATTGAAGGTTAACCCCTATTTGTTTAGATCATTGTTCACCCTCAAGAAAACATCTTCACTATTCAAAATGTAAAGGGTGTGTATCCTATGCATATAAAACATGAGCACGAAAATATTCTTCAATTGTTATGGGTGAGACCCAAACACAACTTACATATTGGCTTGCAGGACTATGTGGTTTAAAAAGATCATACATTTGAGCATGATAGTCTCAACTCTCTCATCATGAGATTCTGAGAAAATTCTGCTAATGTCAGACTCAAGCAAGTATTGATTGAACTGCGAGGAGTTTGCTTAATGTCGGATAAAATCTCCCAGTCATCAGAAAATACAGAGAATGATCCAAACAAAAAGGCATTCTCAAGGGAATAATTTTGAACCAAAATGAGGGCCATATGGTTAAGGGACATTTTGGCACAACTAAGTCCAAAGGCTATGAAGAAAGAAGCAATATTTTATGACCTAGCATTGGGTTAAATTATTAGTCCCATTAAGTATAACTATAGACCATATAAACATCAAGCATGCCTTATACCTCAACATATAATGTTAGAATATAATTTATTACATTTTAGCAGAAATGACACCACTTGAAATCCAATAAGGGTATGTACTTGGGAGTCAAGGACACCATATAGACACATGGAATGACACTTAGGAGTCAAAGACACCATAGAGAGGACATGTTTCATGATTGGGGCTCGACTCACAATGTGTAAGTCCTAGAAGGTTAATCTTCCCGTGAAGGACCTTTTTTTCCTTTTCAACCATGGTCTATGCCCCTGGACCCATCACGGGTCCCCAAAATGAATTAATCATAGCCATATCCCAATTAGAGGCCAAATATTCCGTAGAAAGGTCTTATGTGGTGTTGCAATGCATATTTCACCACACTTGAGCCAAAGAATATTTGTTAAATGACCAAGGATCTTTTTATACTGTCCTAACCATTATCAAGATGCATACACCCATCATTGTTACTAAAAACATTATAATGTCCTTTGGTAAACTATTCATAGTTGAAATATGGCCATGAGATGCAATGCTTTATGGATTTTAGATGTTTTTAATGGAAAATGAGTCTAAGAAGGATTATTTTGGGAATAACCTCATTGTCTTTGTCCCATGAATTTTCCATAAACCTCTAGACCCATTTGTGGTGGACAACTAACCTATTTGATGTGGTAGTTAGAGGACTCATCCATGGTGCTTGATCTTGAGAAGAAATGTTCAGGGATAGAGGTTATTGTTTCCTTCCTATGTCTACGGTCAAGAACCTAAGACGCACTCATGATTGCTATGGCCTCATAATGGTACACATATTCAACTCATATTTGAAAGAATCCTTGGGCAAGGCTCATGTGATTTTTTCTAAGTATTTTTTATGGTGCTTGAGCTCAGGAAGGTTAAATTATAACTTTAGGTTTCTAATTCCCTGATGAATAATTTATGTTCGATAAATGCTAGATATATTAAGGTAGATATAAAGTATTGTATGATAATAGGCCAATTATGGAGTTAGATTTAACGCAAGCTATGAGAAGGCATCCCTTTGATATTATGCAATAGTATCTCAAGCTATGAAGCATGGTGTTTCCCTGATGTGTTGATCCTTGTATGAGGCATTGTTGATATGTACATACTGCAGATTTGTTCTTAGGAAGTTAGGGAAGAAGAGATGGTAGAAAACTAACATGGATAATTCTACAGTCAGACCTACTTATATAATTACTAGAAGAATGAGGCAGTGTTTTCATGCTTACATCACCTCTGTACCATCTATTTTCTCCAAGAAGCATACTGCCATCATAATATTTTCTTTGATTAGAAGCATGGCTACAAGATACCTAATAAGACCCTTTAGACCTTTTTTGTTGTTGTCACTTATAAGATTCCTGGATGATTTTTTGAGTATATGATACTATTTATCGTCTCAAGAATACAACAAATCTTTTTCATCTCCTGGTAAGATAACTTCAGCAAAATAGTAATGTCCATGAAATAGTCAACTTTGCCAACACAACACCAGATATACACTTGTTTGATATACACTTGTCAACTCTACCACCACAAGATCAGTTATACACTTGTCAACTCTACCACCCCAAGACCAACTAGGAGGTTCTTTCTAAAACCCTTTTTTGTGGTAATTAGCATGGTTATTCTGGAGTAAATCACTCAACCTTTTGAGTATGCTATAGCATGATGCTTGTAGCAGCAACATTGGGAAGATCTGACCACTTATATTTGTTAATAGGTTTGCTCTCATCCATCATCTCTATGAATATAAAATATTATAAATCTTTTTTTATTGTGTGGTTTAGTCATGATAGAAAACAATTTCCTTTCCAATTGTTTTGATATATGAAGAAAACCATATTTTAGCTAGAGGATGAAGAAAATATGAGATGCATGTAATGCCTTCTCTTCTATATTACTTGAAATAAGCTTTCATGGATCAATTTGAGGATGAACATAATTTGACAAACCAATAAATTGCAACAGCTAGAAATGGATTCAAGACCATCATGAATTTCCTTGGCTGATCAAGAAAGGGTGGTGATATTCCCCCACTAGGCTTCAATTCTCCCAAGAGTGTGGTATGTTTAACCACCCTCCAAATAAATACTAGGAGGGGACCTTCATGGCCAACAAAAGGGAAAGAGGGCATGGCGATGGATAATATTCCCAACCACTAGTTTTGTTAGCATTCCCTCAATCACGAGGTTGATTAAGCAGCACTGATCGAATCTTTCACAAAATAAGAAAAGTTTGTAAAATCTTGGTGAATTTTTCACTAGAGAGAGAGAGATCCTAATTTGAGGCCTACGTGCATGAGTAACCTAACTGGGAAAGAGTTCCCTAGGTGAAAGATTACAAGGGAAGTGCACCTTGCCTATAAATAGCTAAAAACACCTACCTCATGCACCTAAAATTACAAGAAAAAAGAATCCTAGATCAACACTGTGTACCAAACTTGAAAATACTATATATAAGAGCACACTTGCTAATTTTAAAGCAAATACAGATTTGAAAATTTTTAACAATAGAAAAGGGAAAATTTAGAAAGACTCTAGTCTGGCTCATGCATGCATGTGCCCTGCTATCTATATAATTCTATGTTCCTCCCTAGATGACTAGTTTTGTGCCTTCACTCACTGTAATCTTTTCACACACAACAATCTGCATTCTACTGCACACATTTACTAGTGCACCTTCCACACCAGAACAATCACTGTTGCACAGAAACCTAGAAATGGAACTGGGCCTTCCCATCAGTACAGTGCCAATCATAACTCCACTGTCATTATTGTTGTCTGCATAGTAATTATGGCTGAATGGATTTGCAAAGTGCGCTCTCTGTTGAAGGAGATCAATTTTTGAGCAACAAAAATTTCTAACAAACATTTCCAATATAACAAACAGCCAAGTGAGTATCACCTTTTACTGCAAAGAAAAACAAGATAGAAGCAAAAATAACAATCTATAATAATATAAAAAAGTAATGAACATACTTGTAATAATAGGCAGTTATGTAGGAAGTCATTACTTGCTCATATGTGCTTGCTTAAGCAATAAAGGTAAAAGACAAGTTAGGCAATAAAGGCACCGTATTCAACATATGAAAAATAACTCATCTCACATAGAGCTAGCAACTTAAAAGCCATGAAAGGCTTTTGCCATTCCCTTTAGTTATATAAGTACCTTTTCCCTTGAGTTCATCTATATGCAAACTATGGCTTGTTTTCTTGGAGTTCCATTAATTATATAGATTCTTGTAATTATCCATGCAAATATCCTTCCAATAATTTTGATGAGTAAACTATACAAGCCAATTTTGTAATAAAATTCCTCATACATTGTGAAAAATTTGAATATTTTACAATGCATGGTTTATTCCTTTCATAAAATGCATACTTTATAGTTTTTTAGGCCTTCTTATTCTTATGAGATAAGCTATTCATTTATGCCTTGTTATTAGTAGTTTGGAATAAGAGATTGGCATAACACAACATGCCATTAACCTTGTAGATTCATAAGACTGATTCGTGGTACCCAACAAGGGTTGGAGTTTCTCTTGAATCCTAGTTAAGAGACACTATGGCATTAGAAAAATGAAATCTTAGAGATTTGGCATCAACACTTTCATCTTGAAATGTGAAGGTCCTTCTTGAAACTTGGTTCAAGCTATTCCAATAAAATATAATACAAAATTGGAAGTGTGCAAGGTAAGTACAATTGGATAGATGTGTTAAACTAATCATTTACACGTATGAGAGGATCAACTATAGGTTTGCTAGACCTGGTACATTTAAAAACACTGTGGATCTATAAAGGTGGATTCAATGGATAGTGCACGGTATTTTCTCACTTCAGTTAGGAAGTGAAGTACTTGTGGTGACAACACACTTCCATATCTGACACTTGCTGTAAAAATCATAAAGATACAAGGTAGTGGTAAGAGGAGGTTCGCACCACAAACTAGTCCCTTGAAAAGAAAACAAAAGCATAAACATGTAATGAGTGAAAAGGGTGAACTGGTATATGGCTGTAGATGTCTTTAGAAGAGAAAATAATCTTGTTTTGGAAGTTTTCTTTAGTTTGGTTGAGAACAGGTATACATATACCATGCTTAGCAGTCTGGATGTTAAGTTGAGAGAAACCTGTCTAAATGTGAAGTATTGGTTGGACTGTTTTTATAATACCATTTTCTGCCATTTGTGGTCTATCATGTGATCTAGCTATTGCCAACTTTTAGGAATTCTCTTGCTTGAAAGGTTTGGCTGACTAATCCTGGATTCATCTGTAGGAAATGAGGGAACAAGGAGTTACTGAAGATAGACTTCAACTGCTCTGAGATGTTACAGGTGCATCCAGACCTGGTGTTCTTACAGCATTGATGGGGGTCAACGGTGTAGGGAAGACAACTCTCATGGATGTGTTAACTGGAAGGAAGACTGGAGGATATATCGAGAGTGATATCTAGATCTCTGGATTTCCCAAAGAGAAAGAAACCTTTTCTCATATTTTTGGTTACTGTGAGTAGAATGATATACATTCTCCACAGGTCAGTATTCGGGAATCAGTGTTATATTCAGCATTTCTCCATCTTCCAAAGGATGTTGACAAAGAAACCAAAGTTGTATGTCTACAAAACTAATCATTTTTTCTTATTTGACATGGTGCCAAATTGTCATTTTACTGACCTGCAAAAGATTCAATTTACAGTCCTTTTTTGATGACGTCAAAGGACTTGTGGAATTAGACAATTTAAGGGATGCACTGGTAACCTACCTAGTGTGACTGGATTGTTAATTGAACAAAGGAAAAGGATAACAATAGATGTGCAGCTTGTTTCATATCCTTCTATAATTTTCATGGATGATCCCACTTCGAGTTTGGATGCAAGAGTAGCTGCAATTATTATGCGAACTGTTCATAATACAGTATATATTGGAAGGACTGTTGTCTGTACCATTCATCATCCTAGCATTGACATCTTTGAAGCCTTTGATGAGGTAAACCAAGGTCTAGATTCTAAGATAACTTATATTGTTTCTTTCAGAGTGGTGTTGATTTATGACTGACTTACCATAATGGGTTCAACTATTGTTGATGAAAAGAGGAGGGCAAGTCATTTACTTCAGACCAGTGGGCTGGAATTCTCATAATATTTTTAAATACTTTGAGGTAACCACTTGGAAATGTCCTGCAATCATTAGAAAAGGATCACTTTGAACATAGCACTACTAATTTATTGCCTAAATGTGAGTTAACTTTCTTACTTTCATCGCGACAAATTGCAGGCTATTCCCAGAGTACCAAATATCAAAGATAAATACAACCTAGCTACATGGATGTTGGAAGTTAGCTCTATTGATTTCAAACATCATTTGGGGATAGACATTGCAGAGCATTACAAAAACTCTTCCCTCCATAAGTAAGCATTAAAGTCATCCATGTTTTATCACTAGAATCCTTCTGCTTATAATAGATATCATTACAACAAGTCTACAAGATACAAAGATATCAACTTCAAACTCACACTCTAACATTTCATCCCTTTCCTTGCAAATAAAGGCGGAATAGAGAATTGGTTAAAGAGATCAAAACTTCTTCTCCGGGAGCAAAGGATCTATACTTTGCTATCTAGTACTCACAATCTTTCTTCAGATAGTTCAAGTCTTGTTTGTGGAAGCAGTGGTGGAGTTACTAGTGAAGTCCATATTATAATTTTGTTCAATACTTCTTCACATTAGTCTGTTCTCTAATCTTTGGAACAATATTTTGCAAAGTCAGCATAAAAAGGTATGTACTTAAGATTTAACTTTGTAAGACAGAATACTTCCCAGAACATTAAGTTGCTTGGACAGGAAAATCACCAGAATGTTTGATGCTCTCATTTTGTATGATATAAACTCTTCTCAGACACTAAGAAATAGATTAGCTGCATATCAGGGACAACATCAATGATCTCTTTATCGTTGTAGGGACGGTTTAATAGTACGGAGACATTACTACCCCAATAGACATAATGGGTGAGGGATCAAAACCACTGAATAAATTTGAGGATTACTTCGGATACAAGCATGATTTCTTGGGTGTAGTTGGAGTTGTCCTAGTGGGGTTTTATGTTTCCTTTGCAGTTGTGTTTTCTTTCTGCATCAAGGTATTGAAAACATACTGTAACAGGATGTCCATCACCGATCATTTGAAATCTGAGCTAATGCTCAATTCCGTGCCTCCAAAGCTTCATAAAATGGTCTGAGTTAATAGCTGTATGTATCAGATATTTAAAAACTGAAAACAGCTGTCCATACAGCCCGCCATATCCTAAAACAAATAAGCATACTGTTACAGGATATGTATCAGATATTTCTATTGAATTTTAGACATGGATAAATTTTGATGCCTTCCTTATCTTTCTCTCTACTACTATGAAGTGAACTTCTCACCTTGTATGGTAGCCCTAGAGTCTAATTATATAAATTGAGCATTGGTCTGTCATCGATACTAGTTAGAAATGATTTAGTACATATACCCTAAGGACATGGAGTCCACGTTATAGCCAAAATTATGGTAGGATAATTAGTTAGGGCCATTGAAATGTCTTATAATGCTTAAATCTTGTACTCTACTTCTAATTCCTTATTCTTTCTAATTACCTTTTTGATAAATCTTTGTCTCTTTTTTATAACCCTAATATGCATATTATTTCAATACTAGATCATTCTTGCCCCCGTTCTATTTAGGTTTAGGTTCTAGCTCCCATTCCTCAATTTCCTTACTACCCAAACTGTTGTGGTTAGCATTATTTTCTCCCTTCCTTAACATCAAAATATATACCCCTAAAAATGTCCCTTGGCTCATTTGAACCCTTGTAATGACATCATAGTTCTTGAATGTAAATGTAAACATTTAAAATTGTCTATATACCACTATCAAGGACATAATAAATTAAAAAGTCCCTATGTTTTCCTAGGGGATTTGAATATTTACTTTGATAAGTTCCCAGGATTGGATGAAGGCTACCATAAAATGAGAACATTGTTATCTTTCTGTTTAAATGAAAACTTTCATGAGTATGGCTTAACTCTACACAAATAGTTGTTGTGACCTAATAGTTGCTGTGACCTTTTTTTCCTTGGAAAAAGTCGTAATTTTATTTCAAAAAGATGAACAAAATTACATTCTGCACATGTATTAGGATCACTGTGATCCCTACATTGACACATATTTACTGTCCCGTATTAATATCAAGTCCAAAGTTCCATACTACTTCAAAACAATGAGTCCGGCTGTTCATACAGCCCGCATTTATCCGATTACAGATAGACTACTGTATCAGACCATCACATAGCTGCTATCTACAGCCGGCATATATCCATACAACTAAATAAAAACTGTTACAGAAATTAAAATAGGCGTCCATCCCTGGTCATCAAAATCTGAGCTATTGCTCAATTCCGTGCCTCTATAGCTTCATGAAATGGTCTGTGGTAATAACTGTAGGTGCCCCCAATAGAGTGAATAGTAATCCTCCAAGTGCCAAGTGCTAAATGTTGTTGCGTCGCTTCTTTGGAAATCTGATCGGCCATCCCATTCCTCTCCCTGTAGACAAGTGTAAATGTAATATGATTAAATGACTGTTTTAACCGTATTACCTCCTCCAGTATAGGTATGAGTACCATCACATGACAATGAGTAATCTCCTTTGCCCAGTCAATAACTATCCTGGAGTCGCCAAATATCTGAAGAGATAGACATCCTTGTTCAAGTGCAAATAACACCAGCAGCCTAAGAGACATAAGTTCAGCATAGTTGTTAGATCCCCTCCCCAAACCAGCCATGATATGAAAGAAATGAGACTCGGTTTTGAAAAGGACTCCACCCCCACCACACTCCGATCGATGGTCAAGAGAAGCACCATCAAAATATGCCCACGGCATGGTTTTATCGATCATTTCCTCACTCACAGGTCGAGTTCTAATCTCTTTGACAGGTGTCTTGTAGTGTTGGATAACAGCCACAGCTTGTGCCACTACAGTCTCCTTCAGAATCCTGCAATCTTGAAATATGATCTTATTTCTGGTAATCCATATGCCCCATGCGAAATTACAAGGGGAAGCCCGGATGGTGTATCAGCATTTTGTTTGGCTTCTTGCTTTCGTAGGATAGCCTCATTAACATTGCATCTATCTCCAGTATGTTACATCTTTAAGACCAAGCTTCTCCCATCATGGTGTCATCCATTATCTTGTATGCTTCAACTCATACTGAGTAATATAATATTTTTCATAACATGAATCTCTGCCATAATTGTCTACACGTCCTAGCCTCCTCATGGAAAATATTAGTGGCTATCAATAACGTGCCAGGTAGAACAAACATGTAGTTAACATGAATCAATACTGTAATGGGGAAGAATTTAATCCAGATCGAGTTATATATGTAGAGTGTGCTTTCACCAAGATAAGGTTCCACAGAAGTTAAGGTTTTGTAAATAGGTGTGAACAGTTCTTTTAGTTGCCCTGTATCTAGCCCTCTTATTGGTATGAGGTATCTCTTATCTGTTCCTGGGCTTCACTTAATTTTTGTGAGCATGATAACTTAATCCAAACAAAGAAAAATATATAAAAGGAGATTGCTCTACACTTGAAATGGTATACCCTCAAACACATCAGAAAAATTTAGTCAAGCATATCAAGAATCAGAGTGTAAGGGAAGATGCAAATGTTCAACAGTCATCTCAACTGGCAAGAAGCAAGGATTCAAAGATTGACCACCACAACATGGAATCAAAGATGGCTCATCTCTATCTTTTCAGAGACCTTTTCGTTGACCACCACAACAGGGAACATAGCGTTCCGAGCACAGTAATCACTCACGCTTCCTCTGATTGCTCTGCAAATAGTAAGTTCACAATTATACTTATGAATGTCCAAATTCATTCCTCGAATGGATACAACAGATAGCACAGCAATTAAAACTTAAAAGTACCATAAATGATTACCTGATAAAACTTAAACTCAGCTCCTCTTTTTGATAAATCATCTTATAGTTTGGAATTTTCTCATGGATTTGAATTCGCATTTAGCATTCACTATGCTATTCCATTTCAGTTTTAAAATATGTGGAATGCTATAAGAAATTTATTCACTGGGATTGCTAGTCATTCTATGGTCAGGAAAGTTACTAAGAATTCAATCACTAAACCTGTGGTGTAGCAGCATTTTGTTTGGCTTCTTGCTTTCGTAGGATAGCCTCATTAACATTGCATCTATCTCCAGTATGTTACATCTTTGAGACCAAGCTTCTCCCATCATGGTGTCATCCTAGATCGGAATAGCATTTGATCAGGCCACGAACATAAAGATGCTAGATCGCCTTTTGCGTACTCGGGGAGCAGTTTCCTCAATGCTTCTGATGCTTCTTTGCTTAGAATCATAATTTAGTTGATTGTTCTTTTATTCTTTCCAGTAAATGCATATTAGAATAATTTCATTCCTAGCATTTAGTTCAGCTATTTTTCTTGTTACAAGATACCATAGGATATTTCGTACAATTCCAAAAAAGAAAACAATTTTTTTTTTTTTTAAGTAGATTTACTCAGATTTTCAGTTTTGGAAAGAAATGATTGAAAAAATGAAAAAGAGCTTTGTTGTAGAAAGTTTTGATTTTATGGAACTTTTGTTTCCTTGTTGCAACCACGCCACACAAAAGCACTACCCTTTTTGAGTAATAACAGCCCTAAAAACTTTTTAATAAAATGAAATAGAAACATTTTTCTTTTTTAGGGTACACTACACCAACTAGTTTTGGTTAGGATCTTGAGTTTAAATCACCTTAAACCACTCAATATCACACATTACGCAAAAATCGTAGTGAGACTATCACAGGTAAACCCATTTCACTCAAAACTTGCTTGGGATCTATGCAGTAGGTCATTGCGAGATCAGATTGTTGGGAATACTCCTCCTACTTTCTGTTCGAGCATACGCCAGGATTGGATTGCGTATTGGGGACTCTTTCGAGTTTCGGGCTTAGCTACCCTGCCCACGCTTTCTGATTCGACCGGTGACTGTTCCCCCAGGAGTTTTCGGTGTTGTGGTATCCTTAGTATCTGACTATAGGTTCATACACAGGTGATAGCAGAGGGTATATCTGTTGTACCTAAGACAGACGTGGGAGGAAATCCCTTGCAGGTCTTTGGGAGGGCGGTTGGGTGATTCCAGCGCTTGCACCCTTGGTCATTGTATTGTGGACCCCGGGTAACTGTCTTTCTTCCTTCGTTGATCTGTTCTAGGCCCTCATCATCCCAGACTCTTCTCCGGAAGGCATCTTTGTTTGCCTGGTTTGTATACTTAGGACTTTTTAGTTGGCGTGCTATTTGCCCCCTAGTTGTAGTGGCCACCAGGTTTTAGTCTGTTATTTTATATTTATAATCATGGAGAATCAAGAGCTTCGTAGATCGAGGAGGTTTCAAAACCTTCCACCACTTAGAACCTTTACAGCCAGCTAGACGATAGCGGGTAAACCCCGGTATTTCTTCAGAAACTACTCCTGAAACAGAATTTCCTGAAGAAATTCTTGCAACAGAAAACCTTGAAATAGAGGTTCCTGAGGAACCACTACTAGGTACCACAGATCAGCGACACCCCGTATTCAGCGACAACAAAGTATTCACATGAAGGGGCATGAATGAGTTGTCATTTCCCACAGATGGTGTAAAATATTTCCTGTTAGAAAACACTCATATCCAATCCAACAAGGGGTGGAATCCCCCAGTGGACTCATACCATTTGGACTATCTAGAGGGATGTGTCAAGTAGAACATCTTGTGTTTCGAACCAGTAATGGTGCCCACCATGAAGGGGCATGTAGCTCAATGGTCAGTCGAGGGTAGGTCATGGGATTGACTCCTAGCCTATCCAGTTTTCAACATGTTATCAAAGCCAAGTAGGTCGAGGTGGCTAGAAAGCCTAAGCCAAAGTGTAGCTTAGTGGGAGAGGGGAGGGTTTAGAGCGGTGTTGGAGGTGGCAATCTGCACCCTTAGATCAAATTGTTAAAGATGCTCATCATGAAGGGGTATGTAGCTCAATGATACAACAGTTTGTCGACAAGGGTAGTTCTTGAGTTTGATTCATAACTTGCCCAGTTTTCAAAGTGGCAACATACCCAAGTAGGCTTATATGGCTGGAAATCCCAAGCCAAATTGTGCACTTAAGGGGGGTGTTGGAGCCTGGAGGTAGCAATCCACATCTTTAGAACAAACTGTTGAGGGTGTCCATGATGAAGGGTCATGTAGATCAAATGATAAGGCAGCGCATCATCCAAGAATACGTCATGGGTTTGAATCTTGGCCTGTCTAGTTTTCAACATGGCATCTACAGTAGGTTGAGGTGGCTAGAAGTCCTGGGAAAGTGAGGCTTAAGGGGGTGATGAACCACTCCGTCTTTCAGTTTCAATACTGGTACATTACGTATGCCAAGTTCAACAACGATGGAATCTATTCCTACACCTACTGTTGGACCTAGCAGTACAACCAACTTTGCACCACCTCCTGCTTTTCAACCGTTATATCAGATACCTAGTACTTGGATTTCCACACCTGTTGTAGGACCAAGTGCTTCTGCAACCGTGCTAGTCATGAGCACCATGACTGCACTGTCCACATCAGCTTCTACTGGTTTCAATACCTTTGTAGGCCCTAACGTGAATCAATGTAGTATGCCTACAGGTAATGTCCCTTTTTCCTTATTCATAATATGTGCATCAAATTTATAGAATTTTATTAGGAAAAGCTGTTCACTAGATATCAATAGTACCCAAGCTGTTCACTGTATGTCTCTCTCCAATCCCAAATAGAAATGTGACAGAGACAAGAGGAAACCCTTTGGAAGCATATATCCCAAATTAGATGGTTGAAAGGAGAAAAAAATTCCAAATTATTTCATCGATCAATGATCCAATATTAACATCATAATCATATTAGTTCTCTTCTTAGTAGCCAAGTCAATAAGCTAGTTAAACATGAGGATATATAGAGAGAGTTAGTCTCCTTCTAACAATCTTTACTCAAGGAGCCACCAAGGAACATAATGGAATCCATTCACAAAATTACTCAACGGATCCCCACCACCACAACCTTGGGAAATTTTTTATTGTGGTGTGTTGTTTGTTCCCTGTTGTTCTAGTGGCCCCTAGGTTAATCACTTAGTATATTTTTGGTGCAATTGTGGAGGACCAACCTCCTCGTAGGGAATTGCAGTTGTACTAATTTGATATCATTTTTCTCATGCAGGCCTCCTTCTGGTTTCTATATTGATTTGGAATATCAATTGTGGAACATTAAGTAAGAAACAAGATGTCAAACATGGATCATGGAGAGAAAAATAAAACATTAAGACAAAAGGATGTAATGTCATATTTTCAAAAACATCAATCCAATCATCCACATCATATTCATGGTTCAAGCTCTCTTGAGCAAGGTATCGGTGAGAGAGATGTCAACACTTTGGAGGATGCCTCTGCAAAACATACAATGGATGGTAGAATACATTCCTCTAGTGATCAAAGTGAGGCAAATGCATTTTCATCAGAAATTGGTAGCTCAAATGTTGAAGATTTTTCCTTGCAAGGTGACATAGACCATTCACTGAAGAGGAAAAAAGGCCGATGGGACTTCGGGAGACAATTCCAATCTGATTGGGTATCAAGATTCCCATTTATTGAACCGATACCTCCAACAAATAAGAATGAGACCTCACGAGAAGTTAAATGCATTTCATGTAGTTGGAAACTTGGCAAGGTAGTGAAATTGCAAATGAAGCTGGACACAATAGAGAAGCATGTTGGGAAGGTGTATGATAAGAAAACTGGAAATGATGAGAAGAAATCTACTGCTAGATGGAAATCTGATAGCCGACATCTCCAATGTGAAGAGGAATACAATAAATACTTAATAAATAAGAGAAAACTAGATGAAAGTGGAGGAACCATCACTTCTCAATTCGGAAAGATGATGGAAAAAAATTTGTTATCGAAGTCGATACAATTAAGCACTGTATTTCACATCCTATCCAATGGTCGTCCTATGACGGATTATCCAAAAATGATGAAATATCTATCTTTTATTCAAGTGCCAAATTTTCCATCTTCTCATTGGTCTTTAACGAGTGGTTGGGAATGGGGAAAATATCTAGCTCAAGTAGAAAAGGATGATATGAAAGAGAAAATTGCGAATGCAACATTTTTGTCACTGTCCTTGGATGAAGTTACAGCTGTTGATAATACTGCATGGATTTGCATGAGCATTTATACGGTCAATTACCATATCAGGAATTCCTATCTACTTGGAATTCATAAAATGAGCAAAAGTTCTACAGCAGAAAACATTTATGAACTTGTTATTAATACTTTGAAGGAAACTGGTGGTATGGATCATTCAATGATCGCAAAAAAGTTGGTATGCGTTGGAGCAGATGGGGCATCAGTAATGCAGGGACAAAGGAACGGCCTTTGTGCTAGACTACAACTCTCATCTTCACAGTATATGATTGGTATTCATTGTATGGCTCACAGAATGAATCTTGCATTTAAAATAGTGAGCAACTTTCCATTGGTTTCAAAAGTTGAATATCTTGTACGTGAGGTTCATGCATACTTTTTTCGGAGTCCCAAACGGTTTTCAGAGTTTAAAAAATTTGCCGACGGTGTTACAAATGGAAACAAACTATTAAAAGATGTTGATACAAGATGGATCTCACTGAAGGGACCAGCTCAAAGACTATTCGATGAATATGCATCCTTGGTAGGGGTGATGTATGAACATCGCCTAAGTGTAGAAAAAGCTCAGACTCTTCTCTTTCTATTAACTGATATAGAGACATATTTAACATTGGCTGGAGTTCTTCCTCTGCTTCATGAAATGAATAGCCTCGTGAAGATGTCTCAGATTCGCACGATGTATATTGCTGAATACACAAATGCTAGAAAACTAGCATGCCTTGCATTAGATAATTTGTATATGATGGCAGATTCTTTTACAGGTCTAGCATTTACAAATTGGACTAAGATAATCAATATTGAAAATGATGAAAATTTATTGAAGTTTGATGAAAAAGGGTTTCTATGTATGGCAGTGCGTGGGTATATGGTTCCTTTTTATTATAATGACAAAATAGGAAGAACCACCAAAGAGTGCCCTGTGTCAAGAGAACAATTTGACAATGTTGTGATTTCAGTGAGGCGCAGCTTGATAGAAATTGCAAAATCACTATCATCAGAGATAAGAGAACGATTTCCTCGAGATGAATTGTTGGAGGCCATGTCTGTGGTATACCCTCAATATTGGAACGATCTTCAATGTTCAAAAACTCTAAAGGTTGACTTTATAGCTAAAATCAAGATTTTGCAGAGCCATTTTTGTCGAGAGACCGAGATACAAGGAGAACATATTCAAGGTATTTTAGATGGAAAAAAGTTGAAAGATCAAGCCCAATGCTTTGCTGATACAATGTGGGAGCAATTTTCTAAGTTGGATAATGCTCTAGAATATGGTGCAATTACAAAATTGTGGACTACACTCAGTGGTAGTGAATTTCTACTGCAAAATATGTCAGAGTATTTCAAATTAGTAGATTTATGTCAAACCATGATTTTGGGATCAGTGGAGGATGAGAGAATGTTTAGTGCATTAACATTTTTGAAGTCAAAGTTGAGGAATAAGCTTGATAAAAATGTGGATACATGCTTAAGATTATATGTAACAAAGTATGAGGTTGACAATTTTCCATATGAAAGAGCAGTAGCTCTCTGGCGATCAAATTGTGAGAAGGGGAGAAAACAATCTGGCAAATTTATCTAATGAATTTGATATGGAACATAATGTTGTTGAGGATCATAATGACGGCTCATTCGAAGGTCATGTTCAGAGTGCCGAAAATGAGGACCAGTCCCAGAATGTGAATTGGGAAATGGATTTTACCTAAGATTGTATATGATCCAATACACATGAGAGACTCTTGAGTCTTATTTTGGTATAGGTGTTCCATGGACCCTTGCGGGTGATCATTATATGTAAATTTGAGCTAGCATTTTAATTAAAAATAGATTCTACATTGTACTTTTTTGTTATAACATTGATGATATGACATACATTTCCTTGATGCAGTTTATTTTAAGATTGATGTTTTTATATTTATCTTTTACATTGTCTCTTTTTTTATGTGATAGGAAATGACACTGGAATTTGACAAAGCTAGGCCTAGGAGCTATCTCTTCACATAGATAGTGTCCTGACATTGAAGGATAAATAACTAATTTGACGACACTTTCGCTAAGCAAGAATGAGCTCATTCAAGTACATGAAACCATGTTGGTGTTTATCTCAAATATTTTTGTGCAAATTTTTATGGTTTGTTTATTGCTTTTATTTGAAACATTTTGTCGATTTGTGGAGTTTGCATGTATTTTGGTTAATTATTGTGTTAGACCCTTGAATGCTTCTAGTTCTCATTTGATGCTTGATTTAGCCCTTTGTTGTAGCTTGAATCAATATTAGATTTAGTTGATTTCCATTGATTTAGGGTTCGAGAAAATAAGTTTTTATTACCTTTTATTTGCATGAATTAATTGTCTTCACTTTTTCGATTTGTTTATGCTGAGTGTATATTTTCTTTGTAAATACTTATCGTTATTCAGAAAAATAAATGAGCTCTACATAGCTAAGCGAAGAGAAAAATGGTCTATGCACTAGGTTCCTATGCATTGATCATAGGAGACCTATTGGACGAGACCAACATTCCTCTAGTCCAATTGGCTCAAAATTTTCCTAGCCTCCATGGGCATAATTGGCTAGTGAAGGCCAAAATGATGCATAATCTCTGATTCTATTAGTTTATCGGTTTGTCAAGGTCCAAGTCCCCACATGTCATGGAAACTCTAATCAATAGAAAAAAACAATTTGTAATAAAAGCTCTAACATGGGTTATAATAACATCTACACACCAATATCAACAAACAATACAACATCTACAATCAAAATCAACTACTAGACACATTTAGATATGGTATCAACAAATGGTATAACATTTAGATATGGTACTAGTGTTGAGGAATTTAGATGGAAAAAAGTTACATTGTCCAAAAGTATGACACAACAATAAGATAGCCCCCAATAGTCGACACTACAGGATGCCAACAAAATCACTATAATGTTATTCAAAGTATGTGCCAAGAAAAATACTAAGGAACATGCCTAGCTTAAAACCTATGTACAAACTTGCCTTGAAGTATCAAAAACAGTCTAGGGTAGCCACACAATCTATTGAAGGATAGTCTGTGGGTGCAATTCCTTTGTTGATTTAAGCAATTCAAAAAAGTCATCTCCCAAGACAATTAAAGAAGAAAAAGAAGAAATCTCTAATAATTGCAGGGAGGACTACAAATAGATTCTAGAAACTCAAGTAGTAGAGGAAAAAATTGTAAGTAAGAAGAAGATGCAATGCTAACGTCATCAGAGCTATGAATGACAATCTCCACTCGAAGAACCCCTCTGATAATGTTCCTCCCTGCCATGTCCATGTTGAGCACATCTTGAAAGCATTGCATTCAATGAGGCTGTATTTCGCTTTGGCACTTGGCCAAACACTTTATGTGCATCCTCCAAACACCCACATTTAGAATACATGTCTCCAAGATCTACTCGGCTTTGCTTGGATATCAAGGCTTCATTAAGGTCACCACCATTTGGTATTGAGACCAAAACTTGAAATAGAGCAATTGAACTCAACATTTGAAGAAGCCTTGAACTCATAATTAACAAGCAGAGTGTCATTCAATGTGTTTTATAGATCAATGAAAGATTCGCCAAATTTTTACAATATTTTATAATTCAGTGAAATATTCGCCAAATTTTTACAATATTTTATAATTTAGTGAAATATTCGTCAACTTTTCACAATATTTTATAATTCAGTAAAATATTCGCCAAGATTTTACAATATCTTATAATTTAGTGAAAGATTCGCCAAGATTTTACAATATCATATAATAAAATGAAAGATTCGCCAAGAAATTATATATACATATTATATTATTGATAAAATCGCTTTCAAATTTTCCTATATATCGGGGAGATTCGCCAATTTTTTTACCATATAAATTTGGGGGGGGTTCTTAAAATCATCCCTGATAACATTTGGTATCAGAGCTCTTTCCTCGGGACAAGGTTCTTCAAAACGAGTCATATTGGAATTTTCGCTATAATGTTTTTTCTACAAGGATTCAGAGAGCGATATTAAAAAAACACTTCTGTAACAGGCCTAGCTATATGTGGTCCTAAATTTAGGTCCTGAGACATCAGAGGTTCAAAAATATTGGTCTCAGAATCTAGGGTTTTTTACTAGTCCAAAAACTAGTCTAAAATAGGTGTTCTAGGGAAAAAGGTCATATATGGGGCATGCTAGGTCCAAATTGAGTGAGACTAGTTGCATCAGAAATTATATGGACAAAAGTATATGTGGTCGAAGTTTCAGACTCATATACAAAATATTGGACATGTGGCAGTCCATACAAGTTCGATCTTCTGAAAGGACTAAAAATAAGAAGTGTTGGGAGATTCACAATAAATTTATATTCGCATATTAGAATTAGGTCGACCTATAGAATCATAAAGAGGACACCTAAGAATACGATAGGACAAATTTTCAGACCCATAGGAGTCTAAATTTGAATTTTATCTTAGTTTCAAGTCGGTCCTAAAACAATCTTCCAATCAGGGTTTGATAAAAGGTATGCCAATTTAAATTTGTATAAAGTTGAGTAGAAGGATATAATTGTGGTTACATATAGGGTGTGATATATATTTGTATTGTTCATAATTCCACCAAAAGGAAGTGTAAAAACTCACACTCCACTCAAACCACCCGAGGAGTCATCCCCAACATACGATGAAAGGGAAGACCTATCTTTTTGAGTGTCCCAGTTGGAAGAGATGATTAAATGATCTCTGAAAGAAGTTGATTTAATTAATTTAGAGGGAAAGTTGATGAAACATATGGATAATAAGATGGAAGAAAATATGAAAGGGTTGATGGAACATATGGAAAATATTGCTAATCTCATACAAAATTCAAAGGATACTCCTTCTCCAGGTGATGATGTGTTCCATGATACTCAGGAGGATAAAAATAAGGTCCATGTTGAAAGACATTCCATGAATAATAATATTCCAAGAGGAAATGATTATGATAATGGAATTAATCAAGGATGGTCACCAAGGGGCACCCAACTTCCCAATATTGACATAGGAAATTTTGATGGCAATGATCCAATAACATGGATATTCTAGATGGAGCAGTTCTTTGATCTACACCAGGTTCCAACTTTGCAGAAGGTAACTATTGCATCCTTATATTTAGAGCCTGATCAATTTGTATGGTAACAATGGATTTGTGTCTGTAAAAAGGACTCTATTATCTCTTGGTCTATATTCACAGAATAATTGATTGAACATTATGGGGATATAAATGGCAACACCTTCTTTATCCAGTTGGTAAATCGCAAGCAAAAAGGTCCAGTTAATGAGCACATCGCGCAATTTCAGAAGTTAAGTCTCAGAGTGAAGAATATTTTAGAAGATAATTTGTTGGATCTATTTATTGGAACTTTGAAGGATCACATCCAACATGAGGTTCGCCTTTGGGAACCTAATTCCTTGGAGCATGCATTTAGGGTGGCAAGAAAAGTTGAAAACAAAATTATGGCAACAAGGAAGTCTACACTTACAATTATAAAGAAGGAAGTGTGGTCTCTAGTCATCCACAACCTAAAAGGTTAACACTACAACAATTAGAGGAAAAAAGAGCAAAAGGGATTTGTTACAGTTGTGATAGCAAATACAGTAAGGGCCATAAGTGAACTGAGAAGAAACTATTTTATTAGATTGTGAAGCGGATGAAGAAAATGAACAAGAAGTACCAAAAGAACAGGAATCGTGTCAAGATGAAGATATAGAAAATACTACTTCCGAAGAGATTACTCCCACCATATCTTGTCATGCATTGTCTGGAACTAACACTGCTCAAAATCTCAAGATCGAAGGATTTATCAAAAAGAAAAAGGTAACAGTGTTGATTGATTCTGGTAGTACTCATAATTTCATTCACTATAAATTAGCAAAATCTCTCAATTGCTCTGTATATCCAACACTATAGTTTCAAGTAATGATTGCAGATGGAGGAACTATCAACTACTCAGGGAAATGCCATAATATAAATATTACTATGGGGGAATATGTATTGAATAGTCCAAGGATTGCTATTCCAATGGGTGGTGTTGATGTTGTCTTAGGAGTTCAATGGTTACAATCCTTTGGAACCGTGGCTTTTAGTTTTCAGAAGTTTTTAATGAAATTTTTATGGGAAGGAAAGGAATATGAATTACAGGGTATCACAGGGAAACCAAGCAAGGTGATAAGCTCTAATGGTATGACAAACTTGATGAAAAAGGGACATCAAGGTGTAATTGCACAATTATGCTTATTAGATGTTCAAACATATAAGCCTCATATTTCCCCAAATCTCCAAAGGATCATTAATAAGCATTCCAAGGTATTTGAAGATATTCCGAAAGGTCTTCCACCTGTCTGAGATTTTGATCATGCTATTCATTTAATTCCAAGAAGTGTTCCTCCTAACATGACCTTACAGATACCCCTATGGACAGAAGAGTGAAATTGAGTGTATGGTTGAAGAAATGTTTAGAGGATGGCATGATTAGGCCTAGCTAAAGTCCTTACTCTGCACCATTGGTAATGGTACACAAGCCGGATGGATATTGGCGTATGTGTCCATATTATAGAGAGCTCAGCAAGATCACCATTAAAGATAAGTTTCCCATTCATGTCATTGATGAATTGCTAGATGAATTACATGGAGCAATTTTCTTCACAAAGTTGGATCTTCATTCTGGGTATCATCAAATTAGAATGAAAGATGAAGACATGCCAAAAAAACATTCAGAACTCATGAAGGTCATTATGAATTTCTAGTCATGCCATTTGGTCTCACGAATGCGCTTTCACCTTTCAAGGTTTGATGAATTCCATTTTCAAACCTTTTCTTAGAAAATTTGTGCTAGTATTCTTTGATGATATACTAATCTATAGCAAGTCTTGGGAAGAACATGTTCAACTTCTTGACAGGGTACTACAACTACTACAAGAGAAACAACTATATGCAACGCCTTCCAAATGTTTCTTTGGGGTGAAGGAGGTAGAGCATTTGGGTCATATTGTATCTCATGAAGGTGTCAAGGTGGACCCTAAAAAAATGAAAGACATGATAGACTGACCGATTCCCCAAAACCTAAAGAATCTTTGAGGATTCTTAAGTCTGACCGAGTACTACTGCAAGTTTGTTCAGAATTATGGAAGAATTGCAGCGCCTCTAACAACATTATTGAAGAAAGATGCATTTTCTTGGACTCCAGAGGCAACTCAAGCTTTTGAACAATTTAAACAGGCAATGTGCACAACTCCTGTATTTGCCACACCAGATTTCACAAAAGCCTTTATTATGGAATGTGATGCTTCAGGAAATGGAATTGGCGTTGTTCTATTGCAAGAAGGA
Source organism: Larix kaempferi (assembly GCA_027924585.1). Classification (NCBI taxonomy): domain Eukaryota; kingdom Viridiplantae; phylum Streptophyta; class Pinopsida; order Pinales; family Pinaceae; genus Larix; species Larix kaempferi. The sequence goes on along the minus strand of BSBM01000753.1, from coordinate 30,671,551 downwards.
CACCCACTTGATTTCACAAGTCATCCAATCAAGGGAAAGAACTTACAAAATCCCATTTATGAGAAGGAAATGTTGGAAATACTACATGCTCTTAAGAAATGGCATCCTTACCTAATAGGTAGGCACTTCAAGGTCAAAACAGATCATGATAGTCTTAAATAATTCTTGGAACATAGACTATCTTCATAAGAGAAACAAAAGTGGGTAACCAAGATGTTGGGATATGACTTTGAAATAATCTATATAAAGGGAAAACATCATGTGGTGGCATATGCACTCTCTAGAAAAGATGAAGATGTTGGGGAATTAATTTGTTCCATTTCCATTCTACAACCAGATTGGGTAGTAGCAGCAAGGAAAAAATGGAAAAAATACCTATCTATATGGATGCTCATTCAAAAGCTACAGAATGATCCCATTGTATCAAATACTTTTGTGTGGAAAAATGATTCACTATGGTATACAGATTGTTTATATTTATGCAAAAACTCCCAACTTAAGCAGAAGGTCCTTTCAAAATTACATGCCCCTCCTATAGTTGGGCACTCAGGATTCCTGAAAACTTACCATAGGGTCAAGAAGGATTTTTTTGGGAAGGTATTAAATATGATGTTCAAAGGTTCATGGTTGAATGATTGGTTTACCAACATAATAAGGGTGAAACAGTTAAGACCCCGGGACTTCTACAACCATTAGACATACCTTACCAGCGCTAGGAGGAAGTCTCCATGGATTTTATCACAAGTATACCCAAGTTCGAAGGAAATAATGTTATTATGGTGGTTGTTGATAGACTCACGAAGTATGGAAACTGCAGGTACAGTAGCTGCAACCTTTATGGAAACTGTTTAGAATTTACATGGAAATCCAATTTTCACTAGAAAATTGTGGACTGAATTATTTTCTTGTTTGGGTACTCAATTGGCTCACATTTCATCTTATCACCCTCAATCTGATGGGAAAATTGAGATAGTGAACACGTGTTTGGAAGGATGTCTTCGTTTCTTTGCATCTGATAAACAAACACAGTGGGTGAAATGGTTGTCGTACAATACTTTCTTCCATACATCATAAAAAATGTCTCCATTTATGGCACTTTATGGGTATCGTCCTCCATATACCACATCTCCCTTAAAAGGAAAATCTAAAGTTCAAGCCGTGGAAGATCACATAGAGCACCAACAAGAAGTTCTCCAGATACTTAAGGACAACTTGACTATGTCAAAAAAACATGATGAAACAACAAGTTGATCAACATTGTAGTGAAGGAGTTTTGAAAAAAGGGATTGAGTATTTCTCAAGCTACAACCTTACAAGCAGATGTATCTAAACCAACTAAATACAGACAATAAATTAGCACCTAAGTATTATGGTCCTTATAAAGTGTTGTAGAAGATTGGTAGTATGGCTTACAAATTGGAGCTCCCTTCAAAGGTAATAGGAGACAAGATACCAATTCAAACAATCTTTCTCGAGCTTGATGAAGAAGGAAAATTCATACTGGAACCTAAAAAAATCACCGAAACAAGGACTAAACAACTACGAAATAGGGTTATTACCAAGTACCTCATCAAGTGGAAGAACTTACCACTGGAAGATTCGACATGGGAAGATGAGTCCTTCATATAGAGGCATCCGCAACTAATCAAGAGTTGAGGAAAACACTTCTCTGAAGGGGAGGGGCATGTTAAGCCCTAAATATGGGCACATTCCCCCCTATATTGTGGTTCATTACCTTAGTTTTGATGTCGGCTTTGTTCCATTAGTGGTAATTGTCATTGGTATGGTTATATTAGTTATGTCGGCTTGGTTTAGTTAGTTGGGATTGTACCCGTTAGTCTCCTATATATAGGAAGCATATCTTTAATTTGGATTATCTTATCTTGTCTTGTCTTGTGTACTTAATACATTGTATAAGGAGGTTGCCCCCTCGAAGAGGCTTGCTATTCAACTAATTTCTTCAATCAAGTCGTGGAGTACTCTTTCTGATTTATTTCTACTCTTTTCATACTCTTTTTGGAAATTTGTTGCATAACATTTATTTTAGGGTCTCCTTAAACTTATCCTTAACTTGCGGATATCCACATTTTAAGTAGGTCTTGAGTAGCTTATGATTTCATCATGGAATCCTAATTTTCCTTCTTGATCACTTCTCCAAAGGGGCTCGGGGATTCTCCTCATCCATCATACTTGGTGGAAACACCATCATTCCTTTTGGGGTTCTTTTACACTTTATGTGGACCCATCCTTACTTTTGGGGTCATGTGGACCCATCATCATGACTTTGGGGTATTATTCATACTTCACAGTGTCACACCAATATTGATTTGGACCAACTTTAGGGGATTTTTAGGCCCTTCTTTTATCATGGGTCATGTGACACCAACATCATGGTCATGTGGACCCAACACCATTATTTTAGGGGTTTCTTCACCTTTCTCACCAACATTGCTTAGGGGAAACCTTAGGGACTTCTTTAGGTGTTTTCCCCCATATGTGTACAACCCAAAGTGTCTTCCCTTGAGTTCCATGCTTAAAGATACCCCATAAAGGGGCCGATTTGAAGTTATATACACTAAGAATTTGGCATCAATGAAACCTTATTCAATAGACTAAAAGTCCCTTTTTGGTTTGTTTTCTAACATATTTGAAGTTTAGGTTGAGTTTGATGATAAGAAGGGATAATCAAAATTTGGAACCCTAATTGTGGTTGAGTTTTGGATAGAGGAGTTAGGGAGGGTGGCATTTATAGGCTACTTGTAGTTCCAGTGAAGTTGAAAGACTTGTTGGCTAGCAGTGACACTCTATGTGAGCTTTAGCACACAATGTTTATTCACTTGAACTATTGTCCCTTATCACTTCTAAAGGACACGTTGGTTGGATTCCTTGGCATCAAGGTGGAGAAGAAAGGAGTTTGCACTCAACAAACATGGCAATGATTCTTTCCTAGACAATGAGCACTATTGGCCTCTGTTTTTTGTTGGTTGTGGAGCCTGATCTTCTAGTCTCATAGATAATGATTCAGTCGTGTTTGAACCCCAGGTTTGGTTATGATCCCAGCACAATCCCCAGGGGGCCCAACAGATTTCGAGCCCATGGTTTTGGGTAACCCGTGGTATTTTCCCATTGTATTTCCCTTATAAAAGAAAGACATTGTAACATGGCTAGGGTTGATGTATTAGGTATTATGCATTGTAAATATCTCCGAGATCATAAGAGAGACTGTGAGATAGTGAAGAGGAAGTGCAACGGTTGTGCTGCAGGTTGTATCCCTTCACTTTGTTGGACGGTATAATAATAAGGATTGGCAACTTCAGTGTGGACGTAGCCCATCTTGGGTGAACCACTATATATTGGTGTCTCTCTTGTAATGTGTTTGTGTGATTATATTTGCATTTATGTTTATTATTATTGCTCTGCGATCATGTTTTTGTAACATTTTTTCCATCTTTTTCAACATATAAAATAAAAAATATGTAAATTTTCAATTATAATATTTGGCTTTTATATTAATTCATCGTCCTCTAGCTACATTTTCAAGTAATCGAGCTTCTATCAAATTATTAATCAAATGAGGTAAAATGCTATGTATTTTAATTATTTTCAATGTTTTTAACAACGAGAATTGATTGCAAGTGAATTTCATCACTAATGGAAAATTTATAGTTCATTGTTGTACCAAATTGTTCCTCATACTGGTCCCTGTATTAGACTTAGTACTAGTTCAGGTGCTCATTGTCCACTTGGGTGGTTACAAATTGCTTAAAGAAATATGATCCTTATCTCTATTGCTGATTCTTTCCATCCAATAAGCATAGAGCAAAATCAACCTTATTTGGAAATTTGGAAATTTCCAAAAATATGCCACATGATTTTTCCTTCTCGAAGCTTCAATATGGTTCTATGTTCTAGAGATCAAACCCATACTTCTTCAAGCAACCCCAGACCTCCAGTTAACTCACTGGTCAATGTTTTATGTCATTTCACGTTAATTTTTAGATGGCTAACTTCAGACGTGATTTTTCTGTTTAAATAGTGATGAATCTTCAAAATTCGTTAAAAATCCACTTGCAGAATGGTCTCATTTAGCTGCTAAAAGTAGATGGTTTTCCAAAATTATGCACAGATTGGGAGATATCCTTCTGGCTTTCATAATCACGTGCCAGATAGATGCAGAAGATAAGGCTATTCGACAACTGTCTTGCTGATTCACATTCCAGATACAATTATTGTGGGAAGATAGCAACCTGTTTTCTATTCTTGTCATATGGTTTCCATTTTTGATGGACTCAATCCCGTCTTCAGCTTCGGTATTTTCTATAGAAGGTTGCTCTTGTTGGTAAATCTGGGGATCGATATTAGAGTTTTGAGTGATTATTCAATATGTTGTTGATGTAAAGTCTGTACTAATTGTGAGTTAATGGAAATATGAACTTTCTAGAGGTTGTGTTCATCATCTGTGTGATATAGATTAGCTCAAGCGAACATGCCAGAGGCCTGGGCCCAACCTATTAACTGGTTCTGCTTCTTTTCTTTTATGTCTTTAGTTAACATTTGTATATTTCATTTTCATTATGTTTCTGTGTTTTGATAAAATCGTTTAAATTGTTTTTGTTGCAGATCTGTATTCTTCATGTTTTTTGTGCGTGTATTTCAATCAATAATCTTTAGTTGTTAATAAGTTTTAACTCTACATATGAAGTTATTTGCATGTATTTTCATTTTGATCATCGTAGATATCATTGTGTTCTGGATTAATAGATCGCATAGCATAACCTCTGCATATCAATTGATGGATTTCATTCTCTGTTTCGTATTGCATTTGAATTAGTTCACTTAACAATAGACTTCGATCATTTAGTCTTTGAGTTGCATAGAAATAGTATTGTAAATTTCAAAGCATTATGTTTGTCCAAATAGTTGGATATACTTTGTTTCTCATTTCATCAATTATGAAAGAAGGTTGATCTGTATGATTCGGTTAACAAGAATGGTATTGATTATTTTTATTTGTCACTGTGATTAGATTTGAATTAGTTGTTGAAGAAAATAGATTGTTAGTGATTAGTTGTCGAGTTAATAAGATTGTTTTTTCATGAATTTTGTTATATAGAATTTTACCATGTTTTCTAGTTTTAAAAAGAAATACAAATAGAATTACTAGTTGTGAATTTAGGAATTTTCTTGTGCTTGAAGATTTATATGCTGTTATTATAGATTTTCAAAAATAGATTGTTAGTGATTAGTTGTTGAATTAATAAGATTGGTTTTTCCTGAATTTTTTTATATAGAATTTTACCATGTTTTCTACTTTTAAAAAGAAATACAAATAGAATTTACTAGTTGTGAATTTATGAATTTTCTTTTGCTTGAAGATTTAAATGCTGTTATTATAGATTTTCAATTTATGATAGATAAGTTGTAGTTTTAAATATTTTGTATTTAATTAATTTAGACATACTTTGTCTTTTATAAATCAATAGATATAAAGTTAGCCTGTCTCTCTTCTCGGTAGAATATTAGATCACAATTTTTGTTTGTTTTAGGTTAAGGATATATTCTCTTGTTAAATAGGATTTGCTTTAAGATTGTTTCTTTTGCTATAGTTTAGAATAATAGCTTTCTAGTACCAATTTTAGTACTGATCTATGTACTCGACCTTAATCATAACTTTTATGCATTAAGTCACTTAATTTCTCTCACAAATCATCATATTAGAATCATTATTAGCATTTTTCACTTAGATAAACTCCCATATTGCATTTTCTATGCTTGAACTTCTAAGTTTACGAACTCCCAGATTGACAATTTAATGTCAGATTATTAATAAGCATCTAATTAGCCTAACAAGCACATATAACACAATACTAACTTGTTAATATCTGTGACCTCAAAATGAGAACTCTACCCTAAAAACCCATAGTTTTGTGTCAAAAACATAAAAACAACGCACAGGGGATTCACTCAATAAACCACTATCATAGCACGTTCGTTCATGGCATATGAAACAATACCCCTAATTTCACTAAATATTGGAAAATACCTTCCAAAATCGTTTTTTTTTTAAACTCCCTCCCAATATGCCTTCCCAATTTAAAAAAATCCTTATTTTCACTAGATATTGTATGTATCAATTTTTTCATTAACATTTTTTGTACCCCTTTATATTTCTACCTAGTATATTGATATGATACCCCTCTTATGACCCCACATGCATTCTACAATGCACCTTGCTTCTTTCGATGTATATTGTGGATGCACATTGCTTCACCCACAATGCAATTACTCAACCACATATCAATATGATTTGCAACATCTAATGGTCTAATGAAGAGATAGGAGATCACTTCTTGTATGTCACTAGAGCCAATGCACATAGTACAACATTTAGATTGCATGTTGCAGTTCCTCAATCGCTGACTAAGCCTGTTGTGGGCTAGGTATCCAAGCCCCCAGGGCCTATAACAAGCTCTAGGAGGTTGACTGAACCTCCCAAGGCCTGTAATAGGCACGAGTGGTTGGGTATTCAAGCCCCCAAGGCCTATCGAGGGCTTATAACAAGCCATTGAGGCTTAAAGCCTCCCAAGGCTATTGGTAACAACTGTTTGAGTGCTATTGGTAACAATTGGTTGTCAATGACCATTGTCTCTCGACTATTATCGACTGGAAACCCACTTCACAATGAAACCCCTGGCCTCAAGCATGCCTCAAGACGCGATTTCCCTGCGTACTGGTAAGCCCGAGCCTTGCCTCAACCTAATTTCTCATCCGGTCGTGATCCCGCCATATCCATTTGGCGGATATTTGTTAGCTCTCCCATATAAAAAAGACCCCAAAGTATTTTTATATTGTTACATTAAATAAAAAAACCCTTTTCCCCTTAATATATAAGCAATATAATTTTTAGGTTTTCATGAATATTTAATACCGCAATATGAATGAACATGATATTATATTGCCTTCTAGTGAATCCCCCGTGAAACAACCCCTGAATTAAAAAGTGGTGCTACAAGTACAATATCTTTTTTTTCCTAGCAAGGTAAACTTATAACTTTTTACAACCCTGACCTTAAATACCCATATTTTTTGTAACAACAACCTTGAATCAACTATAGAATCATAAATTGGTGCTACTAGTGGCATAATTTTTTTATTTGGGGTTAAAATTACAACTTTTTTGGAACCATGGCCTGAAAAACCAATACCATGGAAACTAAAATTTAAAGTCAACCCCAAATTCAAAAATGGTGTTAGGTCAATAGTGACCCCTTTTTTGTGTTGAAAATTGCAACATTTTTTGAACCATGGACTTAACAATTAGTACCGTTGCAACAAAAATTGTAAAATCAACCCCCACATCAAAAAGAGGTTCTTCTAGTAACACCCCCTTTTTTATGGGTTAACATTGCAAAATTTTTTAAATAATGACCTTAAAACATGGTACAATTGCAAACAAAACCATAAATAAACCTTAAAATGTCCACTCCTTAAAGGTTGATTTAGAAGAACAAAACAAAATTATAGCATAAATTTGCAATTCATCCTTGATACTCTCACTTCACTTAAAAAAGTAGAAAAACAACAACAAATGACCATTAGAGAAATGAAAAAAAAAAAAAAAAAAAACATTAGAAAAACAATAAAAAGTTTAAAAAATTGTTGACTTAAAAAAAGAAGTTTAATAAAAATGAACCAAATTTTCTTAGAAAAACTAAAAACCAAACCAAGAACAAACCAAAAAAGAAAAATGAAAAGAATAACAAAGAAAAAAATGACAAAAAACCCCACCAAAATGCATGGTGGGGTGATTCCAAAAATGCGCCCTCTCCTAACCCCCCAAAACAAATAAATAAAAGAAAACAAAAAAATGCACTGGGGATGACCATAGAGGTTGAGGTGGCTTACACATCTCGCATGAGGAAGATGAGCAAGTTAGTGCTCCAAATACTTCTTTTCGAGTAAGCAAGCCTCCCAAGGAATTTCCTAGTCATATTGTATTGATCTAATCCATCATTGAAGCATAGACTTCTAGTAATGAGGAGGAAACAAGTGTGTAGGTATGGAAGGAGGCCATGGTGGGGGAGTACAATATCATCATGAAGAATGATGTGTGAGATATTCTGTTGAGACTAGAGGGGAAATCAATGACTGATTTTAGGTGGTTGTACAACCTGAACTACGTAGTACAAGGCTCAATTTGTAGTTAGAGGATTCTCCTAGAGGGAGGGAGTTAACCTTTGCTCCAGTTCCCATCTATACTTCTATCATGACCATTATGTCTTTAGCATCTATTTTTGGTTTCCAATATTAGATGGATATTGAAATGACCTTCCTTAATTGCCTGATTGAGGAAGAAGTACATATGATCAACCAAGAGGGTTTGACATGTGCATGGGAAGGATAACGATGTGTGCAGATTGAATAAATCTCTTTATGGGCTGACATAGGCACCTTGTGCTTGTTACTCTAGGATTGATGAGTCCTTGTTAGTTTTAGGCTTCATGAAAAATATTGTGGATCCTAGGTTTTATCATTTATTTGATATATTTGAACTACATGTTTTCATCCTATATGTAGATGGCCTAATACTTATAGGGAGTTCAAAGAATCTCATATTAGGGTGCAAGGGTGTGTTGGCATGGGATGTGGACATGAAGGTAATTGGAACAATGCACTATTTCTTGGGTCTAGAGGAGTGGTAGTCTGGTAGAGTACAATTGATGTTTTCCTTGGGTGAGGAAAATACCTAGTTGAGATCTTGGAAAGGTCCTAGATGATGGATTGTAAACCACCCATGACCACTCCTATGATACCAAGTTTGTTGTTGCATGTTGAATTGTATTAAGATTTGGTATATCCTTTGATGCATATATAATATTTTATATCCTTGATGTATCTGGTTAACATACGACAAGATATATGTTTTGTAGTAAACAAATCAAGGTAGTTCATTATTGAGATGAGGTAGATTCATTGGATAACTTATTGCAAAACACATGCTCTGGTAATTGAAGGGCAAAATACATTATGGTTCGCGATATGCAAGAGATGTTGATTTGATACTACATGGATTCATTGATTTTGTTTGGGTAGGATATGTAAGTCATAGGACTAGTACTTTGAGGTGTTGCTTCACTTTGGTTTCAAGGGTGGTTTCTTGGTTTAGTCTCATTGAGTTCAGTAGAGGTGAAGTACATGGAAACCACAACTAACTGTGAAGAAATTTGGATTCACAAGTTTATTTTAGAACTAATAGTTGATATATTACATCCTATTGAGGTGTACAATGATAACTACAATTGTACCAAACTCTCTAATAAATCCAGTATCCTATGACCAGTCAGAGCACATCATACATTAGGTACCATTTTTCTTGGGAACATTGTTAAGAAGGAAGCAATTGTTATAGAGTATTTTTAGACATATCAATAGGTGACATATATCTTGACTAATCCCTTGGTAAAGGGGAATTTTGAGATGTTTAGGGAATGAATTTTATTGATAGAGAACACTTTCTTTGGTAAAAGAGAGTGTAAGATTGTACCTCATATACTCTTCTAAAGTCATGGATGCACTTGTGGATAGATCTGGGTGTTTTATTTACAACAGTTTGGATTTGACCATGAGTGCACACTTACTCTCTTCTAGATTCAATAATATGGTACATTAGATTATGTAGGAGTGATTGTTATTCTATTTCCAACAATCTATCCTTAACTGTTTGCATGCTATCAGTAATACACCTAGGAACCCTAATAATTATTGTTTTATAAGACCCTATGTTATTATTTTTATTTGACATTAATTGACCAAGCAAGGTCAAAAGATTTGTAAAAGAATTATTATTATTTTTAAATATTTAAATAAATAAGGGAATCAAAACTGAATGCAGCTGTTGAAGAGTGTTTTCTCACCCACAAGGAGGAAAAGAAAAGTGTCAAGAGGAAACCCATAATGGCAAGAAAACCTAGTAAAGGTGCAAATGATGCAGGAGGAATTCCCCCCCTAAAATTCAGGACATGACTCCTGTTGGAGCGTTTTACGAGCACGTGGCTCATGAATAACCTAAGTCCTAGGAAAATGCTATAAATCATCGATTTCATCCACTGAGTGGGAGGCCTATGATGAAAGGGGAGAATACGCTGAGTATTGATTCATTTAATGAGAAGGAGGCTTATGATTAAGTGAGGTTGTAACCTTAGCTTATGCCAGAGGTTATTTGTGACCAGTCTTTGTCCTTGTGGTTCAACAAACAGGCTCAGGGGTTTCAAAGCAAGTAGTTTGACTGTTCTGGAAGTTGGTTGGGAGGAACGACGACCTTCAACTTTGATTCATCTCTGCAAGTTCAGGTTCTATTTAATTTCTGACATATTTGTTTACTGTAGATGATATTTAATGATCGCATAGCTTGGTTCAGGTTCTATTGATTTAATTCCTGACTATTTGTTCACTGTAGATGATATTTAATGATTTCATGGCTTAGTTCAGGTTCTGTTTATTTATTTCTGAACTATCTGATTTCTGTAAAAGATATCTAATGATTTCATTGTTTAGATAAGGTTATGTTTATTTATTTCTAAATTAATTGATTTATGTAAAAGATATCTAATGATTTCATTGTTTAGATCAGGTTCTGTTTAGTTATTTCTGAACTATCTGATTTTTGTAGAAGATATCTAATGATTTCATTGCTTAGATAAGGTTCTATTTAATTATTTATGGACTATCTAGTTATTGTAAATGATATTTGATTTGTTAATCCGTAGGATTGCATTTCTTAGTTCAGGTTCCATTTATTCTATTTTTGAAATGTCTATTTACTGGAAATGATATGTAATTTGTCATTCAAAAAAGATTTTCTTGTTTATGCATGTTATCATATAGCGTTTTACTGTGCATTATTGTTTTATCTTGCTTATGCATGCTATCATAAATGATTATCTTGTCGATGCATGTTATCATATAATGTTTACTGTACATTACTATTTTATATTGCTTATGCATGTTATAAAAAAGGATTATCTTGCTCATGTATGTTATCATATAAAGTGTTATGGTACATTACAGTTTTATCTCGCTTATGCATGTTATCAGAAATGTAGGGCCCCTCCTGTAGGGTCCTTCCATGCTTAACCTGAAACTTAACAGACTAATACAAAACAGATTAGATAGCATAATCACTAGAGAAATAAAATAAATTAACTGAATAACTTAGCAAATATAGACAAAACCATAACCTGTCGACCATAGGTCATGACCGTTGTCGAAGGAGAAGTTGTCGTTAATCCGATCCAGTTTGTGCATTGTCGTCAACATCTTCCATAGGATCCCTCCAGCGAAGCTCGATTAACCATTGGCGAAGCAACCATTAGCTTCGCCACCCAACCATAGGCTCATGCTTTCAGTCGCATGGCCACCCTCGAGCTTTGGGTTGTAGAGCTCACAAACCATTCAAAAAACTCCTCAATGGGTTCCCCCCCACAAGAATTTCTAGCCAAACCCCAATAGCAGCAATTCACTCACTTTTTCAAGATTACGATAACCATCCAAAAAATGGGTCCTTTACCCATCCTCAAAGCCTTCCTTAAATAAGAAATTCCCCTGCGACACATGTCGCTTCATGCAAAATACCTAATTTCTTAATATTCAAAAAGTAATTTATCTCACAAATCCATGTGTCAAGTTTCCTAGAAGAATGCACCCACTTTCCTAAATTTACTCAAGTTTGTCTCTAAGATGCTTACTCTAAATTCTATTTTGTGGGTGCACGTGGTGTTAGCTAATAACTCAAGCCTAGGATTCCATTTTGCTCCCAATATAACTATTTCTAATATTTTAAAGACTAAAATGTATTTACATGTGCAAATGCCTAAAAATAATTATTTTATTATTTTTATTACTAACAAGTATTTTCATGAGCAAGTGTTCTTAATGCAATTTTATATGGTTTTTATGCATAAATTTTACCAATTCATCCCTTCTAGGACCTAGGTGCCACATCGTTGGGCCCATTTGTCCTTTATGCTCATCTTTCGACATGGTACCACTCCGTCAAGTCCATTTATCCGTTGTATCCATTTCTCGACAAGGTACCACATCGTCGGTCCTTGCGTCCATCCTTTCCATTTCTCGGCAAGGTACCACACTGTCGGGTCCTTCTGTCGATATCTTTTCATTTGAATTGCAGGAACTTCATGTAGGGATTTAGGATCTGTTACTTTCAATCCTCCGTCTACACGCCATTGGGAACTAATGGCGTTGAGGAGTAAGTCTGTTCTTACTACGCGCCCCCCAACTCATACGTGACCAACTCCGTCGTGGTCCACATCGCACGACTTCACGCGACCTCGAGTAAGTGGATAAGGGATTTTGAACTCGGCTGTGGGTTTCATTGGAAGTTGACACCGTCGTCGTCCTTCCGTGTGTGATTTATTCGTACTCTACAACCCTTCAATTCCTTTGTGTGTCCGTCGGTGAACCGTTTCACCTGTTGCTACACACATTTCTCAAAAACGCATATTAATAGTCCTGTCCTCATTTACCATAATTCAATTCACAAGTCCACTAATCGTTAAGCATTTATAGTTTTAATCATAACATCATACATTCTTCTAATTAACAAGGTGTTTCGTTAATATGTACTTCTTTTGTTCTCATCACATAATTGATCATACAGCTGGTCGTTAAGCATCATTTGCATACACATGTAACACATTTTTCATAATCAAGCTAATCATTAAGCAACCTGCAATTATTCATTTAATCCAACTATCCAACTCCACTTATGTTATTTAATTCATTAGTCCAGTTATCAATTGTTGTCATTCACATCTTCAGGTTTTTCTCAATCGTTTAAGATATATCAAACTCAAAAGACCACTTTATCAAGGTTTGTTCAGCCGGGTCACTCAACAGGTGACCTTTAAGGTCCACAGTCATTCTAGGGGCATTACATGCACCCCCTCTTATATAGAACTTCGTCCCGAAGTTAATTTTTGTTCTTGTAATTTCGATGTTATGCTTTCCTTCAATTTTCCGTTTTCATCTTCTTGTCATTCTCTTCTATTTTTCTCCAACAGTTATTGTCATAAGCACAAGTGGTTCTAATCATTAGTTTCTATATCATTTAGAATGGTTCCAATAGACCCTCATGACTTAATCGTATCATTGCGTAATACAAATCCAATAATTCCTTCATAACTATCAGTACCAAATTAGATTTTCCATACCTTATAGTCATCTACGAAGGTTTACAAAGTCCAAATTATCTACAAGCTGCATTGCGTCAATAGCCACCCAAACGTTTATCAAAGCATAACAAATCCAAGCAAGGATTTAAGTCTATTTGGTTATCCTCCCTCCAAGACGAGAAGGTAAGCATCATAAAATATGCGGTAATATATAATCACAGTTAACATATCAAGAGAGACCCTCAAATTGTCCCAAATCTAAATTCCATAAGACTGCTTCCAAATTCCCAAATGTCGATTCTCAATTCGATAGGATTCCTAGGGTCGGAACTTAACGGTTTAGTCAAACATATTAAAATTTATCTCGTAGTCCTTTCATCAGTATCATTACTCGAGGTTAACGAGATTATCACATCCTTACCTCATTTCATCATTCATGTTGTCATAAGACCACTTCGTTAGTTTCATCAATTTATACAATGTGTGTTTTCTTAACCCCATCAAGTTCTATCTCGAGGGCTATTTGTCATTTCATCAAGTTTGATTATGACCTAAGGTTAGCTTCATTGCGTTTGGGTCATTATGATAATCGTCTCCATACTTCTTTTTACGAAACATTGTCTTCATTTGACCATTTCGATACCATGGTTAAATTTCAAGTTCGTAGTCCTGAGTTTTCTAAATGGTTTTGTCATAATGCAAAATTCATGTCATTGAGTTCAACTCATCATATCGATCACATTGATATCTCGTTTTCAAATTTTAAGTTCGTTTCGCTCCCTCGACTATCTCTTAAAGTATCGTCAATCTAAGTATCTTGGTGTCTTGTTAGTAAAAAATTATCATTTTCCCGTCATTTAATGAATCCACCAATATATTCGTCCACTTATCTTCTTATTATGGTTATGTAGGAAAATTTTAAAATATCCTATCCTAGATTCATGCTTTCCTTTACTTTTCATAGGGTCCTTCGATCTCAAAGCAACATGCACAAAAGTTGCTTGTAATGCGTCTAGTAAATCTCTTCTTAGTTCTAGTTGTCATTATTTAATTTATAGTATGATGATCACTACCCTTTCGTCATAATCGTTTACGTTTGTCCCCAGGGTAGGTCTTCCAAGTTACACTTCATCATTACCACGCCATTATGCATCACCTACTTCAATTTACCCCCCCTATACATGATTAAGATATTCCTTTTTAATTAATTCGAAAAGCTTTCCAATGCTTCTAATTCCCATTATAGCTTTCTTCAATTTCCTTGTTCTCGATTTCCAAATTGAATTCATCATCGGTTTGTTTGCTATGGATCATTCTTGTGTTGTGTTATATTCCACCTAATTAAATTGTAGGCATCTCAATCTTATCCATCAATTTACACTTTTTTCTTCCATCCTCTCGTCATTAAAGCCCCGTTGCAAGACATAGTAAAAGGTCATATCCTTCCTTATATATAGCAAAATTTCGTTCCTACGTATATCCTTCACTGTTCATATATATAAAATTACATATAACTTATCTAATAAAATGCCATAACGAAGATGATGCACTAACTTTTACTATTAAAATACATTCCATTAGTACTTCCTATATTCTAATCTATTGAAACATGTATAAATTATTAAAATACATTCCATTAGTACTTCCTCTATTCTAATCTATTGAAACATGTATAAATTATTAAGAAAATATACTTTTCATAACATGGAATGAATGGTAAATATGCATAACTCTCATGGGTAAATGAAAGTGTTAACACATTACTCATTGAGAATAAAAATGCATAACTAAATACTCATGATACCTTTCGTCTTATTGAACCCTACATACGTAATAACATTGTCTGGTATATATAATAATAATTTCTTCATAATTTTAAGTGTCCAATTAATAACCATCCTTAAACATAGGAACTATAACTTTCACTAACTGTAACAATAATCTAGATTGAAATCTAAATATCCATTTCTTCCATTTAGCATTTATAAGATTATGTAGTATTGTTAAAACTAAACTTCATCTCTGTTGCATGCATGCGTCTGATTTACCATAGTTTGACACTTGCAAACACCACATAAATACATACAATCAGATATTCTCTTGAAATACATAACTCCTATTGTCCATAATAAGATCCATCCTCTCATTATTACTAGATTCCACATTAGACATAATTTTCTCATTACGACACAAATGTTCAATATGTAAGCAACTTCCTATACCTACTCTACATAATAAAATCTTGACATTAGCTAGTGAAAGCACAGCCATATAAACATACAACCTATATATATATATATATATATATATATATATATATATATATATATATATATATATATATATGCTTGCTATGCATGAATATATGTGACTAATCCCTTTTTCATTATACACTTTCTAAACATAAATACATACGACTAATCCTCTTTTTCATTTTACACTTTCTATGCATAAATACATATAACTAATATATATTTATATCTACACTAAACACATATATACATTATATTACAATTCCATTTATACCAACTATACACAAATAATAATGCACTACAGAAACACATATATACGTTATATTACAATTCCATTTATACCAACAATACACAAATAATAATGCACTATTGACTTCCACTATTAACATTAAACAATTATAATGCACTAAAAAGGCTAATTATCCCACAATGTTATGATCTACATTTCAACATTATATTATATTCATATTATATAAAATTCGTCATATCACTAAATCAAGTCTTATACCCGTATTCCAAATCCCATAAATCATACTTTATTTTATCTACATTTCAACATTATATTATAATTATATAATATAAAATTTGCTTTATTGCTAAATCAGAGTCTTGTACCCATATTCTCAATCCCGTAAATCATACTTTGTTTTATCTACATTTCAACATTATGATGTAAGGATATCAAATGAAATTACTATTTGTATGTATGTAATTAGTCATCGATATTAATTGTAACTATATATTTAATTCATTTCCGCCATAAACTAATAATACACATCATACATTGTTTGACCTTGACATTATGAGGTAAGTATATAAAATGAATTTAATCTATTACATGCATTGAGGTAAGTATATAAAATGAATTTACTCTATTACATGCATAACCGTAAGTATACACCTATCCTATCTCTACCATAGAATAATGATACTTTAATTGCATTCTCCCTTTTTTTTTACCATGTTGAATACACAACACAATTTAATCTAAATCTCACCAAACATTATAATAATAACTTAAACTTGATCCTACACTCGTTGGCTCTTTATCGACAAAATACATAAACAAAAACTTTTGCTTCTTAACAAAAAGTTCCATACACACCTCAAAACACCTGTTATTGAGATTAGTACTCGACCTGTGCATGTGGAATTCATCGATAAAACCATGCCGTGGGCATATTTTGATGGTGCTTCACTTGACCATCAATCGGTGTGTGGTGGGGGCGGAGTCCTTTTCAAATCAAAGACTCATTACTTTCATATCGTGGCTTTTGGGGAGGGGATCGAACAACTATGTTGAACTTATGTCTCTTAGGCTGCTGCTGTTATTTGCACTTGAACAAGGATGTCTATCTCTTCAGATATTTGGCGACTCCATGATTGTTATTGATTAGGCAAAGGAGATTACTCAATGTCATGTGATGGTACTCTTACCTATCCTGGAGGAGGTAATCCGGTTAAAACAGTCATTTGACCATATCACATTTACACATGTCTGCAGGGAGCGGAATGGGATGGCCAATCAGCTTTCCAAAGAAGCGACGCAGCAACATTTAGCTCTTGGCACTTGGAGGATAACTATTCACTCTACTGGGGGCACCTTCAGTTATTACCACAGACCATTTCATGAAGATATAGTGGCACAAATTTGAGCAATAGCTCAGCTTTTTTTTTTTGAACAGGGATGGACACCTTTTTACAATTTCTGTAACAGTTTTTGTTTATTTGTATATGGATATATGCGGGCTATAGATAGCAGCTTTTATTATCTAGTGATGGACTTTCTGGTTTTTCTGTAAGCGGATATATGCGGGCTGTATGTACAGCCGGATTCATTGTATTGATCTATGTATGAGACTTTAGTCATGATAGTAATATGGGACAGTAAATATGTGTCAATGTAGGGATCTCTTTGATTCCATTACATGTGCAGAATGTAATTTTGTTCATATTTTTGAAATAAAATTACGACTTTTTCCAAGGAAAAAAAAACAAAAAGTTCCATAGAGTAAATTGCATAAGTGAGGTCTGTAGTAGTACCAACACCCAGAGCCCAGCTGTTCTTCCATCGACCATGCCGGAGGTCGAACTACTATGCAGATGAGAGTACTATGAGATTGGAATAATATTTACC
The DNA here is from genome assembly GCA_027924585.1 of Larix kaempferi. Taxonomy (NCBI): domain Eukaryota; kingdom Viridiplantae; phylum Streptophyta; class Pinopsida; order Pinales; family Pinaceae; genus Larix; species Larix kaempferi. The sequence goes on along the minus strand of BSBM01000753.1, from coordinate 30,653,972 downwards.
AGCATTAAAAAGATAATTCAATTTAATGATCAGTGTTTGGATCGAATTCGGCCTCAACCGATAGATTGTCACAACGGGATATGTAGAGGCCGATCCTACATACGGATTTTGAATAATGAGCTAGATCCGATCCTACTCAACAATCCGGGGATGAATTGCGATTGGCATAATCAAAGATCTTAATATCACGAACAGGCAGGGTGTAGACTTTCTGGGCAGCACCCGAATTAAGATCTAAGCAAACAGAATTGAATAAAGAACAAGATTCCGCCTTAATCGAATAAACCTGGAGATGAATTCGATTGTAAAACAGGGATTTAAAAAGGACGCACACAGGCAGGGTATCGACTTTCCTTGACTATGCTTAATTTAAACAATCGTTTTATACAGAGATCTCATCAATGATTGTATAACAGATTATTGATTCTTCTGAAAACGTCAGGGTCATGTTCAGACTTCACCCAAATACATACAGACAGAGTATCGATCTATTCGACAATGCTTAAATTAAACAACATTTTATACAGGGATCTTTATCAAATGCAGAATCAGGGATCGAAAGTATCAGGGATTGAAAGGGACAGAGACAGAGACAAGCGGATCATAAATCTTTTTATCCTAAAACATAAATTTTATTCACAATTTGAATCATAAAAACATCACACAGTCCATATATTCACAATCGACAGAGGGCAGATCGAAATCTCTTCTTCTAAGTACATGTAAAATTCTTAAAAATATAAACAAAAATTATATATTTGCAATCAGTAAATAAAGAAATGTAACCTTTTCAAACGGTTGATCCCGCTGCCGCCGAATATTCATTGATCCCGCCGTTGCCGTCGGTCAGCCACGAGTCCCTTCCAGCCTTGACGACTTATCAAGAGACCCTAGATAAAAAAATATGAGTCCGGTTCCCTCAAGGCTCGATCGACTCTGATACCAAATGTAGGGCCCCTCCTGTAGGGTCCTTCCATGCTTAACCTGAAATTTAACAGACTAATACAAAACATATTAGATAGCATAATCACTAGAGAAATAAAATAAATTAACTGAATAACTTAGCAAATATAGACAAAACCATAACTTGTCGACCATAGGTCGTGACCGTTGTCGAAAGAGAAGTTGACGTTAATCCGATCCAGTTTGTGCATTGTCGTCCGTGTCTTCCATAGGATCCCTCCAGTGAATCTCGATTAACCATTGGCGAAGCAACCGTTAGCTTCGCCACCCAACCATAGGATCATGCTTTCAGTCGCATGGCCACCCCTGAGCTTCGGGTCGTAGAGCTCACACACACCATTCAAGAAACTCCTCAAATTATGGGTTCCTCCCCCCCAAGAATTTCTAGCCAAATCCCAATAGCAACAAGTCACTCACTTTTTCAAGATTACGATAACCATCCAAAAACTGGGTCCTTTACCCATCTTCAAAGCCTTCCTTAAATAAGAAATCCCCTTGCGACACATGTTGCTTCATGCAAAATACCCAATTTCTTAATATTCAAAAAGTAATTGATCTCACAAATCTATGTGTCAAGTTTCCTAGAAGAATGCACCTACTTTCCTAAATTTACTCAAGTTTGTCTCTAAGATGCTCACTCTAAATTCTATTTTGTGGGTGCATGTAGTGTTAGCTAATAACTCAAGCCTAGGATTCCATTTGCTCCTAATATAATTATTTCTAATATTTTAAATACTAAAAATTATTTACATGCGCAAATGCCTAAAAATAATTATTTCTATTATTTTTATTACTAAAAAGTATTTTCATGAGCAAGTGTTCTAAATGCAATTTTATATGGTTTTTATGCATAAAGTTTACCAATTCATCCCTTCTATGACCTAGGTGACACACTGTTGGGCACATCTGTTCTTTATGCTCATCTTTCAACATGGTACCACTCTGTCAGGTCCATTTATCCATCGTATCCATTTCTTGGCAAGGTACCACATCATCGGGTCCTTGCGTCCATCATTTCCGTTTCTCGGCAAGGTACCACACCGTCGGGTCTTTCTATCAATATCTTTTCATTTGACTTGCGATAACTTCATGTAGGGATTTAGGATCTATTACCTTCAATCTTCCGTCTACACGCTATTGGGGACTAATGGAGCTGAGGAGTAAGTATGTTCTTACTGCGCACCCCCAACTCGTACGTGACAACCTCCATCGTGGTCCACATCGCACGACTTCACACAACCCCAAGTAAGCAGATAAAGGCTTTTGAACTCGGTCGCGGGATCCATTGGAAGTCGACACCGTCGTCGTCCTTCCATGTGTGATTTATTCATACTCTACGACCCTTCAATTCCTTTATGTGTCCGTCGATGAATCATTTCACCTATCGCTACACACATTTCTAAAAAACGCATATTAATAGTCATGTCCTCATTTACCATAATTCAATTCACAAGTCCATTAATCGTTAAGCATTTATAGTTTTACTCATAACATCATACATTCTTCTAATTAAGAAGGTTTTTCATCAATATCTACTTCTTTTGTTCTCATCACATAATTGATCATACAACTAGTCGTTAAGCATCATTTGCATACACATGTAACACATTTTTCATAATGAAGCTAATCATTAAGCAACCTGCAATTATTCATTTCATCCAACTATCCAACTCCACTTATGTTATTTAATTCATTAGTCCATTTATCAATTGTCGTCATTCACATCTTCAAGTTTTCCTCAATCGTTTAAGATATATCAAACTCAAAAGACCACTTTATCAAGGTTTGTTCAGCGAGGTCACTCGATGGGTGCCCTTTAAGGTCCACAATCATTCTAGGGGCATTACAAGAAATGATTATCTTGCTTATGCATGTTATCAGAAGTGATTATCTTGATTATGTAGGTAGAAACCATTTTCTTATCATTCTGCAATTATTAATTTCTGTAAATATAGATTGTTAGATAGAATGATCACATGGCTTAGGTCTATTACCAATCTATTGTATCACAAATATGAACTTACTGTGTACAGTAAATAATCCCTAAATTGTTTAGACAAGTTCAGGTTTTATTTCCATCATTCCATTATTCTGAAATGACTGTACATTACCCTTTTTACTGTACATTATTGTTTAATGTAACATTCATTATTCAGTTTCTTTATTCAGAAGTTTATAGATATTTAACAATATTGTATCCATGTCTGTTTAAATCCCTTATTGTTCTAAGCAAATTAATGTACAAGGTTTTTGCAAATGGAATTGTAGAATGAGCGTTTGATCTATAACGTTGTTATATATATAAATCTGGGGTTCATATAGATATAGAAGTGGATATATACAGAACACAATGCTAGTATATTATACAAAGCCGAATGGATTAAAGAAATAAGAGTCCATAACAAAAGTGTGTGACTGGTTTAGGCATTTTTGTTGTTATAGAATGGACATTTGTTTTATATTTGTCTATAAATATGGTTAGAGTAACTTTAACAGATTCGAAAGATAAGTATACACAATCAAACCCTGGATCTAGATTAATATTATTTAATTATTACAAGTTCAAATCATTGTTTTTATCTAAGTCTCGGCTTACTTGAGCCGTCGATTCCACCGAATGCACAATGTGGGATTGTTGATTTTAAACCTTGAAAAATCGGGGTTCCGCAACCCGCAATCCGCAATACGGAAGTCGGATTGCGGAACCGCAGATTTTAAACAGTTGAAATCGGGGTTCTGCAACCCGCATCCATAGTTGTGGAAGTCGGATTGCGGAACCATAAATGTAAACGGTCGGAATCAAGGTTTCACAACCCGCATCCGCAATCGCGGAAGTCAAATTGCAGAACCATAAACGTAAACGATAGGAGTTGGGGTTCTGCAACCCGCATCCACAATTTTGGAAGTCAAATTGTGGAACCGTGAAATTACATAGTCATATTTCGGGGTTTCGCAACCCGCATCTGCAATGCGGAACCGTAAAATACACAGTCAGATTTTGGAGATCCGCAAGGGTTTGGGTAAGGGTTTAAACCCTCTTTTTTCTAATTGTGTTAGGTTAAAAACTCATTAATGATTCTTATAATCCTAAGCTAAATACTCATGTAATGATGCTCACAAAATAAGCAAGGCTTAGAGCTTTTACCCTAGCATACAAAAGTAAAAAATGGATTGAGTCCTAGACCTTGGATGCTATTCAAGAACAGAACCTTGGCATGCTTCTAACTTTGGCTTAGAGTCCAGTATGTAATCAAGTAAAGTATTTTGTTTTCTACAATACTAGAGTACAAAAGATTACATGCATTTATTCTATTTATTTATCTTATTAATTTTTTATATAGGTATTTTTCGGGTATGTGACAAAATGGTATCAAGGCATGGTTACAACACTTGGCCTAAAGGTCTCAGCATTGAAAAAATTACAAATAGAAAACGATCTTATGAGTTATGGTTGACTCATGTTCAGAAAGAGAAGTATAACCTTTATTTTTGAAGGAACTATGGCAGATGTTGAAATGTCAGTTGAAGAAGAATTCCATCCTAAAGAACAAGTAAACAATGAACAAGAAAACATTAATGATGATAATATGTGGGTGAATCTAAATGATAATAGAAGTGATAACCCATCTGAATTGCTGCAAATAGTAAAAGATTTAAAAGAAGAACTACAACGTGTTAAAAAAGATAATGAATGAATTATGAAAGCACAAGAGGAGTTAAATAATGTTTTGTTAACAAAATTAAATAATGTTTTGTTAACAAAATTAAATAATCATGAAGTAGAAAGGAAGAAAGAATCTAAGATAGAAACATCAAAAACTTCATCTTATAAACACAAGGCAAGAAAGCTAAAATTTTCAGATAATGAAACTGTGTCTTCAAGTGGAATTTCACCTAAATAGAGTAAACAAAATTATAAAGAATCTAGCGAAAGTAGCGATGGTGATAAGTATAGTAGGAAAAATAAACCTTATGAAGAAATCTCGGGTGAATTTAAAAAGATAAAAGCTCCTATATTCAATGGTGAAATTGAAACTAGAGAAGAAGCAAAATCCTGGCTTTGAGGAATGAAAAAGTACTTTTAGATTTACAACTACTCTAATGAATTAAAAGCAAAGATGGAAATCTATAATTTAACGGGGAAGGCCGACATTTGGTGGCAATACATCAAGAAAGTAAAATTCATTAAACAATGTCACTTAACTTGGAAAAGTTTCAATAAATAATTTAAAAGAAAATACTTGTCGGAACAGTATTATGAAGAAAAAACTAAAGAGTTTTATGATTTGAAACTAGGAACTTATGCAATAAAGGAATTGTGCAGTAAATTTCTGAGTTTATTATGTTATGTGCCTTATATTGTTGGTGAAAAACCTAAAGTACAACGTTTTCTCAGTTGTTTACCAACAATTTACAACGAGAGAATTGAATATGACAATCCAAAAACATTGGATGAAGCTATGAGAAAAGCAAATTTATGTTATGACCAAAATAGGAACAAAAGAGATAATGTGCCAAGTTGGAAGAACAAAAAACATGAGAGATTTGAACACAAAAGAAAACTTATGAGATTTAATAATACTTCTAGGAATAATCATCAAAACTATCATAGAAATAAGTTTAGAGGTTTTAAGACACAAAATCCTACAATAATAAAAGAAAAAGAAGCAACTTCTGGTTATAATAAAAATACTATTCAAAAGGAACCTTTAAAATGCTGGGAATGTGTTGATCCACATTAATTTAAAAAATGTTCAAACAAAAGAAAAAGTTTTAACAATGTTCACAATGTTCAAGAAAATACTACGGTTGGAGATATAGCAAGGAGCATGCCCAAAATTTGCGGAGAATTGGAGAACATGCAAGTAGACCATCAGACATCGATGGTAGAAATTGAAGGTATGTTAAAGATAAACCAATCTCTATATTAATTGATCCAGGCACAAATTTAAGTTATGTTTCACCAAGAATTGTAGAACTGTGTAAATTACAACAGAGTAAATTTGAAAAGTCTTGGTTTGTTCAGCTTACTACAGGCACAAAAAGAAAAGTCACTAGTTTTGTGAAAGAATGTGAATTTAATATGAATGGTCTTATGACGCATGTTGATTTAAATATTCTTCCTTTAGGATCTTATGATTTATTGATAGGAATGGATTGGTTAGAAAATCATAGAGTAATTATGAACTACTATGATAAAACTTTCTCATGCATAGACGGAAAAAATATACCTATAACAGTTAAAGGAATTCCAAGGAAAACTATTATTAGAGAAATTTATGCTTTACAAATGAAAAGGTCTGTTCGCAAAGGCTATAAAGTTTGTGATGTTCATATAATTGATGACATAGATAAGAACAATTAAAATAAAATAGATGATTTTTCAGTTTTAAAATATTTTAAGGATGTGTTTCCGGAAGAAATTCCTAGATTACCTCTGAAAAGATAGATTAATTTTACTATTGACTTAGTACCAGGAGCAGTACCAGCATCAAAAGCTCCATATCGTATGAGCATACTGAAACTTAATGAATTAAAAGCACAAATTCAAGAATTGATTGATAAAAATTACATTCGACCAAGTGTTTCTCCTTGGGGAGCACCGGTGTTGTTTGTGAAGAAAAAGGATGGGACATTAAGGTTGTGTATACACTACAAACAACTTAATAAAATGACAATTAAAAACATATATCCTTTACTTCGTATTGATGAATTATTCAACCAATTTCGAGGAGCAATGATATTTTCAAAGATAGACTTGAGATCTAGATATCACCAAGTCAGAGTTAAAGATGAAGATATACATAAGACAACTTTTAGGACCAGATACGGTCACTATGAATTTGTTGTAATGCCTTTTGGGTTGAAAAATGCTCCAACATCTTTTATGTATTTAATGAATAGTATATTAAGTAAACATTTAGATAAATTTGTAGTCGTCTTCATTGATGACATATTAATCTATTCTAAAAATCAGCACGAGCATGAAGAGCATTTAAGAATAGTCTTACAAGTATTAAGAAAACAAAAACTTTATGCTAAATTTAATAAATGTGATTTCTTTAAAGATAAAATTCAATACTTGGGACATGTAGTGCCTAAGGATGGTATATCGGTGGATCCTGATAAAATTAAAGCTATCATGGAATGGCCAGTGCCTAAAGATGTATCTGATGTTAGATCTTTTATGGGGATCACTGGATATTATCGCAAATTTATGGAAGGATTTTCAAAAATTTCTTATCCTATAACTTCATTAAAGATGTATCTGACGTTAGATCTTTTATGGGGATCACTGGATATTATAGCAAATTTATGGAAGGATTTTCAAAAATTTCTTATCCTATAAATTCATTGCAAAATAAAGGTAAGAAATTTGAATGGAATGAGAAATGTGAAATCAAATTTAATAAGCTTAAATATTTATTAACAACAACTCTTATTCTAAAGATAGCAGGCCCCAATAAATATTTTGTTATATGCACATATGCATGCAAAGAGGGTCTAGGTGGAGTATTAATGCAAGACAACTATGTGGTAGCCTGTGAATCAAGAAATCTTAAAGAACATGAAAATAACTATGCTACTCATGATTGGAAGTTAGATGCCATTATTCATGCACTTAAAATGTGGCGAAATTATCTTATTGGGAGACTCAGATTCTTACTAATGACTGATAATGTCAGTTTAAAATATTTATTTGACCAACATAATTTAAATAGTAGACATGTTAGATGGTTGTCTTTCCTAAGTGAATATGCCTTTGAAATTAAATATATAAAAGGAAAGGAAAATAAAATCGTGGATGTGTCAAGTCATCATGCAAATATGCTATATGTAACTGCAAGTAACAGCTATGAAATAGATTTGGAAGATAAAATCATAACAACAACAAAATTTGATAAAGAATATAAAAAACTAAAAGAAAGGACAGCATAAAATAAGGCAAATGAAGTAAAATCAGAATTCAGTCTTAACAAGAAAAAAATGTTGGTATTTAAGAACATATTGTATGTATCTAATTCACAAGATGTCAAGTCATTAATCATGAATGAAATGTATAAAAGACCATGTTCAGGACATCCTCGATATCATAAAATGATTACTACGTTAAGAAAAGAATTATTTTGGCCTAATATGAAAAATGAAGTAGAAAAATACATTGCTAGATGCATTGAATGTCAGCAAGTTAAGGCTGAACATCAACACCCAACCGGGTTGCTACAGCCTTTACCCATTCCAGAATGGAAGTGAAAAGTTATTAGCATGGATTTTATAACATGTTTGCCTAAAAATGCTAAACAAAATGATTCAATTATGGTTGTGGTAGATAAGATTAGTAAAGTAACACATTTTATTCCAGTTAAATCTACTTATAAAGCTATTAATATTGCTGATATTTTTATGAAAGAAATTTTTAGATTGCATGGTGTACCTAAAGTTAGGATTTCTGATAGGGATGCAATTTTTACGGGAAATTTCTGGAAAGCTTTATTTAAAGGTTTGGATACTCAATTAAATTTTAGTACTGCATATCATCCCCGGACTGATGGTCAAACTGAAAGAGTGAATCAAATTTTAGAATACATGCTTAGAATGTATGTAATGGACAAACCTGGGAAGTGGGAAAAGTATTTACATCTTGTTGAGTTTTTTTATAATAATCATTTTCAGGCCTCTACAAAAATGAGTCCATTTGAGATACTTTATGGACGGAAATATAACACTCCAATTTCTTGGAGTAGCCCTATTGATAGACTAATGTCAGGTCTGCAATATTGAAGGATATGGAACTAATAGTGAAACAAGTATAACACAACTTGAAGATAACTCAAGATAGACAAATGAGTTATGTTGATTTGAAAAGAACTCAAAGAGAGTTCCAGGTAGGGGCTCATGTTTAGCTGAAAGTGAAACCCAAAAAAAGTTCCTTAAGATTGAGAAAGTGCACAAAATTGGCACCTAGGTATTGTGGACCATTTGATATATTGGCTAAGGTTAGGCCAGCGGCTTATCAATTAGCACTACCACCTACAATTAAAATACATAATGTTTTTCATGTTTCAATTCTAAAAGGATATGTTCATGATGTTACTCATGTGGTTGAATGGAATGCTATCCAAATGGTATCTGAAGGAGAATTTCAGGTGGGACCAGAATGCATTATCAAGAGGAGAGAACTTTTACTTTAGAACTGCACCATCGAAAAATTCAAGGTGCAATGGAAGCACCTTAGCACATAAGAGGCTACTTAGGAATTGGAAAGTAATATGTGGGAGGCACATCCAATTCTGTTTCAGAATGATACAAATGAAGTTTAAAAGTAACACCAAGGACAGTGTTAAAACTTTAAGGGGGGATGCATGTAATACACCTAGGAACCCTAATAATTAGTGTTTTATAAGACCTTATGTTATTATTTTTATTTGAAATTAATTAACCAAGCGGGGTCAAAACATTTGTAAAATAATTATTATTATTTTTAAATATTTAAATAACTAAGGGAACAAAAATTGAAGGCAGTCGTTGAAGAGTGTTTGCTGGCCCACAAGGAGCAAAAGACAAGTGTAAAGAGGAAAGCCATCATGACAAGACAACCTAGTAAAGGCGCAAATGATGCAGGAGGCATCCCCCCCTAAAATTGAGCTCATGACTCCTGTTGGAGCGTTTTATGAGCAGGTGGCTCATGAATGACCTAAGTCCTAGGAAAATGCTATAAAGCATCGATTTCATCCACTAAGCGGGAGGCTTATCATTGAAAGGGGAGAATACGTTGAGTATTGATTCATCCAATGAGCAGGAGGCTTATGATGAAGTGAGGTTGTGACCTTAGCTTATGCCAGAGGTTCTCTGTGACCAATCTTTATCCTTTTGGTTCAACACACAGGCTTAGGGTTTTAGAGAAAGTAGTTTGGTTGTTCTGGAAGTTGGTTGGGAGGAACGACGACCTTCAGCTTTGATTCGCCTCTGCAGGTTCAGGTTCTATTTAATTTTTGACATATCTGTTTACTGTAGATGATATTTAATGATCGCATAGCTTGGTTCAGGTTCTATTGATTTAATTCCTGACATATATGTTCACTGTAGATGATATTTAATGATTGCATGGCTTAGTTCAGGTTTTGTTTATTTATTTATGAACTATCTGATTTCTGTAAAAGATATCTAATGATTTCATTGTTTAGATCAAGTTCTATTTATCTATTTCTAAACTAACTGTTTTCTGTAAAATATATCTAATGATTTCATTGTTTAGATCGGGTTTTGTTTAGTTATTTATGAAGTATCTGATCTCTGTATAAGATATCTAATGATTTCATTGCTTAGATCAGGTTCTATTTAATTATTTCTAGACTATCTGCTTATTATACATGATATCTGATTTGTTAAGCAGTAGGATTGCATTGCTTAGTTTAGGTTCCATTTATTCTATTTCTGAAATGTCTATTTACTGGAAATGATATGTAATTTTTCATTCAGAAAAGATTATCTTGCTTATGCATGTTATCATATAGCGTTTTACTGTGCATTATTGTTTTATCTTGCTTATGCATGCTATCAGAAATTATTATCTTGCCGATGCATGTTATCATATAATGTTTACTGTACATTACTGTTTTATCTTGCTTATGCATGTTATCAGAAATGATTATCTTTCTCATGCATGTTATCATAGAATGTGTTATGGTACATTATGGTTTTATCTAGCTTATGCATGTTATCAGAAATGATTATCTTTCTTATGTAAGTAGCAATTGTTTTCTTATCATTTTGCAATTATTAATTTCTGTAAATAAAATAAAGATTGTTAGATAGAATGATCACATGGCTTAGGTCTATTACCATTTCGGGATAACTCTCGCCAAGGATCCAGCCACCCAACCAATTCAAGTTGGGAAAACAAGCCATTCTAGTGGTTAATTCAATATGTTTCTCTTTTGCTCTACTATTTGCTTATCTATTTCAGAGGTCTGTTGCCTCCTATGTTTGTATGTTTAATACTTTTATGCACTATCTTTTTAAAACTCAGTCTGCTACTCGTTTTGGAGATCTATTTTCTTGAACTATGAGAGGGCCTAGGGGGTCTTTTTTCCCGTTTACGAGAGGGCCCGTTACTCTGATATCTCTGTATATTTTGGTTCTTTTGGTTAAGGCAATATAAGGATCTGCATCTAGCTTATAAAAAAAATATGACTAATGGAAAGAAAGGTTGAATAAGTAAACTATACACCTTCATAAATTGGTTTTTTATTTAATCTTTTATTTTATTTTTTAACATGAAGAAAAATTAAAGAAATATATTTTCAAGCTATTGGTTTATTTTATTTTTTTGGAAATTTGATTAATTAAATTATTTTTAAAAATTGGATAAATTAATAAACTAAAAAAATGAATCAACAACTAAATATGATCATAACAAAAAAATTGAATAAATGAATATAAGCCTCCCTAAATTGCTATTTTCTTTTTTTCCAAAGGAAACAAAGATTAAATAAACAGAAAGAAAGGTTGAATAAATAAATTATGAACATTGGTCAAATTTCGAGAGTAAATGCTATTTGGTTGGTCAAAAACAAATCACGAAAACCTCATTCGGACCAACACGAGGCCAATTCTTAGCCGACGATCTTCCAAAAATTTAACATTGAAACACTATATTAACTTAAGGATATGTTTGTAATTACAACTAAGTCCTAGATGGCCAACATAAGTGATACTTCTTGGCCAACATCATGGAAGCTGCCTAGATGATGAATACATGGAATAAGAAGAAGAGATTATCCAATACTTTCCTCCGCAATTCATAGATATTGTTGCTAGTTCAACCTCCCGCAGAAAAGATGATGAATGCATGGAATCATAAGAAGAAGATATCATCCAATACTTGCCTCCACTATAGATTTTGTTGTTGGCTCAACGGCCATGAACAATCTCAATTTCATTTTCATTAACAACAATCTAATAAGAGATTATAATGGTTATGGGTTAAAAGGTTTGTTGGTTATATTTTTGGGATTATATTAGTTACTAATTAGTTAGAATGTAGTCATTAATATTTGTGGTTTTCTTTTTGTAAGCTAGTAGTGAATCCTTCTATTAATCAGGAAAAAAAAAAGTACATAGAGATACATATGCAAGCTAAAGGCCATTCCCCTAATACTTATGGCTAACCGAAAATGAATTTTATGAGCCTAATTGACAGAAACTACCCTGGAAGAAACATCCCAAACTTTAATTACATCAAGTTGATCCATGAGGCACCCAACATGGATCCTTTTTCTTTTTTCAAACATTAATCCACCCGACAGAATTGTCGAGATCAGATGAGCTCGAAATTACAGTTAGTTGTTGTGTCAAAGAATCTTCTGTGTTGTTCTGAATGCTCATATCTTCCTCCTTGTCATCGTCGGAGTGATCAGATTCATGGAGTCGTTTTTTGCCACCCATGCCTGAAGCAGAAGTCATGTATCTATCATTACAATCTTCACCCACTGGAGAAGTGCTAGGGATTCTCGGCGTCCTATCAAATTCCAAAGTAGAATGCGGTTGAGACGAAACAAGAGGGATGGGGGTGCTTTTGAGGAAACCAGTCTTCTACAAGGTCGAGGTATTCTTGTTTTTTTCGCCTTCGTGCAAGCCTTGTGGTCATTTATGGAAGGAAGAGACCGGGGATGTAGGTCATGCATCCTGGATATGCCTAGGTTGTTGACAGGAACGACATCTGAACGTTGTGTGCTCATAGTCTAAGACTTGCAAGTGGGGTTTGTTTCCGCCCCAATCTAAAAATATTTTGTCTGGCAGGCCTCTGCCGAAGTCTAGCTCCACACAAATCCGGGCATAAGACACTAGACCTTTTGACATTCGATCTGTATCCATCTTTAGAAATCTTCCTAACGTGTTCCCAATAGAGGTTAGAGAGCTCGGCGACCAGAGATGTAGAGGGAGATTCGGTAGTCTTACCCAGACGGGCGTGACCATAGAAGGGGTTGACAAAGGATTAAACCCCTGGAACCAACTTTCCACAGATAACCTTGATCCTCCCCAGAACCAAGGCCTGCGTTCTATTATGCTCTTGCAATCCTCCTGTGACTCGAACTGGGCTATAAAATACCCTTTAGAGCAGAAGAAAAGATCCAGATTCATTTTCCAGGATTGATGTATCCATTCTTGCAAACTTTCGACAGAGGGCCAAAAGCCATTAAATATGCAAATGAGGGTTGTTTGTCTGAGTTTACTACTTGTGCTTATGGCCTCCATGCTCTCCAGCTTCGCTGTGGGTGTTTCCTCTAAGTTTTCTACAATGAAGGTTGAGCCTAATTATGCCTTCTGGCTTGAGCTCGCGCTCACTCCTTTGGCTCTAGTGCTCTTCATTGTTTCTTTGAAGGTTTGGTATTTGGGAAGATGTTTTGAGGAAGGATCCCTATCCCCTCCGCAGAGGCCTGCCACTAAGGAAATGGTAGAATCCCATCCAATTTTGTAGTCTCTTAGTTGGGCGTCCTCCTCCAGGTAGTGGTTCTAGAACAAGAGTCTGAAATGAGTCTTTTGGATCCCAGTCCAGCGTTTAACTTTGAGTAGGAGTTTGGAAACCGGGTCTGCTGCGTGTAGGCAAGTACATTTTGTTGTCCTGGAAAGCAGCTTCACAAAATTGGGATTCCCTCCAACTCTTTTGACAGTCATTTTTCCTCATGCCTCTCCCAAAGAGTTTGGTGCCTGCAGAGAGGCGTATCCGCACTTGAGGGTTTCCAGATAGGAAGGGTGCATGCCAAAGCTCCTTTTAGCGCTTGCAACAGGGGTCGCGGGTGAGGGTTTGGTTGCTCTTGCCTTGGAGGCACAACGCAATGGATGGTGATCCTGTATAAGGTGGCCTCCATTGTATGCATCAGTGCATGGGAACGGGCAATGCTCCACGGCGGGGGAAGCACAACATCATTGCAGCATAGTCGATGGGTCGAGTAGAGGGAGGCAGCGGCCATGGCTAGGGTTCCCACAGATATTTTTAAGGTAACACGTACTTGGTATCCCTTAAGTTTCCCCAGAATTTTGACAGTTGGTCTGAGAGATATGTAATGCCCGCCTCGGTACTTTAACTGATTAGACTAATGAGGATACTAGTTTTGAAATGAACCGGCTAAGTAAAACACGAACCATTTGAATTTACTTTGAAAATGCTTTAGAATGGAAAATGATGAAGGTTGAAATTAATTGAAATGAAAATGATGTATGCTCAATTGACAGAGATATGATATTAAAATGATGAATGTTTAGTACACTCGACTGACTGAGATACTGAAAAGAATGATACAAATGTTTTATAGTGCAGCGCTACTAATATGCGTTTGAGTGTGTGTGCAGTGGCAAGTAAGACGATTTACCGACTGACCCATAATGGAATTATCGGAGTCATAAGAATGGAAAGAACACATAGGGGTACGACGACTGACTGTCGACCATGGATTGGCAATCCACGCACGGGTGAAGCCGTTTCAGCTCACCCAGGGAAGCGTATTCAATACGGGCAAGGCCATAATGATTTGGTCGCGTACGATGAGTTGAGGGGCGCGCAATAAGGAGAGCCTTATCTCTCAACATACATTAGTCTCCAAGGAGTGTAGTTGAGAGATCGCGGTAACAGTTCTTGGTCGCTACGCAGTACTCCCCATAAGAAGGAAGAAATAAAACTGTCAGAAGGGCCCGCCGAAGAGGTACCTAGACAAGAACGAGAGGAAGAAAATTAATCAATGGTATAAATGAAAATTTCACTAAGATTTTAGAAATACTTTATTTCATTTTGTTCTATTTTATTAATTTGAATAATTATATTCAAGATTTTATTTTTAATAGATTTCATTAATTTGAATTATTCATTTTAATTGATTTTATTAACTTGAAAAATAATTGAAGAGATTGATTTTTATTCAATATTAAATTTGATTAATTATGCTGATTGAAAAAGATTAATAATAAGAGAATTATTTTTATTCAAAGATTTTAATTTAATGGATTTTATTATATTGAAATATCCTATACAAATTCTATTCTTGATTTCATTGATTAAATTTCTTATTTTAGATTAATTTTATTATATTGAAAAGGGGTTAAAAGATTGACTATATTTATATTAAATTTGATTAATTTTATTATTAAGAAAAATTATTATTTATTCAAAAGATTTTATAGATTTTATAGATTTTACTATTCATTCTATTAAAGATTCTATTTAATTGACTCCGCTATTTTGAGAAAGAATTGAAATAGGTCATTAATAAAAGAATTGTTTTTCCTTTGATTATTATTCAAGATTTCTTTTACTTTAATTAATTTTTCATTTAAATTATTTTATAAAGAGGAAATTTAAAATAGATTGTACTTTTAGTAAAAGGAATCATCTTTTAATTCAATTTTAATATTAGGAAAATAAAGAAAAGTAGAAAGCAATAAGTCTAACTAAAAGATTGTTAAGTAAACTAAATGAGAACCAAAAGAGAAGTAGAACTCTTCTACACCTAACTCCCACTGATCTAGGGATTTAGGTGCATATTAAAGACATTAAGAAGACACATGTGTTTGAGAATATTGAAAATTAAAATATTAAATTAAATTAAATATGTGCATGGACAGACACATGGCACACAGGATTTTGCTATATAATGAGGGAGGAGAAGGAGAGAAGGACATCTCTTGCTCCCTAATGCTAGATGGTCATCATAATCTCGGATTATGTTATGATCCTTGGAGTTAGGATTAGCCGGAACGGGGATTGGGAGATCCTTTCGGGAGACTAGCTTGTGTGTTCTTGCGACCCCATTTGCTCGGGGGTTCGGGGTGAAGAAGAATAACCCCGATACGGTAGGGAGGTCAACCGAGGGGTCACTCGGTACTTCGTCAGGAAATTTGATTGGATCGTGCGGGAACCACTTCGAGGACTCCAATTCGCTGGACCAACCGTCGAAAACAGGTTTGAAGTATTTAGTTTATTTATTTTGCTAATTCTTGTAATGGAATGAATAAATTTGGGTATATAGTTTTATTTATTTGACATTCATGTACTGCAATAGAGAGAACTAGATCTGTGGTCTCTATATCTTCTTTGAAAAATCGTACTGGAAGTTCTGCAATTAATTATACTTATATTTTCAAATTCCGTGGAAGTATTTTTGGGGAACCCGAAATGGGAGACCCTACATTTGGTATCAGAGCCGGTCGAGCCTTGAGGGCACCAGACTCTTAATCTTCTGCAAATGCACCTTTCTCCATATCCGCTGCAGAACTTGGATATTCAGTACTCGGACATTGGATCAATTGTGGTTCCTTGGAACTACACCTACGGCTTGAGCAACCATGCCCACAGGTTTTATTCACCCTAAAATTATTTTTACCTCTGTTTTGATTTAAAGAAATGTTGAAAATCAAGAAGAGAATATATAATTCTGTTTTAATTAATTTTCTGGGCATGCAAGTTTTATTTACTTCATGATTTTTATCTCCATTTTTACTTAAGGAAATGCTTAGAGATCTAAATGTACTTTTGATTTAGAAGGTATTACTTTTTTTATGAATCGTTCAAAGTAGATTAAAGGCTGTGTAAATTGAATCGACCAATCCGTTATACATCCATTTTGAAACTGTGCGCTAACTAGATATGAGTTCGTATAAGTTTCCTTGACTGCAAATTTTCTGAATATTAGATTTTAGCATCACTCACAAATTTTCTCAAATCTGTACTTCCAGCAATCAAAATTTTGTATTGCATCCACCCGAAGCCGTGCACTAATCCGATCTCATGCTGTTTAAGCTAGCTTAACTACGAGTTACCTATGTACTTGATTAATTTATAAACCTGAAGGTTATTCAAATCTAGAATTTCAATAAATAATTCATTATGCACTCATCTGTAGGTCGATCGATGTTTAGATCTCAGACTTCATTACCTATTTCGACTATGTAAACAATGTAAAACTGGAATCATCCACAGCCTCCCAAATCTGCTAAGGGCACTTCTTTTAACCTCTGTATTGGCTACTATGGCAGAAATCGACTTAAACCTTTTTCTTAGCCTCTGTATTGGCCCAGATCTTGTAGATCTGTTCAATGTCTTTGTAAAATTCTGTGTTTTTCATTGTAGCGGGTAAACGTTGACCGTATTCTCATACCTCTGTAACTCCATTTCAAGTCACGGTTTTGGATCTCATAATTCACAGTTCAACCGAATGTTCATACCTTCGTATAACCCTATTGATTAGAGGAACGCAAACCCTACATATCTGAAGATCTAGGTTGTAGGGTGCACATTTAAAACCTTTGTACATGTGAATCGTGGAGTAGATCCATAAAAGAGTAGGTTGACAATCCTTCCAAGTGGTTTAAGTGATCACTATATATGTTAATCTCTGTGTGCCCCTTTGTAACAGACCCTTATCGATCAAGTGTTTGTTCATCTCTGTGTTGATTAAGTGATACCATCAATAGGATGGGCACCACAGTTAAGAGTATGATTCATTGTATGAATTTTTAACCTCTGTGTTTTCCATCTAAACACATGTCCTAAATCTCTGTAATTACTTTAGCACAGACCTGTTTACACCGCTTATGTGATCCCTGTAATCGCTGTAGCATGGACCTGCTTCAACCGTCAACCTGATTTCTCTGTTTTTGCTAGGGGATCGAGAGGATCCGTTACACCTAAGCCATGTTTGTTTAGTTAATTATTGCTCTCAAAACTGTTATTATTGGGTCGAAATTTTAGGAATTTCACTTACGCACGTTTTAGCCGTGAACTAGGGATTTCAGTCGGTCAACACAATAACATGCAAGTGTTAAACCTATGCTCAGCGAACCTTCACGATAGGATACGATACAAACTCAGAGTTATGTGAAAACTGTAATTGATGAAGATCAAAACATGCCTGACGGCGTTTCTAAGCATGCGCCAAGCTCCTTCTAAATAGCAATTGAGTCCATATAGTTGTCAACTAGAAGTTAATATGTGTCATTGTTTTGAATGTGGTTGATTTTCCAGAGTGGCATAGCCTTATTTGGATCTGGCATAAAATCTTTGATTTTCTGTTTAATGGGACTCATTCTTCTTTTTGATAGCTTAATCATTTATTATTATTATTATTATTATTATGTGATTTCGTCTAGGAAAAGAGCATAGCTTCGAGGCATTTTAATATTGTCATGTGCACACTGCATACAAATTGATGTTGTGTTCTTTGCACACAATTTACTTCTGAGTCAGATGAAGTAATAAATTTTCCAGATGTTATCGAAATTTATAGCTCATATAGAGTTCAACGTTTTTATGCGGTGTCCAAACTCTACGTCTTTCAAAAATAAGCACACAAACCTATTTATATAAAAAGAAGAAGCGTTATTGTTATCTCTTCAATAAAGTATTCCAATATTATCTTGTTTAACAAGTAGTGTGCCTAAATCGTGGAGAGACCTCGCTTTGACAACCCTCAATTGCACCCATGATTCTGTCAAAGCAGTCGATCTTGTATTTGGACTAGACCTAGCAGTCACATGGAGCCCATTGGATGAAATGTGCATCCTTTAGTTGGAGCTCGCAGTTGCGGTGAATTACCAGTCGAGTTGTGACCCGATGCTCGTCTACCTTGAACTGTAGTTCAGTTGGAGTGATTGCCGAAGTTAAGGGCGTAAATTTCTTACCTTTGCTGAGATAGGTGGCATTAGCGTAAATCATAATATCCCATACTGCAGTTAGATTTGGCCACCTCCCGTGGATCCGAAATTAATGCTTAATTTGGTGTACAACACAGAAAACAAAAGTGTATTTACTTTTGTTTAACCTGTTGCTCTATATTCTTCTTTTACAAAAAAATGAGATCTCTATCAACTGCCCAAATAAAATAAAAACTGTTGAGTGCCAGCGCATGTGTCACTCCTAATTCCTTATTTCAAGTATAATGTTTGCAGAACCTATGCCGTATGCGATTAATTAGCTTGGTTGTCTAAAGAAATTAATAAAGACTAACTCATGTTTATTTTTAAGTTTCTTTATTAATAGTTTGGCTATCTTTAAAAGTTAAAACGTAACTTCAGTTTAATGGATAGATTAATGAACAAATTGATAATCTACATCAACGGATCGATAATCGCGTCATTGCTGGATAGCTGCCACCTGTGCGTATCGAAGATTTTCATCACTGCTTCTAAACACTTACCTTACTTCAGTGATAATTGAATTCGATTGCACCTAGTCCTGACTTATCCCCGAGTGCTCGGCGTCACTTGAGCAATTCTCGGTTAGTGGAGTTGATGAGACGGCGCAGCTCTCTCTTGACCAACGTCCATGATGACTATAAAATAACAATTGCAAGAATATTCTACGTAAATAGATTCGTTTAAAGTAAAAAATTGCTGATGACTATTAAGTCTTCTGTCCAATCGTTAAATCCTCAGCAGCCAACTAATCCATAAAGAACGATTGAAAAGATCAAGCCGTACAGCCTAAGACTTTACCACACATTTATCCATATATATATACAATCTATGGAATACAACTGAAACAAATCTATATTTCTGCCGAGCTATAAAGCCTCTAATCTTAAAAGATATTAAATATGAGATTTGTGACAGGGATCATGTTAAATCTTAGCAGCATACGATATCACACGTTATAACTATACCGTGATCAATACAAGGTTTATATATACAACATCTATCTCAGAAAATGATAGCATTCATCATATACAAAAATCCACATAAATTAACACTTGGGATCTAGGAATCTACTAGCCCTTCCAAAGCATCAATAATGACGGAGTATGCTTTATAAAAGAAATCATACCACGTGTCGTAGTTCAGATTAGCTGACAGGTGGGCATGCATATCTTAGATTTCGAATTTGATTTATTAATAGAGTTGGTGGAATTAAGGATGTCGTTTAATTATGATACGTAAACTGTATTGGGTTACATGTTGATGACTATTTGCATAAATTACATACCTTACCATATTATAGAGTAGAACTTTTATATGCGGTGTCAAGGATGCAATTCTTGTCAATTTGATAATATGTAAATGAATTACATTGTAGTTAGTGAAAAGATTATTTAAATATTTTTTTATGTTACATACCTATTTAGTAGAAACATTAATTCTTATTGAATATTGATTTAGTGGGAAGGTCTTTATTTCAAAATTGTAGAAAGGAAATCTAAATTATTGCATCAAGTCTATAGTATGTGTTTAAAAAGGGTAGCATGATGTATATTAACACATGGAATTATATTTACATATGACATTGTAATCGAAAGGGTAGTTGTTGTTATCTGTATACTTTTAAAATATATATATATATATTTGTATTATACTATGATTTGAAGTTTATTATTTAATATATTTGGTAAATATATTTAAAAGAGATAATCTATGCATTTATGTATGTAGTATAATTTGCAATGCATTGAATTATATTTGGTCAGTTGTGTTGCATTAAGTTATGTTTATATAGAATGTAAACGAATCACATATACATTTAAGGTATTGGTATATGCGTAGCATAAATTCTCGAACAATAATTGATATATTGTTTAATATATGAAGAATTTTAATATTATTGTATAATATATATGTCTGTGTATGAATCTTATTAGAGAAAATATGGGTTATGTATGTCCATGGTGAATATGAAATACATGTCAAAAAAACAATATAAACTTGATGTAACTATGACAACGGTAAATGAAGTATTATGTATGCATTCCTTCAAACAGGGAAGAAGGAGCCTTTATTATTACATCATCGGTATATTATTATGAACATCAAGAAAAATAGGCTTTTATGAATGTCTCCTATGAAAATAATATTGCTTACGTTATATTTAAAGAGTAATATATTACATCTTAGTCTTGTAAAAATGTCTTATGAGAAAGGAGTTGTCTTTTGTGACTTACGATGAGCGGTGCATGGAGATCGACATGGAAAAACCAGAACTGTGGTTTTACGTCTTCTCCTTCGGCAAGGATACTCCCAGCTTCTCGAATAGGTTAGAATTCCTCTTCTATAAAATTGCTAGTATGAAAGATTGAATGATATTCAGGGTTCATATACTTTGATGATGGGTTATGCGTCAAGAATTTTATCGATTGGTTGTAAATGCTTATTTTCTGAAATCAAGGCGATGGCTTCGCAGGTATGCACTACTAGTTTGTAATCATGCTTTGAATTGTGAAAAGAGAGAAGTTAAACTTACTTGAATTATAAAATCTTAACTGTGCTTAAGTTAGGAAGAGAAGAAAACCTTACATGACTTTGTTTATAAAAATATAAGATTATACTTTTAGCCATACTAAGTAAATAGCACTCTAGTATTTAATTATACTTTGGATTATGAGAAGAGAGAGGTTGCATGTAAGATTAGTTTAATAATGGTTAAGGTATGTATTGAAGAACAGAATTGGGAAGGGTAAATTCTTATTTTGAAATTCGGACATTGTTTTGAACATATGACAGTTATACGTAATTATAGAAAAGGGAGAAGTTGGAATTGAATATTTTATCCCTTATGTTGAAATATGTTAGTGCTTTTCAGTATTTTCGTAAACGATATACTTATAGTTTTGTTGAATCGAAAGAATTTGTTGTAGACGATTTCAACCTCGGTTACAATTAGTGAGTCAAGAGAGAATTGTTGTGGGGATTACTACATTATGAAAGGTGCGATTTAGTTATATTATCAATTATGCAATTTATACTTATATGAGGGTAGAAAAGAAGAAATAAAATTTTATTATCAATCGTGGATATGTTGAAGCAATGAATGTGGAAAGAAAGAGAACTCACCATGGAAGTACATGAGACTTAACTTCAGGACGAAGTTTTAATAAGAGGGGGTGTATGTAATGCCCGCCTCGGTACTTTAACTGATTAGACTAATGAGGGTACTAGTTTTGAAATGAACCGGCTAAGTAAAACACGAACCATTTGAATTTACTTTGAAAATGCTTTAGAATGGAAAATGATGAAGGTTGAAATTAATTTAAATGAAAATGATGTATGCTCAATTGATAGAGATATAATGTTAAAATGATGAATGTTTAGTAGACTCGACTGGCTGAGATACTGAAAAGAATGATACAAATGTTTTATAGTGCAGCGCTACTAATATGCGTTTGAGTGTGTGTGCAATGGCAGGTAATACGATTTACCAACTGACCCACAATGGAATTATCAGGGTCGTAAGAATGGAAAGAACACATAGGGGTACGACGACTGACTGTCGACCCTGAATTAGCAATCCACGCACGGGTGAAGCCGTTTCAGCTCACCCGGGGAAGCGTATGCCGTACGGGCAAGGCCATAATGATTTGGTCGCGTACGATGAGTTGAGGGGAGCGCAATAAGGAGAGCCTTATCCCTCAACATCCCTTAGTCTCCAAGGAGTGTAGTTGAGAGATCGCGGTAATAGTTCCCGGTTGCTACGCAGTACTCCCCATAAGAAGGAAGAAATGAAACTATCAGAAAGGCCCATCGAAGAGGTACCTAGACAAGAACGAGAGGAAGAAAATTAATCAATGGTATTAAATGAAAATTTCACATAAGATTTAGGAAATACTTTATTTCATTTTGTTCTATTTTATTAATTTGAATAATTCTATTCAAGATTTTATTTTTAATGGATTTCATTAATTTGAATTATTCATTTTAATTGATTTTATTAACTTGAAAAAGAATTGAAGAGATTGGTTTTTATTCAATATTAAATTTGATTAATTATGCTGATTGAAAAAAATTAATAATAAGAGAATTATTTTTATTCAAAGATTTTAATTTAATGGATTTTATTATATTGAACTATCCTATACAAATTCTATTCTTGATTTCATTGATTAAATTTCTTATTTTAGATTAATTTTATTATATTGAAAAGGGATTAAAAGATTGACTTTATTTATATTAAATTTTATTAATTTTATTATTAAAAAAAATTATTATTTATTCAAAAGATTTTATAGATTTTATTATTCATTCTATTAAAGATTCTATTTAATTAACTTCATTATTTTGAGAAAGAATTGAAATAGGTCATTAATAAAAGAATTGTTTTTCTTTTTATTATTATTCAATATTTTTTTTACTTTAATTAATTTTTCATTTAAATTATTTTATAAAGAGGAAATTTAAAATAGATTATACTTTTGGTAAAAGGAATCATCTTTTAATTCAATCTTAATATTAGGAAAAGAAAGAAAAGTAGAAAGCAATAAGTCTAACTAAAAGATTGTTTAAGTAAACTAAATGAGAACCAAAAAAGAAGTAGAACTCTTCTACACCTAACTCCCACTGATCTAGGGATTTAGGTACACATTAAAGACATTAAGAATACACATGTGTTTGAGAATATTGAAAATTAAAATATTAAATTAAATTAAATATGTGCATGGACAGACACATGGCACACAAGATTTTGCTATATAATGAGGGAGGAGAAGGAGAGAAAGACATCTCTTGCTCCCTAATGCTGGATGGTCATCATAATCTCGGATTATGTTATGATCATTGGAGTTGGGATTAGCTGGAATGGGGATTGGGAGATCCTTTCGGGAGGCTAGCTTGTGTGTTCTTGCAACCCCATTTGCTCAGGGGTTCGGGGCGAAGAAGAATAACCCCGATACGGTAGGGAATTCAACCGAGGGGTCACTCAGTACTTCGTCGGGAAATTTGATTGGATCGTGCGGGAACCACTTCGAGGACTCCATCAATTCGCTGGACCAACCGTCGAAAACATGTTTGAAGTATTTAGTTTATTTATTTTTCTAATTCTTGTGATGGAATGAATAAATATGGGTATATAGTTTTATTTATTTGACATTCATGTACTGCAATAGATATAACTAGATCTGTGGTTTCTATATCTTCTTTGAAAAATCGTACTGGAAGTTCTGCAATTAATTATACTTATATTTTCAAATTCCGTGGAAGTCTTTTTGGGGAACCCGAAATGGGAGACCCTACAAGATATCACCAATTTCCTATCATTAATATTTGCGGGTTAAAGGATGATGGTAGTAGGTATTTTTTTACCATGGGAACAACATCTCAATGGTATATCCAACATCCCACAAGTCATATATACTAGTAACTTGTGACTCAGCAGGGGTCGGGGTCGCTTACCCTTCGAACCTTGTCACAACGAGCCAATGAGCAACCCTACCCCGCTGGTTTTGAACCTGTGACCTCCATGGAGATAACACATGTTCTTAACAATTAGTCCCATTGAGATTGTAGAATTCTTAGCTGACGATCTTCTAATAAGGTAAGGAGTTATAGTTTATAAAGGATATGGGCTATAGGGGATCTTCATTAAAGGTTTTATATTGGTTAAGATCTAAAGTTTAAGTACCATACGTGTTAGGGTTTAGGGTTCATTGGTTATGTAATATGGGTCAAAGACGATGGAGGTTAAAATGCTTATTCATAAGGGATTACTTTTATTATTAGTTATTTGATGGTTTTTAAGGGTCATAGAGAGAAGGTGTTAATAGTTGTACAAGTTGAGGGTAATAGTAGGGGTTAAGAGTTTGGGTTCAATATGATAGGGTTTATTAGGGGTTAAATGATTACTTTCTAGGTGTTATCGTGCTTTAGTAATATGAGATATATAAGGGTTATTGCACCAAGATTAGCGAGGTGCTCTACAACTTACCAAAAATAAAAAAGTAAAACAAATCTACTCATAATTTTTTTCTTTTTGGTAAGATTCAAAGAATTATATTATAAGCAGAAAGAGAATATACATGTATCTACAAAAATTCTAAGACTGTTCAACGGGATCATGATACCCAATAAGCAGAGAAAAAGCAAGAACCTAGACCAAATTCATAGGTTTGGAGTCAGGAAGGCCTTTGTTTTCCTATCCCCCACAGGTCGGGGGTTATGACCCTATTCATTGTCAAAATACCAAACTGAAAAAAATAAATCATAACAGAACATATCAACTAAACACCCTTGTGGGTTAGGGACTGACTGCGACGTGGTTGAGCTTGGTTCAACTAGTCACCTAGTTGTTGAACAGGGTCCTTCGTGGAAGCGTGTTTGGACTTCTCCTGGGTCTCCATGAACTCTAGCAGTTGATCCATTTTGTTGTTGAAGTTGCTGTTCATTGTAAACTGATTCTTGGCTAAATTTCAAATGCCCACTTCTAGCTTGTTGAAACCATTCTCCATTAGCTGCAATAATTCTCCTCTCTAAGTGGGAGCGTCAGAGGCCTCTCCCTTTTCCTGAGTGTTGTTATTAACCCATCATTCTCCCAGAGCCATGCCCAACATGTATTTCATGCCCCAAAAGAGACAGAGGGTCCTAGTATGCCTAGTCTCTCTGGTTCTCGGGGCTCCAGAGTCCTTAATGATACCTTCAAAACTTGCCCGTATAGCCTTTGGCGTAATATCACCACACTTCTTCTTTGCTTGGTTCTCCCATCGCTCAATTCTCTCGCGCGCTTGTTGGCTTACTTTCAAGCCAAAGAATCCATGCAGCTTGTCCAAATCCTTCTTGGCTCTTGGCATATGAAACCTCTTTGGACTAGAAATTGTGCGCTTGCGGGTGGTTTTGGTACGAACCATTGAAACATATAGCAGGGAGAAACCCGGGCCAAAGCAACCATAAGAACCGGTGCACATGAGAAAGCATATATGTCTAAGGCTACGAGAGGTAGGGTATAATACCTGAATTGAGGAAGAGAGATACCAACTCTGGCGAGGTCGCTTCCTGCCATAATTAGAGCATACCATTTGGTTCCAGCATGATCCAACCATGATTATCACCCTTCTGGATGGATCGACGTTTGGGTACAACTGTAATCCTCCCTCTGCGATGCGACCTTTGTCACACTGCATCTCATGAATGCTCTAGATCGAGCGGCGGAAAGCATTAAAGCCCCATCTCTCCACCTCTTTCCCTCATGCAGTGTGAGTTGTCATCATGTTTTCATGTCCTTGTGTTCCGTTGAAACCATCATGCCACCCGTTGTGGGGTATAAAAAATAAAAATTAAAACCATCATAGATCGATCTTAAATTCGGATCTATCAAGCATCCAAAGAATCCAATTTCTTGATGTGTATATTTTTTTTACGTGTAAAAAAATTAAGATAAGAAAATTTACACCTCAAGAAATTGGATCCCTCTCAATACTTAATAAATCCAAATTTAAAATGAATCTATGATAGTGTATTAATAAAAAAATTCCACAATCAAATTAAATGAATCAAAACATATCTCTAATTCAATTATACATAGATAACACCTACAAAATTTACTTTATGTGGATTAGCATATAAAATAATTTTGCGTGAGAATATTATGGGAAACAAAATTTAATTTTATGTGGATTTACTTTATGGGAAACACCTATAAATTTTACTTTTTATAGGTTGGAGAGTTAAAAAAAACAAAGCTCATACATTTAAACGATTTTAATGTAAGATACTATTTATCATATCAACATTAAAAACAATTTGTAAGGATATTATAAAATAATATGATTGGTTAAGAATATATTAATATATCTAGTATACAACAACTATTACAAAGAGAACAAGGCTACGTGGTAGCGTAGTCCCTGCCAATGGTTAGCTTTGCAAATGATTTGAAAAATTGCTACTTATTACAAAGAGAACAAGGCTGCGTGGTAGCGTAGTCCCGGCCAATGGTTAGCTTTGCAAAAGATTTGAAAAATTGCTACTTATTACAAAGAGAACAAGGCTACGTGGTAGAGTAGTCCGTACCAATGGTTAACTTTGCAAATGATTTGAAAAATTGCTACTTCGATTGGAAAAAGTATTAAAAAATGTATCAATTTGCCAATTAGTCTGCAGTCCCATAGCAGCCCCATAGGAATACTTGCTGGCCAGAATGTAACATATAAGGGTGGCAATCAAGGATATTAAGGAAGAGTATTTCCACAAGGTAATCTCTGTTAATAGTGCTTTTGTTACACTACACAATCCTTTCATGTGACCTTGCCACTTTGATTAAGGACGGGTTCGATTCTACGACTTTATGACTTCTTAGTTTCCGCTTTCATCCATGACATGTTTGATTCAGGGACTCTATGACTTCGTAGATGTTTGATTCAGGGACTCTATGACTTCGTAGTTTTTAATGTGGATGGAGAGGTAATTAATGGAAGCACTTGGGTTATCCCACACGGTGAACGGATTTATAAACATTGACTTACAACCAAATTAACAACTTCATTTAAATACTCTAAGAAGAGAATGTTATGTTAAGTCTAATATAAACTTTACATCTACAAAGATAGAATTGTATCCCACTTATAGATAGTATAAGCTGGTAAGCAAAAAGCTGCTTTCCGACCCTATGCTCAACTTGGCCAATTTTGTTTTGTTTGGGATCATGTTGGCCTTTATTATCACTGGAATATATACATATATGTTAGAGTAGAAGAGGCGCATTCTACAGCTCAGTGGAGGGAGATGTGTAACTTCTTCCGTGCTCATCCTTGAGTTGATACGTGTCATTTTTAAAAAATAATAAAATATTATTAAAAAATATCATGTCTACTATTTAAAACATTTACAATGATATATATAAAACTACACTCAACATTTGCACTCTAAAAAAGAGTTTGCACTTCCAGAGATTTGATCCCTCTATGCACTTGGTAGATCCCTTTTAAAATGGATCTATAATGGTAAAGAAAATCAACTCAAAACCTTTAAAACTGTTAGTTATTCCATCACAATTTGTCATTAGTCTCTTTGATTTTTGGCACTTGAAATTAAATATACAGTCTAGATAATATAGAAACCACATCCCATAAAGTTATATTGTTTGCTGTGATTTAACAAAATCGTCACTAATGTGAGATCTAAGTTAATTATTACTGTAGAAAAGGTGTAATTATTATTTTAAAAAGTGATGATTATGATGATCGGGAGAATGGGAGCACCCTGATTCTGCCCCCGTGAGCCACTTCTGATTCTGTCGTTCACTTTGAGTTCACTCAACAAATTAGGTCTTTGGTCACGGCCTTCCACTGTCATATTGTCACGGAATTGACTTTTTATGTGTTGTCATGGAATTGATAGACTTATATTTTAAGTAAGCTATTTATTTTATCTATATATCTGGAGAGCCGGGAAAGATGCCAGTTCTTACATATATCCATCTACACTCAATACATACACAATATAGTAGGGCTCCTGCAAGCTGCAAATAAAAATAACACACGCAAACTGCAAAATAAGAATCATGGCAACTTGAAAAGAATGACCAAGGACAGAACACAACTCTTTTCACTCAGTAGATTTTCAGTTTCATTAGGTCAGTAGATTCTCGATTTTTTATCTATATATAAGCCACAAAAACTAAATAAATTGTTTATACAATAACCTGAAAATTTCGAAGCCTCTGAAAGTTCTTGAAAAATTGGATGTCTTGAAAGTTGATTCTGTGCATGTTGTAGTTGATGCCCGCTCTACTAACCCGATTCAGTTGTTAATGCAATAAGAAGGATACGAGATAAAAAGATATGTAGGCTTCTATAGATTCAGAATTCGAATTCTAATTGTGCCTAGGTGGTTGTATGGCAGTGGCGGTGGTTCAAAGGCGGTGGCATAGAGAGGTGGTTGTATGGCGGTGTTTACAGAGGCCTTGGTTGCTTCCATTTATTAATGAAATTATGTGAGGACATTTTATAGCATAGATTAAGCTTAAAAGTTTTGTTATAATTTTTCATATTTATAGTAACACTATTTCTAAGATTTCTAATATGTTGTTGATATCTATTAATGAGTCCAAATACCAAGATGAATATTTATTAATGGTGCAAATATCAAGATAAATGATTCTCATTCCTCAATACCGAAAACTCTGCCACAAACCTGTTTGAAATATTACTAAAATATCATAAACTTTCTGACACAGGATGAAATATCGATGATATATTCTGACAACCCCGCACGAACTCGGCAATAACGCTTCAAATTCCATAGCCAATAGCATTTCAAAGAAATATAATTAAAGCTACTATTTAATAGAAATAAATAAACTATTGCATAAAAGTTTGGTTAAAACATAAAAATTTAAAAGTCAAACTCAAAGGAATAGGAGTCAACGTAGAAGCCAATAGCATTTCAAAGAAATATAATTAAAGCTACTATTTAATAGAAATAAATAAACTATTGCATAAAAGTTTGGTTAAAACATAAAAATTTAAAAGTCAAACTCAAAGTAATAGGAGTCAACGTAGAATTGATCACAATAGTACCTTGCCTTCGGCAGGGACTAATAAGGTATTTTACAATATAATATGATGAAGATGTTGTCAAATATGTTAATAATATTTTTATATAATCTTAGTACTGTTATATATTAATTAAATATAAATAAATCTTGGATTCAGGGGATTGGGTGTTGGGATGCACTTCATTCACATGTGTATGATGACAACAGGGGATACAAGTGGCTGCATAGCCATGCCACTTATCTTGGATCGGACCAAGGTAAGGACAGATTCAAGAGCTCAAGCATGGATTAGGTGGAGTTTGAACTGAGGTTACCCGTGTCGAGTCTAGGAGTTAGACAAGAAAGTTAATTCAGGTGCAATGGAAGACATACAAAGAATTTGGGCATGGTTTTTTATCTTGTCAATAGCCATGGGAGCCTATAGGAATGGAGGCCATGATCTAGTGAATCCTCCCTCACACGAATCCTCCCTCACACGATCAAAGGGAAAATCACAACATTATGAAAGATGACATACTTAGAGTGACATTATTAAAGATGGGGTGAAATGATTACCAGTGGATTCATCTTGGAACCATGCCTTAAATTTCCCCACTGGATGGATGGAGGGATCACTAATCCCATTGGGAAGGAATATGCTAGCAATATTTATCCAGGATATATTTGTTGTGTTAGTTTCTCAACATAGGATCGAGGTCCAAGTATGTTGGTATCTTATCGACCAATTTGGACTACTCTTGCAATGGCTCCAAGATAGAGGGCCTGAAGTCGTCGTGGTCATGGAAGAGGGCATAGGTAGTATGCTTATGGTGAGGAATCAAGCCAATATTTATACAACGATTTCCCATTTCACATTGAAAAGGAAATTGACAACATGAAATCCATGGATCTCGAATATAATATATAGGGGTAAGGAGGTCTCTCTCCCTACTGGCTAGCTAACACCATTATTGCGTAGGTGTTGATGGAAAAGGAGCTCCTGCACAGAGAGGCCCTCTAAATCATCAACATAGTTCATGATTACCTGGATAGGGTGAAACGTCAATTAGATGATCTCACAGAGGCACTCAATGCACTGTTTCAACTTGTAGATGGTGAGGAGGAGGGCCAGGGGTGATAGGCAGAACGCCATTTCCTCCAAGTGAAATAAGATATTCTCAAGGGTAGTCTCTTATGAGCATAGTTTTTGTTTTGTTGATCCGATATTTCAATGGTTTTTGGGGTCTTAGTAGTTTATGTATTGATCTGGTTTCCCATTACTAGGAAGGTCTTTTACTTCATTTTTGTGAATTCTATATCCCTGTGGTTTCAGTCTCATCAGGCCCGATTTCCTTGTCACGAGAAGGTTGATTTTTATTCCTTTAAAAATTTAAGACAATGGCTTCGAATATCCGAGTGATCGTCTGAACTATGCTTGATGGTTTCCCTTAAGGCAGGCTAACCATTTTGTAGTATATTTCATATTTCATATTTTGATTGGCATGGACTCATTAGAAACTCATATGGTAATTTTAAATTATTTTTATAAGACATTATATTGATAATGAGGGAACCTACATAAATATTTCAGGTGTGCCCAGATCTGTCTCAGTTTAACAAATTTTAGACTTACAACTAAAAATATGTGCCAAGAAATACTACAAATTATATGTTGTCAAGTTATTGAACTCTGTTGAAGATAAGGATAAGCCCTCCATTTAAGACTATCCAATCCTTTGAGAATTCGTAATGTGTTTCTAGAGGAGATCCCTTGATTACCTCCCAAGAGGGACATAGACTTTACCACAAACCTATCACTTAAATCTACACCATTGTCCAAAGCCCCATATCGCATGAGTTTACCAGAACTTAAATAATTAAAAATACAATTACAGGAGTTCTTGGAGAAAGGATATAACATCAGGACAAGTGTGTCTCCATAGGGAGCATATGTATTGGTTGTCAAAAAGAAGGATGGAAGATTGAGATTGTGTATAGATTACAAGCAATTGAATAAGATGACCATTAATAACATGTATTCCTTCCCCCAGATTGATGACCTATTTGATCAATTCAAAGGAGAAAAAGTATTCTCTAAGATAGATCTTAGATCATGTTATCACCAGGTTAGAATAAAGGATGAAGATATACACAAAACAATTTTTCGAACTAGATATGGTCAGTATGAATTCGTAGTTATTCCCTTTGGTCTTAGGAATGCTTCAACTACTTCTATGTGCTTGATGAATGGTATTTTCAATAAATACCTAGATAAGTGTGTGATAATGTTTATAGATGATGTTCTCATTTACTCTAAACATGAAAATAGCATTAAAATCACTTAAGAATAGTATTGCAAATACTTAGAGAACACCAACTGTATGCAAAATTCAACAAGTGTGACTTCTATCAAAAATAGATCCAATACTTAGTACACATGATTTTTGAGGAATTAGTAGTGGATCCAGACAAAATCAAAGCCATTATGAATTATCCTACTTCTAAGGATGTGCAGGCATTAGATCTTTTATGGGTCTCACAAGATATTATAGAAGATTCATTGAAGGTTTCTCAAGATCCTTACAAAAGAAGGGGATCACATTTGTGTGGTCCCAAAAATGTGAGGAAAGCTTTCAAAAATTAAAACATTTACTTACTACAACCCCTATTTTAAAAATTCTAGACCCTTAAAAGGAGTTTGTAGTTTGTAGTAATGCATGTAAAAAAGGATTGGGTAGAGTTTTGCTTCAGGATGATCATGTAAATTGCTATGAGTCCAGAAAGATGAAAGAACATGAGCAGAACTATGCCACTCATGATATTGATTTGGATGCCATTATCCATGCCTTGAAGGTATGGTACCATTATTTAATTGGGAGGAGGCTCCTACTGAAAATATATAATATTGGGTTAAAGTATTTATTTAACTAGCAAAACTTAAATACAAGGCAGGCTATGAACCTCCATAAGGTTTCAACTATGAACCTCCATAAGGGATGTAAACTATGAACCTTTGTAAGGTTTCACGGAATTAGATTCCTCTGTCTTTCTATTTTTATGTTATTTTAGGAATTTGATAAATTAATAATTCAAGAATAAGTCAACAACTAAATATGACTAATGGAAGAGAGGTAGAATAGGTAGATTATGAACCTCCGTAAATTCTCAAGCATCAGGTTACTCTTTATTTCTATTTTTATGTTATTATAGGAATTTGGTATTAACACAATAGAACTTAGGTGGGGAGGATAAAATCCATTCCATAATCACTTGGGCTAGATCCAACTAATCATCCTTAAGTGTTATGAGGGTTATGGCTTGTTGTTGTTAAAGGTCCAACATTATATTGGTTGGCGATTTATTAATTATAAAGGTATGTGATTGCATACTATATGGGTTATGGGGCTATATGATTTAGGATTTGCATGATTTTAGGATGATATGGATTAGAGTTTATTAAGGTTAGATATTACATTTATAAGGTTTTATGTTTATAGTGGTTATGGGTTAAATTGGTTTCCTTGTGATGGGTTATGGTGGTTATATTTTTGGGATTATATTGGTTACTAATTATAGAAGTTAGAACGTATAGTCATTAATATTTGTGGGTTAAGGGATGGTGGTGGTAGGTGTTAAATGTGATAGAGGTAACAAGATAAGGAGTTATGGCTTATAAAGGTTATGGGCTATAGGGGATCTACGTTAAAGGTTTTATATTGGTTAAGGTCTAAGGTTTAAGTATTATATGTGTTACGTTTTAGGGTTAGTGGGTTATGTAATATGGGTCAAAGATGATGGAAGTTAAGTTTTAAATGTGTTAAGCTTTATGAGGCTTATTCATAAGGGATTTTTTTATTATTAGTTATTTGATGGGTTTTAAGGGTCATAGAAATAAATAGTTTATTGCACTGAGGGAGATCTTGTAACATTTGTTCCTAACAATAAAATAATAAATATTATGTCGACCATAAATAATATTGCCAAGTATGAGGGAGATGTTGTAACGTTTATTCCTAACATAAAAATAATAAAAAATAATGAAAACCTGCTCATAACAATGTCGTCGATTGACAGTCTACTCCTCTATTACTCCAGTAGTAGAAACCTGTGCATTTTCTTTATTTTTAATTTCCAAAAGCCTACCAGTCTAACTACACACTGCTCCAGCTCCTCACCATTCTCGCGCAGACCACACCGATCCTCCTTCACACTCTCTAACTCCCTACACATCCTCACTCCCTCCTTCACCTGCACCCTCTCACGTCGCCTCCCTCCCGCGCTCTCCTTTCCCGCACTGCAGCAATCCCACACATTCCATTTACGCCTCCTTCCTGCCACACCCACGTCCACGTCCACGCAGTCCTCCTCGTATCCTCCTCTTCTCCCGCGCACTGCCATTCCCCGCGCCCCATCCTCCTCTACCACCTCTGTGACCTCCCCTCCTGCGCCTTCCCTCCACGCTCCCGTAGCTCCCCTCCTGCGTATCCCTCCACTCCACGTGACCTCCGCTCCCCGCCTGCGCAGCCTTCCAGGCGCTCCAGCTCCACGCGACTTCCCCTCCTGCTTGCGACGCCCACGTCCATGTCCACACAGTCCTGCCCATGTATTCCTCTTCTCCCGCGCGCTGCCATTCCCCGCGCCCCATCCTTCTCTACCACCTCTGCGACCTCCCCTCCTGCGCCTTCCCTCCACGCTCCCGTAGCTCCCCTCCTGCGTATCCCTCCACTCCACGTGACCTCCGCTCCCCGCCTGCGCAGCCTTCCAGGCGCTCCAGCTCCACGCGACTTCCCCTCCTGCTTGCGACGCCCACGTCCATGTCCACACAGTCCTGCCCATGTATTCCTCTTCTCCCGCGCGCTGCCATTCCCCGCGCCCCATCCTTCTCTACCACCTCTGCGACCTCCCCTCCTATGCCTTTCCTCCATGCTCCCGCAACTCCCCTCCTGCGCAACCCTCCACTTCCTGCGACCTCTGCTCCCCGCCTGCGCAGCCCTCCAGCTCCACGCGACCTCCGCTGCCCACCTGTGCAGCCCTCCAACTCCACGTATCCACTCCATCGTCGCCTGCACACTCCCCAACACATCTACCCTCCTCTCTGGTCGCCACCGTCTGCATCAACCACCACCCGCTCCTCACTTCCTCCTTCACCTGCACCATCGCCCTCCACGCATAAACCCCAGGAAAGTTTAAAAAAAAGAATTATAAAAAAACAATATTTTAGTAAGCCGTTAAATAAATTATTATTAGATAAACATTTACATAATGCTGAAACATTATCACACTAAATATAGGGAAATAGCATTAAATTTAAAATAAAAATTTAAAATTAAATTTAAAATAAAAATTTATTATAATTTTAATATCATTATAAACTATTTTAATAAGAATTTGAAATTAAACTATTTTAATAAGAATTTTAAATTAATTTTGAAATTAAACTTTAATAAGAATTTAAACTATTAAATTCAAATTCTTAATTTAAACTATTTAATTCAAATTCTTAATTTAAATAATTTAATTCAAATTCTTATTAAACTATTTTAATAAGAATTTGAAATTAAATTTGAAATAAGAATTTATTTTAATTTTAATATCATTATTAAATTTAAATTCTTAATTTAAACTATTTAATTCAAATTCTTAATTTAAATAATTTAATTCAAATTCTTATTAAACTATTTTAATAAGAATTTGAAATTAAATTTGAAATAAGAATTTATTTTAATTTTAATATCATTATAAACTATTTTTAATGAATATAAAAAATATTTAAATAAAAAGGTTGGATCTAGGATTTAAGGTTTCTTCAATTATATTTTAAATAAGGTTTTTAAAATATAATTGAAAATATAGTAAATTTATGGAATATTATAATATGATAATATTTTAAAAAGTTTAATGTTTTAATAATTATAATGTTTTCTGGAGCTGTTCTCCTTGGATCGGTCTCGAAGGACCTATGTGCGCGAGGGTGCAGGTTTGGGGGTTTTCTTTGATAAGCAGAACGGTTCTTTGCACAGGAATTAGCACCTACAGGATCTCCTGTTGTGTGTTCTTTGTGGACTTCTGTCTAGAGAGTTCGCTTGAACCCTTGGGAACGGGAGTAGTGTTAAACGGTGGGAAAACCTGTGTGATACTGTGGGGGGTTTTCAGAGCTTGTGAAGTCTGTCTCCCTGGAGTGGAGTCTTGATTTGGTGCTTCTTGATCTTTCTTGTGCGGGAGTAGAGAAAAAGGCAGGCTTCCATTACTGTGAATCGGGTGTTGGAAGAACCATCTGTTTTTGGAGGATTATGGAGCTCATATAGTTTCTTGGGCATTCATCATGGGACCAAAGGGGGACTCTAAAATCCCACCCGAACTCATTGCCTTCAGGAAGCTGGTTGCAAATAGTGGAAAGAGGAAACAGCAAGATGACTTGCAGAAGTTTGTTAGAAAATTGGACAACATCCCTTCTGTAGCCCTACCAGAAGCTGAAGCTTGCAGATCGGCCCTGAACCTCGTTGAGAGGGGATTAATAGGCCAATTTTCGGGATTGTGGCCCTCACCCAGAGTGGTTGAGGCTTGGATACAGCGAAATTGGAGACCTCTTACAGCGGAAGGTATCAGAAGCTACATGGTGGGCAAGGGATTCTTTGTAATAGTCTTTGAAAGTGCAGAAGACAGACATCTCATATTCCGGAATGGTCCATATTTTATGGGCCCTCAGGGATTGTATTTGAACAATTGGACTCCTGACTTTGATCCTACACAGGATGTGCCATCGGCGGTGTCGGTATGGGTGCGTCTACCCCATCTCCCTCTTCATTGTTGGAACCCAAAGTCACTTGAATCAATTGGCAATACCCTGGGCAAATTCATTGATCAAGCTGATCGTAAGGATCAATATTCTTGCGCAAGAATATGTGTAGAGGTCGATTTGGAAATCGGTCTCCCGGAAGCCATTAAATTGACAATAGGAGACTGGACACATATCCAAGACTTGGATTATGAACAGCTACCCTTTAAATGTCGATTCTTCCATGGTTATGGCCATTTTGCTAGAGATTGCAAGAAAAGAACTGAAGAAGAGGAGGAAATAAATAAAGCAGAGCAGTGGACTCAAGTGAGTAAAACAATCAAGTCAAAACAACACATTAGCAATAAAGGGAAAGAGATAGTGAAGGGGCATATTGCTTCCTCAGCAGGGCAGCAGCATGGTGAAGGAAGCACTACAGCAGAAAAGTCAAGGGTAGAAATCATAGTACCTCCTCCAGCAGCCATTAAAAACTCCTTTGCTACTCTAAGCACTTTGGAAGACAAGCCAGATTCTATGATTTTGGAAACATACCAGCAAACCTTTCCTCTAGAAGGGGACAAAGAAATGACTATTAATTTCAAACCATTAGCTCATTCCCCAAGTGGAACCTCCTCCCCACCCTCCTATGCTGAAATGACCATGAAGAAGCCGTTGGAAAACTCTGGATCATCGGAAGATGAGACGTTTGAGAGACCTATGAAAAAAGCAGGAAGAAAATCTCTCAGAGATGCTAGAGAGGAAAAAGCTGAGAGACAAAAAATGCAAGGAAACCAAGCTACCATCGAAATGCCCATTGGTAGAAAAACCAGAACAAGAGTAGGAAAGGGAGGTCCTCCTCCTTCTCAACCTGGTAAATAATGTGACTCATCTCTTGGAATTGCAGAGGTTTGGGGAATCCTGTAAAAATTGAAGCTGTCAAAAACTTGGTAAAATCGGAGTTTCCAGAAATTCTCATGCTCCAAGAGACTAAAATTGAAGGGGAAGCCCTTCTTCGGCTTAGTAAATTGAATTGGAAAAAGAATGAAGGGAAGGTTGTTAGTGCTAAGGGGTCCTCTGACGATCTTGCCACCCAATGGAACGATGATAAATTCCATCTTGAGAGCTCTTTTGAGACTTAGCACTGGATTTACACGGAGCTCAAGCGCAAGGTAAGTAATATGTCTTTAGCTCTTGTCAATTTATATGTTCCTATATATTATGCTGAAAAGAGAGAGTGTTGATAAACTCTGTCCGCCTTTCTAGAGGCATGCTCTCCTAAGAATATAATTCTAGCTGGAGATTTCAATCTAGTGTTTGAGCCTAAAGAGAAGTGTGGTGGAGTCAGCAATAGAGATCAGCTTCTTCATGTAGTTGAAGAATTAATCCATCAATGGGATTTAATTGATTTCAAACCAAAAAAAGGATTATACACCTGGACCAATAACCGTGTCGGGGATAACCATATCTCTGCGCGGCTGGATAGATTCTTACTGCAGAGCTCCTTTCTGCTTGAAAACAAGATCATATCCTCTACAATTCTACAGAAATTGACTTCGGATCATAAGCTTATTTTACTGCATTTTGAAGAAGCAGAGAGACTGGGGCCCATCCCATTTCGTTTTAATCCTTACTGGGCTGAAAGAGAAGGATTCATGGATATAATAATCAAAGCCTGGAGTGTTGTTGTCAATGGATCGCCAAGTTATGTCTAGGAGCAAAAGTTAAGGCTACAAAGGTGGCCTTGAAATCCTAGATTAAAAAGCCCTCGATCTCAACCACTAGCAGTAGAAAGCAATCTACCAGCCAACTGATCGATTTGCAATTAGAAATGGAATCTAAAGACATCACCCTTGCTGATATTCAAAATGAACAAGCGATCCAGGTCAACACTCTTCGATCCTACAGGCACGAGGAAGAGTATTGG
Organism: Larix kaempferi; assembly: GCA_027924585.1. Taxonomy (NCBI): domain Eukaryota; kingdom Viridiplantae; phylum Streptophyta; class Pinopsida; order Pinales; family Pinaceae; genus Larix; species Larix kaempferi. Next base: position 30,616,094 of record BSBM01000753.1, on the reverse strand, counting down.
TGGCTTAAGTCTAGAAGTCTCTGGCTGAAAGCGAGAGACAGAAATACACCTTTCTTTCATAAACAGTTTAAAGCCCGCCTCTCTCGTAATCACATGGATGAAATCACAGCTTTTGACGGGACTGTACATAAAGAAAATGCTCAATTAAAAGAGGTTTGCTACATTACATTTTCAGGAGCTCTTCATTGAAGAAGGAGTGAATTCTGAGGAGGAATTCCCCAAATTCCTCTCTCACATCCCGAAATTGATAGGGGAGCAAGATAATGAAAGCCTTGTGAAGCCCTTCACTGAAACTGAAATCAGCAACGCTGTTTGGGCAATGGAGCCAGACAAAGCCCTGGGGCCCGATGGCTTTTCCATCCACTTCTACAGAATTTGTTGGGATGTTATCAAGTTGGATTTAATTCGTATGATCAGGGGTTTCCTCCAAAAAGCCAAGGTTGGTGGCAGCATCAATTCTACATTTCTGGATTTAATCCCCAAGGAGTCAAACCCAAGTACCTTCGATAGGTATAGGCCTATCTCGCTTTGCAATGCGTCTTATAAAATTCTGTCAAAACTCATGGCCAATAGACTCAAACCACTGCTGGGTAAGCTCATTTCATCCAGTCAAGGTGGTTTTGTGAAAGGCAGGCATATCACGGACAATTTGACACTTGTGAAGGAAACCATTCATTCAAGCCATCAACGCAAAGAACAAGGAATGATTATTAAGCTTGATATGGCTAATGCCTTTGACTGGGTTAGACACTCCTTTTTGTTTCAAGTCTTCCTTTCTTTTGGCTTTAGTAATGATTTTGTAAGGCTGATCAAAGCTTGTATAGACAGGCCTTGGATTGCTCCTTTAGTGAATGGCAGGCCAGCCAATTATTTTCAAAGCACTCGGGGCATAAGGCAGGGTCGCCCTTTGTCCCCTTTCTTATTTATTTTGATGGTTGACTCTCTCAGTCATAAGTTGAATGCAGAGAAGGTTGCAGGAAAAACTCCAGGAATTTGTGTGATGAAAGACCTCGAACCCATTAACCACGCCTTCTTCGTTGATGACTCTCTCCTTTTGGGAGGTGCCTCAGTATCAATTGCAAAGGTCTTCAATGATGTTATCCAATGTTTCTGCAGAGTCTCGGGAGCTTTGGTCAATAAGAAAAAGTGTGCGGTGTATGGCTGGAATGTTTCTCATTCTGCCATCCAGAGGATTGCCCACTTCTTAGGCTTTGCAGGTTATGCAGATTGGGAAACGTTTAAATATCTTGGACTGCCTATAACCTTGGGCACCACCAAGGCAATCCACTGGCTCGAGATCATAAGCCTAATCAAGTCCAAAATGACAATTTGGGGAGGACAGTGGCTCACCACTGCTGGAAAATTAATTCTTATTAAGGCAATCATATCCTCACTGCCCATCTATCAGGCATCGTTTTTGTTGGCCCCCCAAAATGATTACTAAGCAGGTCGCAAAGTTAATATGAACATTCTTGTGGAAAGGAGGGAAGGGGAATAGTAAAAAATTTCATCTAGTGAGCTAGGACATAGTGAAAAAACCTTTTTCTGAAGGAGGTCTGCAGATCAGAGATCTTGGTCTTGCTAATTTGGCACTTGGTGGCAAGATATTGTGGAAGATCTTCGCTAACCCCAATCATCAGGTCAGTCAAGTCTTAATCAAAAAATTATTTGAATGGAGTTTCAGTGAACAGTGTGGTTGAAGGAAGAGCCACTAAAGGCACCTCGTTGTGGAAACTTTGTAGCAATGGCTGGGAGTTTTTTAAAAAACATCTATATCGGATACCGGGCAATGGAAGGTAGATTTGGCTATGGGATGATATTATAATGGGTCGTCAGCCTCTTAGGAATAATGTAAAAATCAATGAACTTCGATGTTGGTTCACCAATCGCGGCATATTGAAACTCGTTGATATCTCCCAATGGGATCAGACTGGAAATTGGCAAGAATGGAAGCTACCAAGGCCGCCAGACAGATTGCAATCGCAGTTGAGTACATTGTTTGCTGATCTAGTTGGATTAGCACCGGTTCATCAGCGAATCAGGGATAAATGGGGATGGGGTCTGATAGGTAGTTACTCAGCATCGCAGGGATTTGCTTCCCTCCAAAAGTAGCAACTCCAGAATCAGCAAATTCAGAATCAGTCGAGCGCATTGTGGAAGCAGGTGTGGGATTCTTTTGGAATTCCAAAAATTAATTTTTTATGTTGGATTCTAACGCATGGCCGAATTTTGACTGGAGAGAACCTTGTAAAACATGGAATCCTTGGACTGCATAGGTTCCCACTCTGTCAATCAGCTCAGGAAACCAGTGAGCATGTCTTTATTGATTTCCCATTCACGCAGGAGGTGTGGCAGCGGGCTATGCAGGGCCTCAATGTTTCACTTCCATCTCAAACCAATATTTTCTTATTATTTTCTACCTGGACAGAGCGTTATCCCCGGGTGATTAAAAGCAAATCTTTATGGGCCAAAATTTGGATGGAAACCCCAAAATACCTTTGCTGGGAAGTGTGGCTAGCCAGAAATGAGAGCATTTTCAATAATATGTTGTGCACCCCAGCAATTGTTGTAATGAAAATCAAAGCATTGATTTTGGAGACGGTGGAAAATCGACCAATGAGTAAAGATAACTCGCTTCGTCCGGCTGAGAAAAGATGGACTGGGGCTCCATTGCTGCGAATTAGGAATAAGATACCTGCCCGTCCAACCAGCTATCCTGAATGGCGGCTTCGGCGTACTGATTCTGAATTTCAACAATGGTGGAAGAACCAAGGTAAAGTTACTCTCTTTTTTGATGGAGCAGCGAAAGGTAACCCAGGGATAGCTGGAGCAAGTGTGGTTTTCTATGCCCCTGACGGGCATTACAAGGGCAGCTTCAGCTGGGGATTAGGGCAGGGAACAAATAACCAGGCTGAAATTCTAGGTCTGCTCAAAGCTTGTCAGATATCTCATGGGTACGGAGATAAAGTCATTCAAATATTTGGAGATTCAAAAATTCTCATTAAACTTTTAAATAATGATGATCACTTCAATAATGCAGCGCTCAATAAGACTTTGCAAAGGATTTGAAACTTGATGCTAAATTTCAACTCTGTCTCCTCCTTCCATATTCTACAGAATCAAAACCAGGAAGCTGATACTAGGGCCAATGTGGGGTGTCTTCTAGCCCATGCTGATCTGATTCTGAATGAAGAACCCCCTCTTTGGTCTCCCATCCCGTAAGAGGGCAGCCTTTAGAGTTTTGTAACAGCAAGATTCTGAAATCTCTGACTGATAAACTTGTTGGATTTGTAAGAAAGGTTGATTGGCATTAGCCCAACCGTGTTTCTCCTATTTTCAATAAAAAATAAAAAATAAAAATTAACCGTTTTTGTTATAAAAAAAATATAAATTATAATGTTTTAATAGTGATAATGTTTTAATCATTTAAATTATGTATTTTTAAATATATTTTAAATTAGGCATTTTTAAATATAATTACAAAATGTATAGTGAAACTGAAAAGTGTCATATTTGAAAATATATTGAATTTCATTATCATGTACAATGAGTTTTATCCTTGCATAGATTTCAGTGTATGGTATTTTATCCTTGCATAAATTTCAGTGTAGCTGTTAATGCATGGATGCATAGATTTCATTGTAGATTTCATGGATGCATAAATTTTAGTGTAGATTTCATAGATGCATAAATTTCAGTGTATATGTTAATGCAACATTTTTTATATAGAGTCTGAACTAAAAATGGAAGATGTGCATGCGGAAGATGCTATGAGACAAACAGGAGAAGAACAAAAAATACAAAACGCCGAACGTCAGAAAGCATATCAAGGAAGAAAATCTAACAAAATGACATCAAAAGAACGAGAAGAAGACATGAAACGAAAAAACAAATCAACAAAAAGAATATCGAAAAAGAAAGTTGGACGAAATGACAACAAAAGAGAAGAACGACGAAAATGAAACGCAGATTGACAAAAATAATATCAAAAAAGAAAGTTAGACGAATTAACAGCAGAAGAACGACAAGAACAAAGAAAACGAAACATTGACCGACAAAGAGCATTATCATGTACAATGATTTTTATCCTTGCATAGATTTTAGTGTATGGTGTTTTATTCTTGCATAAATTTCAGTGTAGTTATTAATGCATGGATGCATAGATTTCAGTGTAGATTTCAAGGAGGCATAAATTTTTAGTGTATATTTCATAGATGCATAAATGACAGCAAAAGAATGAGAATAAGACATGAAACAAAAATCAGATCAACAAAAAGAATATCGAAAAATAAAGTTGGACGAAATGACAGCAGAAGAATGAGAAGAACGTCGAAAATGAAATACATATCGACAAAAAGAATATCAAAAAAGAAAGTTAGACGAATTGACAGTAGAAGAACAAAGAAAAAGTCCTTCGATAAGGCGATACAGATACTTCCTTACATGCTTCAATGAAAAAGTCCTTCAATAAGGTGATACAATTGTGTGCGACAAATGACAGTGTAAACTGTCATAACAAGCGTTTAATAAGAAACCTAAATTGTCCCATTGTGACCAGTATTGCTACATTTGTAAGAAGCAACTATTATGTGGATTATGTGGAAGGAGATGAAGAAGGATTGGAACTTGAATTACTTATATCCATAGGAGCAAGGGTAATGCTCACATCAAACCTATGGACTGATTCCGGACTCGTCAATGGTGCTGTTGGAATTATACAACAAATTGTATATAACCCTGGAAGTTCGCCTCCAAAACCACCCACGTATGTTTTAATAAAATTTGATAATTATGTGGGGGTACCACGGGATGAATCGTTTCCTAAAGTTGTTCCTATTACATCTATCGAAAGAGGTAATAAAAAACAACTTCCATTGAAACTCACTTGGGGTTTAACAATCCATAAGTCACAAGGATTGGCATTGGAGAAAGCTACTATTAATATTGGAAAGCAAGAGAGGCAGGGTATGACGTTTACAGCAATATCTCAAGTTAAATATTTGGCAAGTCTACGATTTCAACCTCCATTCTCATATGATCGATATGATAAGATGTCAAAACTACCAGGTGTGAAGATAGATTGAGAATGATCACGATGTGAACCATATTTTCATTTATTTAATCCTTCCAAAATTATTGTCTTTATTTTCTAGTTTAACAATTTACTCAATCCTTAATAATTATTACTTACATTATGATAAACCTCATAATTGTATATGTGTTTTCAACTTAACCTGTTCCTTACAATATGATAATCGTCAAATATATATAATTACATAATGTTAACCAAAATCCAGTTTTGTGTCACCACCCACGCCTAGAACCATCCTAGATCCAAATCCAAGGCTCTATCAAGCGCCAAGAGGGATCAAAGCTCCCGAGGTGCAAACCTCTTCTCAAGTATTGCACTCAAGGAGCTATTCAAGGAGAGGTTTGCACCTCGGGAGATTTGTTCCCTCTCGGCGCTTGATAGAGCCTAGGATTTGGATCTAGGCTGGTAGTTATACAAGTTAAGGGTAATAGTAGGGGTTAAGAGTTTGAGTTCAGGATGATAAGTTATGAGGGTATTAGGGGTTAAATGGTTACTTTATAGGGGTTATAATGCTTTATGAATATTGGATATATAAGGGTTATTGCATCGAGAGTAACGAAGTGCTCTACAACCTAGTATGGGGGAGATATTATCATGTTATATTACTAGATGTTGTCACGTTAAGTAATATAACGTTCCCAAAAAATAATAAGTAAAAAGTAACTAAAAAAAATCATGTCGGTTCACAAGTTACCAAAAATCAAAAGTATTTAAAAAAATTAATGTTGGCTCATAATTTAGAAAAAATAAAAAGTAATTAAAAAATCATGTTGGCTCATAAAATAAAAAAATTAAAACCAGCATAGATCCATCTTAAACTTGGATCTATCAAGCATCGAAGGGGAACCAATTTCTTGATGTGTAAATTTTTTTCACACGTAGAAAATTTAAGATAAAAAATTTACACCTCAAGAAATTGGATCCCTCTTGGTGCTTGATAGATCCAAGTTTAAGATGGATCTATACTAGTATATTATAAAACAAATTTCCACAATTATTTTCAATGAATCAAAACATATCCCTAAATCAATTATATATGGGTAACAACTACAAACTTTACTTTCTATGACTTGGCCTATAAAAAAATTATACATGAGAAAGTCTATATGGGAAACACCTATAAATTTTACTTTCTATAGATTGGAGAGTAAAGAAAAAACTCTTACATGTAAAAGATTTTAATAATAAGGTACTATTTATCATTTCATCATTAAAAACTATTTATAAGGACATTTATATCTAGTATACAACAATTATTACAAAGAGAATGAGGTATTTTACAATCTAATATGATAAAGATGTTGTCAAATACATGAAAAACGCTTAATATGAATAAATCTCGGATGCAAGTGACTCATTGTTGGGAATGGGATGCACTTATTCCACATGTGTATGATGATGGAAAGGGATACAAGTGACTGCACAAACACACTACTTGACATGGATTGGACCAAGGAAAGGAAAAATTCAACAACTCAAGCATGGAATAGGGGAGTTTGAGTCGAGGCCATGCACATTGAGTCTAGGAGTCGAACAACGAAGTTAATTAAGGTTCAAATGAGGATGTGTAAAGAATTTGGGCATGGACTTTTATCTTGTCAACAACCATGGGAACCTATAGGAATGTAGGCCATGATCGAATGAATCCTCCAGTGCACGATCGAAGGGGAAATTGCAACATGAGGAAAAGATGGAAAACTCAAGGTCATATTATTGTGAATGGGTTGAAATGATTACCACTGGCTTTGTGTTTAAACCATTCCTTAAATTTCCCCATTCGTTGGATGGAGGGATTGCTAGTCCCAATGCGAAGGAATACGCTAGCAATATTTCTCCAAGATATCTTTGGTGCGTTACTTTATTGACACAAGATCGAGGTCTATGTCTATTAGTAGCTTATTATCCCATTTGGACCACTCTTATAATGGATCCAAGATATAGGGTCTGAAGTTGTCATGGTTGCAGCAGGGAGCATCAACAATACCCTTATGGTGAGGCATCGAGCCATTTTTTCTACAATGATGTCCCATTTCACATTGAAAAATAAATTGACACAATAGAATCCAAGGATCTCAAAGGAAATACATGGGGGAAAGTTCGAAGTCTCACTCCCTATTGGTTGGTTAAAACCATTCTTGCAAAGGTGTTAATGGAAAAAAAAACTCATACACATAGACGCCTTTCGAATCATCAATAGAGTTAGTGATGACATAGATAGGATGCACCATCAATTGGATGATCTTGTAGACGCGCGAAATGCATCATTTCAACTTCCAAATGGTGAGATGGAGATTTGGGGGGAGCATGTAGCATCATTTACTCTGAGGCCAATAAGCCGAATTCTAAAGGGTAGTCTCTTATGAGCACGGGTTTTGTTTTTATCTAAAATTTCAATAGTTTTTTGGGTCTTAGTAGTTTATGTATCGACCTAGTTTCCCATTACTGGATAAGTCTTTTACTCTATTTTTGTGAAGTCTATATCCCTATGATTTCGGTATCATAAAGCTTGGTTTCCCTGTTACAGGAAAGCTGATTTTTGTTCCTTTAAAACTTTAAGACAGTGGCTTTGAATATATGAGTGATCATCTAAACTATGCTAGCCTAGTTTCCCTTAGGTTAGGCTAGCCATTTTATAGTGTGTGTGTGTGTGTGTGTGTGTGTGTGTGTGTGTGTACACACACACACACATGAGAGAGAGAGAGAGAGAGATTTATATTTACATATAAATATAATATTTACATAAAGTATTATTAATTATCTTTTCATTTATGTTTAATCTTAATCCATTTTAAATGATAAATATTTATATTTCATTTTTTTATACAAGATACTTGACTTAACATAGCGATCTCAACATTAAACAAATATTTTTGGTCTTATTCCACCTATATATTTCCACTAGTTTGTGAACATGACCATTCCCATAACATTCCCTCCTACCCACAAGATCAAGACCTCCTCCTCATTATGTTGCTTCTTTATTTCATCGATGGCTACCCCTATATCGAAGTAGGGGGTTGTGGGAATTCAATAAAGAATTTTCCTACTAGTTATAGGTCAAAGATTTTGTTTGTGGTTGTGGAAACTGCCTTATGTGGTTATGGTTGTTGAACCATATCTACTTGAAAAATGAAAATGAGTGAGTGAATCATTCAGAACCAATTACCAAATGCAAATTAAGAACCCACAACTCTCGAATCCAAGCAGATATTCATAAACAAACGAGAAATCAATTTCTGTTCTGAATCGAGGGAAAGCTAACACATATTTCATTAAATTTGGAATTAAATAATGGATCTAGAATTCCAAAATAACCAAAAAATCTCATTTATAGCATTGTTTTTGGACATAGTACTATTGTAAGAGTCCCCTCTTCTATTGTCCGAATTTATGTCAATTGTATTTTCCCTATCATTTCATATCCTTTGGAGTCTATCATCCATTTTTCTCAAGTAGATTTTACAACAAATTTTTACACTGCATGAAGTTTTTTCTTGGGTTGTCCATTCCATTTCCATTACCATTACTAGACTATGAAATAACTATAAATTCAAATTAGGAAGGAGATTTGCAAAAATTAGATTAAAGAGAATGGTTGTAGGTGAGAAAAGAGGATGGAAAGGATAGAACCATTACCCATTATGTTTTTTCTACTTTTCATGCTTACGAAGCCATGATTGGACACATTTTGCACACACTAATAAGCATTGTATGGGTTGGATTTATTGAGGGGGCTATGGAGCAGTGAAGGGAAATTCCTTCCTTGTATTGTGTGGGGTAATAGACTTAAGTTCCATAGTTGGGATGGTTGAGTGAGATCCCTATAAATGATTAGAGGTGGGTAGTTTGTATAAACATGAGAACTGTCACATCCCCAACGTCCTCAGTGGCCTATCACGACCATGGGGGATTTTTTTTCTTCCTTTCTACTTATGATACCAAGACATTACTATCTAACAAAGATTTATTTTACTGTGCAATAGCCTACGCCGCATGATCTCAATACACTAGCATGACTCTGTGTGCAAATCACTATATCCCATATGCTATACTATGCAAACTATCTTAACCTCATGCACTTATACCCTTATCAATTCCTTTATTGTGCAACTACAATGCGCATGCAAAATCATACCACGATGCAACCCACTACGTGACTGCCTATAACCGATGTGTGACTACGACCGCATAGGTTGACCACTACATGGCAACTTAGCTTGCAATGACTAGTCACTGACTTCCTACAGAGTTTGCACTGCTTGAGTAATGACTTCATACACATACAATCAGCTATACGCAAGTAATTCATGAAGTGAAATATCATATATTCAACACTTCGATACCAATAATTATGTTTACTTATAACTAAGCAATCTCATATTCACAATCATTGCTTTCGACATGTACTTCATCAATTTTCAATAACACTCATACGATGGAAATGAATAACAACAATGAAACATCAAATAACACTTATCTTGAATGAAGCTTCTCCAAGCAACTGACTATGCAAAAGCAATGTTCCACCCAACCGTAGGCACTCTATCTAGCATATACTATTTTTGCTAAGAGGCCACCCTCGCAATGGCATGATTACCTTAAGGAAAGGGGAACTATCCAAATCTCACTCATATTCAAATAGGCACAAGGCCACAACCAAGCCATCCTCTGTTGGGTTAACATGATGTTAAAGTCATGCAAACTCAATTCTCAAGCCAAACCAACATCTGCTGAGTTAACATGATTTTCTACATACTAGAGGGGAAATTCTAACTAGGGACTCCCCACAGAGTTACAGGCACCTCATGCAGACTCGGTTAGCTTGGGATCCACAATACCCACCCCACACAACACCAGGAAGGTACCCTTCACCGTTGAACGATCCCTCCATCATAACCTTCCTTTGGGTGATATACTAGTGTGTGCGTATAACTACCACCAAAACCCTGTTATTCCACCCAAAAGTCACAACCCTCATTAATCCCTTAGCTAGTTTGGCACTCTACACCACTCTGGTACTCAATACCAACAATCAACCTCATGTAGACTTGGTTAGTTTTAGGTCCACAATACCTGCTCCACATGACACCTTGAAGGTGTTATTCCAGTGTGTGTGTAGAAAGACCATCCAAATCCCTCTACCCCACCAAGAGATATCGTAACCGCTATTGGATTCCAATCCACTCAGTGCTCAACACTTTGTTCACTCTTTAGATATTACAATAGATCAAGTAGGACATACAGTTAGATTTGGTTTACCTCCAGAACCATAGACACCTCACACAAACTCGGCTAGCTTGGGGTCCACAATACCCACCCCACACAACACTAAGAAGGTAGCCCTTCACTGCTCAATGGTCCCTCAGGCGTCACCTTCCTCTAGGTGTTATACCAATATGTGAGTAGAAAGACCACTGAAACACAAGATCATCTTCCTATAGGATTTATTTTCCCGAGGCTTACAAATCTTTGCTGCGCACAACCAATGGATCCCCGGAATTACTTTAGTCACTATCCAACATACCACTCTACTATAACAGTATTAACGAGCGGTTATACTCAGGCTGACATCAACAATAATGAACTAGAAATTCTAGGTGCACAACTGATACTATGAAGACTTTACAATTGAGGGTACTCTCATGACCATTGGGTGTGCAACTGAGGATAGACAACTTCCCCACTTTGCTAAAACTTACTCAGACACATCTAGAAACATACTCTATTACACAAATATTCAACATGGATACAGGATAAACCAGAACAAACTAACAGCTGGGAAATTCGATACCACTTTGATGCCTAGATCAATAGAGGAACATATAGTAGTTATGCTCTCCAGTTTCCTTTTTTACTCATAGTCATGACTACGAACCATAGCTTATATCCATTCTCCATTCTATCACTATTTAGTTTAGGCTTCCTCTTAGGAAATGATCGAATCCTCCTCCACATATGAGATTGCTAAAATTGGTCGATGGATGATATATGAATTGAACTCAAGACATGGAGAGATAGATACACCCATGAGAGATTGTGTTACTTGTCCATGGAACTGATTAACTGATTGTCTGATAGGATGACTATCAGACTTTCTGACAAACTTACTACGCCAAGCCCCAACTAACAAGTAATTTAAGGATGAATTCAATTTGACTATATGCTTACTGACGAGGGTTTTTAATTACCTTCCAATAAGCTGTTCATGATCACGCAGTGAGTGATGAAGATGGTGGAGAGGAAGACTGTGTTAAAAAAGGTTCCATCAAATCTAAATAGGGATGATGGCCTTAAGCTTAACGAGAGTTGGCGCCCCATAATTCGTTGTCTTAGAAACAATAATCCACACACAAAAAACAATAACTCTAATAATCTATAAAAAATTAAATAAAATTAAAAATTTAAAAAAAAAATTAATAATAAACCTAAAATCAACTATGGATTTGATAATTTTAATAACTTTAATAAAAAAAATTTACAAAAAAACCTTTAAAAATTTAAACTCTTAAATAAAAATATTCTAAATCTTATAATTAATAAAATTTTGTTTAAAATTTTTAAACCAAATATAGCCTTAGTAAAAAATTTATGATTCTCTATTTTTTTTATTAAATAACTTCTTCAAAATTAATTATTAATTTAATTACTCTAAAAATCATTTTTGAAAAATTATTAATTATTAATTTAAATTAAACTTAGGGACTTTATAAACTTACAAGTGATATAGAACCTAACTTAATCATTAAATTAATGTATTTTTAAATAATAAAAAATTTTAATCATAAAAATTTTAGATTTATAATTCTAATAAACTAAAAATCTTTTTATAATGATTAATAAAAATAATTAAAAATTAACTTTATTTCATTAATTAAAGAAATATTTTAATAAAATTCCCTTTAACCCAATTAATAAGTAAATTTAGGTTTTTATTAAGTAACTTTTATTTAATAATTTTAACTAACAATTAAAATTAATTTAATTTACTAAACTATAGGCTATTTTCCTATTATAGTTTACTCTTAAGATTAATTTTTAATAAGTCTGTTATTGAAATAAAAATAAATTAGTAACTTATTAACCTCTTTACAAATAATTAAAGAAAACTAACTAATTAATAATAAATTATTAAAAACTAAAAAATCTAAGCAATTAGGATGTCAGCTAAGCTAATAAAATTTAATTAAAAATAATCCCACACTTATAAATGCTATCTTCCGTACTTAATTGAACCTTGAGACACTCTCTCCTGATGATGAGCCCTACTTTGTGGCTTGAAACGTCGAGAAGAAATTCAAACTAACGCAGTCTTCCTCTCCACCATCTACCTTCCAATAATTCATAAATCAACCAAAAGATGTTCATTAATTGTCAAACCGAGGTTTATGTAAACTTTAGAGATACCAGACAAGATATATGTTAGACACTGCAACTGAAGCTGGTTTATAAAACTAAGGTTGTGATTTTCCTTGAGAACCGTATCGATGAGAGATTAAAACCCTGGAAAGAGTGCTTTTAACTAATTTAGAATAACCCTACCAATCCATGACAGGAAACCACTAATTACATTTACAGCAAACTTCATCTAAATTCTCAAGTGCACAAAAGAAAATGCAGAAAGCAATTAACTACTACAGATCTAATGTTCAACACTAAAAATGAAATGAACTAAATCTTCACTAATTATAATTGTAGAAAGAGAACCGATCAAATGCTTACCCCAACTAATCAATCCACTAAAATAAACAATCTACATGAGATTAATGATTCCACTATCTATAGCAACTTAAACAATTGAATAAAATACGAGTAACTACAGAGATCATCTACTGCTTCCAGGATAATTCAATTATTGATTTTGAGTTTATCAAGTCTTTCTCATTCAATCTTATAGTCCATATTAATCCACAATAAGAATTCCAATCATCAGTAATAACAAACAAATCCAATCCATAGATCTAGTAAACTATGAATAAATAAAACATTTCACTCACACACCAATTCTAACTAATGAAGTCACACAGAAATTAACCTACGCAAACACAATCACAATAAACTCATGTCCACCAAAGGGGGCCATGCCTTTGGAGACAGGGGCTGATAAATCCAACCACTCACACTACACCAATACTATGAACATTGAATGGAAGCCAACAACAACACAATTCTATTAATATGAAAATGAGTTATAGATGATCCATATTGTTCTATCAATTTTTGGCTAACCTCCCCAAGAGGAGATTGAGAGTTCTTATACATCCTTAGTCTTAACCATAAATCTACCGAGAGAATTAACAATTCAAGATTTGCGGTCTATAGTTACAACAGAATGCCAAATATAGCACGCCACTCTAACTCAATCTTCTTGTTATTACATAGACCAATTCAAGAGGTTGATGTTGTGGACATAGGACCGAATCTGATGATGGTGATCTATTGAACTAACATGATCCCAGGTTGGCATGAGATAATCAAGAGTGGTTACAAGCTAAGTCATTAGACTGCGAAACGTTTGAAGAACTTTCGCATCTTTCCCAATAATTTAGCTATGGAACTGTTGCGCTTGGTTCTGTAGCTCAAAACGAGATAATCACGGGACTTCAGATCTAGTTGTTTGCATGTTGTAATAATCCCATGACTCTTAGGATCAAGAATTAGGTTCCTCATCCAATGTCCCCTCGGTTCCTCATCTCTCCAAAATAGATTATGTAGCTCCTATAGGATTAAATAGGTTCCACATTTGCTTCTATAGTACTTTCCGTAGCTTCCAAAACTATAACATCCAACAAACATAAAATACCACAATGTTTTAGGAAATCATAAGTAGCATAAAATACCCCAAAACATCAGATAAATAACAAATACTCAAGGAAACATGATCAATTCATACCAATGCTAAGACTGACATATTTTTCATAAAATATCTTAGTGTAGTTATGGGAAGTAGGAAATGATATACAAAAAGGTGACAAAAAAGGGTGTCTAAGAAATGTCATTTTCACAACCCTTCATCTCCCCCCAACCAAAGGGTTTGCATGTCCCTCAAAATGGGACTATGCTTCACTATTGGAGGTACTTGGTGGATTGGGCTTGCATTCATCACTCCACTTATAAGAGTACTAACCCCTTTTTAATGTTGTGTAAAAACCCAATTGCTCGGTAACAAGATTCCATAACTCATTATCTTCCCTATCAGTCACATGACTCCAAAGTATAGGAAAGTGAAACCTGATTCCAATCCAATTGGCCTTGTGAATCTTCAAGCAGTCAAAATAAATTTGCAATCGATCTAATGCTCTCTCAAACATCCTATTGGTGAAAGGTTCTTTCTTTTGAAGCTCCCGATCTAGGGATCCAATCCTTCTTCTCAAGCATAACCTAGCTTCTAATTTATGAAGGGGAATCCAATTCTTGCATTCATGGAAAAATTTGGTTTAGGTTGATTCCAACAGGGTAACAAATGCTTGATCCTGCATAACCATGTTCCTTTCTGTGAACAATTTCTAGGGTGAAGGAGAACCCCTCACCCAAAGAATATCCTCCCAGTCTATAAATTATGAAAAGGACGCAGTGTTATTCCATCTTAATTGGTTCCACATGAAAGATACAAAATCCTTGAGTTGCACATATCCCACACAGGGGTTTGGTTCCCAATTACTATAATCAAGCATGATTAAGTTATGTAGATATAACTCACATAACAAGTCTCATTCTTCCTCATTACTCCTAGAAAAAGCTCTGATAAACTAGTCTTGTGTCTCAATCTAATCCTCAAACCATGTTGCTACTGTTGTAACTCTTAAAGATATCAATTTTTCTTTGAGTAACACACAGTATAGGTTAGAAGGGGGTCTCAGATTCCTCATGGAATGGGAAAGGTAACTCATGTATTGCTTTTCATATTTCATTTTTTCAATTTCCATACTAAGTCTCCTCGTGGCCAAGGCATAATCATGCTCTCTAAGCTGTTATGTTCATGTATCTTGCGCCTTCCTCTCTCCTTGATCCATGGCATCCATGAGTTATTATTCTAACTCTATTGATATTGCTTTTAATTTGTCCACAACGCTCTCTAAATTATGAATCCTGATGATACCAGAGAGCCTACTTCCACGAGTTCTTATGTCCATCTCTTCTTCCTCTAAGGATCGTTCATCTTGTTCAAGGTCTTTCTTTAAGCTACTAGTTCCAGCCCCCTCTTCTACTGATACTCTATTTGTCGTGTCGTTCCTGTTGCTACATGTACAACTTCCAATAAGGTCTCCATCCCCCTAGTTCCTTAATTCATTAAAATTCCCTTCTGAGAGTCATTAATTCTTTGGTCTTCTCTTGATATGTCAATTTTAGTTATTTGTAAGCCCTTTTTAATCCATTGTAGGCTCTTCTATATTTCTTTAGCAACAAGGGATGAAATTCCCTCAAAACCATGCCTCATTTTCTCCTTAGGGATTTTTTTTGTTCCAATTCTTGATCCCTGATTTCTACATCTGATAATTCCACAACTTCTTGTTGTTCGGTTGGTGTTGGTCCCTGTTCTCTGTCTAGTGACCCTAATTTTTCCTTCTTATTTCTTTCACCCCCCACCGATTCTGCAGAATCACCAAAATTTCTATCAATAGACCCCTTATCTTGAACTGTCATCTCCTCCTGAGCTCCACTGTCTATATGGATGGAAGATCATGACTTTGTCTTGGGTCAAAGAATTGGGGCAGTTGGGGTCTCATTTTGTGAACTCCTCTTCTTTTTAGATCTTAACACTTGGCGTGATTCAGGTGATGGAAGAATTCCAATGAAAAGCACCCATGTTTGATTTTCCTTCTGTAAAGCATCCTCAACCAATAATCTTATTAACCCATGGCGGGATAAACTAGTCTCAGGGTTGTTACTTTCCTTAACCATCCGACACAAGGATTCACATATTTAAGCTATGATTAAGTGACTATTCAACCATAAATTATATAAAGTCAATAAACTATAAAGTCCAATATATAACAATTCTATGTTCTGACCTAAGAATGGTTATACATTTTGAAGAATGGCATCATGATCTTCTATACAATTTCCATTGTCGCCGCTTGGAATTTTTCCTACTCTTCACTTGCTTCAACTACAAACGAGTTGCAATGACCAAATGACTATATTGGGCACATATAACCTCTGGTTGGTAGTCTTGAAAAATAATTTGGTCATTACATTTCTTTACTTCTTCAAAGAAATGTCCCATTATAACCATTGAACTCATTGCATATGTATAATTTGAGGGATCTTTAAATTCTTGCATCAACATGCTTTTCGACCTAGTGAATCACAAAAGGTCATAATGCACTTTTTCTAGATTGTTTTCTGGTGCAATGACAACAAAGATGTCACCTTCTCTGACCATATCGGAAACATGATCATAATCCTTGTCAATCAAAACCATTTCAATGTCGAACTCTACATCACTCAAATTTCGAAATGGGGGTAATGGTGTCAATTCTTCGTGTATCCATGGTTTGATGAATTTGTTAGTATAGTTTTGACACTTATCAGTGGACTCTACATCATTAATACATGCAAGACAAAAGCAAGAGTACTTTTGTTTCTCAATTGAGTGTATGTTTGTCATTTTCTCACTCCTAATGGAGTGTAAACCCCTTGTTCCAGGGATTGCAACATAATTATATGGCACCAGTCTATCAAACTCACCCATTGAAATATCCCAAAAGAAATTGCTCAAGAAAAATGTAGAATGCATGCAAATCAAATTTCACATTTAAATAAAAAAATCAATATATATATCTAAAAACATACATGTACATCTAAACAAACATAGTAAATAACTTTATTTAAAAACATTAAGGGTCATTTCAAAACAATTAGCTTCTCACATGAACCATCCTTTCATTGAATTCATGGATTAAATTTTGTTTGCACCAATTAACAACATCGATTGAGTTTACAAGTCTAGAAGCAAAGGGACTCAATTGAAATCTCCTAAGTGCACGTTTTATGCAAGCCCCAACAACATCATGTTCTCCTTTTCCATGCCCTGTTTAAAAAAACTCCATGTGTAGCAAATGTTCATGTTGTTATGAAGGCAATACAACCATAAGAATGATCATGTTGATTTAAACTGACCATAAGCAACCATCTGACCACACCCAATGTCCTTTAATAGTGACCTCTCATCTCAATAATTAGTTATAAATAATATTAAAACAATGTTAAAAAAACATGTATAATATGTACGATCATCACTATGTAGAAATGATACTCCTTAATCATTTCATGATTATTTTCATTACTATTAGAACTATCGACATCGAACTCTTCATGTCTATATCAAATATACACAAGTATAGAGACCTAGTCTGAATGATAATACTCACTTTCTATCTCCTTATGTGGAGTGAAAGTGCAATTCTTAGTGAAATCAACCATTGATAATATTGTTCCTTTTGGAAATACATCTCGTGATTTCCCGAATTGTAAATCCTACCATCGTTCCGTATGAGAATGCTTGATATATCTATATATTTTCTCCCTAAACTTATCCATAAAATATGTCACCGAAACATCATCTTCAAGTAAATCAATTTTTTTTTATTGTTGTCATTGAGTATGTAACAAGAGTGTACTTAACATATTCATATCTCTTTCACTTCACAGTGAGATTTGACAATCAAAGATCATTTGGACCAATGGGGTACTTAGCATAAAAAAGTGCCAACTGAGAACATTCTTTGCATTTTCTACCGCAAACACATTCTTTCTTATAAAATAATTGATCATTCTCTCGTGCACATAATATCTTAGATAAAAATTCACGAACACTGGAAGGAGGGGGGTCATTTGACCAATATTGTATGCTAAAATTTAGAAGTGTTTCATAATATAATTGGAATTATACATGGTACTAACAAAAAAATGTGTCATAGTTCGTAATTGGGCTAAGACAATCTTACTCCTCTTTAAATTTCCTGTGAAACTTTCAAAGGGTGCAACAAGATCCCCAGTTCAAACGTGGGCTCAGTCAAATCTTAATCCTTATTTTGTAACAAGTAGTGACATATAAATTTTTTACTACGTTCTATCCAATTCGGAGCTCTGTAATCTAGGGTTTGAATTTTGGATATGCGCATTTCTGAAGAGTGTTAGGGCTGATCTGGCCCACGCTGGAGGTTCCTCCCGAGATCTGCCTCTGCCACCATTGCCCCCAGAGGTTGAGGCGTTCAAAATTTTGATTGTGACCTACCTTAAGAAGAAAACAACAGAAGCCTCATGATTTGTCAAAAGGCTGGATGATATTTCGATAGTTTCTCTTCCTCCTAAGAACCCGATGAAATGTGCTCTCACCTTAGTGGAAAAAGCGTTAATAGGGAAGTTCACGGGATTATGGCCCTCTCCAAAAACCACTGAAGCCTGGGTTCAAAAAAATTGGTGACCCCTTATCTCGAACAATGTCACTTCTTTTTTCTTGGGCAGAGGTTTCTTCCTATTCAATTTCATCTCCAAAGAAGACCGAGACCTGATCTTCTGTAATGGACCCTACTTCATGGGACCTCAAGGTTTGCATATTAATATATGGATCCCTGAATTTGATCCTTCTGAGGATGTCCCAACGACGGTGCCAGTTTGGGTCCGGCTGCCAAATCTCCCAATACATTGTTGGGATTGGGATTCTCTACAACACATTGGGAACTCCCTAGGGAATTTTATAGATCGATCAGATCCGAAGACGCATTATTCTTGTGCCGTATCTGTGTGGAGGTGGATCTAGAGGTATGTTTACCAGAAGCAATCAAAATTACTGTGGGAATTTGGACACACATACAGAAACTGGAATTCGAACAACTCCCCTTTAAATGTAGGGGATGCCATGAATATGGTCATTTTGCACGTAACTGCCCTAAGAAGTCCCCTCCTACAGCAGAAAAGGAAAAGACAGAAGGTTGGAAACAAGCAAAAAAGGCCAAAAATAAAGCGGGATCTGGTCCCTCAGCTCCCATATCTAAACCGATCGCTTCTGTAGGGACAACCAAATTCCCTCCGCCTCCTGCTCACTCCCAAGGGAACAATTTTGCAATCCTAAGTTCTCATGCGGAGGCAGTGCGAGAAGTGGAACCAGATCTGCAAAAGGTAGTGAATAAACCCTTAGTAGTCCTTACTAATACTGAAGTCTTGGCTACAAGGAACCTAGAACTCGCAAAAGACTCCCAACCAGAAGAGCAAACCTTAGAAGAATCAGAAGAATCAGAAGGGGAATTCGTAGAATCACAAGTGAAAGAAAAAAATCCAAAAAAGGGCATAAGACGGATCGGGAAAGAAGGGAAGACACAACATACAAAGACAAGCTGCAAGGAAGTCAACCTACTTTGGAAAGAATGTTGTCTAAAAGCTCCATATCTACCCGAAACCAGACTCGGGGCCCCAAAGGAGCCCAAAACTCTCACAAAAGTAAGTAATGAAGGTTGTCTCCTGAAATTGTAGGGTTCTGGGTATTAATCTAAAATAAAATGCTATGAGAGATATTATACATATGGGAAGCCCAGATTTACTCCTAATATAGGAGACAAAGAGGGAGGATGGAGATTTCCTCCGAAGTAGTAACACTTTTTGGAAAAAAGGGAAATGCTTAATAGTCTCCTCCAGAGGAGCGTAGGAATTGGCACTCTCTAGAATGAAGCGGTTTTAGATTTGGTGCAATAGTGATTGGGATCTCACTAGATATTTATGCAATTCCAACATAAGGCTTCAAAATCCGTGGTAAGTCTGTTTAATATTTATGTACCAGTGTGATTTGCAGAAAAGAAAATCTATTGGGATTCCATTCGCTCACTTGCAAATGAAATACGCCTAGAAAATATCATTTTGGCCAGAGACCTAAATCTTACCCTCAGCCTTAATGAAAAAAGAGGTGGGGTTAGATTTAGAGACATGTCTAGAGAATGGGTAGAAGACCTAATGCAATATTGGGATCTGATGGACATTAAGCCTTAAAAAGGCACTTTCACTTGGACAAACATAAGAATAGGACCAGGGCATATTGCAACAAGGTTGGATAGATTCATGGTCCAGAGTTCCTTCCTTCTGCTGGGCTTGGAAGAAATCTCTTTGATCCTTCCTATGGGGGTATCCAATCACAGGCCTATTCTACTAGAGTTAAAAGAAAGCACCAACCTTGGACCTATTCCTTTCCGTTTCAGTCCCCTTTGGATCTCACATCCGGATTTTTTGGACAAAGTTCGATCGGTTTGGAACACTCCAGTATTTGGCTCTCCATTCTATGTTTGGGAAGAAAAACTAAGAAGATTAAAAGGAGAGTTAAAAATGTGGGCTAAAGGACTACCTTCTCCCCTAGAGGGAAGGATAGAGGTGCAAAGCAAACTTGCAGACTATTAGTTAGAAATGGAAAGAGCAGAAATTACTAAGGAAACTGCTATGCAAGGAAGAAGCTTTACAAGCCTCATTGCACAAAGCCTCCGTGCATGAAGAAGAATTGCGATGTCAAAAATCTCGAAGCCTCTAGCTCAAATCAGGAGACAAAAACACCTCTTTCTTCCACAAACAGGCCCAAGCCCGACGCCACTTCAACAATGTTAAGGAAGTTCAAGTCCAAGATCACACAATCTCTAACTTTCCTAGCATAAAGAATGCAGCCCATCAACACTTAAAACATCTGTATACAGAGGGTGGCTACAATGGTCCAATGGATGATATTTTAGACTTGATTCCCATATTACTAACGGAGCGAATTATTCAAAATCTTACTAATCCAATTACTAGGGAAGAAATCAAGCTTTCCCTAAAATAAATGGAACCTGATAAGGCACCTGGTCTGGATGGATTTATGGCTAGATTTATAAAAGTGTGTTGAAAAGTGGTTAGTAAATATTTGCATAGGATGATCCTTAAGTCCCAATCCTGTTTGAAGATTGGAGGAAGCACAAATTCAACATTTCTAGCTTTAATCCCAAAAGAATTTGGGGCGAAAACCTTTGACTGATTTTTCCCGATCTCTTTATGCAGTATTGGTACAAGTTCATTACAAAAATAATTGCCAACAGATTAAGGGAAATCATGCCAAGGATAATTCTTGCTAATCATGGAGGTGTTGTGAAAGGTCAACAAATCATGGACAATGTCATTCTAGTTCAAGAGGAAATCCATTTAAGCCTTTCGAGAAAAGAAAAAGGAATGGTGGTAAAGATAGACCTTGCAAATGCTTTTGACCGGGTAAGACACTCCTTTCTATTTGTTGTTCTTGAGCGATTTGGTTTTAATGCAAGCTTCACATGTTGGATTAAGGCATGCATAGGAGAGCCATGGATTTCCCCATTGGTGAATGGGAGAGCTACAGAATTCTTAAAAGCATCTAGGGGACTTCGACAGGGATTTCCTCTCTCCCCTTTATTGTTTGTTCTTCAGGGTTCAGCTCTAAGCTTTCTCTTGGAAAAAATACGTCAGGATCAAGATCTGCTTGGGCTTCGTTTCGCTTGTGGAGTCCAAGATATAAACCATGCCTAATTTGCCGACAATACCTTTCTCCTTGGAGGAGCTTCCTCCCAGGTGGTTGTTGTTTTTAAATCTAACCTTGAATTGTTTTGTGGCATTTCATGAAGCCGCTTAAATTCAAGTAAAAGCCAAATATTTGGATGGAACATTTCTGCTAGGGAACTAAGCAACATAGTAAAAAAATTTGGCTTTCAAGGAAAACTTCACTTGTCTTCCTTTAAATATCTTGGTCTTCCTATTTTTCAAAAGGCACCTCGGAGTAACGACTGGCTCCCCTTGGTTGAGAAATTCAAACAACGACTTCTCTCCTAGGGAGCACACTGGTTGAATCTTACAAGCAAATTGGTTCTCATAAAATATGTTTTGTCAAGCCTCCCCATTTACTAAAGCTCCCTCTTATTAGCACCTACACGAATCCTGCATATAATGGAAAGAGAAATTCGTGAATTTTTCTGGAAGGGAGGAAAGCTAAACGAAAAAAAAATCCCTCTTTTTCGCTGGCCAAAAATTACTAAATCCTACAAAGAAGGAGGACTTCAAATCAAGGACCCCAAAGCACAAAACCTTGCTCTAGGAGAAAAAATTATCTGGCAACAAATATCAGGTAAATCAACTTGGGTCAACAAAGTTTTACTGAAAAAATATATTCCAACCTGTAGGCTGCGAAGTATGGACTCCACTCCTAAGACGCTTTCAGGTTCTCCCATTTTTCAACTTTGTAAAAAGGCTCTTCCTTTTTTTCAAAATTAGCTCTTCTGGATCCCAGGAAATGGAATGAAGATATATCTTTGGGAAGACCGAATAATGGGTAATGATCCCCTTTCCAGTTTTTTGGAACTGGCTCCTCTGAAATTTTGGTTAGAAACTCAAGGAATTAAGTCTCTTTGGGACCTTTCGGCTTGGGACGAATTGGAAGGAAAATGGAGTTCATGGAAACATCTCCATCCCTTGGACCCGATTCTGCAATATTGGCACTCACTAATCTCAAATATCAAAGGAAATTCCCCTCTCACTTCTAGAGAAAAGGACACAAGAGGTTGGGGGAAGGGCTCAAGTCAGTACTTGATGGCTTAGCGTTATCAGGTTTTAAAGACCTCTTGCATGGCCTCTCCCAATCCATCCTTGTGGAATGCAATATGGAAAACTAAGCGCATCCCCAAAATCGATATCTTTATCTGGACGCGGGGTCATCAAAGCATTTTAACAAGTGAAAAATTGCAAGAAAGGGGTATTGTTGGCCCCTCAAGGTGTGTCCTCTATCTACAACAAGCAAAAACTACAAAGCATCTGTTTCTTGAATGCCCTGTCGCAAAGGAAATCTGGCATCAATATTTAGAACCCTGGAGTAATACCATTGCAATTACAGGAAATATCACGCCCTCTTCTTTCTAGATGGGGCTCTTTGTATCATCATCCTCTCTCCTCCAAGGGCTGGTTTAGACTAGCTTGGTTGACTCTTCCTAAATTTATACTCTGGAAAATATGGTTGGAAAGAAATACTTGAATTTTTAGAGAAAAAGCTTCCTCCTCAACCCAAGTGGTTTCCAAAGACTTAGGCCTCCTAAAGGATTTTATTCAAAGTAAATCTAGCATATCCAATTCTCCCTCCCTGCTTCCATAGGAAATAGCATGGGGATTTCAGCTGGGTCTCATCTTCTCTCAGTCTATTCGGACCAAGTTACAGGTTGAACAATGGAAAATTCATTTGGACGAAGAGAAATTCCTCCAATAGAAATACAAGACAAATCTGTATAGCCTTTTCTTCGATGGAGCTTCAAAGGGGAACCCTGGGGTGGCAGGAGGGGGAGGGATAATCCTTTGTCCTGATGGATAAATGGAATTTCATTACTCTTGGGGATTAGGTTCCGCAACTAATAATCAAGTAGAAGCTCTGGCTCTCCTTCAAGGCCTTCGTCAACTAAGGAAAAAAGGAATTATGCAAGTAAGAATTATTGGCGATTCTCAAAGTCTCATTAATATTATGGTCAAGAATTAAAAACCGACTGATATCCATTTAAAAAAAATAGTCTCCAGGATCCTATACCTACCCTCCCTCTTTCATAAGCTTCATTTCTTTCATGTGCTTCGCAAGAGCAACAAGGAGGCTGACCTAGCTACCAACATAGCAGTCACGTTGGCTCCAAGCTCTCTCCTCCTTAATGAACAAACTTTGGAGACAGACCTGATCCCCTAAAGGGTGTTGCGCTTTACCACTGTCGTTTGGTGGTTATCCACGTGAGTGGAGGAACTTGAAGGATAGGTGGTGGATAGCTAGCACATATCAAAACAGATGGCAAAGAAGGTGGATGAACTGGGCGGCAGGTGCATGCATGTGGAGAAATAAATGGAATACGCAAAGGTATGTCCTTACGGAGTTATTGGAATTAAATTTCAGTTGGGATAGTCTTTTCACTTATGAGAAGATAACAGGTGGAATGGATCTTCAGGTGCTCCAATACGCCTTCTTTTCACTTTAACACAAGCATTGTACTATTTGATAAGAATTGGGATCCAGGAGAGTACGAGCCTGCATCAACGGAAGTGGGAGTCTTAATGGGAGACCATGTCTGGATTGTTTACCATTTTCCTATCCAAGCTTGTTGGGATAATATGAAAGGAGAGAAGAAGCAATCTACCACCTTTCGTCTTGCGCTCTACCTCTTCTTCTCCATTTTCAAGAGGTTTTCAATGAGCCTTTTTGTTGGGCGCATAAAGCAACTGTATAGAGAAGGGAGCAAGGGAATGGATTCAAGGAAATGAGATCTGAGACTGTTTCTTGGAGCACGAGGTTGCGTCCATGTGGAGATGTATGCAGGCGTTGAAAGAGGCCATGAAAGCACATAAATGAAGCACCATAAGGCTCAAGGATAAAGTGGAGAAAAGGTTGTAGAAAATGGAGGAAAGGATGGAGAAAATGGAGGAGTTGGTTCATGAGACCCGATTAATCCAGCAAGAACTCGCAACAATGGTGGAGGCACAAATAGAGGAGCAGAATCAGGTGAATCAGGTTCTTTCCGACATAATTCTCCAGGTGGAAATTCAGTTGGGAACCATGGCTTTTGAAGCCCATGTCCTCCAAGAATTAGAAGCCTACCCAAAGCATGATGATCGCAAAAGTCCAGGAACTTCCCCTGGAAAATAAACAGGTCTTTAAAAGATGTTGTGCAGTCTCCTCTTGGGACAGTTCGTATGTTTAATAAGTCTTTTAGTTTTTAAAGGTGTAGTTAGGATTCTAGTTTTCCTTCTTATGGACAGTTTGGAAATTGCAAGTTCAGTTTTGCATTATGATACTTTACTGCATTGTCTTGAATACTAGTATGTAACTTTCCAAATGACTTCACATTTGGGTTTTTGATAATACAAAATTTTACTCGTTCTTGTGAAAAAAAAAACGTGTCACGAATAGTGATAGGTCTGACACAACATGGTTTAAGCTTCAAAAATGTTCTAAGGGAAATCTTTACATTAACATTTCTTCCCATAAAATTCTAGAACATCTACACTTGAGCGACCTTTGTATATTTGGCATGAGTTTCATAAACCCATTAGATATATGACGCCGCACGACGTCCTTTTCATTTGGTAACACACAAGAATTTAAATGCCAAAAATCTTTCACCCTATCCCTATCTGGAAGTCTATCTTGATAGAGTCACCTACAGACAGCAACCCAACATGCAAGTTCATCATCCTCATCTAATTGAATCCTAAATTTTGTATGCCTCCATAAAAAATTTCTTGATTTTTTTAATGCTCTTGCAATCATTGACATCAAACGACCTGATGCTACGCTTTTTGCAAAAACACCTATTAGCAATGCTCCATGAGCAACCTTTTCAACATGAGATCAATTTTTACAAGTGTGGCAAGGGTCGAGGTCACATTTTTTGTTACCATCTCACTTCCTTTAACCTCTTTTCTACTTTTAATGCCCAACAATTGAACTGCATTTCTTAGACCTTTTTGCTTTAAGAATCTATGTAACAATTGAGCTTATGCTATGACATATTTACCTTCAATTTTTTTGTTTAACATATCTTTTGCTTTAGATCAAACTGTGCAATTGTGCATTGATGGTCTGAATTCTTCAATTTTAGTTGAATCTATATTCTCCAAAAAATTGTCTTCAATGACAATATTGCTGCAACTTCCAATTAATCTCTGTGAGTTGCTAGGTCTCATAGGATCTTGTTGTGGGTTAGACGTTGACCCTACATAAAATATATAAATTTGTAATTTGAACTTGAGCATATATCTAAATAATTTTAAAATTTTGTGAACTTTTAAATCAAATATATAGAAACTAAAAAATTCAAAGCTTAAAAAATTCTCGACTCACCTATGGTGTTGACAATATCAACATTTTCTTCTTCATTCGTGTGGTCAATATCAACATTGACAAGTTGTTCACTCCAATCTCAACAAGTTCCTCAACATCTCTCATTTCCTCGCCATTGCCATGTATCTCCACATCTCTTTCATGCTCTCTATTTTCTTTTAATGCTCTCCTTTTTTATTGTAGTTTATTATTATTTTCCTCTAAATCAATACTCTTCCGATCGTACTTTCATTTGCAATTCCTTTGGTTTCCCATGTTCAAAAAAATTAGAAACCTAAAATCCAATTCTAAAATAACACAAGTGAGAAGCATAATAACACAAATGACAAGACAAATTGCAATATCTCAATGCCAAATTGTAATATGCCACAATTAAAATTGTGCAAGTGATGAGGCAAAATGCAATATTCCAAAGCCAATATAATAGAGCAAAAAATGCACAATTCATGTGACAAATTGCAATATCCCAAAGCCAAATTATAATATGCTAGAACCAATATTCCATAAGTGATGAAACGAATTGTAGTATCTCAAAGCCAAATTCTAATTTGCTAGAACCAATATTCCATAAGTGATGAAACAAATTGTAATATTTGTTTTCCTAGGGAAAAAAGTTGCAATATCCATTTTTCTTTTAAAAAAATTGTAAGTAATGAAACAAATTGCAATATCATTTTTTCTTTACTAAAAAAATTTGTAATATATATCGTTTTTTTAGAAAATAACTTTTGTACCTTTGAGAAAACAATTGTAATGTAATATCCAAAAATCAAATTTCATACCTTGCAATATCCCCAAAACAAACATCACACTTTTTATTTTATGATATTTTGCACTTTGGAAGGCACATTGAATCTAATCTTCCGATCAAGAATATATACAACTCTCGCCCAAAATATTGGATTCCCCAAGATTCTCAAGGAAGATTTTGTTGGCTTGCATAAATTCTTGGAGTAAAACCCTTGGCCAAGAGATTTTTAAAACTCTAGCTCGAGAGTTTTTTAAACTCTAAGCCGATGATATAAAGTAAGTAAGGGTTAAAATAATTCTCAGCTAAGAGTTTAAAAACCCTCGGCCAAGAATTTAAAAACCCTCGATCGATATATTTTGGTCAACGAAAAGACTACGGTTTTATGCAGTTTTCATAAACCTGCAACTTTGGAAATGCCAAACCCTTGCAAATTTTAAATCTTATATATCGAACTTGGTAGCAATGGATTCACAATTGAATCTACTTTCTAACGATATCAGAATTAATGATTTTCATTAAAAAATTGTATTTATTAATAATTGTATTCTAAACTTTATCAACTAAGAATTTTACCATTTTGAAAATCACTTGAAATGAAAATTCAATATCTTCAAAATGGCAACACAAAAAAAAAGAAAAAATCATAATGCAATTCCCCTCCCTGTCCTCATCAAAAATGTATTTTTAGTTTTTTTATTGAGGATGGTATCAAAAATAGAATTGGTGGATTGTAAAATGTGTTGAAACATTATTGGTTTTTTGTCTAACTCTATTTTATTAAATTATAAAAATTAGTGATTAAATTTGAAAATTCCCCCAAAATAGTCCTTGCACTATTGCAATCTGTGTAGATTGTGACGATATAATTTTTTCCCCAAAATAAATAGTCGTCTTTAAAAAACATGGTGGTTCATTAAGTCACTCATTATCCTTACCTAAAATTTTAAAGTATATAAAGTTAGTAAACACCGAATTTATCCCACTATATGTGCATAGAAAAAATAAATAAATAAACAAATATATATATATATATATATATATATATATATATATATATATATATATAAGTACAGAGCTAAGATAATTATCTACAAATCTTGTTTTTACTTCGAGGTGAAATTCTCAATGAAACTATGGGTTTAGAGAGGTTGAAGTTGAAAAAACATAAATTTTTGCAATTTTCTTTGTAAAAAACAAGCAAAAGTGTTTCCCAACTTCATGTTTCAACCTTAAGTCTCTAAAGATAAGTGATGCAATAGTAGGTGATAGTAGCATTGCTTCCATAGTTGCACTTGGTTTGAACCTTTTTTATTCCTTGCATTTAGGGTTCTATATTTTGTGACAACATGTCACATTAGTCCTTCTGCCATATGGCCTTAGCTTCCCTATCACCTTGAGCCTACAAACCATATCCTTAACAATCTTAATTAGGTTTACCCCCCATGAATTGGAGGACAGCTGAGCAAAAGAGAGAGGAAGAGCCATTTAGGTGACAATGGGTGGCCATTTTGAAGTTGCACAAAACTTATAGCCCTTTGATGCTTGGGACTTTATATCACTTAGGAGGTGCTGGATTTTGATGTAACATTTTGGCAATGTTTTCGGAGATATAGTCCTTTCTTCCAGATGATAAGAGTACTTTCTTGTAGATCATTTTCTCATTTTGTCACTTGATAGTTTGTTGTTTTGTAGCTAAGGAAAACTAACAAATACTTGAAGAACTCACCTTGGTGACTTGACATTTTTCTTGGGTATGAAGATTATGTGCATGCAGAATTTATTTCAAATTTGAAGATTTAAAGTGATGGATCATAGTAAGGTGTTAAAATTTAGGAAAAAGTTGTTTTTTCCTTTGGATTTTCCATGCACTCATGGATATGCACATCATTTTTAGCCTTGGGTTTGGACTCATCCAATTCCAAGATTTTAAGGACAAACCCATTTGGCTTGTGAGCATCTTACAACATTCATGGAGTTTATTATATATATTAATATTGTCCATGAATATGTTTTGATGAAGGTTTTTGCATTTTTTTTAATAGAAAGAAGGCATCGGAGTGGGATTGTGATTTCATCCCAAAAGAGATAAAATCATTTCCAAATTTTGATAAAAAAATTCAGAAATATTTGGTGCATAGTTATGATGAAGAGGAGCATATTTTAGATGTATATGATGAATATTTTGGGGTTGATATTTGTATTAAAATTGAAGAGAAGGTTACTGGATTTGATAATTGTCCATGAAATGGACATTTCAAGTTCTCTCTTGGTTGAAATTAAGAAGAGATATGATTCTTGTGAACACATGTAAAAATATGCAAATCTTAAAGATAAATTGCAGCCTTGTTCTCGATTAAATGAACAACTTCCATATTATATTTTATAAAGAGTAATGAGTTTGTTGAAGAATCTATTTCAACCCCACATGTAGAAGATATTGGTAATGAAGTGTCTACTTCATTCTCTCATGAAGACAAGGCTAGTGTAAGCTATAGTATTTTCCATAATTATGATTTTGATGATGTAATGGTTGATTTGGAGAATTCTGTTTCCATAATTATGATTTTGATGATGTAATGGTTGATTTGGAGAATTCTGTT
Source organism: Larix kaempferi (assembly GCA_027924585.1). Taxonomy (NCBI): domain Eukaryota; kingdom Viridiplantae; phylum Streptophyta; class Pinopsida; order Pinales; family Pinaceae; genus Larix; species Larix kaempferi. The sequence continues at coordinate 30,586,815 of BSBM01000753.1, read as the reverse complement.
TTTGAAGAGAAGCCTTAGTATGATAATAAGATATTGGTTGTATTTAATTCTTCATGTGATAAGAATGAGGGCATAAATGGAATTTTTTCGATTGATGAGCATAATTTGGTAAAGGGTCATTGGAGATTATTTTGGAATCTCATTTATGACATTGATAGGGATGATTGCTTGGAGGAAAATGTTGTTTTTGTACCTCTTGGACAACCGTGTGTAATAGGTGCATGTTCATAAATTTCATATGTTAGTTTATAGCCATGTTTGCACCTTAATGATTAATAAATTTTTCATATTGTGGATGTTATGATTGCAGAACATTTATAGCCATTTTCTAGCCTAAATAATTAAGAAAATTTTCAGAATTTTTATAGTGATGATGAAAGTGCTAGAAATTTTCAGCTATCTACATCTTTAGATTTTTGTAAATGTCATATGATTTTAGAAATGGAAGTCATGTTTTATGTGTTGGAAATTGTATGGAACAACATAAAATTGACTACGGATTTTATGACAATCATTTCCAACCATCTATTTATGAACATCATTTTATTTACAAATCTGGAATTTAATCTTATTTTTCATCCTCATGCTTGATAGAAGACTTTTTAATATTGGAGCGACCTACATCCTCAATATTTGAGGGTGTCAATGGCATCTTTCATCCATATCAACCTTTTGAGAGGCACAAATAAAACTTTTTGCAATTTGATGAGGGGTTGCCATATTCATTTTTAGAACATATTTCAGTCATCTTCAACATTATATTGAATTAGCATGTGTTGGAACATGTTGTTCATGTTCAAATTCTTGTATTGGCTGCTATTCATGTAATGCAATTTCATTTTGAAACCATGTTGTAATAGAAATTATAGTATATATAGGCCTTATTATTAATGTAACCTTGTTTTGGATCATAACCAAACACAAGAGTAGGGTTAATGGCTTTGGGGAGATGCTAGGGTGGCTACATTGGCTACTTTATTTCAGTTAGTCTTTTGTTTGTTTTTAAAGTTGTTTTTTGCACTGTTGAAACCAAGTATTTGAACTCTAGTTGATGTATATTTTAAAAAATGCATGTAATAATTATGTGGTATTTAGGGATATGAATTTAGCCATCCCACCACATTGTCTTGTTTCCTCTCGCTTCTTTATAACCCTTCTTGACTAGTCAACCATATATTTATGAGGTTCTCATACATTACCAAGAAGAGTATGTGTCCCTTTTTTTGTGGATGTGGAAGGAGGAGGAAGGTGCGACAGTGATTTCGAGGGTTTTTGAACACTGTACCTACGTTTGGAGTTAAGGAAGACGGTGGCCATCAGGGCCTCCTTGGAGTGTGGACTGGGAAGGGACATGAGTGTAGCCACTGGCGGCGAGGCTTTGGCCTCAACCGGGGCGATGGACAAAGGGAAAAAGACAAATTCGGGACATGACCCTGCCCTTGGGGCTGGGAGTGCGGAAGCAGGAATGAGTGGAGTGGTCAATCTTGATCAGGTCTCGGCAGAACCTAGGAAGCCTGGGCAATTCCTGCCGAAGGCTAAAAAGATCCCCAAACTTCAGATAAAATTAGAAAGAGTCAGAACCGACATACAATATATGAAATAACATGCGCTTGTAGGAAAATTTGTCGGGATTTGGCCGGCTGAGAAAGCACTGGTTTGGTGGATCAACACAACCTGGAAACCCCAGGGTCATTATGATCTACAACTCAGGGCCAAAGGGTTTTTTACAGTGATATTCTTTAATGAGGAGGATCGTACGAGTATTTTTGACAATGGACCTTAGTTCTTCAATTCTGCGAGGTTGTATATCCACCCCTAGAAGGAACGTTTCAACCCAGATAAAGAAAATTTAACTATTGCCCCGGTATGGATACGACTCTACTCTTTACCTACTGAATATTGGAAGGAGAAAATCCTTATGGAGATTGGCAATGAGCTGGGGACGTTCGTTAAAGTCTCGGAACAAACAAAGAAGATGGGATACACCTCGTATGCCCGCATTTGCCTCTATATGGATATATCCCAAGATCTTACGAAAGGAATTGACATAACTTGGGAGGATGAAGACTGATTCCAGGCTATTGATTATGAACAGATCCCTTTCCACTGTCGGAGGTGCCATGAACATTGGCATTTATTCAGGGATTTCCCGATTAATAAACAGCTTGGAGGGAAGATAGACTCAGAAGGAAAAGATCAAGAAGGATTCAAAAAAGTTGCCACCAAGAAACAACAAGCCAAGAAGGTTGGGGGCCCTAAAATTCATAAGAAAACCATGATCCACAACAGGTTCGAGGTTTTGCAATCGGGGGAAGAAACTAAGGAAGGCACGGAGATAAACAAGTAGGAAAAGGTAGAAGCACCTAACAAAAAGGTGGTGGAAAGTACTGTCATGGCTCCTACGATTGACGTAATGGGAGAAGAATGCCCATTGCCAAAGGAAGGCAGCGATGAAATGGAACTGGGATATCTGGACTTGGAGGGCCTGGAGGCGGCGTGCATAGTTGAAAATCCGATTCCTATCACCCCGCAACAGGTATCTCTCCTTGAGAAAGCTATCATCAAAACCAAAAATCGCAAATATCTGGGTATAGCTTCCAAACCTCTCAAGGAGTCCGATGGAAAGAAGATAAGAAGGGGGGGGAAGGGGGAGACGAAGCAATATGCAGAGAATTCAACTGATAGGGAAAAATATGGTTGCCTCGGGCCAGTATCCTACTATTGACGCGGCCCTAGCTTCCTCTACCCTAAATCGGTTATAATATGCGGATTACATCTTGGAATATCAGAGGCTGCAAGAGCCTCCTGAAGACCTATCTCCTAAGATGGAAGATTGAATTAGAGAAGCCCGCAATAGTTTTTCTCCAAGAAACTAAATGCTCTGAAGCGAATCTTCAATCCATTGGGAAGAAAGTTTGGAAACATTGTGAAGTCATGGTGATTGATACCATCAGTACTGCTGGGGGAATCGACATCCTTTGGAACCCAAAAGAGGTTAGTCTGTCAGATTGGATGGCCTCAAGATTCATCTTATATGCTTCTTTCCATATTATAGGAACCAATGTTAGAGGTTTTCTGTCTAATGTTTATGGACTGTCAATGGAAAACTTGAAGAACTCTTTCTTGGACTCCATGTGGAGCCTCAAAATAGAGACTGGAATTCGACCCTTGATCATAGGGGGAGACTTTAATTTGATTCGAAATCTCGATGAGAAGAGGGGGGGACTTCGTTGTTTGCACCCAAGCAGCGAGGAATTTTCAGAGGTAATCAAAACATTGGAGTTGATTGATGTCAAAACCTCCAATGTCTTGTACACTTGGAATAATAAAAGAGCAGGGGACAAAAGCATTGCTTCCAGGTTAGACAGGTTTCTGGTTTTTTAATCTATTATGATGGGAGGTGGGGATTTGATAGCAATTGTGATCCCCTTTGCTGGGTCAGACCATTGGCCGATCAGCCTGGAATGGCAGAGAATAGGGGAAAACCTCCTAAGGTCGTTTAGGTTTGAACAATTTTGGCTCCTTCACCCCGACTTTCCTGACCAAATGCGACAGTGGTGACAGACTTGTCCCCCTTTCACGGGAACTAGGATGTACCAGTTCCAACAAAAGTTAAAGTACCTTAAAGACAAAATCAAGAAGTGGAATAAGGAAACCTTTGGGAACATTTTCCAAGGTAAGAAGTTGCTTGATCTTAAACTACAGGAGGTACAAAAGGCGTCCATGACTCATGGCTATTCCACGGAGTTGAATGCACAAGAACAAAACCTTCTTTAGGAACTCAACCTTAAAGACCACCAGGAAGAACTCCTCTGGAAGCAAAAATCCAGAAGCCGCTGGCTGAAAGATGGTGAGCGTAACACAAAGTTATTTCATAAAGCAGCCATCCAACACCGTCATGGGAATAGGGTGGTAAGGCTCAAAAAGGAGGGTGGCAACGTGGTGGAAACTCAACCAGAATTGGAGCAAACCCTGAATGACTACTATGAAGATTTATTGGATGAACCCAATATTGATAGAAGAGTGGAAAGGGAGACTGTTCTTCGGCATATCCCGAGACTGGTCACAGAATACCACAATAAGCTTCTCATGGAGACTATCAAAATGGAAGAACTCGATGAAGTTATCCAACAAATGGCAAATGACAAAGCCCCTGGCCCAGACGGATTCACCACCAATTTCTTTCACTCTTGTTGGGATTGGCTGAAAATGGAGGTCCTGGCCATTATTGAAGACTCTCGCGGACTAGGGGTATCCTTAAAGCCCTCGATGCCACCTTTCTTCCGCTTATTCCTAAGGAAACGGCCACGGAGGACCCCGAAAAATTCAGACCTATAGCCCTTTGTAATGTTATATATAAAATTATAACTAAGGTTATAGCTAACCGGCTGCGTCCACTTCTACCCTTGATCATTTCTCCTGAGCAGGCTGGGTTTGTGGAAGGGCGTCAAATTTTGGATGGCATAATTCTGGTACATGAAGCCATACATTCTATAAAGAAGGATAAAATCCTAGGTATGCTTCTTAAACTAGATTTATCCAAAGCTTATGACAAGTTAAATTGGACATTCCTTGCAGGGATGTTAAAAGCCTTCGGATTCAATAATATTTGGATTGAATGGGTTATGAGCTTAGTCTCATCCCCTTTCTTTTCCATTCTGGTTAATGGTACTCCCTCCCAACCATTTTCGGCTTCCCGTGGCATCCGGCAGGGGGATCTTTTATCCTCATTTCTCTTCATCATCATAGCAGAAGGATTGGGAAGAATGTTGCGGGATGCACAAGACAATAATGTTATCCGTCGTCTAGACCTTAGTGCTGGGTTGACTCCTCAAACCCACCAACAATATGTAGATGATACTATGCCAATGGGACCTTCCTCGGTTCAAGAAGCTATAAATATCAAAGGAATCCTAAACACCTTCCTTAGAGGCAATGGCTTAGAAATTAATAAAGAAAAATCTAAGGTTTATTTATTCAATACGCCCAGAATTAACCGCAGAAACATTTGTGTATATTGGAATTTTCTGAAGGACATCTGCCATTTAAATATCTAGGAGCACCCTTGACGGAATCTACAATTCGTCAAGTTTCCTGGAAAGACCTGTTGATGCCTCGAATGTCGCTGCATCAATCAGCAAGGGATTCTCCCCAGTAATCAATCCCAATTAGATCGCTCACCATTTGGTGTGGGGAATCCGTCCGGTTAACGGTTCTGGCTACCGTGGGTTTTAAAGATTTGTTTGTTTTATCGGTTGCGGCCCGATCCACCGGTTATGATTTTGTATTTAAAATGATGTGCATGTGCCCTAGACTAAATGCATGCGATAAACAAATCTATATAAACCTAAACTAATCTAATCTATCTATCCTTATAAGGAGCAAATTTAAAGAATGGGTAAACAACTAGAAAATACACCAAAACAATTCCATAGTTAGCTGTTAAATTGTAAGGAGCATTTACAACAAAAAAGGAAATATTATCTAAGATAACTCAGATTGATATAAACATTCAATTACCCATTTAACACAGCAATTTTACATAAGAATATGAAACCATTCACAACAAAGAATTAATTCATAAAAGCCAGGAAAGATCTCACAGGAAATGTATAAGAAAATTTGCAGAAATAGTTCAGCAGCTTAATCAACAAGACTCCTTGTAGAATAACGTGCTAGCTTTCACAGGCCAAAACAATTTCCATTGATGTAGCAGAAATAGTTCCTTTACAAAATAGCAAAGAGTTTCACCTACCAAAAGTCCTTTGCTTCTCTTCTTATTAGCTATATATGGATTTACAAAATGTTCCCAGAATTGACACCTATACCCTAACCGTTTAGATTCCTCTATTTTGTCTTGTAGTGCTTGATATTACATAAGAAAAATATTCTAAATGTTTACAAAACGGGGGTTACAAAATTACAAATTTTTTAACATCCCAAATGCATGTATAAAGATGAATATCCATGTGGCATGCTGAAGAGCGCGACCTATCCTCGACTTGGCTCCTTTGGTGGCTCAGGTGCTTCTGGGATTGTTGGGGTCTCCTCTTGAGCCACTGCGACGGCTGGGCCACTTTATGATGTAGTAGCTTGACTAGCTGCTAGTGCCTTCTCCACCTCTGCTATGTGAATTCCCCAGTGGTTTGTGTCTTTCACAATATTTGTTCCAATCAGGGGGGTCATGAATCTGAGAGATATCTTTTGCTTGACCAGCTCTTCTTCTAAGGTGGTTACTTTAGCCGCAGTGATCTAGAGGATTTCTTCCAGGCTATGTTGATGGACAGCAGCTTGGTTGATAAATTGGCCTAGATCTTCTGCTGTCAATGTGTCTAGCTTCTTCACATATTCACTTTCTGCCTGGAGCTCTATACTTAGATTTGATAAATACTGAGTCTTATCCGGTAAGTCTTCTATCTTTTGAGGCATGTCTATTCTGTAGTTTTCCTGTGTGCTCCGGATTTGGGAGTATACAGTCTTGCACTTTTCATAAGCTTCTGAAGTCACGGATGCCAATTTTACTCCGCAATCTCTGGAATACTCCAGGGTGCGTACATCTGCTTTATATTCAACAACAGACTTAAGGGGAAGGGTTGCTGGGAACCCTGACTTTCCTTCTCTCCATTCGATATGCCTTCTGATCTCCCCCCTGATGCGTGAGTGTTTCCTCCTGATCCTCGTGATTTCAACATTTACTTCTTTGACTTTGGCCATGATTATTTTTAGTCTGTATATCTCTTCTACTATGAGTTCTCTGACTCCATAGGTCTCTTTTAGGATTCCACAAGCCTTCTCATGGAAGGGTCTGATATCTCCCATTTTGTTGTTTGCTAACTCTAATTGTTGCTCTAGTGACTCATTTTCTCCTTGTAATTTTTCAATGTTCTCTTTCAGGTCATCTAACTCCTGAAGGTTGTCGAATTTATCCGATTCGAGCTTCAAATTCTTCTCTTTCAGCTCTGCATTTTCATCTTCTAATGTCCTTACCTGTATTGACAGAGCTCTCCTATCTTCCTCCAATTGTTGGAGTGCTCTTTTTAAATATTCCTTTTGGGATGTGAGGGCATTATTCTTCTCAATCATCAGGTTTGCATAGTTTTTCTCTTTGACCAAGGCTTCCTGAAGCTGCCGTGCCTTCTCCTTTTCTTCATGTAACTTGTCTCCCAATATAAAAACATTGTCTGCGGTTGCTGTGACCGTGGCTACAAAGATGGATGCTAGGTGCCTAGCTGCTTCTTCGGTGTTCTTCATGATCGTGGTCTCATGCGTGGTGATGATGTCTGGCCAAAAAGGTCTTTTCAATATGGACCCCGTTTCTTTGACAATGGTCTTCCTCTTTTTGTTGTAAGCAAAATTCTGCCAGTTAGAAACTGTGCTGCCTTTATAGGGTGTAAAGGGAACAATAGGTAGGTTTCTCATGGGGGAACCCATATCCAGGTTTTGCAAGTCTGGGCTTTTGGGGTCAAACTCTTCTTGGGATTTCTTTTCTTCCTCTTCTTTCCTCTTTGCCTCCTCCTCTTGCTTCTTCTTTCTTTTGTTCTCTTCTTCCTGCTTAGCATTAGTTTCCAACCTAATTCTTTCTTCCTCTCCCTTTCTCTTTGCCTCTGCCTCAGCTTCGACTGCTTGGATCTTCAAATTTTCTTCTTCTCTTAATTTATCTTATTGGACCTTCTTCGCGTGTTCCAAAAGCTTCAGCTTTTCTTCAGAGAGAACCTGGGAGCTTGAGTTAGCTCCTCCTTTGCTTACCTGACAAATCTGTAGTTCGGCCATATTGTTGATTCCCCTATATGGTTCTTCCTGAGGATCATAAAAATTGGCATATTCACAGGGAGTAGAGTGCTCTTTGCAATGCTGCGCAACTTTGCCTTGTCGATCGTTCCTGTGGAAAATCCTTTCTCCAAAGTGGAAGCTCTTCAATTCTACAACAAACTCCTTTACAGTCGTGATTCCTGCAAACTTGTAGGAGCCAACATAAAAGGGTAAGGGGGGAAATGTGGCTTTTTTGGCCTTGTACAAGGTATTACCCATCCCGTCAATGAAGACCTGCCTAACCATTTCCTTATGGGCTATGTAATCTGTAGCATAATTCAGAAGAATATATGGTGCTTTAGAACCTCCATACATTCTTATGTAAGTACCTTTCGGAGAGAAATAGAAATCGCCATACTTTTCCAAGGCTTCCATGGCGTTCTCTGATAGACAATTTGGTTCTTCATGGAATATCATTTCATAAAGAGGCATGATGAACTCCTCACAGATGAGCTTGTAGTCCCTCTTGTAATTCTACGCCCAAAAGATTTTATAGGCAAGGAATACTGGACCTTCTGCCGGACTCCACATGCATCCCAACTTAGGAAAAGGACACTTTGACACAATACAATCTATGAGATACGAAGCCATATAGAATTCTGCCTTTCTTTCTTCTAGCCCTTCTTTAGCCATTGTTACTGCTGATGTTAGGCTGTCTGAGAGAATGTCAGCCCAATTGAAGATTGTGCCTTTGAAAGCGAAAAAATGTATGATAGGGACCCACTGCAACATAAACATCGTCCCGTTAGGTCTCTCGAAGATCCTGCTTAGCATGAGAGCAATTAGTCCAAAGGGAGGCCTTAAATTCTGGACTTCGTATTCCTCACTGTCTCTTCTTCTGAATTGCTTTCCTGAAATTAACATCCTCCTTGCCATGTCTAAATTATCCATATTGATCTCCTGCAACCATGCATCATCTAGTCGCTGTTGTGCTTTGGGAAGTTTGTAAGCTGTTGCAATGTAGGACAGGTGAAATGAGGCGAAGGCATTACCTGTGTTGTCTGCTATGATTCTAGTTTCAGGGTTGGCATGTTGCAGCACCCACCCGATCAACTCTGAACATGGGAATAGTTTCAGAGTTGTGGCTGCTTTAGATATACAAGAGGTCCAGATGTTTTGATACAAGCATTCTTCTTCAAGGAGGGCTTCCGGAAAGTTTTGATCCCTTATCATATGGTAGACATCACCCCAGTTCACTTCTGGAGGCACGTTTGTAGTGCATTTGGTGTCCTGAAACTTTGTTTCCAGTCTGGAGCTTTCCTCGATTGCTTTCGTCCTCCTCTTGCCACCTTTGGCCATAATGAGAATCCTATACAGCCATTGATGTGAATAAGTATGCATGACATAATGTTTCATAAATTCAAACTAATACCCGTTAGATGGTCTTAAAAGGATATCTTGAACATGTTCCTTTCTCATATAAATACAAAAGGAAGAAAACGTGAAAACATTAATCAGGTTATCCTTGTGGCTTTTGTGCTGGTCAGGAAAATTGATGGCTACAAGATCAAGATTGGCCTGGGTGCTCAAGTCCTTAAGATACCGACGGGTGCGCGGGCGCGTAAGATGTCAACACATAACAGTCGAGACCAAGACGAACAATGCCATATGAAAATGATAGGATCACCGTATTAACGGGACCTTGGTTGAGGAGGTAAGACTAGGCAACATGATTCTCTGTGTTAGGTGCACGAAAGGGTCGGCAAAAGGGTTCCAGGAAAACGTCGTGGTAAAGAACAATCAAAATGCAGCAATGAGCCGTCATTGTGAGCAGGCCTATACGCCCTACAGAGCAGGTGAATATACTTACTTGGCAATCTCAATGCGTGACGCCGACGACTATCAAGCAAACTGTGGATGTAAACCTCCAAACGATGACAGGTGTGCTTGGATGCTCAAACGGAATGGGCAGATCCTATGAGCGATGAAAACAACTGACAAGGTAACGGGGTCTTGCCCATATATGTATGAATTGGCGCGTGTGAAACCTTAATGAGGTTGGTGCAGGCCATTAAACGGGTATTAAGCGTATGTATGGTCGGGTCCTGTCGAAACCTTTTTCCATAAATACGATCGTCAAAAGCGGAAGGTTTATACCAACGCTTCCGACTCACGCAGGAAGAAAAAGTGAAAACGTTCCGCCGTTGCGGGAGAGTTGTGTGAGCGCTTCAGTGAATGGCTCATGTGTCGCGGCGGATTTGAATGAAAGCTTCCGCTTCCGCGGGAAAGTTATCCAAACTCTCCCAAAATGCCAAGGCTTCGTCGATGCGGAAGTAATGGATGAGTCCTTCCGAAAGAAAAATGTTGCGTTTTCGGCGCGTGCGGAAGAGTTAAAAGAAAGCTTCCGCTGTAGCGGAAGGTTTTGATGAGTTCGCTCTACCGCAAGCTTGTTTAATTAAACGTTCTGTTCCTTCGAGGATTTTAAGTTAACCTTTTCCGCTTCGGACCGACTTGAGGTTTTTCCTTCCGTGGTTTCGGAAGACTTAGACCAACTCCTCCGCTATTTCGGCAGAGTTATTTCAAAGTTTCCACTATTGCGAGCCAAAAGGCTGAGTTTGCTTGGTCAACAAGAAAAAATTCTAAGGCAAACTTAAGATTGAAACTAAGTAATAGGATGCCTAAAAGGTGCAGAAAAACTTTTAAAGGCAATCGTAAAAAGAAGGAGGGTCCCCAATATTTTTTCAAAATTTAAGGGGGGAAGTTGTTTCAACAACAAGACCTTCTTGACAAACTCAAGAACAAATTGGAATTATGGACGCACCGTGCCCTGAGTTTTCCTAGCCATCTCATTCTGGTTAAGGCAGTGCTCCAAGCAATGCCAATTTATTTGTTGTCGGTGTTAGCTGCCCCCAAAGTTGTCCTGAAAAAAATTCGTAATCTTCAGAGGAACTTCCTTTGGGGAGGCACCCATGATCAAAGCAAGTGGGCCTTGGTGAAATGGGAAACTGTGTGTACTCCAAAGGGTCCGGGTGGCCTTGGTCTGCGAGACCCGCTATGTGTTAATAAGGTTTTAGGGGCCAAAATTTGGTGGAGGTGGATTACACATAGGGAGGAACAATGGGCGATGCTGTGGCACAAGAAATACGCCCCTATTTGGCCCAAGCAGGACCTTATAAGATACGGGGAGGAACAACCTAGTTCATGCATATGGAAGTTGGCTCAGTTGAATTGGGAGCTAGTCAAGTAGCACAGTTTCTGGGAAATAAGAGATGGAGCTTCTGCCTCCTTTCTACATGATGCGTGGAAGCAATTCCCTAGATTAGATGTAAGGCAGGAAAACCAGGAGCTTGTCCAGTATTTACAGAGTAGCCCGTGGGAGAAGGTCCGAGACTTTTGGGAACCGGGACCTGAGGGACAACAAGTCAGACAATGGAAACCGATTCAATGGTGGCAGACCCTGACCCCGGAGGAAAATCTGAACAATTTTTATGAGGAAATTCTCAAGCGTCAAATCCCTGTGGCCATGGGACCGGACAAAATCAGATGGGGATACTCTAATACGGGGAACTTTAATAGTGTTGAAGCAGTTGGCCTTCTGGAGGGTTATGATAGGATGCCTTGTGACGAAAAATGGAAAAAAGTCTGTCTAATGAACCACTGACCTAAAATTGCCACTTTTGGGTGGTTGTTGATTCATTGCCGCATTCTGACTTGGGAAAACTTATGGAAAAGAGGTTTCTCAGGGCCCTCACGCTGTTGCATGTGTAAGCTCAAAAGTGAATCTATCAACCATTTGCTTGACGAGTGCCCGTTGGCCTCTTCTCTCTGGTGCAGGGGGGGAGAAAGATTCAGAAAGACAGCCAGAGTATGTGGCTGGCCGGATTTGTCCCTGGAAAATTGGCAAGCTCAACCATTCAAAAGTGAACTTCTGAATCGTATTTGGGAACTGTTCCCTGGGTTTGTGGTATGGGAAGTCTGGAAGGAGAGGAACCTAAGAATATTCAAGGATAAGCAAAGAAGTACAGAGGCAATTTGGTTGGTCCTTGAAATGCATCTAAAGGAAACTTTATACATTAAAAAATTACCCCCAAAAACGGGGTGTGCTGATCCTACTAAGGACTAATTTTGAATGCATGGGGAATTTTCAGCTTACCTAGATGTCCCGGCAATTTGCGTGACAGGAGGGTAAAACCCCTAAGTCCTGACTTTTGGAAAACTTCACCGGCTGGAACTCTGAAACTCAATTTCGACAGGGCCGCAAAAGGTAACCCGGGCCCTGCTGGCTTTGGGGGAGCTATCAGAAATAACTTTGGCCTAGTGATGGGCATTTTTGGGGGCAACCTGGGAGAAACCACCAACAACGTAGCGGAATTAGAGGGCCTAGTTAATGGCATTAGATGGGCGATAACGAAGAATTGGTTACCTTTGATCGTGGAGGGTGACTCCAATATCCTGATAACAATGGCAGGTCGTATCCAAAGGGGTGCAACTGTCTCTAAGGTTTCGCTCAACTGGATATGGGAAGGCAGGCTAAACCAGCTCCAGCAACTCTTGCTTACTTCTCCGACCATCCAGTTTATACATGTGCGTCGTAAGGGCAATAGGTTGGCGGATGAGCTGGCCAACATGGGTGTTGTGGCACGTTTTTCTTTCAAAGCTAGCTCCCTTGATGAGGCATGCGATCACGTGGCCAGATGACGCTATGCAGAGATCGCAGCCGTCGATCTCAATCCCTGGGCGGAAACCACTTGCCACGGGGACGAAGAATCACATGGAGGTAGGGGGGAAAGGACACTTGCAGACGATCACTCGACGCGTGTTAATGATCAACTCTCTAATGATGCAACGTACAATGGTGATATTAATTCTCCAAGTGGAGTTCAGGACGGTTAATCGACGGTTTTTAAACATGCGCATGTTCGGTCACATCTGCTTAACTCATCTTAAGGCCTTGTACCAGGGGAAGGACAATAATATGGTTAGTATCATTATGAGGAGTAGGATTAAGTACAGAGATGATGGTAGTGTCAATCTCAGCGGCTGGGAGGGTACTGGCTACAGAAAGTTTCGCAGGCTCATCACTTTTCAGGCATGCGAGATCTCTGGTAAGGACAAAATGGTTATTATTAGCACTAATGGAAATTTATGGATAGGTACAAAAACCATTTCCAGATGCAGGGTCCTGGATTATAAATCCATGGAGGATGATGAGGGCATTCAGATCCACATTAATAAAGTTGGTTGCCTCTCCCAGTTTCTAGGCATGTTGTTCTGGTTTAATTTTCGTATTAGCTGGCTTCATATTGCGAGTGGCTTCTCCTCGACATCTGGCACCATCTTTCTGAGATTTATGACTCGCATTCTCTTGTGTAGTCGTCGTGGGTCGAGGAGGAATCCTGGGGTGAGGGGGAGACATAATGGGGAAGGGTCCACCGCTCAGGCTAATACCCACGCGGATTCCAGTCCTCTGAATTTTGATTGGGCTCACCTCTATCTTGAAGAAACGTCGATGACCATTGAGGGCCAGATTGCTCATCTGGAAATATCTTTGCAGAGCGAGATTGAGATGAACCTGGGTCACCAGATCGCAGCCAATCATTTTTGGGCATGTGGAATCTTACTGGCTCATGAAATTCAAGCCCACGAGAACATTGTCAAGAACATGAAGGAGGTAATTAAGGGTATGAAAGTCACGCAGTAAAATGAAATGGAGAGCACTTGCACTCTGGAAGCACTGATGGAAGATCTCAGTATCCACTCCCCGCAGGAAGCCAGGCGCGGGGAGCCAGGGACCTTGAGGTCTGATTAGTCGTTTGGACCAAACTCGCTCCTCTGGGCGTTCATGCTGAAGGTTGATGGAGGTGACGCCTCCCGTTTTATTTTGTTGCGTCGGTCTCTGCTGGTTTCTTTTCATGGCAAGCGTGCGGCAGGGTTTTCTTTCTACATCTTACCTCCTTGCATGGTCTTCTCAGTGGATGTCGGCTTCAATTGCTACCTGTTACTGGTCCTTTTTGGGCACTCTCTAGACTCCATTCCATTTTTTGGGTCCTTTGGGTTGATTGTAATTTTGGTTCCATTGTTCTTTTGGAAACGATGTAATCTTGGGATGGCCATCCTTTTCTCCTCTGGGATGGGCCTCCAGACTGTTTAGCTCCTTTGAGGGCTCCTTGTATCATTTTTGTACTTTTTGTACTTTATTAATAGAATTTTTCCCCTCTTACTCATAAAAAAATGAAGAAGAGTTTGTGTCCCTAATTGGAGCTTATTGTTACACTTGATATTGTATGAGGTTTCACATTGTGATTTTCATCACATTGATGGGAATTGTAGATGGTACATTTGGAGCATTGGATGGACTTGGGGGCATATACATCTTCATGGAGCCTATTTTCTTCTTGTCATTCTTGATGAATATTTTTTGTGGATGTCAGTTCAATTGCATATTATGTATCTTCAACTTGTTGGAGGCACTTTTCTTTGGTTGATCATTTTTGGGGAGATCATCTTCTTATTCCCATTCCTCTTGATGTTATACTTACTATTTTCATTTGGTTGTTGCATGGTGGGTTCATGTCTTTTCCTATTTGTTAGTGTCCTCTAGCATGTTGATGTACTTTCCTAGTGTTTTCCCTTGATATCACTAACTTTCATCACCTTTAGATCATAGTACAGAGGTAATTTTGATATTTCATCATTTTTCCACTTTGTACCTTGGTATAACCTATATCACACTCATATTGCATCATACACCCATTCCTAGAGGGTGCATTAGTCATTTCATCCACTTTCATATATGTTTCCCTTGATAATAAACCTTTCAAGTGTCATGTTTCATTAAATCATCTTTTCCATCTATGAACATGCCACAATGGTTTGAGATATTCATATTATTAAGCCCAAACCTTAGGTAAAGTGCTACATTATTGGCCTATTAATACTCATATTTCGTAAACCTTCATTGAGGCCTCATTCCCTAAGTTTCATCTTCAAATGTTTTAATATTTCACTAGGGAATGCAATTTATGTCCCATGTGGTACAATACATGAGGGAAGTGCTCCCACTTTGTCACACATGTTGAGTAAAAAAAGAGAGGATAAAGTACATTCGCTAGGGAATACAATTTATGCCTTATGTGGTACAACACTGAGTGAAGTTGTCCCCTTTTAGCACACACGTTGAGGCAACCCACATTTTTTAAAGTTTCTATATATACATTAGGTAAATTAATGAGTGTGGATGGATGGAAGCAGTTAAAAAGAATAGGGGGCATGCATAACTAACATCTCAAAACAAGTGCAATCTCAACAACCTCCTCCACACATGTGCCTACTAAATTTATAATGTAACAATTCAATTCTTTCATATAAATCTGTAAATGTGTTACATTAGTCCTTTACCCTATATCCTGCAACAAATAGATGATTGTGACATATTAATCCCTTCACTTGTTCAACATCTTATGACACCATTAGCCCATGATTAATGGGCACTAGTTTTCTCCATCTCTTTTCTTTTAGTTGTAGTATTTTCCTCCTCTTATCTATTTCCCATTTCCACCTTTGCATATGCTACAACCACATTCATTTTGTTAAGGATTACTCTTCCATATCACCTTGAGCCTCTATGCCATAGCTATAACAATCTTAATTAGGGATATCCCCTTGAGTTGGTGGAGAACCAATTGGAAGAGAGAGGAAGAGCCATTAAGGTGACAGTGTGTGGTTTTCTTGAAGTTGCACAAAACTAGGTCCTTGATGCTTTGGACTTTACATCATTTAGGGTGTGCTAGATTTTGTTGTAACATGATGGAAATTATTTTTCCATCATAAAAGACATGGGGCAGTTTTTGGACTAAATTGTGTTTTGCTTGAATGATAATTTTATTCTACACTAAATGGTGGTTTATCTCTCTCTTAAAACTAAAGTTTGAACAACAAAATATGCTTTTGAATAACAATTATTTTATCTACATAAGAGAAGGACTTCATACACACTTCATTTTACTTGCAAACAATTTGCTATTTTTTTCCCAACTTACATCACCATCTTAATATTAAAGTTTGAACAATTTGCTATTTTTTTTTCCAACTTACATCACCATATTAATATTAAAGTTTGAACAACAAAATATTCTTTTGAATGACCATTATTTTATCTACATAAGACAAAGACTTCATACCTACTTCATTTTACTTGTAAACCATTTTCTATTTTTTTCCAACTTACACCATCATCTTAAGATTCATATTAACATTTTAAAGAAATCTTGCTACTCCACTTTAGATAAAATGAGAGCTTAAATTCCAAATCAGAATGGATCATTTTAATTTCTTTTATTTGGTAGATTCCAAATGGAATTGGACAATTCTCAATTTAATGTATTTGGATAGTCATTATGAAAATGATGCATTTTTTTTTTCAAAGTTGATTTGGAAATCCACTATGGGCGATGCATCTGAGAAGGCTTCAAATTTGAAGCCTTCAATGCCCTTCAGGGCATATTTTATCCTTCATAGAAGGGCACGACAATTTTTTCCATGCAATTTTTTTGTTTGTTTGTATCAGGCCCTTCAATAATGAAATTGACCATTATTTTTCAACTTTGCAATTGAAGGGCTACAATTCTTGTCTATCAAATTTTTAGATGGTAAAAAATGGACGATTAGGAAACAACAAAGGAAGAAGCCCAAGAGAGTTTGCCACACATTCCATCAACATTATTTATCAAAATTTAAATCATGATGAAACTTTAAACCATTTAAAATTAAGTTTAAATGTTATTGCCACATTACATGTAGGCTTCTTCCATCTAGTTGCTCAATGCTCAACTCCGACCACATCCACAACACACAGTTTTACTTTCACTGCTCAAACTTGTCCCAAAAAATCATAGGAGGAAAACTTTCCTTACGATTGGATATCGCTATCAGTGTTTGCAAGAATCATGATCAACTAAGTTTGTCATTTGGCATGTGAATTAGGATTCAAGGGGAAGAAGTACCTTAAACCGCTCTTATCGTAATCACAAGTTCAAACTAGAGTAAATCTTCACCCTTGCTCAGGTAGCTTCCACTATCGAGTTTAGTCCTTGTTCAGGTTGTTTCCACCATCACCATCGATCCCTGCTTAGGCTACTTCCACCCTTTCTTGCCCTATTCATTCATAAGGTATATCATACCCTCTTTATACTCTAGGGGATTTTCTTGAGAAAAGGAAGGGCACATCCACCCCGACACTACCGGTCCACCACCAACCTTCATAAGTGCACATCTCCACTAGAGACAGAAAAGACACCTCCCCTAGTGATTGTTTTCTATAGGGGAGTATGTCTTTCCTTTGTTTCGTAGAGCTGAGTGGTTAGAAACATATATAAAGGGATTACTTTCCTCAGTGGAGCTCAATATTGGTTGAGTTGTTCCTGTGGTTGAATGATTTTTCAGGTATGTGCTTCATGAGAATATTTTGTTGTTGTGTTATTTTATAAGTATTTATTTGTTTTTTCTTGGAAAGGAGCGAAGATTGTTATTGAAGTGATTCAAGATAATAGTTTTGGTATTCATGAACATATTTTTTAGATTCACTTCATCTTTTGTATTTATTGATCTTTATGTTCATTGGACATTGTATAGATTGTACTTCATTTTCATCCAACCTTGATTTTTCTCTTAGAAGTTTTATTACTTGCCGACTCAATCTCAACTGGTTATAAATGTTTTTCAATTGGTTTCTTTATATTGTCAACTTTTTTTTATGTTTCTAAAATTTCTTTTATACAAGTTCTTGGGTTCTTTGGGTTAGACATTGCTTATTAAAAACCATAAAGTAGAACAATGCAAATTTTATCACTATATTGAGGAATTTGATTACAATGCTTTTAATATACAATAAAATTTTGATATATTAGTACATTTACAAATAAAAGAAATGGTTTATTTTAACAATTTATCATTAAAGAATTCAATATATCATACATCATAGTCCTTCAAAGTGAAATAAGAATCTACCTTTCAAATAATTCAAATAATGGTTTATTTTAACAATTCATCATTGAAAGATTCAATATATCATAGCCCTTGAAAGTGAAATAGGACCCTATCTTTGAAATTTGATCATTGCATGATAAGTCTCCATAAAATGCACATGGTTGACTCTTGACTTCATGAGAATAGTTTTTTTGTTGTGTTTTTTTATAAGTATTTATTTGTTTTTTCTTGGAAAGGAGTAAAGTTTGTTATTGAAGTGATTCAAGATAATAGTTTTGGTATCCATGAACATATTTTTTAGATTCACTTCATCTTTTGTTCATTGGACATTGTATAGATTGTACTTCATTTTCATCCAACCTTGATTTTTCTCTTAGAAAGTTTTATTACTTGCCTACTCAATCTCAATTGGTTATAAATGTTTTTCAATTGATTTCTTTATATTGTCAATTTTTTTTATGCTTCGAAAATTTCTTCTATAAAAGTTTTTGGGTTATTTGAGTTAGACATTGCTTATTAAAAACCATAAAGTAGAACGATGCAAATTTTATCACTATATTGAGAAATTTGATTACAATACTTTTAATATACAATAAATTTTTGATATATTAGTAGATTTTCAAATAAAAAAATGGTTTATTTTAACCATTTTGAAGGGTTCACTATATCATATATCATAGACTATAGTCCTTCAAAGTGAAATAAGAATCTACCTTTCAAATAATGGTTTATTTTAACAACTCATCATGGAAAGGTTAATATAGCGTGAAATAGGAACCTATCTTTCAAATTTGATCATTGCATGATAAGTCCGCACAAAATGCACATGATTGACTTCATTGCATGATAAGTCCGCACAAAATGCACATGGTTGACTCTTAAGTCCTCCAAAGTGAAATAGGACTCTACCTTGCAAATTTGATCCTTGCATCAGCATGAGTCCGCATAAAAATACACATGGTTGACTCTTGAGTAGCAAAAATGATTGAAAATAACTTCTAACAGGCATAACGATGGACACCACGCCAGCGGATTGCTCCCACTCTGAGTATCATTTTGTTTTGCATATTTCATAATGGCAGACCTTACTTAGCCTTTAAATACACTCTGTGTTTGAGAAAATTCGTAGGCAAAGTAGGAATTTATTGCTGGATATGGGAACAGAAATGAAGAATTCCGAGCAGCAGTTCGGACGCAGAATGTCTGTAATGGCACGACATCTAATTAAGCCTAACACCTACGATGAGATTTCGTCCCTTCAGACACATTCATGTCTGCAGTACTACCCCCCTGAAAGCGTTTCTGGTAAGTTTTTTATGATATATTTGTAAAATCTGATCTGATGAACTATTTAGAAATTGCTTGTAAAGGGATTATTTATAAATAAATAAAAAGGTGGTTTTTTGGGTAGATATTGTAAATTTTGAGCTATTTAGCAGAAACTTTGAATTGCAGCAGCATTGAATTTTTGGGGAATTTTCTATGGTTACTTTCTTCAACAAAAATTCTTGATACCCAAATTATAAATTGGCCAACTTCCTCCAAAATATTGGCCGAAATTAAAAATGTTTTACACAACATGTTACTATTTTATGGTGATTCTTCAGTGGTCAAGTTCACTCTTAAGCCGGACTTAGCTTCCAAGGGCTTCTGGTGAGGAGATTAAAATCAGTTCTGAGTTTTGCTCGTCCTTTTCACAGAATTCTGTGAAGGATAATTGATAAAGATTTTTGGTGCTCCAAGAAGTATTCTTTAACCACTTTATCATGTTCTCTGAGAAATTTGTAGATGAATCCTTGATTAAGGACCACTTTGGAACAGATGTTTCTGGAAAAATAGGTTGTGATTTCACAAATAAAGTTATGACATGGTTTATAAATTTCTGGGTATTTCAGGCATATCTTGAAATAAAAGGAATTTAGCCATTTTTAGTCCAAGATCAATCTATGTTTGACAATATTTTAATAGATATCCTTGGATGAGAAACGTTGAACCTAGGTGCAACTTATAGATTACCCTTTGTTTTAGTGTTAAGTTTACTTCGTAGAATTTTGTGGTGCATTTAAGTGGGTAAAGGTTTTTGTTTTATGAGGGTTGAATATAATGTTTCAGATGGACTCTCTAGACCTTAATAAAGGAGGCTATGGTGCCAAAAAAGTCCAAAAATTTCTACTAAAGGTGTTCGGTGAGGTATCTTTTGTGATCTAGCTGAGGGCCCCTTGGATTTTTGAAATAGTCTTCAATATTATTAGTGAGAATGAGTAATGTCACAACTATTGGTATTCTATAAAATTTCCTTTGTTGGGTATTCCCTTTGTTGCAGTCACGTGGAGATATATCAAGGAAACCCGGGGAGCCCATGATTGGATGGCCATAGGCAAGAAACCTCAGCAAATATTACTTTCTCATTTAGCTTGTTGAAGAGACTCATTCCTTTGAAGTCCTTAGAGGTGGCTGATGGATGAAAACTCTCCTGTTGAGAAATTAGCCAAAATTTGTTGCGCCGGGTGGGTTGAGTTGCCCCTCTTGTAATTCATGAATAATTTTGGTGGCTTTGACAAGATTAATCCTGCTTCAATATTTTCTCCCTATTACGTGGGAGCATACAAGTAGAGGTCAACCTATTTGCAGACTTGATGGAGTCAATTCACATGCTTATTGGGAATGCAGGTTTATCTATAAGGTTTGTTATATTAACTTAAAGACCTAGTTGTTGTTTTCCTTGCTAGAGATAGGAGCACAATTAGAGATTGCTTGTTGATGATTATGAAAGCTGCTAAGAAATCACACGCATGTAGAGGCGGAAGGTCAAACCAAGGTGGTAAATAAAATGTCCTCAATCCCTTAACATAATTATCCTTGTCATGGCATATAGAGATGTTATGGGCAAGGGAAAAGGCAAAGTCCATGCTAAGCTGATAAAGTTGAGCTTGACCACATAACCCTTACCAAAAGCAACTAAGCAAGAAAATCCCTTGCATGAGGAAGAACAAGTTTGGAGAGCCACTTACTCTCAATCAATGTTACAAAAACCAAACCGGTCAGTTAGACCAATTCCGGGGGTTTTCCGGTCTGAACTGGCCCTCCTAACCATTTTGGTCCGGTTCCGTTCAGAACCATCCTGTTCGGTGACCGAACCGGTTTGTTCCGATCAGAACCGGTTTTCCTCATGAAATCGACCGGTCCGTATAGCAGCCGTACGACGGGCCCAAATCACAATTTTTTTAAATTAAAACAAAAAAACAAAGTTGGTGTTGGGGGGATGAATGTGGACAACCCTAGTCTCCATTATCTAGCCTCTGAGCCATCACCTACATCCTGATCCTCAATATGGGGATGAATGTGGACAACTCTAGTCTTTTTTATAGGCCATTTAGAGCCTTTTTGATGATGTATTTTGATTCAGACATGTATTGCACTTAGTGCTAACTGCTATTTTGGTTCTATGCACTCTTATTTGCTACATAAATGAGAAACTTTGCATATTTTGTGTATAATGGTTTGAATTCACATGGATGCACATGAATATATATCATTTTTCAAAATTTGAATATTTTTATGTATTTTTGGTGGACCGGTTTTATGATCCATTTTTTTTCCGGTTTTGGTCGGCCGGTTCGACCACCAGTTCGGTTTTTGTAACCTTGCTCTCAATGCCTCTTGGAGCAAAAGTTAGAAAATGGAGGTCCACTCATTTTTTTGTGAGGCATGAAATATGTTTTCAATATGGTGGTAGATGGCCTTGATGCTCGTTGAATGTCACAAGCTTTTCTCTTGGAATGTTTGTGGGCCCCTACTAATTCCATATAAATGTAGAGAACAAAGGTAAACCCTAGACCTAGTCATCATCGACAATATTAAATTCTTAAAGTAAAAGTGACAATCTCCTTATCCTTCATTTTCTATCATTTTACTTAAATTTTTAACATTACCATTAATTGTTTCAGGATGTTTGAGAGTGGTTCCAACATCATCGGACTTCAAATGCAAAAATAAGAATTTTTTATCCCATTTAGAATTTGATAGGTTTAACAATTTTTAGGATTTCAAGATTGTAATGTTTCCTCTGGATTCTATCATGTATGAGGGTATGGGATTGGCATTTAATCAAGCAAATCAACCCCTCTATGTACCTTGATGTTGGTGGTGTTAATTGTTTAGATTGACGTTGGTGGTCTCAAAACTAATTTTTGAAGAATCCCTAGTTTATAGGATATTTATTTATGTACTTAGGTTCAAATATGGATTGCACTTGGTGCTATTTTGGTTGTATGCACTCTTACTTGCTATATACATGAGAATCTTTGCATATTTGTGTATAATGGTTTGAATTTTGATGGATGCACATGAATATATATACATTTTTTCAAATTTTGAATATTTTATGTATAATTTGGTCGATCAGTTTTGTGGTCCAGTTTTTTTTTTTTTCGTTTTTGTTTGGTTTTGGTGCCTAAGGTTGGCCGGTTCAATGTAACTTTTCTCTGGAGACACTATCCTAAAACCTTATCGACTAGTTCCTTGCATATCTCCCTCCCCAACTTCCGATATTCAGAGCACATGACCAGAAGGACTTGCACTATAATCATCTATGAAATGGATATTCTCAGAGGGATTGTCAACATTCTAGTCCTCTTGATATGGACAACTGGTTTCATCATGACTCTCATTACACGTGTTGCACCGGTCTACCACGTTTGCACCATGGGAACCCAAGGAAGTGTTGATTTTTTAGCAGTATCGAGAGCCATTCTCTGGGAGAATGGAGGCACCTGGTCAGTTGCCAGGAATATCATTCAGTCTGGGACTGAGGCACTTGATCAGTTACCAAGTTGTTGACATTGGTCAACTTGATTTAGCCTGAGGTTGAGACACTTGGTCAGTTACTAGGAACATGATGCAGTCTAGGACTGAGGAATTTGGTCAGTTACCAAGTTGTTGACATTGGTCAACTTGATTAAGCTTAGGGCTGAGGCACCTGGTTAGTTACCAGGTCATCACTAGAAGCCCTAGATTGGGTCTAGGCAAGTGATGTACTCCTCTCCTTGGTCACTGGGCTATGAGACCTCCTCAAGGGATTGGCCACCCCTTGTTGGAGTAACTAGCCTGGGGCCTTAGTGTTAGTGGGGAGAACAAGGCAACCAAATAATATCTTCCTTATATATGATGATGTACTTGAATTGGCACGTGTGGACCATGGAGACCAAGAGAAGGGGCTAAGAATTTGTCAAAGGGTGACTTACCCAAGAAGGGTGGGTTAAAAGCCCATAGTGAACTTCAAAGACCCCAA
This sequence comes from Larix kaempferi, assembly GCA_027924585.1. Taxonomy (NCBI): domain Eukaryota; kingdom Viridiplantae; phylum Streptophyta; class Pinopsida; order Pinales; family Pinaceae; genus Larix; species Larix kaempferi. Next base: position 30,563,792 of record BSBM01000753.1, on the reverse strand, counting down.
CTAATGTACCAAAGTGTCAAAAGCCCACAATGGAATTAAAAAGCCCCAACCAATGTATTTATATTATTATTTTAGACTCCTTGACTTATTGAAGTCACCCAATGATGGATATAAATATGGAACACTCTCAACACATCAATTCACTCATTCATTAATCATTCACTTCTGTCCAAGAATTCGTTAGGGTATATTCAGTTGGTGCTTATCTTCTTTATCTCAGCTTTATCATCTTTGAAGGCTTAGATCAGCTAAGCATGTTCACAACCCTCTCCCACATGGTTGTTTTCTTCTTCTCAAGCTGCCAAAGGTTCAACAACGTTGTCGTCCTCATCTACAGGCCTGTCTTCATTTCTTTTGAGGGTGCCGAGGGTCTGCTGCAACCTTAATAGGGCTACTGTGGCTCAGACTCATCCCTAGAAGTGATTTCATCTCCTTTGGAAGGTTGCCGAGGGTCTGCTACAGCCTTAATAGGGCTTCCGTGGCTCAGAATCATCCCTAGAAGGGATGTCATCTCCTTTGGAAGGTTGCCGAGGGTTTCAACAAGGTTACCGTGGTCAATTAAGGCCCTAAACAGGGCTGTTCTGAGCAAGTTCAAGTCCTAAACATGGGTGCTACCTCCTAAGAAGGCTGCCGAGGGCTACTACAGGTCTAGAAGGGGCTTCTAGAACCCTGGGAGGTCAGCCGTGGACAATTAAATCCCTAAGGAGGGCATTCGTGGACAGTTGGAGCCCTAAAGAGGGCCGTTGTGGGTATGACAAGCCCTAATAGAGCTACTATGAGACAGATAAGGCCCTAAAGGGTTGCTATGATTCAGATCAAACCCTATATATAGTGCTGCTATCAATTTTCAACAAGGATTGGGCTGCCATTGTTTGTTATAGGGGTGATGTCATCAAGTTTAGGGATGACATCACCTACAACAGACTTCAGTGATCACAGAGGGTTTAATTTTTCTCTCTTGGTATGTAATAAGCCCTAGAGGCTTCTTTGTAAAAGTCTGATCTCTAAATCTGCTCATGTAAATTTCAGTCATCTCGTATTAAGGAAGATATTCTTTGGTGGGGTTTTATCCCTAAAAAGGTTTCCCCGGGGTAAAATCTTTGTGTTCTTGTCTATGGTTCTTGTGGATGATTATTTTGTCTACTGCTGGTTTACAAACTTAGTTTAATATGCTAAAAGTCTACTAAAAATGAAAAAGACTATTACTGCTATCAAATCAAATCTACATTATAAAAAAATTTAAAATGGAATCAAAGCAGAGGACTTGAAGAGCACAGTTTTTGAGTAGGTTACTATTGCCTACGTAGATCTTGGTATAGATCTGAGAAGTTTGCAGTAGACTTTACTTAGCAAAAAATGGCTTCAGTATCTTTCAGACCAGAGGACAAACTTGAAGAAACCTCCAACTTCAATTCTTGGAAAGCTAGGATCTTGGCTACCCTAGAGGAAAATTACCTTGATGATTTGGTCATCAATGTTGTAGAGGAACCTACAACAAATGCAGGTAGAGCAGCATTCAAGAAGAAGCAAGCCAAGGCAAGAAGAATCATCTATGATTCAATCAAGGACAATTTGATGCTTGTCATAACCCCGTTGAAGACTGCCAAAGAATGCTTCGTACTTTGAAGATGGAAAAGGATGAAGGTGTGGCTTCATTCTTCACAAAGATCTCTCAGGTAATGGATCCACACTTGGCTATTGGTGTTAAAGTAGATGATGATGATCTTGTTCAAACTGCAGTTGATGGTCTTCCAAGTTCATGGGAGACATTCCTATCTATTGTAAATGGTCGTGAAGTCTAGTCAAATTTTGAAAGACCGTGGCACGATTGCTTACAAGAGGAAGGAAGAATGCAAAGCAGAAATGGTGGCTCCAAGGAAGAGAATCTTTCCCTTGCTGCCAAGACAAAGAAAGGCAAGAAGTTCTTTCATCAAAAGAATAAAGGTAAAAAGCCTCAAGGTCAGCACATTTATTTATCAAAGATAGAATGTTTCAATTGTCACAAGATGGGACATTATGCTAGAGACCTAAGTCACCTGACACGAGGACACGAGACACAAAGGACACGAAAATACGAGTGTCCCCATGGGACACGGTGACCCCCAGAATCAGGACACGAAGGACAGGACACATTTTATATACATATATATATATTTTTAAAAATATATTAAAATTTAAAAATATAGACATATAGACCCAATTTTTTTTGGAAACTAGAAAGTAGAACATTTGCAAATACTCAATAGAAATTAGAATCAATACACATTATTGATATTGATTACACATTTGTCATCTAAACTTCCACCAACCTTTATTAACTTTAAAGCCCCTAAGCGTTGAAGGGGACATAGTCGACCAATTCTTTCAAATAGTTAAAGGGGGTTTATCACCCATCGATTCCACCAACCCCATTAGAAACTTTGACCAAAGGATGGTTAAAATTTAAAGAGAGGGCCCACGAACTTTGTGACCCAACCTCATAATGAATATGCTTCTCCACGTTAGTTAAACAACTCCACGATTCAATAGCGTATGCCAAGTGGAATATGTTCAAATGAATGGCTTCCTACACGACTTGATAAAACGAGTCTCGCACAGATTTTTTAATCGCTGCTCCTCTAATGAGAATAAATCGCATGGCTGTACTACATTACTAATTGTACAAGTTAGGACTCAGTACTTCTAACATATCATTTCCATGTTCATAGTTATTCCTGTGATTGGTTCTAATGGGAAAGAATCACTTTGATGGATGGCCTTCATGGAGACTATTTTTAATTATGCCAATGATGCGATTATGTTCTGAATGATAGCCCTCAAGTGACACAATCACTATCCCTTAGCTCTATGCTACAGCTTAACGTCCTGGCTTAGTCAAGTTTAACTTCCAATTTTGCATTTAAACATGACTTTTAATACTTTTTGTGTGAACAATTCTCCGTTACCAGATTCGAGAGGGCACTTGTTCAGTGTACAAAGGCAGGACACGACCCCCCACATGGGGGACACGTGGGGAGGTCGTGTCCGCGCCCAACACGTCCCCACGAGACACTTCACCCTACTTCGACGGGTTCGGTGACTTAGCCAGAGACTGTAAAAATCCAAAGAGAAAGTTCAAAGGAATTGTTGTCACTCAGACTCTAGCTGCCACTAAAATGTATCCCATCCGGGACAGTAGAGGAGAGGGCATCCAAGTTGGTGACACTACAAGCACCAAGCCCACCACTCCAATGAGCGGTTGTCACACTGGACAAGGTGCTTGTCGCTTTAGACGAGGCACAGGACCAAGTCAAGGGGGAGACTCAGTTTAACCAGCGATGGTTGAGACTCAAAATAAGACACCTACAACCCCAAAATAAGCAATGAAGTACAAGGAAAAAGTGTTTAAGTGTCCTAACACTGTTTCCAACCAAAAGACTGAAATTTCCTTGAGATAAGAGCACTTTGGATAAGTTATTTCAGATCTGATATGTGGATGAAAATAATGAATTTGAAAGATTAAATGGCTGGAAATTGACTCAGGGACCAAAATAGTGCTAGAAGTAAAAATAAGATTTTTGCCTATGGGTGAAATTAACTCAAAATGATTAAGCATGCATAGCAGAAATAAAATCAGCAATTAAATGACACTTCTAGCATGTTGGAACTTGGTTTTTAATGATGATGAAATAAAGAAAACCAAAACCAAGCCTACCCACAAACCCAAAGCGAAAAGATACTCAAACAATGCACAAAAATGCCCAAGGAGGGCGTAGACTAGCAAGGTACCGGTGCCAAAAAATGGGTAAAATGGAGTCCAAAATGTACGGAGCTTTCGTATTTGGGGTTTTCTAAGCTAGACTAAAGCGGGTATTAAACAAAAAAAAATCCTACGGTTAAATTTTGAGATGTAGATTTTTATGAGTTTTAACTTGTGTAAATATTTCTCTATGCATCAATGAAAATGAACAACCAAGAGAAAGAAGGGAGAAACTTACTTGGTACCAGGAGAAATATCAGATTTTGTTGAGGTGATGTAGCCCAAAGTTCAAATAGAATGATTTGTAGCAGCCCGGGTTTGAAATTTACTTGCTCAACTTCAACAATGTGCCCCTCTCTGCTTGTCAAACAAAAGACCAAAAATCAGTTTGCTAAAACAAGAGTGAGAGCAAAGACAAGAAAATAAAAATATAAGAGAATGCTGGACAAAAATTGTAAAAGCACTCCCTATTAATCCCAAATTCCGGAGAGTGAAGCATCAATGACTTCCAAGTGGTGCACCCCTCTCCAAGAACCTTTGCCTGCAACAAAAATGGTGAGAAACAAAATATACCAGCAGCAACTACAATCTTTCTAGTGCAATGAGAGTACAATGACAATCAATTTCATCCAATATCCACCACGAGTACACAATTATGAGCAGAAATGGTTTCTCTCTATTCACTTCCAATTGCAAAGAGTGCCAAGAAGACTGTACAATGAGAGAGCTCTCTCTTAAATACAGAAAATCCAAACAAAATCCCTAACCCAATGAGATAGATGGCTAGGATTAGATTACTGAGAGACCAATCGCTGAGAATGATCCATACATCAAATAATTTTTTCCATAGTTACACGAGGGAGGTGATTTTTGTCCAAGTGTGCCCAAGTGTGCCCCAGTGTGTAGTGAAAGTTGTTTTTCCCTGATCCTCTTTCTTGATTCGCACTTGGTTGTACTCGGAGAAACCATCAAGCATAGACAACATCCCCATGCCAATCACACTCTGCAAGAGGTTCTCCATATCAAGAAATGGGTAATTGTCTTGTTATCACCAATCTTGTAGTTGCCCCTAAATGATGGATCTTATACAGGATGGTAGAGGGGATAGGCAACCAAAGTGGTGAACCTCGAGAGCCTCGATTCCCAAAAGGATTGGTTGTCATGCCAATCGAGGCACCCTTTGCTTTATGCTATCAAAGCCAAAGATAACAAAGGGGGAGACCCTGATCTACTCCCGACAGGAGAGATCTAACCCAATCACCAAATCAAGCTATTAAGATAGGATACGTAAGGTGACAGGTATGGAAGATATACCAAACTTCCCACATCTATTAAAGGCTTTCCTAAGATGACCAACATGATCACTTCTTTCCTTAGAAACCAATGTTAAATCATCTTGATAAATAGCAATGATTTTTCCAATAAGGTCTCTAAACGCCTGGTCCATTGCCCTTTGAAATGTTGAACCGGCATTCAACAACCCGAATGGCATGTGAATGCACTCATAGGTTCCCCAGTGTGTAGTGAAAGTTGTTTTTCCCCGATCCTCTTTCTTGATTCGCACTTGGTTGTACCCGAAGAAACCATCAAGCATAGACAACATCCCCACTCCAATCACACTCTATAAGAGGTTCTCCATATCAGGAAATGGGTAATTGTCTTGTTATCACCAATCTTGTAGTTGCCCCTAAATGATGGATCCTATACAGGATGGTAGAGGGGATAGGCAACCAAAGTGGTGAACCTCGAGAGCCTCGATTCCCAAAAGGATTGGTTGTCATGCCAATTGAGGCACCCTTCGCTTTATGCTATCGAAGCCAAAGATAACAAAGGGGGAGACCCTGATCTACTCCCGATAGGGGAGATCTAACCCAATCACCAGATCAAGCTATTAAGATAGGATACGTAAGGTGACAGGTATGGAATATATACCAAACTTCCCACATCTATTAAAGGCTTTCCTAAGATGACCAACATGATCACTTCTTTCCTTAGAAAACAATGTTAAATCATCTTGATAAATAGCAATGATTTTGCCAATAAGGTCTCTAAATGCTTGGTCCATTGCCCTTTGAAATGTTGAACTGGCATTCAACAACCCGAATGGCATGTGAATGCACTCATAGGTTCCCCTATGTGTAGTGAAAGTTGTTTTTCCCCGATCCTCTTTCTTGATTCGCACTTGGTTGTACCTGGAGAAACCATCAAGCATAGACAACATCCCCACTCCAATCACACTCTGCAACAGGTTCTCCATATCAGGAAATGGGTAATTGTCTTGTTATCATCAATCTTGTAGTTGCCCCTAAATGATGGATCCTATACAAGATGGTAGAGGGGATAGGCAACCAAAGTGGTGAACCTCGAGAGCCTCGATTCCCAAAAGGATTGGTTGTCACGCCAATCGAGGCACCCTTCGCTCTATGCTATCAAAGCCAAAGATAACAAAGGGGGAGACCCTGATCTACTCCCGACAAGAGAGATCTAACCCAATCACCAAATCAAGCTATTAAGATAGGATGCATAAGGTGACAGGTATGAAACCCTAGATTTAAGGAAATGAAACCACTGTGGAGGCTTAGGAAAGATGTGATGCAAATGAATAGTATTTAGACAGAGTGATTCAATAATTAAAAGTGATTCCAGGATTCAGGTGCTAGTATAAATGATCAAATTCAGTTGCCTTGGGAAACGTGACCCTTAAAACAGGGAAAGTGTCCCAAAGAGTGGATCTGAGAATTAGGGATTTCTAGCACAGCTTGGTAGATGGATGTGAAAGTGTTAAAGAACACAACCTCAACAAAAAGGATCAAACGACAGGAAAATTGACTCTCTGAGGAAATGCGCAAGGGTTCAGGAGACCTAGTTCCTTGCGATTTGGGCCAATGGAGTCCTCCAAGTGTGACGCCTTGGAGAACCCACCTAGGGATTTGCAAAAGACCAAAAACCCAGAAATGGTTTGCCAGTGAACCAAATCGTTTGAGCCAGAGAACTTTCCAATTGATTTTAAATGAGGGCTTGAGAGAAAATGACAAATGGGTAGGATAGAAGAATAAATTACATACCTTGCAAGCGTACCTGAGTCATGGAAATGTTTGCTATGATGTCGAGGATTGTTCCAGAAAAGATCAAATGTGAATTTGGTGATGTATCTTACCCTCACGAATTGCCCAGCTCCACACATGCGCCCTCCTCTTCCTGTCGAACCAAGGACAACAAAAGGTCAATCAGTTAAAGCAAGAATGGAAGAAATACAGATAACGAACATGATAACAAAGACTAAGAGGTACGAAGACAATGATACTCCCTGAAACCGACAAAGAGAAAAGAAAGGAGCAGGGAAAGTCTCCCCATCCAATGCGCCTTCCTCACCAAATCGACTTCTTCACCTGTAGATAAAAACGTGGAGAAAAGATGTGCAAGATAACCACCAAGATCCTCAATGCAAAGGAAGAACAGTTTCAATCAACACCAATAGCATCCACAACCACAAGACAAGAATTTGCAAAGATATGTTTTATTCCAGAAACCTAGAGCCAAAAAGTCGCTTTACAATGAGAGGGTCTCTCCTTTAAATAGGAATAGAAGAGACCAAAACCCTAACCACCTTTTAAATGGATGGCTAAGATTAAAAGATACATAAGTTATAATCTACGGTTGAGATGAGCTCAACAAATAAAGTACATGGATCAACTCAAAAATATAACAAACCCACTAGTCAAATCACCCTAGGGAGGACGTCCTCATAAAGTGACTAGGAAAACATAACATGAAGCTCATGGTGGGTCTAGGGAGTGACATATAACTTCCCTAGTGTGTCCCCATGGCACAATAATCATCAAATATATCATCTAAGCATAAAATCATGCCCAACAAGGAAAGTCGTGAGCCTCCAAAGGCTCCATGAAACCACAAAAAGTGTCGAAGAAAGATGTGTGGGCCCCACTGATTGTTGTAACTGCTCTGGAGGGTGTGGGAGACATCATACACATCATCAAAACCATTCCTATGCCATTTCCTTGCCTTAGTAGCCCAAATCAATTTCCTTTGTAGCCAATTTTACCATTTTTTATGCCTCTGTAAATCCCCTGAAAAGTATAAAAATGCTTGTGACTCACTGCCTGGTCATCTAGGGCCAAATATGACTGCACCAATGTGTCTGGGAATATAACAATGTAGTAAAAACAAGTGGCTACACTCCATACCCCCTTTGTAGCGCCATAGGTGAACCAATCAAATCCTGACACTGCTCTGACAGGCCATTTTTAATGGCAAATCTGCACTAAAGTGATAAACTGAGAGAAATCCCAACTGAAAATGCCCGGAACTGAAAACTGACTATCCCAATGGACTCGGAGAGCCCAAATGCACTAAAGGTGCATACTCATACACCATATGGATAACTGCATAATCATATAATATCATTACCATGCTCGAACAAATAAAAATAATAATAATCCGCAAATGATCAAAATCCTCAAAAGTACTGCAGATCACTATCTGAACCTGTAACTGCTGCATGGAAGCATTCGGTGACCAAATAAGGATCACATATCATCAATAGCTATTATCCAGGGTCTAACCCATCTCATGTCCTGTGGTTGACTTTGGTCAAACTATGTTTGTCCAAGTCAAACTGACCCATAATATGATCCAAACCATAAACATCAAGGTGCTGCAAGTGCATTTGGTTAAAGCATGCTTCATTAATCATTCCAATAGCAATATAAACATAAAGAAATCATTTCACCGGCGATCTAAAACAAGATATTCAAGATTTTCAATAATAATAATAGCTCAGACTTAGAACCTCAAGACTATACCCACTTCATGGTTGTGATCAATTTGCTACTGATGGGTGAAAGTGGATAAATGCAAGGCTAGGCTAAGGGATGGCTGTACTAACTCAACACTGTGACACTTTGGAATTGGGAAAGGGGATACACACTAAAGCATATGCTGGACAAGCAATAACACAAGGGATGGCAGTGTCTCACAAATGGATAAGTTGTTTCAGAAGTGCTTATTCAACCTTGACAAATGTCTACAACTCACATCCAAGCTGATACAGCTCCGTGATGATCTTTTCTAGACCCGCCATGACCAGGTGCTAGGCAACCGTAACTCAAGACTCTAGGAGACACTTAGAATTAGCTGTCCCAAGTTCCATCTCATATCACAACCCGCAGGCTAATGAGGAATAATCATTACAGTATAGGCCAACAGATCTTTAGATATAGCATATATTTAACCATTGCTTTTTGGACCTTTCATTCATTTCCATAGCCTTGATCCGTGTGTGTTGAAAAACACATTCTTGGATTTACATTTATTAGGCTTTTTGATCCATGTGTGTTGAAAAGCACATTCTTGGATTTACATTTATTAGGCTTTTTGATCCGTGTGTTGAAAAACACATTCTTGGATTTTACATTTATTTGACATGGTCTTTCATTCACGTGTGTTGGAAAACACATTCTAGAATGGGCTTCATTAAAGTTTCTAGATACATGTAATGATGGTAGTACTATCTGTTTCAGGCTTAGCCAACACAACTTAGGCAACTCAGAGCCGAGACACAATACAACAGGGAAGCTTATCCAACAAAGAGGCTATAGTGGGGGAAAGTCCTCCATGTCACAAGTCAAGTAGTAAGTCAAGGTAAAACAATAAATGAAAGGTAACGGATGGATGGAGATAGTGAAAATGATGCCAACACTAGCAAGCCAAAGAATGGTGGAAATGATCACATCCATTCTACTAGGAGGGTGAAACCAATGAGTATAGACAAGAACCTCTATCATCTGAGCAGGACACTAGATAAATACATAATAAAGACCAAGTCCAATATATATATGATCGCCAGATCATGACACTAAATGCTAAAATGTGCTACCAGAATGACTAGGAAAGCAATATAAACCAATACACAAGATAATACCTGTTGGATCATATACCTGTGCAAACCATCTGAACCATCATCTGTCTACTGGGAACCTACTGCTGCAACTCTGGGCAATGCATACTGCTCTGTAATGGCAAAATGGCTACATTGGTCATCAAATCTGAGTTTCCTGAGACTCGGTCATGGCAAAGGAATATATTGTTGCTCATCATCATAAGAGTGATAAAAAAATAGATGCTCATCTCAAGCATCTCAGTGAAAAGGACTGGCTGAAAATATACTGGAATCTGGAATAAATATATGGTAGCCCCAACTACTATAAATGTGATAACATGTCCTTCAATGAGGCTTGATTTAAGTTCCTTAAGTCTATACAAATTATGATTTCACCGTTTTTCTTTCTCACGATCACAGGATTTGACACCTAAGTTGTATGCTTCACAGGCCTAATGATCCCTACTGCTAGCATCTTCTCCAGTTCCTTCTTGACTAGTGGGGCTAATTTAGGATTTATATTACAGAGTTTCTACCGGTAAGGTTTGGCTCCTTCCTTTAGAGGAATAGTATTTTCGATGACAGATTGATCATATGTTTTTAAATCATTGTATGTCCATGCAAAAACATCCTTGTATTCCCGAATTAGATTTCAATTTTTCTTCATTCCTCTTTAGAGGCATTCTTTCCAACTTTGATCATTTTGGGGGAAACAGGGTAGCCAATATTGATTTCAATCACCTCATCAACTGGATCAGCTTGTCTTCCTTTGTATTTGTCGTGTCGATTAAAATTCTTCTCCAAAGGAAGAGCAACTTCCATTATATCCATATCTAACACGGATTCTCCTTTCAATTGATCTTCAAAACTTACCATAGCACTTTGAGAAGCATTCAGGAATTGAATAATTTGGGCATCATTTTCAAAGACTTGCTAGTGATCCTAGTTATCAGGAATGGGTGGTCTAAAAGGACTTCTACCTTACAATTTTTCTAATCCAAAGATTATAGAATATGAAAAGTACTGGCAGCAACAAATAATCATCAACAAGGGTATTCTCTTCTTGAGGCACAACCTTAATACCAAAGGCATCAAAGCACTTAATTGCATCCCAGACAACATTCCTATAATCTCGGAGTCTATTGTTCTTAGCGGTGAATTGATTCTTAACTTGGGATACTATGAGGTCAGAGTCTCTTATCACGCTTATAGATTTTATATTCCTTCCCCAACAATCTCCAATCCCAAAAGCAAGGCCTCATATTCTACTACATTATTGGTGCAATCAAACTGCAATCATAAAGAGTACAAGTTCTCCTCACCAATGGGTGAAGTTAAAACTACTCCAACTCCGGCACCATGTCGAGACTTGGCTCCATCAAAGTGCAACTTCCAAACTTGACTTGGCAGGAAAGGGTATTGGCTTACTTCCTCCCAATAATTTGCCAATACCATAAAAATGCCTATTTCATCACTGGAATATACGATCTCATTGAATAAATGTTCAAGGGTTTCCACATGTTCACGCATAGGTGGTTCATTGAACATGTGATAGATGAGTCTTCACCAACCGGGATAGTAGCATAAGTGAGATCCATCTGAACACTACCCCCAAGTCTACTGGACCATTCTCAAGACAATAACATTCCCCAAACATCAGGCACATCCAAAATCAAAACATTCATAGAGAGTTCAATACTTGAACACGCAACCAACCTCACTTGTAAATTCTCAATTACTCCCACAGCTTTGGCAGGATAGGAATCCATACCACACACATTCCTAAAAGGTCTTGTAGGGTCAAGTTCAAGTTGTTCCATAACTTGGAGTAGCATAAAATTGACCTTAGCGCTAGAGTCTAACATGCAATTATGCAAGATGAAGCCGTTAACTTCTAGTGCTATGTAAAACGGTGGAAATCCCCCATGATTTCCATCAGAAACACTTTGGATCATGATAGGAGGATCCTTTGGTTCTACCAGGATTTGCTTCTAAGGCACATTCTTCAGCTGAATTCCTAAATGGTCTACAACCGTCTTGGATAATGATGGGATTTTCAAAATTTCATCAAAAGGGACTAGCATACTGAGTTTAGAAAGAAATTCTAATATGTCAATCTTCAAGTTATAGGGATTCTTCATATCGTCCTCGTTAACTGCTAGACCTAAGAATTTCATGATGTCATACTTGACCGAAGGGATTTTAACTAATTCTTCCAATGAAACCAAAGTGGATGAGCTTGCTAGTTTCCAAGAGACATGAGTTTTCAGTTGCTCTTGGGAACATGGAACAGTCACAGGAGAACTCTTGGTTTTAGTAGGGATAGACTCCTTCCTCCAAAGAGTTGCTTTTGGAGTATTATCCTTTTGCGCAAATTCAGGTTATGGAACACTTCTTTGGTTTTTATGGTCCAATCTTTGTTTTGTAGGAAGCGCCTCATCCTTCTGAGGGTTGATATCTTTAGGGGATGTATCGAAAGCTATCTTTCAAGGAGGGAATTGTTTAGATATGTTTTTCTGAATAGGCTGATTGCTAGAGTGCACAGGAGGACTAGGTTGTCAACCGTCTTATGACGTTGAGGTTTGGATGTGTTTGGTTTTGAAATTCCTGTGTTATTGCAAACATTACTGATCATACACTACAACTATTCATCATGTTCTCTATTATCCTCATCTTGTTGCTTGACAATTACAACTATGTTGGTGATCAACTCAAACATTTGTGCCATGAATTCCATGGTCATGCCGTGCATATTGTCAAAATCTTCTTGAGAAGGCATTTTTTTACAACTGTAACGATGGGTTTGGGATCGTTCCTCAGTAGTCGTATCGTGGAGTCATCGGGTGAATTGAAAAGCCTTATTCACCAAAGGATAGGCCGTTGGGAAGGTAAAACTAATGCGAGAGATAATGAGTGAGTGTATAAGATTAAGCAAGTGTAAAATGCAGTCACAATAATCAAAATCCGGTTGCGATATGATGTAAAGATAAACGCAATAGGAAACAACTCGTAGACACCAGAGGTAAGCCTCTACCTCCCCGACCACGGCGCCAAGAATGCTATCACCTAAGTTGTACTTGCTACTAAGGGGGATCCTATCCAGGATGGTAGAGGAAGAGTAGCTGAACCCAGTGACATTGCAAGGGCCTCGTCCACTACTAATGGAGTAGTTGTCACACCGGACGGGCTCTTGTCACTTTAGGCCAAACTAAGAGCAAGGCCAAAGGGGAGACCCTAGCTAGGTTGGAAAGACTAACTCAAAAGACAAGACACTCAAACAAGAATTTATAGCAAGTATGGATACAGGTATCTTGGCTTAGCACCCTAGATCAACAAATGACTACTGAGATGAGGATTTGATAAACAAGTTGAGAGGCTTGATAAGGAATAGATTGTCAACCAATACGATAAGTATCCCAATGGTAGTTATTACAAAACACTTAATCTAGGATATAATAAGTGCTAGTGAAAGATTTCCAATTTGCTACACTTGAGATATTGACCGTAATTTGGATTTGGACATAAATTGGTACTTTGATGGATTATTAGCACTCTAAAATTTAAATTGTTACTTGATGCAAGATATAACAATTAGAAGTGATTCAAGCAACACCCAAGTCACCCAACAAACAAATCGTGAAAATACCCAAGGAGGGTGAATTGCTCCTAAGAGTACCAGTGCTACAGGATGGGCAAATGGAGTCGGATTCAAGTGAAACTTTGTCTCTAAGGGTTTTGTGTAATTTCCAACTAGGGTTTTAAGTTACAAGCACACTAGGTGACTGGAAACAAACTTATGAAAATATGAGGGTTTTACTTTTATTATTAAAAATGACTTGTTGGAATGAAAAGAGAACAGAGTGAGAATAGATTTGCAATACCCGGATTCAAGAGATGCCTGGTGACTGTTGATGAATCTTCACACATCCGCAAAATAGCAATCTATTTCCATGCTTCAACTCAACCTTTGAATTCCTCAAGTGCGCCCTTGCCAAGCCAAACCAAGAGTGTTAGCTCAAATGAAATTGATCAATAACAGAAACGAAAAATGCATAAAAGACAAATGGAAAGAAATATTGAATTGGTTATGTTTTTTGGCTCTTGTATCACTGCATTTGATCAAGCAGTGAAGGCAGCAGACTTAGGCTTCTAATCCATAGCTCAAGTCAAAGGGAAATCTGGGAGTTATTTCCTTTCTCAGCCACGCATATAACTTCCAGACATGCCTTTCCATTGATAGTGCTTCTAAGAATGTAGACACCAAGCAACCCCCGCTAAAATTTAGAGGGTCTTGCCTCTAGCTAGTTTTCTATGGGGTAAGGGGGAGGAAATCAAACCTATTTCCAGCAAATATGTTAATAGTTTCAATGCTCTAAATGTATTTTATAAATTATTTATGCACTTTCTAAACAATAAATCTGTATATCATTAAATTGCCTCGGCATGAGATGCTTTGGAACATAAAACTTCATTATTAGTTTATTTGACATAGTTATCTTGTCTTTACAACAATGTAAAATATGTTTACAAAATACTCATAGGATGCCAATCTAATTTCTGTATCTTGTTATTCTTGTTTTCCTTTGATATTTTTTGAGGAAAGACACAATCCTCCCATCAAATTGGCATGCTTTAAACATATAGAAGTTATATCAAGTTATAAACAAAACTATCCATTGTATCCACTTATTAATTCTAAAATACTCTGAGCAGTTGTTCATGTCTTGGAATGATGCTTTCCTTTTCATTTATATACAGGGAAACCCACTTTTGACATTGGCGCTATGAGAGAATTGATGGATGGTCACAATGTTGAAGATCGGGACTGGATATTCAACTTGATGGCTAATAGTGATCTCTTCTGTCCAAGGAGAAGAGGTGGGCAGTTATATGTTACTCCAGATTATAATAAGCCAATGGAACATCAACGTGAAATGACCATGAAGAGAATTCTCTACCTTCTAGACAAGGATGTTTTTAAAGGTTGGCTGACAAATACCAGTTCAGAGCTTGAAAAAAGGTGCACAGCATTACGCGAGTCCTTGGGAATGTATGATCATTCACTGGTCGTAAAGCTTGGTGTGCATTTCTTTACATGGTAAGGGTTGCAAGATATACATTTACTGGTTTCTGTCTGACGTATTACTCCCAATAAGAAATGAATAAAAAGTAAATGCCATTTATGTTTATGCTTTCTAAAATTTAAAGTCTAAGAAATAGTTTTACACATTACAATTTACAACATATCAATCCCATTTTTCTGTCAGTAGTTTAAACAAGATTAATTCAGTATGGTAAACTAGTACCTTTGTCATAGTATATGGTGGGACTTTTTTAGACACTGCAATTTGGTTAGATTCATAGTTGCATGCTTGCAATTATAAAACTGCGGGAAACCATGAATACATATATTAATAGTTGCTTTCTGTGACTAGTTATGTATTGCATGCATTCAAAGCAAAGTTAGTATTAGTTACATTATTCATCATGCAAACCTATACAACTTATAATATAGGCTCTTCCTTTTCATACCTAGAATTGCCACTTCATGATTTGTACTGTTGGTAAGTCTTTCTAAAGGATCAATAAGGCAATATAAATTTATTGGTCCTAGGGAAAGCAAGAATCTTGATGGGATTATAATTTAGGTCAATACTCCTATTCTTATGCATGTGTCAATCCCTTGGTTTTGTGCCACAAGTAGCCAATGTATAGATTCTATCCTAACCTATCAATTGGATTAACTCATAATGCTCAAATGCATGGGAAGAGTGAGGCAACCAAAGTACTTTCTGATGAACTTACATTTTTAGTTACAGCCAATCCTAGCCACATAAAAGGACTCCAACCCTTTTGTTATCCAAAGAGTTTCTAGCAAGTTGTCAAAGACCACGCACTCACACTTTTGGTTACTTGTCAAGTCTCACCTTTAGAATTTTTTTATCTTACCTCATTCAAATTGCTTTGAACATTGAGTGTGACATCATTTGGAGGTGCACTGAAATATGCATTTCATAGCTCATACAAATTTTGGCTATATGCGCCACTTGTTTCCACGGATAAAATTTTCTCGGCTTAGGCTTTCAATTTGATTCATCCATGGATTACTAAACCTTATGAAATGTTATCCTATCACATGACAATCTGTAAGAAAGCTTTAATCTATCAGTGTAACTAGAAAGTTAAAAAATGTTCTATGTTCTCTTAGTAAAGGGGGTGTTTGGTTACAAAGATCGTTATTTTGTTTTAAAGCTTGAAGTTCAAGGTTTTCTAAAGCAAGATGGAAACGCAAGTCTTCTATCTGTAATCTCCATGATCCCATTGAAAGACATTAGGGACAATACAATGTAAAAATACTTTGTACTTGACAATAAATTGAAGAGGCAGGCTATTCCCTAGAGGCTGACCTCTAGGAGATAATTCTAAAAATTGACTTGGAGATATATAAACCAAAGGTTTCCACTTGGAGATTAAGCTGCTAGATGTTTTCTCCTTTTTATTTCTGAAAGTAGTTTCTTTTTTGATTGACGATCTAAATCTTTAATAATTATAGGGTTATTTACACTTAACAGAATGCTGCAAAAGATGAGCTATCAACTACAAAAACTATCATATGCTCAATGTGGAGTGAAAACCAAAAAATGCCTATTAAAACATCAATGGCAAAATGGTGCATTAATAATTTCAAAATATTCACGATATCCAAATGATTACAATTTATAACTACCAACTAGCTGAAGTAAACATCATCACAAGAAACGAAGTGAACAATAAATAAATCCTTTACCAATGCAATCTTAGCCCTTATCAATTGTCCACCCATTAGTTTACAACATGTTTTGATTGTGGTCCCATGGCCACTCGAACCATCTTCTAGAGGTGTATCAATGACTGCTCCAACGTCTATCTTGATATTCTAGTTTGGTTGACTGGAGACTAAAATGGGTTGCTAGATGCATAGTTGAATCTGTCTCGATCTGTAGAGTGTGATAGCATTGTTGAATGGGCCTCGTCCCCTAATTTGCTATGTGAACCATGACATGTTTTGACTCCTACTCCTGTCAAGTTTATCTATTGAGCATTCTTTATTAGCGATTTTACCAACTATATAAGGAGTGGTGCTTCAATGGCCTTTCAGGCCGCATGGTCTCATTCCATGGCCACCTTTTGAGATTGGTTTTGAATTTGTGTGGTATAAGTTGACGCAATATAGAAGTAATTAGTAAAGAAATAACTTCTGAATAATTCAACAATTATGAGGAACTTGGTTGCAGTCTTTCCATAAAATGTATAGAGGTTCTATCCTAATTTAATATATGCAAAATGGAAATTAGCAACCCAATCAAAGTCATCTCCAAACAGGGCCTCTGGCCAACTATTTACAGATAACTTTTAAAAGAATGTAGAGTCGAAAATTCATCTCCAAACTTCCTTAATGTTTGGGGAAGTCCAGAAGGATGTATGTAAACATTCATCTCTATTGTAGAAGGGGCAGGGAGGAGTGGTAATGCCAACTTTGGTTAGTGGGGCGTGTTACCAACTTTTTTGTACCATAGTTGGATTATCTGAAGAGCCGCCATTTGTCAAGCATGATGAATGTTTGTACTCCAGTGTATCAGATGATCCAGCATTTGTGACTAGCCAGTTTTGTTTTTTTGAGTCAACATGACCATGGCCCCATGGGGATTTGTAATAAAGTGTGCTAGTAGGATCTGAGTGTCTCGGTTCCCCATGACCTGATTAAGCAACTAAGGTATTCCAGGGAGTTTTTTCCCTTGTCAATTATACTTTGCCTACAGCCGAGCTATAATCGATGAGGTTTTCTCCCGCTTCCTCCAAAGCTGGAATGCCCGATTTTGAAAATTTTGGCCATGGGGGGTTATTAGAGTCCAACTAATATATATAAGCCTACTAGACACTATTAGAATAGGTTTTGGTCATGTTCCAAGTCTCTAGGACCCTCAGAAAAAATTTCGAAAATTTTTTACCGGGTCCGTCGAATTTGAGTTTTTAATTATTTTTTAAATTTAATAAATTTCTCTATAGTTTAAATAGAGAAATAATAATTTGTAATATGTCAGTCGTCCGGGGTCCGAAATCAGTGATTGATGGCTCGTTTCATAAGCCAAAAATCACACATGACCTATGGATTAGCTAAACCCAACTTTCGGATGTCAATTCAGCCTTATAATTAATATTTTCTCTAAAAAGCCATTTACAGAGAAATTATTAATTAAATTAATAAATTTGAATATTTTGGAGAAATCCAAATCTCTCCAAAATAATCAGAAATGAATAAAATAAAAGGCTAATTGACATGGAACTGGGTATTAAAGAAGATTCCAATCATCTCAGTCATCAACTTGACCACTATTCAGTCAGCATAAGTCAAACTCCAATAGAGAATTCGCCCTCCTTCCTTGGAAACTTGATTTGATGATGTGTCATGTGATGAATGGGTTGGTTAGCTTGAGGTAGGTGCCTTCCTTGATTTGTGTGATCACTAGACTTGGCTCCTCTTGCAAGCTCGAGTTAGCACCTACCACAAACTCCACTTGTCTCCTTTCAAGCTCACGCCCTCCCTCATTAAGCTCATGTCATCCCTCTCTAAGCTCACGTCAATCCTAGTTGGAGCTCCCTCATTGGATGGGTGGAGCTTCCCATACCTTCCCAAACTCGACCTTGCCATGTGTACCACCACTCCAAGCCTTTTGATTGAGTTTGAACTGGAATTTGGCTTTACAACTTAGTGTTATTTGGCTCTCTTTGGCCAAATTCGAATTAGGGTTTTAGCTTCTTGTTTTGTTATATAAGAGATGCATTCTAACTCTCTTCTCATGGAGAATTATTTGTAAACTTACTCTGCGGAGATTGTAATAACTATTGGCTATCATTGGAAATAAAGTTGGCTTTGGAGGCAATTTGTGTACACTTCTATTGGTTCATGAGCTATTAATTTACTTTGAGGTAATATCTGTAATGTGTTCTTGATTTATGCAATTTCAAAGTTTGATTTAAACACATGCTTAGATCTCTTTCTTAAGAGCGTAGGGCAAGCATTTCATGGTCCCAATTTGTTTGCTAGGCTTAGGCTTGAATAGTATAAAGAGTGCAAATTGTAATCGGTTTTACTACCTTGTCTCTTCATGCGTATTTGTCTAACTCTCTATATTTGATCAAGCTTTGTTTTTGTAAGTCTTTGTGCATTTGCAGATCTTCAAAATGGTTGAGATGAGATGAACTCGGTTGTATCTCCCTCTTCTCCACCAACAAAAAGCTTTTACTAATAGTGTGTTTGCAGGATACTTCCAAGGAGCAAGATCTTAAAGTTGGCATCAAAGCAGAGAGGGTTTCCTCTTCCATCTACACATTTTCCCTCTTCTTGGTTACTTGTTACTTGGACCCACCTTCTTCTTGTGGAAAACCCTTTCTAGATCTGAATCCAAAGTTGAAGTTCTTTACTTTTAAAGCCTAGATTAGTTTGCCATAAGGTTGAAGTTTCTTCAACCTTGGGGAATAACTTGGGATTTGCTCCCTTGTGCTCTCTTCAACACTATCGCATGCGTATCATCCAGCTAGCTGGAAGGATTTCTTGGATAGTGTTTTACCCATCAAGTGTTTCACTTGATTTTTCCCTCTCCATCACCCATTCATTTTACCTCTTTTTTCCATTTATTCCACTCTTACCCTAGATTTCTCCTTCCTTCGTTTTGCTCTTTCTCCTCCTAGCTCCCATCTTCCCCTTCATCTCGTCCATCCTAAGCCATTTTCTTACTCTCTTTTTCCATCCTCTTCCCCCCATCCATTCGTTTTTGCTCATTTGGCCTCTTTTTTCCCTTTGTCTTTTGCCCTTTCCCTTCCATCTTCCTTCCATCCATCCTACAAAAGAAGCAAAGCAAACAAAAGAGGTTTGAAATAGTTAGTGGTTTTATTTTTGAAAGTTAAATTTAGGCATCTTAAAAAATCATTTAGGGCTTGCATTTTTATCTTTTGTCTTAAGATTTGTAGTTTCATTTAAAGATAGAAAAGTTTGCATACAAGCTAGTTCAAAAAACTTGTGGTTCCAATCTCATTCCCATCATTTTTTGGAGCACTTTAGCTTGCTGGTCTGTTTTATTTAAATTGCAATTTTAATTCAAAATCTCATGCACATTGCATTTAGGGCCTCATTTTTCAATTCTAGGTTCAAGTAGCTTCAAGTCTTAATTTTTTCAACTAATGCTAAAGGGTACTTGTAGCTTGAATCTTTGTTGTGTGTAGGTGTGAAAAGAAGCTAAATCCAAAAGAGAGCTCGAAGTGGAAGAAGAGCAAAATCAAGTAAAGAGAAGGAAAATTGCAAAACCAAGAAGGAGCTTGAAAACAAACCTTGAAACCATGAGTGTCTTTTGAAACAAGCTATTATCCTTTGTACAAATTCATAAGAGTTTTCTCATTTCTTTCCAAAGTTTACTTTTCTCAAAAGACCTTTTAAAGATCTAGATCCCAAAGGCATTTGTAATCATTCAATAAAGAAGCTAAGTGGAGAGGTGCTCCACTTTTTGGGTTTCTTCCCCATTTGGGGAAGAGTGTTGGGTTTGCTTAGCTTAGATCTCAAATTTTCAAGTTCTTAGTTTAATTTTTTCATTTCATACTTTAAATCAGAATTTTATTTTCATCTTGTCGCTTCTCTTTCAAGTATTGACCAGAGTAAGCTAACTTTGGGATTGTGTCCCAAAGGCCACATAGTTTTGTGGTAGCTTCTCGTTCCCCCGTTAGCATCTTGTGGACATCCAGCTAGCTGGAAGGTTTTCAAGACTGACGGTTTTAGTGATTAGCCTTGTTCGGAGGTTGATCCCACTTTAGAATAAATCTGCTTGGTAGAACACTAGATTTTGTTTTCTGTTATCTTCAAAACCTTTGTTGTGGTTATCCTTATATTTTTAGTCATTTTCAGTTTCATTTACTTCTTTAAGTTTCGCAATCGCTTCATTTCTTGAAATAAAATGAACAAAGCCTCTTGTACTTGGCCAAATCCAAGTCAAGAGCACTCTCTGTCAGAGAGCATATAGATTTGCACTTTCCCCTTGCATTAGGCATTTTAAAGTAGAAAGTCTCTTGAACTGTGGTCTTAAGACTAAGTCAAGAGTGCTCTCTGTCTTAGAGTTGAACAAGTGCTCCTAATAATAAAACATTTCAACCCACATTTCCCCCTTAATTAATTTATCTTGGTCGTTTGTCCAACACTCGTATGCTCTGCCAATCAGAAACGGTTGGACTAGTACTCAAAAAGGTGAAGGACTTGATAAGCTCATAAGTGATAATTAATTAAAACTTTCACCCCCATAACCAACGAACCTACATTATTCAAAAAGTATTCAAAGCAGTTCTCAGGGGAGGTGCCGGGTTGCCCAATCTGCAACACAGTGGTTGGTTAGCATTGCGCGTCTCGCTGTGATTCCAGACAGGTCCGACATGTCTCTTAAAGGAGCTGCTTAGAATGTCTTTCTGGACACTCTTTTGATATCCTTGGTTTTAGCCATAATAATCAAGAACATCTAAAAACACTTAAAATTTACCAAGAACAATTTCAAAATGATCACACAACAACTACTTTTGACTTACATTTTTCAGCATCACAAGCATTTCATTTGACTCCATTTGGCACTAGTCTTTAAAAACTCTTATATATCTTATGAATCTGGACCATATGTCCTTGTCATTTGTTTGATCTTTATTTTGTGGATGCTTTGTTTTAATTATAAGTCAAAGTATATTGTTCATCTTCTAAATTGTATCTTGTGGAATTTGCAACGTGGATTGCATGTTTAATTGTGTTCTCATCATTATACAAAAACTCCTAAACAACACTCATCCGCATCACCCCACACAAAAAACACTTAAAACACAAGAGCCTTAGTGAAACTCTTTTTTAGGGACTACCCCCCTTGGCTTCGTTAGGAGTTAGCCTAAACGGAGGAGCTGGGATTCAGGTGACAGTACCTGGCTCATTGCTTGCCCCCAAGGCCACACCTCTCTCACTTGTAGTGAAGAGACAACTTTCGAAAGATTTCCGTTGCTGGTGTGCATCTCGGCAGACAACAGGGCGTGAAGAGTGAATCCTTAATGGAGTAGGGACCAGGAAAAAGTGAAAACCTTTTATTATGTTGAACAAAGGCTTTATAGATTTTATTAGCCTATGCATCCAAGTTAAAATCTTGGAGTTCAAGGACCATTTTTTATTTGAAATTTCCTGAATTGGATAAATCTTACTCAACCATTGATAAGAACTAAAAAAGAAAAGATGTTGTGAAGAGTAGAGAAGTAAGGTGCATTTTACAACATAGGGTGGAGATGTGCCATAGTTATGTGTCATGCTAAAAAATTTTAAAATGCACAAATAATTGACATCCAATGACTAATGTAAAAAAAAGGAATACCAGATGTTTAAAAAATATAATGAAATAAAGTTGCATAGATCCATCTTAACCATAGATCTCTAAGTGTTAAAGAGGTTTACAGCTTGATTTTTTTTTATCCACTTTGAAGCTTAGTAGATCTAGGGTTAATAAGATGGTTCTATGCTAGTTAAGAACAACAGTCTAAGTTCAACACATGAGAATCAGTGAAATATCTTGGCTTCGCCTATGACTACTTTATGCCCGTTGTTACCAATCTTGCTTGAGAAAATCATGAAAATCTTAGCAATCTTGATGCCCCTTGTTACATCCCAAATTCTCTGTAGCGCACCTTACCAGATGTGCCAAAGAGGAGGATTCTTTTTCCATTTTAAAAGGCAAAGTTGGGGATTCTTTATGTAAGAGTGTTGGTCTAGCAGGGCTCAAGACCCTTGGTCAAGGTCATGGCAGGTCCTCTTGGTCCTCTTTTCAAGATGTGTTAGTCTAGTGGCATTGTTGACTAACCCTTGATGGGTGGTAACCCCTCTTCATGTTGGACATCTATGCCTTGGGTGGGTATTGGTGCACCTTGTGGTGAGTCCATTGGGACACATGGCTTAGGATCCCCTAGCCACACTTATGGTTTTATGCATTGTAAAAGGTGATTGTGCTTGTTGTAAGGATTGCACTTATGGTTTTATGCTTTGCAAAAGGTGATTGTGCTTGTAAGGGTTGTCATACCTGCTCTAGCATACCTTATTTATGCCCACTTGGACCTTATCTTATTGTACTACTTCTCCCTCCTGGTCATCCTGGACAAAAAGAGCAAACCATCCACCTAGAAAAAACATATTTTGAAGGCCATACCACCAAAAGGAGGGCGTTGAGGGAAAAAGACATATGTTGGGGTTAAATGGGGCATGATGTCCTCCTTCCAAGCTCAACTTTTCATCATGTTGAAGCTATATCATCTTATTTTATCAATATTTTATGTTTTATGAGGTTTAGTCTCCGGAGTGTGGGTGGCAAACCCTAAAAAGTCATTTTAAAGACAAATTAGGTAGGTCAGCCTAGAGGAGAGATAAAGTGAGCCTTTTTTCTTATAATTAAGGCATCCTCCTCTCATTTCTAACCAAGATCATGGGATAAAATCTCACTAACATCTTATTTTTACTTGTGTATATGAGTCTTGAGCAATTAAGTGGTGTGCACATCTCTTCTCGGTTGTTCTAGGGTTTCTAAGAATCAAATATTGACGTTTTGAGGTTCCTTTACAATCTTTCAAGGCTATTCTAAGGTGAAAGGATTTTTGAGGCTCTTCCTCTTCTCTTCTCTCTCAATTTTGGTAAGATCTTGAACCTCGTCTTACACTGCCGGAGGCATCCAAGGTAGGAGCAATTTAGGGTTTTATGCATGATAGTATAGTTTTATTGGTTGAGACATTCCCCTTGAAGGATATCTCTTGTTTAGGCCTCGACATCTTGTTTTCCTTGATTAGGTCAAGTGCTAATATAACCTAGGGTTTCTTAGCCTTGCCCTAATTCATTCAAATATTGAATTATCGATTCTTGGGAGAAATGTTAGCCCCGATTCCTCAATGCCTTGTGGAATAAGACCTAGGTCTACTTCCTTCATCTTCGCCATTTCAATTTTACAAAATTCCTTTTACTATATTGGGAAAAATACAAAACAAGTCAAATATATGAAAAACCCTAAAAATAAAAATATAAAAAAACAAAAAATATTGCAATATTGAAGAATCTAATCCGTCAAAGTAGTGCGCCCTCATTGGTTTCATGGTCAATCTTGAAGGGCATCCTGTTTTTGTAGCTAGTTTGAGATATTTAGAGTTATGTGCAAATGCCAGTGTACGTTTTTTTCATATCTGATTTGATAGGTACAACCATCAAAAATCATCTTTGGAGGGTTTTACAAGCTAGAAACAAGGTCTATTATCAACCCTACTCTTGTGGGAATTTATCTAGTGGTTCAAGTTGACCTTCTTGCGATTTATGGGGGCTGGTTAGGGCATAAACCAGATCTGGTAAGTCATTTCCAGATTTGTTTTATTCATTCATTGGCTGCTCCAAAGGTGTGATTCCTATCCCTGTCCATTAAGGGTACCTTCCTTGGTAAGTTGGCATTGTTATAAGTGATTTCCATCAATCTTTGAGCATATTTTAGTGGTTGTTCTCTTATAACAACAGTTCCAAATGCTGCTCCAAAGGTCTGATTCCTATCCCTCTCCATTGAAGGTACCTTCCTTGGTAAGCTGGCAATGTTCTAAGTGATTTCCATCAATCTTTGAGCATATTTTAGTGGTTGTTCTCTTATAACAGCAGCAAGGATTTCAATCATTTTCCCTAATTGTGAGCATTTATTATTTCTAACCCCTATCCTCTTGAAGTACTTGGTAAATGTGCTTGCATTCATTGCTTTGACTCCATAAGGAACTGATCTTTGTCGAGAGGTTGCTTGTGAGGTACTCTTGTTGTACAGGTCTATTTCACCTATATTAGGGACTCCCCTTTGGCCTCGAGGAGTTGGCCTCAAGCGTAAGGAGAATGCATTGTGGTGACAGTGGGTGCATCTCCTGAATAGTTGCCAATATTAGAACCAATCCTTGTGACCTATTAGAAGGGTGCTACTTTGTGCAATAACATCCCTCAAAAAGTATCTTAGAACATTCTAGTAGGGTTTATTTCTCTATGGTTTGTCTTCTTAAGATAAAGTTGGATTCTAACATAATGAATGATCATCGAAGATAATTCTAGATTTGAAATGATCTGAGAGTAGAAAGGGCCTATACGTTTTCCATGCCCTTTGACACTCTAAAACCTAAAGGAGCCTTTAGCTTTAACTATTAGTGAGATAGTCAAAATATTGTGTAGCTTTAGAGACTTCCAACTAGGCTTTCCATGATTTCACTGTTGAAGAATGTAACTTCAGAAGATATTCTTATTGTATTTTTATAGTACTTCCTTATGGAAATATTCGTATTGTATTCGATTCTGTAAAAACCCTAAAAGAAATAATGTAAAATAGACAAGTTGGCTCAGTGGGTTAACTACCCCAAACAATGGGCAGAACTGCCCTAGTCAGGTCGGCCCAGTTAAGTAAAATGGCCAATTTTGTGACCAATATAAGTAGGGTGGCGCATAGCTCATTTGGAGCATCTCTCACTCAAGCAAGTTCGCATGAGTAGTAGCAGAAAGACAAGTTCGCTTGGGAGAAAGAGTAGCTGCATTGAAGACATCTTTTCTTGGGGTTTCTATTGTATCTTGTTCTCGGGTTATTGTACAAGATTGACATTGTACTTTCTGACAAATCTATATTGAAGAAATTTTGCTGGGTTTTTCCCATGAAAGGATTTTCCCAGGGTAAATCTTTGTGTTCTCTTGTTATGCTATGCTTGTCTATCTTTTAGTGATCCTATTGCATAGGATTATTATAATAATAATATAAATTGTCTGAAGATCTAACATAACCATCTTGGAAGTATCAAAATTTAACATGGTTTCAGAGCTAGCCTGAATGAAGACATTGTGCAGCTGCAACTACCGGAAGTGAAAACTAGGGTTTCTCTTTACAGAGGCTTTTCTCCACAGTTTGGCTGAAAAATAGGGTCAAGGAAACTCGCCCTAGTAGGGCGCATTTTTCTATGGAGGAAGAATTCAGATTGGAGAACTTTCATTTTTGGGTCCACTACTACAGCTCGAAAAACTAGGGCATCAAGGTTTTGGAAGTTTTGTTCACAGTTTTGGACAAAAAGGACCTTTGCTCAACTTGCCTTAGGGAGGCGCATCTTTTCCTCCACTCAGTTTTTCAAGATCCGGAAGTTGAAAAATTAAGGTTTCTCTAACAAACCCTAAGTCATCTTGAAGTCAGATCTCAAAAGACAGTGAAGCAAGCACTTGGTTGCCGTATCTCATTTGGTAAGTCCTACTATCTCTATTTCCATTTTAGGTTCTCATTTTATCAAGATGACAAACCATACCAAGCTTGAGGATAAGCTTGAAGGAGCAAACAACTTCTATGCCTGGAAGTATAGAGTGATGCTCATTCTAGAAGAGAATGAGTTGGACAATTATATAAAAAAATTTGCAGAGCCAGAGGGAGATGAAGACAAAGCCAAGCACAATAAGAACTTGATTAAGGCCAAGTGGATCATTGCTGATTCCATCAAGGATCACTTGATCTCCCACATCTCATCTCTGCAAACTCCGAAAGAGATGTTTGATGCATTGAAGAGATTGTTTGAAGGAAAGAACATTAATAGAAAGATGACCTTGAGAACTCAACTCAAGGGTGTGAAGATGTAAAGCTGTGAAAGCATTCAATCTTACTTCACAAGGGTCTCCCATATCAAAGATCAACTCGAGGCTACTGGAGACCATGTCGAGAATGCAAAACTTGTAATGACCACCTTGAATGGCCTTCCAAGATCATGGGAGTCATTTATTCAAGGTATATGTTCGAGGAAGAAACTTATCAGATTCAGTGCACTTTGGGAAACTTGCACTCAGGAAGAAGCTAGGATTGAAGCCAGAGAAGAGAAGTTAGGCAATGAAGACAATCAAGCTCTAGCAACTCATGCTAAGAAGAGAAAGAAAGAAGATCACCATTACAAGTCTAGAAGATTCTACAAGAATCAAAGACCTCCCAGAGACCACTCAAACTTCAAATGCTACAATTGTGATGAAATGGGACACATTGCAAGAAATTGCCCCAAGAAGAAAGGAAACAACAAGAAAGGAAATAAGAAGAGGCATCATGCTCGTGCTGCAGAAGATGATGAACCAGTTAAGAAGAAAGCAAGGGAATATTCCTCAAGTGATGAAGATTATGTCCTGAACTTTTAATGATGCAGCAGTAATTGGAGAGCAAGAGGGAGGCTTGCACAAATCAAGCATTGGTTCATGACACTATGGAACCGAGTGAACTATGGCACAAAAGGTTTGTATCTATATATATAAGGATTTACCGATCATAAGCAAAATGGTGACTAGTCCACCCAAGATCCAGACAAAATATATTGGTGTATGTCAAGGATGTGAAGAATTCGTTTCCAAGCAAAAGGAGATCTTGAATCTAGTACATGAGGACCAAGGATGAAGACTTCAGAAAGCTCCGGACTAGATGAAAAGGAAGATCAAGGTCTTCAAAATCAAATAATGGAGCAGAGTACACTTCCGGAAACACCATTAAGGAGGTATAAATCAAGAGGGGTCCTATAAAACACATGAAAGACATGTATTTACTATCATTTGAATTCCTAAGTATTTTGAAGGATATTGCTTATAACAGTTACATGTAGATTTGTGATGCAGTTTTCTTTTATGCACTTATATATGACTAAGATTGACTAGAAGTAAGCTCATGTAGTGCATGTTATGGGTAAGTGGCCTATAGTGCTGGACAACATCTCATAAGCCCTAGATGGAGCTAGTCTAGGATGAAACCTTTTTGCTAACATGATTAAGAACAGTGCACGCTTTTAATAATATGTTCTGGTAGAGATGGAAGGAATCTAGATAGTTACCGCGTGTATACAGGATATGGATGAGTGTTGTACTGGAGCATTGGCTAAGATGCATTGGTTACATGACTATGTGCATTATGCATAAGAAGTTGTCATTACATAGAATGTTACTAATCATATGACTAAATTGGACTTGTAGGAAAATCATGTGTTATGACCTACAAGAGAAGGATGATGAGACTTATTCCAAAGAACAAGTGATGAAAGTGTTGTTACCTAAACTGTAGTTACCCCTATGGATGTATCCACTCATGGATGGCAATAGGGAAGGGCAACTCAAAAGGTGCAACCACGATCACCTCGACCTCCAATAGATGGTTGTCACGCCAGTCGAGAAAACCTTCACTTTATGTTATCTAGCCCAGACAACAAAGGGGGAGACCCGATCTACTCCTGACAGGAGAGATCAAAACCAAGACACCAAATCAAGTTAATTCTAAGTGAAGTAAGGTGTATGGTTTATCCTAGACCTTAGGATGAAGTCACAAGACAAATGAGGGGTTCAATGAGTATAGCTTTGGTTCATTATTGATGTGAGAGTGACTTATGATTTGTGAAATATGATCCAAGATTAAAGTACTAGTTCAATGTGAGAAAATCCACTGCCTTGGGAATCGTGTCCAATGCAGGGTAGTTTAGGGGTTGAATTGGGGCTAACTAGTACAAGTGACAAGCTTGATCATGAAGTATGATGGCATCAAAGGGTTTAGTTCACCAATCAAGGGTCAAACCACAAGTTAATCCAACAATCTAGGAAAGTCGAATTGACTTGGAGAGAAACCAGTGCCTTGGGAATTGGGATAATGGAGTCAAAGTAAAGTTAACTTGTGGTTAAGGACTCCTATTGCATGAGACAAGTGGGCAATTAAAGTCTTGATGGATAAATAGGTCTAGATCTAGGTTTGACCTAAGTGGACCACAATCCCTTAAAACAAAGAATGCTATCCCCAAGGCAAGATTTGACAAGGTGACCTACTAGACCTAGGTTTTGAATTATTCCCGTTCCAAATCCACTGAAATCTCGAGTACCCACGTCCTAGAAGTGGGATAACTTACTTCTCCAAGGTGGTGCGACTTTACCCAAGGAGGCTAAAATGTGGGATAAATGGGTCAAGACAAGTCCAATGGCATCCAAACTTTAGATCCAAGTAGGTTGATCAAGTGGGAGTGTGGATCCTACAATTTCAAGGCAATCCGATGGCTAGATCTTACTAGATCTAAGTTTAAAGATACCAAGTGGTCCAAAATGGGGATTAAATCCCTTAAAATGTGGAATAGGGCCCACAACATAGAAATCAGAAAAGTGACAATCTGGGGATAGGTTATTGGATGTGTAGATCATGAATCAAGCGGGATCTCAACTACCCACATACTAGATCTAGGTCAACCCACCAAACTAGGAAGTGCGCCCTTGCTTGGAGAGGCTAAATGCCTTGGGAAGAGGGTCAAATGGAGGCCAATCCTCACCAAACTATAGATCCGGGATGCCATGGATACTATAGAGGTGGGTTTTAAATATCTTACCCAAGAAGCCACTAACTCTTAGTAGATCTGAAAAAATGTAAAAATGAGGGTTTGAAGAAATAAGGGTTTTATTAATTTATGAGCTATGTCAATGGATTGGATCAAGATAAGAGAAACAAACTTGTGGATCTTACTTGGGTAACCTTGTAGATGCCTTGATGATGATGATCTATGCAAACCCGATCAATTTGAGAAGCTTTGAGGTAGTTTTCTATGCGATCGATTTAGTCCAAGAAGCCAATGCGCCCTCTTTCCTGCACAACAAACGTCAACAATATCAGATTTGATGTAATCAAGAGATAAGACTAATGCCACAAGAGAAGTAACAGAAAGATAGCATAAATCACAATGATACTAATGATAACCCCCTGATACAAGCAAATGCCAAGAAAGTCGATTTGAAGAAGCCTTGCAAAATCGCCCTTGTTGAAGTCGCTCTCCTGTAGAAAAGACAATGATTTCCAAAATAGATAGATCTTACCACAAATTCCAAATGCTAGGTTGCAATAGACTTTCCAATTACCATCTAAGAACACCAGATGCAAAGGAGACCACAAGAATTTCCACAAGAAAGTTTTTCTATACTAATAATCCAAGAGCCAAAGACACCTTACAATGAGAAGCTCTCTCCTTTAAATAGGAAGGAGAGGCATCAAAATCCTAACCACTTTTTGAATGAGTGGCTAAGATTAAAAGATAGAAATGTCTAATCAATGGTTGAGATGAGCTCAACAATAAAATACATGGATCACTAATAAAATATAATATGAGTGGACAAAATCGCCCTAGAAGAGGGGAATCCCACCAAATCATGATGACAAAATATAATAAGAAGCTTATGGTGGGTCCAAGGGGTAATTTTAGCCACCCTTGGTCAATCCCCATAGCACAATAATAATAAAATAGTCATCAATATACCAAATCGTGCCTCCATGGTCAAATCGTAGGCCTCAAAAGACCTCAGAAATCATCATAAAAGTGCCATAAGTGATGGATGTGGGCCCCGATGAAGCTGAAACTACTCGAGGAGGTGTGGAAGACATCGATCCATCATCACTGATCATCCCATGCCAAGACATTGCCCCAGTAGCCCAAATCGATTTCCTCAATAGCCATTTCTACCAATCCTGAAATGCCTTGGGAAGCGTGAAACTGCCCCAAACTGCCTCTTGGAGTGCCTGCGCTGTCAAGGGGAGGGCACCAGTGTGTCCGGGAGGGGGGTAATATGGTAAAAACAAGTGGTTGGACCACCCCCTCCAAGCACAGCGCCCTAAGTCAACCGGATAAAAATCACATCTGCTCTGACAGGGCCTCCGACAGACCAAAACTGCACTGGGATAGCCTACTGAGGCTCAATCATCACTGTAAGTGCCTAGAACTGAAAACAAACTGTCTCATTGGACTCAGAAAGTCCAAATCCATCCAAGATGTGTACTCATACACCATATAAGTGTCTGCATGATCAATATATATATCCAATATACCAGAACGGGTCAAATAATAATAATCTGTAAATGATCAAATATTGTTGTAAACCATGAATCATCATCATAACCCTGTAGTTGCTGCATAGAATCATCATGTATGTGTACATAGACCATATATCATCTATCCATATCATCATAAGGTCCAACCATCTCATGTCCTATGGTTGACCTTGGTCAAACTAGGTCTAACTAGGTCAACATGACCAAATATAACTCAGACCATCATCAGAAGCTGCTGCAAAGTGTCAAAGGTTAATGCATGCTCTACAACTTATTCAAATAACAATTATAACACAAAGTAATCATTACTGGCGATCTAAATCCAAATATATAATGTCATTAATTATTATTATTACTCAGACTAGACTTTCAAGATCATACTCACTTCATAGCTGTGATCAATTTGCTAGTGAAGGGTGAAGGCTAAAATAACTGGCTAGGCTAAGGGATGACTTGACCGACTTAACTTTGTGACACTTTGGCAATGGGAAAGGGAATACACACCATAGTATATACTGAATGAGCAACAACACAGGGAATGGCGGTGTCTCACAAATGGATGAGTTGTTCAAAGAGGGTTTATTCACCTTTAACAGATGCGCACAATCCATAATACAAATAAGGCCAGCAATTGTTTTGATATAGCATTTAAGTTCCATTGCTTTTTGGGCCTGAAGTTTCCATAGCCTTGGTCTATGTGTGTTTATAAACACATTGCATAGATTTACATTTATTTTAGGCTTTCTGCTGCAGGTGTGTTTTTAAGGCACTTGTTTACCTGAGCACTTCTAGGTGTGTCATGGGCAACTTGTTTACCTAGGTATTTACATTTCCAAAAGATATAACATTTTATTTTCATGGCCATTTTCATTTGGCATGCCTTTCATTCATGTGTGTTTAAAAACACATTGCATGAATGGGATTTTCATACAAGATATAGCATTTCATTTTCCAGATTTTGTATTCATGGCAGCACTAAAAGTTTCAGGTTTAGCCAACACAACTTTAGTGACTAGGGGGAATTCCAAGGAACTCCAACTCACCATAGGTAAGTTTTGTCACCAAATCAGAGCCGAGACACAATAAACAGGGAAGCTCATCCAATACAGAGGCTACAGTGGGGAAAAGTCCTCCATGCCACTAGTCAAGTAGTAAGTCAGGGTGATAAACTAAAAGGTAGGCAATGGATGGATGAAGACAATGAATAATGGAGCCAACACTAGCAAGCCAAGGTATGGTGGAGTGATCACCTCTATTCTCCCTAAGGAGGGTAAAACCAATGAGTATGAATAGTGAACTTCTAAGTTTGAGTAGGGACAATATAATATATAAAATAAGCGCAACCAGGTCCATATATCTATATGATCGCCAGATCATGACACTAGGTGCTAAGACATGCTATGAGAATAAGTATAAAAGCAATATAACCATAACACAATGATATACCTGCTGAGTCATATACCTGAATGCTCATCAACCTGTACCATCATCTATCCTCTGAAACTGCTACTGCAACTCTGGGCACTACTGACTGCTCTGTACCAATGGTATAATGGCTACATCGGTCATCTCTCTGAGTGTCCTGAGAATCAATCATGGCATGGGGAATACAACTGTTGTCCATAATCTGATAGTGATCCAATATAGATGCTCATCTCAGCATCTCAAATGTAAGGGAACTGGCTGAATAGTGTACTGGCATCAGAAAAATAATGCATGGTAGCCCGGCTACTATATATGTGATAACAGAAGGTTCAAGCGGATTTTCAAAATCAAGCATACTACAGAAGTGCAAGGCAAGGTTCATGATTTCTCTCAGAAAGAGGGAGTCGATTGTGACGAGACATTGTTGCTCCTATAGAAAGGACATGAAGTGTATGTGGAGCAGCCACTAGGATTTGAGACACATGATAGGCAGATTCATGTGTGCAAATTGAAAAAGGCCTTGTACGATTTAAAACAGGACCCAGGACTAGGTGTGGTAGAATCCATAAGACATTTTCCTTAGCTAAGGAAAATGTGCGTAAGAGATCCTGAAAGATTCGGGATGATGGATTGCAAGGCCATGGCCACACCTATGGCATAGAATTTGAAGTTGTTGTGTGATACTTCTTCAGAGATGGTGGATGCCATGGTATACAGGCAGATGATTGGTTCGTTGATGTATTTAACGAACACGAGGCCGGATATATGCTTTGCGATGAACACATTGAGTCAGTACATGGTAGAGCCAAGACGTGTTCACCTGGTTGAGGAAAAGCACGTGTTAAGGTACCTGAGGGGTACAGTTGATTATGGCCTCAAATATGCATCGGATCAAAGGATTAACCTACAGGGTGATGTTGATGCAAATTGGGCCGGTAGTGTCACAGATAGAAAGAGCACATCAGGGTGTTGCTTTAGTTTGGGATTGGGTATGATCTCATGGTTCAGGAGGAAGAAAATGAGTGTGGCACTCAGTACAGTCGAAGCAGAGTATATGGCAGCTTGTTCGGCAAGCTGCGATGCAGTATGGCTTCGGAAGTTGCTTGTAGGTTTGTTCGATCTCAAGTTAGAGGAAACTTGTATTCTCTGTGACAACCAGAGTTTTGTGAAGTTGTCTAAGAACCCGGTGTTTCATGACAAGTCAAAGAACATCGAGATCAAGTATCACTATATCAGGTATATGGTGCAAAGAGGAGTAGTGAGGCTCTAGTATATAGCGACAGAGGAGCAGATAGCCGATGTGTTGACCAAGCCTCTGTCAAGAGTGAAGTTTGAGTTCTTCGGGGACAAGCTTGGGGTGGTCTAGATCAAGGAGTGATGAGTAATACAACATGAATGAGGCACATGTAGTCACGGGTCATGTGATGTAATTGAGTCTCCTGGGCATCTCCACTTGAGATGTGAGTTGTAGCGGGTAGTCACGGGTTATGTGACATAATTGAGTCTCCTAGGATACACTCACAAGGTTGTATTGTCCCGATGTTGATATATGATGTGGTAGAAGGTAGTCACAGGTTATGTGACGTAATTGAGTTTCCTAGGCTACAAGATGATCTGGACACGTGGTGAGGGGTAACACAGATGGTTGCGCTATGAAACGTAATGTACACTCCTGGGCTGGACCCACTGGATGGCTTGCTCGGTTCATGAAAGAGGGTTGATGGCTACATCCAATATGAAAAAGGACCGGCTCTGTAGAGATGCATCCAGTATGAAAAAGGTTTGGCTCTGTAGATGGTTACATCTAGTATGAAAGAGGACTGGCTTTGTAGAGATGCATCTAGTATGAAAGAGGAATGGCTCTATAGGATGGCTACATCCAGTATGAAAGAGGACTGGCTCTGTAGAGGTGCATCCGATATGAAAAAGGACTGGCCCTGCAAGATGGTTGCATTCAGTATGAAAAAGGATTGCCTTGCAAGATGGTTACATCTAGTATGAAAGATAACTGGCTCTGTAAAGATGCATCCAATATGAAAAAGGACTGGCTCTGCAAGATGGTTACATCCAGTATGAAAGAGGACTGGCTTTGTAGAGATGCATCCAGTATGAAAAAGGATTGGCTCTGTAGATGGTTGCATCCAGTATGAAAGAGGATTGGCTCTGTAGAGATGCATCCAGTATGAAAGAGGACTGGCTTTGTAGGATGGCTACATCCAGTATGAAAGAGGACTGGCTCTATAGAGGTGCATCCAGTATGAATAAAGACTGGCTCTGCAGGATAGATACA
Organism: Larix kaempferi; assembly: GCA_027924585.1. Lineage (NCBI taxonomy): Eukaryota > Viridiplantae > Streptophyta > Pinopsida > Pinales > Pinaceae > Larix > Larix kaempferi. The sequence goes on along the minus strand of BSBM01000753.1, from coordinate 30,529,512 downwards.
TTCAACATGAAAAGGGGATGGCTTTATAGAAAGGTACATCCAGCATAAGGGTTAGCTCTATACAAACGTACATCCAGCATGAAAAAGGGTTGGCTCTGTAGGAAGTTGCATCCAACATGAAAGAGGGTTGGCGCTGCAAAGTTAGATACATCCAGCATGAAAAAGGGCTGGCTCTGTGGAACTTCTTGTGATGTATAGATTTGAGAGATATCAGAAGTCAATGGTCAGAGTATAGAGTTGCAGCAGTGATAGTGATGATGATGATAGCGTCGTAAGAATACCTTCCTTGTTAAGAGGGAGTGTTGAAGAATGTAACTTCGAAAGATATTCTTATTGTACTTCCTTTGGGAAATATTCATATTGTATTTGATTATGTAAAAACCCTAAAAGAAATAATGTCAAAAAGACAAGTCAGCTCAGTGGGTTAACTGCCCCAAACAATGGGCAGAACTGCCCCAATCAGGTTGTCCCAGCTAAGTAAAATGGCCAGTTTGGTGACCAATATAAATAGGGTGGCGCCTAGCTCATTTGGAGCATCACTCAAGCAAGTTCGCATGAGTAATAGCAGAAAGACAAGTTCGCTTGGGAGAAAGAGTAGTTGCATTGAAGACATCTTTCCTTGGGGTTTCTACTGTATCTTGTTCTTGGTTTATTGTACAAGATTGACATTGTACTTTCTAATGAATCTATATTGAAGAAGTTTTGCTGGGTTTTTCCCGTGAAAGGGTTTTCCCATGGTAAATCTTTGTATTCTCTTGTTATGTTGTGCTTGTCTATCTTTCAGTGATCCTATTGCATATGGTTATTATGATAATAATATAAATTGTTTGAAGATCTAACATAACCATCTTGGAAGTATCAAAATTCTAACATTCACTAGCAGTTATATAGTCAAAATATTTTGTAGCTTCAGAGCCTTCCAACTAGGCTTTCTGTTACCCCTCAGATTGTACGAAGAATTATCCAAGGGATAAAGATGCTAATGATCCAGAGGAATTCCAATGCATGCCTTGGCTAAGCTAATTATGTAAACTGTGTCATTTGTATCAAGTGATCCACGGTTGTGATGTCCTTTATTGTAATGGTGTACTTGAGATGTATCTTGCATATGTAAAGGATGCAATGAATGTGTTGCTAAATTTAAACAAGCAAGATGAATAAATGCATACTTCTAGGAATGATACAATATCCACATTTAATGTGAATGAAATGTAAAATGAATGATGCATGCTAGTAGGAATGCCTATGCAAGTAAACTACTATGTCATTACAATTGTTAGATTTCAAGAGTAAAGTTGTAAACAACTAAAGAGGCATTTGATATTTACAATAATGTGAGGGATGCCTTTATTACTCTACCTTGTTATATGGATAATTATGATTGATAACGTGTTAGCCACTTTTAAAAAGAATGTTACCATACATGTATGTATTATGTGACTAGGAATGAATGGTTAGTATCTTAGTTTGACATCACCCTTGATGTATGATGTTAGATGAAGGTTGTCTAATGTTGAATAGACTTTATGTTATTGATTGTACATAGAAGGTTTGAAGTTTATGATCAAAAGTTTGTAATTTCATGACAACCCTTAGTTGTGATCTCAACTAAATGATTAGCCTTTATAATTATTAATATGAATGGTGGACTTATAGGTAATGTATCAATATTTGAATACTAAGATTCAGGTTCTTTCATTAAAGATCCTTACACTTGATGCATATATTTATAAAGGGTATTATAGCCCTTGAGATTACAGTTATAATCTTTATATATGGCAATGAATCAGTTGACTATAATACATGTTTATTAAGCGGAGAAGCATGAACAATAAACAATGTGGCTTAAACATCTTACTTAATTACATTGTGAACTGTGAAGTATTAGACAATGATTGGTTATGGAATCAAGTCCTTCACATGCAGATAGATGCAAGGACCCTTGTTGTATGTTCTATGTAATTTAATCTCCGTGAAAGATTATGTTACAACATGGCGAATGCATTTTAATTATTAATGAAAATAACGCATTAGTCCTCTTACACGTGTGATTAATAATGAGAGTAAAGCATTAGTCCTCTCACATATGTATTGCTTCATTTTGTTAGGGGATAAAGGAAAAAAAAATATACCCCATACCCTAAATGTATTACTGAGGGTAATGGGTATGTTATAGTAGGAAAACTACTAAAAATAGAAATCTCCTCCGAGATTGATGAAAAACCCGTGCAGTGTCTCTATCTCTGAACCTGGATCATATCATTGAACCAACCTATATCTGAACCCTGTGGGAATCAACCTCTGACCTATGAAAGATGTCTCTTTGGAACACAAGTCTAAGAACTAGCCCGATGAAAAAAGCTAGATCTTAACCCTCCAATTTGCATATGGGCAAATCTGGGGGTTAATAGGGGACATGATGAAAATGAATGGAAATGTGACGAAATAATAAGGAATGAAAAATGGCTAAGGGAAATAGTGGAAATGATATGACTCATGTACATTATACCCACCTAAGCCACTAGGGACACACCCCAACCGACAAAATGACACACTTATCTAAATGTAAATTTTGAATATAGCATGTAATCAACCTAGCAAGAGACAACAATTTAGAGTGTTATGAGCCATTATAGAGTTACACCATCGACCACCAAAATCATGATCCAAGCTAAAAAAATCATCAAGCATATGGAGAAGGCACATGGCATAGCACCGGAGCACATATGTCATCAAGTCACCCTGATCTGTCAACTACAAAAATGCTAGAAGGGTATCTGATGCAAAACTAGTGTCCTTTGCGGAACTGTTTTTTGTGAAAAAAATCACAAGTGCGAGAATCCTTTGGTCACCCCTACCAAATGTGGGGTGATAAGACCAACAATAAAACATGGACTAATTCCACAAGGAACTCTAGGCTAAGTCAACAAACAAAAGCTCAAATAGAGTTCTCTTCAAAGCAACGTGTCAACATCTCACACTAGGGTGTGTTCAACCCCCAAGGCGGTGTACCCTCCAAGCTAGGTGTCCACATGTCAAGCACTCCTCCAAGCTAGGTGTCCACATGTCAAGCACTCCTCCAAGATGGCGTGACCTCCAATCAATGCCTCCTCAACTCAAGCATTCCTCCTCAAACTGTATATAAGGTGGTTACATGCTCCTAGGGCCAATCACCCAACCTCCAAGTGCCTAATCTCCTCCTCCAATATGGCTACTCCACATGTGTTAAGTGCCCATCCTCAATAAATGTGTCCTTGTAGAAGATGCCAAATACATTACATGTGCCAACTACCACATCAAGAAGTGAGTCTCTTTAACACTGATCCCACGGGAAGCATACTCCCACTTTAAGCTCCCCAAATGTAACTAAAAAATAAACAAAAGGTATAGGTGAGCACAAGTCCTTCACATTCCATGAAGCATTCTCCTAGCTAGGTGAAAACACTTTCAGAGCAACCAAAAGCTAACATTTTGAACAATTTTTTTTACATGGGCCGATAAGGTGGCTATAAGTGTTAATCTCTATTTGCAGATCACAACACAGACCCACAAGGTTGAGCTGGACGTAACCCATCTTTGTGAGTTTCTGATGTATTGGGGAGAGATGCTCTTTATCATGAGCAGTGAGCCTCCTGCAGACTCTTAAGTCCCTTCAGCCTGTTCTCAACAGTCACAGGGGATTGGAGGCCAACCTTGACACAAAGCAGACTAAGTCATGAAAGAGCACTGCAAGTGATGATATAGTTGGCCTTGCAGGCCTTTGAATGGAAAATTTCCCATGCTGGTCCTGGCTATCTTGAAAGCCAAGAAGTCCCTGCAACATGAGAATGATAGTTGGGAAGTTGAGGTGCCAGAGCTCAAGCCACTGTTACGGGGATAGGGAAGGCAGCACAATAATGAAATGATGATCCTCCTGCCACCAGACTGATCCCCGCAGCAGCATGATATTCAACCTTTTTAATTTTGTTGATATTTTCTATTATCTGTTTATTTGCCACGTTGGCATCATTAAATTTTAAAATCTTGGACTTTTATATTCGTGCCATGAAGTGTATGATATTTTTTCCTAGATATGGTAGTTAGTTTGGTAAAATTTTGTGGCATTTATTATCCTGAAGCTACTGCTACTGGAGTCTGCTTGAGCAGCCCATAGATACAGTCTGATTCCCAAAATGTGCAACAAATGCAGGCAGGTGGTGAAATCAGTCAAGTTGCACCATAAATGTAGGCAGGTGGTCAAATTTTGCCATAAACTTAAGTTGGTGGTCAAACTGCACCATGAATACGAGCTTGACCCAAATTTGGTATACAATAAATAAAAAAGGCTCGATAGCTTTCAACTCAACCCTGGTTGAAGGATAACTTACTCATTTTGAGGGAATACAATAATTGACCTTAAACTGTGCTGCAAAAATTAAAATCATGAACACAACAGATTTGTTTCGAGAATTGTTGCATCCATTCATTGGACTGTGAACATATGCATTGGTGTCGATTTTGTTGAAATTGTACCAAGGAAGTGTTCTCCTAGTCATTTTATGCCTAAGTAAGTAATGAGGGAAAAGGGGACATGACCCTTGTATTAATTGCTTGAGATGAGCAATTAATTCACTTTATTGTTATAAAATGACTTTTGGTTTATTTAAGTGGTAGGTGAATGAATTTAATTTGTGGAGAGAATAATGAGCATTTATTCTCATCCATTGATCTAATCTATTGTGGGCCCTTGGATTAGATGACTCTTTAGTTACCCTTGAGAGGCAAACCAAGAGACAAGATTTTTGAATTAAATAAGCCTTCCCTCTTTCATTTGCACACATCCCAAGAGAGTTGGAGAAGTGGAGATCATCCAAAAGAGAAAGTCAAGTCCTTGAGGAGAAGCACTCGCAGCAGGAGAGAGAGAGATTGGGAATGCTTTCCAATGAAGATTCCCAGCACAAAATTCGAGATGTCTTGCACGCATTCCAATGCTGTTTGACTGGGCATGATTTTCAAGGGAGCTGGCACAGATTTCGAGGGAGAATGCAGCACGCCATACCTCATTAATTGGAGCTGTTACAACAGTCTGTACAGAGCTTTAAATTTCTGTCTGTGGGCACGAAATTCGAGGAAACTTCACTGCTGTTTTGTTGGGCACAAATTTCCATGCAGAAGATTGAGTTTGGCACTGAAATCAAGGAGCTGTCCATACAGCTCTGTGTTGCTTGAGAAGGGCACAATTTCCCAGAAATATATGCACAGAATTCAAGGCAGAGAATCATTCTTCTTCTGGTTGAGATAAGTTAATGCTGCTGTTGTAATTATTTTCCTGAAGAAATATAAATATTCTCACTCTCTCACAGGTTTTTCCTTCGGGGTTTTGCCTGGGCCATTTTGGCTAAAATATCTGAGTCTGAAATTTTCTGTGCATGGCTGTTATGTTATTTCTGTTCTCAGTATTTTGGTAGAACTTTTCTTGTGCTTCCAGTTCAGATGTGTTTATGAGTGAAATTTCATTTTCAGCGGTGTATGGTTGAATGAGATGGTTTATTAAACATTGTTAATCTGAGTTAACTTGAAAGCCTGTTAGAGAAGTGAAATTTCTACAAGTTTCAGCATTTTCCCTAGATCAAAAATTGGGCTATGCTGCATATCTGATTAATGGTAACTACTATCTTGTATGCCATGCCATATTCTTAAGATATTGCTTGCCAAATACATGGTTAAGAACTAGACCTAGGGATTTATTGTTCTTAAACAAGATGCAGTGTAAGTGTTCATCCCATCTAAAAGCTAACAAATCAAGAAAAATGTAACTAGTCTTTGCTAGACTTAGTCGGCTTTGCAAAGACCCTATTTCAAATCCTTACAAGAATCTGTCCAAAGATATTCTAGTGTTTTATTCTAATTGTTGGACACTAACTCTATATCATGATTATCCATGTGGTCGCAGGGGTAGTTCAATCAAGTTCCTTGGTACAAAGCAACACCATGAAAAGTGGCTGAAGGATACAGAAGACTATGTTGTAAGAGGATGCTTTGCTATGACTGAGCTTGGACATGGCAGTAATGTATTCACTGAGCACCTCAGATCAGTTTATTTGAGTTTAAATTCTTTCAGGCACTGGTTACATCTTTAGAGAGATTCTTGAACATTACCCTTTACTATTGTACAGGTCCGTGGAATGGAAACAATCACCACCTACGATCCCTCTACACAAGAATTCATCATTACTACACCTTGTGAAAGTGCTCAAAAGTACTGGATTGGAGGGGCTGGAAGTGTAAGAAGCATTCTGTTTCTGGTTCAATAATTTATATCAATTATTTGACAAACTCGACTAACTCCAATTTTTTTTTTTTTATGGCATTGTTTGTGTAGTACACCCACGCTGTAGTTTTCTCCCAGCTTATTATCAATGGAAAGAACGAAGGTATGCATGCATTTATTGCACAACTACGAGACAAAGATGGGAAGATATGTCCAGGCATACGAATTGCTGACTGCGGTCACAAAATTGGCCTGAATGGAGTCGATAATGGACGAATTTGGTATAAAATTTTCAACAGTACCAATCTTGGAATTTAGCATGGAATCTGAAAGGAATGAATTCGACATTTGCTTGAACAGAATTGTTGAATTGTATTTCTTGACGATGTTATTAACTTATTCATTAAGAAGCAAATAATGATTTCATATAAACTTCGTGTAGGTTTGACAAAGTACGTATTCCACGTGAAAATCTCTTGAATTCTGTTGCTGATGTGTCTCCAGATGGCAAGTATCATAGTCGAATAGATGATCCTGACCATGTGAGTTTGAGTGCCAAATTGAATCTTAAAAGTCACAATTTGAATCTTAATACATGCAAATATAATATTTAGTACTCCCTTGGATTTAGAATTATTCTTCTTATGTGTGATGACGTCTAATACTAATATGCAGAATTTTGATTTTCACAATGAGCTATTGAATCGAAGTGTTCTATGTATTCTAGTATGAATTGTTTCAAATAGGTAATGATTTTTGTTTATTGTCTATTCAGAGGTTTGCAGCTTTCATGTCACCTTTAACATCTGGCCGTATGAACATTGCAGTTAGTGCTGTATATCAATCCAAGGTAAAATAACCAGAACAAATTTTATTTGCACCTTTTGCTTCTTTCCGCAAAATGTTAAATTAAATCAAATGTCTAGAACTATTATTTAGGTTTTCTTTTGGTATTCTTGCAGATTGGTTTAGCAACTGCAATCCGGTATTCATTGACAAGACGCGCTTTTCATCTCTATCCTGATGAGCCAGAAGTACTGTTGCTTGACTACCCAGCCCATCAGCGTCGTTTGCTTCCGCTGCTTGCCAAAACGTAAGTTCACCACACGCTGTAAGTTTTTTCAATAGTTGACTGAAGTCATTTACTAAAGACGACAGTGACGGACATAGAATGGCATTGATCATAGTTCACCACTTTTCCATAATATGGTTATTTTAATTCTTAAATTTTTAGTCACTTAACTGGGGAAAAAGAGCTTATCATAATCGGATATAAAAAAGTTAACTTCGATTGAAACAAGGTAACAATTTGTTAGTGTGTATACAGGCATCAGTGAAGTAGTCCTTGAAACGACTTCTGATCAAATGGGCAGTAGTGTTACTTAAGGGGTATTTTAATGGTTTTTGTTTGTGCAGATATGCTATGAGTTGTGCGGCAAATGATCTTAAGAGAATGGATTGGAAAAAAACTCCATCAGACAGCAAGACTCTTCATGTTCTTTCAGTTGGATACAAGGCTATGTTCAGTTGCCATAACATGAATACATTACAGGTTCACTGAAGGAGAATAACAGTCAATTTTGATTATCATCATATGATCGATAGGCATCCTTTTGGATTTTCTATGTATCTCGTCAATGGTTTTTTTTCCGTTTGTAATATATAATTTTGTGTCGTGGGAAGGGGGGTGGCAGTGCATGTATTTTTTGGTTTTCTTTTCCTGGAAGACTGCAATTAGACTTATATTGATAATAAAAAATTTTGGAGATGCAGGAGTGTCGCGAAGCATGTGGTGGTCAGGGTTTGAAAACAGAGAACCGTATAGGCCACCTGAAAGGTGAATTTGATGCACAATTGACATTTGAAGGAGACAACAATGTACTCATGCGACAGGTATTAAGATTGACAAGTAATAACACATTAAACATTTCAAAATTTTGCTTCTCGTTGCCGAAACTGTCACCAAGTGTGCAGCGTGCCAAATGCTTGGTGATTAATGTTTTTCAAGTGCTATTCACAAAAATCTCTAAGTTACCCTATTAAGAATTTTCGGGGAATTATAGCCAGAGACACCCTAAAACAGCCACTCACCATCTTAAATTTAAGTTGCATGGAAATGGATCCGGATCCGGATACAGATCCGCCATATTTTTGTAAAGTCAAGTTTCATATACGGGGAAAAAACATATAAACAAACACATAGAACTAAGAAAACTCAAGTCTCTGTTTTGCTCCAAATCGTTCTCACAAATTCAGGAATGCAGACTGCTATGAGAAACTTAGAACTGTGTGTTTTAGGATGGGGGAGGGGCTATTTTATAGGAAAACGTTAGGGTTTTAGGGCCTTACACTTTGCCACATTTTTTAATTATGTTTTTTTTATGCATATAGATCTCATGGTGCTTCCAATTCAGAAACATATCCGGAGTGGATCTGGATTTGGATCCATGGAAACACAGATCCTGGATCCTCAATAAGTGGATTCGGTAACAGTCTTAAATGGCAAGATCTGAGGAAGTACACAGTAGCCTGACAAGACCAAGTATGATGCTATCTGCATTATATCCTGAGAAAACTAGTCTTATAGTAGTAGTCACTCATCCATGCATATATTCGTTCATGTGTATAGAATCTAGATATGCCCTCTGGTCCTATATATCATTTATTCCCGAGGAAGTGACTTTCTTAGACCAACACTTGCAACCTTTTCTGTTTGCTGAAAATATTTCAGGAAGCTTGAAGAGTGCTTCTTACAACAAAATTGCCACATTTTAGCTCGGCGACACTCTTCCAACCACCCTTGTAATGACAAATTTCTTAGCTCTCTTGGAAAAAAAAGGCTTGGTAATGCACTTTTTGTTTCTTGAAATTTCCAGCAGAGTACCTCCATACAGCAATTTTATTTGGACCAGCAACTTGATTGTTGTAGAAATCAACCTCAGCAGTCTTCACATGGATACTTCTGCATAGTTTCCCTTACAAAAAAGTTGAGATGTCCAGAACATTAAAATTGTTTATTTCTAAACTCAATTTTAGTGGGACAAAATAATTAGGGTAGATACTAGAACATGTGTACTAAAAGAAGTCATTCATTTCTGCTTCAGGTGAGTAGAGCACTATTTTCAGAATATTCTGCTGCTCAGAAGAAGCAAAAGCCATTCAGGATTTTGGGCCTAGAACACATGAATAATAATCGGCCCGTAATTCCGTCAATACTCGACTCCTCTGCATTGCGAAATATTGAATTCCAAGTGAGTCCTTTTAGTATATTTGTTTTATTTCCTTTTTTATTAATATTTTTGTGGTGCAAATGTAATTTTATGCATCCTGGAACTCAGAAATTTTAGTTCTGTGATATGTCAAATTAAGGATTTACAAATGTACTTGTAACGAACGCAGAAAGATATATTCCATTTGAGGGAGCGTGATTTATTGGAACGTTTGGCAATGGAAATATCTCAACTTGTTTCTCAAGGCACAACGACAACAGTTGCTTTCACTATGGTATGCGATATCTGTCTATTGGGAAAATGCACTGACATTGCCATTATTAGTACTGTATGTAATGACTATGGAATGTTTGATGATTAGAGCTATGAATTGGCGTTATTAGTGCTGTATGTAATGACTATGGAATGTTTGATGATTAGAGCTATGAATTGGCGGAGGAATTAGGGAGAGCTTTCTCTGAACGAACAGTATTAGATTCTTTCATCTTGGCCGAGACAAAACTTGCTGCTGGTTCTATGAAGGTGTGTTGAAGTGAAATTGAATTTGATATCTAAAAGATGCTTTGCCTTCGATTACTGCACTGAGAGTAGCAAGTTGCTCTATAGCTTAGTATGGGGGAGAGTTGTAGCATAATGTTAAGTATATGTACATTTTAAAAAGAAAAATAGGTTTATAAAATTAAAATCAGCATAGATCCATCTTAAACCTGGATCTATCAAGCATGAGAGGGATGTGTAAATTTTTTTTGGATGTGTAAATTAGATCCCTCTCTGTGCTTAATAGATATGGGTTTAAGATGGGTTTATGCTGATATTACGTCAATCTCATTTCAACTAATGTGAAAGTCCAAAAAGTATTTTCAGATTAAGATCATCTATCTTCTTATTACTTTCCATATCATGTCATTTAACCCCTTTGTATTTTGGTTTGCAGGATGTTCTAGGGCTTTTGAGGTCTATGTATGTTTTGATTACGCTTGAAGAGGATATTTCATTCCTCAGGTAAACAATAAAGCAGATCACTTACTAAGCTTTTTGTGTTTTTTAAAGTTTTGTTCCCTTATAGGTAGGTTCATATTATTTTTCCAAAGTTCCTTAGGAAATCACAAAAAAGCTAGTGTTCTAAGCCCTGTTAACTTTAAGCCAGTGTTCTCACTTATTCACGTCAAACTAAGCTTTAGTCCATTCTATCTCATCTGATATTTTTATGGAGCAGTGATTGGGTTTGTCAAAAGATTTAGTTGTCAGTGCTATTATTACCTGCAATTGTAATATGAGCATCTTGTTGATTCAATCACAGGTATGGATATTTATCACCACAACAATCACAAGTGATCCGGAAAGAAATTGCAAAGTTGTGTATTGAACTCCGACCGCATGCTCTATTTCTGGTTGATTCCTTTGGTATTCCTCAGCCATTTCTTGGTCCAATTGCATTTGACTGGATTCAAGCAAATTCATGGGAATCAGTTCATCAGTGATTGAGCTTGTTTCCCTACAGCTTAGTAGTCCTTTTCTTTTAAAGATTTTCCATTTTAAATAAGTTTATATAAAATACCGGTTCTTGCAATTAAAACAACGTTTACTGTAACACGTGACTATATTATTGAGCTTTTATATACTTATTGTACGAGTTTTGATAGGATGTAAATGTATTTATATTATTAACTTAGTTAATGGTTGTATAAGTTTTATCTTTTCTGTTTTGTACTCTTTTATATTTTGTAATGATGAATCTTGAACTTGTTCATTTTTGAAGTCTTTAAGTGGAAACATGTCAAATATTTGAATATAAAAAATATAAAAATAGATTTTATTTTTCTGAAACTGTAATAGCTAAATCTAATGGGGTAAATGTTGGAGGCCCTTGTGTCATCACTAGTTTGTTTGATTGAAATAAGAAAAGTAAATCTTTTTGTGTCCTACTAAAGTTAGTATACTATTTGTGATCTATGCTACAAGTCAACATCTTATTTTGACATTTATGTAAATATTTTATTATGAGGATACTATTTGTGATTTATGTTACAAGTCGGTATATTATTCTGATATATATGTAAGTATTTCAAAGAATTATTGGGACATTTCAATCTAAAAAATCTTTCTCTCATCCAGGGTTCAAAGATATAAATTTTCATATTACCTCATAAAGATCTTCAAAAGTAAGATTGTTTTTTTCTTTTTAGGTTCTCTTTGTTAGAGGAGTGAGGGTGGGGGTGTTGTGTATATAATATAAGATGTTTCTTTTTGTTAAGCTCCCAAACCTTTATATATGAAATGTGTCTTGTTGTTGAGTTCCCAAATCTTTCACTTGGAAGTCAGATCAAGATATTGAAGTTGCGAATAACGTTTTTTCTTGAATTGCTGAAAAAAGGCTTGTAATTGGAAGTTGGATTAGGGTATTGTAGTTATGACTAACAACTTTTCTTAAATTGCTGGAAATAGGTTTGCAATTGGAAATGCAAAGTTCATATGCTCACTACTATGCTTATATTATGTTAAATGAAATTGAAGAAAAACTATCAAATATAACCATATGAAATATAAACTTTTACAAATTTTTTAAATCACATAAACATAGTATAAACCATAAAAGCATTCTTGCTCAATAGCCATCTACAAGTATGTTGAGACCTCAACAACTCCCCGAGTCATGTAACTTAGGGCCCCTCCTATTTTTTTTAATAAAGTGTATGATGTGAAAATCTTTAGTTAACTCCTTTAACTAATCTTTCTCAGTTTTAGGATCTTTTAAAATGATAGTGTTTCTTGCATAAAAGTGATTTCTTACTTAGCCAAACTTCTTTAACTTAAGGAAGATAGCTTGCTTTAATCCATAGAATTGTGAGCTGATTTAAAAAGAGACTAAAGAGCAAATATCAATCACAAGTGCACCATAGGCTTTGTTAATGGAGTTCACCCGCTTCAGACTACATCTTCAGGTCCACTCCCTATCAGAGGGACCACTCTTTATTAGTTTCAAATGCTTTAAACAATATACAAAAGAAGGCTAAATATCAACCCCTAATATCACCTTTGAGTTCTGTTGTTATGGAGCAGAAATAAACTTCACCAACAGCTTTTACAAGTAATTCTGCAACTCCGAAGTATAAACACGGTTGTACTTTGGTGTAGTTGAGTCATTCCTATGAGCATTTTTTTGATTGGATGCTCAAATGCAAAAACAAAAGCCAAATTCGAACTCCTTGCAAAATTCTACAACTTTTGACTGTAAACTCGACCACCTTCTAAGCTGGCCCTTGGTACCCCCCCTCTAGCACAGACTTCTATGCAATGTTAGTCCGTACAGTCTCGAGACCTATGCTCCTTTCAAACTACATGTAGAAACCACCTCATCCTCTATGCAAACTTCCTTGAGATGTGTGCATAACCAACTCATGATGCATGCCAGTCTCTAGTGTCTTGCCTCATGATCTGTGCTAGACTCAACCTCGAACCTTGTGCAAAATTCTGTCTCGAGAAGCATGCCCACTTTCATATCTATACCTTGGGATCCATGCACACTTTGGCTTGAAAATTGTGCCATTGTACATGTAGTAAAAACTTGCCTAAGCCTACATGCAAAACAATCCTCAGTCTGTGTGTAGATATTTCTTGGTATGTGTGCCCAATCTTCACTTCAAACTCTGTGCACCCCTAGCTTTGTTAGGATAATTAATACTCCAATATTTTCCACCTTAGTGTTATTAGTCTTTTCCTAGTACTAGATGATGTCATTGGCCCCCTAGTGGTGTGCATATGTCATATAGGACCCATTTGCCACTTAATGTGCCATGCGTGCATGATTTTAGGTCATCTAGAGTCAGTTCCCTACATTTTAGGAGCTAACTCAGTGATCCAGTTCAATCCACCCGAGTTCTTGACTCTAGTGGGGGGTTTGTGCTTCGATTGCCATTGATTGTGATCTAATGCGCCCTCTCTAGCATCTTTGCATGAGATTTTGCATGCCAATTTCACTGAAACACCTTCTTGGTCAGTTAACTGATAGTAGCTTCAGTTCATTGAGTCTTAGTTGAGTTTGGTAGTCTCGAAGCACTATAGTGGTGATATTTCCTAGGCTAGACTGACTGGGATTCGAATTATCTCTGGGTATTCGAATTTCCTCTATTGTAACATCTTTTGACTATACTGATTAATGGATAATGACACACATTTATGTGCACATCTAAGTTCCAATGCATGATTAATTTTACTACTCATTTCACTGCAATTTTCACTGTAATTCATCTTTCTTCCCAATTCTTTCACTGTGAGGCATTTTGAGGCTCTAAGATCTGTTGTGTTCAAGAATTTCACAAGCTCGAACCGTACCTCGTGGTGTTTATATAAGCCCAAAACCGGATCCAAATCCATTGGTGGGTTATAACCAAAATTAAATTTTATAACAAATTGATTTTAATGCATTTATCATTATAACCAAAACCGTTGGGTTGTTGGCTAAAGTTTTGGGGCCACATCCCGGAGACCTTGGTTCAAACCCCCATATTAGCAATTTGTTGGATTTGTTATAACTATATAAACATATAATTTGAAACTGGTAGTTATAATTTATGGTATAAAAAACAAATATTAATTCATTAATATGCCCTATTAAATGACCATGCGAACCACACCAAATCCGAAGGTCAATGCGCATATCGAGGAGGCGATGTGGATGTGGCATGTGGCACCATATGATTGGTCCACGTGGCAGCCACTCATTGGCCACTGCCAAGTCATCAATGCCTAGTCAAGTGCCACATGTCAACCATCGAAGCCACCACGTCATCAACTTGTGCCTCGTCAGTAGCTTATTCACCTACTTGGTCAGCACCATGTGTCACTATCATGTTAGTGCCACTATACCTATCCCTGCCATGTGGAATTCTTTGGGCGTGGCACTTGCACAATCTACCACATCATTCGTATGGATGCCACGTGGCAACATCCTGTTGGTCTAACTTAGCACCAAATATGCCAAATCTCAATGACACATGGAAGCCTGTTGTGTTGCCATGTCATCCTGTGCCAGGTTAGCCGTACAGATTTCCACATGGCATCCCGCGGGCCTGCCACGTGGCACCCCTATTTTGCCCAATTTACCTGTTTTGTTGAGATTTCACAACGCCATATTTCGGTCATACAGAGTTTGTTTGAGACGAAACGAACATCGCTAGAAAGATCTCGATGAACCCTATGCGATGGCACCCTTCTGTTCAACATTTAAGACTTTACAATTTTGAGTGATCCTGCATCCTACTGGATCAGTGTCAATGCTCAAATGCACTATCCCTCAACCATGGTCCATCAATTCTAGTTTGACTATGGCACTTTTTGGCTGGTATGTTTTGTTGAGTAAGTTCCTCATTTAGTCATTTTATTATTTTTTCGTTTAGTACATCCTTCAACTGATTTTTATCACTTCCCCCTTAACTTATCTCATCATGTTGCATGTTTTTAAAGAGACCCCAGTCACTTGATGCTCTTGTTAAGATCGAGCATTCAAGCCTTTATGAGTCTGGTGACTTAGGGGTTTAAGATTTCCACACTCGTGTTTGGTCTCACCAAAGTTTTATCTTGACTTACAGTCACCTATTCCAAGCAAAATAAATAGTTAGAATTTTCCATAAAATATCTCCTTCCAAGCTTTCTCTTTGCCCAATAAAAAAACATTTTTCATAACAAAGTGTCACCCCCAAAAGTTCTTTTTCGTTGATGTATCAACCAAAAAAGAGTTTTTTTCGTCGATACATTAGCAAGAAAATGTGTTTTGCCCGCTGAAATATCGCTTCACAAAAGCGATTTCTCCATCGACATTTTAGTGAAATTTTTTATTTTTTTCAACAACCAAACAAAGGAAACTTTGCCTTTATTTGTCACCCTTATCCCACAATTTTCATGGTTGAAGAAGCTTCAGTGGAGAAAGTGTTTTCTTTGTCGATAGGTTGATCATTGAATCACTTTTACCATCGATATTTGTCATAATTTTTCTTTACCTATCTTTGCCCTTGAAAAAGCCTTTCCTCGCTCAAGTGTCAACGGGAATTTGTTTTTTGTATCGATGTGATGACAAAAGAACGTGTTTTTACGTCAATTCCCTCACCGATGTAATACAACACAACCCATCATGAAACGAAAGTAATAGCATTACAAAGACAGGAAAGTTAACGAAATATAAAAAAGGCCAAGATAAGAAAAGGGGGATAAAGGATAAGACTTGAAAAAACACTTGTGTGAGATCCCTTTAAAAAGATTAAAATCGGTTCTCTTGGTATTGTTATCTTTATCCAAGCCATTGTGGCGAATAGGAGAGGATTTTCAAAACACGCATTATCACCCTTGACAAATGAGACCACACCAGCTCATCACTAGACACCCACTCAATTGCAGAGTAGGTCCTTCATCCTCATTGCTCCACTTTTCAGTTTCTTGAGGTTATTTGGGGTTTATTTTGCAATTGTTTAATTGGACCTTTTACCTCCACTCTCCACCCAATAAGGATTTTGATCCAAATGAAGCTAGATTAACCATGGTCATGGGTCCCACCCCCCTCTAATTGGATTTAAAAGCTAGGGTTTGTACTTCGATCCATTAAAGGAAACTAAGTAGAAACAAGAAAACCTCAATTGGAAAAGGAATGTTTTGTTCAACCACATCACACCCTGGTTTTTCTTTCTCACACTATAGAGTTTGATCCTCGAGTGCAACCATCTAAAAACTAGGTTATTTTCATCATCAAAACACCACTTGCTCTTGTGGCACTAATTAACCAATCCATGGCACATCGGGACTAGTTGACCAACTCAAGACAATCCTAAGATCAAGTTCCATAGCCTCTCATTCCCAAGGAAAACTTTGCCAAATTCTTCCTATACCCAAACAAGGAATTTCCACAAACTTTAAAATCAAATCATTGATATTACAAGAATGTGCTTTCCTCAACTTTTCTCTAAGAGGGAAACTTTCTTTTTAAACTTTTAGGAACTTGCTTGGGTGATTTAATATTAGATTTCTACATCTCCTTAAAGTTTCAACATGTTTTCCTTGTGTTACTTAGCTGCATTGATAAGCTTGGATAATGACAGTACTAATTTTCAGGATAACACAATGGTGTACAAGTGTACAAGGCATAAGGGAAAGGAAGTATAAGAAGTATCCTCCTTTGAAGATGATAGAACAATCAATACATGTTTCGAGGATACGAGCAAACAAACAAAGGCAAAGCCTTCATTCAAATGGGGGGACATCAACAATATTTTTAAAAGTGAAAATTATCTTGGTATCCTAGTGGAAGGAAGAGATGACATGGGAGTATACCAAAATATCCAAAGGTCAGAGCTTCGCAGGGTGGTAGCCCGATTGGTCATATTCCCATGCATCGAGATAGTCTCTTGGACATTTATTACAAATTCCCACTAGCAAGAGTGCACCTCACAAACAAATGGTTGGCTTAAGTGCAGTTAGACATCCATGCAACTGTCTAAAGTTGGTGGATGAGGGGCAAGAGATTCAAGGCTTCAACAGAAGGTGGCCCCTACCCAACAAAAATCCTCAGGTCTCCTTCCCAAATGGAAACTATATTGTAGGCCCGATTATATGGAGAGGAGAATGCCTCCATGTTCTATGAAGCGTGGGTAATTGTCTAAAGTTGGTGGATGAGGGGCAAGAGATTCAAGGCTTCAACAGAAGGTGGCCCCTACCCAACAAAAATCCTCAGGCCTCCTTCCCAAATGGAAACTATATTGTAGGCCCGATTATATGGAGAGGAGAATGCCTCCATGTTCTATGAAGCCTGGGTATCCATGTTGTACACCATAATCACCCGTAGGTTTACTTTCAACTAGGGAGTGATCTTGTCCACAAACATGATGCAAGTAGTTGTAATAGCACAAAACCCACCTCTAGGTCATGCTACAGAGTTTTATATTTCCTCATATCTCTTGGATGTTATATATTCTGCTAATTATTTCCAAGGGATGGGATAGGCTTGACAACCCTCTCAACGACTCGTCCATGTATATTGCAAAGTGTTGTGGGAGCAAAAAAACACCAACAATTATCAAAAACATTGTGAGGATTTCATGAGGCCTCCATACACAATAATTTATAGAAAACTAACCAACTGCATGTCGAGCGCTGCATTTGAGGCTCTAGTTGATCTTGGAGATTGGTACCTCACAAAGGATCATGCATACGTAAGGATCTATGGTTTCTCTCAACCGCCTGTTATACTCCCTAGTCATGTAACTAATAAGGTGGTGTTAGTGGAGATTGTGTATGAGACGTATATAAACGGGATTGAACCAACCTAGTCTACTAACAAGAAATCCCTATGGCCTCCATTGCCCTTGGTTGTCAACAATTATAGCATTGAAATAGTGAAAGATGCAGGATATGTAGCAATGGAATTGAGTGTTTTTCATTTCAACATGAAGGTCTTGAGAAGAAATAATCCACTTAAAGTGGTGAAAAGGCATTGCGACTTATGCAAGTTTGATTTTGTATACATGCATGAAGTCTTTCAAGATGAAGAAATTTATAAAAGAGTCCAGACATTGGAGAATTTGTCTCAAAGGCTAGGCAAAGGAAAACAGGAGTCAGTGATCACCAAAACAAAGGAATAAAAAGCAAAGCGAGAAGCAAAGAGAAAAGAAGAAGCAAAGAAGAAAGAGGAAGATGTTAGTTTTTCAGAATTTACTTCAATCTGATCTAGGATCTTAACTGAGAGAACATGTATAGCATATCTATAGCATATCAATCATGGACACAATAATGCAAGCACACAAGAGACACAGATTTTCATAGGGGAAAACCAAGAAGGTGAAAAACCCCGCAACTTCCTCAGAGATAGATAGAGCAATGATACAACCCAAGCATAAGAGATAGTCTTCTCCTAGTAGCTACTCCTCCTTCCTCACATGTGTGCCACTCTCCAATGAGTGTATGAGTGAATAATAGAATGATCAAATAGAGTGCCTCCCGCACTCTATTTATACATGACTTGACTTGCCTAATAACCTTTACTAGGTCGGCCTCAACTTAACCACATACCATAATGTTGACAGGGCCGACCCCATCAAGGTGGTCTAGTAACCCATCAAGTATAAGTTACGACACTTACAATATAAATGATGACACTTCAGTATAGAGGAATAATAACATCTATATAGGAATACAATATACATATATGTGAAATACATTCCGAAGTTACAATTATATCAACACTCCCTCTTAACTAGGAAGGTATTTCATGACAAAGATTTGCTAGCACAAGTCTTCTTCTCTGGATCATCATCACTGGATCATCGACATCGAATCATCGTCATCGTCACTGCTGCTGCTATCTCAATCAATCTCTGAACTACTCGTCATAGGAAGTTCTACAGAGCCAACCCTTTTTCATGTTGGATGTAGGCCCACCACCTGCAGGTCTTCATCATCACTGGCCATACTGTGGAATCCTCAGGACTTATTACATGCTTCACAAAACCTCGCAAGAGCATCCCAAGTTGTTACGAGCACACAGCTCTACCTGTCGGATCTCCCAAGGACATATTATATTTGACCTCACCACAAAACCTCGCAAGAGCATCCCAGGATGTTACGAGCACACAGCTCTACCTATCAGATCTCCAAGGGACATATTACATGTGGTCACCACAAAACCTCGCAAGAGCATCCCGAGACTTATTACGGGCACACAACCCAACCTATCGGATCTCCCAAGGCCATATTACATGTGGTCATGGAAAAACCTCGCAAGAGCATCCCAGGACTTATTACGGGCACACATCCCAACCTATCAGATCTCCCAGGGACATATTATATGCCATAGGACAAAACCTCGCAAGAACATCCCATGACTTATTACGGGCACACAGCCCAACCTATCGGATCTCCCAGGGCCATATTATATGTCCTCCCAAGCAAAACCTCGAAAGAGCATTTTCCAGATATCCCGGGGCCATATTATATGCCATAGGAAAAACCTCGAAGAGTATCTGCAAACGTCCCAGGGCCATATTATATGCTTATCTACACAACCTGTCCACAACCATAGAGTATCAACCTGATACTCACCATACATCATTATGATGTACATCATCACATGATCATCCTGATCATCATCATAGCATCATCCTGATGCATATCATCTGGAGCAACATCCTGAAGCTCATCATCCATGATCATCCTGATCATACAATGCATCCACCTGATGCATATCTTATACATATCATCTGGAGCAACATCCTGAAGCTCATCAACCATGATCATCCTGATCATATAATGCATCCATCTGATGCATACCTGATACATATCATCATATGACTATGATATACCTGATCATATAATGTATCCACCTGATACATATACAAATACATGATCCAACTGATCATCACAAGCATCCAACATGATGCATATACATATACATGATCCAACTGATCATAACAAGCATCTAACATGATGCATATTCAGAGCAGTAACTGGAGCATCGTCCTGATGCTCATCACACAGTGCTTACATCCACAGCCATGGAAGGATCCCCCTCTCACCATGCTCGGAATGGCTCCTGCAAATGTGTCCATCACTTCTTCCTCGAAGTGTCATCAATCTGAAGAACACCAAGCCTCTCTCTGAAGTACTCGAACTTCACTTTGGCTAGTGGCTTCGTCAGCACATCTGCAACTTGCTCATCTGTCGCAACATACAGGAGCTTCGCTGCTCCTCTCTGCACCATATCCCTGATATAGTGAAATTTGATCTCAATGTGTTTCGACCTGTCGTGGAACACCGGGTTCTCAGACAGCTTCACACAACTCTGGTTGTCACAAAAGATACCAGTAGCATCCAACGAGAGATCAAATATCTTAGACAGTATCTTCCTCAGCCATACTGCCTTACAACTAGTCGAACAAGCTGCAACATACTCTGCTTCAGCTGTACTCAGTGCTACACGGGACTTCTTCATGCTAAACCAAGAGATCACACCTGATCCCATACTAAAGCAGCACCCTGAAGTGCTCTTCCTATCTGCAGCACTGCCTGCCCAGTCTGAATCAACATAACCCTGCAGGTTAAACTTTTGATTCGCATCATACTTGAGTCCATAATCAATTGTACCCTTCAGGTACCTCAGAATATGCTTTGTAGCTATCAGGTGAACATGTCTCGGATCTGTCAGATATTGGCTCAAGGTGTTCACCACAAAGCAGATGTCCAGTCTCGTATTCGTCAGGTTCATCAAGAACCCAATCATCTGACGATACATCGTGGCATCAACCGGATCAGATGAAGCATCTCACAGAAGCTTCAGGTTCGATGCCATAGGTGTGGCCATGGCCTTGCAGTCCATCATCTCGAACCTCTTTAGGATCTCTTCTACATACTTCCCTTGTCCAAGGAAGATTCCATCTGTGCTCTGCCACACTTCCATACCTAGAAAGTAGTGCATCATACCCAAGTGCTTCATCTCGAACTCGACAGCAAGCTTCGTCTTTGTATCAGCAATTAATCTATCCTTACCTGTAACAAACAGGTCATCCACATACAGAAGTAGTATCATTGGATTTCCTTCCTCAATCTTGTAGTAAAAGTTGGAATCCGCTTTACTCTTGGTAAAGCCCAAACTGGATAGAAAGTTGTCTATCCTACCATACCAAGTCCTAGGAGCTTGCTTCAAGCCATACAAGGCTTTCTTCAACTTGCACACATATGACTCTCTGTCATGTGTCTCAAAACCAAGTGGCTGCACCACATACACTTCCTCCTCGACTACACCATTCAAGAAAGTTGTCTTGACATCCATCTGGTGTATCTTCCATTTCATCACTGCAGCCAGAGCAAGTACTGATCTAATGGAAGTGTATCTCGCTACAGGAGCAAAAGTCTCTTCATAGTCTCTCCCCTCTTTCTGAAAGAAGCCACGAGCTACAAACCTCACTTTGTATTTTTCTATGCTACCATCTGCAGCATGCTTGATCTTATAGATCCACTTGGAAGTCACAACGGACTTCCCTTCAGGTCTTGGGACTGCATCCTAAACATCATTCTTCATGATCGACTGGTACTCCTCGATCATGGCATTCTTCCCGAATCCTGGGAACTTCAATATCTTCAATAGATAACTTTGTTGTTGAACAAATGTTGTAGTCCTTCTTGTGTAGGTGATGGTATACGATCTTTCCTACAAAACAAGTTAAATTGCATGATTAGAAAACATCTCATAGTTTTCAGAACAAATTCTTACACATAAATAAATATGTCATACAGTCATGCAATTATCTTAGTCAATGCTTCAATAACATTTATCCATATCCCGTAACTTTCTAGATGCCTTCCAATCTCTACCAGAACATTGTTAAGAGTGTGCACAACTCCCAACATGTCAGCAAAGAGGTTTCATTCTAGATAAGTAGCAATGGAATGTTGTACAGTGCCATAGGCAACTTACCCATCACATGCATATTAGTAGTATATTGTTCATTAATGCAATTATTATAATATTCATAATACACACCCTAAGTCTAGGAACATAAGCATATACATCATTGAACAATATTATTTAAACCAACAAATATGCAGGAAATAACAATTCAAACACTTATCTTTGTTTGGTTTGTAGGGTGGACTCCTTCTCAATATTTGCTTCCTAGCAGGAACTACTGGAGTGTGCTCCCTCTTGATCTTTGCTTCCTCGATTACCTGTCTTTGAACTTATATCCATCCTCGATCACTTATGCATACTTACTAGTATCATCATTGTGTTATCCTCGAGGTCTCATACATACATTCATTCGTATAATCTCAATACTATCAAAACACAATAATCTTAAACATGTATAGTCATGATCATTTCAAACACAGATAATAAACATTAGTATTCAAGGTTTTAGGGAATACTTCTTTTACTCATGCATATTCTTATTTGACCAAAGGACTTTTCTAGTTAGTCATATCATCAATCAAGGTAAGAGACATAATATGCATAAACCCTTGATTACTTACATTTCTAACTTCATGAATAATCATTATCAACCATACAACAGTATAAGATCCTAACACAAGGTAGGATTCTAACTTGATATAGGAAAAACATACCTGGTTATCATATTTGCTAGTTATGTCTAGCAATGTCTTCTTGTTCTCTTCAATGACTTGTGCTAGTAACCTGCATATCTCATAGGTTAATCATTATAGAACCAAGTTATGCATACCTCATAAGTAGATATTCTATGTGATCCATGAAAATGGATGAAACTTTGTCTTCATGTCACCATGGTCATATTTTCTTGAACTAGAACATGATTTGTCTTTCTTGATGTACCTTTCATGTTAGTGGACAACATCAACCTCATACAACACCACAATGCATTAGTACAATCATAAGTGTCAAAACCCTAATCAATGAATATCTTCTATCATGCATTCATAATTTTATTAAGGTGATACAACAAGTCTAAAATTAATCAAGATTGTACTAATCTTAATGAAGTCAAACATATCATAAACTTAATCATGAACAGATTTTGAAGCATACCCATAAGTCATACCTGTCGAGTTTGCTTGTAATCTTCTTATGTAAGACCTTAGCCTCATCTCCCTCTGAAACTGGAACTTCTTCACTTATGCAGGTGACCAATCCATTCTCTTCTAGGATTAACCCAATCCACTTGATTTGCAGAAACTGGATCTGGAGCTGGATTAGGGTTTGTCAGGGAAACCCTAAAATTCAAACTTTGAATTTCAAACTTCTGAAAGGATAGGAAGATGCGCCTTGATGAGATGATCAACATGGTATACTCAGAATTTGAAAACTGCAAAGTTTCACCCCTCAAATTTGTTTTTCAATCTTCCAAATTCACTCGGGAGGACCCTGAATTAGGGTTTGAGTTTCCCAGAGCTTCACCCAACCAAATAGTTTGATCCAAAGCTCTAAACTTTGATTTTTCCAAG
Organism: Larix kaempferi; assembly: GCA_027924585.1. Classification (NCBI taxonomy): domain Eukaryota; kingdom Viridiplantae; phylum Streptophyta; class Pinopsida; order Pinales; family Pinaceae; genus Larix; species Larix kaempferi. Next base: position 30,506,079 of record BSBM01000753.1, on the reverse strand, counting down.
GAGCTTCCATCTATGGTCACAGATTTCAAAAATTTCCATTTTTGTAGAAGCCCTAATTTTCCACTTTTCCGATCAAATTCCCGAAATAGGGTTTGATCAAGTCCGACCTTCTGCCCAACCAAAAAATTCGATCTTGGTCTCTAAATTTCGATTTTGATGAGGGGCATCCAGCCGTGGTCTCCGATTACAAAAATTCCAACTTTCTCCGAAACCCTAAATTCCCGGAGCCATGAATGAAGGTGCTCAAAATCCAATTCTATTTTGACAGAAATATGCACCTGATTGTTTCTGGTGTAACTCCAAAATTTTAGAACTACAGGGAATTCTTCCTATAGTATCCTGACCTGTTATCTTTCCAACCCCACAGGTCTGACCTCAAATGGATTCTCTGAGAGAGATTTATGCCAAGCGTTGCAACGTGACCTATTTATGGGATAAAACAGGAGAGCGAACTTGTACGGAGTGCCACGTGTCACTGGTTCAATTTCGGCCTCTGAAAATCGTACCTGTGAAAGTAAATTCCGTTCCCTACCTGCCACTCTTTACGAAATTTCATTTGGATCTTCCTAGCCCAAGTTGTGACCTTTTTCCTAGGTCACCTGTTTATGACTGAGATATGAAGAGGCAGAAACCCTATATTGTACAGATCATAAATCTGAAAGTAAAACGAATTAGAGGCTCTCCTTTGGACACAAGGTATATGGGGATCTTATCTTCTACTTGTAATATTTTCAGATCCTAAAACCTCACCGAAATGAATTTATAGCGAAAGTGCTATGATGACTGGTTTTTGCTATATCAAGCCCTAGCTTCGCAAGTGCAACAAGTGTCATAAATGCCATACCATGCCTTCTTTCAGGCTAGCTCTGATACCATGTTAGTTTTTCATAATTTACTTCAATTAGATCTAGGATCTTAACTAAGAGAACAACATGTACAGCATATCTACAGCATATCAATCATGGACACAATAATGCAAGCACACAAGAGATATAGAGTTTCACCGGGGAAAACCAAGAAGGTGAAAAACCCCGCAACTTCCTCAGAGATAGATAGAGCAATGATACAACCCAAGCATAAGAGATAGTCTTCTCCTAGTAGCTACTCCTCCTTCCTCACATGTGTGCTACTCTCCAATGAGTGTGTGAGTGAATAATAGAATGATCAAATAGAGTGCCTCCCGCACTCTATTTATACATGACTTGACTTGCCTAATAAACTTTACTAGGTCGGCCTCAACTTAACCACATACCATAATGCTGACAGGGCCGACCCCCAATAGGGTGGTCTAATAACCCTTTAACCCACATGACTTATACAGAGTCGATCCCATCAAGGTGGTTTAATAACCCATCAAGTATAAGTTACGACACTTACAATATAAATGACGACACTTCCGTATAGAGCAATAATAACATCTCTATAGGAATACAATATACATATATGTGAAATACATTCCGAAGTTACAATTACAACAACAGAAGAAGAGGCCAAACTTAGAGAAGAGGAGGAAGCCAAGAGATATTAAGAGGAAGAAGCTACTAGAAAACAAAAAGAATAGAAAGAAGAAACAACAATAGCAGAAGAGGAGAGGCTAAAAAAACTTAGCAAGAGAAATGTTCAGACAATGAAGGACAATCTATAGGGGAAGACAATACGAATGAACCTCAGACTCCCAAAGCTATGCAAGTTGGAACTAGACTTACCTTAGATGTGCAAATCATAGGATTATTATTGATGTAATTGATTATGTAAAAGGCATTGAAAGAGTCAATATAAATCCTAACTTTTAGGTCGGCCTGGAAAGATCTAGAAAAGAATATTTTATTGTAAAGAGTACAAGTTGGCCCAGTTAGGTGAGTCAAGTCGACCTTGTTAGTAAAAAGGTCATGTCAATTGATTAGTATAAATAGGAGGCTCGCCCTCCTCATTTAGTCACTTCACTCATCATCTAATTCACATGAGTAGGGAGATAGAGTCATAAAGAGTAGTTGCTTTTGGATTCTTCTCATTTTGGGTCTTTGCACGAGGGATACTATTGTACATTCTGACGAATCTATATAGAAGATGTTTGTTGGGTTTTTCCACCTCGAGAGGGTTTTCCCAAGATAAATTTGTTGTGTACTATTGTCTACACTGTGCTTGTTTACCTTTCAGTGATCCTTATTCTTAATGCACTTAAAATTTAACATGGTAGCAGAGCAGGCCTGAAAGAGAACATTGTGCAGTTGCTACAACTACATAATAGAAACCCTAGAAGGAAAAATATAGTCAACTGGGAATTTTCGCTACAACTCGCTTTTGGTGAAGGTAGAGGAGATAAAACTAGGACATGATAAATATGAAATATTTATGTACCTTTTGTGTTAGTTTCAACCTCAGATTCTCTGTACTTTAGGACATATGATCCATGCAAATCAGGGTTCCAGCCTCTTCCAAAATTTAGTTTTAAACAAGTGACCTAGGGATAAATGCTATATCTTGGGCTAGGAAGATCCAAATCGAATTTTGTAAGATGTTCCAGAAAGGGAATGGACTTTAGTTTCTCTAGTGTAAGTTTCAGAACTCGAGGTTGAAATAGTGACATGTGGAAGTCTGTACAAGTTCGCTATACTGAAATAGTACATAAACAGGTCACCTTGGGAAACTTAGCATAAGTTCCACTTGGTGAATCCAATATTTCTCTAACCTGTGGGGTTGGATAGAGGACATATGAGACTATATCAGAAATCATAAATTTATTAGATACATCAGAATTAATACTTGACAATTCAGCAGTAGAAATTGAAGAAACTAGGGCATCAAATATTTTGCAGTTCTATCCACAGAATAAGGAAAAGGAATACATTGCTCATCTTGCCTTGGGGAGGCACATATTTACCTCCAATCAGATTTGCAAGTCACCAAAGTTGAAAAATTAGAGTTTCTTTGTCAAACCCTAGGCCACCAGAAGCATTCTTCCATAAAAGAATTGAAGCAAGCATCTAGTTGAAGCACTCTCATTGGTAAGTCCCATTCTCTCTATTTACATTTAAGGTTCTTGTTTATCAAGTTTATCAAGATAAAAAAACAATACCAAGATTGAGGATAAGCTTGAAGGGGATGAGAACTTTCGAGCATAGAAGTATAGGGTGATGCTCATCCTAGAAGAGCATGATTTTGACAAGTATGTTACAGAGGTAGTTGCGGAGCCAGAGGGTTATGAGGAGAAGGAAAAGCACAAGAAGAATACTATCAAATCTAAGAGGAACATAGTTGATTCCATCAAGGACCACTTGATCCCACACATCTCTTCTCTGAAAACTATGAAAGAGATGTTTGATGCATTAAAGGAACTATTTGAAGGAACCAACATCAATAGGAAGATGACCTTCAGGACTCAACTCAAGACTATGAAGATGCAAAACAATGAAAGTATCAAGGCTTACTTCACAAGGGTCTCCAACATCATAGATTAGTTAAGTGCCATTGGAGACAAGGTTGAAAATGCATAATTAGTGATGACTACCCTAAATGGTCTTCCAAGATCATGGGATTCATATATTCAATGGATATGTTCCAGGAAGAATCTTATCTTGTTCAGTACACTCTTAGAATCTTGCACTCAAGAAGAAGCAAGAATTGTTGCCAGAGAAGAGAAGTTAGGAGATGAAGATAATCAAGCCCCGACAACTCATGCTAAGAGAGGCAAGCAAGAAGATCATCATCACAAGATACCACACAAGGGTAAAAGAAATTCAAAAGACTATTCAAGTTTTAGATGCTTCCATTGTGATGAGATGGGACACATCTCTAGGAATTATCCCAAGAAGAAAAGAAATGAGAAAAGACAGCATGTTCATGCCGCAGAGGATGATGAACCAACTACGAAGAAGACTAAAGAAGATTCCTCCAATGATGAGGAATATGTTTTTTGATCTAGAAGGATTCAAACCAAGAAGATGGAAGAACCTCTTGTCCATTTCAGCATTGGATAAGAAGGGATGCAGTTGTGATTGGTGATGAAGAAGGGACACATAGATTCAACACTAGTACATAGTTCCATGTAATATATGGTGTAGAAGACTTACTCTGTAGTGTCAATCATAAACGATAAATGCACAGGTCCTCAGAATTAGATGATGGAGTAGAGCACACTATCAAAGACTCCAATAATTCCTGCAAGGAGACATGTTCAAGAGGGATCCTACCAAACAAACAAAGATAAGTATTTGAATTTCCATTTCTTGTATGACTAATTGCTTAAATGATATTGTTTAGTTGTGTACATATTTATGTTTCTAGATTTAGGAAGTGTATTATGCATATTAGAGTGTTTGCATTGATGAACAGTATACTACTAATATGCATGTGATGGGTAAGTGGCCTATGGTGTTGTACAACATTCCATTGCTACTTATCTAGAATGAAACCTCTTTGCTGACATGTTTGGAGTGGTGCATGCTCTTAATGATGTTCTGGTAGAGATGGAAGGCATTTAGAAAGTTAGCATATGAAAATGAGATATGGATGAATGTTTTGTTGAAGCATTTGCTAAGATATATGCATGACTATGTGACGTATGTCTTTATGCATAATAATTTGTTTTGAAGATTATGAAATGTTTCTAACCATGCAACTGAATTTGACTTGTAGGAAAGATCATGTACAATCAACTACAAATGAATAATGATGAGACTTGTTCCGTAGAACAAGGGATAATGGTTCAGCTATAACATTCAAGAAGATTTATGAAATCAAGCATACTACAGATGTACAAAGCAAGGTTTCTCTCAGAAAGAGGGAGTCGACTATGATGAGACGTTTCTCTAGTGGCCAAACACACTTCTTTAGTGGTGGATATTAAACTAGATAGATGGAGTAATCGAAGTAGAAGTGTATATCGAGTAACCTCCAATATTTGGGACTCTCTACAAAGAACCACATGTGCATAGATTGAAGAAGGATTTGTACGAGATCATAAGGAACCCATGGGATAGCATGATGAGCTTGAGGATCACCTAGAGTGATGAGATATCAACTTGTGCTACAAGGTTGAATATGAGGATCTCATAGATGGGTGCAAGAGAGAACCTGCAACAGAGTTTGAGATCTTGGTATCCAGTGACCTAGAGATATGACATAGATGGATACATAGAAGATCAATAGAAGAGAAGGCTACCAATCACTCCAGTGCAGAACGTCCCAATGTAGAGAGTAAAATATGCAGAGGGAGGATAGTGCTCAGTTATAAATGGATCAGGAAAGATCTGGTTCAGAGGGAGTGACTACAACACAGATGGAGAGACATTATAACATATACTTCATCTTCGTGAGGGGAGTGACTACGAAGATGAAGTATATGTGTTGCAATTTGAGACAGGTCCCAGAACATGATACATCAAGATAGATGGGTTTTTAACGAGCTTGTTCTTTACCAAGAATAAAGTGGATTCCAACCTTTACTACAAGGTTAAATAAGGAAATCATGTGATTCTATTGTTAGATGTAGATGAATTGTTTCTGGCAGGTGATGAGAAGCTCATAGTAGAAACGAAGAAGAAGCTTGCCGCAGAGTTCGAGATGAAATACCTGGGTATGATGCACTACTTCTTAGGTATTAAGGTGTGGCAAAGTTCCAGAGGAACTTTTACTGAGTCAAGGAAAGTATGTGATAGAGATACTAAAGAGATTTGAGGTGATGGATTGCAAGGTTATGGCCACACCTATGGAATCGAATCTAAATTTGCTGAGTGAAACTTCTTCAGAACTAGTAGATGCCACAGTGTATCGGTAGATGATTGGTTCGCTAATGTACTTGACGAACACGAGGCCAGACTTATGCTTTGCGGTGAACACTCTGAGTCATTATATGGTATAGTCGAGACATGTTCACCTAGTTCTGGAAAAGCATGTGTTGAGGTACCTGAAGGGTACAGTCGATTATGGCCTCAGGTATGCATCGGATCAGAAGATTAACCTACAAGGTTATGTGGATGCGGATTGGGCCGGAAGTGTCATAGATAGAAAGAGCACATCAGGGTGTTGCTTCAGTTTGGGATCGGGCATAATCTCATGGTTCAATAGGAAGCAAACGAGTGCGGCACTCAGTAAAATAGAGGTCGAGTATATGGCAGCTTGTTCGGAAATCTGTGAAGCAGTGTGGCTTCGGAAGTTGCTATTAGTATTGTTTGATCTCGAGTTAGAGGTGACTTGTATCTTTTGTGACAACCAGAGTTATGTGAAGTTGTCAGAGAACCTTGTGACAAGTCGAAGCACATCAAGATCAGGTATCACTATATTCGGGATATGGTGCAGAAGGGAGCAGTGAGGCTCCAGTATATAGAAACAGAGGAGTAGATAGTTGATGTGTTGACCAAGCCTCTGTCGAGAGGGAAGTTTGGATACTTCAAGGACAAGCTTAGAGTGGTCCAAATCAAGAGGGAGCGATGAGGTCAGATGAGGTAGCAGGTACTCATGGGTTATGTGACGTAATTGAGTCACCTAGGCTACAAGAGGATCTAGACGAGCGATGTAACGCAAGTGGTTGTGGTATGCAACGTAATGGATGCTCCTGGGATAGACCCACCGGATGGCTTGTTCGGTTCATGGATGAGAATAGTTGCATCTAGTATGAAAAAGGACCAACTCTGTGGAAAATCCTAGATTTTATCTAGGTCACATCTAGTATGAAAGAGGAATGACACTGTGGTGGAAAATCCTAGACTTGGTCTAAGTCACATCTAGTATAAAAGAGGATTGTCTTTGTGGTAAAAATCCTGGAATGATGCTCCTGGTCTGCATAGCTGCGTGATATCATTTGCAGGTGGGAAATCCTATACTTGTTTTAGGTCACATCCAATATGAAAGATAACTAGATCTATGGTAAAAATACTGGAATGATGCTCATGGTCTGTGTAGCTGCGGGAGATCATTTGCAGGTGGAAAGTCCTAGACTTGGTCTAGGTCACATCTAGTATGAAAGAGGAGTGCCTTTGTGGGGAAAAATATTGGAATGATGTAATGTGTGCTCCTAGTCTGCTTAGATGCGGGTGATCATTCACAAGTGGAAAGTCCTAGACTTCGTCTAGGTCACATCCAGCATGAAAGAGGGATGACTCTTTGTGTGAAAGTCCAAGACATGATCTAGGTCACATCCAGAACGAAAAAGGGCTATCTCTATGAAACTTCTTATGATATGTAGATTCGGGAGATATTAAATGTCAATAGTATGTAGTGCAACAACTGGAAGACGACGATAACGAAGATTGAAGAATACCTTCATTATTAAGAGGGAGTGTTGAAGAATGTAACTACGGAAGATATTTTTATTTTTATTACTTGAATCATTTGTATTATTTGTATTGTACACCCTACGGGAATTATTATTGATGTAATTGTTATGTAAAAGTCATTGAAAGAGTCAATATAAATCCTAATTGTTAGGTCGGCCTAGAAAGATCTAGAAAAGAATATTTTATTGTAAAGAGTACAGGTCAGCCCAGTTAGGTGAGTCAAGCCGACCTTGCTATTAAAAAGGTCATGTCAATTGATTAGTATAAATAGGAGGCTCGTCCTCTTGATTTAGTCACTTCACTCATTTAATTCACATGAGTAGAGAGATAGACTCATAAAGAGTAGCTGCTTTTGGATTCTTCTTGTTTTGGGTCTTTGCACAAGGGATACTATTGTACATTCTGACAAATCTACATAGAAGAAGTTTGCTGGTTTTTTCTACCCCGAAAAGGTTTTCCTAGGATAAATTTGTTGTGTACTATTGTCTATGTTGTGCTTGTTTATCTTTTAGTGATCCTTATTTTTACTGCACTTAAAATTTAACAAGTAATTATAATGATTGTTGCATTGAAACTATAGTAATCAATTGTAGAGATTGCTAGAATGTAGAACTTGAAGCTACAATAGTAATTGTAGAGAGTATTGCATTGAAACTCCAGTATTAATGCCAAAGTTTGTTGGATTGTAAATCTTGGTGCTATATTAGTAATTATCTTGGTGCTATATTGTATTGAAATTACGGTAATAATTGTATAGATTGTTAGATTATACTCATGAAACTACAACAATATTAGATTGTGTTGTTGTAAATCTTACAATAAATTAAAAAAAAAAAGGATAAAGACCCTATGCATCCATATGCAATTGAAACTAATAAGGATGAGCAAGTAATTAAAAAGAATTGTGTTATGTTATAGAGTTAATATATTCATTATTCCTTATAAATATTGGCAGATCTAGTGTCAAGCAAATAAGAAGCATAAGTATAATAATATTCTCAATTTTATAGTGAGTTTGGGAAGTGGCCCTTCCCTCTGCCAAGGAAACCACGTAAAAATAATTAATATTAAAATTTGAAAAGTATAGACCTTCCCTAACGAGGAAAACATGACCAATAATGATCAATAATCTAGTCAAGGAAATAATGCTTGTTTTTCACCCTCCTCGTCAGCAAACTTTAAGGAGAAAAGGATGGAGTAAAATACAATGCTTTGTTTCCTTTGTAACCTAACAACTGTGAAGAGTGGGGGCGTCCCATTGGATATTGCGTTATCCTTGCTTTGTGCACATTTAGTGGTGGAAATCCCAGTCTCTAGTAATGCATGGAGTGCATGGCTTGGGTGATAGATTTGTTACTACTGAAATTATAGGGGCCCATTAGGGCACGAGTGAATTCATTACTCCAAAGATTGTGCAAGTGTAATCCTAAATAGATTGTTTTCATAATGTTTACGTAGAATGATGGATAAGTGAAAATAGATTATGCTATGCAAAATATTCTTTATGAGATGTTGTGTCACATTAGCATAAATAACTTATGATAAATCATTTAGGTGGATAAGCTATGTTAAATAATTATTATCATGTGTATGTGTGTGGAGAGAGAGAGAGATTTAATTCTAGTAGTGTGGTTACCTGTATATTGATTTTTAGATATAACATCATGATGGCGTAGCCACATATATTGTGTGGCCAATGATTATAGCAAAGTTAACATTTGTATGAATAAAATAGAATGATGTTGTTAGCATTTATTTGTACTAATGAATTACATTAATATGTAAATATTTGATATACATATGATGCTTGCATAAATGAACAACACAAGCACATGGCCTATCGAGGTAAGTATTACATCACAATTCTCATCAAGGAAAATATGCATGAATAATGCCATGACATATCAATAAAAATTAAGAATTGTGGGTACGTTACACTTAATATGACATCAGTGACAACATTAATCCTTTGACATTAATGAGAATAATTTCAGCAATCTCCCCCTTTGTCATTGATGGTAATCATGCAATGAAACTCATATCCCACCAAACATGGAAATAATTTTCTCCGTGTCTGCAACTCTCACCCTTTAACATCAATGGCAAAGGGATGCTCCCCCTGAGGGAGTGCTTCTCCTTAAGAACTTTGTGAAGAGATGGATATGACTCTCAGTTTCAATATGAGATATTCAAATGTCTCCTTGGGAGGGGATTTTGTGAAAATGTCTACAATATGTTCTTTGGTGTCAATATATTCCAACTTAACATTCTATAATGCTACTTGTTCTCCTAAGAAGTCATTCTTGATTGGAAAATGCCTTGCTTTCGAGTGCATAATGAGTTTCTTTGAAATATTTATTGCACTTGTGAATTGTCACAAAGTATGGAAATTGGATGATCATATTCTACCTTGATATCTTTCAGTGTCTGTTTCATCCAAAGAACTTGTGTGAAGCATGATGTTGCTGCTATATACTTGGACTCTATTGTGGATAGAGCAATTGAAGATTGTTTCTTGCTCAACTAAGACACTAGATTGTTTCCTATAAAGAATGATCCTCCACTTGTACTTTTCCTATCATCAACACCACCTGCCAAGTCCACATTAGTATATGTTGTTAGAGTAAAATTTGCACCTCTTGAGTAGCACAATCCGAAGTCCAAAGTGCCCTTTAGATATAAGAATATTATTTCCATTGCTTGCATAGGAGTTTCTTTTGGTGTAGCTTGAAACTATGCAACCAATCCTATGCTTGCATAATGTCTAGCATTGATGTTGTCACATATAATAGGCTACCAATCATTGACTTGTACACTATTTGATTTGCTTCCTGAGATTCATCATCTTTGCTCAATTTACAACCTGTGACCATGTGTGTGTTGACTGGCACACAATCTTCCATTCTGAATTTCTTCAACATTTCCTTAGTATACTTGGTTTCTGAAAAGAATATGCCTTTGTTAGTTTGAGAAATATGTAAACCAAGAAATAATGATAGCTCACCAAGCATAGACATCTCAAATTCCTTTTGCATTTCTATTGCAAACTCTTGGCACATTTTATTCTTGTTGCCTCCAAAAATAATGTCATATGCATAAACCACAACAATCATTTGGTTTTCATTTTCCTTCTTAATGTATAGATTGTTATCTACAATTCCTCTTTTGAAGTCTTGTTGTTTAGATATTTATCAATTCTTGAATACCAAGCTCCAGGGGCTTGTTTTAGCCTGTAATTTGCTTTCTTAAATCTACATACATGATCCTTATTTTCTAATGATAAGACCTGATGGTTGTTCAATGTATACTTCTTCCTCTAAATTGCCATTGAGAAAGGCAGCGTTTACATCCATTTGATAGACTTTGAAGTTATTGAAACATGCCAATGCCAAAAGCATTATGAAAGCTTCTAGTCTTGTAACCGGAGCAAAATTTTCTTCGAAATCAATACCTTCAACTTTTGCATAGCCTTTACAAACTAGTCTTGATTTATTTCTTATTAATTGTCTCTCTTCATACAACTTGTTCCTAAAAACCCACTTGGTGCCAATACATTTTTATCTCTTGGTTTTGGAACAAGTTCCCATGTCTCATTCTTCTCAATTTGATTCAACTCTTCTTCCATGGCATCAATGCAATGCTTGTCTACATTAGCTTATGTAAATAAGTTAGGATCTATTTTAGATAGCAAAGAGAAGTTTGCATTTTCTGTTTTAGTTGCTAATCTTCTTCTACTTTTCAATCCCATATCTGTATCACAAAGAATTTGATTTTATGAATGATTCTTTTGGACAAATCTAGATGGTGTCTTTGTATCTTGATGTTTTCTTTTTTCTTATTCATTTTCTTCCTCTTCTTCTTCTTTGTATTTTGGATCCTATGTTTTATCATTTTCTTTCACCATCTGATTCCCTTCTTCATCCACTCTCACAATGGCATTCTCTACGATTTTTCCCAATGTTTTATTATAACATCGATAAGACTTGCTTCTTGATGAATAACCAAGAAAGATACCTTCATCAATTCTGGAGTCAAATTTTCTCAAGTCCTCATCATCTCTTTTTATGTAACGCTTGCTTCTAAAAAATTTGAAGTTCTTAACTATTGTTGGTCTACCCTTCCATAGTTCATAAGGTGTTTTCTTGTTGTTGACTCTAATTTCCCCTCTATTAAGAATGTAGATTGTGGTGTTGATTACTTCTCTCCAAAACCTGTCTAATAGCTTAGATTCATGAAACATTGTTCTGAGCCATCTCTTGTATTGTTCGATTCTTTCTTTCTACCACTCCATTCTACTGTGGAGTCCTTGCAGTTGAAAAAAATATCTTTATTCCATGAATCTCACAAAATTATTCAAATTCATGTGGGGTAAACTCACCTCCTTTGTCTGATCTCAAACACTTGATTTTTAAATATGTTTCATTTTTAACCAAGGCTTTGAATGCTTTGAACTTCTCAAATGCTTCAGATTTCTTTTTTAGGAACATAACCCATGTCGTTCTAGAGTAATCATCAATGAGTAACATGAAGTAATTTTCACATTAGACTTTGTGTTCTTGTAGGCCCACAAAGGTTATTATGAATGAGTTCCAATGGCTTTTATGTTGAGTATTCCTTTGCTTTGAAGCTTGCTCTTGTCTTCTTCTCATACTTACATTGCTTGAAAATAGTGTTTGAAGGTTTTGTGATCTTTGGCATGTCTCTCATTGCTTGTTAGTGTTGATTTTCACTATATTATCAAATTTCATATGGCACATTCTTCTATGCCATAACCAACTTTCATCTATTTATCCCATAGAGCATTTTTATCCTTTGATTTCATTGATGATATATACATTATTTGAGGTTCTAATTGCATTTGCCAATAATTTTTTTGAGCATGTATTCCTTATCTCACAACATTGAGAATAAAATTTCAAAGTATATGTCCTTGATCATGCATTTGACTAACATTGAGGAGATTGTGTTTAAGACCTTCAACATACAATACATTTTATGTTTTAGTCTTTCCATTGGTGAGACTGATTATCTCCAAATATCACACTACCTTGATCAACTTCTTTGAAAGTGAGAAACTTGCTCTTGTTGCATGTCATGTGACTTGAGCATCCACTGTCAATGTGCCATTGGTTTCCTTTGTTTTGAGCATGAAGGGCAGTTTGCACAAGCATAAATTCTTCCTTAATCTGATTTCCTTGCTCATGCTTCCTTTTCCAAATTCTTGCGGGTTCTTTCTTTTGTTTGGTAAGGGTATTTTCTTCCCTATTTTGTTTAGAATTTTCCACTAGGCATCTTCTACAAAAATGTGTTATATGCCCATAGTTGTTTCACTTATAAAATACAAAATTTCAATCAAATTAAGGGCCAAATGAATTATAGTTTCTATTTGAGAAGCCATAAGTACTTATGTCTTTGTTCCATACATAATTATTTACAGCATGTGCTCTACAATCTATTGCTTTGTGACCAAAATGATTACAACAAAAGCAATACTCAAAGAAATAATTTTGGTACCAAATCATGTGAGGTCACCTTGGTGGGAAAGATCATCTGAACATGTCCTTGTTGTGTTTGGAAGGAGTTCCAAGTTTATGCGAAACATCATTTTCTTTCTTCATGTTGTTTTCATCATTGATGGAGATTTTGACTATATCAACATAGCTTTTATGTTTTCCTTCATTTACATTCTATGGTGTCTTTGTAGCTTCTGAATATTCTTTGGTGGTCATCTGACTCTTATAATATCCAAGACTAGTCTTAATGAATGGATACATTTGACTATCAATGATAATCTAAGGTTTTAGCACTCTTTTCAAACATCAAGCTTATATTCAACTTAATAGTTGTTTTCCTCGGTTCCTTTGTTAAGGAAACAAATTCGTATTCTAGCTCTTTGTAGGTTTCTTCATTTTTCCTTGAGTTTCATTCTGACCACTTCTTCTACCCTTCTTGCTTCTTCTAATTGAACCTTTAGGTTCCTAATATCATTTTATGTTTCTTCAAGGCTTTGTGATATTTTGGCTTTTGAATCACGATAATATTCTTCATATTTATGTATTTGTTCCTTTTGTTTCAAAATCCTTTTTGTAAGCTTCTTTATTTATCTTAAGGCACACATGATTTCTTCTTCAAGATCCAATTCCCCATCTGTTTTTGTATTTTCCTCTTCTTCTGAATCCATTATTTCATCAAACAATGGAGCTTTGATTGTGGAGAAACCTTTCTGACTGACCATGTGTGATCCTAATATCTGCCTTCCAGTGGTTAGATTGTTGCTGAAGGAACCCCCTTTCATACCAATTGTTGAGAACACACTTATACTGAGAGGGGGTGGTGAATCAGTACAAGACAATTTTTTTTCTTTTTCATGTGCACCCCTTTTTCAAATATACCTGTAAACCTATATATAAATCAATATAGAGATTCTCTCCCTTGCTTGCAAATTTCTTAATATGACATCAATTACAACAGTAATACTTAATTAACACCCATGATAATAATTCCAACATTTTGTAGCAACGAGGAGGATCCTATAGGAGCATGACATAATGGAGGTTGATATCACATGTTGAAGGCTTGCTTCGATTAGTCCCAGTTGGATTAGTGCCAAATATCCACTTAGAGGTCAATGATACACTGAAGAGGACATGTGTAGTGGTTTGATACATTATTCTTAGACCTTCATGTACAAAATCTTTATTTCGAACGTAAGGCTTTGTTTTCCTCTCTCAACCATATCCAGGTCCTGGAAACCCATACATATATCTAAAAAACTCCTAATAGTGCTCATATGCCCACTTATAGGCCAATAATATCTTGTAGAGGTCATGCTTGGTGATTGAGGCATTATTATTGGCCCTAGATATCTAGAAGCTTTATTTAGGGCCTATCGCATAAGTTTCCTCCCTCTACCATTTTCAACACTATAAGACCCATACACAGTGCTCAAAACCTCCCACTGGCACTGATATCCTACTTTAGAGGAGAAGGAAACTCTTGAGAGGCCATATGTGGTAAGTTAGTTCCTAAAGACCTAACATCGTCCTTAAGGCCCATGTTGCCTCCTTGGCTTTAATTTATCCATTCTAGATAGCTTAGATATGATTTCAATGGACCAAGAGATGGATCAAGGAACTTATATGGAACAAATTTCATAAAGTTTATCTTTTAGGGTCATCACAATTTGAATTTTTAACCCCGGTTGGTGGAAGTCAAGAACATAAGGGTACGACAAACATACAAGTAGGTACACATTTTGTATTTTCCTTTCTAAAAAATAGAAGAAAAAAGTTAACCACATTAGTTAGGGTACCATGATTTTAATTCTAAAAAAGCACAAATATGTAGTAGCTACAAGGTTCAAGCCTTGATGTGGCATATTGTTACATGGGTTTTGTTTTTTTAGAAATTCTTAACCTCGGTTTTTTTTTAAGATATCAATGTTAAGCCTCTACGCCAAATGATCGTTGAAAGTGATGCATACCACCATATTTGAAATTTAAATATGAATATGCTTTATGAAATTTAAATGTGAATATTCTTTATGACGTTATTTGATATGGTAGAATTAATGCTTTTTATGTCGATGTGTATATGGATAGATATAAAGTGATTTTAGATTAGATAAAAACAATTTCTGTATATTGATGTGTAAATGGCTAGATGTACATAATTTTAAATTCAAAGTAATTTAAAATATAATGGTGTACAAGTTATATTTGACTAATTTCAAATGTGAATAGATGTACATAATTTTAAATTCAAAGTAATTTAAAATATAATGGTAGACAGGTTATATTTGACTAATTTCAAATGTGAATTTCATTTAAAGTAATTTTGAATTTGAATTGAATTTTATAGTTTCCAAATTCAAATGTAAAATCAAACCATATATGTTAGCTCCAATCCACTTGATTTGTATTTTAAATATAATATTATTTATGATTTTAATTTTTTAGATCTTTATTATAAATTATTGTTTAAACTATATTTATACTTAATCTGTACGCTAAAAAAATTAAACGTAACAAAATTCAAATAAGTATATAATTGAATGCTTATTTTTCAACAATATATACCAAGGTCTTGAAAATTAAATATTCATATTAGATAAGTGTCTTGAGGATTTAGTAAAGATAATTATATTAGTGAGGAATAGGGTGTTAGCCATTGTGCACCCAAATCTTGTGTATCATCAATAGAGATTCCAAATATTGTGCATCACCATTAGAGATTAGGAATATGGTGTTTTTCATCACCTTGTGTACAAATTTTTAAGTGCTAGGCATCCATCCCTAAAATTTATGAAAATTATTTTATTTTATGTATATCTATTTGAACTCTTGACCCGTTCTATCCTTGAATTAGGAATCAACGGTCATTTGTACTCCTTTTCCATGCTCTAATGCTTATCCACGACTACAAATTGATAAGGTAAATGTAGATTTCTTTTGGATGCATGATTATGAATGATATTAAACACAAGAGGCATACAATCCACAACCTACATCTACCATGTATAAGGAGGCATACGATCCACAACTGGCATCTGCCATAGTATTTTTGATTTCGTTTCTTTAACTACATCCACCACGTATTGCCACGTTGAATTCCACTTAGTTTATCTTATATTGAAATTTGGTTGGCAAGAGTTACACTAAGGGTTTGGGATTTACCGCATCTACTAGCAGTAAGATAGGCTTGTTGTGAGTGTGAGCAAGAATGTCAGGTGTAGGAAAGTACACATATGCAACCCTCTTAGCCTTTGGGATGATAATGTTGGGAGCTAGAGCAAAAGTAGAAGCAACATATTTGGATACTACATCTCCTAGTCCAACTATGGTGATTGACACTACTTCAGTGGCCTTCATTCCCTCTCTATTCACTACCCTCGTGGTTTCATTCATCCAATTATTGGCCTCTCCATTTTACGGAGGTCTATTTTGGTTACTCTTTGATCCATTTTTATAATCACGAGAGGTGGGCATTATTCCATGTTCTATGATTCCATTATAGTCATAAAGAGGCAGCCATTATTCCATTGTAATAGCGTAAGTGATGGATGTTGGTGACAAAAATATGGGCCAAAGTAGACAAGAAACAATCCCTAATTTTCCCACTTAAAGAAGAGGTTATCGATTAATATGTTATTATTATTAATTAATATGTTGTTATTTGGATATGTTTTTATTGTTCTTACCTTCTTCTTTAATTGTTTTCCTACTTTTTTTAGTTGCTAAATAACATACGACTAAACCATACTCAATAATGCATTGTCATATTTTTAAATATTAAAAATTTTATCACTAATTTGATAAAGATAAATATATAAAATTGACTATATGTTTGTTAATTGTAAATGAATGCAAGCTGTCAAAGCAACACTTTATGTTTATGAAAAAAATTTCAAATTATCATTTGTAAAGTAAGATTAACGGATGGGATTGCACTACATGACTGCACAAAGAAAGTTCACACTGAATCTAAGAGAAAAAAAAAAAGGCTTGTCTTTTTATAAAGGATGCAAGTTGCGAAAAAGTATCAAGAAAAAGAGTGCATATGACAATGGGATCTGGTTTGTTACCTTCTATTTTAATTGTTTATAAACTTTCACCATCAATGTCATACACAACAATGTATCACTAGTAGAATGACTAAAAAAACTACTAAATTCAACATATAAATTACTAATTTTGGTTAGACGACCAGTGGTGTTATATTTGCAGTCATATAACTCACCACTAAATTAATGCCTAAAATATTTAGTCATGTATTGCTTGCTCTAAATTCATCAATTGATAGTATATTTGGTTGTTTATTAAGTCATTGTAGTCATTGATTTTAGCCATTTAAACCATTAATTGTCATCAAATAGTAGTATATTTTTCAATAGTTGGTAGTATATTTAGTCATTAATTACTGTCAATTGGTAATATATTTAGTCATTAATTTGCCTTTAATTGGTAGCATATTTAGTCATTAATTTGACATTAATTGACAGCATATTTAGTCATTAATTTACCGTCAACTGATAGTACATTTAGTCATTAATTTACCGTCAATTGATAGTACATTTAATCATTAATTGACATTAATAAGTCGTTTATTTAATTATTAATTACCAATAATATATTGATATATTGATTATTGGTTATAGTTTCACATTCATTTATATGATATGAATCATTTATTAATTACCATGTAATTAAAAAAGTGAAATCAACAATATATAATATTCATGAACATAACATGATTATTCATAAACATAACATGAATATAATTAAAAATATACAATATTCATAATTATTAACATATATAACATCAAATTAAAACATACAATACTCATAAACAAATAAACATTTAACTAAAAAACATTTACAGAATTCATAAACATTAAAATGCAATATATAATATGAACAAAACACACACGCACACACACACACACACACACACACACACACATATGTATATAATCACAAAAATCAAAGTACAGTGATGTTGTAAATTTCATGGAGTAATATCCAACTCAAATACCACATCAAAATCCAAGTATAGTGTCGTTGTAAGTTTCATGGAGTAATATCCAACTCAAATACCAGATCAAAATCAAAGTACAATGTTACTCTAAGTTTCATAGAGTAATATCCAACTGGTCAAATACCATATCAAAATCAAAGTATAGTGTTACTGTAAAGATTCATGGAGTAATATCCAACTTAAATATAAAATCCTTGATTGAAAATTCAAGAATGAAACTACGCTAACTTTCATGAACTAATATCCAACCCAAATACTATATCTCTGGTTGAACATTCATGCAATGAAATTGCAATATAAAGTAGTGGGCCAACTTGAAACTATGTCATTGTTCAAATATTTTAAAGGCCACATTGTAAAGCTTCATTCCTTCTCTTTTAGACAAAGACATGCATCAATTTTGTCATAATATGGAAGCGGTATGTTACTAGTGACCTTTAAAATAATTGCATTTGCAATGCCTTCAGTGAATTTAACTCCATGTAGGATAGAGAGTGAATGGATCCATCCAATTCCTACTTCAACACCATCGTATGGATCCAACACTTTCACTTGGTCTCCTTCTTAGAGTTGATCATCATCAGAATCCTGCAAAAACAAAAAAATACATGATTATATAGAGGTATGAAAAATGTTACAGCATAAATCATATTGTAATTTGCATATTATTGAAATAAAATTAATGAACATGTAACTCACCACTTACAGGAACATTCACATTGCTATCTACATTGCAAATCCCCAACACTGACTAGGCAGCATTGAGTTTCGCATCACCAACACCTACAACCTACAGATCTGCAACACTATTTCCATTGTCATCTTTTTGTGCTTCAACAGCACTGATGACATGGCATTTTCCTGCTTTAGTGTCATTCTGCATGTGACACCACATTCAAAAAAAAATGATAACAATATTACTAAACAACCACATGCGAAAAAAAAAAATTGATAACAATATTGCTAAACAACATTTAAGGGAATAAGCTTTAAAGATAAAAAAAAACAAAATACTAGGAATAAGCTTTAAAAATGAAAAAATTGAAAGATTCATACAAAATTTAAACTCATACTCATACTCATACCTAGGTCTAAACTGGATTAAATATAAATATTACAGGTATAAATAATTCCTTAACTATAACAGAACATGTATTACATGAAATTTTAATTTCTTGCAACTAGTTCTAGTGAGAAGCGACGGGAAGGTTTACATACATATGATGACCTGCTCGGAAAAGGAGTGTGAATGGACCATTAAATCCATTGTTAAATCCATCCTTCAAAGCAATTTCAGAATTCCAAAATCCAGTTTAGAAAAACGCAGTCTGTTGATACTCATACAAAATTTAAACTCATAGTCATACTCATACCCAACTCTAAATAGGGCTGAATATAAACATTACAGGTATAAGTAATTCCTTAACTGTAACAGAACATGTATTATAGGAAATTTTAAGTTCTAGCAACTAGTTCCAATGAGAAGCAATAGGAAGGTTTACATACATATGGTGACCCATTCGAAAAAGGATTTTGAAATGGACCATTAAATCCATTGTTAAATCCATCCTTCAAAGCAATTTCAGGATTACAAAATCAAGTTTAGAAAAACATAGTTTGTCTATACTCATACAAAATTTAAGCTCATACTCAAACCCAACTCTAAACTAGACTAAATATAAACATTACAGGTATAAATAATTCCTTAACTGTAACAAAACATGTATTACAGGAAATTTTAAGTCTTGGAAACTAGTTCCAGTGAGAAGCGACAAGAATTTTTACATACATATGGTGACCCCCTTGGAAAAGGATTGTGAAATGGACCATTAAATCCATTGTTAAATCCATCCTTCAAAGCAATTTCAGGATTCCAAAATCAAGTTTAGAAAAACAACTAAAAGTGCATATTTTTAAGGAACATTATATTATAAGCAGGTAGACTTTAGGCCTCAAATTACCTCATCTAAATCACTACTAATTACTTCCTGCTCAATCCACACATAAACAATAGGTTTGATGGAGGCATCCAACTTCAAAACTGCATATGTCAACCCATATATGAGATTCATCACATGTTGGTACCATTCATCATTCAGGTTGGCAACATTTGCAGTGGTTGTTATCGGGCTTTATTAACTTCAACAGATGGCAGCGAAATCTCTGACAATGAAGATTTCTCCTTGAGCTTATTGTCTCTACTAGACTCTAATGCTGCCATATATTTCACAATACCTTTTGTACCTTAATCTTTATTATCGTTTATCACCTAAAAGTCAATGTCAAATTTGAACATACAGTCAGTTTGATAAACAAATTTAAATAAATAAGACAACTTAAATTCAACCAAAAATCCAAACACTTAATACAACTTTCTCGTTTTTGCCCTATAGGCCACCTCGACCAAAAGTATATGCAGCTCTCACATTATTTCTTTCTTTCTTACCTTTGGTAATCTTTGACAAACACTCCTCGGAGCACATAGTTTCCATCAAATCCTCCCATTGTTTGGGAGATAGAATTGAGTTACTCCTATCTTTTCCATCAATGATGGTTTTTCTACATGAATATCTAAATTATTCATCAAAAATCTCAGTTTGTTGAGGTAATATTTTCTCAAAATCTTCCCACCAACAATCTCAAATGCATTGTCCATTTTCTGTATAGCAAGATCCACACTTCATGGATCTTGGTCTGCAAAATTTGAATTCCATACATCTAAATGTACCCTACATCTCGTACCCAACTCAATGGCCCACCTTGCAGCATTTTTCCCAATGGATTGACCATATTTTGACACCTCAACCAAAAAAGGCTTCTTTCCTTCCAATTTTATTTCTTTCTCTTTTTGGGGGGGTAGGCCTAAACCACACTTGACTAAATCTTCTTCTTTTAACATTAACGGATAGGTCTTCTAAAGGCACCAATAATACTGTGTGATCACGTGGCATCAAGATTTGTAGATTCAACAAGCATATTTTGAGGCAGAGTCCTTGGACAAGGTGTAACCCAACTTGATTGCTCCTCGGCCACATCAGGTGTGGCAGGAGGTAGCTCACTTCTCACCACATATGTTCCTTTGAACATGTACTTTAATTTAGAATAAAGAAACTGCAAACTTGGATTTCCTTTTCCCTAATTATTAATAATAATATCATGTATACCATGTGCTCTATTAAACTGCAAATTAGCATGTGTTGTATCAGCTTGCACATCAGCATGTGTTGTATCAGCCTACAAATAAGCATGTGCCATATTAGGCTGCACATCATCACAAGTATTGATTTCATTAACTATCATGCTGCTAGAATCACAATTAATGTGTTGGCCTCTACGAGGTGGCAAGAATGTATCTTTAGTTGCCCTTGATTTTTTTGTAGTTCTTTCTTAACTGTAACCATTTTCTTTCCTATAAAATATAAAAAAATCATATTGGTACTTATTAAACAAATTATATACTAAAGTGGATTAACATCTTACCTATTTCTCAGACCTAGAGACAATAAATAATCATTATTCTCGGTGACAAGTTTTTTGTGAAAATGCTTGTAGTCTATCATTTTTTCATTGTTTTCACTGGAACTTTTGTTCCTAAACGACTTTGTCCTCATTTCTTGAATTCCAACAATTCACACATTGGAGAACTTGTGCATACAACTCATTAACTATCATGGGAATATATATGTATATAAACATCCCATTTAATGCATGGATATAAGCCAAATAAGATAATTTATGTGACCAAACTCTTCACTAGTTCTAAGCACATATGCATGTATTAAAATTAAAATTATTGTTGTCCAATGCTTCCAATGTTGGGAAAGTTCTATATACTTGTACGAACCTTATAGCAGTTATGATTACACTTAGATTACGTACATATTTTGGAAAAAGCGTACCTATAATATTCGAGTACTAACCTAATATCGAATCAAACACCATACATTAGCTAGAATAAATGGGTTTCATACATTGTGCACATATGGGCTTAAACACGCTTAATACCAGTAAAATGATGAAAGTTGAACATACACTATTCTATTCTATGAACTAGTGTTAGCTAAATCCCTGTAATCAATGGGATTATATGGAAAAAATATATGTAAGCAATGATTTTACCTATAAGGGAACCAAGCAAGTATGTATAGTTGTGATTAACTATGATGGCTTACATAGGGTTATATGGATAAGGTAATCTCTAAAAGGGCATAAGTAACTTGCATACCATTGATCATTAATTATTATTTGCTCAGTATCATAGCTAGTATAATGCTTGCTCTTATTCACACAATCATGTTCATAAATCGTTCAAGCTCTAGCTCCTCGGGAAAGGCGTATTGGGTAGAAAATGGGATTAGAACCTGAATTAGTGCCTAAGTTGTGATCCATTACTAATATTGGAAATGTGGCATGTGGTTATCCATGTATCAATTTAGCCTTCCATACTTACATATACATATAATTGATGTGCTGCTATATCTTATGGAAACATCTATTCCCTATCCATGAAGTGTATATTGTGGAAACATAGCACTCATACTAGTACTATTTATCAATTTCCATGGACGGAGTAGAAGCAATGATTTTACACATTATAATGCAATATATAAGATGAACAAACTCATATATATATATATATATATATATAATCACAAAAATAAAATTACAGTGTTGTTATAATTTTCATGGAGCAATATCCAACTCAAATACCAGATCAAAATCAAAGTACAATGTTGTTGTAACTTTCATGGAGTGATATCCAACTCAAATTGGCTGCTAGTAGAAGTTTTAAGTCATTTTGGGTTTGCAAAGGCTATTCTAAGAGAGAGGAAGCTCATGGGTTGAACTCCCAAACTCACAAGATTCCAAAGGAGTTGGGGTTTGACCCAATGCATGCATTCAAGAGTGTATAAAAACCAAGGGTTAGATTCAACCTTCAAGGCTTACCCATCTTCAATAGACCATAAAAAATTATGTGAGTGCTGGAACGATGAAAAAATCGCTATGGAAAACCATCAATGAGTTAGAAAGGATGCTACTATAAATAATGGTGAGAATGGCTCATACCCGGGTCAAGAATACAAGAGATAGTTTTATAAATAAGGGTGTCCATCATGGACAACAGTAACCTTAACTGCACCTTAACCTTATTAATGAATATAAGCTTGTAATCACTTATGTTCTAGACTCTTAAAAATCTACAATATAGCTTTAACATAAGCATTGGAACACCATTCACTACTAACACTTGTTTACAACTATATCATAAACAAGAGGTGAGGAACAACACATCACCATAAAAAATAAAAAAAATTGTCCACCAACCATGCCATTACCCATGTTTACATACTAAAAATGCTCACATGTATTTTATTTTTGTAGGTGAACTGCAGAAATTTTAATAAACATTACAACTATGTGTTTCCATCAAAATAAGCATGTCATAATATCATCATAAGCATAAATCCATCACAACATTATTACCATATAAGAAGCATCGATAAACTGAAATAAGTATTGAACACAATATCATAATGGACAAGCTATCATAAAATAATAAACTTATAGAATATGCACAATCATTTTACACTGCTTTCATTACATGGATCATCTCTACTACCACAAATCCCACCACTTTCAATAAACAACATTCTGTTTTTCCATTCTCAATAATCTATTCACTCATTATTGGAAATGGTGCTTCACAATTCTCTTCCTGACCATTGAAACGTGTTTTTTGTCGACGATATGGATGATCCATTTTAAGGTAAGCCCGATGTCCACAATATATACACTCGTGCAAACTTTTTGAGTGCCTCAAAAAATCCTTAAAGTTGCAATAAGCACATCCATGGTATTCATGAATAGTGAGACTAGTCAATGTGCCATATGCAGGAAGATCGTGAATTGTAAACAATAAGGAAGCTCTTAAATTGAATTTGATTGAATGACCATCCCTTAATAATTTAATTTCTTCAATTCCTTTCCACAATTCCATTAGCTCATCATATAATGGCTCTAAATAAACATCAATTGTATATGATGTCACACTTTTCTTTCCTAGTATAATCAATGATAGCATTAAGAAAAATGGTTTAGTTGCTAACCATGGAGGAAAGTTATAATTTATTAAAAAGACTGGCCAAGTTGTCCATTTAGTACTTTGATCTCAGAATGGGTTCACCCCATATAGAGCTAAACCCAACCTTATATTACAAGGATCTTTGGAAAAATCAGGCCATATGTTGTCAAATTCCATCCACATATTAGAAACAGGAACATGTCATTGTTTTCCATCAATACTCTTATTTTGGGCATGCCATTGCATAAGTTCAACAATGTCTTGACACCTATACATTCAAAATAATTGTGGGATTAGAGGGAAGTGGCGAAGAACCTTTCTAGGAACCATATTTGATTTCGTCCATGGTTTATACCTCCCTTTGTGACATTAAATACATTGAGTCTCACTTTCTATATTTTTGCAAAATAATACACAACCATTCACACATGCATGGATATTTTCATACTCCAAACCTAGCTTAGATATTTGTGTTTTACATTAACTTCATTTGGCTGGAAATTTTGATTCAGGTGGTAACAACCAACGTAAGAATGCCACTAACTCATCTACATTCTCATTTCTCCAACCATGCACCACTTGCAAGTTTAGAATTTGAAGGATTGTTGTCGAATGACTTAAATTGCAAGTACCATACAAAAGTTTTAAAGCATCTATGGTTTTAAAACATCCTCCATCAAATTGTTCCAATCATCAGTTAGAACCTCATTCAATATTCTATAAACATTTATTATGTCGTTTAATATCGTTGCCTCTTCATCGATGTTCGGTGCCTCTTCATCTATATTTGGTGCCTCTTCATCGCTCATGCCATGCAATTCTATCATATCTTCATAATAATTGTTATCCCAAGGGCTTATACCACTATGCCCACATCTGATCATATGACGATATATCACATCCATTTTTCTCACCTTTCCACGAAGATAATCATTACATGGACATTGTCTTGTCCCTAAAAATTTACTACGGACCACTCCATTAGAATAAGGAATTCAATAGTCTAAAGTCACTTGGAAAAATTAAAGAAGAAATGTAAAGTGGTGATTTGGGGTCATGAGGCATTATGGAAAAACCAAGTTCCAAGGAAAAATTTATGAAGTAAGGAATCATTCTCTCCTAAAAATAATTTTTATTATTATTTTGAGAGAGTATTGGACAAGCAGGGCGCATTAGAGAAGGAATTTTGGAATAGGGAAGGTGTGCCACATGGATGGAATCTCATAATGGAGGCATCTTGAGATTGTAACTCGCCATTGACTAAAAATAGCCAAGAGGAACGCATTAGGGGAGGAAGGAGTCCAAGTGGGTGTAACTTTCACCAAATGAGGAAGAATCTCCTCAAATAAAGCAACATGGTAATAATGAGATTCCACTAGCTAAAAAATAGCTAATGAAGAAGTGTAACTCCCCAAGGAGGGCGCATGAGGAGGTAGGTGGGACCAAATGATTTGTAACCCCCACTAAACAATGAGATATTTCCCAAATCAAATTATGAGGAAGATCAAAGTATCCACGAGGCTAAAAATAAAATTAGAAAGGAAATTAAGGTGTCTCAAGGAATCATTCTCTCATGAAAATAATATTTATTAATAATTCCAGGAGAGAACTCTAGAAGGAGGGAAAAGGTGAATGAAGAATTATAAAAGAAGGATGAGTGAACAAATTTGGAGAACTTTTTGGCTATTATTATTTCTAAATTGGAGAGTTGTTGTGGATTTCAATCTTGGGAGATGTGCCCCTTGCATTTGTAACTAGTTTCGGTGGTGAAAGATTCCACCCTAGCTAGTGTCAGAGGAGAGATCATACAGATCTCTACATTTGGGATTCATTGCAAGTGTTGGGATGGATCATTCATATCTCTCTAACAAGATTCATTAATCACATTATGTGTGAGTTCCATTGAAGATCTGAAGGTTCATTAGTTTTTCTAGTGTTTTTGTTATATTGGTTTTCCACTGTTCTAAGCGTGGAGGGCGCACTTGCTCTCATATAGTGTTGTTTCTATTGTTTTAAAAGTTGGAGGGTGAATTTGTGGAATATATCACACCATTTTGGATCTGGATATCATATTATCAAGTCTCTTTCTCATATTCAGTGTGTTTGGGATCTTTTTGTGCGGTTGGAGTAGCTCTTTTATGAGAACAAGTGTTGGTGGGACGAAATGGTGGTTCTAGTTTCTATACTTTTGATCATTTATGGGATAGAATAAATATTCCATTGCGTCTCTAGCATAGTTTCCAATTGGAAACACTTTTTATTTCACTCAAAAAGGTTTTTGGATGACCAAGATACACTCATTTTACCGAGTCCACTCTATTCAGTATCTTCATTTGGCAGAGGGGCGCACCTATGCAATTCTACCTCTGTATTTCATGAGTTTCAAGATTCTGTAATAGCATATATTGTTGTAATCAGTTGCATTACTATTCTTGTAACATACCCAGTACTTGAGACATTTTATGTTTGAGGAACAACATTGTCTTAAATTTTATTGTAAAGTTTTATATTTGACCAAGTGGTCAAGGATGACTGTAAATGCATAATATTATTATTTAATAAAATAAAATAGGAGACAATCAACCAAAGAGACTGTTGAAAGAGTGTTTACTGACCCACTAGGAGGAATGGAATCTGGGGTAGAAGGCAATGGAAGAGTGGCAGCATCATGAACTCAATAACTAGTTGTTGTTATGGGACAACTCCCTTAAATTGTGGTCAAGTTCCCTGGAATGTGGAACTCGAGCTTGAGGCTCATTTATTGAAAACTAGCCACTAAAAGACCTAGGCATCTTTTATAAGCCATTGAATTTGAGCAGAGGCTCATACTTTTTCTGACGAGAAACTTTACCTTGTGGTTCTGCTGTATGCACACAAGAGATTCGATGAGGGGAAACTATGTTTTGAGTTGGAGTGTAAGTCTGTCTTATTTCTGCTGAGTGCAAAGTTTTCCTGCTGAGTGCAGAGGTTTTTGACATGTATGCAAGTCTCCATTGATTGCTGAAATATAACATGAGTGCCTTGCTTCTACACAGAGTCTTCTACCTAGTGGTTCAGTAAACAAGCTTGGGGATCCAAGGGAGCAAGTGATTTGACTACTTCTTCTAGAGAAGGATGGGAGGAACAGGCCTCTTTGGGTGTTTTTCCACCCTATCAACTTATCAAGTTCTAATTGTTATAATTTATTTCTTTTCAGAACTATTGATCTATGTTTAAAAACTGGGTGTTTGTTAGGTATCAATATTTTGATTTAAATGGCTGATTTTATGAACTGATTATTATTCCTGTAAGTAATTGAAATACCAAGTTTTTAAATAAAGAATAGAATGAGAATAAAATGTTTCCTTGTATTTTCCTTTCGCCAGTAGCGATGTACTCTTGTACAAGGAAAGAGTTAATTAACTCATATTTGATATGATCTCTAACCTATTGATGAAGAGTATATGATGTTTATTTTTCATGATATTATTAGAATACAGTACAGTAGTATGCAAACATAAGTAAAATATTACAGGACCTAGGTTACTTCACTACTATTTAGCATCTGCATATGTTTTTACAATACAGTTATAGTTTTTTCAGAATACACTGTTTGTATCATCTCTTTTCTCTTAAAGAATTTCATAAAGAACTCTAGGATGATATGTTGTTTAATAAACAAAACTATATATATATCTAAATACATAGAGTTCAACTAAGTCTTCATACTAAATGCATGAATTCTACAATTTGATCATCATTTATTTTCAGAAATAAATATATCTTAAATAGCTTACTAAACATATTTCGAGCATCTTACTAACTATACAGTAACAACGAAACTATACAATAATTGTAGAACAGATTTATAAGTCTCTTAGACCATATGCTATTACAGAATAGTAATGTAAATCAAACTGTAGATTTATTATACTATTATAAATTATTTTTATTTTTGCAGCATTTTCATTTACAAAAATCTATAATCCCTTTCTTTTCAATAAAACCATCTCGAAACATGCATAACATAATAACAATGTTAATATTACAACAAGGTACAGTATAGATATAAACTAAGTATCGAACGCACTTTAGTGCAAACCATTATAAATACACACTATAAACTATAAAGGTTCCAAGCAAACAAAATCCTACATTATTGTACCAGCTAGATATCCATGAATTCGGGTTATGAAACCCATGACTCTTTCACCATCAAAATGGATACATTGGTTCATGATATCCTTCTTAAAACATAAATCATAGCTATTATTTTTATAAAACACAGTAGTATTACAAGTATCAAAACCAAATCGAAACTCAACCCTAACCTTTTATCATTTCAAACTTTGTATGTGAAATAACAACAAGTTCAACATTTGAGACCGAGCTTATAGCTAGGGTTTGTCAGAACACATCAACATTATCCCTCATTTAAAAACACAGTAACATATTTGCTAGAAAATAATACGATTTCGACAAAGTTCCTGAGCTATGCTTTCGACAATCGTAAATTTAATAACTGGACCGATACCCTAAGGGTCCGTTCTGTTTAAACTTTAAAACAAGTGAAGGTCAAGGGTTCGAGCCTCTCAAGAAGGCACACCCCATTGTAAACCTTCTTTCAAAGTAAGCAAACAAAGTTTATCACCTCGATGAGGTAGTAACACTATCAGTACAGTATCTAAGTATCCTCATAGGTCACGGGTTCGAATCCTAACTCGCCCAGAACCGTTTGTAAATATAAACTACAAGTGTAAAAGCTCAAGGGATCAAACCCTACAAAAGATAACTTCCAAACATGAAACCAACAACAAATTGACAAAAACACCAAACATTACTGAAACTATCAAAATCCAGTATTACGAAATATACACATTATATTATTGTTGGTCGAACACAAAACGAAAACTAGAGAAGTTTTTAAACCTCTTTACATGAGCAATAGTACTACCAAGGGTTCTCTATCCAGAGACCCTGTATCAACATTACAACCAAAAAACTGGCGAAACCCAACCATGGAAATAAGCCATAACAACGTCTTGCAACCCTAAAACTTGGCCATGGCTCGACGGCTGAAACAACAACGACACTACAGTAGAGTGGCACCAACAAATTAACGAAACTCCCTTCGTTGACAGAGGTGAATATCCGGGTATGAAACTGAGGCTTACCGAGGTTTCACCACTAGAGGGAAGTGCCAAACTCTCGCCCAAAATCCATTCACCAAGAGACTCAACCTCAATCCCTTCCATAGAAACACTTGAGGTTAAACACCATGTCGAATTCAAAACTGAACCTTGTTACAGTAAACGAATGGGAGCATTATTTTAAAACAAGAACAACTTACCAGCAAGATTGGAACCCTGGTTGAGAAAGGGAAACCAGGAAGGTGCGCGACGAAGCCACATTAAAGACCTCCATTCTGTTTACAACCAACACACGGGTTGTGCTCAAGAGAACCATAACCTGGCAGTCGAGAGGGCTCTACCGCTCCCTCCACGACGAAGAATAACCTTAACCAAAAGACCAACACCATTAATCATCACTCTAGGGTTTTGTTAAAACCAAGATTCATTAATTGCCAATCCACGTGAAGTTCATAAATGTCGATCTTCCGCTTCCAACAAAACCCACTTTCATATAGTTTCAAACATAGAATTGGTTACATGTTAATACAACGCGGGGTGATGGACCAAAGACCTACTCCCTATAGTTAAAACCCAAATTTTCGATTTTAGTACCAATAAGAAATGTCGACAACCATATAATTGTATGGTGTTCAAACCCTTGCCAACATTGAAATTAGTATGGCTTAGGATAGTTTAAAAGCCACCATATTATTATTATAGTTTAGACCTTGTATTTATCATAAAATCAACTCATATGTTTTGACATACTTATGGTCATAAAATGGCTAACATTTGTAAACCTTTAAATGAAAACCCTGTCCATGGAGATAACCTATAACCTGGACAGTTTAAGAGTAATCATGCATTAGTGTAAGTGAAGTAAGCCATAAGCCCATACCAGTATGCACATGCCAACTCAAGGGTTCATTACATTCTAGACTTACCTAGGATCATCTTTTACTATGCATCAAACACATGCGACAAATAATACCATTAAGACGTTATCAAGATAATAATATCAACTCAAGGACCAACTGCAAGGATTAAAAATCGTAGTAGAGCTATCACTAGGATGCAAAATAGAAGTATAAGATAGTCGCATCTATTGTTAGACTCATAATCTTACTAGACGTCCAAAGACGACATTATATAAATGTATAGATATAGTATCGTCAAGATATGTGGCTACTATAACTACAACTACGAAGCTTACATTTATTTACTTCCACATAACATATAGTATCAAATATTCATGCTTAGATAAAATTTAATTTTACAAATTTTGGGGATGTTACATGTGGTATTAGAGCGCGAATTCAAACTCTAGGCCTAAAATAGGTTCACGCACGCAAACAGAAAAAACTTAGTTACTAACTTTTGTTTAAATTTGTTTGTGTACAGAACAGGTTTTGATATTTAATTGCAAGTATGGAAATACTGGAAGAATCTGCAAAGGACAGATCTCATCGTAGTGAACGTGATAATAACGAACATGAGAATGTTAACGAAGAAATTTATGTAGAATTGAATTATCAGTCATCTGAACTTTTACGTACAGTTAAGGACTTAAAAGCTGAAATAAAAACTGTTGAAGAAGAGAATGAAAGAATTTTAAGGGCACAAGAGGAACTAAATCAGATTTTACTAGAAAATTGTCATAATGGTGAAAAAGATAAGAGAACAGAAATGAAATATGAATCTGGAACAACGTCCTATAAACACAGATATAAGAAGGTAAAATATTATAAAAGTGACAATGATTCATCTTCTGAATCTGATGATAAAACTTATAACGGAAAAAATAATTATGAATGGGAGAGCAGTGACAGTGACTGCAGTCCTAAGAAAAGAAAGCATAAGCCTTATGAACAAATTTTAGGAGAGTTTAAGAAGATAAAACCCCCAACATTTAATGATGAAAATGAAAAGGGTGAGGCAGCCGAAGCATGGTTGTCTGGTATGAAGAAGTATTTTCAGATTTATGATTATTCCTCTTAGTTAAAAGCTAAAATGGCCATATACAATCTGACCGGAAAAGCGTACATTTGGTGGCAGGATATTAAGAGGGTTAAAAGCATCAAAGAAGGAACTATAAAATGGAGTACATTTAAAAAATTATTTAAGAAAAAGTTTTTGTCCGAACAATATTATGAAGATAATTCAAAAGAGTTTTATGATTTAAAATTGGGTTCCATGAGTATGGAGGAGTTAAGTAGAAAATTTCTCAGTCTGTTAAGGTATGTACCTTACTTAGTTGAAGAGAAACCTAAGGTTCAAAGGTTTCTGAGTTGCTTACCCTTTAACATAAAAGATAGAATTTAATACAATAATCCTACAACTCTTGAAGAAGCCATGAGAAAGGCCAATTTCTATTTTGAACAGAATAAGAAAAGGGAAGGTGTATCGAGTTGGAGGAATAATAAACCAAGTAACTTTGAGCATAAAAAGAAAACTTTTAATTTCAAGAATTCTGGAAATAATAAAAATCTCAATAACAGAAATTCTCAAAGTAATAATTACAGAGGTAATGCACCACAGAATTACACATCTGCAATAAATGTACCTAATAACAACATTAATCATAATAATAATGTCAGGATTAATGAACAAATACCACCTTTGAAATGCTATGACTGTAATGGACCGCATACTACAGAAAACTGCCCACTCAAAAGAAAGACAGTCATCAACATTCATACGATGCAGACAAAACCAACAGTTGGTGATTTAGCAAGGGAGATGCCCAGAATCAATGCAGCGCTGGAAAACCGACAAGCAGACCATCAAACTTCCATGGTCGAGATTGAAGGTATGATACAAAACAAACCTATTTCTATTCTAATTGATGCAAGTGCAAGTTTGAGTTACATATCACCTGATTTAGTGAAAAGTTGCAAGTTAAAAGTAGAAAAATTTGATAGATCATGGTTGGTTCAATTAGCAACAAGGACCAAAAGAAAAGTTGCAGAATTTGTTAAGAGTTGTGATTTGCTTATGAGCCAGTTAAAGACGCAAGTTAAATTGAATATTTTACCTTTGGGGTATTATAATGTATTAATAGGCATGGACTGGCTTGAAAAGCATAGAGTAGTGCTGAACTATTTTGAAAAGACTTTTACTTGTTTAAATAATGATGGAGAAACTGAAACAGTAAAGGGAATTCCTAGAAGAACTTTTGTTAGACAAATTTTTGCTTTACAAGTTAAAAGGGCTGTAAGAAAATGGTGTAAAATGTTTGCAGTAAATGTAATTAATGACAATCGTTCATCTAAAGAAGATAAGTTAAAATTGGAAGACATACCTATTATTAAGGACTTTTCTGATGTATTCCCGGAAGAAATTCTAGGACTACCTCCGAAAAGGGAACTAGATTTCACCATTGAGTTAGTACTGGGTGCAGTGCCAAACTCAAAGGCTCCTTACAGAATGAACATTTTGGAACTTAATGAACTAAAATCACAGTCGAAGGAACTAATCGACAAAAACTACATGAGGCCAAGCGTGTCTCCTCGGGGAGTGCCGTTATCTTTGTTAAAAAGAAGGACGGTACCTTGCGATTATGCATAGACTACCGTCAACTAAATAAAATGACTATTAAAAATCGATATCCTCTGCCCCGCATTGATGATCTATTTGATCAAGTACGTGGAGCATCAATATTTTCTAAAATAGACTTGAGGTCAGGGTACCATCAAGTCGGGATAAAAGATGAAGACATTTTTAAAACCGCTTTCAGGACCCGTTATGGGCACTACGAGTTCGTAGTTATGCCTTTTGGGATAACTAACGCACCGGCAGTCTTCATGTGTTTAATGAATAACATTCTGCATAAGTACCTAGATAAGTTTGTAATTGCTTTTATTGATCATATCTTAATTTATTCTAAAACTAAAGAAGAACACAACAAACACTTAAGAACAATTCTGCAAGTTTTAAGAGAACATCAGCTTTATGCTAAGTTCAGTAAATGTGACTTTTATAAAGATAAAATACAGTACTTAGGTCACATAATATCTAAAGACAGAATTTATGTCGACCCAGATAAAATAAGAGCAATTAATGAGTGACCTATCCCTAAAGACGTAACTGATGTACGATCATTTATGGGAATAGCAGGGTACTACAGAAAATTTATTGAAGGATTCTCCAGAATTGCGAATCCCATAACATCTTTGCATAAGAAGGGAAAGAAATTCATCTGAGATCAAAAATGCTAAGAAAGCTTTAAGAAATTAAAGGAATTGTTAGCAAACGCACCTATATTAAAAATTGTTGATCCAAATAAGGACTTCGTTGTATGCATTGATGCATGCAATGATGGACTTGGTGGGTTCTTAACTCAAGATGGTCATGTCATAGCATATGAGTCTAGGAAGCTAAAAATTCCCGAAAAGAACTACGCAACTTACGATCTAGAGTTGGAAGCCGTGATACATGCATTAAAGATGTGGCACCATCACTTGGTTGGAATAAAATTTTCACTAATGACAGATAATAAAGGCTTAAAATACTTGTTGGATCAAACAAATCTTAATGCAAGGTAAGCTAGGTGGCTAGCTTTCCTTAGCGAATACGATTTCGAGATTCAACACATTAAGGGAAAGGAAAACAAGGTTGCTAATGCCTTAAGCAGAAATGCTAAGTTAAATTTTGTGGCAGCAATCAGCACATATAAAACAGATATGGAAAATCAGATCAAAGAAGGAAGTAAACAAGATGAAAATTATCAGAAATTACACAATAAAATTGCTGAAAATGTATCTGAAAATGTATCTGAAAATTTAATAACAGATTATAGCATTAACGAAAAAGGTTTAATGACTTATAAAAATAGACTCTATGTGCCTAATGTGTCAAAAATTAAGTTGCTGATTTTAGATGAAGTTCATAAAATTCCTTATTCGGGACACCCTGGTTATTAGAAAATAATAACTATGCTGAGGAAGGATTACTTTTGGCCAAACATAAAAAACGAAGTGGCTAAATACATAGCTAGTTGTTTTGAATGTCAGCAAATTAAAGTTGAGCATCAACACCCAGCTAGCCTATTACAGCCATTGCCAATTCCGGAATGGAAGTGAGACATTATAAGTATTGATTTTATAACCGTTTACCTAAGAATCAAAAACAGAATGACTCAATAATGGTGGTTGTGGATAAACTTAGTAAAGCTGCTCATTTTAGTCATGTTAAAACTACTTTTAAAGTTCCTAACATTGTTGATGTGTTTATGAAGCAAATCTTTCGCTTACACAGAATTCCAAAGGTAATTATTTCTGATCGAGATTCCAAGTTTATTGGAAATTTCTGGACAGCATTGTTTAAAGGTCTAAATACTAAGTTAAATTTCAGTACTTCTTTTCACCCACAAACTGACGGAAAAACTGAAAGAGTAAATCATATTTTAGAAGACATGTTAAGAATGTATGTTAAAGATCAACCAACTAAATGGGAAGATTACTTACATTTAGTATAATTTGCTTACAATAACCATTATCAGGCTTCTGCTAGACTTAGTCCATTTTAAGTTTTGCATGGAAGAAAATGCAGTACTCGTATTTCTTGGGACAATCATGTTGATAGATTAATGCTATGACCAGATTTGTTAAGAGAGATGGAACTAACCGTGAAACAGGTACAAGGCAATTTAAAAATTGCACAAGATAGACAAAAAAAAGTTATGCAGATCTGAAACAGACTGACAAGGATTTTCAGGTTGGATATCATGTTTTTGTAAAGACAAAACCCAAGAAAACGTTATTTTAAGCTTGGGAGTTGTGCTAAACTAGCACCAAGGTATTGTGGACCATTCGAAGTCCTATCAAGGATCGGACCAGTTGCATATCAGTTGGCTTTACCATCCAACTTAAGAATACATAATGTTTTTCACATTTCTGTTTTGAAAAAGTATGTGCACGATGCTACTCATGTGCTAAATTGGAATGACATACAGGTGGAGCTCGAAGGAGATTTTCAGGTGGAACCAGACTGTATCCTCAACAGGAGGGGAATTATGCTCCGGAATCATACCATAGGGCAGGTAAAGGTGCAATGGAAGCACCTTAGCCCAGATGAAGCTACCTGGGAATTGGAAAGTAATATGCGGGTAGCATATCCAATTATGTTCCAGGGAGGATCTGATGAAGAATAAGCAACATCAAGGACGATGTTGAGCTTAAGTGGGGGTGTTTGTAACATACCCAATACTTGAGGCATTTTATGTTTGAGGAAAAACATTGTCTTGACTTTTATTGTAAAGTTTTATATTTGACCAAGTGGTCAAGAATGACTGTAAATGCATAATATTATTATTTAATAAAATAAAATAGGAGACACTCACCCAAAGAGACTTTTGAAAGAGTGTTTACTGACCCACTAGGAGGAATGGAATCTGGGGTAAAAGGAAATGGACAAGTGGTAACATCATGAACTCAGTAACTAGTTGTTGTTATGGGACAACTCCCTTAAATTGTGGTCAAGTTCCCTGGAAAGTGGAACTGGAGCTTGAGGCTCATTTATTTAAAAATGACCACTAACAGACCTAGGCATCTTTTATAAGCCATCGAATTTGAGCAAAGGCTCACACTTTTTCTGATGAGAAAATTTACCTTGTGGCTCTGTTGTATGCACACAAGACATTCGATGAGGGGAAGCTATGTTTTGAGTTGGAGTGTAAGTTTGTCTTATTTCTGCTGAGTGCAGAGTTTTCTTGCTGAGTGTAGAGGTTTTTTAGGTGTATGCAAGTATCCATTGATTGTTGAAATACAACCTGAGTGCCTTGCTTCTACACACAGTCTTCTACCTAGTGGTTCAATAAACAGGCTCGGGGGTCCAAGAGAGAAAGTGATTTGGCTACTTCTTCTGGAGAAGGTTGGGAGTAACATGCATCTTTGGGTGTTTGTCCACCCTATCAATTTATCAGGTTCTAATTGTTCTAATTTATTTCTTTTCAGAACTGTTGATCTATATTTGAAAACTGGGTGTTTATTAGGTATCAATATTCTGATTTAAATGGCTAATTTATGAACTGATTATTATTCCTGTAAGTAATTGAAAGACCAATTTTTTAAATAAAGAATAGAATGAGAATAAAATGTTTCCTTGTATTTTTCCTTTCGCCAGTAGCGATGTACTCTAGTACAGGGAAAGAGTTAATTAACTCATATTTGATATGATCTCTAACCTATTGATGAAGAGTATATGATGTTTATTTTTCATGATATTATCATAATACAGTACAGTAGTATGCAAACAGAAGTAAAATATTACAGGACCTAGGAAATATTTACTTCACTACTATTTAGCATATGCATGTGTTTTTACAGTACAATTATAGTTTTTAAGAATACATTGTTTGTATCATCTCTTTTCTCTTAAAAAATTTCATAAAGAACTCTAGGATGATATGTTGTTTAATAAACAAAACTATATATATATATATATATCTTTCAAAAATGAAATACATAGAGTTCATCTAAGTCTTCATACTAAATGCATGAATTCTACAATTTGATCATCATTTATTTTCAGAAATAAATATTTCTTAAACAACTTACTAAACAGATTTCGCGCATCTTACTGACTATACAGTAACAACGAAACTATACAATAATTGTAGAACAGAGTTATAAGTCTCTTAGACCATATGTTATTACAGAATACTAATGTAAATCAAACTGTAGATTTATTATACTATTATAAATTATTTTTATTTTTGCAGCATTTTCATTTACAAAAATCTATAATCCCTTTCTTTTCAATAAAACCATCTCAAAACATGCATAACATAGTAACAATGTTAATATTACAACAAGGCACGATATAGATATAAACTAAGTATGGGAATGCACTTTAGTGCAAACCATTATAAATACACACTATAAACTATAAAGGTTCCAAGCAAACAAAATCCTACATTATTGTACCAGCTAGATATCCAAGAATTTGGGTTATGAAACCCAGGACTCTTTCACCATCAAAATGGATACAGTGGGTCACGATATCCTTCTTAAAACATAAATCATAGCTATTATTTTTATAAAACACAGTAGTATTACAAGTATCAAAACCAAATCGAAACTCAACCCTAACCTTTTATCATTTCAAACTTTGTATGTGAAATAACAACAAGTTCAACATTTGAGACCAAGCTTACAGTTAGGGTTTGTCAGAACACATCAATATATCCCTCATTTAAAAACACAGTAACATATTTTCTAGAAAAGAATACGATTTTGACAGAGTTCCTAAGCTATGCTTTCGACAAACGTAAATTCAATAACTAGACTGATACCCTAAGGGTCCGTTCTGTTTAAACTTTAAAACAAGTGAAGGTCGAGGGTTAGAGCCTCTCAAGAAGGCACACCCCGTTATAAACCTTCTTTCAAAGTAATCAAACAACTTGTATCACCTCGACGAGGCAGTAACACTGTCAGTACAGTATCTAAGTATCCTCATAGGTCACAGGTTCAAGTCCTAACTCGCCCAGAACCGTTTGTAAATATAAACTACAAGCGTAAAAGCTCAAGGGATCAAACCCTGCAAAGGATAACTTCCAAACACGAAACCAACAACAAATTGATGAAAACACCAAACATTACTGAAACTATCGAAATCCAGTATCACGAAATATCCACATTATATTATTGTTTGTTGAACACAAAATGAAAACCAGAAAAGTTTTTAAACCTCTTTACATGAGTAGTAGTACTGCCAAGGTTTCTCTATCCAAAGACCCTGTATCAACATTACAACCAAAAAACTGGCGAAACCCAACCATGGCAATAAGCCATTACAATGTCTTGCAACCCTAAAACTTGGCCACGGCTCGACATATGAAACAACAACGACACTACAGTAGAGTGGCACCAACAAACTAACGAAACTCCCTTCGTTGACAGAGGTGAATATCCGGGTATGAAACCGAGGCTTACCGAGGTTGCACCACCATAGGGAAGTGCCAAACTCTTGCCCAAAATCCATTCACCGAGAGATTCAACCTCAGTCCCTGCCATAGAAACACTTGAGGTTAAACACCATGTCGAATTCAAAACTGAACCTTGTTACAGTAAACGAATGGGAGCGTTATTTTAAAACAAGAACAACTTACTAGCGGGATTGGAACCCTGGTTGAGAAAGGGAAACCAGGGAGGCACACGACAAAGCCACATTAAAGACCTCCATTCTAGTTACAACCAACACACGGGTCGTGCTCAAGAGAACCATAACCTGGAAGACGAGAGGGCTCTGTCGCTCCCTCCACTATGAAGAATAACCTTAACCAAAAGACCAAGACCCTTAATTGTCATTGTAGGGTTTTGTTAAAACCAAGATTCATTAATTTCCAATCCACGTGAAGTTCATAAATTCCAATCTATCGCTTCCAACAAAACCCACTTTCGTATAGTTTCAAACATAGAACTGGTTACATGTTAATACAACGCGGGGTGATGGACCAAAGACCCACTCCCTATAGTTAAAACCCAAATTATCGATTTTAGTGCCAATAAGAAATGTCGACAACCATATAGTTGTATGGTGTTCAAACCCTTGCCAACGTTGAAATTAGTATGGCTTAGGATAGTTTAAAATCCACTATATTATTATTATAGTTTAGACCTTGTATTTATCATAAAATCAACTCATATGTTTTGACATACTTCTGGTCATAAAATGGCTAACATTTGTAAACCTTTAAATGAAAACCTTGGCCATGGAAATAACCTGTAACCTGGACAGTTTAAGAGTAATCATGCATTAGCGTAAGTTAAGTAAGCCATAAGCCCATACCCATATGCACATGCCAACTCAAGGGTTCATTACATTCTAGACTTACCTAGGATCATATTTTACTACGCATCAAACACATGTGACAAATAATACCATTAAGACGTTATCAAGATAACAATATCAACTCAAGGACCAACGGCAAGGATTAAAAATGGTAGTAGAGCTATCACTAGGATGCAAAATAGAAGTATAAGATAGTCGCATCTATTGTTAGACTCATAATCTTACTAGACGTCCAAAGACGACATTATATAAATGTATAGATATAGTATCGTCAAGATATGTGGCTACTATAACTACAACTACGAAGCTTACATTTATTTACTTCCGCATAGCATATAGTATCAAATATTAATGTTTAGAAAAATTTTAAATTTTTACGAATTTTGGGGATGTTACAATTCCCTTCAGTTCATAATAAATATATATGGTGTTTTCTCACATATTGTGCTCAATATTAAGGTTTCCGGTAAATCTATGTGCAAATATGTTGTTATGGCTATGCAATATGAATTAAAATTTCATCAGAGCTCCCTAAAGTCTATTATTGAATGAATTGGGTTGATTTTGGAGTGTTTGGACCGATTTGGATCTGTTTGGGAAGGATTTGGGTCGTTTTGGGGGTGTTTGGGAAAGGTTGGAAATCTAGACAATTTTTGCGTTGAAATTTGAGCTAGTTTTCCTTGATTCGAATTGATGCTTGTGGGGCCTATTCATGCTTGATTATATATATATATATATATAGTTACCTGTTGGTACATTGATCCAAGACTCTTCCTTGAATTGTGTGATATGTTTGGTACTTCCAATGCTTCCAAATTGATGCTAAGGAGGTTGCATACAAACCGTTTGAAGAAGGTCATGAACCAAAATTAATAACTAGCCACCTAAACTTTACATCAGATCTGATTTGGGCATATTAAAGTGGTTCAAAGTATATCCTATGGGATGCACATCATTATTTTACAAAATTTAATTAATCAAATCAGAAATTGGAACATCTCATAAGCCTTCATAAGCCATTGTTTGGGATTAAGTTGAAAATCAACATAATTACCATTGGAAATTTGCAGTTAATATTCCTAGTTTTAATTGGGGATATTACAAACATGGATATTTTTCAACACCCTTTTGAATTGCTATTCTCTCATCATATGCGTGGGAATCATCCTTTTTCAACCTTCAATGTTGACTCATCTTTTATGTTCTAGATTCCAACATTAATCCTATGTGTTAATTAACAAATCTCAAATAATTTAGATAGTAAAAGGGCATAAAATAAGCTACATTGGTGTTAACTATAGCTAGTGGGAGTAGAGTTAGATAATTTATTTCTATTGTACCTATTACATTTTAAAAAAATAAAATAGGAACAAATAGATATTTTATACATATAAAAGAGGCTATTGAAAATCAAAACATCCTTGGGTACATAGAGTTCATAGCATAAAAAAGAAATTATCTTACATATATGAACCAAAGGACAGCTACAATCCACCCAACAAAGTACATGCTAATAGAGGAAGGAAAAGTAATAGGAAAGGCATTCTTTGAAAGGTCAGGAATAACAAGAGATCCTGAGATACAATGTCAATAGATTAAAATGGTATCTACTAGTAAACAAATTTTTTACAATGAAATTCCATCAACGTCAGCTTTTACTTCCTTCACAACTTACTAGGGACTTCAAAATTAGCTTAGAGAGGCTCCTCGGGGCCTCAAATTGTTGATGTATATGTAACTTCGAAATGTATTTCATCTGTATATTTTATATATATTTATTGTACCCTTATAAGAGATGTGTTATTCCTCTATAAGGAAGTGTCGTCATGTGGATTGACAAGTGTCGCAAGTGTGTGTACTTGCCGATGGATTATTAGATCACCATGTGGGGTCGGCCTTGAATTATATATAATATAATGTGGATGTATCTAGATAGACAAGTCGGCCCCATAAGGTCACTGGGCAAAAAGGTGAGTATAAATAGAGATAGGAGATCTCTATTTTACTCACTCGGAAAAGTAACTCACTCTCACTTTCAGAAGTGGCGCACTAGTGAGGAAGAGGAGGATCATCTGCTAGGAGACTATCTCAGTGTTATTTGGTTGTACTTTGGTAGAGCCATTGCTCTCTCTATCTTTGAGGAAGTTGTGGGGTTTTTCACCTTAGGGTTTTCCCCACGGAAACTCTGTGTCTCTTGTCTTTATGCTTTTGATTCTTGTGATGCTTGTCATATTGTGATTGTCATGCATTGATATACTGTAGATGTTATTCTCTCAGCAAAGATCCTAGAGTATTGTGAATTAATGCTCAAAATTTAACATGGTATCAAAGCTAACCTGAGAAGAAGACATTTTGTAGTGACGGAAGCTTGAGTTCCTTGTTTATTGGGTTTCTCTCCACAAATTTTTGAAAATCAGTATAGTAGATTGACTCCACTCATCAAGGCGCATCTATCTGTCCAATCAGAACTCAGTTCTGAGCATTTTAATATTTGGCCCTAAGAATTAGGGTTTCCACAAAAATAGGAATTTCTGGAATCTGAAGACACAGCTGGAAGCTCCTTGCAAAAATCGAAGGTTAGAGCTTTGGATCGAGATTTTTGGCTGGGTAGATCTCCGGGAAACTCAAACCCTAATTCAGGGCTCTCTCAAGTGAACCCAGGAGGACAAAAAGGCAATTCTGAAGGGAAAGACTTTGCTGATCTCAAATTCTGAATGCACCAGGATGATCAGCTCAACAAAGCGCATCTTTCTATCCTTTCAAAAATTTGAAATTCACATTTTGAATTTTTAGGGTTACTCTGACAAACCCTAATCCGGGACCAGATCCAGTTTTCAGCATTTCAAGTGGTAAGACCTAAATCTTTTCTATTTCCATTTGAAGTACTCTTTAAGATGTCTCTCCACACCAAGCTTGAGGATAAGCTTGAAGGGGCTGATAACTTCCGAGCCTGGAAGTATAGGATTGGGTTAATCCTGGAAGAGAATGAGTTGGACTCATATGTGAAAGAAGACATCCCTATCCCAGAGGATGAAGAGGCCAAGGTATTTCATAAGAAGAACTTGGTCAAGGAAAAGAGAATCATTATTGATTCTATCAAAGACCATCTCATACCCCATGTGTCTTCTCTTAAGACACCCAAGGAGATGTTTGAATCTTTGACCAAGCTATTTGAAGGAAAGAACATAAATCAGAAGATGACCCTACGGAACCAATTGAAAGGAGTGAAGTTTCAGAATGGAGAAACCATTCAATCTTATGTTTCAAGGGTCTCCCAGATCAAGGAACAACTAGAAGCAGTAGATGAAATGGTGGAGAATGGTGAAGTAGTGATGACCACTCTAAATGGCCTACCCAGGTCATGGGATTCCTTCAGTCAAGGAATTTGTGCAAGGAAGAAGTTGATCTCCTTCAACAGATTGCGGGAAGAATGTTCTCAAGAAGAAGCTAGACTTATAGCTCGTGAGGAAAAGATGGGAGGTGAAGATCAAGCTCTTGCATCTCACACCAAAAGAAGCAAAACCAAAAAGGAGCACTCTCGCCACAATAGATCCCATCAAAAGAGTAAGAAGGACCTAAGATGCTTCACATGCAATGAGAAGGGTCACTTTGCTTCAGATTGTCCCAAGAACAAAAGGGATAATAATAACAACAATAAGAAGAAGAAGGGCAGCAAAAGAAGGTTTCATGCTCATGCTGCCGAAGATGATGAACCCCCAAAGAAGAAGGCTAGGGCAGAAAGTGATAGTGATGATGACTCATCAAGTGAAGAAGAGTATGTTCTGATGTTTGCTCTCACAGGTACTATCTCCCATGGTTGTAATGATTGGTTGATTGATAGTGGGGCTTCCAAACACATGACTGGGTTTAAGGAATCTTTTGTGAACCTATCTAAACATGAATCACCCCATAAGGTGAAACTTGGGGATGATTATCAATACCCAATCAAAGGAAGTGGTGAAGCCTCCTACAACCTACATTCTGGAAAATCGTTGAAGATGAAAGAAGTCCTTTATGTACCTGGGCTCAAGAAGAACTTACTCTCCATCTCTGCATTGGATGCAAAAGGTATGAGGGTTGCATTTGTGGATGGCCAAGTCCTAATGTGGCCAAAGGGAAAGAACATAGATGATGCAGTAGTGATTGGAGAGCAAGAGGGAGGATTGTATAAATTGAAGGGACAAGCTGAACATGCCATGGTGCATGAATCCATGGAGCCAAGTGAACTTTGGCATAGGAGACTTGCTCATATGCACTATAGAGCACTTCCAATTGCAAGCAAGGCAGTAGAAGGTCTTCCTGAAATCAAGACCAAACATGAAGGTGTTTGCAAAGGATGTGCAAAAGGTAAGAACATTAAGAAGGATTTCCCAAGCAGTGAAAGCAAGGCAAAAGACATCCTGGAAATCATCCACTCAGATGTATGTGGCCCTATGTCATCCAGTTCCCTGAGTGGGTATGCTTACTATGTCTCATTTATTGATGACTTCTCCAGGAAGACTTGGGTATACTTCTTGAAGAGCAAAGATGAGGTGTTTGATAAATTCAAGGAATTCAAAACCTTGATGGAGAATCAGACTGACAAGAAGATCAAAACATTCAGATCCGACAATGGTGGAGAATTCACCTCAGGTGACTTCAAGAAGCTTTCAGTGATTCAGGGATTAAGAGGGAGTTGACTGCTCCTTATAATCCTCAACAGAATGGATTTGTAGAAAGGAAGAACAGAACTATCATGGAAGCAGCAAGGGCAATGCTTCATGACCATGATCTACCTATGCATCTATGGGCAGAAGCATCTAGAACAGTTGTTTATGTGCAGAACAGAACACCCCACAAGATATTGAACAACAAGACACCAGAAGAGGTCTTTTCTGGTAAGAAACCTGAAGTCAGCCATCTCAGAATATTTGGTTGTCCAGTATACACTCATGTCCCAAAGGAAAAGAGGACTAAACTAGATCCTTCAGGAAAGAAGGGTATCTTTGTGGGCTACAGTGAAAGTTCGAAGGCTTACAGAATATACTTTCCAGGGTTCAAGAAGATTGATGTCAGCAGGGATGTAACATTTGATTAAAACTCAGCATTCATCAAATCAAGGAAGGCACCTATTGAAGTTTATGAAGAACCTAAGGAAACTAGATTTCAAGACACTACCATGACTGAAGCAGTTCCAGAAGTTGTTCATGAGTTTGAAGATCCACAAGAACCTGTAGATCCACTCCGTGAGGATAACTCTCACAAGAGGAAACCTGCATGGGCTAGAGAGCTCATTCAAGATGCAGAAAGATTTGGCATTCCAGAAGAAGAACACAGAGCAAAGAAGAGAACCAGATCACATACCAGCTATGTTGCTTTACTCTGTGACATTATGAACAAAGCGCCTTCCAGTTATGAAGAAGCAGCGGAAAAGAAAGAATGGAAGGATGCCATGGTTGAGGAATA
Source organism: Larix kaempferi (assembly GCA_027924585.1). Classification (NCBI taxonomy): domain Eukaryota; kingdom Viridiplantae; phylum Streptophyta; class Pinopsida; order Pinales; family Pinaceae; genus Larix; species Larix kaempferi. The sequence continues at coordinate 30,461,839 of BSBM01000753.1, read as the reverse complement.
CCAATCAATAATGAAGAATGATTTTTGGGATGTTGTCCCAAGACCTAAAGAGAAGTATGTTGTGACTTCTAAATGGATCTTCAAAATCAAGCATGCTGCAGATGGCAGTGTAGAGAAATACAAGGCAAGATTCGTAGCTCGTGGATTCTCTCAGAAAGAGGGAATAGATTATGAAGAAACTTTTGCACCTGTAGCCAGGTATACTTCCTTCAGAACAATACATGCCCTGGCTGCAGCTATGAAATGGAAAATACACCAGATGGATGTCAAGACTGCTTTCATGAATGATGTAGTTGAAGAGGAAGTATATGTGGAGCAGCCACTCGGTTTTGAAATACATGACAGGGAGTCATATGTGTGCAGATTGAAGAAAGCCTTGTATGGCTTGAAACAAGCTCCCAGAACTTGGTATGGTAGGATGGACAGTTTCCTATCTAGTTTGGGCTTTACCAAAAGTAAAGCGGATTCCAACCGTTACTACAAGGTTGAGGAAGGGAATCCTGTGATTCTACTCCTGTATGTGGATGAATTTTTTGTAACAGGAGATGATAGACTGATTGCAAATACTAAGAGGAATCTTGTTGCTGAATTCAATATGAAAGACTTGGGAATGATGCACTATTTCCTAGGCATGGAGGTGTGGCAGAGTACAGGTGGAATCTTCCTTGGTCAAGGGAAGTACACAGTAGATATCTTGAAGAGATTTGGGATGATGGATTGCAAGGCCATGGCCACACCTATGGCATCGAATCTAAAGCTTCTATGTGATGCTTAATCTAAGCCAGTTGATGTCTCTATGTATTGTCAGATGATTGGGTCCTTGATGTACCTGACGAACACGAGACCAGACATTTGCTTTGCTGTGAACACATTAAGCCAGTTCCTGACGGATCCGAGGAGTGTTCACCTGGTTGCTGTAAAGCATGTCCTGAGGTACCTGAAGGGTACAGTGGATTATGGGCTCAAGTATGAAGCGAATCAAAAGTTTAACCTGCAGGTTTATGTTGATTCAGATTGGGCTGGCAGTGCTGCAGATAGGAAGAGCACATCTGGGTGCTGCTTCAGTATGGGATCAGGTGTGATCTGTTGGTTCAGCATGAAGCAGTCCTGCGTAGCACTGAGTACAGCTGAGGCTGAGTATGTTGCAGCCTGTTCAGCTAGTTGTGAGGCAATATGGCTGCGGAAGCTATTGTCTGAGTTATTTGATCTCCCGTTGGATGCTACTGGTATTTTCTGTGATAACCAGAGTTGTGTGAAGCTGTCCGAGAATCCAGTGTTTCATGACAGGTCGAAACACATAGAGATCAAATATCACTATATCAGGGATATGGTGCAGAGAGGAGCTGTGAAGCTCCTGTATGTTGCGACGGACGAGCAGATTGCAGATGTGCTGACGAAGCCACTATCCAGGATGAAGTTCGAGTACTTCAGAGAGAGGCTTGGCGTTCTTCAGATCGAGGACACTTCGAGGAAGAAGTGATGGACACATTTGCTGAAGCCATTCCAAGCATGTTGGAAGGAGGATCCTTCACATGGCTGTGGATGTAAGCGCTAGATAATGAGCATCAGGATGATGTTCTGGTTTCTGCTTGAATATGATCAGTTGGATCATTTTTATGTATGTATGTATGCATCATGTTGGATGCTAGATATGATCAGTTGGATCATTTTTATATATGTATGTACGCATCATGTTGGATGTTGGATATGATCAGTTGGATCATTTATATGTACGCATCATGTTCGATATGATCAGTTGGATCATGTGTATGTGTTTTTGTATATGCATCATGTTGGATGCTTGGACCATGTATCTGTATATGTATCAGGTGGATACATTGTATGATCAGGTGGATCATGTATGGTGATATGTATCATGTATTTCTATTTGTATCAGGTGGATACATTGTATGATCAGGAGGATCATATATGATGATATGTATCAGGTAGATACTTGGTATGCATCAGGTAGATGCATTGTATGATCAGGATGATCATGGATGACGAGCTTCAGGATGTTGCTCCAGATGACATGCAGCAGGATGTTGCAGTGATGATGATCAGGATGATCATGGATGACGAGCTTCAGGATGTTGCTCCAGATGACATGCAGCAGGATGTTGCAGTGATGATGATCAGGATGATCATGGGTACATCAGGATGATGTATGATGAATATCAGGTTGATACTCTATGGCCGTGGATCAGGTTGTGCAGATGAGCATGTAATCCGGTCCCCTAGGAGATTTGTAGATAGTCTTTCGAGGTTTTTCCTATGGCATGTAATTCGGTGCCCTGGGATATCTGGCAAATGCTCTTTCGAGGTTTTGCTCTGGAAGGACATATAATTCGGTGCCCTGGGAGATCTGCAGATAGTCTTTCGAGGTTTTTCCTATGGCATGTAATTCAGTGCCCTGGGATATCTGGCAGATGCTCTTTCGAGGTTTTGTCCTATGGCATATAATTCGGTTCCCTGGGAGATCCGATAGGTTGGGTTGTGTGCCCGTAATCAGTCCTGGGATGTTCTTGCGAGGTTTTTCCATGACCACATGTAATTCGTTGCCCTGGGAGATCCTATAGGTAGAGCTGTGTGCTTGTAACAGCCTGGGATGCTCTTGCGAGGTTTTGTGGTGAGGTCACATGTAATTCGTTGCCCTGGGAGATCCTATAGGTAGAGCTGTGTGCTCGTAACAGCCTGGGATGCTCTTTCGAGGTTTTGTGACACACGTAATAAGTCCTGAGGATTCCACAATATGGCCAGTGATGATGAAGACCTGCAGGTGGTAGGCCTACATCCAGTATGAAAAAGGACTGGCTCTGTAGAACTTCCTATGACGAGTAGAGTCAGAGATTGGTTGAGATAGCAGCAGCAGTGACGATGATAATGATGATGCATCGATGATGATGATCCAGAGAAGAAGACTTGTCTAGCAGATCTATGTCGAGAAATACCTTCCTAGTTAAGAGGGAGTGTTGATGTATATGTAACTTCGGAATGTATTTCATCTGTATATTTTATATATATTTATTGTACCCTTATAAGAGATGTGTTATTCCTCTATAAGGAAGTGTCGTCATGTGGATTGACAAGTGTCGCAAGTGTGTGTACTTTCCGATGGGTTATTAGACCACCATGTGGGGTCAGCCCTGAATTATATATAATATAATGTGGATGTATCTAGATAGACAAGTCGGCCCCATAAGGTCACTGGGCAAAAAGGTGAGTATAAATAGAGATAGGAGATCTCTATTTTACTCACTCGGAAAACTAACTCACTCTCACTTTCAGAAGTGGCGCACTAGTGAGGAAGAGGAGGATCATCTGCTAGGAGACTATCTCAGTGTTATTTGGTTGTACTTTGGTTGAGCCATTGCTCTCTCTATCTCTGAGGAAGTTGTGGGGTTTTTCACCTTAGGGTTTTCCCCATGGAAACTCTGTGTCTCTTGTCTTTATGCTTTTGATTCTTGTGATGCTTGTCATATTGTGACTAGTGAGGAAGAGGAGGATCATCTGCTAGGAGACTATCTCAGTGTTATTTGGTTGTACTTTGGTTGAGCCATTGCTCTCTCTATCTCTGAGGAAGTTGTGGGGTTTTTCACCTTAGGGTTTTCCCCATGGAAACTCTGTGTCTCTTGTCTTTATGCTTTTGATTCTTGTGATGCTTGTCATATTGTGATTGTCATGCATTGATATACTGTAGATGTTATTCTCTCAGCAAAGATCCTAGAGTATTGTGAATTAATGCTCAAAATTTAACACAAATAATGATTTTTGGAAGATAGGATTCCAAGCTAATACTACTTGACCCTAAATGGGAAACAATTTATCATCGATGCACATAAGGGGAATTCAAATATCTCTTTGGTAAGTGCCCTTGAAGCTAAGAGATTAATCAACTCAAGCAATAAGTGAGTACTTATGTTCTTGAGGTGTAACCATAAAGACATTGAATCAGTGCATGTGAAGACATGCTTTGAAGGATTTAAGAAAAAAATGTCATCTAGAAGATCTTTTATGGTGTACAAAGTATTATATGATCCCAAAGAAATGATACCCAAGAGGCAAGTGGAGCAACAATTACACATACTGTCATATTCTCCTGTAAATAACATGGTGTTCTAGAGACAACCCATATTATAGACCTAGCTAAGAATTATAGAAGAAGATGGATGTTGGTGCAAGCATTCATAAAACTAAGTGCTCCATTGTATGGTTCACCTATTATTTTCAAAGAAAGATATCTCTCAAAAAAGGTGTGTTGACTACAAAGATCACTTTAATGAATTGGTACCCTTTCCTAGGATCAATGACTTACAATAAAAAACACAACATGCAAGGTATTTTTCCAATCTTTGTTTGAAGTAGTTCTACGTGATGAAGTTTTAGTTTTGATTATCTAAGCAATCCTTGGTGCACTTGAGGTATGTGACAAGAAGGAAAAGTAACATGAAAGGAATGTCTGCAAATGTTAGGACTTCCCATCAATTTTTTCTTCCCAAATTATTATTCCTAGAAGACTAATTCCCAGTTAGTTGCCACAAATATTTATTGCTACAATGTGTACTATATATATAGAAGTGGGAAAAATAAAGAAAAATTTCATAAAATAAAAATTGAGGCTTATTTTTAACAATTGCATTGGAATTTGGAGCAACTTATGGATCACAAGCAGACAATGTGAGGAAGAAAAGGAACCAAAACAACTCAATGCTATTAGTATTTACCTATATTGTATAAACTAAAATGCTATAAGCTAGGCAGTCAATCCACAACTTGTTTTCCCTATCAAATATTGTTAGTGATCGTTCAAATGTTTAGTTGTCATTCATGGCAAAATTTTGAAATTTCATTGTCTAACTGCAAGCATCGGTCATGCGACTACTTTACATGATAAAGGATTGACAATAAACTAAGGGGATTTTTTTTACTATGACAACCCATTTGTTGAACTAAGCGGAGTGATAGAATCACTAAATCATAACCTTTTTTATAGTCATAACAGTCTGTTATGTGACTACAACAAGCCATTTGTTGAACTAAGTGGAATGACAGAATCACTAAATCATAACTCTACAATTCTATTTTTTGAGCAATGACCACTCTAAGAGCTCATCGAAACTTTGTTCCATTGCATATCTCTCATGGTAATTCTTTATATCCCAAAAAATCATCCTTCTAACCAAACAATGGACACAACAGTGATCAAACTAGGAATTTTGGGGCCTTCAAATATCAAGAGATAATTAAGAGATATCTAGCAAATTTTGGGTGTTAGAATATGAGGGGGGTCATAATATGTACCAAGTAAAGTGGAGTCTTTCACTCCTAGTCCTATGTCTATGATAGTAGAAATGGTATGGTTACTTTGTATAATAGGAAAGGCATTTTTGGGAATAAGTTGATCCTTTGGGTCATAATAGGTAAGTTGGTAAACAAAATCAAAATCAGGCTCAAGCTCAGAATCAGGTGTAGTGAAAGTTGAGATGTAGTTATCTTATTCCTCACATTATTCTTAAAAATTATGTGCATGATTTTTTCGGGTGATAGCTTTAACGACTTACATCGATCAAATGTAACTGGGAATATATATGCTTCTCTCCTTTATGTCCATGTTATATTCACAAATTTTGGGCATCACAAGCATAAGGGTAAAGGTTTAATAAATAGAAGTTTAACTTTCATTTGATACATAAGATTTGTTCTTTTAACCAATTGTCAACCAACTCATAACTCATAATTGATGATATTCATTCATGATCATGCTATAAGAAGGATACAACACCAATCATGTGGCTCCCAAACTTCTTTGTCCAAATTTATTATGACAATGTCACACAAAACACACTTTACAAAATATCCCAGCAAGGTAATTTCCTCCCTAAAAGGAATTGCAAACATAAACCTTTATTCATTAAAATATAAATATTTCATTCGTATCAAAGTCCAAGTTACATAGACTTTTGTAACAAATCTTTGATAGTCTTGGTGATTGCATCATCATTGTAAACAAAGACCTTTATATGGTATCTAAATTTACCTGTGTGTTTTCATGAGGTTGGTTTCCTATACTTGGGTTCCCTTTTCCTTGTGACAGAGATTGCACCTAGACACCAGCGATCAATATAAGAAGACTAAAGTAAAAACCAAGAAAGGGTGAAAAATCACAATCCTTCACAACATGGTGTAAACACTTTCCAAATAACCTAAAAGCTAACACAAGGGAAAAAAATGGTCAACCCGGCTCATTAATAGGCATGTTAGATTCAATGTTCTAGGTTTTATAGCATTGATGACAAGGTTTCAAAAGATTGTTGTCTAGAGACACTTGGTGCTAAGGCATAGGCATAAGGTTAAATAACCTAAAGGCTCATGAAAGAGAAAGTTGTCTATCAAGGATAAAGTATGTTCCAGGAACAATGATAATTGCATAGGGAGGTCAAGGAATTCTACCCACACCAAGCATGAAAAAATGGGTTGTGTACTCAAGGGAGAACCCTTCAAACTACAGGTAGAAAACAACCAAAGTATTCTTGTATATCTACAAGGTCCTCTAGGACATGGGATTATCAACAAATAAATAAATTCCCTCAGTTAGTCGCACTAACCCTGTCATGTTATAAGAAGGATACAAATCATGTTAAGTTATGTTGCTGATATTTTGTGGGTACAAGGAGGACCTCTAGGATGTGGGCTTATCAACAAATCAAAAAAGAAAAATTCCCTCAGTCAGTCGCCCTATAAGAATGATACAAGATGGACACTAACCCTATCATGCCATAAGAAGGATACAAATCATGTTAAGCTCTGTTGCAGATATTTTATGGGTACAAAACATAAATGTAAGAAGAGAGGAGGGACACTAACCCTACAAGTAAATAAATCCAACATAACTATACAACATTGCATTAAGCTTATGCATTCATGTTAAGTTATGTTGCAGGTGTTTTGTATTTTTTTTAAAAAGTGATGTTAATCGCACATCAAAAAAAATGTATGGAAAAAGAGAAACCATGTAGTGACAATGTCACTTCTAACCTAAAATTATAATTTATTCAAAAACGAGTGGCATTTACTGACCTATGATTCTATAATAGGATGTGATTTTGACTCCAAAGATACAGAATTGAGCGCCCTCCTCTTCAAAATCCTCCAAGTTCGCTCCACTTCAATTCTATCCATGGAAACACTTGCAAATAAATAGCCAATTTTCCAAACCCCCAACTATTCTCAACCAGCGTCACAATTTTCAACCGGCATCACCTAATAAATGCCCAAAAACACCTCTCATACCCAATTCACAACTAAACCCTCTCAGAAACAATGAAATACCCCCTCCTCCCACCAAACCCTCTCAAAACCAATGAAATATCCCCACTTCCTGCCAAAGGCGGCTATTTGGCACCAATTATCATTCCGTCAAGGTTTCACAAGGTGCTACTTGGACTAGTTATGAAAATTTTGATGAATTGTTTAGTCCGATAATTTTCTAGCTCCATGAATTCGAATTCACACCGATTACCCCCGGTCATTAATCGTTCATGAAATTGGATAATGGTGTCGTTTAGTTCAGTGGACACATGCAAATAGATGATGGATCGAGCTCATGGTATTGGTATTGGCATCATTTAGGTTAGTGAAAAAGTTTTCCATCTCCAAATAATAATATTGGATCGAGTTGGGGTGGTGGTAATGGTCCCCATAGGGCTTTGCAATATTGTATTATAATGTTATATATTATATGTTTTATAATGTTGTGTGATTTTTTTATATATGTTATATGTGTGAGTGGGTTGATAAACTATGTTATAGCATTATTAAACCATGACCTCCAACCCTTATTAAAATGACCTCCAACTATATTGTTAATCATAAAGCTTGACCTCCAACTATGGTAATATCGACTTAAGGGTGTATAAATATGTTCATAAACTATGACCTCCAGCTATGCTGATAAACCATGACCTCAACTTTGTTAAATTAGATCTTTTTTTAAATTAAAATGGGTAATTTTTTGTATTAAAAAAAACAAGTTGGGCAGAAACCTTAACAACCAGAATTACAAACATTCGAAAATCCCAGAACAGAAGTTTCAAAACTGTTTCACACCGGTAAGTCACTGAGAACAGGGGAGAGACTGAAGGCCCGTGGAGGCGCCTCCTAAATCCATCATGTCCTTACGGTGCCCAAGAGAAAAAAATGAGCCATGGGTATTACAGTATTGGGTGCCACGAAGTGGATCCATCGTTCTTACTTAACGCTCCTTGAGGCAACAAAAATCCCGAATTGGCCTTTGAATCAACTAGTTTATTCAATTCACGCAGAACATTATATGCGGCAGAGGAAACGAAGTCTTTCATAACAAAATGGATCATTTGCAGAGTGTTGTTCAGGAAAGTATTGTTGAAGTTTTCTTCTGTGTTTAAAACTTGGATCAAGATTTGGGAATATCCAAATATTTGCAGTTCCTTATGCCCTAATTCCTGAGCCAGTTGACAAGCTTTTAAAAGGGCCAGAATTTCGTCATGATTATTTATTCTCTAACCTAATCCCCAACTGAAAGTAACTTCTTGCAATCCACCTAGAGAGAAGATTGCTCCCCCAGCTCCAGTTGTCCCGGGATTTCCCTTAGAGGCATCATCAAAGAAGACTGTTTCTTTGTTTTGCTTCCGCCACCACAAAGTGAACTCGGTTTCAGGGATTCTTAATCACTAGCCAGGGATGATAAGGGGTCTTCTTGGAGCCGGCTTCCTTTCAAATAGAGATAAGGAACCCAACCATTTATTTTCTCCTTGGAGTATGGATGAATCCAAAGCAGAGGCTTGATTCCCCAGGACCTCCAAGAGTAGATATTTTGACTTAGCTGCCACCAGCACCGGAGAAGAAGGCTTGTTCTTGAAGATCATATCATTCTTTGCAAGCCAAATTTTCCACCATAGAAACTTAGGGAGGGACTTCTAGATTTTGGTCCATCCTTATTTATTGGACAGCGCCCATGGTTACCAAGATTTCCAAGAGGTAAAAAGAGCAACCACAAATATCTGACTAGGGGAGGGTATGTTTAAGCTGAGAAGGATATGCTCCCAAGCAGATTGCATATAGGAAAAGTCAACAAAGAGATGATCTAAGGTTTCTTGAGCCAGAATATAAAGACGACACCGATGGGGACCAAGAAAACCTCTCTTACTCAGATTATCACTTGTCGGAACTTTTTTGTGCATTAGTAGCCTAGTGAAAAAATTCACTTTGGGGAGACCGAAAGAGATCCAAACGGATTTCCATAGCGATGCAGAGTGAAGTGGAGTCTATATGGACTGAAGAGATTTAAAACCTTGAGCTACAGAGTAAGCTCTAGTCTTGCCCCACCCCCATTTATCCTTGACCTTAAGGTGAACAGGTGCCAATCCCGACAGAGTTGAGAGCAGCAGGCTCTTTTGAGTAAGAAGGTGCTCCGGGATTTCTGGAAAATTCCATGTTGTCCAATTCCCAGAAACATCCCAAAGAGAAATTTCTACAAGCTAAAGAAACCCCTAGTTAAGGAGCCAAAGCCTGATCTCAGCAAAATAATTAGAGGTTTCTAAAGGAGGATTCCCAAGGATTATGTCTTTCCACAAAATCATTTTGAAACCATTTCCTGGGATCCGGAAAAAGTGTTGTTTAAAGAACTCAATCCCTCTGCGGCATAAGTTCCAAATAGTTGTCCCTTTAGGAGTGTTTTCTATATGCAGGTTTCTTAGAGGGCCCCCATTAAGGTATTTCTTCCACAGCGTTTGGCTAACTGGGTGACTTCGGTTAGAGAATATTTTCCACGATATTTTCCCTCCCAATGCTAGATTAGCCAAACGTGGGTCTTGAATCTGCAAGCCTCCTTCCAAAATCGGTCTTTTAACGATTTCCCAGCTGACAAGGTGGAATTTATTCTGGTTCCCTTTACCACCTCTCCAAAGGAAGTCTCTAAACAGCTTAGAAATCTGATCCATGATTGATTTAGGATCCAAGAGGAGCGAAGATTGAAAAATAGGGAGAGAATAGAGGACAGATTTTATCATAATGAGCTTACCTACGTTAGTAAGCCATTGACCTCCCCAAGAGGCAATTTTTTATTTGATCTTATTGATCACTTCAAGCTAAAGCGAGGGATTGTTGGGTCCCAGAGTTAAAGGAATCCCAAGGTATCTTATCTTGTCCCATGAATCAAATCCGGAGAAACCCAAAAGATGAGTTATTCAGAGGATTGTTTGATGGTCTACAATCTAGTCACACACGGCACTTTTTCTGCTGTTAATCAAAGCTCCCGAGATATAACAGAAATTTTGTTAGATTTATTTGAAGGCTCTTGCAATATTTAGGGATTCCCATCCCAAAAGGAGCGAGTCATCTGCAAAAAGAGCATGATTAATAGGATCTATCCCTTTTTTCAATCTGATACCTAGGATTGTCCCTGCTTCTCTTTCCACAATTAACTTTCTACTCAAGGTGTCTGCCATCAGAATGTACAGGAAAGGAGAAAGCGGGCATCCTTGGCGAATACCCCTTGTTTCTAATAAGTTTGCAGGTCTGTTGTTAACTAAAGGTGCTATCCAAGCTTTTTCAGTGCAAGCTCTGATCAAATTTACAAATTCTATGTTAAAACCAAAAGAAAGAAGAACTTTGTAGAGAAAAGAAAGGTTTACCCGGTCAAAGGAATTTGCCATGTCCATTCTTATGAGCATTCATTTTTCCTGTCATTGATTGCTGGAGTGCAAAGCTTCCTGCACTTGAATCACATTGTCTAGAATATGTCTTCCTTTGATAAATCCTCCCTGAATAGGGGAGATAAGATTCCCGAGCAGAGGCTTGAGTCGATTTGCTAAGAGCTTGGAGAGGATTTTGTATGAAGCATTGCAGAGTGAAATTGGTCTAAATCTGTCAAAGGTTCATGGGTTTACCTATTTCAGGATTGGAGAAAGAAAGGTGGAGTTGGTGCAGCCTCCTACTTTGGCCTTTCACGAGAATGCTTTGATCATTCTTAAAAGATCAGGTTTAATTATTGACCAACATGCTCTATAAAAGTGGATGGAGAAGCCGTCAGGCCCTGGGGCCTTGTCGGGCTCCATAGACCAGACTACATTGGTTACTTCCCTCTTCGAGAAGGAATATATAAGAACACCATTTTATTCAGCGCTGACTAAAGAGGGGATGTGGGACAAGAATTCAGAAGTAAGGACCTCATTGCTAAAGCCTTCCTCTCTATACAAGTTCTGAAAATGAGTTTCAGCAGCTTTTTTAATTTGCTCAAATCCTTTAAAGACCTCTCCTTCCACGGTGGAGTCTTATAAGATATGATTTCGAGAGATCCTGGCTCTATAATGTCGATGAAAGAAGGAGGTGTTACGATCTCCTTCCTTCAACCAAAGGATTTGAGACTTTAACCTCCAATACTCCTCTTCTTGACTAAAGGATCATAAGGAGTTGAACTGAGATTTTTGCTCCTTCTCCAACTCTGTGATAGTGACTTCTTTTTCTTCCAAGTCAAACTAGATCTCGGCTAAATTCTAAACTTCCTCCTTTCTGCTACTAAAAGGAGTTTTGTTAGAATTTTTAACCCAGTCCTTCAGGGTGCTTTTAGCAGCCTTTAACTTATGCTCCCAAACAAAACTCGAAGATCCTACAATAGGGAGGGACCAAGCCTTGCTAACTATTTCCATGAAGCCTTCTCTTTCAATCCATAAAGGGCTAAATCGAAAAGGGATAGGTCCAAGATATCCGTACTCAACAAGTTGTAAAGAGATTGGTTTATGATTTGAGGTTAACTTTGGAAAAATTTGAGAGGAAATAATTTTCCTTTCCAGCAGGAGTGAACTCTGCACTAAAAACCAATCCATCTGGGCTGAGATATGAGCCACCCCCACTCTGTTATTGGTCCAAGTGAAGCGACCTTTCTTAGGTTTGAATTCAATCAAGTCCCACTGGTGTATCAAGTTATCTACCATGCTGAGAAAGGGGTATCTCCCACGTATTCCTCCTCTTTTTTCTTTGGAATCCAGAATTATGTTGATATCTCCAGCAATGATTATATTTGAGGGCGAGTAAATCTCTAGAAAATCTGCTAGGGTTTGCCAGCATTCTTTTTTCTCTTGAAAATTGACAGGAACATAAAGATTAAAGAGAGAAATAGTGATCTTCCTTGTAATGTGACGTAGATCTGTGTATATCCAGTGTTGAGTCGCAAAGGAGTTTTCCAAAAGGAAAATATCGTCCGACCACAAAGTAGCCAGTCCCTTGCACTTACTGCCTTCCCCGCATTTTTTTTCCATTTCAATATGTTGTAAGAGAGAAGAGATTCCTCCTCTATTTTAGTCTCTTGGAGCAAAAGGATGTCAGGAGATTCCATTTTTACAAGGTCTTTTACTGCTTTGGGATTCAAAGGATTCCCCAGTCCCCTACAATTCCAAGAGACTATCTGCATTATTCACCATAGATTGAGGGGGAAGGGCCTCCCTTAGGGGATCTTGCCCTTTTTTTTCTACCTATTGACATTTCAATGGTGGCTTGACTTATTTGCATCTTCTGCCTCTCCACTTCCTCTTCTCTAGCTACCTTAAGAGACTTTATCCCTGCCCTTTTGGAATACCTCTTGAAGGATTCTTCTTCCGAAGACCCAAATATTTCTATGGGTTTCTTCCTTGTCATGTATGCGTACGATGGGGAAGAAGAGGAACCTACTGGAGAGCTAGGAAGATCTTGGGCAGAAGTTTCTTGTCCATCTTCTACTGTCGGTTCATGAACCTACTGTACTTCTGCTTCTTCCACTGCTGGGGGAGTTTGTTATTCTGGGGTACTCAAGACTTCGAAAGGGTTCTGTGTTTAAATCCTATTCGTAGAAGCAATGCCTTTGCCCAATGTCCAAGAGGGAGTCGCACCAGCCCTATCATTCGCTCCTTTTCCTTTTTATCTATTTGCTTGTTTTTCCACTCCTGGTTTTTGAACTTGTTTCCCTTGCTCCCCTTTCTCTTTTTCTGCATCTTCCTCTACCTTCTTATTTCACTTCCGGGCAAAATGGCCATAGCCATGACAGTGTCTACACTTAAAAGGTAGTTGTTCATAGTCAAGTTCTTGTATGTGTGACCAGTCTTCCACTGTTAATTTTATAGCTTCAGGGAGTCCTATCTCCTGATCCACCTCCATGCAAATTCGAGCACAAGAGTATTGCTCCTTTCTCTCATCCCTGTCTATATATTTCCCCAGCGTATTTCTGATGGATTCGAGGGACTCGGGGCTCCAACAATGCAAGGGGAGGTGTGGGATTCGAACTCAAACAGGAACCGTTGAGGGCACATCTTGGGTCGAATCGAATTTTGGAGTCCACTTATTCAAATGCAGGCCTTGACGGCCCATGAAGTATGGCCCATTCTGAAAAATGAGATCTCTATCTTCTGTATTGTCGAAAATAAAAACAAAATAACCCTTACCCATCAGATGACTTCTTATTCCTTCATATACTAATGGCTTCCAGTTCCTCTGCACCCACGAGTCTATAGCCTTGGGCGAAGGCCATAAACCAGTGAAGTGCCCGATGAGTCCTCTTTCTGCAATGTTCAAGGTTGTCCTGCAAAACCGTTCCACTGGTAAAGCAATAAAGGGAATGCAGTCCAGCATCTTTACGAATTTCTACTAGTTCGAAGAAGGTTGCCTCTTACCACAGGCTGTGACCAGTCTTTTGAAGGCATCAAGATCCAGGGGAGGGGGAGGAGCACCCCCTCCTGCGTCCATGGTTGTTGAATCTCAGCGCGTAAACTTCAATTCTGAAGTCACCGAACTCGAAACTGGGACGAAACCCTACTTAAACCCTAAACCTAGGGTTGTGCGATCTCAACCAACCAATCCTTAGACGATGTTTTTCATGTAAAACTGCTTTTTGTTAAATTAGATCTTCAACCATGGTATAAACTTGCAATTTCACTATCATTAAGTTAATCAACATACCTTATAATAATTAATTCTAAAGCAATGCTTTCACTATCATTAAGTAAATCAACATAGCTTATAATAATTAATTAATAATGCTAATATATCCATCACATAAGTCATGTTAGCAGTGTTAAAATATCCATGGCATAAGTCATGTGACCGAAGAGGATTAATATACTACAAAGTTAAATTCAACATAAAAAATCCTAGTAATTTGTATTGTAATTGTAATTTAGTCACTATCCCTAGACTAAATTAGTTGTTTAAGTTAGTAATTTTTAGTTGCGTTACTTACTATTTAGTTATTTTTTCATCCCACGACTAAATTAGTCATTTCCTAGCATAACTAACTTTTTTGTCACTTAATCATGAATTTACCAAATTGTACTAGTGTATTGTGAGATTTTTAAATATTAAAAAATTAATAAATGTTGTTCATTACTTCCAACTATCATATATCATATATTCTTTTTAATTAATTTTATATAGAAGTTGTTTCATTAATTCTACATAGAAATTGTTTCATTAACATGTTATAGAAGTTTTTACTAATAAATTTTATATAGAAATTGTTTCATTAATTAATGTTAGTATTTAGATTTTTTTAAGAGAAAGTAAAAAAGTGTGAAATGATTATGTGTACTTTGTTTTATGTGGTTAAGAAGTAGTTTTATAACACATATCAAGAATACCACAATGTTGGTTTATATATTATAACTATGTGGAACTTCTTATAATGTAGAGTGTTATAGTTAGCATGATCTCTTGGTATTAACAATTTAACTAAATTAAATTTATTATGTTTTTTAAGGGTTTTTTACAAAATGGATTCACATACGTGTCAAATTTTAATATAAATAGGAATATTATACACTAAATATATAGAAGTACGTGGGAGATTCCATTATTTTTAACATTCATGTATCATATTTTTTTTTATTAATTTTATATAAAAATTGGTTCATTCAAAAATAAAATAAAATAATAATTAAGTAATGATTTATGGTAATAAAGAAATAACTCGATTAGTTATTAAGCATCTACAAGTTATGTCAAACTTAAAGAAAAGCCCCAAAAAAATTATACGTAAGAAGAGTTGAAGGGTTGAGGCAAATCAAGTGAGTAACAATAAGATTCTGAAAAATTAATAATAAAAAAATTTGAAATAAATTCTAAAAATAAAATTTGAAAATTGAAAAAAAAAATGCTTTAATGTAAATAGTATTGAAAAGGGAGGCTTAATATTAAATATGGAGAGATGAAATTTACATGTTAATACCAAATCTTTTTTGCATCACACAAATATAGAATATATAGTCACAGTATGGAACATAGCCTTTATGATTGTTGCAATTTGACATAAGCTTACAAATATGAACATGACAATGCAACATAACCATTGATGGCTATTGGAATCAAACAAAACCCTTTATGGAAATTGCAATACAACATAACCTTGTTGAACATTACAAAGCGAGATAACAACTCTAGAATGTAGCAATTTTGCATAAGTCAACCAAGATGAACATCACAATGCAATATACCCATTGAGCATAGTCGTAATCAAACATGACCCTTTCGGAACATCATATCTCCTTTTTTAATGTTGCAATGTGACATAAACATTGTCAAACAAATTCAACCATGTTGTCCACTACAATGTGACATAATCCTAAAGAAGCATATTAGGGGAATTTTGAGGTCTCAAATGGGCCTCCTAAAAGATATAATAAAATATTATGAGTTAGGCATTTTGGGGGGTATATTTACAACTCACCTTTTACACTATAACCAATGTAACTATGGTTAAGTTTAATTGAAAATATGTCTAAAATAAAATCAATAAAAACATCTTCTTTGATGTGACTAAAAAGTAGGAGTAATTTTGAATACATAAATTGCTTTTGAATATAATATGATGAGTGTACTTTTAAAGTAATGTACTCATAAAATAAAATAAAGTATATTAGATTTGAATTTTGGAATATAAATTATTCAATTTTCAAAATATGTTTATAAAATCACATACTTAGAATTTTGAATTTTAAATATAAATTAAATTTATATAAATAAATTATTATTTTTATTCTTTATATAAATCTAATTTATATATATATATATATATATATATATATATATATATTCATTTAACTCGAACTTATATTTCAATGTTTATAAATATGTTAAGTAATTATTATATAAATCTAACTTATATTCATTAAAATTAAAACATAATCAATTATTTTTATAAATATTAACATTAATAATAATTTATTTATATAAATATCTACATTATTTAAATATACTTATAAAATACATTAATTAATCAATATATTTACATTAATATTATATATCTATAATTTAAAAATGAAATATCTTCAATTAAATAAAAAACATGATCATACATTACATCAATTTTAATTAAAATATAATTAAAAAAAACACAACACATATCTCTCGCCCTTACCTATATTCCTCCCAAACTTGTAATTCCATATCAAAATCACTTCTTTAGCTCCCCACATCTCCACCTTAACGCACTAAATCCCTTTAATATAATATTCAACCAAAAAAGTAGTGAATGAAATCCAAAATTAATAAGTTTGATTTGGAATTTATCACGCATGGGTTTTTATTAGTTATGGTATAGTACATATGGACAGTGAACTCCCCAACACGTTAAAGAGTAAGATTTTATGCCTTTCTTTTAATTTAATAATAAAAAGAATAATTTAATAATAAAAACGAATAGTTATGGTATAGTTTACGTGAGTTTATAGTTTGATAGTGTTGAGTTTTAAAATTATTTATTATATATTTAAAAAAAATACTTAATTTTAATTTTGAAAAGATTTTTCAAATTTTGGTATTAGTATTTTATTATTTAAAAATAAATATATTATATTGAAAAATGATTACATAATTTTGAATTTAATAAATTATTATTTACTTTTTTAGTATTGGTAATTTATTTTATATTAAAATATAAAGAGTACTTTTTTTAAGTACTTCAAGAGTAATTTAATACATTTATATTATTTTCAAAAGTAATTTATGAGTATTGTTTTCATTATAAGTATTTTATTTACAATATTGATATGGTTAACTATGAGTGTTTTTTCACCATTTAGAATTTGACAAATAAGCATCTTTAACTCAACCAATGCCACGTCAACCATTATGGATGATGTCATCCTTTAGAATGTGATTGGTTCTTATAAAGTTGATTTTGATGGTACTTTTTTTGTTTGGAGGCCCATTTTTTACCTCAAAAATCCCCTAATTGAGTCACCCATAAGAAAACCATGGTCAACTAAAGTCATCATAGTCAATCATACAAAATGCTTTACGAAAAATTGTAATGCAACATATACCTTCATGGACATCAAAAAGTTACATAACAATTAGGGGATGTAACAAATTATCATCAATTAACCATGATGAATGTCACAATGCAACATACCCATTAAGGAATGTTGCACATGACCCTTTTGTTAAGTCGCAATGTCACACATTCCTTTTTTAACATCGCATGCTACACATCCATCTTTTAACATTGCAATGTGACATAACCATTGACAAAGATAGCATGCTAACATAGCTCAACCAACTTGTATGTTGTTATGTGGCATAACCATAGTCAACCATAGTCATCCACATTCAAACATAGGTGGCCATACTAAACCATGGTCAACTAGAATCATCATAGTCACCTATAGTTAACTAAGTGTTGATGCGTAAAGTGGATCCTCTCGTCGAATAAAGGGGTAAATCATATATCTTTTGTTGGCATTATTGATTCCTAAATCTCATTTTTGTAATATGTATTTTTTATGGAAGAGAATCCCTTGACATTTTTTTGATATCTATGTAAAAGACTATGTAAAAGTTATGTGGTGGAATAGAATACAAAATATAAAAAGGAGAGTTTACATGCCTCTTATAGGTTCATTTTTTTAATTATAGAAGTTTATTCAAGTGATTCCCAAATTTTTTAAAGAATATATATAGTGTATTTTTTTCACTTTGAATAGTAATTACCAATTTTATCTATGGAAAAAAATATTATTTTCTTGCAACTATTGCTAGTAAATATGTTATTTGAATAAATGAGAAATTGGTGATTAATATTTAAATGTGCACACATGCAATTATTACATGATATCTAGAGACTAGAGTACTATGCATCAAAAGTGCCTAAAATGTTTTCATCTTCATAATATTTTGGCTTCTCGCATAGTGAGGTGCAAAAATGTGCAACATGTTTGCAATGCTAAAGCAATGGACTGAATCAATAATACAAACATAGCTACAATATTAATCCTTCTTGATATTTGAGGATAATCCTTCTATTCCTTTAAGTTTCACAAACTTCTTCAACAAACATGAGTGAAAAAATGAAGTCACTTCCTTTTAAAGAACCGAAGGAAAAATGAAAAAGGAAAAATCTAATGTAGCGCAACATACCCAAAAAATTGCATATCCTTTAGTTTTGTAATATGTTGATGGAGTCATCCTTGTTTGTCATAGTTGCTAATGAGAATGATGAAAGCGAACTATTGAATCCTAGCCAAACAAAACCTAAATCAAATTCATGGGATTTGTCAAACAATATGGAGCTGGGAGACAAGAGTTGGAAATATAATGAATGTTGCAATCCTAGTAATTGGTATATTACAGACTTGGGCATGAATGTAGGGTTGAGAGATAACAGAAAAATTAATAATAGGGAGTGCACACGCTTCTCTAATAATCATGGTGCGACATTTTGCAATCATGTTGATGTTGATCATTTTGGATATCAACAAAATATAAAAACAAATAGATTGCTTTCGATTCATCTTGGTTTTTTTTAATGTTTTATGGTATTCCTTTCGATAACCCTTCCATAGTGCTCCATACAATTGTGCTACCTCTCTAATTATCATGGTGAAGTCTGATTATCATAACAAATAGTGCTTGATTTCTTATTGTAAGATAAATAAAAACTCTTTAAAACCCTTGAGTCATTAAGCCGAAGGATTTTTTCTATATGAGGGTGGATTTTTGGAACACTGTTCCAAATTCATCATCCCTTCCTGCAATAGAAATGCACCACATTTCAATTCCCAAATGTCCTTCCCTTCCGATTTTTCGTCTACTCTATGTCCTTCACGTGGTCTCTGCATCCTCCATGGCCTCTAGTTCTGCATCCACTCCTTATGTCCATTATGACGTATTTATTGACTTTTATGATTACAATTGTTCTAGCCAAGACGCCAACACCTTGGCTACCAATCTTTACAGTCTTCTCAATTCCCATAAATTGTAGTTTTTATTAGACATGCCATACTTTCAGGACTTGATGTTTGACGATGAAATTCCTTCTAAAATAGAAGAATCTATTTTTTCCCACCTCTGTCCACATCGCCATTTTCCCCCAAATTATACTCAATGGAAATGGTGCATGGATAAGCTCATTCTCATGACCAAATCAAGAGCAGAGTCAAGGATTATCGTTATTCATGTTTTTATTACGCCAAGCCATCTGAGCTCAGGTGGACCGACGAAGGCGATGATGGAGCGTATGCTAAATACCTGAGCAACCAAGAAAAGAAAAAGCTATGTAATTTGAAGACTATTCAGTATTGGAAATCCGCTCTATCCTATGTTGCAAGTATAAGTGGTTTCATTGTGGACCAGGATCATGCATGAGCATCTCTCACTATCTTAATTGATTTTAGTTTTCAATTTGTTTCATTCATATGATACATGATGAGTATTTAACACGTCTCTGATTGTTTATTTTACTATAAATGTTTATTTTGTCGGATCAAGTTGTCGAAACTGTGTTCAATGGCTTTCCTTATGGTCCCTATTCCTAAATTGTGTTATAAATAAAGCATGCACCCTTGATGATTCACTATGCACCCTTCCTCTTTGGAAACGAGGGAACTTGTGAGGATTGAATTTTACTTAAGTCCTAGTTATTTTGTGGCAAATTATGTGAATCAAAAACTTAAGCTAAGAATCGCAGTGTTCCAAACTTGTGTGGAGAGCTCTATAAGACTAATGGGACAAACATGGCTAGACTCAAGGTAAACATTCAATCCATTTTGTTTGATGAAATTTGGCTATGTAATTCAGTTTTAACATTAAAATCAAGTGTTTCTCAATGTTGGGGGCTTTTATGGTAGAGCCTCCATAAAGCTTATTATAAAAAAGCGCTCGAGTCTGCCATATGTGATATGTAAAAGCTAGTGGATTGAAATGACAAACAAAAGGCCGAGTATGCCCGATCCATTGCAAAAATGTGTATTGGTATTTTATATAACCCATCAAATGTAAAAGTGTATCCACAAGATTTGTAGCTCGATCCACATTGACACAGACACATAATAAGTAAGATTTAATATAACTTAGGCTTTTTTATAATATAAGTTAATAGAAGATTAAAATTAATATTATGTATTAATATATGTGTGAATAAAATAATAATAAAAATAATATTGATAAAATAATATTATTTTTAATTTAGTTTTTTAAATATAAATAATTTATATTTAATTTTAAATAATTTTTTTATTAAAAAATTTAAGTTTTTTTAAACCATCCTAAGTGATATTCTAACCTATTTATTTCTTGAAGCTTTAACTTAAAAATATCTTAAATCCTCATTTGATCGAGTTCATTTTTATCCTAACATCCTTGCCTAAATAAAAACCATCCTCATTCTCGACTAAACCTAGGGCTTGAGGTAATTGAAAAACCATTGTTGGTACTTGTCTCCAAAGAACCATCCTCATTCTCGACTAAACCTAGGGCTTGAGGTAATTGAAAAACCATTGTTGGTACTTGTCTCCAAAGGATCCCTTGGAAATGGAATTCATATATCCATCTTAAATGTGGATTTATCGCACTAATAGAGATCCAATTTCTTGAGGTGTAATTTTTTTTATCTCAATTGTTTTACATGTTAAGGAAAAACTTACACATCTAGAAATGTGATCCCATGCTAATTTGATTGTGTTAATAATCAAGTTTATGTCAATTGGTTAATGGAGTTTATCCCACACATATAAGGCAAGAAGCTTTAGTACAAGCTCTTCATGACATTTGCTTTACTATTCTCTTTTTCATTTCATGGCATCTACTTCCCTTTTTTTCCCTTTCAGCATCCCATTGCACCTTTTGGGGCAATTTCTAGTTTATGTACTAGTAATGTCGACTTTGATAATATTTGATTCGAGGCAAACCCATGAAATAAGAAAGATCACATGTATTCAACCAATGGTTTCTAATGACATGGTCCTTAATTCTTAATCGAACCAATTTTCCATGGGAAAATATTGGATTTGTGAAAAGAAAATGAGGGCAAACCAATTTTCATTGGGAAAATATTGGAATTGAGAATAGGGAATGAGGACAAAGATTGATTGCTACTTGTAGTATTTTAGGTTTGGGGAGAGATCTTTGTGGATGTAGCAGGTGCCAAGTACATGCTAAGTGGCATCTTTATTCAAGAAACTAAAAAAATGTTTTAGAGAGACTATCCACATTCATAAGTACATTGTAGGTTGCATTGTCCACACAACGTTTCTCGGGAAGTAGGGACAAAAATAAATTGCCTTATTATTTGCATGTAGGGCAATTGGTTGAATTTACCTATAATATCAAGAGATTCCTCACCCACTCTTTCGTGTTGTCAAGTGATAGATAGCCTCTGCACATGAGGCAGAAAGCGCACTCCGAGCTCACTTTAGCGCAATGATGAAAGTCGTGCAACAAAACTTGGTGCAGCCCTAGCTCAACCTTGGTCATTTGACACTTTGTACTGCTATTATGTACCGCAAGGTCAAATCCACCGTTTTCTCAACTTTTGGAAATCTCCTATCAAATATTTTGTATCAAATTTAATATATTCGTATTCTTTTTCGTATGGACTATTACATTTCCACAACTACTACTAGCTATTTTTGTAAAGGGATTAAAATTTAACCATCTAGATATTCAATGCACCATGAACTCACTTCGTAAAGGGATTAAAATTTAACAATCCAAATATGCAATGCACCATGAACTCACTACTCCAGGTGAAATCACTTCATGTGTGCGAAAGTGGAGTTTGAGCGTCAATGACGTTATTCGAAACCTGACCTCTTCACTCCATATACATGATCAAATAGATACCAACAATCATCCAATTAATTCAACCAAAATATCATTAATACAATGATTATGCACTTCTAATACATATTTTATGCCATATGTATCTTCCATACAATCATAACACACTTTAAATTTGGCAATCCATCCACCTTCCGTACCAAAAGAATTCAATGAATTAAAATTGAGTTACATTAAACTTTTGTATTACCTAAAACAAAATTTTCAAATAAATTTTTTTACATAATAATGGATAGTTGTTAGAATCATAAAAAATATTGATCCAAGAACTCCATTTAGCAAGAAAATATTTTATAAAATTAAAATTTCCCACTCGATTAACACTTACCAAATTCTACCAAGCAGGGTCTTCCTTTGATTTAAATTAATAAATGGATCTGATATGGTCATTGGATTGGCGAATCAGTTAAGTAAATTCAAAATGCAAGCTGTGCCTGTCAACATCATGGGAAAAACATCACCTAACTCAACAGCTT
Organism: Larix kaempferi; assembly: GCA_027924585.1. Lineage (NCBI taxonomy): Eukaryota > Viridiplantae > Streptophyta > Pinopsida > Pinales > Pinaceae > Larix > Larix kaempferi. Next base: position 30,439,250 of record BSBM01000753.1, on the reverse strand, counting down.
GATCATAACAATAATATAATCCAACGGTTAAATTTGAAGTGGACGCTGTCCGTAATCATCAAGAAGAGTTTGATCATATCAAGAATGTCATCCAACCATTCAAATCGAATCTCCAGTTGAATCAACGGTTCAGCTTGAATTTTTTAAATAACACTTGATTGCCATTGGAACAAAAAGCAGTTATCGAGTTCAATCAACGGTTCAACTTGAATTTCCTAAATATCACTTGCTTGCCTGTCGTTGGATCAAAAGGCAGCTTTTCAAGCGTTGATAGGAGAATCGCTATTATGAATAGGGTTAGGGTCTGAGACTCTGAATCTCTTCATTTCTTTACTCTCTGCCCTGCGCGCGCTGGTTCTCTCTCTCACGTACTGTAATTTAGAGTTGTGCGTTGAAGAGTAGTACTCTGTATATTCTGTGTTTTAAATTTTAATGACCGTGTGCACTGTGTTTGCATTTGTAGACATGTTTCTGGCGTTTTGTAGTTGGATCTGCGATAATTGCGAAAGGAGATGAGAAGATGACGTCCCCATCGTACTTCTCCAACATTCTTTAGATCGTGTACGGTTTCGTCTGCGATCGTCTCGATTAGGACTCAAACTTACTAGGTAATGGCGTTGCCATATAATCTTTTGAATTTTTAGATAACATATGATCAATGAAGTTTTGATAAATCTTTGCACTGGATAGGTTTGAAAACTATTTCTTAGATTCCAAACTTTTGTCGCGATTTATATAATCTAAAGACTTGAGAAAGAGTTGCTTTTTGTGATTTGTCTTAATCAGAAAAGGTTGCTTGAATCGTACGAAAAAGAGTTTCCTGAATCGCACACATTCCAGCCACTATGAGATTAACTTGTTCACTAGAATTAGAATGGCAATTTTCTAGGTCTGGAATAAGTAGCTTTTATTATTTTTGTCTTTACTGCAAACTATTGACGCTTCTTCTTATTTATTCGCAAATCAAATAAATCTTACCACTCCAGTTTGCTTTCTGATCTGGTTTAACAGGAAATTAAATAATCATATGCGATCATTCTTCTCTTGTTTAGTAGAATGATAATTTTCTAGTTCTTGGATAAGGAGCTTTGATTTTTTGTTTTTCCTGCAAATTATTGACGCTTTTTCTGATTTATTGGCAAATCAAATAAATCTTACCACTCTAGTTTGCGTTCTGTGGTTTAACAGGAAATTAAATAATCATATGCTTAATGAAGCGACCTAATGCGTTGCCGATTCTCTGAAATGTATCATAAGGTCAAATGTGTATCCCTCGCAATTCGAATGGAAATGTATATCAGGCTGAATTCGAATCATTGCTCTGCGTTGACAGTGGGTACTATTATGCGTCGCAAGAAGAAATTTGGCCGAAAAGAAGCAGAGGCTAAGTACAAAAATGGTCTATCGAAGTTATTATATGCAATCAAGCCTCGAATCGAGTTTTTTTTTCATTTTTATTATAAATTGACTTTATTTTCATTTTTTATCTAAATGTTCTCAGTCTAACTATCAATGCTGACTTTGAGACGTCAGCATTTAAATCTAACCGTCAGGATTTTGTTTCAAAGAAATAGGTTTATTTTTTTAATGTGCTTTTACTGCAATATTGACGTTTATTTCTGATTTATGAGTAAATTAAATAAATCTTACCACTCTATTTTCCGTTCCAGTAAATTAAATAATTATATGGTTATTGAAATCATTCTTCTCTTGATTTACTGCGTTTTGTATTTTAACGATAAATTAAATAACAAACTAAAAGTTTAAGAAAAATATTCATGGTTTTACTAAAAAATATAGCCGCATTCTGTGATTTGTGGCATTCAATTAAATAACTTTAGTTTTAAAGAGATTTTCTTCTCCCATTTCATCATTTTGTGATTTATCCGTAAGTTCGCCATTAAATGACGTAAATCTTAAGGATGTTAATTATTTAGATTTCTTGTAAAATATTTCATCATTCGCATATTTTCAGTGTCGTTTACCTGTAATAACAGAGTTTTTAAAAGGATAAATTGCGAAAGAAATATAACTGTGATTTATGGCCGAAATTTTCAAGCAATCTTTGTGGTCTGTATTTATTGCAAGCTTAATGCTCCCTTTGAATCTTGGCTGCAATTTTCACTGTGATTTTCTCTCAACCTAATACAACTTTGCAATTTTCACTGTGATTTTCTCTCAACCTAATACAACAGTCTTGTGAGGCAGAAGCATTGCTCTTTCAAAGGTAAGCCTATTTCGCTAGGTTAAAATCATTCTTCTTTTGTTTTTTTTTCTCTTGTTTTAGCATAAATTATTGACATTTATATTTCATTTGTAAATTAAATAACTAACTAAGATTTAAGAAAATATTTCTATTTCTAGTATTCCTAGGCCTCATCATCTGATTTTTGGGGTTTTCCTACAAACTAGCCATCCTGTGATTTATCCTTAGCTTTATTTAATTAAAAAAGTTCAAAGCAAACTATTACAACATTTTGTGATTTTTTTTTAAACTAACCATTTATGGGCTGAAATCTTTAATCATTTAGATTTATTGTAAAATATAGTTTATTTACACAATTTGTTTTAACATTTTATTTATACATTTTTATTACAATTTGCCATAAAACTATGTTCCCAACTCAAAAAAATGGAACCTCTATCTGACAATGCTATTATTCAAATATGTAACCTAGAACCTCTTTGACCAATGCTATACCTCTATCTGACAATGCTATTATTCAAATATGTAACCTAGAACCTCTATCTGACAATGCTATTATTCAAATATGTAACCTAGAACCTCTTTGACCAATGCTATACCTCTATCTGACAATGCTATTATTCAAATATGTAACCTAGAACCTCTTTCAGCAATGCTATAATCATGCAAGAGAAGAGATTTTTTGTGCGAAGTTCTTCCATTGGTTACCTTAATGACTTTTTTCCCTTTCCCTTGGCTTTTTATATGCAGAGTCACATCTATAAAGAGTAATAGTTAACACAGAATTACGGATTAGAGGCATTATTAAAAGAAGAAGAAAATACTATCAATGGAGTGATCCGACAAATCTTTTAGATTTCCATTATATTGAGTTATAATATAATTTTTGAAAAACTAAATCATGTTTCCATATGGATACATGCATATATAAGGTAAACAATAAATAATGAAATTTTTCTAAATTTACAAGGAAAAAATGTTCAAAAATTCTACTTTAAGGATATTTTATTAAAGTTAAATTGTTTCTTTTTAAAAATAAATATTTATTATAATTTATATGAATTTATTTATAAAAATTATCATATTTTTAAATTTTATATTTTATATTTATTCTATTTTATTCATTCTCATATTTATTCTTTATTTTGTTATCATATTTTTAAAATTTATATTCTATATTTATTCTATTTTATTTATTAACATATTTATTCTTTGTTTTTGTTGTCATGTTGTAATAGATAAGTTAGTTCAACATGTTATATGTTAATGTTAGTTATATATATTAAATTTTTATTTAAATATATATATGCATATATTATATTGTATACTTTGATATTTTATTTAAATATATGTTAAATACTCATCGCTATATATATATATTGTTATTATACCGATAAGATCAACAATATACTTTTTTTTTTATAGTCGTCGTACCTTGTTATGCTCAAATGCACATTGATTAAGATTTTAAAAAGTTTAAGTTAATCCGTGGTTAAGAAAAGGGATATGTTTATTAAATAGTATTTGTTTTATGTTTATATTAATTAGTTTAATGTTTATGTTAGTTTAATGTTTAGTCTTTGTTTAACAACCAGCCATCTCCACAACACTAAGTAGTTAACTACATCTATCAATGAACCACTTTATTTGTAATTGTGCTAGTCTAAATATATACATATATATTATATTGCATATTCTGAATTGGATATCCTATCAAAGTACTTCGGTTGTCAGTTATTCTCGTCTGCTATTCTTGTTCAGACTGGATTTCGACCAATGGCTGCTTATAATGAATATTAATTTCTGCTAAACAGTAAAGCTGCATTTATTCTGTCTAAATGTCATGCACAGAGTCACCGGCCTTACAAGAAGCATAAGAGAGCAACACTTGATTTATAGTGTGACTGGAGATCAAGGGTTACAGAAGTAACGACCAGACCTGGAAAATGCATGCTAATGGGTGATGCCAACCTTCTGAAGCTTTCATTATCGTCTTCCTTGTTCTTTTATAATCCGGATAGAGAGGCTTACTACCAGGTGATGCCGAGTTGGGTAATTCACTAGTGGATGTCTTATACTCTTTCCAATCAACCTTTCTACATTACTTGGTGGCGTGTTCATATTTCAGTGGTGTAATTCAGTATTTCAGTGGTGCAGTTTCTAGATTTTTGTCTCCAGATTATGTCACAGTTGTGGACTTCGTTGTGAAATTCCAGATTTTTACCATTCTTGTTGTCAAAGTTTGACGGTCTTCTTGGACTTGGATTTTCGAGACAAGGTTGCTCCAGTAGTGGGTTATAACATGGTCAACCAAGGTAGGGTCAAAAGGCCAGTCTTTTCTTTTGGATGAACGGGACCTGGGACGAGGAAGATGGATGAGAGATTGTATTTGGTGGTGTTGCTCCTTCAACACTTCTAAGGGTGAACATAAATATGTGCTTATCACTCGAAAGGGTTAGTGGCAGTTTGCTATGCGAGAATTTCTCGTTGATAATCAAGCAACAGTTATCTGTGCTGGAGGTTGGAGATTCTGGAATTTCTTCGATGGTCGATCCTTTAGGCATTATAACACACATCAACCAGGCATTAGGTGTTGCTAACTAGGTTGACTTGTTATTTATATATTTGTGCAAATGTATGCATTGATAAATGTCAGTTCCTTGTTATGTTATGTTGACTATAAATGGTGCCTCTTATATTGTTATGTTATGTTGACTATAAATGGTGCCTCTTATATGTACACTAGACTCTCTCTCTCATAAGGATTACGACTACCTTGTCTTATTCATATGTATGAATAAGAGTATCTCTTATGTGCTCATTTCATTGATTTTGAACCAACTTTTTGAATTATATTCAAAGCTTAAAAAGTGGAATGAGGAAGAACTCATGGGCTTTATATCTCCAGAAGCAAAGGAGGAAGTTTTTGAATGGGAAAGAAGAAGAAGAGAGCTTCTTCTATTATAAGAGGCAGAATGGAGATTAAAAAGCAAGGCTTTGTGGATGGCCAAAGGAGATGAGAACACTAAGTTTTTTCACTAGTTTGTTAATCATAGGAAAGGATCTAATTCAATTTGGAAAATAACCTCGAGGGAGGAAACCAGGTTGACACCTTCAATGGTATAGCAGAAGAGGGAGATAAATTTTTTGATCAACTTTTCAAACCAGAGGAAGATGCAAAAGTCTCAAACATATTAAAGATCGCACACTTCTTTCCCACTTTTATTAGTCGGGATGATAATGATCTTTTGCTCAAGGAAGTCTCTAAAGAGGAACTTGAGAACACTTTGAAGCTCTTAAAAAAGGAAAAGAGCCTTGGTCTGGATGGTATATCTGTGGAAGTTTACATCAGTCTTTTCGACGTCTTGGGCAGCGATCTACTCAGGGTCATTGAAGACTCCAGATCAAATGGGAAAGTCTTGGCAGCGTTTAACTCAACCTTCCTAGCTTTGATTCCTAAGTCAAACAATCCCACAAGTATTGATCAGTTTGGGTCGATCTCACTTTGTAACTCAGTCTATAAAGTCATAGCAAAGATCATCGGCAAAAGAATCAAACCCTTTCTCTCAGAATGCATTTCGCAAGAACTATTTGGGTTCTTACCTGACAGACAGATACATGAAGCAGTGGGATTTGCGTAAGAAGGGATCCACTCAATCAAAACTAAAAAGATTAAATCTGTTACTCTGAAAATTGACTTGAAAAAATCCTACGATAGAGTAAGCTGGACCTACATCAGAATGATTCTTTCGCATATGGGGTTTGGACCTTCTTTTACTAAATGGATTATGGCTACCATCACCACGATGTCCTTCGTTGTGTTGATCAACGGAGCAGCCTCCCCATTCTTCAATCCTGGAAGGGGCATCAGACAGGGGTGTCCGCTAGCTACCCTCATTTTCCTGTTGGTGGTTGATGGCTTAAGTAGAGCACTTACACATGCAATCGAACATGGTGAATTCAAAGGCATACTTGTGGGAGGATTGTGCAGACTGTCTCATATTCATTTTGTGGACGACACACTTCTTTTTTCAGACGATTCTCACAAAGATTTGAAGAAATTGGTGTCCATTCTGGATCTCTTTTGCACAGCTACAGGTATGAGTGTTAATATCTCAAAATCCTCTCTTTTTATTGAAGGCTTAACAGATGATGAAAAGGTTTACGTGAGGAGTCTCTTTCCTTTCTCCAAACTGCCCTTAGATAGAGGATTTAAATATCTCGGTTTCCTGTTAAAACCTAACTCTTATGAGAAAAATGACTGGAACTGGCCGATAGATAAGTGCGAGAAACGAATAGCTGATTGGAGTTTAAGATGGCTATCAAAAGCTGGACGTCTAGTTCTCACAAAATTAGTGTTAGAAGCTACTCCGGTGTTCTGGAGCTCCCTAGCTTGGATCCCTTGTGGAATTCTAATCTCCATCCGAAAACTCCTTTTTAATTTCATCTGGTCGAGCTCTAATGAGCACAAGAAAATGGTCTGGGTCAAATGGCAGGCTCTAGCCACTCCGAAAAAGCGAGGATGGGGACTGAAATGTCTAATATTGTTTTCAAAATCCTTAGGAGCGAAAAATGTATGGGGTTTAATAGCTGGTGATGGACTCTGGAGAGAGATAATCATCCACAAATACATTAATCCCTTCTTTTTACTGGAGTGGATCCAAGCCTCGGTTAAAACAGTTCAAAATTCTTCTATTTCCTGGAAAGTTGTTAAATATTTCGATGTCATTGGGGCACACTTGAGCTGGAAGGTAGGGAATGGGTGCATCCTGCAAGTGGGAGAGGATTCCTGGATAGGCAGTGGGAACATCTTTCTATTCCCACAGCACATGGTTTTTTAACTTAGGTTCAAAGGTATACATACTCTCTCCCAGATCGCATATCACAGGTTATCAACATGTTCAGCTCAAAGGTGGTTAAAGGTAGATTCATTGGGTTTTAGAGATGCAAAGGAGGTCATTTGGGGCGCTTTTATCAAACAGTTAGGTATTAATCATATTTTCCTTTCCCCTACTGAGGACCATTTAGTTTGGTCTTATGATGATCACGGAAGGTATTCTCCAAAGAAAGGATACGATTGGATAACGGGAAAGGAAACTACCTCTCAGACCTAGTGGATGAAGATTCTCTGGAAGTTTAAATGCCCTCTAAAATCCAAAATTCTCTTGTGGTTCTTCTTAAATGACAAAGCCCTTGTGGGATCACCTTCAAAGGCGAAATTGGGAAGGCCTGGACAGATGCAGCTTATGTCATTAAGCAGAGGAAACTAATCGGCATTTGGCTATGGAATGTATCTTCACATCTCAAGTGTGGCACGAAGCAGAGGCCCTTCTAAAAACCAGTTTCAGCTGGTCTAGTAATTATGTCCAGCACTGTTTAATGAGTTGGCTACTTCAGCCAAACTCAAAGGAAATCAACAGCCTGCCATTAATAATCTTGTGGCAAATTTGGATAGCTAGGAACCTCTCAATTTTTGAAGGTAAGGTTTTGTCTCCCTTATTCTGCGCAAAGAGCGCAGCAACTATTTTAAGGTGCTATCCCCAGGAGGAAGTAAAATTAAAACTCAGAGAAGTGGCAAGTAAAGAATACAATCTTGATCTTCCAAGGGCCTATTTCGACGGGGCAGCCCAATCAACCCAAACAGGAGCTGGCAGGAGCTGGAGGGGTAATATTTACGCAAAATAAGTTTAAATTGAGCTTTAAGGCTGGGACAGGAAATGGTAGCAACAATTACGTAGAATTATGGGCTTTGAAAATTCTTCTTCAACAGGCATTACTTCTCGGAATCACACACCTTCAAGTTTTCAGGGATGCAAAGATAGTAATAGATTGGGTAAATGATAGTATGAGATGCCTAAACATATTTCTTGCCCCTTTACTAGAGGAGATCCGAAGACTAGAGAATAGGCTGGATTTTTCTTCTTTCGTCCACATCTTCAAAGAAAGAAAAACAGAAGTTGATTTGTTGTCAGAAAAACAAAAGTTGATTTGTTGTCCAAGGCGGGTTTGGAACTAAATGAAGGTGATCTTCAAGTAAGAAGAGACGATGGAGTTTCAAATTTTATACCTTTTTCCCTGTGGGATACTCAGTAAGAAGCTAAGGGATGCAGATCCTTTTTCTGCTTTTTGTTTTAAAAAGTTGAATGCCTTACTTAAAATCATCAATATTTCCATACTTATATAAATCAGCTTTGAAATAATCTTTAAAGAGTTTTTTAATCAGTCCAGAGATGCTAGAGGGTTATTTTTGAATATGTTAAAAACATTTATCAATCTACTCTAAGACAACAAAGTAATTTTGAAGAATGTAATATATTTTTTTTTGAAAAATAATATTACGATTTTTTTTCAATGAAAAAAAATCTAACTTTCTTTCCCTTCTTTTCCTTGTACTAGTAGAGAAGATGCCAAAAAATAAGCTATAAAATGTTGTTGTTTTTCATGTTTTAATATGTTAATGTAAATTATTTCGAAAGATATGTTATATGTTAGTGTTAGAGTTTTTACAATTTTTTTTTTTTTTTAACAGAAACAGAGTATTTTATATATATATATAAAAGGCTGTGCACAGCCATTCAGTACAAAATTTGGGCCATAAATCTGCTTCAAAAGAAGGAAAATTGCAGATTTTACAAGGAGTTTGTCTCTGAAAATCTTTGCTCCTAATTATCCTAAAGTTCCTATTCATTCTACTGGGATATACCCTTACAAACTGGCTACATAACAGAATACAAAAATACATTCAGGAGGAGATAAGTTTAGAGAAACCTGCAAAGAGCATTCCAAAATTTCTGAGAAGATAATCTATCTATAATTCTGCTACAAGAAGGAGGCAGCTTCCATTCTTCCCTGGTTAACCGACGGCGCTTCCTGCATCTGGCTGTACTGAGTCTTGCTAATGAAGACTGAGAGGTCCTCCTTTATGCTATCAACCTTCTCCAATAACTCTATAGTGTTTCTTTCAACATCGTCCAGACGGGACTCCACGCAGGAGAGACGAGAGTGAATATATTTGAACTCCGTGTTTTGTTCCTTGTTCTGATCAACTATGTTGTAGACCGTTGAGTATGTCCTGCAGAGATAGACTTTAACCTCTGATGTAACCTGACTGAGAGTGGCAATCGCTTGCCTGATCCCCTCCATTGAGCTGCGGCGATGGGCTTCTTCAGGCTGTCGAAACGTGAACTCTGTTGCGGAAATGCTGAGCTGCTGAAGGCTAGGGCCGAGCGGAAGACTATTATGTTGATCCATTGCAAGAGAGGGCCTTCGCCCTGCAGCAATAAATGCTGGGGCGTGGGAACTCTAGAGGTAGGTGAGGTGCCACCTGCCTTGGTACTCGCCACTTGTTGGGGAACGCGAGCCCAAACTGCCATATGCCTTCCACGGGACGCTATCCTCCATCCCGAATAATTCAAATTTGAACTCCTTGTTAGGTCGATGAGTGTTATGGCATAATAATTATGGAATGAACTTATGCTTTGAGACATTGTTTTGAAGAAGCTGACCCTTTCCCAAAGTGGTTCCAATATTGGCAAGCTTGTCGGCTGTTGAGTTGAGGCTTCTTAGAACGTGAAAAAAGAGAATGTCGATTGGGAGGGAAAGATTTTCGATCCTTTTTCGGAGATTTTGTCCATTTGCTCCTTTCAAATTGTTATTTTTTTTCATGCTCTGAATTACATGCCTGGAATCGCCAATCACTTGAAGCTTTACTATGTTTAAAGATAAGGCTAGTTCAAGAGAATAATATAGCGCTAACCACTCTGCTTCATTGTTTGTTTGTGCACCTAATCCCCAGCTGAAGTCTGCAACTTTTTTTCCTCCGGGATCAAAAATAATCCCTCCCGCACCTGCCTCCCCGGGGTTTCCTTTGGAAGCCCCATCAAAAAAGATTGTATGTCTTTTTTGGCTTCTCCACCAATTGTTGAAAGTCTGTTTGTCTTTCCTTATCTCCCAGTCTTGTAGCATTGGAGGCAATTTGGACTGAAGTGAACTCTCAGAAGTGAAGGTTTTACACCACTGGTATTCATGCCAACTTAAAGCTTCTTGCTGTTGGATTGTTATCCCTTTTGCCCGTAGGGATTCTGAAGTCAGGGAAATGACTTTGTTGGCTATTCTGTTTTCTGACTTAGCTTTTCCTTCAAAGATCCGTTGATTCCTTTCCAACCATAACTGCCAGCAAATGTTCATTGGAAGAATTTTTAAAATTCTGACTAAGGTTGGTTTCTTCTTCCTGGCGCCCTGGAGGCTATTAGCCCACTTGTCTATCATTTGCTGGATCTGCTTGGGCATTGAGATGGCGTTTGAAAGAGGGCCAAGGACCACCTGCCAGACTTGCTTGGCATAATTACAATCTAAAAAAATGTGTTGGGAATTTTCCTCCGCATTTTGACAAAGATGGCACCTAGAGGGTCCTTCGATTCCCCGATGCTTTAGATTGTCAGCAGTCAATTGTTTATTATGAGCCAGAATCCAGTAAAAATAGTTGATTTTTGGTAGGCTATCGGGATTCCATACCTTCTGCCAAATTTTTTGAGTCGGAGATTGATTTGTGGTGAGCAGATCATATCCAGCCTTGACCGTGTATCTTCCAGCTTTCCCCCATCCTCTGACATCTTTAGTCCTGTCGTTGATTGGAGCTTTCCCATGCAATAGCTGTAGGAAAGCTTTGTAGTTTTCAACAAGATTCTCAGGGGGTTCTATGTTTTTCCAGCCTTTCCACCTCCCTGTTGACGTCCAAGTTGCCATGTCTGACAACTTCTGTATCCCTGAATCTTGAAGCCAAATCTTGGTGTTTTGGATCTCATTGATTTCTCCTAAGGGACGCTCTCCTTTGATACTGTCTTTCCAAATGTTGATTTTCTCCCCATTGCCCGGAATCCAATACAGTTGTTCTTTTATTAGCCCAGTTGAGTCCTGGATTAATCTCCATATTGCTATTCCATTCTTCCTTTTCAAGTTGTTCAAGCATCTTTGCCGAGGTCCTCTGATGTATTTTTTCCTTATAGCTTCCTTCCACCACTCTCTTTTGCCAATTATCATTTTCCAGACTAACTTGGCTCCCAAAGCCTTGCTCATTGTTGTTGGATCTCGTATTCCCAATCCTCCTCTTTTACGCCTTTCTTTTACTGTTTTCCAGTTAACTAAATGAAACTTCTTACCCTGTGTTTTTCCTCCCTGCCATAAAAACTTTCTGATTTCCAGGCAGATTGCATTTGTAACTGATTTGGGAGCCATTAAAATAGCTCCAGCGAAGACAGGGAGTGAAGCAAGCAACGCTTTAATTAATATAACTTTGCTTGAAAGGTTTAACCAGCGAGTCCCCCATGAACCTATTTTGCTTTTGATTTTTTCAAGGATGGGGGTCCAAGAGGACGAGGTTGCTTTTTTTAGGGAGATAGGGATACCCAGATATTTAAAGTGGTTCCAATCAAAACAGGGCTTACAATCCAAGATGTTGGCCAGATTTCTGAGTTGAAGAATATTATAGTTCCAACCATAAATATTGCATTTTTGAATGTTAGTTTTCCCCCCGGATACCCGCAGGAAGATGGATAGAGAGATTTTGAATCGAGAGGCAATTATAGGAGAGGCGATGCCTAGTAAAATAGTGTCATCAGCAAATTGAGCATGGTTTATTGACGTTTTTGGCAATTTCTAATCCAGGGAGAGATCCAGATTCTTGAAGCTTATTTAGAGTTCTGCTGAGGGAGTCTGCCATGATGAAAAAAAGATAAGGGGAGAGAGGGCATCCTTGCCTTAGGCCACGAGACAAGCGAAGGAAGGAGGAAGGTCTGCCATTTATTAGGGGTGCTATCCACGGTGATCCAATGCAAGCTTTTATCCAGCTTATGAACTCTTGCTCAAAACCAAATTTCCTCATAACTGTAAAGAGAAATTCATGTCTAACCCTATCGAAAGCATTTGCCATGTCAAGTTTAATGGCCATACCTGAGTCCTTCCTTTGAATGCTTGAGTGGATGGCTTCTTGCACTAGCAGTATGTTGTCATATATTTGGCGACCTGCGATGAAGCCTCCTTGATTTGGAGAGATAATTCGAGGTAGATGCCCCTTGATTCTGTTAGCAATGACCTTTGTGAGTATTTTGTACGAAGCATTACAAAGCGAGATTGGCCGGTATCGTCCCAGAGAGAGGGGATTTTTGTCTTTGGGAATTAAGGCAATGAAAGAGGAATTAGTAGCTCCCCCTATCCTTTCCCTTTTCCTGGTCCAGTTTAGCATTCGTATGAGGTCTTTTTTTAACCAAAGCCAGCATTTCCTGTAGAAGCTTATTGTGAAACCATCCGGGCCAGGTGCTTTGTCCGGATGAAGTGACCAGATTGCCTTTCTAATCTCGCTTTTGGTGATCTGTTCCATTAGTTTTTTGTTGTCATCCTCTGATATAAGACTGGGGATCTCCTTGCTCATATATTCCATGTCTTCTTGAGACACCACATCGTTGCTATTGTATAGCTTTTCAAAGTGGGCTTTTGCTTCTCTTAAAATAGGATCCTGACCCTCTATTTTCTCTCCATCCTCCTTAGTGATGCTCTCGATGTTGTTCTTCCTGTATCTCTCCTTGCATTGTGCATGGAAAAATTTTGTATTTCTGTCCCCTGCCTTTAGCCGTAAGCTCCGGGCCTTCAGTCTCCATTCTTCCTCCTCTTTTCTGGCTGCCTTCTGAATTTTCTCTTCTATTTCTTTTTCCTCTCTAAGCATGTCTTCGGTGACTGGATTTTGTTCCATTTTGAGCTGAAGACTTCCTAGGTCTTTTTGCAGATTCTCACACTCCTCCCCGGGCTTTATGTAATTCATTTTGGCCCAATTTTTTAAAGTGCTTTTCACCAGTTTTAGTTTTGATTCCCAGATAAACCCTGGTGATCCGGGAATGAATTGCCTCCACACAGCTTTTACCTTCTCCATGCATTCCTCATTTTCAAGCCAGGTTGGATTAAATCTGAAAGGGAGAGGGCCAAGATTCCCAGGAGAAGTAAAAAATAAAGAAATTGGTCTGTGATCTGAGGCTGCCGAGGAGAGGATGTTTGAGTTAGGAAGCTTAGAACCGGAGAGGAAGAGATTGTTAATTAAAAATATGTCAAGTCTGGCTGCTATGTGGTTTGGTCCTATTCTTTTGTTGCTCCATGTGAAGGAACCTTTCTTGGGCTTGATGTCAATAAGATTCCAAGCAGCCAGCAAATCCTCCATTCGTTCTCCATAGGGATCTCTGACTTTCGATCCCCCCTTTCTTTCATCTACTGAAGTGGTGACGTTAAAGTCTCCTGCCAGAATGCATGGGAGTCCAACTAACCTGTGGTTCAGTCCTATTAACTGATCCCAGAACTATTCCTTCTGTCCATAAACAGTGGGGCCATAGATATTTCCTATCCAAAACACCTTATTGCTTGCTATTTCCTCCATTTCAACAAAAATCCAATTTCTATAAACAAATGAGGATTTGCTTTGATACATACCCTTTTCCCACCAGGTGATGATTCCTCCGGAAGCCCCTGAGGAGCTCACAGCTGTTCCTTCTCCACTAGGCCAAATTTTTTTCATGAGTTTGAGACTTTCTTCCTCTTGCATTTTTGTCTCCTGGATCAGAAGAATTGAGAACTTTTCCATTCTTTTTATTCTTTTTATTGCTTCTGCTTTTTGACGTCCTCCTAATCCTCTGCAGTTCCAGGAGACTATTTTCATTATTTCTTTGATGGTTGAGGACCTGCTCTGTCCTTTCTTTCCTCTTGTACTACTTGCTGCTGTTTCCCATTTGAGATTATCCTTACATGCTGATCCAGGCTGGTTTGTTTACCCGCCGCCTTTTCTCTGGCTGCTTCTTGTTCTCTTATTACTTTATTGTATCTTCTTCCTCTTTTCGCCGTAGGTTCCTGCTCCTCTTCTTTGCTCTCTGAGGTTTCTTCCTGAAATAGCTTCGCTTTGGCCCTTGTTATTGACCCTCCTGAGTTTAATGTAGAATCTTTTCCTACTACTGGAGACTGATGTGCAGCAATGTACGCTTCCTCATTTCTGGTATCCGTTTCCTCTTCTTCTTGAACCTGTTCTGCTTGCTTCTCTTTCTCCTGCTCCTCTTCTTCATCTTCTATTGTCATAACTTGGAACTTGTTTGTTTTTTCTGCCTTTTTCACTGGGGTTTTGGATGCTGGGTTGGTTTTACTCCCTTTTTTCCTTGTGACTTCATTCCATTCCCCTCCTTGGGTTTCCTCTTCTTCTGATGTTTTCCTTTTTGGGCACAATCTAGCGAAGTGACCATATTCATGGCAAGCCTTACATTTGAATGGTATTTGCTCATAATCAACTGTTTGTCTGTGGCTCCATCCGTCCATAGATAAATTTATTGCTTCTGGAAGCCCCTTTTCCAGATCGACTTCTACACATATTCTTGCACATGAAAACATTGGAGGTTTTGGTTCAAATTTATCAATATATTTTCCCAATGAGTTCCCTATGGCTCGAAGATCCTCGTCATTCCAGCAATGCAGAGGAAGGTGAGGTAGTTTTACCCAAACTGGAACCGCTGAAGGAATATCATTCTCTGGGTCAAACCCGAGATCCCATTTGTTTAGATACATTCCTCTTGGCCCCATAAAGTAGGGGCCATTCCTGAAGATTAAATCTCTGTCCTCCTTCTTTTCGAAGTAAAAAACGAAGAACCCTTTACCGCAAAAAATTTGTTGCACTTCCCCTTGAATTAAAGGCCGCCAGCTTTTGTTGAGCCACGTTTCTATTGAGTGGGGCGATGGCCATAAGCCTGTAAAATGTCCAACCAAACCCTTATCTGCTAGAGCCACGGCCTTTCGTTTTGATGCAGTCGAAGACAGCTTTACTTCTGGTTCCTCTCCTTTTTTCACAAACTTGGATTCTTTTGCTGCGGCAGCTCTAGGGTTAGCTGGTTGGGAAGCAACCAGAGATTTGAAACGTTCCGAAATGATGAATCGAGCTTCATCCGAAGCCTCCTGCCCCGGATCCGGGGGCGAATCCATGCCTTGAGAAACCCTACTTTCAGAAACCCTCAAGCGCTCAGCATCTCAGAGCTCAGCTTCCGTTTCTATTTTGCATGTATAGTGCAAATTAGAATGAACGTTACAATTTGTTTTTAATAATACCTATATAACTCTTTTTTTAAGTTATTGGTTTAAATTCTAAAAGATAAAATCTATGGGTTTTTTTAATTTTAATTTTAGGGGTCACACACCAATTTGATGAGTTTGTGTTTTATTTGACATACTTTATTCATTGTTGAAGTTTTCTCTTAATGTATTATAGGTATTTTAATTATTTGTTAAAGTTTTCTCTTATGGGTATTTTAGTAAATGCTTTATGTATACTTTTCAATATGTATAAATATGTTAAAATAATTTAGAAAAATTTATTGGTTTTTTTTTTCAATGTATTATTATTTTTTTTTATGAATATATGTATTTTTATGAATACATGTAATGTATTATTATTTTTTTTATGAATATATGTATTTTTGTTGTTGTAATGTATTATTATTTTTTTTCTGAATACATGTAATGTATAATTTTTTTTTATGAATACATGTAATGTATTTTTTTTTTATGAATACATGTATTTTTGTTGTTGTAATGTATTTTTTTTTTATGAATACATGTATTTTTTGGTATATATTTTTTTTGTTTAATTTTTAATTTGTTTATAATTTTAGATGGACTATAAAATATATTAAAAGTCTTGTGTAGAGTGTTGTTAAAGGAATATTATGAAAAATTGTCTAGAAACAATTTTCTAACTCGGTATCTTGACACATGTGCCTTCGCTGTAGCAGAGAACTAGAACGTCATTGCGCTAGTAGTGGAGGGAGGTAACTTCCAGAGAATCCGTCCCAATACACCCCAAGTCGAGTGGTCGGCCGCGTATATACAAGGTTTTTAAAGTGGTCTAACGAGGGTCGCCCCTTTGTTAATGCTCTACATGAGCAGCCTAGGAACTAGTTTGCATTACCCTTAACGCCTACTTAGTAACTCCTATATCCCAAAACCCATAACTATTATAACTTTTAAATGCTACTACTCTTAACCCTTGACCCCTATGCTACTACTACTCTTAAATGTCAAGTATTAACACAATCATTATAAACCTTTATCTTATAATTCATATAACCCATAGCTTCTATAATCCTTCAATAATAATCCTTAAACCATATCACTCCTTATCCCTATCGTAAAATTAACAACCCTTAACCATTTTAAATCCGAAGAACATATAAATCATAATCCCGTGTACATGTAACTTACATAATATCTATCACTCCTAACAATTATAACACTCAGCACTTATAATCAATTATATTTAACCAATATGTATAGCCTAAAATTTGATCAAATATCCCATAACCCCATATCTATTAATTAATATAACATTTAACCACTTTAATACTTAGCATCCATCACCGCTAACTTCATATATCCCTTAGGAATTATAACTCTTTTACCCCTACCCACTATAACCTCTAACACTAACAGTCATGAATCTCGATCAATCATAACTCCTATGATCTTTATGAATTATAACCCGTAAAAACTAACATTAATAGCTATAATACATATATGCCCTAGCCTTGACCCTTAATAAATCTCTCTTGTAGATTAGAAAACACGAACCATAACTTTTCAAACCCTTAAACAAAAATCATTACAACTCATAACCCTTAATCAATATCATCCCTAACTAACCCTTGTAACACTAACACCTAATTTATATCACCATTATACCCTATAACCCTTACCTGCAATAACCTCTATCTAATAGCTCTTGTAACCCATACCTCTTATAATCGTATCCCTTATTACCTAAAACTAATACCTCACATAACCCCTAATCTATATAGCCCCTATATCGCGACACATATAATTATGAACTCCAATAGTCTTGAATTTGTGACCATTATATCTCAATCTCCCCAACCTTGACCACTATAATATCTAAACAATACAGCCCCTAATCCATATTACCACTAACCATTATGACTCTTAGCGAACCCTTAACAACAATAATCTTTATCTAGTAACCCTATAACCCATAAGTCTTATAATATCATCTCTTAATACCAAAAACTAATACCTCACATAACCCCTAGTCTATATATCGCTTACATCATGACACGTATAATTCCTAACCCCTATAGTCAAGAATATGTGATCCCTATATCCCAACCCCTCAAGCCTCAACCATTATAATCCTTTAACACTAAAACCCTTAATCCATATTACCACTAACCATTATGACTCCCAACCCCATATAAATCTTAATAATTATAGCCCGTATAAACCTTAAATATTAAAAAATATTGAGTATAACCTTATCCCTAATACTTAAATATCCAATCATCTGTGTTATAACCCCAACCCCTTAGACCTAACTGTTATGAATCATATCCCAACAACAATTAACCCATATAGTGTATAACTTTTATTATTGCAGATCCTTGATCCTTATGAGACTTAATCCATATCAAACCTAACCCCTTACCTTAAGCACCTAAACCCTATGGATTTTATAGATGCTAATTTCTATCATCCATTAACCCATATTCCTAAAACCATTATCCCATATAAACCCTAATCTATAATCCCTAGTATCGTTAATATGTAAGCATTATAACCCCAAAACAATGACCCTGTAACCCATAAATCATATAACTCTTTATTCCCAATCCTTATACTCTAACTTGTATAACCTTTAACCCTTCTAAACTCTTACTCTCAACTACTTACATCTATAAACCCTAACTAGTGACCCCTATAACCTATAATCATTAAACCTTATACCCTCATGTTCTTAAAACGAAAACCCTTAACTCTTAAAACCCTTATCCTTAATTATTTATAATTCCTAACTTTTATCACTCTTAACCTCTATAATTGTTAATAATTATAATCCCCTAGCACCTATAACACTTAACATATGACACAAAAAAAAAAAAAAAAATTGTAAATCATTATTCCATAACTCTTAGTAACCTTAACCCTTGTAGCCCTTAATTCAAAACCCTTATCACTCATAACCATTAATCCACATACCCTAACCAATATAACCATTAACCTCTGCAACCTTTACCCCATATTATCATTGATCCATACAATTATTAACCACTAATCCTTAACCCCTTAAAAGTCTTGATGTTTAACTAATTTAACCATTACATAATAAGTCAAATATTCCCTAACCCTTAGGCTTTAATCCTTAACAACCCTAAACTTTATCCTCGATCTCCTACCCTTAAACCATATAATACCTAGCCACTATAAACCAAAATTAATAGTTATTATGACCCTTAACCGTTATCTACCTTTACCCTTATTGTATAATCCTTGACCCCTAAAACTTATAAAACTTAACCATTATAACCTATATCCCTTACCATAAACCTTATAATTTCTAACTGATAACCCATATAACCCATTTATATCATAATCACTAACTCATATAACTCATAATCATATCACCTCTAATCCTTCATACTTGCCACCCTACTACTATCATGTAACTCTTCATATCTATAACCCTTAAACCCTAGAATATATAAGTTTCCCAAAATGCTAACTACTAATAATTATAACCCTCAACACCTAACATATTAAACCCTTACTCCTTCAACCCTACTCCTTACACCCTTCCCTTAACCCCTTACCCTTATAAAACATAGCCCATACCCTTATAACATCTAGCATGTATAGCTCTTAATTGATTACTACATGTATCGCTTGTAACACATATACTCTATAATACATAACAATTATAACCCTTAATCCATATAAATCCTCACTCATAACCTCTACCCATTATAACTCTTAATCAACAACCCATATAACACCTAACACTTAACCTCAAAGTTATAACCCCCATCCACTAACCCTCATAACGGATAACCTTCATAATAACCAATACAACCCTAAACCCTAAATTCTAACAATTATAACCCTTAATTTATATCACTCCCAACCATTAACCCATATAGATTATAACCATTATAACCCGTGACCTTTGAAATTATTAACCCTTAACTACTATATCCCCTAACTTATAATATCCCGAATACTTTACGCTTTACTATTACAAAACATTAATAAGTATAACACTTAATCCTCTATCACCCCTATTACCTATCCCTCAAACATGTAACATGTAATCCATACCCCCCAACACGAATTCATGATAGTCTCTAACACTTACCATTTTAAGACATAGAATATATAAGTTGTAACCCCTTAGATCATACACATTTAACTCTTATAACAATTTATCGTAATAACCCTTAACCTATATCAACTTTATTGCCCATATAACCCCCACATTTAGTTATCACACCATCAATATTACCTAACCCAAAACCTAAACCCATATAGCATATAATCCCTCTCATATAACATCTAACCCCTAATAGTCATAATTCATAAACATTTTCAAACCTAACCCCTAACCTCCATAAAAGTTAACCCCTATAACTCCCAATCATTATAAACCCTAACCATACAACCCTTATTCTCCAACCCCTAAGTAAATTAATGACTAATAAGTTAGCCTTACAAAACCTAACCCTTCTAATTATTATCCATTGCATATCCCTATACTACTATAACCCCTAACAAGTAACATATATAAATAACTAACATAGAAAATCACCCACCATATCAGTGTTAACGGCTCTCATGCCAGACCCCTAACACAAAAATAATTAATTTGTATAACCCTTAGCTAATAACCCTAAACATCTATTTATTTAAAATCTTACCATGCTATCTTTACCTTTAACTGCTATAACTTCTAACACATAACCCATGTTGCCTTGCCCCTACCACATCCACACCTTACGAATAATCCTTGAATATTACAACCACTCATCCTTAGCCACCACAAACCATAACTAGTGACACATACTTCAGATAACCATTTAACCCCTAATGCCCTTAAATTGTATCACCCTAAACAATAACCCTTAACCCCGAACCCTTATAACCCCTAACATATATACCTCTTAACTCAAATTTACCTCTATCACCTTTAAATAAAATAAGATATGAGCCCCTAAAATTTATAAACCTTGACACCCTAACTTGTATAACTCTTATCATCTAACTTTATAACCCTAAACCCTACAAATTTTAGCCCTATACACCCTAATTGTTATAACCCCTAAGTCTTAAAATAATTAACCCTATACATTAACCATTATAAACCCTAACCACTATGTGACTTAACCAATAACCCTCATTACTCATAACTGATATAAACATAAACCCATACAACCCTAAATGTGTAACTTATATAATCCCTAACCTTTGTACACCATAATCATTATAATGCATAAACATTAATCTATAATATTCAAAATGTAAGCTATATAATTCCTAAATATTACTACCCTTAACTAATAACCAATAATAATAAATCCTAACAAGTAAACCTTATAAACCTTAGCCCATTTAAACTGTAACCATCTTTAACCCATGTTTCATACCCACAAACCCTAACCCTCAAACATATAACAGCTAAACCTTAAATCTCAACTAATATATCCATTGTAACCCATAGCCTTAAGTAATTTCTAATACATACAACCCATACCTTATCTCTCCTTTGTACACCATATTACCTAACCCCTAACTAGTAACCACTATAATTTATTAACCATGTAATTAATATTACCATTTAACACATAATCCAAATAATCCCAACCCGCAATTCATAACCATTATAACCCTTAATAAGTTGTATAACCTATAGCAACCAACCCCTCACTCATATAACTGCTAAAAAATAATACATGTAACCTATGTGGTAACCTCTAACCCTTTTAACAATTTGAACTCTAATCAATATAAACCCCAAGTAGTAAACCTAATTATAACTTAGAACTTATATAATTCTTAATAGATATCATCCCCGCCCCAAAAAAACCATAAATCTATAGCGTGGAACCGTAACCCTTAATGATTATAACCCATTACTAGAAAAAATATAAATTATAACCCCTACCACTCCTACCTCTCAAAACACTCAACACTAATTATTATCGCCCAACCCTTATCTTTATGATACAACCCTTGTAAACCCTAACCCTTATTATCCCCCATACTTATTATCCATATTATGCCTATCAATTATAACATTTAATCATATAATCCTTAATACCTACCAACTATATATCTTAATCCCTATTGTAATCAAATCCTAACCATTGTCGTTGACAACCTATTTCTTATATAAATTATAGCTACTTTATATAAACCCTAACCCCTAAAAGTCAATAAACATTATAACTCTTAACAACTATATCTTAAAATTCATATTATCAACATCAAACCCCAACCCATATAAAGCATAAGTAATATAACTCCCAACCATTCTAAACCTTAAACCATATCCATTATAACTAATAATAGATAACCTCTAATTATCCATATAAACACTAACCATAAAAACCATTAATCACTTAAGCAGTATAACCACTAATGTATGAAAAATATAACCATGTCCCTTATAACCCATAACCCACAAACAATAAAACACTTGTCTTAAGGAGCACCTATGAAGACATAATGGTTAAGAACATGTGTTATCTCCGTGGAGGTCACATTAGAGCAAATTTGGGGTCTAAAATGGGCCTCATAAGAATACGATCCACTTTGTAAGAAAATGAGTAACCTCATAAGAAAAAGATCCATTGAATTCAAGAACCAATAGAAATTCAAGAAAAGAGTCGACCATAATGGTTGACATGACATATTTGACATTAAAAAAACTACTTTTTTAATTCGTATTTTCAACATATCTTCCTGTCATTTTACTCAAATTTTGATAGGGAACACTTCTTGGATGCGGAATCAAATTCTGCATCTAACGAGTGTACCCACATTGCATATTTTTTATGTACCCCACGCCACGAAAAATGAGAAATACATTAAAAAAAAAACGTGTTACATTGAAAATAACATGTTTTTTATGTATTTCTCGTTTTTCGTGGGGTGGGGTACCTCAAAAGTATGCAGTGTGGGTACTCTTTAGCTGCAGAATTTAATTCCACATCTAACAAGTGCTCCTGCTCAAAATTTGAGTAAATGACAGAAATATATATTGAAAATACCAAGAAAAAATGTAGGTTTTTCTCTTTTCCTCCAAAATTCATCAATATTATTTTATTATTTTCCTGACGAAGCCCATTTTAGACCTCAAATTTTCTCTAATGCAGGTTCAAAACCAGTGGGAGTAGGGTTGCTCATTGGCCCGTGTTGAACTTTGGTTGTCATTGATGTCAACTAATGTCAAAGAGGAAGTCAATTGATGTCAAAGAGGAATTTGTATTCTTATGCCAGTATCAAGAAGTATATGGAAGCCACTTTGAAGAAGTATATGCGCAAGCAATATGAAAGAAGTATATGGATACCATAATGAAGAAGCATATCCAGAATTGCATTCAATATGTTCATAGGTACATCCTGCATATTTAGTTTAAAGAAATACATAAGGAATACATCTAGTACATCTGGTACATGAGCAAGTCTCAAGTCCATCCAGGCATAGTCCTTCAAGGTAATAGTTAAAGAGTGGTTGGACAAAAACTTGAAGAGTGCGCAAACAAGATAAAGAGTTCATTGGACAAAGATTTGAGTGTGCAAGCAAGTCAAAGAGTTTATTGGACGAAGGTTCAAGTGCGCAAGCATCTTGCCACAAGAAATGGTTGTACAGTTATGCAAGTGTTGAAAGCGCGCAAGACTTAATAATCAAAAGAATCTTTCAATTGTTGAAGCGCACACAAGTACTAAGAAGGGTGTAGCGGTTGATGATGGTATATGCGTAAATTCCACTGGAAATGGTACATCAAGGGTGCAATACCACACCGCAAGGGTTAAAGTCCCACCGAGTCAAGGACCATATATGTGCAAGACCCATAAGAGATGACACATCAGTAGCGCAAAAGATGACAAGTGGTAGAAGCATAAACCATGAAGCAAAGAAGAAGGAAAGCCACAACCAACTTGTGGACATACAATCTGTGCAGGACATGTATAAATAAGAAGAAAGTTGGAGATTTGAAGTAAGCTTGAAAGATGAAGATATTGTAAGTGGAAAGCTGGAAAATACAGATTTATAGCTTTGGGGGCATTAAGGGATCATGGAACCAGAAGAGCATGATCTAAACAAAGAGTCAAGTGTGGACAAGCAAAGAAATGGAATAGCTGACAGTGCACAGAATAATGTTGTGAATCTGTGATAGTTATGCAAAGACAGAGAGGCAGAATTGAAGTGTGTGAGGACAGAATGGCAGTATCGCAAACAACACACAGACAATCACAGATGATCTAAGACAAAAGCACAGAGACAGATATGAAGTATATCCGAAGATGCACGAAGTGAAGAAGAGTAACCGATGCACGAAGATTGAGTTGATGTGTGCAAAGTAAAGCAGCCCATCAAATGGACAAAGACAAAATAGCAGTAGAATCAAGGATGTGCGTCATGATGAGGATGATCTAAGACAAGTAAATTAAACAAAAAGGAGGAATCATATAATGCATAGCAGGCCGCAGATTGTCTGAAAGACTGTGGCACATCATCAAAACGGACATATCTCAAAAGGTGCGCAGTTCCATCTAATACTAATGCAAGATATCATAACAACAAGTTACCAGTGATGCAAAGTATCAATTGAAGAGTGCAATGCACAGTTGCAGAACGGAATATTGAATGTTGGGGCAAACTGCAAAATTTGAAGCAGCACATAGTATATGAAGTGCAACATTAGTTAAAGTGAAGTGTTGAGTGGAATGAGAATTCAAGTGGTGTAT
Organism: Larix kaempferi; assembly: GCA_027924585.1. Lineage (NCBI taxonomy): Eukaryota > Viridiplantae > Streptophyta > Pinopsida > Pinales > Pinaceae > Larix > Larix kaempferi. Next base: position 30,415,222 of record BSBM01000753.1, on the reverse strand, counting down.
GCAGAAAAGTGACAGCAATACTACAACATATAGAAGGTGTGCACAGTAGAACGAACATCAAAAGATATGAATTGTGCGCAAATCAGAAGTGTAGTAAGGAAATATATAATTTTTGAATATATGAACAGCAAGATGAGGCAACGAGCAGGGGGTTTTAGCCTCCTTCTAGTTGGTGCTGGAGAACTCAGGGAGTTGTAGCTTCCTTCAGGTCGGTGCCTGTAAAACCAAGGGTTCGGTGCCTCCTTCAAGTCGGTGCTAGTAAACTAAGGAAGGCAGTGCTTCCTCAAATGCAATATTTTCGTTATAAAATAGCATTCTATGGTTTTCTCCTAGTTGGGATTCCACATAAAAATTCAGTGTGTTCTATGTTCTGTGTTTTGGTGAATATGTGGATGAATGTTTTATTTATGATGGATGCATAATCAATGATCAATATTAAGTTCAGATTAATCTGTTAAGAAGGTAAAAATTGTTCATAACTGCGCTAATATTGATTCATCCTCCCTCTTAGTATTAAATAGATTCCAACAATTGGTATCAGAGAAGGTGTCTTTAGTAACAGCTTAACATCTAGAAGATAGATCCATGCGCAGAAATGGACAAGCAGGAAAATCTCTCCACCAATAGAGCACCAAGGTTTGATGGAACCAACTATACCTTATGGAGGGTCGGGATGGAATTTTATTTGCAATCTCTAGGAGATGATGTTTGGTAGTCCATTGTGGATGGTTACAATGTCCCAGCAGTCGCATCAAGTAATCTAGCTAAAAGGAGACTTTATGAATCCAATGCAAGAGCCAAAAACACACTAGTGTTTGGATTGACATACACTGAATTTATCAAAGTCATGCATTGCACCTCAGCCAAGGATGTATGCGATAAGCTCAAAGGTGTCTATGAAGGTGACAAGAAGGTAAAGACGGAAAGCTGCATAATTACTCTGTGTTGTTTGAATCTCTGAAAATGAAAGATGAAGAAAATACTACATCTTACTTCTTGCGAGTTGATGAGATAGTTAACACTATCAAGAGTCCGGGAGTTACTATGGAAGAAGAATCAGTAGTACATAAGATATTAAGAACACTACCTTCAAGATTTGATGGAAAAATATCTATGTTAGAAGATAGAGCCAATCTTGAATATCTGAAGGACGAGCTTCAAGGGATCTTAACTGCATACGAAATGAGGACCAAGAAATAAAATCCCATCAGGAAAGAAGCAGCCTTTAAAGCCACTGGAAAGGCTAAGCATGATCATGACAAGGACTCTTGCAATGAATCAAATGATGAGGAGTCAAAATTCATAAGAAAACTTAAAAGAAGACGAGGTAAGTACAAAAACAAGCTTCCCTTCAAATGTTTCAAATGTGCAGGAATAGGCCATTTTGATTCTAAGTGTCCTTACAGAGAAGATGGAGATAGTGACAGCGAGGAATAACCTAACTTCCATGCTACGCATACTCGGCAAAAACCAGAAAATAAAAGGAGGATTCCAAAATAGAGGAAGAGTCTGTATACTAAGGAAGACAGCAATGTGTCTGAAGAAAGTGACTGCGACAAAAAGCCAAAAGAGGTATTATTCATGGCTTTTGTGGAAGAAGAAATCAATAATGAAAAGAAGCGTTGTTCGACAGTCAAGAAGAATACTACAATTGTGCAAAGCAAACCAGGATCACTAGATAAATACTTCTTTAGTGGGTCCTTCAATACACCTCCAAAGATAGTTGCAAAAGCTAAAACTAATCGTCAATATGAAGAAGAAGAAGTTGCAGAAGTTGATTGGGAAGGTGAATTTATCAGCGCTTTAGATGAATTGAAGAAGTCAAGAAAGAAGAGAAAGCTCTTGCAGGAATGTAAGGACCTCACCAGGTCCTCAGTTTAAATTAAATGGAATTTAATAGTTTGAAAAGTTTGAAAGGTTAGCATGTTTCATGTTTTGTAAAATTTACTTCTAACATAGATTTAACATAGATTTTGCATGTCTAACCAGTAAAAATCAAATACTAACTTCCATAACAATCATAATTTCTTAGGAGTTCTATGTATATTTATTTTCAACAGTTTACATATTTTATATCATTTTGTAAATGAAAATATTGAATTTACATACAAGTAAAATACATGTAGGTTAGCTGCAGAAAACTCAACCCGCCAAAACAAGTTTGCCACCCTGCCAACAAGGAAAGTCTCGCCGACTTCCTAGCTCCAAGAATTTCTTCTTGGACCCCCGAGCCCAAAACTTGAGTACAACCCGTCCAACCAGTTCAGTATTTCCCTCAAAAATATAAGAAAACATGCCTCCTCTGTTGTTTCTCCATCCTCCTTCCATTCCTCCAAACATTCAGTTGTCCCCCTCCTCGAAGACTCCCTTCCCATCAATTTCTCATTCCTCCATAGTGTTCACTTTTCCCTCCTCTCAGCAACCCCCTTTCTTTCCTTCTTCACCCTCTCTAAAATACCCCTTTCATCCTACTCATGCCTTCGAGCTTACTCTGCCACTCCCGTCAACTCAATCCAAAACCCCAAACATTTATTTCATCATAATAAAATAATATATCTTTACGTACATATTTGCTCGAGCAGTTAAATGAAATAAATGTCAATTAATTTAGTTGGGTGAGTGGGTTGCACATATATTAATAACTCTTTGATAGGCTTACTTGGGATTTTTAAGAGACGATGGGTTAATTACTAGTCCCACTCACTATTTTGACATCAATTACGTTTAAATAAAATAACAATTTAATAGTTATTAGTGTTGACTTTTCAAGTTGGTTTTGGTGAGAGTCTTAATGTATTATCCATCCGAATATAATACTTTAATTGGTAATTAATCAATAACAAAACTGTTTGATCCAATTAACTATTCAAATAGTCATTTTTAACTTTTCTCAAATGCTTTGATTTATCCCCTTTTTTATAATTATTTTACTCATTAATACTTATAATATTTGAGTTGATCCACTATGCTTTATAATAATAAAGGACAATTTTGTTATTATTAACATTAATTGAAAATAATAATAACCATATAATTATAATATTAATATTAATAATTAGTGTTTAATTATTAATAATGATATCTATTTGTTTATCCGACAAGTACCCAAATACCAACACAATGTTATTTCTTTATAAACAAGCACCCCTTAAGGGTTTTGAACAATCATGATAACGATTAAACAGTATAAGTCTTTTGACGTAGTATGGAACAGTATTTATGTTTTATTCACGATAATTTCCATACCACAATTCTAAATGATGATACTTAACCAATTGCTTATTACAATGTTCACATATACTTAACAACTTAAATGTTCACTATCTTTATTGGATCATCGTGCAATTAACTTAGTTATTAATAACAACTTATACAATTATTTAACATGTTCAGTATTCATATATTGATACTAGCATACATATGCAAAGTGTGCATGTGTGGCCAGTATATGCACAGGTCGGATGTATACTATAAGCAACATTATCTTGCATAAGCTTACTTGCTAACTAATAATAATAATCGTCCGTGTAGGTAGAACGAGCATACATATAACCTAATTACTTTCGCATTATTAGTTTTTGTAAGAGTTATCCATTTAAGGTTTTATTTCATTATCTTTATGTTCACATTAGTTTAATTAATCAATTACAAGGAAGGGTACCTACCACCACTAACTCAGGTCATAATAATCTATGACACAAATGTATTATATTGAGTTACAACACAAGAATCAAACAGAGGTTTCAACACACACACAGTTAGTTAAGTTCCCTCTAAAACATCCAAGATGTTCCTATCTACCTACCTCCTTCTACCTAATTCACATCTAACTTCCACATCATATCCTTCCTCTGTTGGACTACCATGAAGTGTCAACTACATCGACCAAGCTTCCCCAGCAGGAAACCACCAGTGATCATCACACACCTTGGGGAGCGCGCAGTAGCACAACCCTCCCATGACTCCGGGTTTCGGGGATAAACGGTGGGTAATGCCTCCACCCCCCTTAATGGAACAAGGGACTATGTCTACATCGACATAGTGACTGTGTTGCGACTGTTGTACTCAAGTTTTGTCATCGAATAACCAAGTTGGGCGATTGAGTTTCCTGAAACCCTACACCTGCCCACACATCATGATAATAACACAATAATCATGCTAAACAATAATGCATCACTTGCATACCATTTTCTTTCGGAATCCATGTCCCAGTGGTACTCCCACCTCGTAGGACTCAGCTATCACTTAGCTCTTTTAACCTGTGGGTTAGTCTCCAATCACAAGATTGAGAATATCGAGCAATCATTGACATGTATATACATTTCATTACTAATGAACAATAATGAAAAGTCATTTTCCTATGGAACATGCACCTGATATCATATCCATCCATTCACATATAAATTTGACTTGGTATCCACGTACCCATCATTTATTAAATTGCATTTTAGAGACATAATCAAAACATGAACATAATTCATCATATTAACATCACACTCATATATGTAAATGCCGAAAAATAATAGATCCATATGTCCACAGTGTAATCAAACTGACAAAGTTACTCACTAAGAAGGAAACACATTGGGAAATGGTGGTTCAAGTGGTAAAGCCAAAACAGGGCATTACAAGGAACAACTGTCAAAATTCAAAGAATAGGTCAAGCAGGAAAAAGAGGTTCAAGAATCTCATGAAAAACAAGTCAATGAAAAAGTGTTGGATTACGAGAAACAATTGAACTGCACAGTTGACAAGATCAAGATACTTAAATAAGAAAGATCAATGTTGAATACTTCTTTGGAAGAATTGGCGCATAAAAATAAGATGCTGACAAATCAACTTGAGTTGAAGGACAGAGAGATATCTCGTTTGGAATATAAATTGATTGAGATAAAAGGAAAGAAATAAGCGCATATCACAAGTGATACTCCAATTTTTGCACATTGTCGAAGTGACTAGGTTGAATCTCAAGAATAAGTGTTGAAAAAATTCAAAGGTAGCACATATATTCTGAACAAGATTCTAAATGATCAAAGAACATCAGAAGACAAGTCTGGACTTGGTTATGAGAAAACACCGAGGAAGGTTTACAACAATGAACATTGTTCAAGTCAATTGAATTCGTTCAGGTATGAAAATTCCTTCAATGATTACAACTCTTTTCATTACACTAATCAATGAAGAATCAATAGAATGAAGTGTGCTAGGTGAAATCCCATTGGTCATATTTCAAAGTATTGTCAAACTGTGAGATGCTATGCATGTAATGGTTTTGGACATAAGGCTTTGTACTTTCGAAGAGTATTAAACTCTCCTGGTCAAAATGTGTTGTGCAAAAGCAATAATAATGGAAGGATTCATAGGAAAGACCGCCAAGCGCAGAATAAGCACGAAAGTGCGCATATGAAAACATGGGTAAGGAAATCTCCTCAAAAATGCGCAGAAGAAGCAGACAATCCAATTACATCTAAAGGAGCAAGCAATCGCTACCCCTCTTGTTGATCTCAAGAAGATTAAGTGAAACCCTTGAATTCAACACGATGCATCTTAGGAATTCAAGGAGTACATTAGTGAAGATTATAGTTTCAAGGTGTTTGTCAAAGTTGCAAAAGGTTATATGTGTTAAGTTAGATTGTCGCAGAAAATAGCTACAGTATTTCAGATAAGCTAAGATGTGTGCATGTATATATATTCAGTTAGTTGTTGAGTTATGTTGAAGACAAAGCATCACACAAAAGGCACATACATACGATGGAAATAAAGGAAAAATACAAACAGATGATACTATGAAGTAAAACATGTGTTTGCACAGAAACATAAATACATAATCATATTTTGTATTATATTCAAAATCTGTGTTTTTACAAAATGCGTGATTCATCTACAAAGTGAACATCAAAACAGATTTCATACCGAGGCCAAAAAGGCGAGTTCAAGAAAACTGTTGAAGATGTATTGGGAAAAATTGAGAATCAAAGAATAATCTAAGGCCACAATTCAAGGTCTAACTCTGTGTCTGGTTGATGTGTGAGTCGAAGCTCCAAATCCATTGGAACCAACGCGTTACACTCAGAGGTTGGGTGCAAAGGAATAAGTTGCAGAGTTGCAGACGATAACTGTCTAGAATGCTCAGACCAAACTGAAGACAGCCATCCAGAATTTGTTGTTGTTTTCGCTGTAGGATGTCAACCCGGCTGTTCAGACTAGTCAATTGTTCAGCGTGGCTCTAGTTCACCTGCGACTGGGCATACTGGTGATTAAATTCCGATTCCTCCATTCGGCCCTGCCAATTTCCCATAGTAAAATCAAATTGCTGGGATTGGACAGCAATACGCACATTGTCAAGGGAATCGTTCATCCTTTTGTAGAAGGAATCCATGGCCAAGAAAAATGTGAAATCGACAGGCAATGCAATGCAAAGAAAAATGGAAGTAAAGAAAAAGGTGATGAACCAGACATTTCGCAAACCTCTTATAGAAGTGAATGGAAGATTTTTGTGTGCATGGAATTAAGTTGAAGAGATGTGCATTCAATACTGCGTGAGTCGAAGAAGGTGATGGAGTCACCAAAAGTAAATGTTGGAGTTAATGAATTTGGGAAGAAGTACAAAAACTGGAAATCCAATTCATTGCTCTATGGGACAAATGATGTTTCCCCAAAAGCTCAAGTACAATCATGACACGTCAAAAGGTGCCACACGAATGGTGAATCATATCATTTTATTATCGAGTTGGCTGATAGGTGGAAATACGTGCCAAATATTTGGTTGTCATGGCAAGGGATGCGAGGTCATTAAAGGAAATGAGGCTTGGATACAGGACAATAAATACAACGAATGGAATAGTCAGACGCAAAAACAAATCAACAGGAAAAACATACTATGCAATTGGCACAACGGGAAGATTGCATGAAGATCGACACAAGGAATGATGAAGAGTTGACGACAAGAACAGAAGATCAAGATACAAAAGGCATATAAAAACTGTACAAAGGAATAGTATCTGAAATGGATATGAAAACAAAATACAGATTCCAGGGTATTAGCACAAATATTTTAGTGAAAGAACATAACAGGAATACAAGGGGATTTATCCTTGTGAGCAGTGAATGAAGACCAACGCAAAACGAAAGAAATGAGAACCTATAATTGCGCAGAAATGGCACCTCTTTGCCATTGATGTCAAAGGGGGAGAAAGATCATGAAGATGAGCATGCAAAGTATGAAGCTTGGCACATAGAGAATTAAGCTGATCATGCAGCAACATAGTGAGAAGGAGCATGAAGTTGATCATGAAGCATGGAGAAGCGAAGTTGAGAAAGAGCATGAATCCAATCATTAAAGGAGCCTGAAGTTGATCATAAAGAATATAGGAGCGCAGTGAGAATGATCATGAACCATGCAGTCTGCAGAAAGCAGAAAAGGAAGTAACAGCAAAATGCATAGATACCAAAGGTTCAAAAATGAAGTAACAACAGAATGCGCAGATGTCAAAGGTTCAAAAAGGAAGTAACAGCAAAATGCGCAAATGACAAAGGATAAAACTAGCAAATAATACATGGGGATTACTGCGACAAGCACAAATGAGCATACAGACTTCAGAAGATGATTATGCACAGCTTCATAAAGTGTTGACATCAATGTCAAAGGGAGAGATTGATGAAATTTGGTTGTCATTGATGTCAACTAATGTTGAAGAGGAAGTTAACTAATGTCAAAGAGGAATCAGTATTCCTATGCCAGTATCAAGAAGTATATGGAATCCACTTTGAAGAAGTATATGCGCAGGCAAGATGAAAGAAGTATATGGATACCATAATGAAGAAGCATATCTAGAAGTGCATTCAGTATGTTCAAAGGTACATCATGCATGTCTAGTTTAAAGAAGTGCATAAGAAATACATCCAGTACATGTGGTACATGAGCAAGTGTCAAGTCCATCCAGTCATAGGCCTTCAAGGTAATAGCTAAAGAGTGGTTGGAAAAAAGATTGAAGAGTGTGGAAGCAAGTCAAAGAGTTCATTGGAGAAAGATTCGAGTGTGCAAGCAAGTCAAAGAGTTGATTGGACAAAAGTTCAATTGCGCAAGAAACTTGCAACAAGAAATGGATGAACAATTATGCAAGTCCTGAAAGTGAGCAAAACTCACCAATCAAAAGAATATTGAAGTTGTTGAAGCATGCACAAGTACCAAGAAGGGTGTAACAGTTGATGATGGTATATGCGCAAATTCCACAAGCAATGGTACATCAAGGGCGCAATACCACACCGCAAGCGTTAAATTCCCACCGAGTCAAAGACCATATATGCGCAAGACCCACAAAAGATGACACATCAACAACGCAGAAGATGACAAGTGGCAGAAGCATAAACCATGAAACAAAGAAGAAGAAAATACACAATGAACTTGTGGACATATAATCCGTGCAGGACATGTATAAATAATAAGCAAATTGGAGATTTGAAGTAAGCTTGAAAGATGAAGATCTTGTAAGTGGAAAGATGGAAAATACAGATGTATATTTTTCGAGACATCAAAGGCTCGTGAAAATAGAATAGGATGATCTAAACAAAGAGTTGAGTGTGCACAAGCAGAGAAATGGAATAGCTAACAGTCCATAGAATGATGCTGTGAATCTGTGATAGTTGTGCAAATATAGAGAGGAAAAATTGCAGAAGATGTGCAAGTGTGTGAGGACTGAATGATAGTATCGCAAACAGCACGCAGACAGTCACTCTAAGACAGAAGCGTAAAGATAGATATGAAGTATATCCGAAGATGCGCGAAGTGAAGAAGGGTAAGCGATGCACGAAAATTGAGTTGATGTGTGCGAAGTAAATCAGTCCACCAGATGCGCAAAGACATAATAGCAGCAGAATCAAGGTGATGAGAATGATTTGAGATAAGTGCATTAAACAAAAAGGACGAATCATATAATGCACAGCAGGTTGTAGATTGTCTGAAAGACTATGGCACCTAATCAGAACGGACATATATTAGAAGGTACATAGTTCCATTTGATACTGATGTGAGATATCAGAACAACAAGTTATCGGTGATGCGTAGTATCAATTGAAGAGTGCATATGCGCAATTGCAGAACGGAATATTGAATGTTGGCGCAAACTATAGCAGTTGAAGCAGCACATGGTATATGAAGTGCAACATCAGTTAAAGTAAAGTGTTGAATGGAATGAGAAGTCAAGTGGTGTATGCAACAAAGTGACTGCAGGACTACAGCATACAGAAGGTGTGCATAGTAGAACGAACATCAAAAGATATGAAGTGTGCATATATCATAAATGCAACAAGAAAATATATTATTTTTGTATATATGGGCGGTGGGACGGGGCAAGGAGCAAGGGGTTTTAGCCTCCTTCCAATTGGTGATGGAAAACTCATGGAGTTGTAGCTTCCTTCAGGTCGGTACCTGTAAAACCAGGGGATCGGTGACTCCTTCAAGTCGGTGTTGGTAAACTAAGGAAGTCAGTGCTTCCTCAAATGTAATATTTTCATTATAAAACAACATTTTGTGGTTTTCTCCCAGTTAGGTTTCCACGTAGAAATTATGTGTTGTGTTTTTTGTTATGGTGCATAAGTGGATGAGTGTTTTATTTATGATGAATGCATAATTTATGATCAAGATTAAGTTTAGATTAATCTATTAAGAAGGTAAAACTTGTCCATGATTGTACTAATACTAATTCACCGCCCTTCTCAGCATTAAATAGATTCGAACAATTGGTATCAGAGCGGGTGTCTTCAATAACAGCTTAACATCTGTAAGATAAATTCATGCACAAAAATGGACAAGCATAAAGTTTCTCCACCAACAAAGCACCAAGATTTTATGGCACCAACTACACCTTCTGAAAGGTCGGGATGGAATTTTATTTGCAATCTTTAGGAGTTGATGTTTGGTGGTCCATTTTGGATGGTTACAATGTCCCATCAGTCGCACCAACGGATCCTGTTGAAAGGAGACTTTATGTATGCAATGCAAGAGTCAGAGACGCACTACTATGTGGATTGATGGACACTTAATTTATCAAATTCATGCATTACGCCTCAACCAAGGATGTATGGGATAAGCTCAAATGTGTCTATGAAGGTGAAGAGAAGGTAAAGAAGGCAAAGCTGGATAATTACTCTGGGTTGTTTGAATCTCTGAAAATGAAAGATGAAGAAAATATTGCCTCTTACTCTTGTGATTTGATGAGATAGTTAACACTAGCAAGAGTCTGGGAGTTACTCTAGAAGAAGATTCAATATTACAAAATATATTGAGAACGTTGCCTTCAAGATTTGATCCAAAAGTATCTATTTTAGAAGATAGAGCCAATCTTGAAGATCTGAAGAAGGATGAGCTTCAAGGGATCTTAACTGCACACGAAATGAGGAACAAGAAAGAAAATCACATCAAGAAAGAAGCGGCCTTTAAATCCACTGGAAAGGCTAAGCATGATCATGACAAGGACTCTTGCAATGAATCAGATGAGGATTCGTCAAATTTAGTAAGAAAGATGAAAAGAGGAAGAGGTAAGTACAAAAACAAGCTACCCTTCAAATGTTTCAAATGTGGAGGCATATGTCATTTTGATTCTAACTATCCTTACAGAGAAGATGGAGACAGTGACATCAAGGAAGAACCCAACTTCATTGAACAAAGAATTGCGCGTACTCAGCACAAACCAGAAAATAAAAGAAGGATTCCAAAACAGAGGAAGAGTTTGTATATTAAGGAAGACAGCAATGTGTTTGAAGAAAGTGACTGCGACGAAAAGCCAAAAGAGGTACTATGCATGGCTTTTGTGGAAGAAGAAAGCAGCGATGAAAAGAAGAAGAGTTGTTCGACAGTCAAGAAGAATACTCTAGGTTCACAAAGCAAACTAGGATCACTAGATAAATACTTCTTTAGTCAGTCCTTCAATACACCTCCAAAGACAGTTGCAGAAGCTAAAAATAATTGTCAATCTGAAGAAGAAGACGCTGCAGAAGTTGATTGGGAAGGTGAATTGATCAGTGCTTTGGATGAATTAAAGAAGTCAAGAAAGAAGAGAAATCTCTTGCAGGAAAAACTATCGAAATCTGAAGAACAAGTCAAGCAGGAAAAAGAGGTTCAAGAAACTCATGAAAAGCAAGTCAATGAAAAAGCGATGGATTACGAGAAACAGTTGAACTGCGCAATTGACAAGATCAAGATACTTGAAGAAGAAATATCCATGTTGAAGACTTCTCGAGAAGAATTGGTGTAGAAAAATAAGATGCCAACAAATATACTTGAGTTAAAGGACAGAGAGATATCCCGTTTGAAAATTGATCGAGATAAAAGGAAAGAAACAAGTGCATATCACAAGTGACAAGGATGAATCTAAAGAAGTGTTGAACAAATTCTAAGGTAGCACATCTATTCTAAACAAGATTCTGAATGATCGGAGAATACTAGAAGATAAGTCTGGACTTGGTTATGAGAAAACACCGAGGAAAGTCTATGATAGTGAACATTGTTCAAGTCAATTGAAGTCGTTCAGGTATGACAATTTCTTCAATGAGACCTGCGACTTTTTGGTGAGTAATACTCTTTTGAATATCATTTGTGGAGCTAAGTTTTTTGTTGGAGGGGAACCCTAGCTACGAACTCTCCATTGAAGCGTGAAAGAAGGTGGTTTGTATTGAAGTGATCTTGTGGTGTGAAGATCTATACCTGCTATCTCGTGTTGTGTAGATCACTAGAACCAAAAGACTATAATGGTGGTCGCACTGTAGAAACTCATGTGAAAGTGACTATTACTCCATCTGAGTTAGTGGTGTTAACATCACAAAACTTCAATTATCTTGTTGTTGATGAATCAAAAGATGTTCTTGTTAAGTTCTATGGTCCATGCTATGGTCACTACAAAAATATAGCCCCTACGTATAGAAAGATGTATGTTGATGCGGATAATACAAGGAACTTGAAAAAATGTATGGGTTAGTGGATTTCCAACTTTAAATTCTTTCCAAAGACCAAGAAGACCAATAAGTGCATTGTTTGTTTGTTTGCTTATCACTTTTTATATTAAAAGCACCACAAACCTGCACGAGGAGAGTTGAAATTATTATCTTAAGATTTGCTTAAAAGACCTCCAAGAGGATTTTATGGGAGCTAAGATTGTTGTTTTTTATCCTATTGTCTCATTTAAATAAACTATTTTGGAGAAATAATGCTACATTGTTATGAGCAATTGCACATTTATTATTTTTGAAGCTTTTAGTTACTAAAAAGCTTGGTTCTTTACATGGAGAGACTCATAAAGCTTTTCAAGAATGCAGCATATACGCTAGAATTTACTTCAACCTTTGGAAGCCGATCTCTGCCATAGTGATCCTTTTTTTTGTTGATGCATTATCTACATTTCAACTTCACATAGTTTGAAGTGTCTGACTTCACCATTGTCATTGAGCAGATTGTATTGTAAAGAACTCATTGCAGAGAATGATTTTAGCTCATGTAGCTTGAAAATTTGCAAAGTTTGTAACTTGCTTCCAAGCATTGTTAAATTGCAGAAATTATGAAAGTTGCAGCTCAACTTCCAAAGAAGATTTGGAATAGGTGTGGTGTTCCCATTTGAAGGATCCAAGCAAGCTAAAAGTTGTTGCTACATCTGCTCCAAAAGAAGAAGTTGCAAAAGCATATTACTTTCATTCAAGAACTCAGGTATAGCAAACTCTTCAAGTCAACAATCACAAGTATAACTTTCAAATTGTTGTTTGTTTGTAAGTTCTAGTACATGTTTTTGGTACTTGCATGTATTTTTTATACAGTATCAAAATTGAAGAAAAGTTGAATTACATTGGATGTGGATACATTTTAATTGAGACTGGCACCTCTCACATTTTGAGTTTGAATGTACTGAGTCTTATTTGTAAAGGGTGGAGTTACAAGAAGCCCTTAGTCTGATTGAGTCATTTGTACTTGGTCCTTCCTGCACAAGGAGGCCTCACATAATCCTCACAATGTATCAAACTGAAGAAATATTAGAGTTGTTGAACACTCTAGTACTTATAGCTATAGACGACTCAATCACAATCAGAAAAGACACTCTCCAATCTGTCATCAATCAACTGCAAAAATTGAAATCCAAAGAGGACGATGTACATGATAGGAATCAACATTTTAAACTAGTGTTTGTTCATAACAATCCTTTATTTAAAATTGAAGATGATTCCTATCAGCTACTAGCACATGACCAAAACAGTCAAATTATGTCAGAAGGTGTACAACCTATTCAAAGATCCAAATGCCAACATTGTGACCAAATTGGCCATATGAAATATGAATGTTTTGATCTTCATCCTTGCCAACATTGTGGTAAGTGTAACCATTCTTCATATTGGTGTGTAAAGCTGAAAAAACCTACAAGATTGAAGCTTGTGGTAGAATATTGTATTGCTTCCTATCTTGTACCTGACAGGGAGGGACATGATGTCAGGCTTCAAGTTTTGAAGCCTTGTCATTCTAACAACAAGCAGCCATGGCCTTCTTCAAGTAAGCCAGATTAAGCAAGCCTAAACCACAACCAATTTGGGAGGCCAAATTCAAAGAGTACTCATATGTTCTATGTCTAGTTGTGACACCATGAGACTCTCGTCTCCTTACATTGTTCCTGACAAGGGGGGATGAAGATCGTCAAAAACATGTGAGCAAGTACAAGCGAACATGTTAAGAGCTATGTTCGACTAAGCTCCAGTTGGTTGGTGGTCATCCTAAAACCACTAGTTTCAAGAGCACCTTCTATTAGCAAAAGACTGTGCAAGATTCTAGCTAACTTGCTTGGAAAATGATTGTCAAGTTGGAAATGTTCAACAAGTTACAGTTGTTCAGTTTCTGTTTTTTAGCTCTCCACTTGGTTTGTGGTCAGCCTTAAACCACCAATTCAGTAGAAGACTTCAGCCTCCTCTTCCTTTTGCTAAATAACCTATGAGCCTTCATGCCAAGTTCCAGAGAACCTCTGAGCAAAAGTTGTAGCCAAGTTCCAGAGTTTGTGGTCAGCCTTAAACCACCCACATAGTAGAAAATTTCAACATTTTCTAGCCCCTTTAGTTGGTGGTCAACCAAAACCACCTCTTTAGAGAGCACTTGTATTTAGCATGAGATGTTAGCTTCTACTAACTTGCTTGCGAAATGATTGTCAAGTTGGAAATGTTCAACAAGTTACAATTGTTCACTTCCTGTTTTTTAGCTCTCCACTTGGTTTGTGGTCAACCTAAAACCACCATTTCAATAGAAAACTTTAGCCTCCTATTGCTTTTCCTAAAGAACCGCAAAGCCTTTGTGCCAACTTTTGCTAGCCCATTTGGTTGGTGGTCAGCCAAAACCACCTCTTCATAGCACTTGTATTTAACACGAGATGTTAGCTTCTGCTAATTTGCTTGGCAATTTGGATTATTAGGATAGAAATGTTTAGCAAGTGGTAGTTGTCCACTTCCAGTTATTCAACTCTACTTTTCTTGGACTGATATACATACACTCTTCGGATTAAGGGGGGAATTGTTGGGAACATAATCCTTGGTGTTAATATTATTGTGCATCATTCATGTGCAAGAAAGACCATAAGTCCAAGAGAAGACAAAGAGTACCTCGAGAGTCCAAGAGTCCACTTGGGAGATGAACCCAAGGGACATTCTCATTGTATATATTTACATTCAATTAATGAAAATAGTGTGCTATGATGCCTATCCTTCTTTGTTTGTGTGGATATTCTTCTTGTATTTGACTTGTTTAGCCAATGATGTATTTTCCATTTGAGGCAACCTAACACTTTCAAGTTCATCTCCTATAGTGGCAACTAAGTTACATTTCTTTTGAATTATGGTATTTAGTGTAAATTGGAAACATCAATCATTTTGCTATATTTCTATGGACACTGTATCATAGAATTTATTACAAAGATAGTGATGATAATCGGTAAATGAAAATAGTTATGATTGAAAGGAAAATTAGTTGATACAAAACTTGTTGAAGGATCATGGAAAACGTTGATGTTTGTCCTATTTTGCAACAATGTAACATCACCTTAAGATTTTCTTTGTGAAAATTTGAAATGAAGATTGGATGAAACAACACCAACATACTAATGATTGGAAAGTATGAAGTTATCCCATTTTTGTAATAGGCAAAAACATCTAAAGGATGTATTTTTAGTTCTGTTATGTATAAAAATTTGATTTTTTTGGCAAAAGAAAGTGAAAATCATAAACTAACAATAGCTTAACACAACATGCATTTCGTTTCACAAGCTTTCTGGAAGTTGTTATGAAATTCTTCGATTGGAAAATAACACTAGAGATTCGCTTAGAATAAATCCCATAATCAAATAACTTTCACAACATACAAAATGAGTTATTTACTTATTCATAAACTTAAGATTGCTTTACAATGTGGATAAATAATAAAAACATTAGTAATGGCTTCATTTTGTAATTAGATTAGATTTCTAAGTACAGATTTGATGAACTTTAGTCATACACCTTGCATGTTTGAAGTTTATCCAATTATTAGCAATTTTTTTACTAGCCTTCTCTAACACCATGTGTCAAATGCTTCCTTAGGCTAATAGAATGAGCATGCTCCTTGATCTTAATATAATGGGGGTAGGGGCCGTTGTAAACAAAAATAAGGAAATCAAATTAAGTGCATGCATTACCTTAAATCTATGTCATTTTGTATTCAACAATAGGTACATCTACAAAACATTAACTTCAATGGGAGTTTTATAATGAATAACTTAAGGACAAGTTAGAATGAGAATATCAAAATTCAAAGATAGGTTATAATAGTACAAAAGAGATTAGAAAATTTGTCAAAATTGCTCTACTTGGGCTTGTAAAACAAATTGTCTTCTTAATAGTGAAATTCATTACAAGCATTGCCTGAAACTTCTTTCTTTACATTACATTTTGTCTTAGCAACAAAATACATGTAAATAACATAAAAGATATTAATCAAAACCAAATTTATGTCCACAATGGCCTTCCTCAATTAACACATCGTCTCTGTCAAGGCCTTCGTCTCCATGTGCATTGGGTTGTCCTAAAATTGTCAATACTAGTTTATGTTGAAAAAGTTAACTCTGAAAGTCCTCCCTCATGGTTTTGGTGTGTGGGATGAAGGGGACATAAAAGTCTTTTGTTCCTTATGTTGTATTTATGTAAAAAGAGACACTATGTAAATAAAAGTAGTGTTTTGTACTTTAAGTTGTGGGTCCCAATTTAAGTGATGTATTTAATAATTAGTCTTTTATTATTAAAAGTACATCTATTGTGGACACTAGATCTTATAATCTAATCCTAGCATTTGATTAGGTAGTTTCATTGGTAGTTAGAGTTAGTTGATGAGAAGAAAAATATAAAAGAAGGAAAAGGGGCAAAGGAAAAGCTAACATTCACCAAGAAGAAGAGAAAGAGAAAAGATAGAAGGAGAAGAAAGGTTTCCCAAGATTGGCACATTTCCCAAGAAAACTCAGCAGCACACATTCCAAGGAAGCTTGAAACAATCGGTACAGCAATCTAAAGAAGGTCGTACAGTCACATGTGTGGGCACATTTCCCAAGGCAGTTGATTTGCATTAATTGCAGACTATCCAAACTGTGCAGCAAGGGTTTCTAGCACATGTGGGCTCGAATTTCGAGGCAACAAGGTGATTGCACCGTACAGGTCGTACAGCTAGTCGTACAACAATTCTTCAACACGTTTTTTAAGGTAGTTTGTTGCGGATTTGATTTTTGTGAAATTTTGTCTGTAACAGAAAGAAAAATTTTGTGTAAAAGAAATTTCAAAGTGGCCTCTTCTTAATAAGAAAAAATTCCTCTTAGGGTTTTCCCCAAATTGGGGTTTTGCTTGGTCAAAGTTGACCAAAAATAGTTGTGCTTCAATATGCTTGTTCAATTTCAATGTTTGAAGGGCTTTTAACATGGTGGTTTTAAGTTTCAAAGATTGTGTGATTCTTTAACTAAAACCCTAGTTGTTGAAAATGTTTGACGAAATATATGAATGAGAATTTTCATGTTTGTCATTTTTCATCATGGTATCAAAACGATACTGAACTAGATAGTAAACAAGATTGTTCACAATGTTCTTTTTGAAAGAAGGGCAGAAAAAAGTTGTGGTTGTCTTTTAAAGTTTCGGTTGTGGGTGATTTTCCAATGATGAGCATACAATTTGAGGATAGGGTGGACGATGTATCCAACTATGTACCATGGAAGGTAAAAATAACAATAGTACTAAAAGATTGGAAGATTTGGAAGTTTGCAAATTGTACAATGACCAAGCCCATTGATAAGGATGACCTTGAAGAGCATGAGGCTCTTGAATCTCGGACTTAGAGGTTAATCTTAGATGGGACAAGAGTTGCAGTTGATCAACCTATTATTTAGATTTCTTCTGATGAAGAGAGTGAATCTCTTCAGAGCACTGGCAAGAGACTCGATCAATGTAGAGATGATGAGCATGTTTATGAGACTCAGGTGGAGTCTCAAGCATCATAGTTTCAATTCAAGGTCGGGCACATGTCTTCAAGACGCATTCCAAAGCAGGAGGGAGATGCTTTAGGAATCAAAGAAGGAGATTCAGATGATGTCGAAAGGACCTCTCGCGTTAGGAGGTATTGTTGAAAAAGTTAACTCTAAAGATCCTCCCTCATAGTTTTGGTGTGTGTGTGATGAGGGGGACATAAAAATCGTTTGTTCCTTATGTTGTATTTATGTAAAAAGAGACGCTACGTAAATAAAGTAATGTTTTCTACTTTAAGTTGTGGGTCCCAATTTAAGTGATGTATTTAATAATTAGTCTTTTATTATTAAAAGTACATCTATTGTGGACCCTAGATCTTATAATCTAATCCTAGCCATTGATTAAGTAGTTTCATTAGTAGTTAGGGTTAGTTGATGAAAAGAAAAGTATAAAAGAAGGAAAAGAGAGAAAAGTATAAAAGAAGGAAAAGGGAGCAAAGTTTGCAAATAGTACATTCACCAATAAGAAGAAAAAGAGAAAAGATAGAAGGAGAAGGATTTCCCAAGGCAAATTGGCACATTTCCCAAGAAAACTCACCAACACGCATTCCAAAGAAGCTTGAAACAATTCGTACAACAATCTAAAGCATGTCGTACAATCACACGTGTGGTCACATTTCCCAAGGTAATTGACTGTGCATTAATTGCAAACTATCCAGACCATACAACAGGGGTTTCTAACACGTGTGGGATCGAATTTCGAGGCAACAAGGTGACTATACCATGCAGGCAATACAAGAAGTCGTACAACAATTTTTCAACACATTTTCCAAGGTAGTTTGTTCTTGCTATGATTTTTGTGAAATTTTGTCTATAAGGGAAAGAAGAAAAATTCTTTGTAAAGGAAATTTCCCCAAATTGAGGTTTTGCTCGATCAAGGTTGACCAAAAATAGTTGTGTTTCAATATGTTTGTTCAATTTCAATGTTTGAAGGGCTTTTAGCATGGTGGTTTTTAGTTTCAAAGATTATATTTGATTCTTTAACTAAAACCCTAGTTGTTAAAAGTGTTTGACGAAATGTGTGAACGAGAATTTTCATATTTATGTCATTTTTCTTCAGTTTAATGCATGGTGTCTTCTTCAACGGCCCAATCTTTCATTCAATCATTTCTTCATCATAGGCCAACTTATCATATTTCAAGCTTTGTTCACTGAACCTAGCTTCTAGTTCCTCTTATTTAGCCTCTTGTTCTTCCCATGTGAATATTGAGGTATTCAATGGCCTCTCTCATTCCCTTCACCATTGTGCCAACCTATATCAAGTGGGTTAGCCATGTAAGTCACTAGAAGGGCTATAGACACAAGCTTTTGGGACTCTTCTACAACCAAAAGGTTGACAACAAAGGTCTTGAACTTGACACATAACCATCTTGGGCAATGATGGGATGCCCTTACAAAATTGGATACATATCCTCAAGCCAATATGACTAAAAAACCTGGTGCAATTTCTTCCAAAAAACTACCAAATAACCACATTGGTAACTCTACACAAGGTAAGAAATAAACCAAAAAAGATAGGTCAACTTACCTCATGTTGACTAAGGGCACAACTCCACCATAAGCAAAACTCTTCAACTATAAACCTCCACACAACCTTTGACCCAAACTCCACTATGATATGCATCTAAAAGCACTATACCTATACCTTCCTCCATACATAATTATTCAACCTTTGTGACAAAGTCCCAATAACTACATAAATTGGGACATATTTCAATCTAAAAGAAACAATGGGCACAAGGGAGAGTTATATCACCCGATATTCATCTAAAAGCACTACACCTATACCTTCCTCCATAATTATTCAACCTTTGTGACAAAGTCCCAATAACTACATAAATTGAGACATATTTCAATCTAAAAGCAACAATGGGCACAAGGGAGAGTTATATCTCCCGATATTCATCTAAAAGCACTACACCTATACCTTCCTCCTTAATTATTCAACCTTTGTGACAAAGTCCCAATAACTACATAAATTGAGACATATTTCAATCTAAAAGCAACAATGGGCACAAGGGAGAGTTATATCTCCCTTACAATAATTGCAATGGTTGATATGACATGCACACCACTCTTCAAACACACTTGTTAATTGCCCTTCCTTTCCCACATTTCAAGAGGGGTGGATCATATGCTTAGTAAAGATGTGAGCACTATGTGAAACAATAGGGGAGTTGAAGCATCACTTGTCTAAGTAAGCTACTTTATTAGCCATGTAATTTCCCATGGAGTTGTTTTCTCTTTCAATGTGAAGGATACTAAATTTGTCCAGTGAGGCAAGCAAACCGTGGATTCTTTAAAACATTTTTGAAAATTGCATTCCTTCCATAGATTTCTCCCTCCTCAATTAATTGATTATAATAATAAAAATAATAATCTAATTGTAAGGTCACAACCAAACCAAACACCAAATTGGTGTATTGAGTCCCCCTTGATTGTGGAGCAAAGAACCCCCTTCCACACAATGCTTCAACTACCAAATTCTATTAAATGTACATATCCTACCCCATCCAAATTTGAACATATGACCACCTAGAAAGAAACACATGTTATTAATCGAATCATAATCAAAGATCATAACAAACTTGATTTGTAGAAACTATAAAGCAAAATTCCTGAGTAAGGCATTAATCTTAGCTTTCATCACTTGTTGCTATCCCCACAAATAACTCATCTAGTTTTTTACCCTAACCCCTCTAGTTTTTTACCCTAACCCCTACACCTACCACCCCTAACCTACATTTGCATTTGTTAGGAGGGGGGTCAATGCTGGTTTTGACCATGTATATCAATATGATGGTGCACCTATCACCCTTAACCTACATTTGCCTACATTTGCATTTGTTAGGAGGGGACAATGCTGATTTTAACCATGTAGATCAATATGATGTTGCTATGTTTCCATCAGTATCATGAATCATTGCAGCTTTGATCAATTTGTGCAATTCTAACATTGCTTAATAAATAATTTAAAAAACAGATATGTATACACTATCATCATTTAGCATTCATGCATCAATGTTTCAATACTGAACTCATTTGAAAGAAGCTAATATCAATCCAAACGAGGAACCACACCAACAGAATTGCCTATGGGCCATAAATTGTCCTCGAAACCATTTCATGGACACTTCAAATACGTTTCATGGACATTTCAATAGGTTTCGTGGGAACACCAACCCACAATTTATCTTGGATCATTACTTTTTGTTCAGCGAGGCATTTTTAAGATAATCTAACCAATTGATAGAAAAATTTATCACGAAGTACTTCTCTTTACAATTGTAAAACCATTATATTCTGGTACAACATTACTCATCCACCATAGATATTACAAACGCCTAAAGGCATCCCTGTCCAAGTATTCAATCTCAACCATCTCATTAATTAATACAAAAGCATCCATACAATCCATCTAGCACATGTCTCTATCATCAATCAATACTTTTAACAACCAATTAAATCAAAACCACCTACACAAAAGTTGATTCTAGATAGAATTCTTAAACATTCAAAAGTTGCCTCCTGGAAAATTCTTGATGCGTATTGAGTCCATGAACTCCATGACAGAACATAACCTTGCTTCTGATTAGTTGATAAAGCCAAAGGTGTACCATCATAAAGCCCCAAGATATACGCTTCAAATGCACATAAATAGTTTATAGGGATCATTACCGCAATGAAATGCTGAGTAAAATTCGGAAAGGAAATACTTGCTTCGCCTTGCTAAAAGAATCTTCCTACTAAAAATGCGAAGCATATATATTTCCTTTCGGTTTGATGAAAAAGACTGAAAGGAAAACCGTTTGTTGGTAGATTTTAGGAGAAACACCACCTGCGAAAGGTATATGAATTTTAGCTAGTAAGCCTATATCTACCATCTATGACAACTGAAAATCCAACCTATATTGATCTTCATTAATATGTTGAAAATCCCAATTCCCAATAAAAGAGTTGAATTTCTTAATCATTATTTTGTGTCCACTCATTCCCGCAACAGCTTCTTTATTAGATCAATTGGGTAAAATATATACTCTGGAAATTCATCATACCACTCGTGCAATTCTAAATATGAAGCTAAAAATACATTTTCATAAACAAATTCATATCTTTTTTCCTTGTACAAACAGAATTCATTACATGTATCCATCATTTTCCTAATTTTTTGAAACACTGCCACTATATCTAGTCCTCGGTCACATATCTATATTAACCATATCACAGTAAAGAACTAACATACCCCTATGCCGGGGGATGGGAAAGCCTAAATAATTCAAGGGAGGTTTTCATATTAACGTTATTAATAACCATAAAGACATTGCAATCAGAATTATTGTATTTAAGAACTAGTGATGACCTGTTACCATGATTCTAAAAGACGTGCGTTTTGAAAAGAGGAGTAAATCCTAGTAGACTCAAGGGCCTGGAACATTTTAGACGCTCAATTATATATATTGGCATGTATTTTTTTAGAAATTACAAGCGATATAGACATATGAAGAAAAAGACAAAGGAACATGTGTTCATAGAAAAGAATGAAGGGTACAAGATACGTTTTCTGTAGGCAAGTTTTATTTTTGCAAGCACCCATAACACCATGGTATGGCATTGGAACAGACACTTGTTTTACTTAAAGTTAATAGTTTTGCATTCATAGCACATAACATAATAACGTTGTAAAAAGACATCAAAAGTAATCTAAGAAACAAGAGGGATCGATGACGCATTTATTCACATATGGACTACATAGTCATGGAAAATATATATGGAAGAAGATTATTGATTTTAGAAGAGTTACACTGTATCACAGTGACGAAGCATGTAGTGTGATTTTCCTTGATTTCTCAGTGCAACATATGCATTGTCCTTCATTTTTGAAGAGTTCAAATGAAAAGGAGGGCAACATTTGCAGTCCAGCTAATGATGTGACACACGATATTTGCTTTGAAGGTTAAGCCTTGTCATTCAGTGTTTCCAACGTTGATGGTTGCCATGCTTTATTTAGAGGTGAAATCTAAAATGGAGTATCATCAGATTTAGATTTTCAGATCCTGGTGATTTTATTTCAAAGTACTTTCTTATTGTTTTTCCTTCTATCCCCTCGTTCTTTTCAGTTTGCTAATGTTATTTCATAAACGACATCATGTTGATTGTGTTTTCAGTATCACTTGGTTAAACATTATAAAGGTGGATATCATTTAACTTTTTATGGGCATAAGAAATATACTCGTGACAAAACAAATGTAATATCAAAAATATGTCCATGATAACAATTCTGTTGAATAACGTGATGGTATTTTAAATGGGGTTAAGGAAAGAATCCAAGATGAGAATTATGTTGAATAAGATGATGCCAATTTCAGTAGTTAAGGAAAAAATCCAAAGGTACGTTGAAAACAAAACGATCGACCATGTGGCATCATGCATGGCAAGACTTCGCTAACATGAAGGTGCTTTCTCTTAGTTATTCCTCAAATGATCTCATCCATTAGCGGAAAACACATCTAATGGATATCATTAGAAACATAATATGTGGAGTCTGGACTATGATATTGTTTCACTCATCAATCGCTACATATTCTTCCATTCTCTGCATGCAAGACTTATCCTAGTGATGAAGATAGTGAAGTATTCAAATAACAATCTTCTCTTGCTCAGAATTCAGCATGATAATTTCATAGTTCAAGTGCTTCAAGCTAACACTAGCTATAAAGTGTTCATTTTTTCAAGAATGTTTTAAGATGTGTGACCTCAAATTTCCTACGTGATCACTGTATATGAGATTCAGAGCACCACATCGTTATGTGATTTCAAAAACCTGTGCCAAGCGACAGGATCAGAACACCCATTCTTTTTCATTTTGAGGCCCCTTTTTCTTTGGGTAAACTATCATGATATCATCCCTAAATCTCACCTAAATAGCTTGTACAGAAGTTGCAGTTATCCAACGATTCTTTGTCCTTTGATTGACTTCCTTGAGTGCTAGATATGCATGATATCGTTGTTGTTTTTAATAGGCATAGTAAGAAATGACCAAAGTAGCAACGTTCTATCACGGCAAAGTATCTTGTTTAGAACTAGACCTGAGTTCAACCAACAAGACCTGTCATTTTTAATGCCAATAATAGCTAATATTTAAATGCATAAGTTGTATAATGTGAAGTAGAATGCAACTTCTCAAATTTATAAATGTTTTCAAATTTAATAGTGTTTTGAGGGTACACGTAAGGAATAAAAGGATCAGTCCACACACGTGGGGTTACCTCTAAGAGATGGGAAGTTTCAATTTCAATATCCAATGACACTTGTCACGCACCAAGTCGAAAAGCTCAAACATAAAAGTCTACCCTTTGCGACAGGGAATTTGTTATGCATATATCTTTATATAACCAATTGTACTTTAATAATACTTGCCACCTTTTACATTAAATGGAACTACATATAAATATAATCCAATGGGTGCCTATTTGAATAAATAGTCATGAGTATTCATTAATATTGTATTTATTCTTTATAAAAATATTATTATAGTATGCTATATACGTGTGTGTGTTTGTGTGTTGTACATAACAGTGTTCCCAACATCCTTTCACTCCTAGAAGAAATGTATTCTCTAGTTATTCCAAGCGTAATGATAGATCAACACTAACTGCAACCATCAATCTTGAGTTTGGCATTTGAACTTTAAGGAGAATTTTAGTGTATGCATTTGGCTATGCTGGAAAAATTGGTAATTGTAAACTTGTTCATGGTAGACTTCTCGCACTGGAATTGATAATTGTCGAACTCAAACATTTATTATTATGAAAACTACCTAAGAATTACATGACTTTTTCCATACAAATCTATGTGTAGATCATTTACGCATTGAAAACCTAGACTACATATGTCACCTTGCCTAAATTTGTCGGGGCGACTAAACTCCTGGGTCCGTGAAATTACTTGCATTGTCAATCAAGTTGCTAGAACACTATCTACGTACACATCCAAAGGCATCAAGTTACCATGGCCTACCTACTTGCAAAAGTTGGTGGATGCATTTAGGATGTTTATGGAAGAAGCTAATAGAAGGAAGGTGGAGTTTAAACATGAATCTTCTAAACAAAATATCAACATTTCACCTGTTGCAATTGCACTTGCGGTGAGAACAATAAAAAATCCATCTTAAACCCAGATCTATGAAGCACCGAAAGAGATCCAATTTCTCGTGGTGTAATTTTTTATTTATTTTTGCTTAAATTTTTTACATATCCAAAAAAAAATTACACCTCAAGAAATTTGATCCCTTTTGGTGCTTGATAGCCCATACTGGGCTGTCAAGCCGTACTCTCAGTGCAATGACTTTTTTAATTACTTTTTACTTTAAACATAACGCTACATTACATGACAACATCACCCCCATACTAGGCTGTAGAACACCTTGCTCCTCTAGATGCAATAAATGTCAAAGCAGAATATCTCTCCTACCACAAATAATTTTGTATTTCACCACTTGAAAGGGAGACGATATGGGCTACTGAAAGGGCAACACATGCAATGGCTACAAATGAAGGATATGCATTCAATATCAAGGAAACAAATGTAATTATTTGATTGTCGCATCAATATGCAGTCGAGAGTGTATGTTTGTCTGTACGGATGTGTCAGATCTATGTTGTCTATCTAATTGATTGATTGAGGAAATAGCAAGAGGCAAGAGTTCTTATGATACGACCAACATTTTGTATGGGGACACCACCCTAGTCATCTTTTAGTGACCACTCTTCTGCCAACCATGGCAACAATTTGGTTTATTTCATTTTTGATACTTTTAAACCGATCTCTCTATCATCTCTCATATAGGTGGTGAGATTTGTGTAATATACTTAGTAATTATTTAATAATAAGTCATGCCTTTGTGTATTATATACACCCAATGTAAATCGGGAACATATGATGAATAGGAAATAATAAATATATTAATATATATTAAATATTTGCATAGGAGTTATGCTCAAATTGGTATCAGAACAAGATTTTATTCCGTTAGACTATGAGAAGCACCAAATGTCTTGATATTTTGATGACCTCCATGAAGAAATAAATAACTTTAAAAAAGTAGAAAAAGAGGATCTAAATAACTTTAAAGGAGTAAAAGAGGATCTTTGGCATCTCATGGAAACAGCGATAAAAGTTTTTGTGAAATTCCACCATCCAAAATTAAAAGATAAATGCGGGAACTACATCGGTCCAGATATCAAATCCGACAAAGAATCAAACCAGGATGAACAGGGCCATGTTGGCATGCGATAAAAGCTTTTGTGAAATTCCACCATCCAAAATTAAAAGACAAATGCGGGAACTACAGCGGTCCAGATATCAAATCCGACAAAGAATCAAAGCAGGATGAACAGGGCGATGTTGGCATGCACAATCGCAACAAAGAAGACGCAAATGAGGATGGAGAAGCCGGTAGAAAAGATCAGTTGTCATCAAAAGATTCATTTGCTGCAGTCAGAAATGATGCTCAAGCAGCAGCCTGCATCCAAACAGCCTTTCGAATGCATTCATTACGATGGAGGCAGGCAATTGAATATGGAGATGGCAACGGTGGAACTGGAATGTCAGAAAAAGCAAGCACTTTCATCTATTTATGTCCAAAAGACATCTCGGGTGGGTAAACATGATGAACCTTTGAATGCAGCAGACATAGGCATACAGAGAAAGTTCCATGGTTGGAAGGGTCGAAGGGATTCTCTGATTATTCGCCAGAAAATTGCCAAAATCCAAGCGTCAATAAGAGGGCATCAGGTCAGGAAAATTACAAAAGGAACGTTTGGTCAGTTGGGACTGTCGAAAAAGCAGGGCCAGGTTCTCTAAGTTCTGCTCTGAAGCGGGTTAGCGAATCTGTGAATGAAATCATACCTCACTTCTACTTCCCTAACATACCTTCACCACCAAAAGAAATTGTAGATGAATTCTGGAACGAAATTGATGGTTATTTTTCATCTCATTCAGATGGGCTGCATTTTTCTTAGTTTATGCCTTTGACCAAAGAAGTTTGCAAGTTACCATCATTTTTTTCAAGTTCCCTTTTCAGAAAAGTTGATATGGAAAACTCAGGTCATGTGACATGTGACCAATTTGTACAGTATTGGCTTGGCAGCAATCTTTTCAGTATGGACTTGACAACGAAAATTTTCAATCTCCTAAAGCAGAAGGACAAGTGATGACTTTAGACCTATAGGAACTTTTAGCTACACATGGGGGATTGGAGTTCCTACAAAATACACTGGAGTTTCAAGAAAGATATGCTGAGACTGATCTATAGAATTTTTTACCACGTAAATAGGTCTGGGAATGGCTGCATTACTCTCAGAGATTTGAAACGAGCAATCTTATAGCTGCAATGCAGCAAGTGGATGACGAGGAGGGGATATCAATAAAGTTCTGAGGTACTTTTCTTATGAACACTTTTATGTGATATACTGCAAATTCTGGGAGCTGGACACAGATTTGCTTCTTAATCCTCGAGATGGCAAGCACTGTGAATTCAGAAAGGCAAGAGAATATTATAAAAGCAGCATGGATATTGTTGGTACCTTGAGATGGATAACCCGTCGTTTGGTAGACAAGAGGTCAATTCTTACATGCCTGACGAAGAATCCAGGAAATTACCTACCAGCCATCTTCAGTATTTAAAGAACATTGAGAATGATGTACGTGCATAGCTATCAAAGTTCTGTGGAACGATGTTGCAAGTGCAAGGGTTAAACAATATGGTGTTGATAAAATTGCTGAGGGAGACCTCATGTATTGCAAGGAAACTGTAGTTGATAAACAGAGTCCCGGGAACCATCTAGAAACAAAGCCAATGATGGCAATGTTGGATATGAATTTGATGTTCTAGATGAAGTTGCTGAAATTGATTTCTCTCTAGGAAGTCTTAACGTAGGGAAGATTGCAAATACTGATGATATAGCTTCAGGAAAGTACACAATTGATGATATCTTACTTCCTCTTTCCAGGTCAAGGATAATTTATTCCGGAAATGATATTGCTGAAACATACCATGATCTAGCTGTAAAGGTTTTGGTTGACTTGAGAGATAGCTCTCATAATGTGAAAGAATTTTCAGTCATGAACATGCAACGAGCATACAGGCAACTGATTCAGAAGCCAGATAATTTTATGTGAGAACTTGTCAAGTATGAGGAATTCGGGATTGTTGATGTGTTAGAAGAAAAGATGGTAATTGCATGCACCTTGTAGTTTAAGTTAGTCAAGTTACCAAGAGTGTCTAGTTACAGCAATTTGATAGTACCAAGTTTAATCACTTTAAGGATTGGATTTGAGTCAAAACCATACATAAGCATTGTAGGAGCTAGGCTGGAAGGAAGGGTGTATCAAATAACTTGTTTTGCAATTGCTAAGGATGTAATAACTAGTGTAGAAGTTATAATATACATACTGCCAAGGTGTCTTGTCATATACCAACATCGACAAATTTAACCCAAAGTTTAGCCGGCATCGATTTAAAGGAGATGGAGCCTAACAAGAATTCGTTGACATTCACCACAATAGCAAGGCCTTTAGTCTATCTTCTTATTTTTCTTCGGATTACAAGTACAGTCACGGTAAACAGGAGAATCACATAATTAGCCAAAGTAAATCAAATTGCAAGAGCTGGGTATCAAAGATAAAGTTGTATTTTGATGAGCAGCTAAAGAAATCCATGCACTGGCAAGAAACCTGGTTCCAGGAAATTCAAGACATGTTAAAACAATGAGGGCTAGCTCGAGTTAGCAACGAAGAAGTATGGAGACGTTCAGAATTGGTATGTTTGGAACACGGGCACCATCTTTGGTCCAACAGTCACACTCATGCAGCAAGCTACGATGTCACATTTAATTCCACGTTGCAGAAGATTTCCCAGGCAAGCTTCATGGACATAAATATTTTTTCTACCTATGCTTTGAGGACAAAGCCTTTCTCAAGGGACATGACTCATCTTTGTGTATTATATATACACCCTCATCTTTGTGTATTATATATACACCCAAATTCCAATGTATATTGGGAACATATGATGAATATGAAATAATAAATATATTAATATATATTAAATATATTCATAGGAGTTATGCTCCAATTTGACCCACTTGTATCTTGATGTTGACAATTGATGCTGTGTACCTTATACCATTAAGATGCCAAATGAGACCCTTTCAAGAGTCTCTTGTAAACAAGCTTTTTTTGCACAATCTGTGTGGCAATGAGGTTAGGAATCTCTCAAATCTGAACAAGGAATGGAAGTGTCACATTTTCAACAACATTCATCATACAATTGCCACATCGACCAATAGCGTACAACAGCTCTCCTTTCCATCACTTTCTGTCTCCCAACCCATTCAACCTCACTGGCTGACCACTGAATTCGATGCAATCTCTATGTAAGTATGGCCAGCACTTCTTATGCAGCATTGACCACAAGTTGGTCTTGCTGACATTGTGAATGAATGTGCAAGGCCAACTTACTTCTCAATCAACGTTGATCCTGGCGATCATTGTACGATATATCAAGAATACTTTCCATAGCTCACCGCTTGATTATTTCATTATCCCTCTCAACTACATTCCTTCTTCTTGTTCCAAAAAGTTGCCAATACTATGGCTACATGGGTGCACACATTTTATATAATGCAATCTCTATGTAATTATGGCCAGCACTTCTTATGCAGCATTGACCACAAGTTGGTCCTGTTGATATTGTCCTGGACCAACTTCCATGGTCCTGTAATCTAGTCTCCAGATCGCCAAAGTGGATGAACTGGAAATCCCCTTGAAAGCAAAAAATTATGTTTCACAACGAAACAAGATGATTACTTCTCAATCAACATCAATGTTCTGGCGATCATTGTACGATATACCAGCGTAGATCCATCTCAAACCCGGATCTATCAAGCACCGAGAGGAATCCAATTTCTTGAGGTGTAATTTTTTTGTTTTATTTACACATTAAGAAAAAAATTACCCTTCAAGAAATTGGATCCCTCTCTTTTAATTTTTTAATTATTATTTTTTTTTGTAATTTTTGATAAGTTATGAACGAACATGAAATTTTTAATTACTTTTGATTTTTTATAAGTTATGAGCCGACATGGAAACGTAACGTGACAAACATGACAAATGTGACAAACGTTACAACATCTCCCCCATACCGTGACAAACGTGACAAACGTTACAACATCTCCCCCATACTGGTTTGTAACGTAACGTGACAAACGTGGCAAATGTGACAAACGTTACAACATCTCCCCCATACTGGGCTGTAACGTAACGTGACAAACGTGACAAATGTGACATGTGACATCAGTTACAGGATCTCCCCCATACTGGGTTGTAAGCACCTCGTTTACACTCGGTGCAATCAAGAATACTTTCCATAGCTTCCCCATAGACTATTTCATTATCCTTCTCAACTGCATTCCTTCTTCTTGTTCCAAAAAGTTGCCAATGCAATGGGAAAGGTAGGCAATACCACATGGATGCACACGTTTTATATAACATAATCTTTACAAAAATTATGTGATTGATGGATTTCACTATGAATTATTATGGAAGAGATTAATGACAATGCTTCTATGTGCACTACTTACAAGATCCAGAGAGAGAGATCTACAATGAAATGTGTGTCCACCCCTTATTTTCAAGGAAACAATCCCCAAAATATCTTGTTGGTACATTAAGTCTTCAAAAATGGCAGTGTCATCAAATTACTACAGGTTTGTTCAATGCACATCAATGAATATTTGAAATTCAAAAATGTTTGTTTAAACTCAATTCTCTAAAATTGAACTAATCTCCCCAATTCCAAAAAAATCCAAGTTATAAATCAATTAATAGACTTCATTTGAAATAATAATAAACGTCTTATTAATGAGAATCAACAGTTAGCCTATTAGTATTTGTGATGGGGTGGTTGATGGTGTGATATGCTGCTTTATTTGTGTATGAACTTAGGACCGAGCAAAGAGGTGATGTAGTGAGTTGCATGGTGTACAAAGCAAGTCAAAGATTTAAAGATCTTGTGCATGGTTGTGTAGGAGTAATCAATGATGTCACGAACAAAGTAGCAGAGTTGCAATCGCAATTGGCTTCCACACAAGAAAACATAGTCAGCATTACTCAACAAAATCTTAGTCTCTTAACTCTGATTATAGGATATCAAGAACCCTCGGATCCCAACTTTTACTACAGTCACCACACGAAAGAGAAGACGGGGATGTGAAGCCACTTGTTTTAGATGATTAAGATCATCCTTAGAATTTCTTTGAACTGCTTTGGATATAAATAGAATAACAACAGAAACATAGACAAGCTTGATTTTTATAAGTCTTAAGTCACCCTAATTCAGATTACATGATTCTTCACCTTCCAAGTTCACAGTTGGTGGTGGGTTCAAAGACAATAGAGGTGCTACCATGCCTTCTTCTCAACAAAGCAACAAATTGAAGAGAAATCTATCAATCCTTCGAGCCGACGGGAAAGAAGATAGGCAAGTCAAGGGCCTTACAGATCCATGGGCTGATGGGGAAGAAGGTAGGCAGGATAAAGGACAAGTGTACAGGTGAAATTTTGTACATTGTTTTATTAATGAGAAACTCGAGATTTCAAAGATTTTGTGGCTCCAAGCAATCCATAAATCGAATCCTCTACATCCCACTATGCATTAAATGAAATTTGTATGCAGAACAAAGTCGTTGAGAAGGTGGATGTGGCAAAAGAAGACAAATACGAGGGCATTAAAAATGGTTTTCAAAATCAAAGGTAACAAATGAGCAAGTTTTGAGCAAAAGATTTCCCTTAAAAATGCCTTCAACATAACAAGGGCTTCTTTTTGTTGACTTGGAGTTGGGATGTTAATAAAAATGCAAGAACAACATTTTTTTCTCAAACCCAATAAATTGGCCCTCTTTTTCTCAAACCCCATAAATTGGCCCTCTACTACAACACAACTAACATGAATCCTAGTAATATATGAAAGTAGTGTAAAAAATAACTTATCTAGTTTTACTCATTAATAGAAATCAATTAATAGGGGAAATAAATGGCCAAGTAATTAGTTAACATATCCTGAATTGCCTAGTGGTAGTGCATGCCCCGAAATGAAAAAATCATTACCAATTGAATGAACCTACTCATAATTTGAGTAAAATAAACAATCTTAATTATAATCTAGACCAAGATGATTATAAGAGATTGTAGATATGAGATGGCAAGGCGTGTATTTAATCAATAAATAGTGACCTATTAAATCAATTATATGACAACATGAAATAATAATATGTACTTCCAATTAACCAATCATGCTTTGGATGCAATTGTGCACTTGAAATTCCAATTCTAGTTGTCCAGAAACATAAACACCTGATCTTCTTTTGCAAACTAGGCATTAATTTGTTATTAAGATCAAAAGATTACTAAGCCATCTACCAAGGCTCGACTCTCACTGTAGTATGTGTCACTCATAGCATAAGTTTCAAATGGATAAACTTGGGTCCAAATACAAGACAACTTTGGTAAAATAACTACCCCTCAAAACTTGCACCTAAGTTCCACTCTTTGCAATACAACGCTTCGGGGCATGTTACTCAAACCACTTCCCATAATAAATAAATAAAAAATAATTGTTTCATTCAATGGCTTCTTGCATTCACTTTTGTAAAGTCAATGTTCGAGACCCTCAAATTGATCCCAATCATTAGGAAAACAATAGATTGCAAAGGATGGCACATGAGAGTATGAGAGTATGTAACTACAAGGCTGCCAAGGCTAAGGTAAACGCAACAAAGTTAACAAATAAACTAAAATCCAAGGGAAGGTGGAAGGCTAAGGAGATGCTAACAAAACAACTAAGAGGTACTATATTAAGACTAAACACTATCTACCAATATAGATCCATCTTAACTTCAATAACATTAAGAGCTAAGTGAGAGGCAACCAAGGCTATGGTAAAAACAACAAAGTTAAAATATAAACTAAATCCAAGGGGAGGAGTATGGCTATGGAGATGCTAACAAAACAAAGTAAAATGCACTATATTAAGGCTAAACGCTATCAACCAACATATATCCATCTTAACTTGGATCTATCAAGCTTTGGAGTGATCAAATCTACATTGGTCGTAGTGTCACTCATCTCCATAGAACTCACAACTTATGCAAATATGGATATGTAAAAATATAATTTTGATTATTGTCAAGATATTTATTTTTGCATTGTTATAATATTTCTATGTATATATCATATCTATAGTAATTTTATTTGTGTAAATCTTGTATCTCTCTTTTTATTTCCATATAGTAAATTGTATATTAGGTATCCATATCAAATCTCTCTTCCAAATATAGAGATATTATTTATTTCCGTTTGTGTTTATATTTGGCTAACAAATAGTATTACTATCATTATTTCTTATAAGTATTATATTTTTTTGAAGCCAACATATGACGTAAGCATTACCCATGTGACATATGTGACAATATCTCTATCATATTGGGTTGTAGATGCACCTCGCTACTCTCAATCCAAAGAAAATGCTAAAGCTCAATGAAAATAACATAAAATATATATTAGGAGCAAGAAAATAAAAGGCCAAGGATATTTAAGTGGGATCATGATTCAAAGGGATACTTCTCTAGTTTTATCACTTCCCTAACTCTACATTTTGAATAGAGATCAATTTTGGTTAAACAAAGTGTCTTATCAGCAAATGCGATGCTTAGTTTTAAGAGAGTATTTAACAAGTCATGGAGAATATGAGTAGAATGTTATTTCAAAAAGGGACTAGATAGACAACTTAAGAATGCAAGAATCAATCAGATACATGATTGACCTAAGGAGCTTCTTAATAGTGTTAAAAGGGAAGCAGCCTTGATGTTCTTTTTTAGCTTTTCTAAAGGCCATGTCAATTTGTCAATCCCTGTAACCATTGTTCTTCAAAACAAACAATGGTGCTTAATCTAGGTGACTTTCATCGAAATTCCTTTGAGCATAGGTAGCCAAAGTATTAAGAACATCAATTTTTAGGATGAAGGGCAACACAACTCAACATAAGGTATTGGGCGATGTGGATTTCCTTCCTATATCCTTGACAATTAAGGGCAACACAACTCAGCATAAGGTATTGGGCGATGTGGATTTCCTTCCTATATCCTTGACAATTAAGGAACCCATCAAAGTTCTTGGAGACCAAAAGATTAATGAGCAAGTAATTGATTCTCCTCCAACTCCATGGTGAACGTTACATGTTCAAAACCACCATTTTAGTTTTAGTGAAAAGATTGGCCAATACACGAGGGGACGAGGTGAGCCCATTGCAACACTGCAGATTTCACCCTGAAAGCCACAAAAGGTAGACTTTAAGAAAACACAGAGATTCACGGTTCCACGTCAAAACTCAGAAGGGTTTCTCACTCTTCAAATCTAAGGTTCTTTATTTTGTAAACAAAGAACATGGAATCCCTGATGTACGATTCAGTGTCCCCAACAAATGTTTTAAGCTTTTTGACTAGACCCAACGGTGTTAACAATGGGACTAAGAGGGGCATCATTTTTATGGACGTTTCGGTAAACCATGCATACGCAGGACCATCAGACAACTCAAAATGAGTTTCTGATTCAGTTCCAGGTTTCCATCAAGGGAAGTCCTTGATGACTTTTGTCGATTCTTTCATGACCCTATTCATCGGATATTCGCCTATCTTTCTGTAATAAGCACTTGTGCTTAGGTGGCCATTCAAGTAAACCAAAACTCATCTCTCAACCGGATAAGTCACACACAAACATGAGCGCTACAGATCAGCCATAAAAACCACTAAATTAATCACAACCGCAACACAAAACAGTATTGCTCCAGATGAAGCATCATTATATTTGCCATAACATTCAGGCGAAGGTAAATATTACAGAGCTACAGATCAAATGCCCGAAAACCAATTTAGCAAATGACAAACACGCAAAATTCCAAACCCTAACAGAAAATTACAAACCGAAATAAACGTATCTCCAAAAAGAACTTTTAAAGATCCATAAAACAAATACAGCAGAAATTACAGAACCTTAGGACTGCAGATTTCGAAGCCCTCTTCAAGCTCCGGACCTGTAGCGATACAGCTTGCCGATGACATGGAGGGCCGTGACGAACCCTATAAAGCAAAGGCTCATGACCAATACGACCGTGGGCGTAATCTTGAGACCCGGTGCATCGTCTGTGTAGAACCTAAGCATGTTGCTTCCGCCACCGCTACCCCCAAACCCTCCTCCTCCGCTGCCACCGCCGCCAGCGCTCGTCGTCCTTCTGCGTCTAAGCCCAGCCGTGGCAGCGGCGCTGCCGCGGGGCGCAGCCCCCGTTGGACCGCCTCTGGAGACTACCGAAGCGGACTGAGACTGAGAGGAACCTCTCGCCATAGGACCGTCTGGTTTTTACCGAGAAAAAGAGAAATTGAGAGCTTCAGGATTTCAGGGGTTTTAAGGACAGATCCAAACAATTCGGAGCTTCGATAATTATTTTTGCTATTCTGTGAATTTTGAATTGCAGGGGAGTATACGCAGTTTGTAGAGACTGGAAATGGAGAGCGATTTTTATTTGAGCCTGGGGTTTTGACTTCCCTGAAAATTCGCCTGATAACCGCTAGCGAATAATGCTTGGTCTTCGCTGTTATATTTCCTGTGAACAATAAAAATTAAATGAATCGAAAATTTAGCAAATATTATATGCGCTCCCAAATAGTATTATATGCAACTCCATTCAGCTTTGCTCTTGTGAGTAGAGTCGGTCGACACTAGTTATTGGACCGTCGGGGGTGGGTCGACAATCCTTACCTCGTTCACCTTTGGGGCGGGACGGTCCTCGTTTGGCCACGGTGGTTGTTGATACTATTCAGTTGTATTCTACTAGGGTGGGGTTGTGGGGTGGAGTTGTGTTGGCTGATGATGTCGGGTGGAGTCTATATGTGTTGAGAATGATTTGTCAAAGGTTCTTCTTGTAACCTATGTTGTTAATATACCCATGTTGGGGGTATATTGGATTCTTCAATGATCACCGCTGAAGTGGAGTCGGTGGAGGATTTACTGACAACAGGGGTTAGAAGGGGGGCCATTTCTCAGTTCTCCCCTATAAAAACACGCAGTGCTAGAAGTCAAGTCCCTTAACCCTTAGATTTCTTCTTCAATAAACTCTGTGGTTACACCTGATGCTGATGGTTCTTTGGATTCTAAACGGGCGCTTAGAGGCATGAAAGCCCTAGCTAGGGTTAAGCGATGATTTTTTTCTTCTTGAATATTCAAGGGATTGGGGGCCCTCAGAAAAAATTAGCCTTCAAAGGTCTACTGCAATCTATTAAACCTTATATGATTTTTTTACAAGAAACTGTGGTGTCGGCGGCTCGGGCTAGGGTGTTCTTCCAAACTATTAAGTCGGATTGGGTCATTTGTTCGACGGATGTTGTGGGGCATTCGGGGGGCCTTCTGTCTACATGGAACCCAAAGATTTTCAAATTATCTGCCTTTAGTATAAAATTGGGGATTCACCTGGAAGGCCAGGTTAAGGGATTTGTTGGGGTGGTAAATCTCATGAACATCTATGGGCCTTACTCTGAGAGATGTCTATTTTGGGATTCGGTAAAATCTATTGGTCTCTTGGCACTTGAAAACCTTCTGGTTGCGGATGATTTTAATCTTGCACTCTCGTCTAAAGAGACGTGGGGTTTTTCTGCTCGGGGGGAATCCCTTATGTCCACATTTCTTTGATTTCTTTGCAGATGTTGGTTTAAATGACATTCTTCCTATTCCATTAGGTCCAACATGGTGTAATGGGTGGTCGGCTTCCGAGCGGATATCCAAACGATTAGATCGTTTTATGTTGGCTGATAACTTAGTACAAAATGTGCACAGATACAGATCTTGGACGGCTTTTTCTTCACTTTCGGATCATCTACCTATACTTCTGGAGCTCGACTTTGGGGGGATTCCAGTCCCATATCCGTTCAAGTTTAATCATACTCTATTACAGATTCCTGAGTTCAGTGATTTTGTACGCAATGTATGGACCGATACTCTGGTGGATGGTTTACAATCTTTGACACAAAAGCTTATTCAGAAATTAAATATTTTAAAAAAGTCTGTTAAATACTGGGTGATTGAACGTCAAAAGGTTGAGAAGTTGGAAATTTTGGATATTGATTCTCAAATTTCTGCTATTTATGTTGCACATTTAGGTGATCCCCTTCCAGTGGGTGCTCGATCATCATTGATTGACTTGGAGGGCCGTAAACTGCAATTTTTGAATCGTGATGAGCCGGGCACTATGGGTCTCTTTGGGAGATAAAAATTCAAAATTTTTCCATAAATATGCTAACAATCGTCGTATTGGTAATTCTATATGGAACTTGAAGAGTTGGGCGGGGGTCAATATCTTGACTTTACATGATATCCAAGGGGAAGCCACATATCACTTCTTGGATTACTATTGTGATCATGGTGGGTCTACAATTAGGGAACAAATCAAAGTCGTCAGTAAATACCCTCGTCTATTTTCTGAGCAGGAGGGCAATGACATTTTTATGTCGGTCACTTTAAAAGAGATACAATCAGTTTTGAGTGGCTTTGCGAAAGACAAAAGTCCGGGTCCAGATGGTTGGACCACGAAACTTTTCTTGGTTTTCTTTGACATTATGGGTCAGGATATATTGGCAATGGTGGAAGAAACTCGATTACGGGGGGAGGTGGTGGGTACACTGAATGCCACATTTATTATGCTCATTCCTAAGGTCTCAAATCCAACATCATTTATGGATTTCCGTCCGATATCTCTGTGTAACCTGGTATATAAAGTTATATCAAAGGTCATTGCCTGTAGGATTAAACCGGTGCTTTCACGCAGGCTCTCACGGGAGCAATATGGTTTCTTGGATGATACACAGATTCTAGATGCTGTGGGGGTGGCCCAGGAAGCGATGCATAGCATTAAATCCAAAAATATTCAAGCACTAATTCTAAAACTGGATTTGTCTTGGGCTTATGATAATGTGAATTGGTCTTTTCTCTGGCTGGCACTGGTTCAGATTGGTATTCCTTGGGGCGCCATAAAATGGATTATGGCATGTGTTTCATCAATAAATTACTCAATATTAATCAATGGCTGCCCTATAGAATTTTTTCGATGCTCGAGGGGCATTCGTCAAGGGTGCCCACTATCCCCTTTATTATTTTTGATAGTCATCGAGGGTTACAGCAGATTATTACTCAAAGCTAAAGAGGACTCCCTTATTACCGGTATTCAGGTTTCTCCTCGTATCTCGATCACTCATCAATTTTTCGTTGATGATGTGATGCTATTTGGGATTGTTGATGTCCGAGAATGGAGGCATGTGTGGAAAATTACTCATCTTTTTTGTTGTTCATCGGGTATGCAAATCAATGAAGGGAAATAAAAAAATTTAAAGTATAAACTGGAGGAGGCACAACTCAATGCCATTTCTATAATTCTTCCTTTCAGGATTGTAGAATTAAATGAGGGTACCAAATATCTCGGTTATTTTCTTAAACCAAATGGGTATAAGATTGTTGATTGGCAATGGCTAATTAAAAAATTTGATAAGAAAATCTTTCACTAGCAGTGGCGTTGGTTATCCAGCGGTGGACGACTCATCCTTGCCAAATCTGTATTACAAAACATGGGGGTTTTCTGGTTTTCACTAAGCAGAATTCCTAAATCTATTTTGAATTGTATCCGACAGAAGATCCATCGTTTCATTTGGTCAGGGACTGGAAATCACGGGATCCACTTAGTGGATTGGAACAAACTTGCACGCCCATATGCTCAGGGCGGATGGGCCATAAAGAATATTTTCCATTTCTCCACTGCATTATTAGTCAAGAGCTTATGGCGTGCATTATTTGTTGATTGTTTATGGGGTAGTATATTAAAGGACAAAAACTTTGGTAAGATGTCGACTATTCAATGGATTAGATCTCCGAGGAAATCTACTAAGGACATTTCCAATATCTGGGCAGGCTTATTCCTTTCATTTCCAGTGATGGTTGACTGGCTAGCATGGGTTCTGGGAAATGGGCATCACATTTTGATCGGTGTTGATCCAATTGTTGGAGGTCCGTCCCCTTCTAAACTGTCAACTACTCTAATTCATCACCTCAGGTGTTGTGGTTATTATTACCTAAACCATATTCTGGTCAATAATGGATCATCCCATATTTTTCATTGCTGGCTGAACGCTGCACAATTTGGTTTGGTAGGTGGGATGGCTGATGAATGGCAGTCTTACATATTGGACTTGTATCAAGCAAATATCCAACTCAGTGATATGGATGACAGATTACTCTGGTCGTGGAATTCAAATGATGGCACGATCTTGGCTCATTTGGCATATGAGGCGATCTGTTACTCTAATTTAGTTGACTGGAAGTGGTGGTATAAAGCTTGTTGGCGGTGGTGTATTCCTCTTAAAGTGAAAATCTTTACGTGGCTTTTGCTGGAGGGGAAAATCCTTATTTGGGAGAATTTACAAAAGCGGGGTTTCAATGGGCCCAATATTTGCTCAATGTGTCATCATGATGCCAAAACCTTTTTATCATCTATTTGTTGTTTGACCATTTACTATTCAGGTATGGTCTTATTTCGGTGATCCCCTCATTCATCTTCAGCGCGGGCAGGAATTTTCTTTACAGAACTAGTTCAAGACATTGTTCTCGCTAAATTATGAGTTGGGTTGTTTGGCCTGCCTGGTGGCATGGAAAATTTGGAAAGCGTAGAACCAAAGTTTATTTGAAAATATTTATATTGAACCTCGCAGGGTGGCATGCTATATACATACACTATTTGCAGAGTTCTTTGTGTCTTCACAGGGGAATCAAAATGTTGGTAATCGTGATCATATTCCTTGTCCTCCACATATACTTAGATCAGGTAACCGTGATCGTTTTGATGGTGCAGCTCTAGCTTCTTCGGGGCGCTGTGGGGTTGTTGGCTGCTTATACTATTGTTGGGCTTTTCTAGAAAGACCCAGGTTCTGCGGGGTTCGAGGAACGAACAAAAACCCTTTTCACCGACCCTTTCAGCAACAGTTTGTGAATAGACTAAGGTCTCACCCGAAGCGAAGATATGGGGAGGTTGTGGAATCAGGTTTCCACAACCGAGTGATGAGCGCTTCAACAGACTGGCGAGCAACGTGTTATAGGACTCGCGCTGCGAACTGGGGATTGCGCGAAGTTCACCTTCTTCGCAGTTAACACTTATACAAATAACGCATCCATGGACTGCGCGGCTCGGAATGACCCTTCGGCAATGGGACAGGGCAACTGAGACTGCGCTTCCTCTTTGGTACTTAACCAACTTCAATAAATTTTTACTTAGTGTAAGTTATGCATTCAACAACATCTTAAACTATAACCTTGCAAACTTATGCACTATAACAAACAACAATGTAACTGCGCACTTATGGTGCTGCGCTCAGGGAATCGCACTTTACAGACTTCGCTGGCTTAAGTGTTTACCCGATTATCTTATGCATTCATCTGATTTAGAAATACTGGTGCATTCAACATTCATTCACATATGTCGATACTTAACATATTATTCTCATCTTTATCCTTATGGCGAATACATATAAAAGCAAGAACACATGAACTCATAAACAAGCACTTAACCATTCATCAAAAGTGAATACACAGATGCAATCACATATCAATCACATAACATAGAATTTAACGTGGTTCACCCCCAAGATGGGAGCTACGTCCACAGGAATTGTTGTTATATTATCTATGGGAAGGGTACAACAGTTCTAGTCTGCGCACTCAGCTGCAGACTCTCTTCTCTCTTTTGTAGGTCTCTGCACACGCACCTTGCAGAGCCTTTTTACTATAGTATCTCAACAGAGATCAATCTTCAACAATAATCCCAACCAAAATCTAACTCTTTCCCTTACAAAATATGCCCTTTTATAGATCATGCCCTTAGGTCACGTCTTTACATTCATGAAGGGCTCAAAACCCTAAGGTTTACTCAAAACCCTAAGGTTTACTCAAAACTGGTGCAGTTACCCGCCACCCTGCCTGTCACCGTCGATAGCTTGCTCCACTCACTTCAGGCCTCCTTGCTGGGCCACTCGTGGCTCACACATCCTTCTGAAAACTACAGTCATCATAAAACGGTTACAACTGCATCATGGCATGTCACTTTCCTCCCCTCTAGCCTTGTTATCGTCGTCTACCCGTGGCTTAGCCTCTAACGGTTTGCCACCACTCTCTTTGACAGGTCGCTTTCCTTTATCTCCACTCTTCTCCTTACCCAACTGTCGGGAATCTTGGAGTCACTTACCCAAAACAGGTCGCTTTCACAGCTCGACCTTCCCTTATATTCTTTACCCAAAATAGTTGTTGCGCTAGCTCTGTGCATCAGCATGACTATGCAATCCGAACTGGGCACTCCGCAAACTGTGCCATCTGACTTCGCAGTCTGAACTGCGCCCTTGCCAAAATTGTATTTCTTTGAAAGTGTGCCAACTTGGGCCATGCCCAACAGGCCCCTAACACTTACTTATGGCTCGTCCCCGAGCCACTTTCATCGGTTGACTACGGCTGCGCTTCTTTGGCGGTACTTAGCTTGGCAATGAAACTGTGCAAAGTAACGGTGAGCTCCGCAACCGTTAACTTTGCCTTGTTCTCAAATTCCTTAACCATCTCTAGCATCGCCTGCGAGACTTGCTCCTAGGCGTGTTCTTTCAATATGCCCTCTATTGTTTGAAGTTCAACGAACTTCTCATCAATCTAGTGCATTAGTGCCATCCCTTCGTCCTCTGTGGGCTGCAGCTTCACGGAAGCGGCAGCCTCTCTTTCCCTTATTGCCATCAACTCTTTTTGCAGTTATTTTACCTCATTAAATTTTTGCATCTTTTGCCTTGCCGGCAAAGTCTTCATTTATGCGTTTGCGGCATCAATTGCCTGTTGCCTTTGTTGTAGATCCCCTTTCAATTGCATAAGGTCTGGATCCTCATTCAATCCAGCCAACACTGTATTTGCTTCCTCTAGCAAACTTTGACACTTCGCCACCTTGGCCGAAGTACTGTCTAAAGTGGCTCTTACCTCTTCAGTTGGAGCTGTGCGCTTATCCGGTGAGGTATTGGGTCATCGAGCCTCTCTTACTCAGGAGTGTGATCCCGTGTATCAAATCGATGTTGATATCGATTTTCCTGTCTAACCATAGATATCCCAAGTGTGTGCACGACAACAGAGTGCGCACTACTGTATTCAACTCTGGACTGTGAAAATGCTCACAGTAGATCCAAAGAGATGATGTAAACCTCGCAATGAAAGTATTTAGGAATAACAGAAGAAGAATAGAGCAGAAGAATATAGATCCAAAGGAGCTCAGATAGAGGCAGAATAATTACACATGTTACATTAATCTGAATAGTAAAACAGTAAATATACAATGCTTAGGATTCGAATACACTAGGTGTGATTCGAATTAACCTGCATGGATAGATCCATAATCAGTGGAGTGTCATCAAGGCATAACTAGGAGTCCAACTCATCATCAGTGAAGTCATCAATGCACAAGTAATAGTCAACCAGGAGTCAAACTGAGTCTAGCTGAGTGTGGTAGGTGTAACTGGCACATGGAAGCACTAATGTAGTGAAGGAGGCTCAGTGGAGGGCGCTCATGGAGCTAACTGGAGTCAGAATAGGCTATCTAGTCACACTGGAGGTCCATCAGAGTGATAAGGTCAGTCAAGAGTGAGTCAAGCCTAAAATTAGGGAGAGAACTTAGTTAACTGAACATAACTGGACTGGTAGGTGAAGAAGTGCGCCTCTCTCATGCAGTAGGTGAAGGGAGGGCGCACTAGGCACTAAGAGGGCCAAAACTGATCAGGAAGAAGCTCTTGGGGCTAGCTCACTGAGGGCTAGGTGTTGGGACTGATGACTGGGATGCATGCAATTGCATGCATGCATGCAAGGCTGAAAATGAAAATAATGCAAGTGCTGGTAGGACTAGGATGGAGTATAGGAATATCCTAACACCCCCCCTTAATCCATCCTGAGCCCTAGTAACTAGGACCAAAGGTCACCCATACAAAAAATAAATGATAGAAAAATAAAGAATTGTCCATAAACCGAGGAAATGGGGAAAACCTCATGGGAAAAATACCCCCCCTCGAAAGAATAGTAAATAACTCATAGAACCATCATACTAAGCAGAAAAGAAGGAAGCTTTCATCAGTGAAAACTTCTACAAAAAACTTGACAAGTTGATCCCCTGTAGGATGCCAAAACAGGTGCTAGATCTGGATCTAGTCTTTTGATTTGCCTTCCACTGTGTAGAGGATGTATTGGACGAAGCAAGTCTCTCAAGAATTCTTTCTGCAACTGGAGCGAATGGAACATGAGGAGTCTTCCCAAGTGATGGAAGAGAGAACCCCATCATCATGCTGCATCTCTCATGGAGAGGTAGATGGCATAATGCAAGGTTGGCATGATGCTGAAGTCTGGTAGTTCTGTGAACAGATGAATCCTTAACTGTGTTCTCAGTAGTTGCAAGGACTGTGTGAGCCCATATAGGCCTTGAATCTGGATCGAGAACATGTGTTGGTTCTGGATATGAAACTTCTTGAACTTTGATCTCAACATCAAGATCTTGTTCTATGTCTTCATCA
The DNA here is from genome assembly GCA_027924585.1 of Larix kaempferi. Classification (NCBI taxonomy): domain Eukaryota; kingdom Viridiplantae; phylum Streptophyta; class Pinopsida; order Pinales; family Pinaceae; genus Larix; species Larix kaempferi. Next base: position 30,371,958 of record BSBM01000753.1, on the reverse strand, counting down.
GAATAAGAGTCACTCGAATCTTCATTAGATTCTGAGGAAGTAGGAAGAAAGAAGGGCAGAAAATGAGAGAACTCATATGCCTTGGAGGCATGATTTGCAAACCCTTTTGCTATAGTCTTCCCAGTGGAGATCTTTGTAATCTCAACTGTTTCGGGACCAAAAGTCACCTCTTTAGGTGATCCAGTGTGAGTCATCTGATATACAGATAACAAGTTTGCTATCAAGGAGGGAACGAATAGAACATCTTTGAACTTGCCATGCTCCATACGTACTGTACCCAATCCTTTGGCATAAATCTGAGAGTTGTCTCCCATGTGAATAGTAGGCCCATCAATGAGATCTAAAGAAGAAAATGATTCTTTAGAGGCAACCATGTGATTGGAGGCTCCAGAATCTATGAGGAGGGCTTTAGATTTTGAAAAACCAGCCATCAATGCATGGCAATCCCCATGACCATCAGATCCACTTCCAGAATCATACATCTTTGCATCTTGTGGAATAGCAATTTTGTTCTGTTCAAGAAGCTTGGTAAGTAGGTCTATTTTCTTGTGCATGCAAGATTTCTCAGGATGGTTTCCTCTCTTGTAGTAGGAACATGCAGGTCTCTTGTGTTTGTCCCTCTTGGATTTGGAGGCTCCTTTTGATGGACTTGACTTATCATTCAGCTTGGACTTAGATGGCTTCTTATCCTTGTCATTTTGCCTCCCTTTCACATTCGTCCCACTTGCTTCTCCAGCTAGAAGAGCTAGATCTTTGGAGGCCTTGATGGCACCCATTTGAATCAATTTGTCCTCTTCTTGAATGAGAGCTTCAACAAAGACTGCTAAGGTGGGAAACTTCCATCCAGGGATTGACATTCGCCCAGAATCGAAGGTAGATACAAAGACAGAAAATTGAGATCCAAGTTTGCTCAAAATGGAGAGCACCAATTTCTCATCACTTTTAGTGATGCCACAGTGCTTGCATTGTAAAATCAATTTGTGAAATTTTGAGAAGAATTCTTGAATGCTCTCGAAATTGCTAGGTTGTAGGGCAACCAATTCATTTTCGAGAATGTGGCCTCTTAGCCCATCTTGTTTGCCAAAAAAACTTTCCAATTTTGTCCATAACTCATTTGGAGACTTCAATCCTTCAAAATGAAACAATAGATCTTCAGACATATGAAGGCATATGAATCCAAAGGCTTCATCCATTTTATTTAGATGCTTGGTTCTCTCTACAACTGAATGTGGTATGGCATCTTTTTCAAATACCATTCTATTTAGTTGTCTATTGCACAAGTGTAATTTCATCTTACTCTTCCATTCGAAGTAATTGAAGGGAGTGAGAATTATAGGAGGGGAAGGAGCATTCAAATTGCTCATCTTGACTGCTGGAACGAGTGCAAAGTAAAACTGCTGATACTGCTGCTGGAACTTCGAAATACCTGCAAAAAACTCTCAAGAATGGAGGTAGAATATACTCTCAAATGGCTCTGATACCATGTGAAAATGCTTACAGTAGATCCAAAGAGATGATGTAAACCTCACAATGAAAGAATTTAGGAATAACAGAAGAAGAATAGAGCAGAAGAACATAGATCCAAAGGAGCTTAGATAGAGGCAGAATAATTACACATGTTACATTAATCTGAATAGTAAAATAATAAATATACAATGCTCGGGATTCGAATACACTAGGTGTGATTCGAATTAGCCTGCATGGATAGATCCATAATCAGTGGAGTGTCATTAAGGCATAACTAGGAGTCCAACTCATCATTAGTGAAGTCATCAATGCACAAGTAATAGTCAACCAGGAGTCAAACTAAGTCTAACTGAGTGTGGTAGGTGTAACTGGCACATGGAAGCACTAATGTAGTGAAGGAGGCTCAGTGGAGGGCGCTCATGGAGCTAACTGGAGTCAGAATAGGCTATCTAGTCACACTGGAGGTCCATTAGAGTGATAAGGTCAGTTAAGAGTGAGTCAAGCCTAAAATCAGGGAGAGAACTCAGTTAACTGAACATAACTGGACTGGTAGGTGAAGAAGTGCGCCTCTCTCATGTAGTAGGTGAAGGTAGGGTGCACTAGGCACTAGGAGGGCCAAAACTGATCAGGAAGAAGCTCCCGGGGCTAGCTCACTGAGGGCTAGGTGTTGGGATTGATCACTAGGATGCATGCAATTGCATGCTGCATGCAGAAATGCATGCAAGGCTGAAAATGAAAATAATGCAAGTGCTGGTAGGACTAGGATGGAGTATAGGAATATCCTAACATGGAATTCTGTCAAAATGGGGAATGCATAGTAGATTAAGCAACCCTGACTTTTCTAGTCCTCGGAGCTCTTCTTTTACTTGTAATGTTTCGGTGCCTTGCTCGTCACACTGGCAAATCATGTATTGGTCAGGCTGGAATCTCTGGTATTTCCTTTCCTTCAACTCTTTTGCTTCTAGCAGGTCGTAATCTTCAAACTTGCAGTTCTCCACTCTCCCCAGGAGGTTCTCAGGAACCTTTACATGACTGGAGATGGGTGGTGCATCATCTCTTTTCGATGTCATGTACTCGGGCACTAGACGAATGGGCCGAGCTCAAGGTAACTCTGATAGTGGTGGCATCTACACACCCGTTGGCTTCGTCTTCTCTGGTTCTTTATCCTTCTTCTTGTCTTTCTGCATTGCAGTTGTGTTTCTTGACGAACTTCGGGATGACCCTCCTTTCTCTACTACATGGATCTTTCCTGGTGTTGACATTACTCCTTGAATACCTGAGTGCTTAAATATCCTCACAACTTCATCTTCTGTGAATGGCTCAGTCATGCGCTTATAGAACGCTTGGTGCTCTCGCTGTCAAATTCAGAAGTTGCAGAGATGAAGGATAACAAGTAACTAGTAAAAAACTCGCAAGTGCCGAGTTGATGGCTATTTATAGCTGCTGCTAGCTTGGAACGTGCCGATTAACCTTTAGTGGTCCATTTAATGATGTATCCTTCGTCCATATCTCCCCTGAGATCTTGGTCACTTCCACCAATGATGATATCTGATACAGTGATGTTTCCTTAAATTCTAAAAGCTGTCGGCGCCGCCAGACTATGTGACAGTTAAATCAACCATTAAGTGCTAAGTCTGTTGGTCAGATCACAGTATGCTCTCGGTCATTTCATTATTAATTGTGCTCGAATGGCCAGATTTCTTATTAATGCAGGATTTTGTCGGTGCCGCCATTTTGGATAACGAACTACTAACCAGCCTGCAATTGTCAAGGTTACCTTTTTCCATCATGATGCACTGGCGGTTCTGACAAAAGGTTCTCTTGCGCACGTGTGCTTCTTTGTCTTTAACTTCGCAATTGTCCTATTCCATTTGATCTGCGCAGCTACATTTTGAGCTTCGTATTGCGCGCTTTTTCTTTTCTTTTCATTCTCTTTTTTTTTTTTGATCTGCGCAGATTCACTTCTCAACTAGTGCTGCGCGGTACATGCATCCTTTCCATCAAACTTCGCGTATCGGACCAAACTGTGTACAGACTCTTTTGCATTTCTAGTGCCTAATTTCAACTGTACTTGACACTTAGAATTTCCCTTATCTTGTGATCACTGAGGGTTCTGTGAAGTAGGACTATCCCGATAGGGTTTTAGTCTACTTCCATTCACCAAACCTGGTAAGTTATCTCCGGCTAACGTGGCTAACTGAACTGTGCCACCGTCAGTAACATGCATAACAGTATATGGCCCAAGCTAATGCATTTTAAATTTTTCAAGAAATTTCATAAACTTACTATCATACAGGAGGACAAGGTCACCTACCTGAAAGGACTCGTTCTTGATGTGGCGATCATGCCATGATTTTTCTCTGTCTTTCTACACTTGTTGGTGAAAGCCTGCTATGAAGCGATCTTCTTCCAATCCGACTAAGTGTAGAAGCCTTTCCTCTATTGTTTGTTCATCCTCCATGCCTGTGAATGCAACAATCCTTAAGCTTGGTACAATATACTCCATTAGCATCACAACTTCATGTCCATAGGCCAATCTGAAAGGTGTATGGCTTGTCAACTTCTTGCAAGTGGTCCTGTATGCCCATAACACAGCTGGAATACGCAGATCCCAATCATCCATGTTTACATTGCATACCTTTGTCAGTGCATTCTCCAATACCTTGTTGAAAGCTTCAACAGTTCCATTGGCTTGAGGATGGTATGGTGTACTCCTATGATGCTAGATGTGGAACTCTTCAGTAAGGGCTTCAATAGTTCTGTTCAAAAAGTGAGTCCCTTGATCACTCATTAAAATCTTTGGGCATCCAAATCTGGAAAGGATGTTCTCGAAGATTAACTGTGCGGCAGTAGCTGCGCTACAATCCTTCACTAGTTTAGCCTCTGCCCATCTGGTGAGATAGTCAGTCACGGTGATTATATATCTTGCACCAGTCCTCTTTCCCGGTGGGTTAATAGGTCCCACGAAATCAATAGCCCATTTGTCAAACGCCTGGAGAGTCAACTGAGGTTTCAATGGCATTTCATCTCTTCGTGACGACTTTCCTGTTCTCTGACAGACATCACAACTCTGGCAATATTCCTTTGAATCTTTATGGATTGTGGGCCACCACAGCCCTGCTCTTAATATCTTCTGCGCAGTAGCTTTTCTTGCGTAGTGACCTCCAGATGCAACTAAATGTGCATCAACCAATATAAATGGATTCTCATGCTCTAACACACATCTACGCAGTACTTCATCTGGACCCAACTTGTCTAACTGTCATGCTATTATAGTGAAGTTTGCTGCTCTGACTACCAGCTACTTCTTTTCCTGCGTAGTGAACTTTGTAGGTGTCAATCCTGTAGTAAAAAAGTCTACAATATCCTTGTAATAATCATCGGTGACCTGTATGGCAAATAACTGCGCATCAGGTAGATTGTCTTCGAGGTTTGTGGGTTCTTCGCATGGCTCAATCCTTGAGAGATGGTTAGGTCCTAGGTTCAATCTGCCTGGTTTAACAATGATCTCAAAGTCATACTCCTGAAAGAGTAACAACCATCTGCATATTCTCCCCCCTAACACTGGTTTGTTGACCAAATATTTCAAAGTGGAATGGTCAGTAAACGTTGAGAAGTGCGCACCCAACAAATAGTGCCTGAATTTCTGGAGTGCGTAAACCATAGCTAAGCCTTCTCTTTCTGTGGTTGTATAGTTATTTTCAGCTAATGAGAGCTTCCTGCTTGAAAATGCAATGGGATGTTCAATGCCTCCCTCTCCTGGTTGTGCTAGCACCACACCAAGTGCAATGGATGAAGCATCAATGTGTACATAGAATTCCTTGTCCCAATCCAGAAAGACAAGGATAGCCGCAGTTACCATTTTCTCCTTTAGTGTGTCTAGGCCTTGCTCGCATTCTGCGTTCCATATGAACTGCGCTTCTTTCTTCAACAGTTCCTCCATTGGCATTGTTATATGCGCATAACCCTTGATGAATTTTCTATAGTATGTTGTATGTCCCAATGTGGTGCGAAGTTGTTTCATTGAATTCGATGCTGGCAGGTTTACAATAACTGCGATCTTCGCAGGATCAACCATCAAATCCTGTTTATAGACAATGTGTCCCAACAGAATTCCATAGGGCACACAAAAGATACATTTCTTCAAATTCAAAGAAATATGATGTTGTCTACATTTCGCTAACATCATTATGAGATTCTCATAGTGGTTTTTCAGTAAATCAAAGACAATCCAATCATAAAAATAGACTTCTAAGAACTTATGGATAAAGTCCTTGAATGCAGCCACAACAACTCTGGAAAATATCGCAGGTGCATTCTTCAACCGAAAGGGCATAACTGTATACTGATATGATCCCCATTCAATATCAAATGTTGTCTTATGCCTGTCTGCTTCATCAATCCTGATCTGATGGTAACCAGAAAATCCATCAGTAAAAGAATAGGCCTCATTTCCTCCAACGTTATCTAGTACCTCGTCTGTAAATGGACTAGGAAATGGGTCATGTAGCGAAGCATCATTCAGCTTCCTCAGATCTACACATATCCTGATTTCTCCTTTTGTCTTATTGTCCTGGATAACCATAGGGCTTATCCATTCCGACTCTTCAACTGGCTCAATGATCCCTGCATCGAGCATCTTGTCGATCTCTGCCTTAACTATTTCTTTATATCTAGGATTTAGTCTATAAGGCCTCTACTTAACGGGCTTCGTGCCTCGCTTGAGAGGTATCTTCATGACCCCCAAGTCGCCCAAAATACTCATGTAGAAGGTCTGCGATCTGCGTGATCGTTGCATCATCCTAGTAATCTCCAATGGATGTGAACTTTGGCTCTTCACTTGTGCCAATGTTCACTTTCTTTGTCTTGATAGGGCCACTCATATCTGGAATTTCTAGTGGAGGTCCCTCTACATCACGCGCTCCTTCTGATTCAGGTATATTGATGTTGCGTGGATCCTCCTCATCGCTCTCCTCTACATCTTCTTCTTCATCTGCGGAGAGATTGTAACATTCAAGGGCATGTTCTATTTCTCTTGCCCATTATGGTTGTAGGATCACATGTACCTTGACATCTTCAAATATATTCTCTTTAATTTCCTCTAATGCCTCGTTTATACTTGGGCATTCGGCTTCGAATATCCTCTGTTTGATAATCTGCAGAGCTTCGTTTATAGTTGGAGATTCATCTTAGAAACTGAATGTTCTCTGAAAGTTCATAGTCATAATAGACCAATCTCTTGTTCCTCTGTGAAGCTCTGAGTCTGTATACCAATCCTCTGGAATCTGCTCTAATGTGTGCACAAACAAATGAACCCATTCTGTCCGTGGTATGTTTTCCCATGCTTTTGAACAAGTCTCTATGTGATTCCTCAGATCTGTTTGTCCATTATACTTTTCGAATGTCAGCTTCACTTTTTTTGTGAATCTGATTTGCATCATGTGCCTGCACTGTTCCCATGTGGTCAAAGTCTGCTTATGCACGGCCCACCATCTGGCAGGTGTAGCGCGCAGTGCTATATCTAATACTGGTATGCGATGTTCAGCTGCAACTGATACCGTATATTTTTGCAAAAAGGTATAGACATTAGTTAAACCATCGTAAGTGGGAATTGGACTCACCTCTGTTCCAATCCAGCGTAGTGACTTCATGATCTGCGCACATCACCTCGCAGATACTTCATGCATTCGACTTTTCCAATTCTCCAGTCTTGCGTCGGAGTCTGATACACAAGAGCTGTCGCATCGCCAACTAAGTGCTCCATCCGCCGTAGGATTGATGTAATCGTCCTGATTTGCAGTCATCTTGTAAATGTGATCGAGGTACTGTGCTCTGGATTCTTCATGTATCGTCTCACTGTATCTTTCTCCTTGCGAAGGGTCCAAAGGTGCGATGACCCTAAGATCCTGCTCTTCAAATATCATCTTTTTGGTTTTCAGGTTGATGATCGCGAGATTATCCATTGCCCAGTCTATCCCCAATAATGTTGGATATGGGTTACTGTCATCGGTCATTTCAATAACCTCAAAGTCTGCTGAACTTCTGACTCCATCGATGTCTGCAAGTAGATTTGAAAGCCTTCCAAATGGAATCACTTTTTGCTAATTCGCTAATCTCAACTGGATAGGTGACCATGCTAACCTTGGTTTCCCCATCTACTCCCATGTCTGTTTGCTCAAGACATTTACTTCGGATCCCAAGTAAAGGATTATCTCATCCATCTCATAGTCTCCAATCTGTGCACCGAGCCTCATTTCTCGGCCTGTTCTCTTATGGCTCTTTATCTGATGAACTGCGCTCTGGGCAGTATTCTTGGAATTGCGTAGTTCATATTGGTCCAGTAAGTTCTGCAATTCCACTAAAGCATCTTCACTTTTCAGCAACTTCATGCAGCTCTGTAGGAACTGCGCAACATAAATCCCCATTTTTGCTGCGGTACTTGTTTGATCATACGCTGCTGGCATATCCTTCATATGTGTTGTTTCACTTCGCAATGGGATTCTTGGTGTCATAGGTGGCGGTTCTTTGAATGTGTCTCGTGCTTCTGCGAAGACTTCCTTGTTTCTTTCTAGATTGAAAGCAGGTGCTTTCCTAGTTTCTTTTCTAACCCAGACCCCTTCAGCAGGAGTCTGCTTAGCTTGGTGATCTCCAGAAGTCGAAGCTTCTAGTTTGTTGCGATATTGTAACTTCAAAGAATATTAGAATTATACTTTATTATTCCGGAGATGTTTCATTCCTCCGTAAAGATCTTATTATCCGGAGATGTTTATTCCTCCGTCAGAATGTGGTAACTTGGGTTATTAGACTTCCCTAGTGGAGGTCGGCCCTTTATGTGTTATGTGGGTCAAAGGGTTATTAGACCACCCTAGAGGGGTCGGCCCAGTCAGTTGTAGTGGGGTATTTAACCCATTGGTTAAATACGAGCCTACGTGTACTTGTGTAAAAGATATGTCAGAGTCGTGTATAAATAGAGGAGGTGTGTTCCTCATTTGACACACTCACTCACTTGAGGATAGCACACTTGTGGAGGAGAGGTCTTCTATTGTGGAGGAGGAGATCATGTCTCAGGGTTTCATCTTTGTATATTGCTGGTCATCTATATTGAGGAAGCTTTGTTGGGTTTTCTACCCCATGAGGGTTTCCCAGGATAAATCTCTGTCTCTTGTGTTTATGCTGTGCTTGTTGTTTCTTCAGTGATCCTGTATATGCTATTATTGTGAAATGGAATGTAATGCTGCTATTTTCTGTCTTAGCATATTGAATTTTAACATGGTATCAGAGCTAAACTGAAGGAAGACAAGGTATGGCACTAATGACACTTGCTTTACTTACGACAATTTGAAGGATAGGGTTTTACATAGCAAAAACCAGTCATCGTAGCACTTTCGCTATAAATATGTTTTGGCGAAGTTTTCGGATCTGAAATTGTTACAGGACGAAGATTAAATCTCCAGGTACCTTGTGTCCAAAGGAAAACCTCTAATTCGTTGTACTTTGTGATTTATGATCTGTACAATATAGGGTTTCTGCCTCTTCCAGATCTGAGTCAAAATCAGGTGACCTTGGGAAAAAGGTCATATCTTGGGCTAGGAAGCTCCAAATGAAATTTCGTAAAACGTGACAGGTAGTACACAGTCTTTACTATCTCAAAATTCTTTTTCAGAGGCCGAAGTTGAACCAGTGACACGTGGCACTCCGTACAAGTTCACTCTCCTGTATTATCCCATAAACAGGTCATGTTGCGACACTTGGCATAACTCTCTCTCAGAGAGTCCAATTGAGGTCAGACCTATCAAGATGGAAAGATAACAGGCCGAGATACCTCAGGAAAGTTTTTCATAGGCCGAAGTTCAAACAGTGACACGTGGCACGTCGTACAAGTTCGCTCTTCTGTTTTATCCCAAAACAGGTCACGTTGCGACATTTGACATAACTCTCTCTCAGAGAATCCAATTGAGGTCAGACCTGTCAGGATGGAAAGATAACAGGTCAGGCTATCTCAGAAAACTTTTTCAGACCCTGTGGATTGAAAAGTTTGGAGTTACACCATAAACAATCAGGTACATATTTCTGTCAAAACAGAATTATTTTTGAGTACCTTCATTCATGGCTTCCGGAATTTAGGGCTTTGAAGAAAGTTGTAATTTTTGTAAACGGAGACCACGGCTGAATGCTACTCATCAAAATAGAAATTTAGAGACCAAGATCAGATTTTTTGGTTGGGCAGAAGGCCGGGCTTGATCAAACCCTAGTTCGGGACTTTGATCAGAAAAGTGGAAAATTAGGGCTTCTGTAAAAAAATGGGAATTTTTGAAGTCTGTAACCACGGCTGGAAGAAAAATAAGAGTTTAGAGCCTTGGATCGAACCTTTTGTTTGGGCAGAAGGGTGGGATTCATCAAACCCTAGTTCGGGATCCTGTCCAGAAAATCCAGAAGTTTCAAAGGCAATTTTGAGGGGTCAAATTTTGGAAATTCCAAAATTGAAGTATGTTAGTTTGATCAGCTCAGCAAGACATATTCTTTCATCCATTCAGAAGTGTGAAAGTCAAAGATTGAATTTTTTAGGGTTTCTCTAGAAAACCCTAATCAAGCTCCAGATCAAGTTTCAGGGGGAGTTGAGGCTAAGGCCTTACATAAGAAGACTACAAGAAGTCTCGACAGGTATGACTTAAGGAGGCTCAGGTATGTCTTGAAATATAATTCTTGATTACGTTCATGATGTGTTTGTCTTCATATTATTTATTAGTACAATCTTGATTAATGTTAGAATTGTCTTATCACCCTAGTAACAGTATGAATGCATGTGAATGATCAAAGACATTCATTGATTAGGGCTATATGATTGTACTAATGCATTATGATGTTGTGTGAGGTTGATGTTGTCTGCTAACAAGGCTCAGGTACATCACAAAAGACAAATCAGGTTCCATGACCATGAAAACATGAAGACAAAGACTCATCCATAATCTTTGTTCTACTTACGAGGTATGTATGACTTTGTTATATTATGCTTAACCAATGAGACATGCAGGTTCTAGCTCAGGATCTCTAAATCATTGAAGAGATTGTTTAGGTATGTTGTACATAACTAAGTAGGTATACTAATCCAGGTATGTTTCCCATGAATCTTACCTTGTGTTAGGATCCCTTATATAAGTATACTTGGTATGATTGGTTATGCTTATTCATAAAGTTAGTAATCAAGGGATTATGCATATTATGTCTTTTATCTTGATTGATGATATGCATGAGTAAAAGAAGACTTCCCTAAAATCTTGAATACTAATGTTTATTAACTATAATCATGACTATACATTCTCAATATTATTTAGAACTATAATGTTTTGATAACATTTAGAACATACTAATGGGTGTATGTTTGTGCATGAGATCATGAGGATGACACTTGAACATGCACAGTGGTACATAATGAATAGAAGTTCAAAAGACATACAGAAGATCAAGCGGGAGGCAACCACACAAACATAAAAGATAAGTATTTGAGTTGTTATTTGAAATAGTAAATGATATTGCCTGTAATAGGTTGTATGCATATTTGTATTCCTATAATATATCATGCTAAGTGTAAATATTCATAGAACATTGAACAGTATACTACTAATATGCATATGATTGGTAAGTTGGACAAACATTCCATTATTGCTTGTCTAGAATGAACCTCTTTGCTGACATGCTGAGAGTTGTGCACACTCTCGATAGTATGTTCTGGTAGAGATGGAAGGCATCTAGATAGCCACTGTATGCATACAGGATATGGGAAAGTGTTGTGCCAAAGTATTGGTCAAGATAGTTGCATAACTATGTAAATGATATCTGTATGCATAATAGGTTATCATGTCAATATGATTTGATGATTATGAAGTATTACTAATCATGTGCCTAATTTTGATTTGTAGGAAAAATCATGATGAATGATGAACAAGCGATGGATGTTCAACAAAAGGATTTACAAATCAAACACACTATAGAAAGCTTATGGTTAAGAGATTCTCTTAGAAAGAGGAAGAGAATCATGATGAGATGGTTTGACCATTCTCTTAATAATGTAATCAGGTTCTGTATGGGTTCCCAGGATCGGTAGTCAATTGATGAGCTTAATGATCATCATGGGTGATGTGGATCTCAACCCTTGCTACAAGGTTGAATATGGCTTCTATACACATATGACATGGATGCAAGAAGGAACTCACCATAGAGTTCGAATGACTTTGAGGCTCATATTAGTAGACCCATCTGACGAGAGATGGCACAGATAGATATGCAGAAGATCACTCAATGCAGAGTGTGAATAATGGACAATTGACAGCTTCATGACAAAGCTTGGGCTTTACCAGAAGTAAAGCTGATCCTAACCTTTACCTTAAGGTTGTGGATGATGACCCTATCATACCATTATTATGTGACGATGATCTCTTTCTGACAAGGAATGAGAAACAGATCATGAAAATGGTTGCAGAAATAAAAAATGAAAGATCTCAGATTAATGCACTACTTCTTAGGTCTAGAAGTATGGCATGATCCAAAAGGAATCTTTTAAATCGAGGTAAGTATGCTGTGAAGTTTCTAAAAATATTTGATATGTTGGAGTGTAAATCCATGGCCACTCCCATGGACTCCAACTTGAAGTTATTAGTTAATGACTCATCGGATTTAGTGGACCTAACCCTATATAGACAAATCATTGGGCCAATGATGTATTTAACAAATACTAGGCCAGATAGATGCTTTGTTGTAAATACCGTAAGTCAGTATCTAGTAGAACCTAGAAAGGTTCACTTAATAGCTACAAAGCATGTAGTGAGGTACCTAAAAGGTACTTTAGATTTTGGTCTATATTATCTTGGAGGTCATGAACTCCGTTTACATGGTTACTCAAATTCTGATTGGGCAGGAAGTGTCTCAGACAGAAAGAGTACATCAGGTGGATGTTATAGTCTTGAATCTACCATGATCTCATGGTTTAGCAAGAAACAATCTAGTGTGGCTCTTAGTACTACTGAAGCAGAATATATAGCCGTCTGCTCTACCAGCTGTGAAGCAGTGTGGCTTCAGAAGCTATTATATGGAGTGTTTGACTTAGAAATGGATCCCACTGTGATTATGAGTGACAATCAAAGCTACTTTAAGATGACTGAAAATCCTGTGTTCCACGATAAGTCAAAACACATAGAGATCCGATACTTCTATATACGAGATATGGTGCAAAGAGGAGCTATCAAGCTCGTATATATAAGCACTAAGGATCAGATTGCTAATATCTTGACTAAACCTCTGTCTCGAGTAAAGTTTGAATACTTCTGAGACAAGCTTGGTATAGTCCAGAAGGACCCTCCTCGAAAGGGGGAGTAGCATAGTATCTGATAATAAGTCTGTCTCATCAATGATGAGGTTACCTATTTACTGCACTTAGTTACTTAGAATTATTTAGATTTAGGACTCTTATATTCTTTCTTTTGATGATAGATGTATACATGCTTTTGATGTTAGTTTTGATGATAGATGTATACATGCTTTTGATGTTAGTTTTTGATGATAGATGTATACATGTTTTGATGATGATGATACATGTTGTGGTTATACATGTTTTGATGATGATGATACATGTTGTGGTTATACATGTTTTGATGATGATGATACATGTTGTGGTTATACATGTTTTGATGATGATGATACATGTTGTGGTTATACATGTCTTGATGATGAGGATACATGTTTTGTTATACATGTTGTGAAGGGATTGGATCATTCCTGGACTTCAGTCCTAAAGAAGAGCCGTAGACGTATGTCTTCGAAAATGAAGTTCTTGGTGAACATGTGAAGGGATTGGATCATTCCTGGACTTCAGTCCTAAAGAAGAGCCGTAGACGTAAGTCTTCGAGAATGAAGTCCTTGGTGGACGGTGAGGGATTAAGTCATCCTTGGACGTAGGTCCTAAATGCACGGTCGAGGATTAAGTCATCCTTGGACGTAGGTCCTAAATGCACGGTGGAGGATTAAGTCATCCTTGGACGTAGGTCCTAAATGCACGGTGGAGGATTAAGTCATCCTTGGACGTAGGTCCTAAATGCACGGTTGAGGATTAAGTCATCCTTGGACGTAGGTCCTAAATGCACGGTGGAGGATTAAGTCATCCTTGGACGTGGTCCTAAATGCACGGTGGAGGATTAAGTCATCCTTGAACGTGGTCCTAAATGCACGGTGGAGGATTAAGTCATCCTTGGACGTGGTCCTAAATGCACGGTGGAGGATTAAGTCATCCTTGGACGTGGTCCTAAATGCACGGTGGAGGATTAAGTCATCCTTGGACGTGGTCCTAAATGCACGGTGGAGGATTAAGTCATCCTTGGACGTGGTCCTAAATGCACGGTGGAGGATTAAGTCATCCTTGGACGTGGTCCTAAATGCACGGTGGAGGATTAAGTCATCCTTGGACGTGGTCCTAAATGCACGGTGGAGGATTAAGTCATCCTTGGACGTGGTCCTAAATGCACGGTGGAGGATTAAGTCATCCTTGGACGTGGTCCTAAATGCACGGTGGAGGATTAAGTCATCCTTGGACGTGGTCCTAAATGTACGGTGGAGGATTAAGTCATCCTTGGACGTGGTCCTAAATGAACGGTTGAGGATTAAGTCATCCTTGGACGCTGTCCTAAATGTACGGTAAGGATTGGATCATCCTTGGACTTTGGTCTTGTAAACTGAGCCGTAGACATGTGATCTCCGAGAACATGATAGGACTGGATCGTCCCTGGACTTCGGTTCAAAAGGTACATGATAGGACTGGATCATCCCTGGACTTCGGTTCAAAAGGTACATGATAGGACTGGATCGTCCCTGGACTTTGGTTCAAAAGGTACATGACTGGTTTGCATCATCCTTGGACATAGAGAACTGGATTGATCGTGTGATGATGATGCTGATGATCGTATGATGATGATGCTGATGATTGTGTGATGACGATGCTGATGATCATGTGATGACGATGTTGATCGTGATGTTGATGATCGTGTGATGACGATGTTGATCGTGATGCTGATGATCGTATGATGATGATGCTGATGATCGTATGATGACGATGCTAATCGTGATGCTGATGATCGTATGATGACGATGCTGATGATCGTATGATGACGATGCTAATGATCGTGTGATGACAATGCCGATGATCGTGTGATGATGATGCTGATGATTTTGTGATGAATGCTGTTGATCGTGTGTTGACGATGCTGATGATTGAGTACTATCAACTCTGATGATGTTGATGTTCCAGTATTGAAGATGTTCCAGTAACTAGTTGAGTTACTGATGATGTTGAGAAAGCTTCCAATGATTTATAGATGTATCATGTATGATGTTGATGACTCCTTGCTCGTGCAGATGCTGTTATAATATCCTTCTCGTTAAGGGGGAGTGTTGAGATATTGTAACTTCAAAGAATATTAGAATTATACTTTATTATTCCGGAGATGTTTCATTCCTCCGTAAAGATCTTATTATCCGGAGATGTTTATTCCTCCGTCAAAATGTGGTAACTTGGGTTATTAGACTTCCCTAGTGGAGGTCGGCCCTTTATGTGTTATGTGGGTCAAAGGGTTATTAGACCACCCTAGAGGGGTCGGCCCAGTCAGTTGTAGTGGGGTATTTAACCCATTGGTTAAATACGAGCCTACGTGTACTTGTGTAAAAGATATGTCAGAGTCGTGTATAAATAGAGGAGGTGTGTTCCTCATTTGACACACTCACTCACTTGAGGATAGCACACTTGTGGAGGAGAGGTCTTCTATTGTGGAGGAGGAGATCATGTCTCAGGGTTTCATCTTTGTATATTGCTGGTCATCTATATTGAGGAAGCTTTGCTGGGTTTTCTACCCCATGAGGGTTTCCCAGGATAAATCTCTGTCTCTTGTGTTTATGCCGTGCTTGTTGTTTCTTCAGTGATCCTGTATATGCTATTATTGTGAAATGGAATGTAATGCTGCTATTTTCTGTCTTAGCATATTGAATTTTAACATAGTTGTTTGTCTTTTCCTGTGGCAACGCCACTTCACGTCACAACATTAACATTTGGATCTTTAGTCCTTTTCTCTGCTGCGATCATTTGAACATTCGGGTTAGGTGCTTCTTGTTGTTTTCTTTCTTGCATTTTTGCAGCTAATAGTGGGCATGCTTCAATAACATGATCAAAAGATTTACAGTAACTACATGTAGTACAAGCATTGGTACAATCTCTAGATAGATGACCTGGTTAGCCACAATTATAGCATATTACCTGACCTCTACCTCTTCCTTGTCCTGGGCCAGTATTTCTTCCTCCTCCACGGAATCCACCACGACCTCTGTATGTGCCCTGATCATACTGCGCGTTATCATTGTGTTGCGGTGTTTCCTCTTGGACTTTGTAAACATCGTGTTTCCTTTCTATCATGAGCTCCTATGCTCGACTGTTGGAATCATCATGGCCAACTAACTTACAGAAATTACAATATAAATTCTTGGGTGTTCTCACATATTTCTGGATTAAATAACAATCCTCAGGGCGGTGTCCTCTTGTTCTACAAATCTCACACCATGGCCCTTACTGTTGATTCAGTGGATTCAGTGCTCCATTGTCAAGGTACTCTTGAAATAGAGGGCAGCGTTCTTTTGGGTGTCCCTCTCCCTTGCATCTTGTACACCAGACTTCTTCTCTGGTCTCTTTTCCTTTCTTTATGTCCTATAACTGAAGTGTTAGGTTTGCTAGCTGATTCGGGAACTGTACCATTCCTATGCTAGTCTCTCCTATAGGTGAAGCTTATAATTTCATCGCGATCTCCAGGGCTTCTGCCTGCGAATCCACCTTATGTTGCATCAGCGGAAGTCTAATGTGGGGAAACAACGCAACTATGAACCATTCGTTGTGTTTTTGCGGTGTGATGTCAAAACTGATCTGGTCTAACAATGTTTTAAACTTCTGTTCAAATTCCCAAATTGTCTCAATGGTTTTTTTCTTAATCTCCTTTAATTCTATTATACATTGTGATTCAGACTTTGGCTTCTTGAACTCGCTTAATAGGGCAACCTTAATCTCCACTAAAGTTCTATTCTGTCCCAGAGAATACTTCATAAACCAGTTCAAGGCTCTATCTCTGAATGTAGTGATGAGTTGTGCTTGCTTAACAGCATCATCCTGGACTTGTTTGACGTTCCAAATGGTTTCACACAGAAACCAATGTTGCTCAAGGTCCTCTAGACCCGTTCCTTTGAATATCGGCAGTTTAATATTGTCAGTCATTCTCCTTCTAGTAGGTGCAGTGTTCTGTGCGGTGTTAGGGATATTACTGCGCAGAATTTTCTGAGTCAAAATATTCTGAGTACTCACTCCTACGGTGTTACTAGTATTGACGCTCTAAGGGTTAGGAATATTAACAACTGGAGGATTCTGAACTGGCGGATTGTAATGTCCCTTGTTAAGAATTTTATTAAAATGACAATTTTTCACTTTTTTCCCTAGTTAGACCTTTGACTAGTTTTGAGCTCTAGGTCCCCAAATTGCTCCAATTGCTCCCAAATATTCTGAGAAGGTATATGGATCATGTTATAACATAAATATGTGTTTTAGGGATGCTTTTGGACCTTTAAAATACTTCTGCAAATCATCTTTCAATTCTGGCTAATGTAGGGAACTTTACTAGTAATTTCCCTTTGACTAGTATTGGTCTCTAGGTCTCAAATTGACTCCAAATGCCTTCAAATCTTCAAGGAAGGTGTATGAATGATATTAGGACTTGAATATGATGTTAATGGATGAGATATGGCCACCAAAATACCTCTACAAACTCTCTTAAGATTCTGGACCAAGTATGTAATTTTACTAGTAATTTGAGGTTCAAATCCCCTTGGGGTAAGTACTGAAAATGGCTTCCCAAATGCCTCCAAATCCACTCAAATTTATGAACAGAGGTAGGGAATGTATTAATGATTTTATTAAGGTCTCATGTGCACCATTAATTGATTATCATATCTGTTCCAACCCTCTCCCATTTAGCTACAAAAATCACCAATTCGACCCTTGGGGAAATGGCAGTATTTCTTCTCCCAATGCAATTAAACTGAGTAAAAATACTTCAAATTCTCAAGTACAGTACATGAAACTTGTAAAATACATCCATGGCAGTCTATTAATCATAAATGTATCATATAACCATCCATTCATTCGAAATCATCAGCATTATCATGCTATACATCAATGTAGTGGGGAAATGGCACTGTTCTTTCATTAAAAATGAGATTTATACATTTATACTTGGAATTTCGACCTAAAAATTTTTGGAGATGAAGAACAGAGTATTTAATTCATATTACAAAATAAATGGGGCATTAGAAGCTCCCCAAAAGAGTACAATAGCTCACCAAAAACGCCCTCCCTCAAGGATCAAGAATATGCCATCAAAACTGGAAATGGTTGAAGGAGTGAGCTGCAATAGAAGAAACCATGAGCTGCCAGTCTCAGTAGCTGATGGAGGTGTTGTCTGGATATCAATCTCATCTTGGAACTCAGTGTCTACGCGGAGTCCATGTTCACTAGAGTTCTTCTTAGTTGTATACTTATATCTTTTTCCACTTCTTAAATTGTGTGTATCTTCGTCGGAATCACTATATGTGTTATTGACCATTACATATTCAAAAAATTCTAGGAATATTACTGCATTCTTAAAACACCTTTCTCTGCTAAAATCATTTTAATATATAAACTCAAATTGTTCAAATACTTACCTCTAAATCCTTTGAAGAACTCTACTTCGGTTGCGCTGTAGGACTTCAGGGTGTCCACAGCGAACTCTGTCACGAAGCCTTGTAGTATGTTGTCAAGCCAAAAGTCGGCTGCTCTCGAGAGTGGACTATCTATTGCTTTAAGTCTCTAAATGAGCTCTGGGGTTCACTTGGTAGGTACTCCTGGTTGGAAATAGTTCTTTTGCTCTGAGAGTCTTGATATCCACTCGTGCAACTCGTTTCCAAACGTCGCGAAGAAAATTTCATAAATGTCCACCCACAGGTATTTATTTAACCAATCTATGTTAGAGAGAGGGGGATGTCTATTCTCTTTTCTTGCAAAATCTCTTTCTGTCTTGTCCACCCATTTCCATATTTCTTTCTTGTCTGGATGCTAATTTTCAGTACTCATCACCGGTTCAAGCACGGCAACGGAACCATTTGTTGGTTGCTTATACTGTTCTTGAGGTTTTCTAGAAAGACCCAGGTTCTGCGCGGTTCAAGGAACCAACAAAACCCCTTTTCACCGGCCCTTTTGGCAACAGTCTGCGAACAGACTGAGGTCTCACCCGAGGCGAATATATGGGGAGATTGCGGAATCAAGTTTCCACAACCAGGTGATGAGCGCTTCAACAGACTGGCAAGCAGCGCACTACAGGACTCGCACTGTGAATTGGGGACTGCGCGAAGCTCACCTTCTTCGCAGTTAACACTTATACAAATAGCGCATCCACGGACTGCGTGGCACGGAATGAACCTTCGGCAATGGGACAGCGCAATTGAGACTGCGCTTCCTCTTTGGTACTTAACCAACTTCAATAAACTTTTACTTAGTGTAAGTTATGCATTCAAAAACATCTTAAACTGTAACCTTGCAAACTTATACACTATAACAAACAACAATGTAACTGCACACTTCCGGTGCTGCGCTCAGGGAATCTCATTTTACAGACTTCGCTGGCTTAAGTGTTTACCCGATTATCTTATGCATTCATTCGATTTAGAAATATTGGTGCATTCAACATTCATTCACATATGTCGATACTTAACATATTATTCTCATATTTATCCTTATGGCGAATACATATAAAATCAAGAACACATGAACTCATAAACAAGCACTTAACCATTCATCAAAAGTAAATACACAGATGCAATCACATATCAATCATATAGCACAAAATTTAACGTGGTTCACCCCCAGGATGGGAGCTACGTCCACGTGAATTGTTGTTATATTATCTATGGGAAGGGTACAACAGTTCCAGTTTGCGCACTCAGCTGCAGACTCTCTTCTCTCTTTTGTAGGTCTCTGCACACACAGCTTGCAAAGACTTTTTACAATAGTCTCTCAACAGAGATCAATCTTCAACAATAATCCCAACCAAAATCTAACTCTTTCCCTTACAAAATATGCCCTTTTATAGATCGTTCCCTTAGGTCACGTCTTTACATTCATGAAGGGATCAAAACCCTAAGGTTTACTCAAAACTGGTGCGGTTACCCGTCACCCTGCCTGTCGTCGTCGACAGCTTGCTCCACCCGCTTCAGGACACCTTGCTGGGCCAGTCGTGGCTCACACGTACTTCTGACAGCCGTAGTCATCATAAAATGGTTACAACCGCATCGTGTCCTATCGCTTTCTGCACCTCTAGCCTTGCTGTCATTGTCTACCCATGGCTTAGCCTCTAAAGGTTTGCCGCCACTCGCTTTGATAGGTCGCTTTCCTTTATCTCCACTATGCTCCTTACCCAACTGTCGGGAATCCTGGAGTCGCTTACCCAAAACAGGTCGCTTTCACAACTCGACCTTCCCTTATACTCTTTACTACGCAATCCGAACTGCGCACTCCGCAACCTGTGCCATTTGACTTCGCAGTCCGAACTGCGCGCTTGCCAAAATTGTATTTCTTCGAAAGTGTGCCATCTTGGGCCATGCCCAACAGGGGCTGGGGCTTATATTGAATTAGCATGCGGCGATCAAATCTTGCTTTGGATGTTTGGCGGCCGAGGCACTAACACCAAAGGTGAGCTTCTTGCTTTATGGATTGTTCTATTGTTCTCAACAAAGGCAAATTTGGTACTGGCACAAGCGGTTGGGGATTCTCCGACAATTGATAATTGGGTAAACCACGAGGTCATCATCAATGCTCTGGCCCTTAGCTCTTGGCTGGCACAAACCAGACTGCTCCTGGATATTTCTCTTCGACAGATATAGTTCATATTTTTCGGGAACACAATTCTGAAGCTGATGCTCTTTCTCGACGTGGTTTGGAGGTTGCTGATGGGCACATCTGTTATGAGATTATTAGTGGTGTGGTCCAAACATACACTGGGTTCTGGCAAATCTTCCCACCCTAATTGTTTTTGCCACCTTATAGATGTTTAGTGGGATGCTACTTCCATGTTTTGGCCGACTTTTATATTGTTTTTTCTTCCTTCTATATTTCGCCACATTTTGTGCTCCGGTGGGGTTACTTTTGTGCTGATCTCCATTATCGGCATGTATATTTTTATTTTTATAGCTACTCTTAAACTCTTTTAATATTTCTGGCTACTTATATTGGGGGATTGTTATATCCCGAGTTTGTTTGGCGTCGCTGTAACTATTGGCGATTTGTCTGATTGGTTGCTCCGGTTTATCAGTGTTGACTTTGGGGTCTGGCTTCTGATCTGTTTGAATATGTTTCTTGTGAATTTTGGTGGGTTTTGATATGCCCGGCATATGTATTCACTTATACCTCCTTATAAAGTATAGTTCCTTTTTCATTTGAAAAAAGAGTCGGTCGACATCATCTTCTTGTTCACGAAGTAGTGTTCATTCTATTAGTGAGATTCTCTTTTGTAAATGTAAAGGGATATGTTGTTTTTTTATATAAACAATTTCTATGTTTATTAGGGATTTAGTTCCTCTAAACTAGTTCATTGAAATTTATTTGTATTTATTGGAAGTTGGGATTTAGTTCCCTCTAAATCTTTATATCTCATTATTGGAAACTATTTGTATCTATCAACATGGGCCTTTGAGATTTGGAGTTGATGGATTATCATTCCTAGGACATGTCACTATGAGGATTTTCAGTTTTAAATGCCAAAGGTACCCTTTGTAATGTCCCTGCCTTGGCATAAGTGATGTGCACCACCAACTCGATCCATGTTGGTCCCAAGCGTGATCAAGTCAAGGATAGACACAACAAGCACACTTGGTTACATGCAAGGTAGTAGTAGACAAGGTAATGATGGACCCTACATGTGCATGACAAGGGAGCATCCAAAAACAAGCCGTGCGACCAAGGGGCTTTGGTAAGTTGGCAAAGGAGTATCAACAAGGGGCCTTGGTAAGTTGGCAAAGGAGCATCAACAAGGGGATTCAGTAGTTGGCAAAGTGTAAGAAGACTTGCATAAGGCACCAAGGGGACTCCTCGACACAAGATGCCGAGCAAAGGCACGTTGGCAAGATGACACTTGGGCACATTACAAAAGCTCGGTTGAAGAAAAGGCCATCGGGTCCACTTGCTCGGGGCGCAATGGTAAGACACCCTGAGAGGGGAAAAACAATTGTATACCACGTCGAGCACATGTGGACATCATTGGATGCCTTATGAGATGTGTGAGCCAAAGGTTACTTGGGCGTCCTCTTATAAGGAAGAGTGGGCACATACAAGATTACTCTCCTCAAATAAATAGTTGGGTGCACATGAGGCAAAGGCACAAGAAGGAGGTAGGCCTTAATTGTCGGAAGGTATACTGATGATCCAGAGTAATAAGGATTGAGGCAAAGAGAGCTTCGTAGGAAGCTTACTCATGCAAGCAGTAAGGAAGGAACATGCTTGAGTCTCTTTCAGCAAGTGCAGGGTTTAGTGAGGCAAAACTCTCCCAAGTAAGCTAAATATCAGGGTAAGCTTAGCTCGTGGAGGATTTGTTATTGAATTCAAGCTTATTGAAGTCCAAAGTGTTGCAGTAGGCAGGCTGATAGGGTGAAGAAGCAAGGGAGCAAAGAAAACAAAGGTGTTGCGCAGTCTTTGCCTTGGGTGTTTTCTTTGTTGTATTTTGAGTAGCAAGATGTGGGTCGGACCCCCTTTGTTGTTGGGTTCTAATACCTTTTACAATGAGCATGCATGATGATTCGTATATTTAAATATACAATTAACAATGGTACAAAACACAATCACACATAGTACACATAAATTACCTTGGAAACCCCTCTATCGAGGAAAACCACCAAACCAATGAGATTAACTGCTCATCTATTAGCAACACACTTAAACCAGTGTTTATAAAGGCTATTTACAAGATCGCTACAGCTCAAGCATAAATTCACTACACTTGTACAGTACCAACATAGTCTAGTCAGGACACAACAATACTTCTCATACTCGTACTTGCACTCCTAGCCTTCTACCTTACATCATATTTATAAATGCAATACATACACTAGCTTGTGGTACCCAAGTTAAATATGTCTAACTGCTTATTAATAGTGTCTATAACTTCCTAACTAAATGCAGTTATTCTGTTAGAGTCAACCATAGTCGATTGCCCATTGAGCTTCTTGTCATCCAAGTGTTCGTCGAATCCATGCTCACTTTGCACTCGTTGACTAGTTGTGATCAACTACTAGTCAACTATGCCAGTTGACTCGTCAACCCAACTTCTACTAGCTATTGAATTTATTTCTAGTTGACTTGCTACCAATCAACTATCGAATTCGATCATCGATATACATGCAAATCATATAACACACCCAACATTCTCCCACTTGTTGTCTTCTTTACATACACAAGAGATTTTAGACCTTTAGTTCACTTAGGCAGGGCTAACAAGCCCCTTGATTCCCTACACCAAGTAAACTTTTCAGTGCTCACAGACTTGGTAAATGAGTCTGCACTGTTCTTCTTAGTGTTTACCTTTTCTAGCAACACTTTTGGGTTTTCCACCATGTCTCTCACAAAGTGATACTACATATCAATATGCTTTGTCTTTGAATGGTGTGTAGGGTTCTTTGCCAAGATGATTGCACTTTGACTGTCACTATCCAACCTAACAACTTATTATTTAAACCCAACCTATGAACACAAGCTCTGCAACCAAACCACCTCTTTGTTTGCACGAGTGGCTTCCATGTATTCAACCTCAGTGGTCGACATTGCAATGACCAACTACTTCCTATTCATCCAACTAATTGCTCCACCAAATAACTCAAAAACATATCCATTGGTCGACCGTATGTGGTCGATATCTCTAACCAATCGGAGTCGACAAAACCATGTACATATATTTTCTTGTTGAATTTAGGTTTTCCTTGGTAGCAAATCGCATAAGTTATTGTGCCATGCAAATACTTGAAAAATCTCCTTATTGTGGTTCAGTGCTCCTTTCCAGGTGTTGGCATGTATCTACTCAATACTCCCACTTCTTGGGCAATATCAGGTCAGGTACAAACCATTGCATACATTATACTACCTACAACACTAACATAAGGCACATGTTCCATGTACTCTATTTCTTCCTGTGTCTTAGGACATTGTTCAACAAATTACAACTTACCTCCTACATGAATAGGGATGTTGACCTGTTTGCACTCCTGCATGTTGAAATATTTTAGAATTGTATCAACATATTTACTTTGACTTAAACAAAGCCTCCTATATGTTCGATCTCTCTTTATTTCAATTCCATGAATGAAATGAGTTGCATCGAGATCCTTCATGTCGAACTCGGAAGACAGCTACAATTTTACCTCCTTGATTAGGTTCATGTTATTTCCGATTGACAACATGTTTTCGACATACAAAATTACATATATAAAGTGTTCGACGACTTTTTTTTCCATACACATAGTGATCATCCTGACTTCTCACAAACCCTAGCTACTGGATATACATATCAAATTTATGGTACCACATCCTGGGTGATTGCTTTAAACCATAGAGAGACTTCTTGATCTTGCAAACCAACTCTTCCTCTCCTTTCATTGAAACCTCCAGGTTGCTTCATATAAACTTCTTTTTCAAGATCACCACGAAGAAATGTTGTCTTTACATCCATTTATTCTATCTCAAGATCAAATGTTGCAGCTAAAGACATTAGTACCCTTATGGAAGTTAATTTAGCAACATGAGATAAAATCTCACCAAAGTTGACTCCCTCAATTTGGGCATATCCCTTTGCTACCAGTCAAGCCTTGTACTTCTCAACTTGTCTTATTGTATTCATCTTTTTCTTAAACACACACTTATTGTCAATGGGTTTCCTTCCATTTGGTAATGTGACTAGATCCCATATTTTATTCTTTCTCAAGGACTATGTTTCTTCTTTCATGGCCCTTTTCCAGAGTTTACCATCTGTTGAGTTGATGCTTCCTTTACTGACCTAGGATCATCTTCAATGGCGAATAATGCATAAGTAGAGTGAAAGTTTGGTGGAATATACCTTTTGGGTTGTTGTTTTGCTCAAACATACCTCCTAATGACCAGAGTTTGTTGTCCCCCCCCCCCCTTTGTTGGATTTAGTTGACTCGTTTGAATCCAAGTTTTCGTTGTTCATTTCAAACTTCGGCTTTTTTGGTTCCTTTTCTCTTTTGACCTCTTTAACCTTGGAAGTACCTCTGATTTCTATGAATATCACATATCTACTATAATTGCCTTCCTTGTGACCATATTCCATAGCTTATACCCTTTCACTCCATCCTTATACTTGATGAAGATGTATTTCTTGTACTTGGTGTCGATTTTGCTTATTTTCTCCTTTGGGACATGCACAAAGGCATCACACCAAAGACTCTAAGATGTGCAATAGAGGGCTTCTTACCATCCCGTGCCTCTTACAGATTCTTTTCATTCAGATTCGTTTCCGATGATCTATTCACCAGGTAACATGTCGTGTCAACTGCTTATACTCATAATTCTTGTGTCGTACCTATGAGCATGCTCCTCACTTTCTCCATCAGTGTTCTATTCATTCTTTCAACAACCCCGTTATGTTGAGGTGTGTATGGAGTTGTGTTTTCTCGAGCTATATCGTGTTGTCTACAGAACTGGTCGAACTGCTTACCATGGAATTCTCCTCCATTATCAGTTCTCATCACCTTCATCTTTTTGCCAGATTGGTTTTCTACAAGAGCTTTGAACTCTTGAAATTTCTCAAAAACCTCATATTTCTTCCTCATAAAATACAACCATGTTATTATGGAGAAATTATCTATGAAAGAGCCGTAATACTGTGATCCTCCTAATGATGGGACCGATGCTGGTCCAAACACATCACTATGTATTAACTCTGGTATTTCCTTGGCCCTAGTAACCCCTGATGAGAAACTTACATGGCTCTGTTTACCATAATTGATGAAATGTTCACAAAAGTTAACCTCTTCTCAATAATTAGGGAGACCTTCGACCATACCTTTATTGTGTATAACATGAAGTCCTTTCTCACTAATGTGTCCCATGCGTTGATGCCACAATATGGTCAAGTCGACTAGATAGGAGGATATATTGTCATAATCAAGAAAAATTGTAGTTGTACATCCATTGGTATATGTTCTTCCCAATAACTTCTACAACACTCCAGTTCAGACTCCTCTCCTCGATACCATTGCTCCTTGCACCATCTTACACGTATCTTTCTCAAATACATATTGCACACCTACATTCCCCATCCCACTAACAAAAATCAGGTTTCGAGCCAAACCTGGGATATGCCGCACACCTAGAAAAGTTCCTCTCCTTCCATCTTTTAATAACAATCGAACTTTACCTCAGCCGACAATCTTGTTGGTGAATCATCTCCTAACAGAATGTCACTGCCGTCGAACTTATCATATTCATAGCACCATTCTCTACGTGGTGTCATGTGAAATGATGCACCGGAGTCGATCAACCAAGAATCATGATCTAACTATGTACTTGTTGAGGCCAAAAACACACCCCATTTTTCTTCAGTCGAAGGCTTACTTCCAGTCGACTGTGTTTCCTCAGATGCTTTGCTTTTCTCGAATTTTGTCGACTTACAATATCACTTATAATGCTCGAATTTTTAGTATTTCCAGCATTTTCTCATCGGCAGACTAGGGGATTTAGATTTGGTCTTAGATATACCCCTCGACTTTGATCTTCTATCAGAGGATTTTCCTTTTCCTTTGTCGACCGATCGACCTCTCACCACCAAGGCATCGCGGGTCGAGCCTTCCATTTTCTTTCATCTCGTCTCCTCTAACAACAAAGATGCAACCACATCATCGATCTTCAATGTGCTATTATTGCTTCCAATAGCCATGACCAAGTTATCCCATGAAACTAGAAAAGAACACAACAGACTGATATGTTTCTCCTCCTCTGTGATTTTAATATCTATGGAAAGCAACTAACTAGTCATAGTGTTGAACGCATTTAGGTGCTCTGTAACCGAGTCACTCTTACTCATCCTCAGAAGATATAGCTTCTTCTAAAGAAACAACTTGTTAACCAGAGATTTCAACTAGTACAAGTTCCCCAAATTTCCCCACATCTTCTTTGTAATGTCTTCTTCTGAGACATTCAACAATACATAGTCTGCTAAACAAAGTCAGATTGTACTCCTTGCTTTCCTTTCAATTTTCTGCCAATCTACCTTCGACATCCACGTCGGGGTGGTTTTAGGGTTGAGAATAACCCATTATTCTCGATCCAGAAGGAGTTCCTCCATTTTAAGCTTCCAAAGCTCAAAATTCCGCCCATTAAACTTTTTAATTTCTATCCTTGAACTACTTGTCGTTCTCAACTATGAATTACTCGTTATAGAACTGCCACTGAAACCAGGTATTAAATGGATCCAAGACCAAGCCAAACCCTCAGCAACAAAGGCATCCCCTTGAAGCCAAATATAGCTATGATACCAACTCTTGGGGGTTCTAGTACCTTTTACAATGAGTATGCATGACGATTCTTATAGTTAAACACATAATTAACAATGGCACAAAACACAATCACACATAGTACACAAAAATTACCTTGGAAACCCCTCTACTGGGGAAAACCAACAAACCAATGAGATTAACCGCTCATTTATTAGCAACACACTTAAACGAGTCTTTACAATAGCAATTTACAAGATCGCTACAGCTTGCACATAAATTCACTACACTTATATAGTACCAACACATTATAGTCGGTACGCAACTGTACTTCTCATACTCATACCCGCACTCTTAGCATTCTACCCTACATCGTATTTATAGATGAAATACATACACTAGCTTGTGGTACCCAATTTAGTTATGTCTAACTGCTCATTAATGGTGGTCCATAACTTTCAAACTGAATGCAGTTATTCTATTACAGTCAACTTGATTGAGTCAACTATAGTTAACTGCCCGTTGAGCTTCTCGTCATCCAAGTGTTCGTCAAATCCATGCCCACTTTATGCTCATCGACTTCCCTCGTCGACCAGTAGTGATCGACTACCAGTCAACTATACTAGTTAGCCCATCGACTAAACTTCTATTGTCTGTCAACTTTAGTTCTAGTCGACTATTGACTTCAATCGTCGATATAAGTGCAAAGAATATAACACACCCAACATTTGTAATTGAGGTCATGGCCATTGTCCACACCCCCCCCTTTTTAATCTATTACTTCAATAATAATACTTGTTGGGTGCTTGGTTTGGGCACCCTCTTTACTTGTGTTATGTTTTGGTTGGCTTTCATTGTTTAATTGTCGCGTGGGCTAAGTTGAGAACACACATAATAAGTTGAGTCCAAAAGCAAGTTGGATGAGCTCACTGGATGCATCAAATTCAAATGGTGAATAACTCAAGGTAGAAGGTATGGGCATGCCTTGAGTGAAGATGCGTAATTTACCAGAGAGTGGGCCTAAGCAATCAAGTCTTTGGGAATAAATTAAAGTAGCACTAGTACAAAATGAGAAATTAGTGACTAAAATTCACATATAAAAGACTATTTTTTAGTCAGCGACTAATAGTAGCTAATTTTCAGTATCTTATAGCTTGACTAACTTAGTCGTATTTATTTTACTCATTAATAGTTGCCTTATTTAGTCGTATATTTGGTCATTGATTTAGTCATTAATTGTGGCAATTAATGACTAAATCAATGACCAAATGTACAACTAAATAATGCAACTATTAATGATGAAAATAAATACGACTAAGTTAGCCGAGCTATAAGATATTGGAAATTAGCTACTAATAGTCGTTTATATGCGAATTTTAGTCACAAATTTATCATTTGTAGTAGTCATTTATCTCTATTTAGTAGTTTCATATTCATTGTATAAATGACTAATTTAGTAGTTTTATATTATTTTATTTTCTTTCATTATTAATCAATATAAATGACTAATTTAGTCATTTATTCTTTTTATTTGTGTTTATTATAATATTCATGCTAATCAAGTTTGAACACACATGTGAATCATACAAAATCGCATTAGTTAATTATAACACTAAATAATATCAAGTACACACATATATAATTTCAACCATGTAAATGTTATTATGTGAAAAATGCCAAGTATTACAATATATTGAATTTCGAACCGAATATCCATCGACGGACTAATACTAGTCCATGAAAAAAACTGTCTCCAAACTTTACATGAAAATCATCTACATCGATGACTTTTAAAATATTACAATGGCCACTAAGTGAAACCTTGACAATGCCCATAGAAATCCAATAATTCTGTTATTTTCATTTAACCAACACCTACTACGCTCTCGCACATCTTGCTACCCAACATGTGTCCTCTGTTTTCCTTGAAGTCCTTGCATATTCCTATGTAGAATCCATCTTCTGACTCTATGATTTGAGACTTGAGATTTTCCATCCTTTGAAAATTCGACACTGCAAATGCGAAGAGACAAGGTATCAATTAATATTGAATTAAAGAATGTTGCAAAACACCTATGAACTTAAAAGGCGAGATATCAATTAATATTGAATTAAATAATGTTGCAAAACACACTAACTGTAACTTTTCCAATAAAAGATGTTTCAAACGATCCCATGGAACAAACATAAATAAACAATCAAATTGCAAAATGTTTACAAATTCCTTTTTCAAAATGACAACATTAGAAACTAAATATATATCAATTAGCTTCCCAAATTGATTTCTAATGAAAATTTCTCAGAAAATACATGTTTCCTTTGCAAGTTAACAAATTTATTTGAACAAGTACTTAAAAAAATTGATGCATCCCTTTCTAAAAGAAACTTTATATAGATCTACTTTTCCCACTGTAAGTCTGTTCCAAATTATTTTGGACATCAAATACAATTCAACAACATGCTATAATTTCTCTCTAAGCTAGTAAAAGAATTTGAATTGGTGTTATCACCTTTACCAAAACTGACTTCCAGCTAATGTATATCGGCTACAATTCATCCTGATAAAAATAAAAAAAATAAAAAAAATCAATGTATACCTAATATAGAAAACTCTTCAAATGTATACCCAGTATAGAAAAACATCAATGTATACCCAGGCTAGAAAAAGGGTTTAGTTAAGAAAAGACCCTTTTGCACTTAAAAATTGTTTTATTGTTCAATAAGATATTATATGGAAATAATTGACATGTTTCTATTTATTTTTAATTTTTCTTTTCGAGAGGATTATTACATGTGGTATGCTTCCAAATTTCTCCATTGTGTTATTAGCCACTTGGTGTTACTCTAATAGAAACTCGATTTGAGATCGAGGAGTTGCAGTTTGATTCCTCAGTTTTATTGATAATGCATCAACTCTTTTTCCAAAGAATTACTTGCAGTTGTATATTTTGCTCCTATTCAAGCGGCACCTGTGATAAATGCTGCCACAGGATAGATGGAGGGATTCATTGGAAATGTCGAACAATCTAATGGTGGGCTAAACTTGTTAAAAGGGTAAAAACAAAAGACATAACGTAGTTATGGAGAGCAGAATAGGGAAAGAAACATGTTTTTTTATACAAAGAGGCAATGAAACATGTTCTTTATTCATTTGAAAAAATAATTTTATATTTTTTGTTTTGCTTTTATGGAGGTAGACTATGTATGGTAGGAAATCAGTGAAGGGGATAGATCATGTTTATTCTTGTTGTTTTTTACTTCAAAAAAAAACCATCCGAGTAGAAAATATCTATGACAGTTAAATAACAGGTTGATTGAACAAGGGAATGGTCAAGGTATGAATGCTCTTAAATGTTGGAGATACTTTTTGAATAGGTTGGTTGTGAAAGCTTCCTAGTTGAATGTTTAAAGTGATAATTGATATATTGTTTCTTACCAACAAAACCAATGGTAAATGCATCATTCACAATAAAGAGGTAAATGTGATCTTTCATCTCTGTGCAATGAATTCAATTCGAAGCTAGTCCCTAACTCATTAGCCTAGGTCGTCATGACTTTGGGATCAAATTTCAATATCTCAACTGATCTTTAAAAGCAACGTGGAACCATTCGATGCTTGTTGTGTATGGATGTGATTTATACCTTGTTGATTACTTTGTCTTACGATATTGAGTTTGGCCACATCTTTGGTGACTTGGTCTATGACTTTAATGGAATTAATTTTGATTTAATTAATTTCTCAAAATTTTCATTTCAAAATTAATAAATTATGTGTTTAAAAAAAAAGATAGATGTGTGTATAACCTTGGCTTAGTTCCTCTTTGTTGTTGTGTAACCTTGGAGGAAAAAATAGACTCTAAGGGATATACACACACAAAGAGACTTGGGACAAATCTGTACACCTGTTGTCGAGTTGGATGCCACCACTTTTCTATTCAGCTATATTTTTAATGACAGTGGGCATGTATGACATAAGCCCTATGTTTCCACGTTGTATGGGTTTTATGGGCTTGTAGGGCCTACAGGCCCTGCAATAAATAACCACTGCAGACAAACAAGGGACAAAGATCAGCTCATTGACACAGAAACATATATATATATATATATCATGTGAATAATTTGACACAGGTCCATACCAGTGTTAACATGTGTGTGTATGTTGATTTTATGAGGTAGTGAATTTAGACCATGGATTCTATTTTATGCACTTGATGCTTGATTTTTATTGAACTTTTTAAATCTGGAGGAGATTGAAATCAAATAATATACATTGAATCTCCATCAACACTTGGAAATATAAACAACTTATAGTACCACTGCACTTTCGACCTCCTTTCCTATCATATGATATTTACAGTCCTTGTAAGCATTACATTTTTACTTCTATCTTATATAAAAAAGTATACAATCCTAAACAATTCATCATTAAATCCAATAGCCCTAGAATCTGGAACCGAATCCGACTGAGTACCACAAAATTTAATATAGAGGAGTATCAGTGACCAAGTAGAGATTGAGAGTGCCTCCATTGAAAGTGTGGTCAGTAAGGGTACCCTCCTGCAAATGTAATGCTTCCTTAGATAAGAGATCAGATTGGGTGTTAAAATCGTGGTAAACATGAGTAAAAATCTATGAAATTACTTTTACCTTCTGAATTTGATTCATTATGGGAATCAACCCTATATTTTGAATGTTGTGATGTTGTTTGGCCCACTCAATCACAAGCTTTGAGTCTCCAAAGACTCGCAATTGTATTGTGACCTCTTTGTTTGTCAGTTTGTTTTGTTAGGTGTTGTTCCATTTACTAAAGATGTTCAATGCTTGAAAGAGCTTGGAGTACGAGGTGTTGTTATATTGAATGAGCCTTATGAGACGCTGGTCCCTACCACTTTGTACCAGGTAGTGCCATTCCTTGTTAATTGTCGTATGTCATATGTGGAGGAGTATTCCATGACTTATTTTAAAATATTTGAGGTAGATAGCAAATGATGATGCTAGTGGATACATTCTGCAACTCTTTTTACTAATTGAAACATTTAAGTGTTAGATTGATAAGATTCTTAGATCCTAATTATTTGCATAAAGAGTTGGGTGGAGAGTTTCTACTTATATATTATAAACATTTCACTTATAACAAGCTGCGCTCTATTGTCCAAGGTTCAAAATGGTCATATACCCATTAATAGGGTCTCGTCAACCTTTGTCAAATAGGGAATTTTACTCGATGCTTTTGGTGCTTAAAAGGTGGGGCACTACATACAGACTCGCTTCGGGAAACTTTGTCCCATAGTTTTACTGGAAACAATACAGATACTACTATATATTTTAGCAATACAACCCATAGAATGGGAATGACTTCTTAGTTTTTCAATCAACAAAAAATATGTAACAACATCCAGTGAGTAGAATCAAAGAGCCCTATTCTATGAATCACTATAATATTCTGCATAGGAGAAATTAGCTAGACATCCTTGTTTAATCTATGCAACAATGTGCCTTGTGTAGACTAGGATACTATCCAATTTACAGAGAATCATACACACAAGTCAAATTTTTTATTTTCTTATGGCTATCTTCCAAATGTCAATGTCTGGTTCTCAACAAGCTGTAATGATACAAGGAATTCCTCCTCTAGTTGTTTGCCACATGTCCTCCTGTGCCTAATGCTTCTCAACATGTGTGCAAATGTGATTACTTAGTTATTATGCCTCAATGTTTCTCCTCAACATACGCTCCTCAACCCACTTCGACCAACCTCCATGAAATATGCTCCTTGTTGATGTATATGTAACTTCGGAATGTATTTCACATATATGTATATTGTATTCCTATAGAGATGTTATTATTCCTCTATACGGAAGTGTCGTCATTTATATTGTAAGTGTCGTAACTTATACTTGATGGGTTATTAGACCACCTTGTTTGGGGTCGGCCCTGTATAAGTCAAGTGGGTCAAAGGGTTATTAGACCACCCTATTGGGGGTCGGCCCAGTCAGCATTATGTTATGTGGTTAAGTTCGAGCCTACATGAGTTAGGTAAAAAGGCAAGTCAAGTCAAGTATAAATAGAGTACGGGAGGCACTCTATTTACTCACTCACTTCTTACACATGCACTCAAGGAGGAGTGGCGCACTTATGGAGGAGGAGGATATGCTGCTAGGTTATGGCTATCTCTCTTGGTTGGTTGTATCATTGCTCTATCTATCTCTGAGGAAGTTATTGGGGTTTTTCACCTTTATGGTTTTCCCCAAGTAAATCTTTGTGTCTCTTGTGTGCTTGCATTATTGTCTCCATGATTGATATGCTGTAGATATGTTGTACATGTTGTTCTCTCAGTTAAGATCCTAGATCAGATTGAAGTAAATTCTGAAAATTTAACATGGTATCAGAGCTAGCCTGAAAGAAGGCATGATATGGCATGTATGACACTTGTTGCACTTACGATGCTAGGGCTTGATATAGCAAAAACCAGTCATCGTAGCACTTTTGCTATAAATCCATTTTGGCGAAGTTTTCGGATCTGAAATTGTTACAGGACGAAGATTAAATATCCAGGTAGCTTGTTTCCAAAGGACAACCTCTAATTCGTTGTACTTTGTGATTTATGATCTGTGCAATATAGGGTTTCTGCCTCTTCTAGATCTGAGTCAAAATCAGGTGACCTTGGGAAAAAGGTCATAACTTGGGCTAGGAAGCTCCAAATGAAATTTCGTAAAAAGTGACAGGTAGTACACAGACTGCACTATCTCAGAAAACTTTTTAGAGGCCGAAGGTGAAACAGTGACACGTGGAACTCCGTACAAGTTCGCTCTCCTGTATTATCCCATAAACAGGTGATGTTGCGACACTAGGCATAACTCTCTCTCAGAGAGTCCAATTGAGGTAAGAACTATCAGGATGGAAAGATAACAGACCGAGCTATCTCAGGAAACTTTTTCAGAGGCCGAAGTTCAAACAATGACACGTGGCACACCGTACAAGTTCGCACTCCTGTATTATCCCAAAACAGGTCACGTTGCGACATTTGCCATAACTCTCTCTCAGAGAATCCAATTGAGGTCATACCTGTCAGGATGGAAAGGTAACAGGTCAGGCTATCTCAGGAAACTTTTTTCAGACCCTGTGGATCAAAAAGTTTGGAGTTACACCAGAAACAATCAGGTACATATTTCTGTCAAAACATAATTATTTTTGAGTACCTTCATTCATGGCTTCCGGAATTTAGGGCTTTGAAGAAAGTTGGAATTTTTGTAATCGGAGACCACGGCTGAATGCTACTCATCAAAATAGAAATTTAGAGACCAAGATCAGAATTTTTGGTTGGGCAGAAGGCAGGGCTTGATTAGACCCTAGTTCGGGACTTTGATCAGGAAAGTGGAAAATTAGGGCTTCTGTAAAAATGAGAATTTTTGAAATCTATGACCATGGCTGGAAGCTCCTCAGAAAAATAGAAGATTAGAGATTTGGATCAAACTTTTTGATTGGGCAGAAGAGTGGGATTCATCAAACCCCAGTTCAGGGTCACGTCCAGTGAATCCGGAAGTTTCAAAGGCAAAATTGAGGAGTAAAACTTTGCAGTTTTCAAATTTTGAATATACCAGTTTGATCAGCTCATCAAGGCGCATATTTCTATCCTTTCGGAAGTTTGAAATTGAAAGTTTGAATTTTTGGGGTTTCTCTGACAAACCCATATCCAGCTCCAGGTCCAGTTCTTGCAAATCAAGTGGATTGGGTTAATCCTAGAAGAAGATGGATTGATCATCTGCATGAGTGAAGAAGTTCCTGTTTCAGAGGGAGATGAAGCTAAGGCTTTACATAAGGAGATTACAAGCGATCTCGACAGGTATGACTCATCGAGGTATGTTTTGAGATTTGTTCATGATTAAGTTTACGGTATGTTTGTCTTCATGTTATTACGATTAGTACAATCTTGATTTTAGATTTGTCGTATCACCTTAACAAAATTATGAATGCATGATAGAAGATATTCATTGGTTAGGGTGCTGACACTTATGATTGTACTAATGCATTATGGTGTTGTATGAGGTTTATGTTGTCTACTAACATGAAAGGTACACCAAGAAAGACAAATCATGTTCTGGTCCAAGAACATATGGTCATGATAACATGAGGACAAAGATTCATCCATTGTCATGGATCTCATAGAAGATCCATTTACGAGGTATGTATAACTTGGTTTTGTAATGGTTAACATATGAGACATGCAGGTTACTAGCACAAGTCACTGAAGAGAACCAGAAGACATTATGCGGGTATGTTAGACATCAAGCTAGAATCCTACCTTGTGTTAGGATCTTATACTGTTGTTGATAATGATTATTCATGAAGTCATAGGTTTGAATAATCATGGTTGTATGCATATTATGTTTCTTACCATAATTGATGATATGACTAACCAAAAGAATCATGAAGGTATAGGTTTGAATAATCACAGGTTTTACGCATAGTATATCTCTTATCTTGATTAATGATTCAACTAACCCGAAGAGTCATAGGTTTGAGTAATTACAGGTTTAGACATGTTATGTTTCTTATGATTTGACTAACCATAAGAATCCTACATAAACCTTGAATGCGAATGCTTATTATTTTCTGTTTGAAATGATCATGACTATACATGCTTAAGATTATTGTGAATGTATGATTTTATATGAGTTCACAAGGATAACACAATCATGATACTAATAAGCATGCATAGGGACCAAGGATGAATATGAGTTCAAGAACAGGTAATTTAGGAAGCAAAGATCAAGAGGGAGCACTCTCCAGTTGCTCCTGCAAGAAAGCAAAGGAGCACACTCCAGTTGTTCCTGCAAGAAAGCAAAGGAGCACACTCGAGTTGTTCCTGCAAGAAAGAAAAAGAGCACACTTCAGTAGTTTCTGCAAGGATGCAGATATTCAGAGGGAGTTGACCATCTTTCTACATTCCACAACAGAAAAGTGTAGAAGAAGCTACTTCAGATTAGGACTCCAACAGCTCCTGCAAGGAAGCAAAGACTCAGAGGGAGTCCACCCAACGAACAAAGAAAGATAAGTATTTTAATCATCATTTCTTGCATATTTGTTTGTTTTAAATAATACTGTTCAATAATGTATATACTGATGTTCCTAGAATTAGGTTGTGTATTATGCATATTAGAATAGTTGCATTGATGAACAGTATACTACTAATATACATGGGTAAGTGGCCTATGGCACTGTACAACATTCCATTGCTACTTATCTAGAATGAAACCTCTTTGCTGACATGTTGGGAGTTGTGCACACTCTTAACAATGTTCTGGTAGAGATTGGAAGGCATCTAGAAAGTTATGGGATATGGATAAATGTTGTATTGAAGCATTGGCTAAGATAATTGCATGACTGTATGACATATTTCTTTATGTGTAAGAATTTGTTCTGAAAACTATGAGATGTTTTCTAATCATGCAATTTAACTTGTTGTGTAGGAAAGATCGTATGCCATCTCCTACAAAAGAAGAACTACAACATTTGTTCAGCAATAAAGATATCTATTGAAGATATTGAAGTTCCCAGGATCTGGGATGAAGAAATGGAATGATCCGTCGATCATGAAGAAGGATGTTTGGGTTGCAGTCCTAAGACGTGAAGGGAAGTTTGTTATGACTTCCAAATGGAACTATCAGATCAACCATTGAGATGAAATAGAAGATGCACCAGATGGATTTCAAGACAGCATGGTGTAGTCATTTATGTGTGCAGAACTTGGTATGGTAGGATAGACAGCTTTCTATCCAGTTTGGGCTTTACCAAGAGTAAAGCGGATTCCAACCCTTACTACAAGGTTGAGGAAGGAAATCTAGTAATACTACTTTTGTATGCAGATAACCTGTTTGTTATAGGTGAAAATAGATTGATTGCCGACACGCAGCGGAAGCTTACTACCGAGTTCGAGATGAAGAACTTGGGGATGATGCACTATTTGTTTTTGGCATGGAGGTGTGGCAGAGTGCAGATGGAATCTTCCTTGGACAAGGGAAGTATGCAGTAGAGATCCCGAAGAGGTTTGGGATGATGGATTGCAAGGCCATGGCCATATCTATGGCATCAAATCTGAAGCTTCTATGTGATGCTTCATCTGAGCCGGTTGATATCACTATGTATCGTCAGATGATTGGGTCCTTGATGTACCTGACGAACACGAGACCAGACATTTGCTTTGCTGTGAACACATTGAGCCAGTTCCTGACGAATCCGAGGAATGTTCACCTGGTTGCTGTAAAGCATGTTCTGAGGTACCTGAAGGGTATAGTGGATTATAGGCTCAAGTATGAAGCGAATCAAAAGTTTAACCTACAGGGTTATGTTGATTCAGATTGGGCTGGCAGTGCTGCAGATAGGAAGAGCACATCTGGGTGCTGCTTCAGTATGGGATCAGGTGTGATCTCTTGGTTTAGCAGGAAGCAGTCCTGCGTAGCACTGAGTACAGCTGAGGCAGAGTATGTTGCAGCCTGTTCAGCTAGTTGTGAGGCAGTATGGCTACGGAAGCTACTTTCTGAGTTATTTGATCTCCCGTTGGAGGCTACTGGTATCTTCTGTGACAACCAGAGTTGTGTGAAGCTGTCCGAGAACCCAGTGTTTCATGACAGGTCGAAACACATAGAGATCAAATATCACTATATCAGGGATATGGTGCAGAGAGGAGATGTGAAGCTCCTGTATGTTGCGACGGACGATCAAATTGCAGATGTGCTGACGAAGCCACTAGCCAGGGTGAAGTTCGAGTACTTCAGAGAGAGGCTTGGCGTTCTTCAGATCGAGGACACTTCGAGGAAGAAGTGATGGACACATTTGCTGAAGCCATTCCAAGCATGTTGGAAGGAGGATCCTTCACATGGCTGTGGATGTAAGCGCTGGATGATGAGCATCAGGATGATGTTCTGGTTTTTGCTTATGATCAGTTGGATCATTTTATGTATGTATGTACGCATCATGTGGATGCTGGATATGATCAGTTGGATCATCTTATGTATGTATGTACGCATCATGTGGATGCTGGATATGATCAGTTGGATCATTTTATGTATGTATGTATGCATCATGTTGGATGCTTGGACCATGTATCTGTATATGTATCAGGTGGATACATTGTGTGATCAGGTGGATCATGTATGGTGATATGTATCATGTATTTGTATTTGTATCAGGTGGATACATTGATGATCAGGAGGATCATGTATGATGATATGTATCAGGTAGATACTTGGTATGCATCAGGTAGATGCAATGATGATCAGGATGATCATAGATGACGAGCTTCAGGATGTTGCTCCAGATGACATGCAGTAGGATGTTGCAGTGATGATCAGGATGATCATAGATGACGAGCTTCAGGATGTTTCTCCAGATGACATGCAGCAGGACGTTGCAGTGATGATGATCAGGATGATCATAGATGACGAGCTTCAGGATGTTGCTCCGGATGACATGCAGCAGGACGTTGCAGTGATGATGATCAGGATGATCATGGATGCATCAGGATGATGTATGGTGAGTATCAGGATGATACTCTATGGCCGTGGATCAGGTTGTGCAGATGAGGATGTAATCTGGTGCCCTGGGAGATTTGCAGATGGTCTTTCGAGGTTTTGCCTATGGCATGTAATATCGGTGCCCTGGGACATCTGGCAAATGCTCTTTCGAGGTTTTGCTCTGGGAGGACATGTAATTCGGTGCCCTGGGAGATCTGCAGATAGTCTTTCGAGGTTTTTCCTATGGCATGTAATAGCGCCCTGGGATATCTGGCAGATGCTCTTGCGAGGTTTTGTCCTATGGCATGTAATAGCACCCTGGGAGATCCGATAGGTTGGGCTGTGTGCCCGTAATCAGTCCTGGGATGCTCTTGCGAGGTTTTGCCATGACCACATGTAATAGCGCCCTGGGAGATTTCAGGTCGGAGTTGTGTACCCGTAACATCCTAAGATGCTCTTGCGAGGTTTTGTGGTGGACCACATGTAATAGCGCCCTGGGAGATTTCAGGTCGGAGTTGTGTACCCGTAACATCCTAAGATGCTCTTGCGAGGTTTTGTGGTGGGGTCACATGTAATGGTGCCCTGGGAGATCCTACAGGTCGGAGTTGTGTACCCGTAACATCTTGGGATGCTCTTTCGAGGTTTTGTGACGCACGTAATAAGTCCTGAGGATTCCACAGTATGGCCAGTGATGACGAAGACCTGCAGGTGGTGGGCCTACATCCAGTATGAAAAAGGACTGGCTCTGTAGAATTTCCTATGACGAGTAGATTCAGAGATTGATTGAGATAGCAGCAGCAGTGATGATGATGATGATTATCCAGTGACGATGATCCAGAGAAGATGACTTGTGCTAGAAGAACTGTGCTGAGAAATACCTTCCTAGTTAAGAGGGAGTGTTGATGTATATGTAACTTCGGAATGTATTTCACATATATGTATATTGTATTCCTATAGAGATGTTATTATTCCTCTATACGGAAGTGTCGTCATTTATATTGTAAGTGTCGTAACTTATACTTGATGGGTTATTAGACCACCTTGTTTGGGGTCGGCCCTGTATAAGTCATGTGGGTCAAAGGGTTATTAGACCACCCTATTGGGGGTCGGCCCAGTCAGCATTATGTTATGTGGTTAAGTTCGAGCCTACATGAGTTAGGTAAAAAGGCAAGTCAAGTCAAGTATAAATAGAGTGCGGGAGGCACTCTATTTACTCACTCACTTCTTACACATGCACTCAAGGAGGAGTGGCGCACTTATGGAGGAGGAGGATATGCTGCTAGGTTATGGCTATCTCTCTTGGTTGGTTGTATCATTGCTCTATCTATCTCTGAGGAAGTTATTGGGGTTTTTCACCTTTATGGTTTTCCCCAAGTAAATCTTTGTGTCTCTTGTGTGCTTGCATTATTGTCTCCATGATTGATATGCTGTAGATATGCTGTACATGTTGTTCTCTCAGTTAAGATCCTAGATCAGATTGAAGTAAATTCTGAAAATTTAACACTCCTCAACCCAAGCATCCTCAAGTCAAGTTTCCAACCTCTAAGGTGTATGTCACATGTCCCATGCTCTTAGGGCTAAGTGCCCTACTCCAAGTGCCTAACACTTCTGGTAGGTAACTCTCCTAATTGAGCAATCAACTACCCCATTGTATGCATCCCCAATGTATTAGTCATCATGCCGATTAGGGTGACAACCTCTTAGGTAACGGCACTTAGCCAAGGTCAAACATCCCCCCCCCAACTGAGTCATCCATATGTCCATGAAACATCACCAAGGGACTAGGAGACCTAGCACTCTCCTAGCTAGGTGACAACACTTCTTGAGTAATCCCAAAAGCTACAATGTCACAGTGAGATGGTACCCAAAAAGTGGACTAGATGCAATTAATAATGACAAAAGATGGACTATATGCTATGTATCTTCAAAATTGGACTTGATGTAATGTATCATGACAAAAGGTTAGCCAAAACCAAAGGTCAAAATCATAGTCAAAGGTCAATCAAAGGTAAAAACTTAAATCATAAGTTAGTGAAAAAGTCGAGTTTGACTAAATTTCCAAAATTTCAACTTAAGGTCAACTCACAATGTTTGAAATATATTAAGGTATTTATGACTTTATCTTGTTAGATGTCTCATACAACTGTAAAACACTATTCTGCCCTGAATTTGATTTGTGCTCAAACTGTGAAGGTATTTGTTTGCCATCTCAACACCCGTAAGAACCAAAATACACCCAAAGCCTCAACTGCTCTGATCAAAAGTACCCAAATGTACCTGCATATACATGACAGTATTAGTTCATTCTTTCCATGCCATTAAATCACCATGTAAACTTACCAAAACATAATTTAGAAAACCCATTTGCCTTTTGAATGTCCAGTGTTGGTATTTGGGCCTGTATATCATGATTCAACAATTGCATGTATAATCCTCTAAAATAATACACATATCGACATTCTATTTATTATATAATAAACATTTCAAGGTCCAAAGCGGTGATATACACATCAGTAAGGTCTGGTTAACCTTGATCAAACAGGGAATTGGGGAATGGTCCTTGTATTTGTAATATCTCTGTGATTGCTGCTCCAATTTCTATGAAATTTCAACCTGTAACTGCCTGAAAACGTATTTTCTCTAATGAATCCAATATCATGCAATTTGAATAAAGTGTTATGTATGATTTATGAAACCTTGCTATTTAACCATTTCCCAGAGAAGCAAACTTGTGCATATTGTAAATCTTTGAATTTTGCACCAAATAATGTGAAATTTAGTAAATAACAACGCCAAGTGTCTTATTTAAGATGAATAAGGTTGGAACAGTAAAATACTATTTTTACGGGAAAACCCAATGTAAGTAATGTAAATGGTCCATAAATGGATCAATAGTAATGCAAAAATGTAATGTATGGTAGATGATCAATAGTTACATAGGTTTGGGTTTTTATAGGCCCGTCATGTACCTTTTCGACAAAAGGTCATGACTATTGATATTTGTTTAATTAATAAATTAATATTAATTTATTATTATTTTGTTATTACATTGCCACTCTCTTAGAAAGGCTTTGTCCTCAAAGCCTTATAATTTTTATGTATTGCTTTTGTGGTGTCGTATTTGACGACACATGTCGATACGAACTTTTAAGCATCGAGCATAACTTCTGATATGTGGAGGGATCAATCCATCCCAAGTTGATTTTTCGATGATTGTCGGGATTCTGTACTGATATGTCATCGAGAGTTTTGATCACCTTAGTACCTTTATCTTCCGACATTTCCACCTTTTTAGGGTATCGGTTTTTATGGTTGGGGTGTCGATAGGGAATTTTCACACTGTAAATTTCTTTTACGAAAGTCGTCTCTTGATCACTGCTTTGAGTTGGAAGTTGTATTTTTGTCCCTTGAGGTTTTAAGGTTTCGTCTTGTATTTTTTCCAACTTGTTCTCTAACTGTATCTTATCCTTTTGAAACTTCTTAATCACTTCTACTTGTGATTTCCTAACTTCTTCCGACTTCTTAAGTTGTTCTTTAAGATCCTCATTATGACTTCTGATGCAACTATTTTCTTCCTGCTTGTCTAGAAGTTTCCCTTCGATGTCTTCCGTAGATTGTTCTATCTTTCGGCTATTTTTCAGTTTCTTAATTTTTGTGACTGGTATCTTGTTATGATTTCTTAGTCTGAAAATTTCTTCAGCATTGTTGGATAATGATTTATTATTCTTTGCGATCTCTGATTTGTGTGCCTTTTTAGAGTCGTCGTTTTGTGTTTGAAGATCTTGTATATGTTTTCGACATTGGTCGACCTTTGATTCTTGATCTCCTAATTTATGCCGTATCTTCTTCAGATCTTCATCCTTGTCATTAAGGATCTTGTTCAAGCGTTCTATTTCTGCTTCGTATTTAATTATTTCATTCTTTATATCTTGATCTTCTAGCCTTTGATTGAGTTCATTTTCGGCTCTTAATTCATCAATTTGTACATACAATTTTTCTATATAACTTTCATGGTCGGAGATTTTTTGTTCATCGAACTTTCTTTGTAGCTTACGTATTTCAATTACTACTTCAAATTTTGTAATCCTGTCGTGTAAATCTTCATTGTCTCTTTGATAGTGCTTTAACTTGGCTTCTAATTTTTCTATATGTAGTCGCAACTAGCTTCCATGGTCTTCTTTTGAATTTGATTCCTTTAGCGATAGATAGTCTCCGGCTTCTTCAGCGATAAGTTGTCTTCGACTTTTTCGATGATAGAAGGTCTTTGAACTCCTTGACTAGTCTTCCTTGACTTCTTTTTTGACGATAAATATCAGGTCAAATAGCCTTTTTTTTTCCAAAATTAATTATTATAAAATAATTTTTTTTTATTTTTTATAATAATAATAATAATTATTATTAATTAATTAATAATATTATTATATTAATGTTTTATGATATATATATATATATATTTTTCCACGTGGTTCACTTTAATCGGCTTAGCCGACTGCTACATCCACGAAATAATTTCCGACGGACCCGCCCCGAAGGGGTTTCCGCCCTGCGGCCGCTGCGTGCCTAACCCCAAGAGGGTCTATGAGGATGGATCCCGTGACCTCGCATGCTGGGAGGCCTAACTTCCGAGAACACAACCGATCGAGCTAAATCTTGGGGCTAAAATATATATATATATATATATATATATAGTTTTTTTTCCCAACAAACTAATTTTTAGTCATATAATAACTAAACTCATCCTAATTAAGGTATGAGTTATTATAAATAATGGTTTTTTTTATAAAACCAAGGTGATGTGTGGTTTTATAAAACCAAGGCAATGTATGGTTTTATTCTTCTCCTTTTTTATGCGGTGTTCTTTCTTGTTCTCTCTCTTTTTTTAACTTCCCTTTTATTCCCTTTTTTTTTTCCCCTCTTTTAATATTTTTTTTTTCAATAAGGATGGATAAAAGCCTAATGTAAAGTTAAAAACCTAGATCTCAAAGAAACTTTGACAAGTTGGCCACAAGCCGGAATCAACAAGCTCTGATACCACTGGAACAGTAAAATACTGTTTTTACAGGAAAACCCAATGCAAGTAACGTAAATGGTCCATAAATGGATCAATAGTAATGTAAAAATGTAATGTATGGTAGATGATTAATAGTTACATAGGTTTGGGCTTTTATAGGCCTGTCATGTACCTTTTCAACAAAAGGTCATGACTATTGAGATTTGTTTAATTAATAAATTAATATTAATATTTAATATTAATTTATTATTATTTTGTTGTTACACAAGTCACGCTTAATTTGGATCTCAAACTCAAAAGATACTTATAATTTACTACAACTTACAATTTTTGGTAGTTCTCATGACTGGACTTGAACCCCACCTTGTATAGAGTCACAGACTGCATTTCCTAAATTTAAATGCCAAATCTGTTGATATTTTAAGCACATATACTATTAAGTTTCCTTCTTTCAAAAAAATAAGACTACTCAATTTGGATCTCCCCATCAAATTGTATAGGCTATAGCTCTCGGATTGAAGAGTACTTTTGGAAGGTACCGGTTTGAGAATTGTCTGCTCTGATACCACTTTTTTTCTCTGGAGAATAATTCCCTTGGCTCTCCTGCACTTAAGCGAAGAATCAGGAAGCTGGTACTGTGCCAGGACCATTCTGCATATTTCTCCACTCTTCCCGGATTTCTGAAAGTAGGGTGGTATTAACCTCCAACCACAATAATGGGTGGTAATCTCTCAGGATTCCGTGGGAATGGATTCTACAACCTCGTTGAGCATTATGCCTTAGTGGAAAGGGTTGAACCAACTGAGCTATCCCTTGGGGCTTCTCTGATATAATTTGTTATGCTTCAAATTTCACAACAGAGATTACATGAAATATTTCCACTCTCCAAACAAGTGGAAATATCATGAAATACTCATAAAATAGCGAAAAGTATCATAAATGATGCAAAAATACACAAAGATGGGGGGAAGCATCTGGTTTGAGTGGGAATACATTTCTTGCTTTTTAAGTCCTCTCTCTTTCTGTTTTAGGAACATGGTATCAAGCATCTGGTTATTCCAACAAGAGATTATCACTTTTCTCCTTCATATGACGATATACGAACAACTGTGGAATTTATTCATGGTCCGTAAGCATCTTTTCCCTTATTAATACTACCTGAATTTGCTGGTGTAGATTATTTACTTGGATTCAAAAAAATGCTCTTGGTCATGCCTTTTCATCACCATTATTCTTGTGTAAGTTAAAAAATGTATCTATGATTGATAAATTACAGTCAAAATGTTACTTTCGGTTTGAAATACAAATTTATTGCTAGGTATGGTCATATTCTATG
Source organism: Larix kaempferi (assembly GCA_027924585.1). Classification (NCBI taxonomy): domain Eukaryota; kingdom Viridiplantae; phylum Streptophyta; class Pinopsida; order Pinales; family Pinaceae; genus Larix; species Larix kaempferi. The sequence continues at coordinate 30,327,032 of BSBM01000753.1, read as the reverse complement.
TTTCCCTCCCACTATAGCTTCATCTTCATTCTACCCTTATATATAGTATTTCCATTTCTTATTTATATAGAAAATGCAATATGTGGGAAGATGACTTATGTACTTCATTGTAAAGTTGGGTGAGGACGCAGTACAACTGTTGTACTCTGTTATTTGGTATATCCTTTTTGTTCACTGTCTTCTCAATTCATGTGTCAATAGGAATTTCATAAGTATATTGTGATGTCTGAATATATTCTTCAAAATAATGAACCTACTACTTCGGTGTTGAGAAGAGAAATGAACCTATTACTCCCATGATGACTTGAACATGCCATCATTTCTCAATTATCAAATATTGAGGGTTAATCTCTCATGGAGTCTCTTTTTCTATTGACACTTTCCATGTGCTGAATTTTCTTAAATCTCCTACCATACTATCTATAGAAACCCTAGTATAAGGATAGATATAATTGGAATATATTACTGAAGAAACTACATACTCCTCATATTGTGAAGAATCATGCAATGGATTATTTTTTGGAGCATATCCTATTTGACATTACATGTGGTTCTAGAGCTTAATGGATATTAAACAATGGAAAAGAGTCATATAAGAAGCCTGAAACAAATGGAAATCCTAAATGAATGTTTAGGAGATTGAAATAAAAAATGCTACAAAGATTCAGGTATAAAAGACCATCTGTAGAGTGCTCATATTGGTCATTCTCTAGGTCATGATGGTAGCCCTTTGGAATGTTATAATGCATGCATCACTGGTTGTGTCTAGTAGTTCAATATTTCCATCGAAAAATTGGATGTTGTTCATACAACAAACTGTCAAATCTTGAAGACATAAAGAACATGTGACTTGTATCGTGATGGTAATCCATGTGGAGGTTGGGTTGAGCTGTCTAAAGTGAGAGATTTTATGTCGCTTGCACAAAAGAACCAACACTAATATGGAGTTTCAAGTCTACCATTTTGAACAAGAACACACAATGCTATTTCATGGGCTTTGTTTGGAAAGAACACAGATTTTCCTACAATTGCAACCATTGACTATGTTAGTTGGTTTCGGATAAGGAAGGGAAAGAGAATACAAATAGCACTATGATCGCCTTGAACTTGACGGAATGGTACGTAGTGTTGGTACCGGCATTTGATTTCAACAATGATCTTCACATGGCTCATACCCTGGCTCAACTAAAGGCCTGCTCAGAGTCTCTTGGAATTTTCAGAAGATGTGTAACATTGGTAAAATTTCTCAAGAATTCGAGATGTTACATTTTTCTAGAGAAAATGGGTAAGAGTTAACGAGGAGAACTTTGGTTGTACGCCAAAATGGAATTATATACAAAAATCATTACGCAAATGTTATTCTCACCCATCCCATGCAACGATAGGCTCAATCACTATGGTGCGCGTCTTCCAACTGAGATAACTTCAACATAAATTCCATTGAAAATCCAAAGCTGAAGATTTAGTAATATGATTTCATGGTTTGGAAAAGGTTTAGAAGAAATTTTAGCAGTCATTGTTGTTGTCGAAAGCATTTCAGTGAAAGACAAGCAGAGCGTTGGTGGACTGAGAACTGCTTGGGAGTCTATGAAAAATATGATGTGCAAGGGATGCCATGGGAAACTACAGGGGTTTCCATATAAATTAAGAGAAAATACAACACTTCAAAAGTTCCCTACTAGTTTTTGAGATAATATTCTTGTAGTGGATCCTTAAGTGGGTCAGTTGATGTACTATTTCTTGAATCTCCACTATGGTGGAATACGGGGACATCCTGACACGAAATTGAGGCAATCATGAACAACTATTAGGCCAGTGCTGCAGATTATGGAAGCAATGAATTGATATTATAGGTACTGATCCATGGAACACCAAGCAAAAATGAAACATGCATTATGTTCTGAAGCATAACCACAAGGAGAACATACAAATTCAATTACTTAATTTTGTAACCCTGTGAATTATAATGCTTTGGAAACAGTATTTGTTTGTACAGGGTAACCTACATATCTTCCAGGGCTTGATATGATAAATTAAGATGCCGAATATACACAAGTTTCATCTTTAAACATTCTACCCACAACAAGAAAAATTCTTAAATGAATTTGATGGCTTACTTTGATAGTTTCTTGTTAAAAACCCATTGCAGCGAGGTGCGCAAAATGAACTGTATCATGTAAATCAACATTAAAACCAAACTAAAATGACAAAAGATGAAAAAACAATATTGGTCTTGCCAATCAACGTTCAAAACAAAATGACAAAATTGGAAAAAATTAATGTTTTATCAAATTCCAATAAAATCAAGCTTATTTCAACTTCCCCGCTTTTGGCTCACACTAGTGATGCGCCCTCGCACAGGAGAGGCACACTACCTGGAGTTAGTGGGTCACATATTCTGCTGGGAAACCATCACGAGATGGCCTCTCGTTGCAGGGTAACCCCCTGGAATGTGCACTCATTCATGGGTGCATTCACAGGCTCATGCATTCAATAGTAGCAATGCCATCAAGAACCCAGAAGTTCACAGTGTGAGAGTCACAATTGGTAGTAAAATGCAATCTATAGATTTAACATGAAGTGTAGAGAAATTATTTAACTATTCACAATTAAAATCCCGTAAAGGTATTGCTCTATGAACCAATGATTAAATCAACTTACCAAAGAAATTGTTCATCGACATGTCCAGACTTTACAGAGAGCTGAGTGAGGAAAAATAAGGAAAAGTTCCAGCCCAACTGAGTGCAATTATTCCAAACCCCATGTGGTATGTTTTCGTGGAGAGAGTTGTAACCCAATTGAAACCCTTCAAGGCCTTTAGCCCACAAAAGGCAGAAGAAGGAACACAACCACTCAACCCACTTATTTCCAAATTGATTTTTGTGACTGAACCGGTAGCCTTGCAAGTGATTCCATTCCATTGGCATGGAGAAGAAGCGGAGCTCTCCCAGTTGCTCAATGCCTTCGTTGGGTCTTGGAGATTTGCCTTTATGCTGAGCAAAAGTTGAATTTCATTGGCCTGGCCATTAAGCTTTGACAAACATACCACGAATGCAATACACAAAGGAAAGAAGATTTTTGATAGTGGCCCTTGAAGAGAAGCTGGGATTATTTCCATGAATGCATCATGGCACCAAAAATCTGTTCATGGTGGCAAAAAACTTTGCCCAACATGAAAATTTGTAAATTGAAAATATAATTGGTTGTAAATTGGTTTTCAAAACTCCTTTCATGGCAGCAAAAACCTTTTCCCAACATGAAAATTTGTAAATTGAAAATACAATTGGTTGTAAATTGGGTTTTCATGTTGGTTATGTTTTAAATTATAAATATAAAAAAAGAAATATATTTTTTTTCAACCGATACAAAAAGAAATATATATATATAAAAGAGTCACATAATAACATATCATTTCATCGAAAAAAAACATATCATTGTTTCTGTGAATAAATATTTTTAAAAATATATATATATATATATATATATATATATCTTTCATATGGAAAATATCAATCATTCTTAAAAAAAGATATATATATATATATATATAAAACCTTCTAGAAAACTTAATAAATAGTTAAATTTGTTTTTAGTTTTGATAAAACTTAATAAATAGTTAAATTTGTTTTTAGTTTTGATTGCTTAAGGTTTATATATATATATATATATATATTTCTTTTGTTGATTTAGTTTTTATATATAACCTATATTAGTATTTACAAAGGGAATATAAGATGGAATCACTATATTATATATTTTGTTTTTAAAAGTTAATATAAATATAAAATAATTATATTGATATATATTAAAATAAGTATATTATATATTAAAGTCCATTGGGTTAGAAAAATTGAGATGAGAAGTTGTAAGTGGAAGGTCATGAGTTCAAATCCTCCATGGATACTTATGGTATTGTAATTAATATATTAGTCTTGTGTAATGATGAATAAATACATGGTTACAAATGTATGGCTATGGGGTTGATGGGTATGACGCTAGTTGACATATCATTAATTTGGTGTCTTAGCGAGACATCAACATTGGCGATCCATTGATTCATGGAAACTTACAGGCGGCCAGTGCATTGTTATCCTGGAAGCATGTGTGCCTTAGTTGATGATGATGTAGATCTTGCATTAAGATATTGAAAGGCTTGTTGGATCAGACGAGGAGGCTCATCTTTCATTTTTGCAAAGATGGATAAAGAGCCATCTGGAGGATGGAAGCAAAATATTGAAGAAACCAATTTTGTTTGCAGAGCCGTTCGGAAAATCTTACAAAGACATAGGATTCGGCATGGGTGAGAGAGACAATTTACTTGATATGGTTTATAAACATGTATATGCTTCTGCTAGTAGGGAAGAACATGGGAAGGAGCTGAGAATTAGAAATTCATACCTGGCAAAAATTGTTGCAACAACCATAGAAGACTCAACATTTTAAGGATTATCAACATATCAGTTTAAGTAGATCTGGGGATAAAATTCCTTAGCGTGAACAAAAATCATTGGAACATGAACATGACAAGACATACAAAAAGCCATTTGTTTAAGTGGAGAAAACACTCCTAGCATATAAAACTTCCACAATATGAATATTAAAAATTCATGGTAAATGTAGGAGCATCGTATATCTTCCACCTAGAGTAGGGGTATAAATCCATCTCCAAGCACTCTGAATTGGAATCAAGCACTCTATAAATACCCATCTTCAAGCACTTATTTACCCTTAAATTCTTCCTTTTCTCTGAATTGGAATCATGTTTTCTATCATCGATTTCCATTTCTCTCTTGTCTAGAAATGGATTCTCTCATGGTGTGAATCAAAAGAAGGAAGAAAACAACCTTGAAAATGCTCTCGATGCATAAATGATAGGCATAGAGCTTGGATTGAATAATCGCTTACGAGGCAATCTATTTACAACATATCATACAATGCATCATAATGGATTGGACTCCCCAAACTTGCCTAATATTTTGAGATCATACTAGGCTTCCATACTTCAAGACATTAAAGAATGGTGGGTTTGGTAATGGTGTTGAAAATATGCATCTTCATTGGAATGTCTTGAAAATGCAACTAGAAACACTAGTGCTCAAGCATGAAAAGAAAAGGATATCTTTGTTGGGTCAAGGCTAGAAAGTGGGTCTCATGTTAAATCTAGGGCTTGTGAACTAGACCAACAAATAGGTATATGTTGTAGTGATCTCCACCTCACCATCTCTGGAAAATAAATAGAAATATGATAGTGTTCTTGGTCGTATTGAAGATCATAGTCTTATTCTTGTTCAAGTAAACCACTTCCCATCTCTAGTTACAAAATCTAGTGAGGGCATCCAACTGCCTCTAAAACCCTCAAGAGAGGAGGAAAAAATACTATGTCGTCTACAAATCCTGGTGCAATCAAGACAAGGCGTAGAAGGAATCCATCATCAACATGTGTTCTATCTCTAAGGTGTGTTATTTGTAAGGGGTAACTCTACTCCATAAGAGGGGACAAGGCTACGGTTTAACCCTCCTTAGTCCTTTGCAGTTTTTAATGTTGAGATAAAGAATTTACTGCTCTCATTTCATTGAGAGGTAGTAGTTAAATTTATGTTCATGGTAAAGCACATATTTCATATTTGTGGCATCATTTGGTTTAAGAGCAACATTTTTGGAAGGGGCCTCATGTAGTTCTCTGTTGTAACAATGTAGCAACAGAATACTAACGCATAGCTACACTGGTAAGCATTCCACTAGCTCCTCTTGGTTTGGCATTTAGGTTAGATTCCTGTTTCTTGATTTTATAGGAGCCACCTTAGTGCTCCCACTTTGTATTGACATCATGGTACCACACAGTCCCATTGACCTACCTTTGTGGTCATTTGTTGGACATTGACATAATTATCTTATCTTATCTTCATTTAGCAGGTTGTCACAGAGTTATGCAAGACTACATAAACACATGCAAAGTCTGGCCACGGTGTAGATATTTCTAATTTGACTGTTAGTGGTTGCAATAAGAAATATCCCACTTTATTTGTGCTTCCTTTCTAGTTCTTAATCACTATGTTGAACTGCTGCAAATAAGTAATAACTCCGCATTACTAAGGCAATGGACACTATGTTGAAATCTCAATAGGGTTACTCCAAAGATAATTTTGTTCTTTCCAATAAAATCATAACAAGGTAAAGGATGACATGGAAAACTAGATTATTTGCGGTACTATAAACAATGTTAATTCATACTTGTGGCAGCTTCTTTTCAATCTTTTTCTCTGCAGTTCTAAAAGCCTTTGCATGTGTAGCTATTTTCTTCTCTTGTTTTCTTGCTTGTTTTTTCTTTGTTTCAAACCATCAACGAGCATTTGCATGGGCTGAAAGTACTAAGTCAACTTCAACCTACAGAAAGGTTGGTCAAACAAGTGTCAATGTTAAAAAAAAGTGTAGCATAAATAAACTACAAAACATTACAATTTTGAAATGTAGATGCTATATCTAGTTTCTAAACACCTTGATAATTTGCATGTTTCAGTAATTTGATTACTTTTAATCACATCCCATAATGTGGCCATCCCTATATTGTCTTTCAAAACTTGACAAAAATTCCAAACTAACAAACATAGAAGAACACAAAGGACTTTGAGAGAACGTTCTTAACATCACATGAGCTGAAATTTATTTATCTACAATCTAGACCCAACATAAAGCTAATAATTCTTGCTCTTAGCTCTATGAATTATATAGTCATTATCACCTCTCATCCCAGGGTCCTCTAGTTACAAATATCTCATAAAGGATAAGAATCTTAAATTAATAACCATTTTGTGAAAATAACAACATATAGGCACCAATTATAGCAATAATGCACCCCACCAAGAACAAAGTTGTGGAATATCATCAACAGGATGACTTCAAGCTTCAATGAGATTAAGCAGTTGTAATACTGTCACAAGTGCATTAGGAAGATATCTTGACATCTTGCAGTATAACATTGACCTCAAACATTAGCACTGAATAGATCTTATCCCCAGATGATGCAAATTAAGAAATCAGTTACAAATGAGCTCTCCAAAGATGCCACGTTGTCGTAAATATTTATGGAATTTCTTGTAACACCAGATCACCAAATCCTTGAGTACTTGTCTAAAGTCTTAACACATGTTAATATTGATAAGATACGCAACAGATTGTCCAATGGGGGGATGGTTGTGACTGTGAGTGTTATCCTCTCCACTCAGGTTCAATTCCTGGAAGTGATATGTTGACCTATTAAATGAGTATGTCGTTGACAAAGGCTTGAGCTTCTAATAATAGAGTTACCCTAGGTACCATCCCCATAATGAAAGTGCCCAACAATTTCCCTGAAAATGTATTCTACAGATACAAATTAAAAAAAAAAGATACACAATGAATTTCGAAATTAATTAAAGTTGTAGAATGAAGTTTATTTCAATTCATCGCACAAAAAGGAACACAGATGAAAAATGAATACTCATGATCTGGTATGAATGCAATCCTGTAACCAAATATAGGTCAAGCAAACAAGCTTAAATGATGGTAAGTTGAAGGAAAATTCCCTAGGAGATATTAATGAGAGACACCAACTACAGATCCATTTCGGTAAGTTTAAAATGGGATAGGGCAAAAGAAAAGTCCCGACAGGATAGGCCCCCACTCGATGCAGACAAGTGAGGAATTGATGGTGGCCTGGATTTATTGGCGTTTACAAAGAAGGGGATAATTGGATGAGTGAGAGATCCTCCTTGTCGAGCATTAAAACCTACATTCGTACCCTTTTCCAATGCGGTCAAGAGATAAATATCTTTAATTTTTCCCTTTAAATTGGATCTTCAACTGAAACAATGAAAACATGCTATGCAGTGGGATATGGAGCTGAAATTACTTCCTATGTTGTACCTTTCCATTGCAGTTATATAAAGAGTTTTAGGGCCTCAATATGCCCTTGCTAAGCATATATCTCAATCATCCCAGCCAACAAACGACATCTCTTACACACATTTTATCAAACACATTGAAGGCATCTTCGACACTTCCACATTTTGCATACATGTCAGCAAGGGCACTCCCCACAATGACCTCTGAATCAAATTTAGTTTTGATCAAAAGAGGATGGACTTGTTATCCCTACTCCAACATTTCTAGGCTGCTTCAGGAACTGTGGACACTAGCCAGAGTGTTGTGTTCAAGGACCACGCCGAACCCTAGAATTCGACAAAAGAGTTAAAAGCATTCTCTTCCATGCCCTTGTTGTCTATCGTGTTATCTATGAATTAGTTTTCCCTCTACCAATGCTTTTATTTTGGCGCAACCACACAAGAAAAGAGCACATGTATTGAAGTTTGCAGTGAAACCCAATTTATTCAAAATACCCATTGCTTCCCTTAATTGCCCTTCATCAGATGCTCGTTGATTTCACAATTGAGTCCATTTTGGCATCTCTCTGCAGCCATGTCAATAATGGGATTCGTTTTTTAAGCAGTCGATGTATGAATTAGATATTGTTTTGTTAACATGTTTTGTTTTTTACATTATAATTGGTTTTACATATATATGTTTATATAATGGGTTTTTATATATATGTGTGTTTATATGTTTTGTTTTGTTTTGTTTGCATTATAATTGTTTATATATATATATGCTTATCTAATATAATAATACTGCCATATATGATATATTAATATATTATATATTGTTGAATTTCTATGTTTTGTATTATATAATTAATATATGTTTTTTTTAATATTATAATAGGTGTTGTATATTGTGTTAGTTAACAATGCCATGTCGCTTGTTAAGGATGTCATGTTGCTTGTCATAAGTTACTGTTTGCTTATTTCCTTGTTCTATTATTAAGGAATAAGAGGGCAAATATTTGGTAGGTTGGTGTAGGTTTGTAGGTCTATCTACTTGAGATACTCCATACCCCTTTTGCGTGAGAACCTAATGTCTAAAATTCAATGGATAAGTTTGACATCCATTTCTTTTGAGTAAGTGTTCTCTCATTAATTGACTCGAACCTTTTTATCATACATAGGGGGTCTCTCATGAATCCATCTACAATGTTACAATTTACTAAATTTTAACACTACATATGGATTCAAAGACCCATTAAGAGGTCTCTAAATCCATCTGCACTGCTAAAATTTAGTAAATTGTAACAATTCATTGTTAAAATTGAAAATTTCCATTGTTGAGTGACACAATTAACGTCACTCAGGTCTCAGGTCTCTAAATCCATCTACAATATTACGATTTACTAAATTTTAACACTGTAGATGGATTTGCAGATGCCCTTTAAAATGGTGTCTCTGAATCCACCTACAGTGTTAAAATTTAGTAATTGTACAAATTCATTGTCAAAATTGTAATTTTCCATTGTCGGGGTGACACAACTAAAAATGATTAACATAAACGATTAATTCATATGCTTAGTCATTGTTATCTAGTCATATTTATATTCCTGTGACTAATTAGTCGTTTACGTTAGTCATTTTTATTTTAGTCACATGTTATTTTGTCGTATATTTTATCCCGTGACTAAACTAGTCATTTTTAGTTGGCTCACCTAAAAATGCTCAATTTTACTCGTTTATCCTTTGACAAAATTGTGGTAACTAACTTTTTTAGTCACCTAGTCACTTATCTCTCATTTTGTACTAGTGTAGTGTCACGTGATCACCAAAGTTTGGGCTGCTAAGCTTTGGGGTTGCGACAATTGGTATCAGAGCCGAAGGTAAACTGAAAGTGAAGTTTTGGTAGTGCTCTTCACAACTGTCCCGAATGCGATGGTTGGTATTGGAGATAAAGTAATTCGGGAACAAGATCGCTGAAGGGTTCAACATCGATAGGTGCGAAAGGTGACCTTGTATAGGTTTTCTTTGTCGACAACATGTAGGGATGAATTTGGGCAACACGCAACACCCATCGACAAGGCACGACATCATCGATAGTAAATATAGTGTAGTGTAGTTGTGCCTAGTAGTAGGGTGTAGTTCCTATCGATAAAGCACTCAACCATAGGAAAAATTGGGAACAATCCTAGTAGACCGTCGAAGGCAATGCAAACTTTGTGTAGATTATAGACAACGTGAATCGAGTGTTCCCTCAACCCAGGGAAGACTTGTCCACGACTTAGTAGGAAAAAGGTTTCGACAAAGTCTTCGGCATGTGAACGGAGCTACTTGTAGTAACAAGTCAAAGGGTGTCGAAGGCAATATGTGACATATCGATTAGCAATAGACTCTTCGAATGTGCCTAGAAGCATTGAACCATTTTGGGGTTGCAACATGGATGGTACAGAGGAGTCATGGAAGATCATGATGGGATATTCGTTTAAGTAATAAGAATATTAGCACTAAGAGACCCTTGAGGTGTGCCTTGTGAAGATGAGGTAACTAGAGCAAACTAGTGAGAGGGGTCAAGTCTTGTCCCATAAAGTGTATACTTTGGTAGGACAAGTGGAAACCTAGGCAGATAGGTTGGAATCATTCAAAAGGAAGGAGGCCAACTTCACAACAATGATACAACCAAACCAAGTCTAAAGGTAAGTATATTGCATGTTTTTTATGTTCACATAACCAAATTTCCATTAATTATCCTTTGAAGCCAAGGTTGGAAGGCTTGGAAGAAGCAAGACCAACATCAGTTCTGAAGCCGACAGACTTGAGAGTATCTCAAGTGCAATATACTTTAAAGGAAACAATGCAAGTTTTGGGTGCCTTTATAGCAGGTCTAGGTAAAGTTTATTGCGGGTCATAGGCAAGATTTGCAAGAAGGAAGCCCAAATGAACTTAGTTTTGTGAATGTGACTGTGAGCGAATTGAAGGTGGCAGCCTTGATTGAATCTAGTGCAACCCACAACTTTGTGATGTGGGTGAACGAATTGCTAGAACACTTCACTATAGGCCCGAGACAAGATTGGACTCATTTAAGGTGATGGACTTAGTCGTGAAGCAAACAAAAGGGGTAGTTCGTTCTACACCTTTGAAGATTGAGGAGTGGTTTGACAGTTTGGACTTGATGGTGGCTCCATTGTACGATCATGCAATTATCCTGGGGAAAGACTTCCTTAAGCTTTCGAAAGTTGTTTTGGTACTCCATCAGAGCTTGATGTTATTAGGTAAAACTAAAACTTGCGATGTGTCAATGATCACTAGGAAGAAGTTGGACGGATGCCAAGAATGTCTGGTGAGCCCACATGCTTGCCTTGTGTCATCACATAGCAACAATAGAAGACAAGTGTGGAAAAAAATGCCTTTGGTGTACATGTGGATAGAGACCATACAGAGCATAGGTTGGTAGTGTTGGAGACCTTAATGGATTCAGCCTTTGAGAAGATTGATTTTTCATGTACTTTGGATGATCAGAAGCAAGACATTGGAGGCAAATGGGTGCTTTTTAGCAATAATCGCGAAGTTCGACAACAAAAACACCTACCAAGGTACACCTTAGTGAAAGAAAAATTGTGCATAGGGAGAGGTAAGCCAAAGGGATACCTCATCAAGGATGGAAAATAGTTTAAGCATTAGGTTACAACAGTGAGGGAAGACACTTACCCAACAAAACCCTCAACTGTAAGACATTGACATGGATAATGAATCGGGTTGCATACATGTGCACAAGATGGGCCCTCTTCATTTCCATGATGAAGTAGTGTTGTGGGAAGAAATTCAAGTAGTGTCGCATGATCACCGAAGTTTGGGTTGCTAAGCTTTGGGGTTGTGGCAATTGGTATCAGAGCTTAAGGTAAAATGAAATTGAAGTTTTGATAGTGCTCTTCACAACTGCTCCAAATGCGATAGTTAGTATCGGAGCTAAAGTGAGTTGGGAACAATATCGTTGAAGGGTTCAACATCGATAGGTGTGAAAGGTGACCTTGTATACGGTTTATTCGTTGACAACATGCAGGGATGAATTTGGGTTGCATGCAACACCCATCGACAAGGCATGACATCATCGATAGTAAAGATAGTGTAGTGTAGTTGTTCCTAGTAGTAGGGTGCATCGCCTATTGGTCAAGCACCTGACCATCGACAAAATTGGGAACAATCCTATTAGACCATCGAGAGCATTGCAGACTTTGTGTAGATTATCGACAATGTGCATTGGGTGTGCCCTCAAGCCAGGGAAGACTTCTCCACGACTCAGTAGGAAAAAGGTTTTGACAGAGACTGGAGCATGTGAATGAAGCTACTTGTGGTAACAAGTTGAAGGGTGTTGAAGGTAATAGGTGACATATCGATCAACAATAGACTCCTTGAATGTGCCCAGGAGCATTGAACCGTTTTGGGTTTACAACATGGATGGTACAAAGGGGTCATGTAAGACCTAGATGGAATATTCATTAAAAGAACAAGAACATTGGCACCAAGAGACCCTTGAGATGTGCCTTGTGAACATGAGGTATCTAGATAACACTGGTGCAAAGGTTGAAGTTGTATCCCATAAAGTGTAGACTTTGGTAGGACAGGTGGAAACCTAGGTAGAGAGGTTGGAATCGTTCAGAAGGAAGGAGGCCAAATTCACAACAATGATGCAACCAAACCAAGTCAAAAGGTAAGTACATTGCATGTTTTCTCTATTCATATAACTAATTTTTCATTAATTGTCCTTTGAAGCCAAGTTTGGAAGGATTGGAAGAAGCATGACCAACATCGGTTGGGAATCCAACAGACTTGGGAATAGATCAAGTGCAAGAGACTTTAAAGGAAACGATGCAAGTTCTTGGTGCCTTGATAGTAGGTCTAGGTAAAGTTTATTGCAGGTCTGGAGACAGACATGATGGTTGGATTATCCACCCAACTAGTCTAGATCATGGAGGAAGTCAATGTGCAAATGCATGATAGGAATGGACCAAGTACAAATGCAATAGTAGGTTAGAAAAGCATAACACTTTTGGGCACTTAAACAACCTTCTTGTAAAGGTTGAGTTTCCACAATAGTAGAAGTTAATGGCAGTAGCACTTGGTTGCAATTGTAGTAGAAGGAAACAATTGCAACAAGCACATCTAGGAGACATTGGGGGGTAAGCTTGGGAAAATTGCTTCATTTGAAGAAAGCATCAGTTGCACAAGTGTTTTTCCAAATACAACGTGGAGCAGTTGGAAGCTACCATGAATGGGTGCTTGAGTCCATACAATATACATGTCCGAATAATAAGCTTGCAAAGTTGTTGAGGATGGCGATGTCCCTACCTTGGGGCAGGCGATTCACCCCACCAACTTGGTAAATGTTGGTCCTAGGCACTTCGACAACTAGCACACCCAGGCATGATCGAGGCAATGATTAACACTACAGGAACACTTAGTTGCATGTAAGATAATAACGGACAAGATAATGATGGACCAATCATGCACATGACACGGAAGCATCCGACAATAAGGCGTGGGACCAAGGGGCTTCAGTAAGTCGACAAAGACTTTGGAAAATGAGCTTTGATAGGGAAGGCTTTGGAAATTAGTAAAGTAAAGTGTAAGAAGACTTGCATAGGGCACCAAGATGAGTCCCCAACACAAGGTTCCAAGCAAATGCATAGGGCACCAAGATGAGTCCCCGACACAAGGTTCCAAGCAAATGCATGTTAGCAAGATGATACTTGGACACATTGCAAGATCCTAGTTAAAGAAAAGGCCATCAAGTCCACTTGCTGATGGCACGATGGTAAGACACCCTAAGAGGGAAAAAACCATTGTACACCATGTTAGGCACATGTGGACACCGTTGGGTGCCTTAAGATATGTGTTGGCTAAAGGTTAGTTGGGCCTCCACTTAGAGGAAGAGTGGGCACGAACAAAGTGAATCACATCATATAAATAGTTGAGAACACAAGAGGCAAAGGCACAAGAAGGAGAAATTCATCAATTGTCGAGAGGTTTATCGATGATCCTTAGTAAGAAGGATTGAGGCAAAGAGAGTAGTTCATAGGAAGCTTACTTGTGCATGTAATAAGGAAGGAACGTGCTCAGTTCTCTTTCGATAAGTGCATGGTTTAGCAAGGCATAAATCTCCTAGTAATCCAAGTACCGGGGTAAGCTTAGCATGCAGAGGAATTGTTGCCGAAGGCAAACATATTGAATTACAAAGTGTTTTGAAATAGGAAGGATTTTTGGGAGAAGAAACAAAGGACAAAAAGGCAAACATAAGTGTTGGGAAGTCTTTTCCCTGGGTGATTTTTTTGTTGTGTTTTGGGTTGTAGGCCATGGGCCGGACCCCCTTTGTAACTGAGGTTGCAACCATTGTTTGGAACTCCCTCTTTGTAAACTATTACTTCGATAGTAATACTTGATATTTGCCTGGTTTGGGCACTCTCTCTACTTGTGTTGTGTTTTGGTTGGATTTCATTGTTTAACTGTTGCATGGGCTAAGTATAACCAAGTTGAGAACACATAATAAGTTAAGTCTAAGAGTAGGTTGGGTGAGGTATCTAGATGCAATATGTTTAGAGGATGGGTAGCTCAAGGAAAAAGGTATAGGCATGCCTTGAGTAAAGAGGCGTAGTCTACCGAAGAGTAGGCTCAAGTGACCAAGTCTTTACGGAGAAAATCAGGTAGTGCTACATGATCACCGAAGTTCGAGTTGAAAAGCTTTGGGGTTGTGACACCCTCTCTCTAAGAATCAAACTTGGGCTAGTGACAACAAATTCCCACTGATTTACCAATGGACCACAACTCAACCAACAAAGGTGATATACCATTAGTGTGACATGTTGAGCCAATAATATCAAAACACAGATTTTATAGTGCTCATACTGGAATGTCATTTCGTTTTCCAAGCAAATCCATACCAAATATGCATAAAAAAGTCTTATATTTATTATAATTTAGACGATATTTATCAATGTCCCGTCTTTAGACAACCCAAAAATCGCATATATATTTTTAAATAGAGGACGAAAATTTGGCACTTAAAACTACGGGGTTTTAATTATGGATCTTTGTATAACAATTTATTTTGGTGTTTTAGTTAAATATATTTATACATAGGTAAAAAGTTTTTTTTTGTTCCAATCCTCTTTATGTTGTTGCATTATAACGTCTCTATATACATGAAAAAAGGTTGAATTTATAATGATATAGGTACCTTGTCGAAGACACCAGTTTAAGATTTTGGTTAAGGATCCATATATATATTGGTAAATGATTATGGTTCCAATCTCCTCGACATTGTTACCTAATTACATATCCATAATGAATGAGATTCTAATGACATGGGTAGCATGTTGAATGCCCTAGTTTGGCATTTTTCGTTGAGGAATGAGGTTATAATGACGTGGGCGCCTCGTTGAGCATCCAAGTTTGACATTTTGGTTAAGGATATATATATATATCTCTGTGTGTGTGTCAAAGGTTATAAGTTCCAATCTTCTTTGTGGTATTCTCAGTGGTATTACATTGTTACATTTCTATATGCAAGACAAAAAGATTTAGATTTGAATGACATGGATACATTTCCAAACACCTTGATTTGGCACTTTGTTTAAACATCCATATTTGCATGCAAAGGTTCCAAGTGGCAATCCCCTCAATATTGTCAATATTGTTACATCTATTTATACATGAAAAGGGAATGAGGTTCTAATGACATGGGTATCTTGTTAGACGCTTCATTTTTGTGTCTCGGTTAAGTATCCATATCTATGGGGGGGGACTGTTTGATTTATGATTTATGGAAATTTAATAAGAGATATAAAATATTGGTATTGTTAGTGTTTATTTTTCCTTAATTTTATTTTTTCATTTTAGTTTATTAACACATGTCCTCAAGGGTGGATACTACATTATGAACAATTTAGCATGCATTTAAAGGTCATGATGGACATTTGGGATCATATTTACACTAAGGCCTAGCAAGGCTATAATAAATGATTTTTTATAATGACCAATACTTTATTCCAAGTTTCAAAAGGCCGTGTCTAATATCTAGCTAGCTAGCTTACTGTCATATCCCCATCCATCAATCTGACTAACAAAGGGGGATATTTACGAATTACAGTTTTATTAATTTCGCCCCATGGCCATAACACAAATTTTGTAATATAAAATGTATGTGTAAATGCATAAATTTAAAACACAATGGAAATAAAACTCCATCCACACACGCAACATGCATATATAAGCATATTCATCACATGCATAAAATAAAATCATTCTACATTCATATACAAGAGAATACTTATCTTTTAACAAAGAAGATTCGATAAAATAATTGTGTAAGAGCAATTTTCCACCAAATCATATATATTAGTTGTAGATACTACCTCCAAGCTGGGCTATGAGGCCATTAGGGCGAAGGAAACACTTGCATGCTTCTCTCTCTCAACCCACAACCCAATTGCTCTCATGCTTAGCCAAACTACCCACCTCCGAGCATGTACAGGGATCTCACTCAACCATCTTAGTCATGGCACTCTCCTATATTGCCCCACACAACACAAGGAAGGCATTTATTGTCATTGTTCCATAGTTTCCTTAAGAAATCCAACCCTTATAGTGCTTACCAGTGTATGCAGAAAAATTCCAACTTCTTGTATACTATTGGAGAACCTCCCGTAACATTAATTCATGGCTTCTCAAGCATTTAGGAGTGGAAAAACTCAATAGTTAAAGGTTTATATCTTTCCCAACCTCTATTCTCATCTACAATGATCTCTTTACTCTCAAATCTGTAACTTTTCCTTCCAAATTCGAATGTCTATTTAATGAATAGTTTGGTAATGGTATGAACAACAAGAGGAAAAACTCTATGTAGTGTAAAATCGGCCTCATAATGATTGGTATACTCCAAAGGATGCGAGAGAATGCTGAAAAGATAACTGACATAAATTATGACCATAGAAGAAAGGACTCTTACAACTATCATAGAAGGATATTCACCCCATGCTTCCTTAACAACATGAGAAGACTTTTCCCACCAACCTCACATATGCATTGAATGATTGGAATTAATAAGTCAAAAAGGAAGTAATTGGCTCATTTAAGGCACATGGAAACAATTGGATGAGTTCTAAGGTTGATACTTGACAATAGAGGATTTAATCTCCCATAGGCCCCCTTTCATGTTCCCCTCTAGTGGAATCACAACCTCTCCATTACTCTTTACACAACCATCTTGGCCCATTTTATTAATTCTCCAACATAATATTTACATAGATTTCTAGTTAGCATGACAAGGCAACCACATGGTCCACATAGAAATATTTACATTATACGTGCCTAACCATTCACTAGTTGGGCCTTGGCCTTGAGCTCCACGCTAGGAATCCATACTAGCATATTTACATCATTTACATAATTTTGATTTAACACATTCCAAGTCAAATACGAGGGTACTACACTTACAATAGTTATTGTGTTTTAAAAAGACACAACCGCAATAACTCGAACATGTTCCAAAGTTAGCATTTTAGTTAAGTTTCTTGAAGACAAAATTAAAACATAAGCTAATTTGTATATATCCTTAGTTATTACACTTGCATGGATATGGTCTACTGGAGACTAAAACCCGACATCCATGATTGAAGAGAGAATAATATTTTATTGATAAGATAATTTTAAATTACAAAATAGCTCGCCTTTATATATGGCTTGAGCGATTCAATGTGAAGGGTTATGTCCCTTCCAAGCTAATAACTAATAAATATTTAATCTAATATTGATTTTCGTAACATTGCCACCCCCTTTACAGGAGATTTGTCCTCAAAGCGATGGTAGTAAGGAGTGTAGTTGTTGAAATTGTTCTGATTCCCAAGTTGCGTCTTCTTCAGGAAGATTTCTCCATTTTATAAGATACTCTTTAATTACTCGAGTTCTCAATTTCTTCTCTCTTGTAGGAATGATAGATTTTGGCTCGAAAATAATTCGTCCTTCTTCATCTAACAAGGGAAGTATTGTTTGTGCCTTCTGGTGTTGACCTATCACCTTTTTCAAGCATGAAACATGAAAAACATTGCGGATGCGACTTGTAGTTGGCAATTCCAACTCATTTGCCACACGACTAATCTTATTATTGATTTGATATGGACCATAAAACCGTGGAGCTAGTTTATTCTTTCCGCCTTGTTTAAGTGATAATGGTTATAGGGTTGTAGTCTTACAAATACCCAATCTCCAACTTCAAATTCCTGTTATGTTCGATGTCGATCCGCTTGTTGTCTCAGTCTATTCCTGGCAACATTCAGATTCTCCTTAAGTATTTGGATAACTTTTTGGTTTTCTTCTAAATGGTCATTTATTGATGCGACCCTTGCTTGGGTTGCAATGAGATCCTTTCATTTCAGGGCTTCATATCCGTAGAGGGCTTGAAATGGTGTCATTTTCGCGGATATATGATAAGTAGAATTATACCACCATTCAACAAGATGTAGCCATTGGAACCACTTGTTTTGCTTGTCAGTTACAAAGCAACAAAGGCAGGTTTCTAAGCATTTATTGACGATTTTTGTCTGGCCATCTGTTTAAGGATGGTATGCTGAACTCATGTTAAGTGACGTCCCTACTTCTTTGCTGAACTCTCTCCAAAAATTTCCCTTAAACTTGGCATCTCCATCACTTACGATAATCTTGGGAAACCCATGTAACTTGTAGACATTTTTACAAAAGGTTTCAGCTGTTTCTTTTGCAGAGTCAATTTTTCTCACCCCTATAAAATGCACATATTTGGCCAACCTGTCTACTACCACTAATATTTTGTCCTTTCCATCCGACATGGGTAACCCTTCAATAAAATCCATTGAAATTTCCTCCCATTTCTAATTTGGGATATGTAGTGGATGGATTAACCCGGGACTTGATATATTGTTGGTTTTATTTCTCTGACAAATCTCACGTTCTACAACATACTTTTGAATGTCGGCATTCATACCTTTCCAAAAAAATGGTTGCCTTGCATTATAGTAGGTTTTAAAAAAACCTACATGTCCTGTGGTTGGGAAGTCATGTGACTCCTTAAGCACTTTGGTCTTAAAACTTGAGTTGGAACTTAAGTAAATTTGTCCCTTGTACCATCAGAGGTCATTCTTCCATTCAAACTTTGGATATTGATTTATGTCCTTAATTATGGAGCAAACCTCTGGATTTTTGGCACATTCAGTTAGAATTTCATCCAAAAATTCAGGGATCACCAATGATATGGCATAGACTTGCACATCTTCGTCTTTTCTTGATAGGGCATCAACTACTATGATGTCCCTTCCCTTTTTATGTAAGATCTCCATATCGAAGGTAGATATTTTCTTGATCCACTTTTGTTGTTCAGTCATTAATGTTTTTTGTTGTAATAAGTGTTGCAAACTGTTATGATCTGTTCGGATCATGAACTTTCTTCCCAAAAGGTATTCCCGCCATTTTGTTAATGCATGCATGATGGAAAACATTTCTTTGTTGTAAGTAGATTGTAGGTATTCTCTTTTGTTCAACTTCCTGCTTTCAAAATCAATTGGATGACCCTCTTGCATTAACACAGCTCCTATCCCAAAACCTGAAGCATCACATTCAATTACAAATGGTTTTGAAAAATCAGGTGTTGCCAGAACGGGGGTTGAAGACATAATTTGTTTCAACGTTTCAAATCATTTTCCTGCTTCATCATCCCACTGAAAGGAATTCTTTTTTAGGAGGTTCATTAGCGGAGCTGTTACGTGAGCATAGTTCTTGATGAACCTTCGATAGTAACATGTTAATCCCAACAATCCTCTCAATTTTGAAACATTCTTTGGTTGGGGCCATTCCTTTATCGCTTGGATATTTCTTGGGTCTACCTTGACTCCTTCCTTTGAGATAATATGACCAAGATACTCTACTTATTGCTTTCCAAATTTGCATTTCGACCTTTTTGCATAGAACTGGTTTTCCTCTAGAAGGGATAGGACCTTCTTCAGATGCTTCAAATGTTCCTTCCACGTCTTTTTGTATATAAGGATATCATCGAAGAAGACTAACACAAATTTCCTGAGGCATAGATGGAATAGTTCATTCATAACTGCTTGGAATGTGGCAGGAGCATTGGTTAATCCGAAAGGCATCACTTTGAATTCATAGTGTCCTTCATGAGTTTGGAAGACATTTTTTGCGATATCTTCTAATCTGACCCTGATTTGATAGTACCCTGACCGTAAATCAAGTTTTGAAAAATGTTTTGCGTCATGAAGTTCATCCAACATATCATCGATGAAGCAAATTGGAAACTTAATCTTGATCGTTATTTTGTTTAATCCTCTGTAATCTATGCATAATCTAAACGATCCATCCTTCTTTTGTACTAACATGACTGGATCTGTATATGATCTTCTGCTATTGGTGATGACACCACAATTCAATAGGTATTGAACTAGTCTTTCTATTTCTGTTTTGTGGTGGTGGGTATAACTATATGGTTTAACCTTGACATGATTTGATCCAGGTTTAACCTCGATTATGTGTTCAATACTTCTTTATGGCGATAGCTGCATGGGTAGGTCTTGAAATATTTTTTCATGTTTCTGGAGTAATTATTGGATTTCTACTTCCTTGGACTCGTTTTGTTCCACATTTTGAACTTCCATTTGATGGTATTGGATTACATATGCTGATGCTCCTTTTCGAATGAGTTTTTTCATCTGTTGAGATGAAACTACTTGTGTGTCGGGTGGTTGGAAACCAAGTGGTTTATACCTTTGTCCCTTCCATTTAAACTTGATGAAATGTTTATGATGATTGGCGAAATAGGTTCCCAAATTTTGTAACCATTGGACTCCTAAAACAATGTCTACTCTACCCAACGGTAAGGTGTAGAGTTCTGATTCCAATTTAAAGTTTCACTTTGTGGAACTTCCCAACTTTTTCGATTTTCTTGCCATCTGCGACAATCACCTTCATGTCTGGAACTGTATGTACGAACAACTTGAGTTTTCTTGAGACCATTTTTTTTATGTCCTCTTAACTTAAGTGTCTGTGATTAGCTAATGCCTTTCATGGTTGCTAGGGAGATCTTGGGTGTGTCGTCGATTTTAGATGCAATATTTGGGGTAGCCTCTTATTCACTTTATGACTCTTCTTCTTCTTCTTCTTCTGATTCACTATTCTCCTCTGCCTCACAAGTGTATAATTTATTTGAACTGTCCTCTGAGCAAACTTGTGTTTAGGATTCCACTTGTCTCTGCATCGTTGACATTTTCCTTCTTGCATTTGTTGATTTTCCAGTCTCTTCCTGTCGTCTCTTATAGGTGGTAGAATGTACTTGTTTTTATTTGCATATGTTGTCGAATGCATGCTCTTTTGTAAGTATGACTTCCCATTATTTGATCGAAAATTGTAAAATTTGGCTTCGACTGCCTTTTCTTTTTCGTCTTGCCGTCTCAACATTTGGTATGTCATGCATTTTTAATTCCTTTTGTATATATGGTTTTAGGCCTCCCAAATAGGTTTCTAATCATTGTTTTTCAGATAGCCCAAACACTTTGGTGGTGAGAGATTCCCATTGGTGCGTGAACTCTTCGACGCTTCCCCTTTGTTGTAACCTGGTAAGTTTTGAGAAGAATTTGTCCTCAGTGCTTCCTTGAAACCTTTTAAAGAAGTCGTTCTTGAACAAGTTCCAAGTGTATGAGAAGTTGTCTCCATTCCACCACATATACTAGTTGTAGGCATATCCTTTAAGGTGCATTGATGCATACTTGACCTTTTCTTCGTTCGTTGTAATTTTATATATGTCGAAGTACTCTTCTGCTTTATTCAACCAAGCGACACATTGGTCTTCCCCTCCATTATATTTCGTCATTTTTATTTTTTCTCTAGGTGGGTACATTATGAACAACTGGTATTGGGTACCTTTCGGCTTGTTGCGTGCTGGTGACTTAGAGTTGCGAGATGAAGTGATCGACATATTCGAACCAGGTTGTTTATGTTTTTGATCTTTACTATCCTGCATATTTTGTAATATCACCTTGATATCTTTCTGGGTCTCATTCATTTTTTGGTCTAACATTTTTTGTTCCTTGCTCATAACGTCAAACTTGACGTCCATCTTCTGCTCCATTACTTGAATGACTTCCTCCTTGATTTCTTTCTTAAGCGCCTCCTGGCTCTTGGTGTCTGTTTCCTTGAAAGCTTGGATGTCCTTCTCTAGTTTCCCAATTTGAGATTTTAATTCTGTCGTCATACTTCTTAGGTGTGGTGGTGAATAATTAGACCCAATTTTGGTTTATGAGGGGTGAGAGAAGGAAAATGTCTTTGAGAAAGTGATGAATTAATAGTAGTTATTATAGTAATAATAATTACTATAATTATTGAGTGTAGTTAAATAATAAAAAATAAATATTATATTTAAATATTTTATTATAATTTGAATTTAGAATTTTTAATAAAAATAAATATTAATAAAATAATATTATTTTTTATTAAAAAAATAGGGTGTGGAGGAAGACTATGGCTGCGTGTAGAGGGAGTGGGTGGGAGAAAATCAGGTGTGGGAGTGTGGGAGAAGGCACGAGAGAAGCTCAGGTTTTAGAAGTGTGGGAGCAAGCGCAGGAGTGCGAGGGAGTGTAGAGGCACAGGGGGTTGTAGAAGGCGAGAAGGGGAGGGCGTAGTAGTGGCGGGTAGGGTTTGGAGGTTGATCAGACGGAAGGAGAGAAGATGAGAGTCGACGGTGAAAGGAAATAGCGAGAGGGAGAGGTGGGATAGGAGCGTAGGGGGAAGGACGTGGATGTGGGAAAAAAAGATGGGCGTGGGAGGAAGGAGTGAGGGAATGAAGACTATGTAGAGGGCGAATGGACTGGATGGAGATTCCCATTGAAGAACACCGAGAAGATCGTCGAGCTCTGATACCAAATGTTGGAGACTAAAACCCGAAATCCATGATTGAAGAGAGAATAATATTTTATTGATAAGATGCTTTTAAATTACAAAATAACTCGCCTTTATATATGGCTTGAGCGATTCAATGTGAAGGGTTATGTCCCTTCCAAGCTAATAGCTAATAAATAATTAATTTAATATTAATCTAATATTGATTTTCGTAACTTGGTCATAAATAGATTTTTCCTCAATATATTTTGTTTGTAGATTAATTTTCTTATGCACATTATTATGGTAAGATGTTTCCTATGACAGTAAACATATGTTGTGAAGCTCTCTTTCTTTGTGAGATTTGCTTTTCAACATTTGATTGGGATAAAGATGAGGACTCCCCTTTCTACTTGTTTCAATGTGAATAGTTATCCCACCTTGCTCTCTTATTCTTATTTGATTATTTTTTTGCTATGGTTTTAGGTGAAGGTGAAATGGTTTTTTGAACACTCCCTATATACCATACCTTTTCTTGTCCCCATTTTTGCTTTGCTTTTAAATGTGCCAATCCATTAACAACTCAATGTCTCATTCTACATATGTGGTGTAATTCAAACTTAGAGAGAAATGACAAAAAAATAGAAATTTTCTTGTTAGATTATGTCCAAAACCCTATCCTATCTAAACTCAACATATTGACATCTAGACCATATAATATCCTTATATTATTAGTAATTGAATATCCAAAATTTTCATTGAAACTAAACATTTCCTAACAACCACTATTTTTAAAAATCTGTTGGTGCTCCTATATCTTAGGTGAAATACTCTACTAAGTAATGTGAGTGGGCCCAAACACTACAAAGACAAGGCCATGTAGCATAGGTCATAGCAGATGTGTTTAGCATTACAATATTGGAAAAAATTGTTAAAAAAACCTCCATTACGACCTTCGCCAATGGTAGCGGATGTTTTTACGGAGGTCATAACGAATACAATTTATAACTAAAAAATACTCGGCGACTAGAGGTTTTAGCGGAGGTTAGTTTACCGGTGCGCATAACAGAAATTAAGCGCATCGGTGCATTTTCTACTATGACGCACCGATGTTGTATAATTAGAATAGACGCACCAGTGCACTCAACCGGAACAAGCACCACAAAGAATCAATTTTCAACACCGCACTAATGCTTGAGTATAGTAAATACGCACTGGTGCGTCTATACAAAATCAATGCACCGATGCAATATTTTATATCATACGCACTGTACATTTTTCCATTATATTTAAATTTAACGGTGCCGTACATTTACCTGGTCGCACTAGTGAATTTCATACATGAATGCACTAGTGCATTTAATAGTAGAACACACCGATGCTTGCAAAATATCAACATGGCCCAATGCATTTTAACACATGGAACACATCGCTAGGCTTAAAAACTAAAAACTGGTTGGCATAAGATTTGATCGTTCTCCGTGGGCATAAGCAATCTACATGCACCAGTGCGACTAATAAAATAAAATGCACTGGTGCTCAATGTTATAAACGTACTAGTGCTCAATGCTATAAACGCACTGAAGATCAATGTTATAAATGCATCGATGCTCAATGTTATAAACACACCGATGCTCAATGTTGTAAATGCACTGATGTGCACGTTTAGTTTGTACGCACCAGGGCACAATGGTAGTTTAAACGCTTTGTAGTATGATTCTTTGAAGAATGGCTACTGATATTTCATTCAAATATATATACTAGCATACCCCCCAAGCAGGGGAAATGAAACGCCAAATAGAGCTTCAATATGTTGCAAAATGAGAAAAAGTTGCGTGTATGCAGATAATACAATTTTGTGTGTTGAAAGCAAGTCTAATGAATGCATTTGTGGAAGTAAGCAAGGGAGTGTTATCCTTCGGTTGTAAGCCAATAAATTATCTGGCCAATACATTATATATAGAATTGATTACTAAGGCCAACACATTATATAGGATGCAAGATTCCATGACTTTTAGTTTATATAATCTTGATATAGTGTATTTTTTAATAATACAAAAAGTATTTTCTATCTAGTATCTAGCATAATGGATAACCATGGATGCAAAATTCAATGTTAAGAACCTTACCAAGTCACCACCGACTAATTTAGTTGAGTGTATGTATTAAGTAGTAGGCATGCATTTAAACCCATAGTGATCTTTCTTCATTGAAGTAACAAGTCTAGTCAATTTTTAATAATGCGTTGCTCACCTTACAACTCTACCTTAGGTTATGTAAGTTTCTAAAGCTCATGCAACTCAAGGAATTGGTAAAAGGCATAGCATGGTGTTTAATCTAACCATTCAACCTAATATCCCCAACCTACACCCAACCACGGCATCACAAATGTTGTATCTTTAAGGAATTGTATTGCTATGTGATTGGCGTTCAGCAAATCAACATGGCATTCCATCATGTTGACCCTATGATTGATCATTCTTACACGGGCATCAAATACCATCAAGAGAGAGGGGGGAACATCTTGTTTCTCAATGTAAAAATGTCACATTATATCAGAGAGAGACTATAGGAGAATTTATTGGAGATGTTAATCCATTTGTAGGACATGTTTATCAAAGGATGAAGAATTTTGTAAAGGTATGGACACAAGCAGTAAATGACCTTGGATGAAGCACATAGCCATGCAAGTTCAAAATCATCAAATCATATATGAATAGTTCATGAAAAGTGAGCTTCATTGTTGCTGCCTTTCTTTTATTAGAGTGATTATCATTTCTGATACATATGCTTAACTTTGTAGATTAATATGATAATGAGATAATTATGTTGCAACGGAAATCACTTGAAAATTAGCGGTGGTTTCTTAGCACTTTAAACCCTTTGATTTGTATTGGCTGCTTATCCCTATGATGGTTTTTCTTTCCTAGGATTATCCGGAGCAAACGACACAGTCTGTGGGATGATAGATGACGGGATTTAGCTTTTCTATTGGGATACAGGTACTCAAAATAATATTTCCAAGTGGATCTCGAAGGATATCCAACTGAAAACATTTATTTATTTATATAATTTAACTTCCTTGTGATTGCATTAGTGCATACTAATTGGCATGTGGCTCCATTGTCAAAATTTATAGTGAGGTTATCTTCTATTTACCTTAATTTAACTTATTTATTACACCTAGAGTAGAGAAGTGATTACAACCTAGTATGGGGGAGATGTGTAACATAATGTAACGTAGTAACTTTATGTACCAAAAATAAAAAGTAATTAAAATTTTTATGTTTCGCTCATAAAATAAAAAATGAAAACCAAATAAAAAATACTTAGAAAATCCATATCTCCTCGTAAAATAAAAATTTAAAACCAAATAAAAAGTCATTAAAAAATAACACCTCAAGAAATTGGATGCCTCTTGATGCTTGATAGATCCGAGTTTAGGATGGATCTATGCTGATTTAATTTAACTTCAACTTGTGACTACATGAGTGCACACTTGACATGTGGTTCCATTGTAAAAGTTTATGATATAGTTATCTTCTTTTTACCTAGTTTTAATATATTTATAAAAATAAGACCACTACATCTCATTTTCCATCATCTTTGTATTTTTCTTATACATTCAAAAAGCCTTTTTTTTCAATGATCTAGAAAAGACCAAACTATAGTTATAATTACAACACCCTTTCGACCTACTTTATTTGAGTTTTCTTTCCAATTACCATACCTTTGCTCTTATGGATAAGGTAACATTTCCAAAGCTAAAATTAAAGTATATGTCACAAGAAGATATTCTAGACCGGTATATTTAATGGGTTTAATTTTTTTTTAGCATCTCACAATTTGAATAATAGCGACCACATGCATTGGATTTTGGGATACCATATTTAAATGATCTGAGAGTGGTAGTAATACCACCCTCGACAACCTCAACGGAGTCAGAATGGTAATTGTAGTTTACTCCATGGAGGGTAATCTTCCTCTTCCATATAATTTTAGTCGCTATATGCGGCTATTCTTCTTCCACCTACACTGCCTCTGTAAAATTCATTAGATGTATTTAATCTTGCAACGATACCCTATCTTTGCTTACACGATAATGGAGACGTGGGTTCCTTGGGAGCGCAGAAAGAGTATCTTGCTCTGTGCTTTCTAACTTTTACTTTATAATGTGTAAGTGGAGTTCGGGAAAGAGATTACACAATCCCAGATCGTTTATTTTGAGCCGTAGGGTCTCCACTCTAGGTTTAGGTTCAGACTCGTTGTATTATTGAGAATGGCTGCGATGTCGCTGGTGGATTTTGAAAGCTCTGGAATTGAATTTTCGTAAGAAAAGCACAATTTTAATTGTGGTTGCAGAAAATGGATCTATGAATAGTTTAGTTTATTTGAGACACCTGGCCTAACTGATCCATGTCAACTATTCTTAGGTCGAAAACTGAATTGGTTTATTGAGATAGTGGAACTTGAGTGTCTATGATGGAGTCAGAGCAAAGCATACCATAATATATATGGCTGTTTTTTCAAGGCACCTTAAGCCTTCGTCTTGAATTTTGCTTTCTCTTGCGATAGAGATAGTGGAAACTATTTTATTCTGCACAACAGTATTTCCAGAGCTGTAGTAATGGAGTTCTTAAATATTAGTATTGTATTCTTTGTCATAGCATTGTGGTTGCAGCTTTCGTGGACAGTTTATACTGCTTGTTACAGTGCCATTTATAGTTTTGGAGATTCTCTGGCTGATACAAGGAATTTTTAGCATCAACATCCCCTGAGAGTCAAGCCACTAATGGTGACCTCATACACATTGTTGAGACTCGACACCTTCATAGGTGTAAGTCTTCCGAGTAAGTTTGAAATAAAATAAAACTCATTAACAAGTAACATTAATGATTATTATCCACTAGCAAGTTTGAAATGGGATAATGAATGAGATTCCCATTAATAATTCAAGCTATCATTATTGAATGAGGAGCTAATTTAGTTTTACAATATAGTATAAGAAGAAAAGCCTCTAGAGTATTTGGTAGAAAATGTGTGCTTTTTGTTTTGACAACTATGATTGGAAATAGAATCGGTGATGTCGGTTTGCAACTGCAGAATTCCCAATATTTCGTGCTTTTGAGGAATTAAACTGTTAGCATCGATATTTTACTTGTTAAGAGCTCTCTTTTTCTGATTGGCGCCAGTCACATGCTGAAATAGTGGTTGTGGATGTGTGCAGGAAAGGAGGGGTTGAGATTTTGGTGTCATGGTAAAATCTTGAAGAGGATCTTGAGCATTTAATGCCTAAGGTGTGAAAGAGCGTGTAGGATAAAACACAACCAAAACGCCCCGCTTTTCCGATGATTTTGGGTTAAAAAACGAATAAAATTTTGGCTAGAAATTGGTATTTTCTCATTTTTGTAATTTCAGCAATTGGGATTGTTTGTTCTAGACTGATTGCCCAATTTCAGAACTATCCAGATGATCGAAATTTTGACCTGAGCACTCCAAATTGCGATTTTGGCAAAAAATTCCTCTGCCGGATTCCTGCGAGTCGGGGGCATTTTGGTTAGCCCTTATACAGCTCCAAGTGAAAGAGTTCCATTCTTGGAAACTGTAACGTGCGATTCTGTTGTAGATGCATTTGTAGTGGCCGTGTTAAAGTGCCACTATGTTTTATTTATTGCACATCCCTCGCATCCCATGACCTTGAGGTAGATTTGGAAAGATAACGAGGGCCTGCCGATTGTACTTGTGGCCGTTGCATCTTTTTGGGTTTTGTGGTAGTAGCATTCGATTGCTTCTCATTATTTCTTGAGGACCTCTAATTTCGATCCCAGGAGGAGGCCCAAATATGGATGTTTTGTGCGGGGAAGCGAGAAGGGACCAGTCTCTAGTAATAACAATGAAGAAGAATTGCATCGTCACTACCGGATTTATCAGCAGCTTCCAGTCTTGAAGGCATTGTCGGTTTGTCTCTGCATGCAAACGTCGAAGAGTTTGCTATTTATGTTTCTTTATTGTCATCATATCCATTTTGTTATTTTGTGAATTAAATGTTTTGGATGTGCAGCCTTTGTGCTGCGGTTCAATGAGCTACTGCAGTGTCTGAGCTCTTTAGCATTTAATATTTTTGTGAGCTTGCATTTTGCGAACATTGATTACATCTATTTACCGCTTAAATTTTATTCTCCAGGTTTGATATTTTCGACTTTTGTTCAAACCTGTTAAGTAACAGAGACAAGCATCCCTGTTAGGTTTTTTCAGCGCTTACCACTGTTTTTTGGTCCATTATTCTTCGAATTGCGTCTTTTATTTGGGTATGTTAACGAATCTGCGAGGTCTTATGGTAATCTATTTTACTTTTGCTAAGTGTATGGTACTTGAGTAATTGTTGTCATTTTCTAGTTTCCGGTGACATCGATTTTGGCGTTGAAGGCAATAAGTTCGAGGTGACTTCTTTAAATCCTCTAGAGGAGATATTCGCATATAGATCCAATATTAGTAGAATTGTTGTGAAGGGCGAATGGAAATTCTCCATTATATTGCGAAGGATAACATCAGGAACATAGGTGTTGTAGTACCCCATACCTATAAAGGACTTTAAGACTCTGTTCTTGGCCGCAGGGACTTAATGTGGGCTATCATCTCGTTCTCCGTCAGGCTCTTCAGGGGTCCAGTCCGGATGGCCCCAGGCATGGTCACATCTATGAGCGCGTCCAGGCTGGGGAAACCGCAGGACTCCTCCATGAAGACTTGTTCCTGTGGGGTCGATCCATTGTGCCGCCTGGGGAACGAATCGCTGGGCTTCAGGGCCTCCAAGGAGATCGATCTTGTGCCCTATCAGAAATCCTAGAAAGCTGTCAGAACTGGAAGCACCGTGTGGCGGATAAAAGATAGGGTAACTCGCATGCCAGCGGTGGCAAATCTGAGAAATATGTTGGAACTGGCAGCATCGTGTGGTGGATAAAAGATATGGTAGCTCGCGCGCCAGCGGTGGCATTGGGCGTAGGTGGAACGTGACGGTGGGATTTCGAGTGGAAGAGGATCTGCTTGGCCAAAGCGCCACAAGCAATACGCCATGCGAGGTTACCCTGATGGCTCATACGAATTTGTATAGGCCTGGCATCGATATTAGCCAGGCTGAGCTCGCGCCTCATTTGAATTGGAGGCGACAGGACATGACTGAAATGGTCGATCTTGGAAGGCTATGGAACAAGTTAAAGTCTTATGGGCATTGGGGATACTACAATTTGCGTCTTTTATGACGTGATGCCATTAGAAATTCGATTGAATAAGGGAGGAAGGTATGCTCAAGAATTGAGTACTCGTGAACAGAGTACTCAAAAATTGAGAATAGCCCACATCATCAAGTATAGTCGGTTTCAAACTTGAGGCCTACAATGGGTTTGCAGTCTTCACTTTCCATGTCCCTATTATTAATCTCATTTGTATTGATACATATATATTAATGTTTTGTTTGTTGTATTATGAATTTGCAGTGACAAGGAGAAGCTCTTGGACAATGCAGTGAAATGCCTGCTTAATGCCATGTATCCAATCGGTCTTGAAGAAAAAGTTTAATTTGTTTGTTGTTTGTTTTTGACGAATGAATAGGTCATAATCGAGGTGCGTAGAATTAGGATGGTTATTGGCTTCGTTGGTTATGATGTATTTTGGGAATCACATATGGTTTCCGCGTCGCCTTTGGTGTTGGACCAAGAATGCACATGAGCCTTTGCTAGAGCAATAATTGATAGGTGTAAAATGATTCAATTCTCTGAATTTTTCAATCATTTATTTTTTAAATTTTAATTCTTCAATCATTTTACAAGAATATATGGGTACCACTACTGATGACTATCATGTTTCCATAATGGACAGGTAATACCCGTGCGAGGCATTAGAATGGTTTACAATGATATTGATGAAGATGATGCATTGAGCTGTATTCCTACGATGATGGGGTTGCAACTTCTTGATACTGAACATGTTCTCTGGGAACGCATTTTGACAAAGGTGTAGCGTCCAAATCTCATATGGCTGTGCTTTAAATGTTGGACCCAGTTTTCGATGCCTTCCTTGATTTCAATGAAGAATTTAAGAGTTCTACACATGTAAGCGATCAATTTTAAAACATTGTGGGAAAAGGAATCCTAGGTAAATTAGGATTTGTGAAATTAAAGTTTAAGAATGTTAGCAATTGATATTGTACCGTGGGGTTTTCGATATGTTCTAATGGTGGTCTTTGGATGAGAATGATAATCCAATTTTTGACAGTTGAAACGCGCCAACATTTTGCAGGCACCATTATAGTTGCAAGAATTAGAGGTTCGCGCTGCCCTCTCGAACATTCTAGAGTCTATAGGGAAGCTGAAGCACCTAGAACGGATAGTACTTCATCTTTTCATGTCAAATCTCACAAAATTGCCTGAAGAATTTTGTCTTCTGCAGTCTTTAAAGACCTTGGTGATACAACATTGCAAACAAATGAAGTCACTACCGGAATGCTTTGGTAGTTTAACCAACCTCCGACACGTCCATCTGTTTGACTGCTCTAAATTGGATACTCTGCCTGACTCCTTCGGTAAATTAATTAAACTCCAATATCTTAATTTGGAGAATTGCGGGAATTTAACTATGTCAAGCCAAACGCTAGGAAATATAAGCACGCTTGGGTATGTAAATCTCTATGGCTGTAAGAAAAATTGAAGTATTCCTTCCGAAAGTGGCACATTAGAGGTCGCTTGAACAATTACATTTTGGAGGGACAAATTTAAATATAAAAGAATTGCCAAGTGCAATTGGAGAGCTAAGCAATTTCGAAGTTTTGCACATAGGAGGCCCTTTGCTGGACATGCTGCCGCCTTCACTATGTCAGTTAAAGAACTTAAAGCAATTGCGGCTCTACAAATGTGAACAATTGAAATGTTTGCAGCCTTCGCTGGGTGACTTATGGAGCCTGAAGGAATTGATGATAGAGAACTGCTATGAATTGGAATGTTTGCCGCCTTCACTGGGTGAATTAGGAAACTTGAAGGAATTGTTGATACAGGAGTGCTATGAATTGAAATGTTTGCCGAATTCTATTGGACAATTGAATCAGTTGACTAATTTGATTCACACGGGGCAGCTCCTCATTCGCCGTCGACAGACGACGAAGGCCCGAGAGGATCCGGCCCCTTAAAATAAGCCTTCGGCGTAATTATATTTTTTATTTTTTTAATTCCATTTTCATCTTAAATTGAAATACTTGTTTATAGTAAAATTCATTTCAATTTTAATTATTGAAATTGTTTATTTGGATTAATTTCTTATATCATAGATGCAATAATCTATTGTAATATTTAATCATCCATACATTTAATTACCAATTTACCATTTACGACTGTTTTATGGCACTGAATAATTTATTTTTGCTCCATCTTGAATGAAAATACACATTTTTTTTGGAAAAAAAATTACCAATGTACCATTTCACATGTAACATTTGACAATAATATTGAAGAATGCAATAGAATAAAAAAGTTTATTTTATATATATCAATAAGAGTGCCTTTGTCATACAAAATACGACAACATAGAGACACCAATAAACAAAATATCAACATGCATGTAATTATTGTTACACTTATTGGTAACTCGTCTTTGATTGGACAATATGTCTAGTGCATTATTATACAAAATGTTTGATTTTCACAAACAATTATTTCAAAATATACAACAAGCTACAACAACTTGCATTAACATCAAAATTAAATACAGAGCATTATTCTTCGCTAGAACTGTTATTGGTGCTCAAGCCACTTGTATCAGTTGGGTTATTTGGCCAAATGTTTTGTTGATTGGCTCGATTTTTTTCCTCTTCTTCAACTTCCATCTGTAAACATAAAAATAAAGTATATTGAGTGTATCTACATTACCAACAGGAATAATGGAAAATAAATAGATAGTATACATTAATGTAAATTGAAAAGCGACATACCATAGAAATAATCGAATCGTGATTGATACACATTCTCTCAAAACCAAATATCATGCCTTCTATCAGCAAGTCTTATGTTCGCTCCACTCCATACTTTGTTTCCTACAAGTGTTATGCCCCATCACAAATCATAGATTTAATATAAAAGTTTTTTGTTGTTTTATTAATTATAAAATGAGAGAAGTAAAACAACATAGAGACGTACAAAATTCACAATTAATATTTGATACGCCAACATATACTCACAACCCTTACTTAACCCAATGTCAATCAATTCTTCCGATGGACCCTCTTTGTATGTTAACACCCGTTTGAAGGCATGCAAGGATTGCCAGTGAAAACAAATTAAAAAATAAATAAATATACCAATCACAACCACTACAAAATGTTTATTTCTTACAATGAAATAAAAAATACTCACAAACTTTGCTATCAACCCCTTTTTTCTTGTCGTCATGTCTTGTGTGTTGATTGGGTTCCATTTAATTTTCTTTTCTGCAATAAAACAATTGAAAATTAATATTTAATGTCGAATTAATTAATGAAATGTATAACATAAACCTAAAAACCAATGATTTCATACATTTGAAGCACGTTGATGTTGAGATGGATCTTCCTGCAATGCAATTATGTCCATTTCCTTGACCATCTCCTTGTACACTTTCTTGGACATCCCTATTGACACATTTCGCATATCAACTCATTCATCCTTTGGGATTCTCATAATATTCCTGAAAAATGTAAAATGACATTAAACTATTTCTTTGTTGATATGAAAAATAAATATGATAGAATTAAAATTATTGAATGAATGGCGCTTTGTAATAGTTTTAGATGCATATTCTACATAGACATGTTTAGGAATATTACCTTTTGAATAATTCTTTTTGTTGTTGTTGTATGTTTTTGATATTGCAATCCTGACAGGTCTCATTGACCATTGCTCCGGGAACGCCTCTTGTAGTTTACATATGACTTGATTCTTTGAATCATTTGATTGGTTTTTGTATTGTAAGTGAAAAGTACGTATGTACGTTATTTCCACTAAATCCCTCATAGTATTACAAAATTTTTTGCCCCTTCTATTAACTTCCAACACCACTCCAGATGAGATAAGGAACAATTGATCATCATTTGCATCTTCCATTTTTTTTTATGATGACATTGATTTCTGTTGCTGTCAATACTTGCATAACATTCATCATATGTGAATTACATTATTTGAAACATATTAGTGAATATTCTTAATTAAGTAGATTATTACTCATATTTCAATAAATAATTCATATTGACTTATTTTTTATTCACCTGATTCATCCCTCTGCAACTTTTCCATCAATGTTTTACGCTCTTCTGGAGTTGGTTTGGTAAGAATCTTATCGAGCTTCCTCATTTTTTGGCACTGCATGTCACACATTAACCCATCCATATTCAAACAAATTAATTTAAATACATAAAGTAATTAAAAGCACTTGCATTCTTCGTAATTCTTGATGTGCTCCCATCATGTTGATTAAAGTTGTTGTTAATTTTCTATCAATAAACAACATGTACCATTAAATACATAAACTATCAATATATTATACAAACAAATTACAGACCTTCAAAATATGAAAAAATATATTAAAAAGAATAAATATGAGTTTGGTGCACTTGTATACATTACACGCCCCGGTGCGTTAGTTACAATACCGCACTGGTGTGTTAAAGCGAATAGGTCGCATCGGTAACAGAGAATCGAAATACTAAAATAGAATTTTTCGTTTTTGTAAAATAATAAAAAAATGAGGCATTATAGTAAATCCGCTGTGTTACAGTAAATGTGACGCACCGGGAACAGAGAAATGAGACACGATAAACGACTTTTGCGTTTATAAAATAATTAAAATTGATGCAACGTGGGTCAAACGTGGTGTGCTATTTAGATGAATGCACTAGTGCGTTCTCGTAATACAAATGCATCGTTTTTGACGCATTCCTTAAAAAAAACACAAAACTTGACAGGGCCGACATGGTTACGAATTCGACCAAGAAAGTGGGCCCATATCACCCTACACTTTCTATATATAATCACAAGCTCAGTAAATCCAAAATCCCTAAAAGGTGAAATCGTAATTATGTATAACAATAGAGGGATTTAAACCCTAATGAATAATTTTCAGCCACATAAAATGAAAAGAAGCAGCGAGAAAATAATGGTTGCAACAATGAATGTAAGTATGAAGTTGTGTTTTCTAAATCTAGTTAAACTCTAAATAAGGTTATAAGATCTACAATAATACTTACATGCTTGAAATTTCTATCCTTCAAGGTTTGGTTTGATTCACCGTACCTAAGAAATTTTGACCCTCAGAACTCCTTCCAGTTGCTCCAAACTCCTTCCATGTAAGTCTCTCTTCCAAAACTCTCCCCTAATTTTTTTGGCAAGACAGTGAATTAATGTTTAGGTTTTTGGATTTTAAACACTATTTAGATTTACTTTTCGAACTTAAAATTGCTGCCCTTTTTTAATTTAGGGCAAAAAGGGTTTGTGCGATTTTTTTAAAATTTTGATTTTCAACATTTTCGGTGCGCCCGATGTCAAGTCACATTGGCGCGTACATACGTAAAATGCACCGTCTTTCAAATAAATTTAAAACCCGTAGGACGACACGTGTAATGTTAGGCCGCACCAGTGCGCTTATATGTAGAAAACGCACCAGAATGAATTATTTTGTCAAAATGCATGTAGAAATACCCGCTACCAAATGTAGCGGATCACTAGTACATTTGGACCAAATTTCGACGACCATTTCGTCTCACTTCCGACCTCACACTGTCGCTATTTCGAAAAACCATGGTTGGCCCAAACATCATTTCACATGCCATCGCAATTCCAACGTCTCAGAAATTGTGTCCTGACCGACATTTGTACGTCACAATTGCGACTAAACCTAAACACTGTTTTCAACCAAAAATCTACTTGTTCTTGTCGCAGTTGCGATGCAAGTAAGTCACAATTGTGACATGACGGAATTCGAAGTTGTGACGGAAGGAAGTCACCTCTCAAGAAAAAATATGCTTCGAATCGTCGCAGTCACTTGCGACGGGATGGAAGTCGAAATTGCGACGGAAAGAAGTCGAAGTTGTGACGGTATGTCGTCGCAGTCGCGATGGTAGAAAGTCACTACTGCAACGTTTTGGCGTCGCAATTGCGACGACATTAAGAAGCAATTACGATAGTGTTTCTATACCACCGACGGTTGAGTTCATCGCAATTGCGACGCTATGAACTTTAAAAAATATATATATAAATTTAATGTTTCACTTAGAAGCATCACTAATGTTGTGGAATACATTGTTCTATATCCAGAATGTCTAGATAAAGATCATGTATAAGAAATGTTGTGGAATAACTCTCATATTAAGACATCATCTAACCTGACCTACTATAATGAATGGGAAGTTAATACTTATAAGGATAGAAGAGTATAATAAAGATAATCGTACATATTGAACCTACAATAAGCATTGAGCACAGAAGTGAAAGGATACTGCATTAAATAAAAATAGTATTATGGAAGAGTAATCAATATTACCTATCACTTCTTATCTCTTTTGGATTCTCACTCTAACTAGAACCTCAAAGAGAGTGAATTTATGGTGTAGGAAGCATCTTATTTCATAAGTACAATCATACAAGTATCTACCAATGAATCATAACCATGTAAAAACTGTCCAAAATTTGCAAACCAACGAATTGTTGCACCTATGTATGTAGATATGTTTAAAGACCATTTGTTTGGGGATTTTTGTTTAAAACTTTTCTTGACTTAGTCACCCCTTTTTAAGATCATCTTTCTAACTACTGGACACTATTTACCACATAAAATTTGATTTGTAGGGCTATTGCTACCCAAGAAGGAGAGAACCAAGTACCTCAAAGAGAGTGATTTTATGGTGTGGGAAGCATCTTATTTCACACACGTACAATCATACAAGTACCTACCAATGAATCATAACCATGTAAAAACTGTCTAAAATTTTCAAACCAACGAACTGTTACACCTATGTATGTAGCCATGTTTAAAGACCATTTGTTTGGGGATTTTTGTTTAAAACTTTTCTTGACATAGTCGACCCTTTTTAAGATCATCTTTCTAACTACTGGACACTATTTACCACAAACAATTTGATTTGTAGGGCTGCTGCTACCCAAAATGTGCCCAGATCTAATCATTAGGCTGGTCACTTATCTCTACAAGTCCAAATGAAAAAACAAATAGCATATACATTTCTTTACATTCATATGTAATCCAATATTTTAAAATGTTCTATATGAAATGTTGCAAGAAAACAATTACAAATATTTTTATATGAAAAATTGCAGCAAAATAGGCCACAAATCTAAGTGGAAAAGCAAAGAGAATAAACTTGAATATAGATTCAAATGAAATTAAAAATTAGAAATGTTTTTACATGGAATGTTGGAATAGAACTATCCACAAATCCAAATTGAATAACAACGGACATAAACAATGCTCTAGATTAAGATACAATTCAATTTTACCATGTAAACTGAAATGCAATTCCATGTCATTGGGTATGCTGGTAGTGGCTATGCATACTATTTTTCATGCCTTGGACACTTGCATGGTCTATATTTTTCCCAAGGTGCTTATTGAGTCTTGTTCATGGGAATTTTTGTTCTTAACCCACCCATTTTTTGGCATTCTTGTAGTGGCATCTTAAGTGGCCAATCTTTTCTTGTAGAATGTCATTAACATTTTTGATACTATTGGTAGCTAAAGGAGGCATTTTATTAAAACAAAATTAATAATAAAATCCATGCTAGAATATTTTCAAGGTCACCAAGAAGCATGTAAACATGCTACTTACATTCCAAGCAAGCACTCACTAATGTGTATATTCTAATTCTAGTTAGGAAAAAATATGCAACACCTAAAAGATTTATAATGACTCTACATATCCAGGTCTCTTAAAAATGATTTTGTAAAAATTCCTTCAAATATGATACTTACAATGCATCAATGTTAACCTAAATTTGTACCAATTGCTTTCAAAAGATGGATTGTATCAATGTGCATTGGAATATGTTTGGACTACATCAATATGCATGGGCCACACCATCAAGCTACAATGAGATTCTAATCCAAACAAGGTAAACTATGCCAACCTCAAGAAGAGAGATATCAAAACTGCCATGTACTTTGGAATTGGAAACAGGGTATAAGGAGCCTGAATCAGTCAAGATAAGACATGCCAACCTCTAAAAGTGAGATATGGGGAATGTGCAATACCATTGAAGGTATGTTCAATTTATTTTAATAAAATTGTATGCAACATAAATGCAAAGTTTTTTTTTTTTCTTTTTTCTTTTTCTTTAACATTTTTTTTTTTTTTGGCCAAAGGTATCAAAGAGGATGGCCTATGCAAAATACTTGTTGATCCAATGAAGCAGTGTGCTTTGGTGCATAACAACGATGACATTTGCAAACTTTGGAACAATAGGTTTGGTCACCTACACTATGGAGCATTACCTTTCTTGAAGGACACGGTGCAAAGATTGTCAGATGGCAAGATAGAGAAGAAAAGTTGCACTCAGCAAGCATGCCAAGATTTTCTTTCCCCTATCAATAAGGACAGATCAAGAAGGGTTCTTTATTTGATTAATTTAGATGTGTGTGGACTAGTGTCATCAATCTCAATGACATGTAACATTTATTATTTTTCCTTTATTGATGACTCCTCTAGAAAACCCAAGATATATTTTAAGAATACAAAGGATGAAGTGTCCAGTAGGTTCCAAGTGTTCAAATCTCTTGTGGAGAGTTGGAAAAGTAAGAATATTAAGGTATTGAGACAAATAATGGAAATATTATTACCTCCAAGGAGTTTTATTCCATTTGCAAGGATGCAGATATCAAGATGAACATGACATTGCCTTACAACCCTCAACATAATGTGTTTACATATAGAAAGAATGGGTCCATCAATGAGACAACCAAAGCAATGATCCATGACATGGATCTACTCATGTGTCTTTGGGAAAAGGCATTCTATACAGTTATGTACATTCTGAACATGTACCCTCACAAGGACAAGAGACCAAAATAATCATTTGTCCTTTGTATATCAATATCCCTAATGAGAAGAGATCCAAGCTTGAACCTTATAGCATTAAAGGTATTTTTGTGGGTCACGATCATTAGCATTTGGAGTCTAAAATGGCCTCCTAAGGAATCTAATAAAATAAGAGTTATGAAATATGGGCATCCAGCAAGTACCTACACAATAATTTTAGTAAACCAATAATGAGATAAATTGAAAATATGTGCAAAAAAATAATTTTATTTCTTTCCTTTCAACACTATTCACCCATGGGGTTGACATCATCATCTTATTAGATTGGATTGGTTGAAAAGAAGCATTCTCTTTCTTTTTTGTTTTTGTAAATTTTCATAAGAGGTCCATTTTAGATCTCATATTTCCCCTCATGGAGACCTCCTAGCCTTATTAGATTTACCTCCAAACACATTGAAAGACAACGATAATTTGAGATGTGAAGTTTAATGAGGATGCTTGGCCAACTAATTTTTAGGATCCCCCTTGAAACATAAATAAGGGAGAACATAGTGTTATGGCAAGCTTCAATTTGCAAACTGTAACAAAACAATAAGCAAATCATTCAAGTTTTAATGCGAGAGTAGATACCTCAATACTACCTAGTACAACCATAAAGCTAAGATGGCTTACTCAACATTGCAAGAGGCAGAAGAGAAAGTTAGAGCCCCAAAGACATCTATTCGAGTGATATATCCCCGTAAAAGTTTCAAAATTATGTTGTGCCAATTACTTACATCATTGATGCAAATCTTTACAGTTATGAGAAGGCAACAATTAAGCAAGTATGGTGGGATTCCATGATAGAGAAGTATAATTCCATTGAAAAGCATGATGTGTGGAAGATTGTGTTGAAACCAGTGAGGAAATCAATGATTGATTCTAGGTGGTTGTACAAGGTTAAAGCATGTAGATGATGACATCATTGAGAAGTACAAGGCCAAGTTCATAATGAGAGAAATCTTCCAGAGACAGGGAGTTGATTATGATGAGAACGTTTGCTCCAGTTGCTAGGTCTAATTCCATTAGAAAGTTGAGCATTACCCTAATTTCAATCTTCAACGTAGGAGATAGGGTCTAAGCCTTTTTCAAATACAGGGGTCAAGAATTAGATTGTTTCCTTGGTGAATAGTAAGCCACCCCATAGGAGTGGGGACTCAAGCTTTCACTATATATTGAAGCAAAAGCCTTAACATTGTACAATGGGCCTACCAATTCTCAAGGACAAATGGACTTGGACGATAGTGGTGGCAGGAGACTCAACTATCATCTCAAGTGTTGTTTAGTGTAAAAGACTTCCAATCATTCCCACCCTTTCTTGATTAGTGCAACGTATCCTTCTAGGCATAAATGCAATCTTGGGCATAAAAGAATCACCTCTAGACACATTTGGACCTCAAATTATCGGAGATGATGAGGGATGGATCATGCACAAGAGGGAGGATATAGGTTTTGAGCTCAATTCTAACCGTGGTGATTTAGTAAAGGTCACAAATGGATATAATACAATTATTGTTTAGGTCATTTGTAATGTAGGAGCATATGTGACCTTGATCTGATCATGTAGTTTAGGGGACTCCTCTTAGAGATCACCTAAGGAGATGGTATCAAGTTTGAAAGATGAAACCTTAACTTTAACATAGTGATCATTATGGAGTGTTAAAGTTGGAAAAGATGAAAATTATGTTTAAATTTGTCTTGTTAAATTTACTACTATTGATGTACTATTTTCTCCTTCAAACCCTAACCTAACCATAATTTTAACATTAGATACCATTAGGCCTTGATGAGTCATTTATTTCACTTCTATCCTACTTACATAAGTGTAATCAACATCTTGGAGGTTTTCAAGCAGTAAGAATTGGTTCATTTTGGCTGACTACCCTTGAATGAAATACATAACATGATCATAATGTGTCATGAAAAACATAACATGAACATAATCTGGAATGAAATTGGAAACAACATACCTCCCCTTATCACAACTCATCCATCATTATGTTTGTCTAGTACCTGCAGTGCCAAATCATTCAACCTCCATAAATATATACAAAATCAATACAAGTCATATTTGTACCATTATTTACTAGTAAGATGCATATTTATGAGAATGTCAACATACCTTTACAATGCTTCCCATCACCTTCTGAGCCTTCTTTTTGGACTAGCCCCTCATCATCTTGGATTCAAACATGGATTTACTCGATGATAAAAAATTAAAAAAATGATAGATAAATAACTAAATAACACTCGTGAATAAGCTCCTCTTGGTTTCGAGAATGATTTATTGGAGCCGTCTAATATTGGAGAAAACCTCCCTCGATCCAGAGTAGCAACGAAGACAACATTGACTTCGATGTTGCTCCGTTTGATCGAGGGAGATTTTCTCCAAGATTACACGACTCCAATAAATTATTCTGTACTGAACATGGCCAACCACGTGAAGGCGGAAGCTTGTATATCCCCTTCCTCCCCTCACATCTCTCTCAA
Source organism: Larix kaempferi (assembly GCA_027924585.1). Taxonomy (NCBI): domain Eukaryota; kingdom Viridiplantae; phylum Streptophyta; class Pinopsida; order Pinales; family Pinaceae; genus Larix; species Larix kaempferi. The sequence goes on along the minus strand of BSBM01000753.1, from coordinate 30,285,689 downwards.
TTTCCCAATACCCAGTCTATATTATACTAGAAAATATTAAATAAATACAAAATTGATAAAATGTAATTGTAAAGCTAAGCAAGAACGTTGAGATAAAATAAGGTACAAAGTTGTTTGATTTCCTTTTGCTTTTAACATAATTAAGTACTAACCATCTATATTTCATATTTTACCTTAATCAGTACAAAAAAGTATGCAATAACTCATTCAAAGGGAATGCAACAAAAGTATGCAGGAATTCATTCAAAGGCAAATGTAAAAAAAACTAGTTTTTATAAATGAGGTATATCATCCAAAATATGTTCAAGTACAATACATTTGTCTATCTAATTATAATAATATCATACTTCATCAAACATTCTTAGTCTTCTTCCTATACTTCTTAAGTAATTCATCATCTTCAATGTCGTCTTGATTTTCTGGGTGCTCTTCAGAAGTTGTTTATGCTTGCGGCCTTTGACGCAAAGTACGCCTGGTATAATACTCGTGGCATGGAAGCCATTGTGACGGGGCATCACCTAGAAAAACAAAAAATGTTAAATTTATAAGGCCAGTTTTAAATATCAATGAAGTAGTTCGGTAATGTTAAAAAAAATTCTACGATGTAATTATTTACCTGGTTCACTAGTTGGCATCATTGCAATCGCTACCCCATGCTCCTCTTCAGCTGTAGGACCCTTAATTACAACATTCTCTGCCATTGAAACCACAAACTTTATAAGGACACAATGCTAGATGTAAAAGTTAAAAAAATAAGTACAAAATCAATAACTACGAAATTATCAAGTATATGATTAAGTTCCATCCATATTACCGTCATGGAGCTCAGTCAACATAGCACCATTATGGGGTTGCACGGGAGAAGCATCTTGTTGAGACACTCCACTATTAGCGCACTACTCTGCACTACTTACGGGCTCGTTCACAGTGTTGCTCCCCTGATTAAAACCAAGATGTAACACTTTAAATTTTATATGGACAATGTCAAACATGAATGCTTTTTTTATAAGTGATGAAAGGTTAATGTGGATTGATTTTTATTTACCTTATCTTGCGCTCTGTATCTTAGGATATGCCCCAAGTTTTTCCGCCGTTCAACAACAACTTTATAGCCGGAATTGTATCCAAGATTGAGGTCTTCCTCCGTGGTTTCAGTTCTGAAGTTGTTGCTCTGTATTGCATAAGAGTATGTATTTTTTATGTTATTGGCTGCAATTACCCAAAAGTTGCAAGGTGATACAAATAATATTGTTAAGGTATTTGGGTAATTACAATTCGTGATTGTAACTTCAAGTAGCTGCCCTGGCCTAGATTGTGTTGTCCATGTTTGGAAATCCTTTCTTTTGTTTCCTTTGAAGTGTTAGGCAACCTATCATCAAAATTTTCGAGTATGTTATGCACCACACTTTTTTTTAGATCTAAATAAAATTGAAGGTAATGAATTCAAGATGTAATTTACCTTGTGAGACTAGGTGGTGTGTTTCCTTCTTTTCTTAATTTCTTCTCTTTTGCATCCTCAATCAGTGCCTTCAACTCCCTCTCTGGAATCATGAGAGGCCACTTGTACCTAGGGTTATTCTCCAAGTGAAACCTACAAGTGTCGCACATATATTTTAAATGTTGTCCAACTGTGGAGATGACCACGTCTCTATTAAATGTGTCCACCCCAAAGAGACCTTCTAGATAATCCAAAAGTTATCTTTTGAGTTTGGAATTCTGTGAGTTCCACCTCGTGCGTATGGTGGGCCCAAACTTAAACAACGACTTGGTATCCAAGTCCCTATAAAAATCATTGTTTCCTACACACAAGAAATATATTATCATTAATTTAAAAATAATAATCTAGATGATTTATTCTGTTTGACATGGACAGCATGAAACAGGTAAAACATTAAAAATTACCTAGTAGTTTTACTTGTTTTAATGGAATTCCTTCATCATTAACCATAAATGTCCCCGAAAGGGTCCCCGTGGAGGTAATGCATCTCGCTCCAGGAAATGAAACCATATAATCGGCCAAATCATCAACCTCATTTCTGTTAGCACCTCCAATGCTTGTCTATGTGGCTCTCTAGGAGTTCGTGTCATGGCTACCCACTACAGTTGTGGAAGGTGGAGAACTGAATAGCCTGGAAGGTATATGAGTTCTTGTGTCCAGAATATGTGGCATTTGCGTAGCCACACTACTACCGAGACCATGCATGTCGGGCTCCATTGGTTGCAAAAATATCTATATAAGAAAGGGAAATGTTTCTTCGTTTAGATAACGTAAAAAAAAAAAAAAAAAACTATCATAATTGTTATTCAAAATAAAAATATCACTTTAAATTATGGTTATTACCTTATATGTGTTAAGGTGTGTCATAAGTTGAAAGATCCTTTCCTCGATTTTAGGTGTTTGATCTACAATGTCTAACAAGCGATCAAGTTCCATGTTGTCTTTATTGATCTTTTTATATATTAGTACCTTTGGGTCGGGGGATGAGTAAAAATCCGCTTTGCCAAGCGAATCATGGGCATCATGGCCCGCAGACTACATATTTCAACAAAAGAAGTGTTATTTCATTTTTGTAAAAAAATAAAATAACTTATTGGCATAGAAATAAGATTATATAACCAAATAATATAATTCACGGTAAATGTAAGTCAAAATTGTCACTGGCTTACATGTTCTACGCTTGGCCCTTTTCCACGATCATCCTGCCACATTATAATATAATTAGAACCGTGAAATATTTAAAAAATTGTTGAAGATAAAAAAAACTTATTGCCAGACAAGTAAAATTATACATACTAATAATAAATTTCACAGTAAATGTAAATTAAAATTGTTGATTATTTACCGGTTCTGAGGCTTTTTCTTTTCCTCGATCATCCTGCCACGTTATAACATAATTACAACTCCATAATTACAACCGCGAAATATTAAAAAAATTAGTAAAGATAACAAAAAACTGATCGCCACAAATATAAAACTATATAGACAAATAATAAAATCCATGTTAAATGAAAAACAAAATTGTAAATTGTTTACTTGTTTTGAGGCAATTCCTTTCCCATGATCAGCCTGCCACAATAAATGAAATTAGAACCACGAAATATTTAATACATTATTTAAAAAAAAATATAATGCAATAAGTATATGTTTCTTAAATAGGTGCTGCATAAGTACCTGCACAATATTATTCGATGTATCTACTCGATTCAAATGATAATCCATTAGTAACTCTTCCCCAGGATCTATCTTTTTTATTGCGCACACAACTACCCAATTTTCTCTGCCTACCTCGAATAGGAAATTTGGTTGCTTGTTTGTTGTTCCAGGTCGTGTGCTATTTATAAACCCAGCGATATTGCCGGAAGCTTTAGGCCTTCCATCAATATAGATAGTCTCCCCCTTATTTTTATGGTTGTATTTTACATGTATATAATTTGCAGCGAGTGCATATCTCTGCATACTTCGCATGTACCGGACCAACACAATCCAATCATTGTAGTCATAACATGGTCCGACATAGTCCATCAATTCAATCACTGTATTGTATTTTACAGTTATTCCATCCATGGAAAATAGCCCCAGGCCATGTAGTGAGGATGGTGTAATGCGATACACCCGATTCTCGACACTGAAGTCAGTGTTCAACGGAGGCAATTCCTTAGGTACCCATTGTTTTTCCAAATTCGGAATTCCATACGTCTACGGAATTTTCTTTTGAAATTTTCACCTCTGGCTATTCTTCGCCTATCAAATCTACTAGATGCAGACGCATTTCCTTCTATTTGTCCTGATCTTCCCTCACTCGATGAAGAAATATCTGACATATACCTATTTGGTTCTACCTTCAATCGATCAAATCAGATATATAGTTAGCTAAAATTAAAATAAGGGCATATCAATGACATAATATTCAACATCAAGAAATGTAATATTTTGTCTATCCTTTGACTTTTCAACTTCAGTACTCTATGTATTATTAAACCCATGCACCTTTAACAAATGTGATTCATCTTTGATGTTGATTTAATTAGTATTTGAAATTGATGAATAATTGTATCCATGCCCTCTCAAGGAATATTGTCCAGATGTGTTCCATACAACAACTATGAGTTTTTATCATCACCATATAAGGAAGGTCCAAATTGGATGATCTCACAATGGAAGAAAAATAAGGTACGCATATCAATGAAGTGGAGGGTGAGATCAATGAACTACTATTTCCAGGGACTTGTTAGAGCTCTTCATTAAAAAAATTTAGAAAAATGTATGAGGAACGTCCCTAACCAAAGATAATAGACATTATTAAGGTGGACTCATTTGTTCCCAATATAGTGCCAGAAGAGGAAAATAGAGCCATGTTTGACAATATTAGTTCAAATGAGATTCTTACAAGAATTTGGTCTTTTGAAAGGGATAAGAGTCTAGGAAAAGGCAACTAGAAAATTTAGTTCTTTGAAGGATTCTACAAGGGGTCCTTGTGTTACAGTAATCTTCAGTAACATGTAACCAACAATATAAGACAAACAATAACAAGTCTAATTAAGAGGAAGTTAGGGTACTTACCTGGAGTGTCGGACCCTTCCTGTTTAATACTCAGAATTTTTACTTTTAGAATGATCTGAGCCTCTCAGAGGCCAGTTAGCACTAGGAACTAGCTGACCTTGCTAGAGGGTAAGTAAAAACCAGAGAGAGAGAGATTATGGAGCTAAGGTACAGTCAAACATGGATGCTCAATGATAGTTAGAAAACACAGTGAAATTCAATCAAATCCCAACATAAAGGATTTCCAATAGATGTAAACAAAAAAGTTTAGAACCTAGGTGATGACCACAATATGACTTCAATTAATCAATACAAAGGATCCTGAGAGAACGTGATCCTAAGAGAACTAATATGTCCAATACAATGCCATTTGGTTTAATGTAAATAACCCAAGTTTGAATACGAGGGTAAAAAATAGACAACACACACATTTGACCCAATGACTACATTTGAATTTTTTATATATTGTTCTTCATTTGGTACTTATGCTATATAAGCACATTACAATGTACGTTCACTTCCATTCCAATTGCACTACAATCGGTTTCCAAAAGGTTCTTATAGTGCCTCATTTCTCTTGATCTACCTTGATATTCCTTGTTTATTAGAGACAACTTCAACCAATCCAAGTTGTATGCTAAGGAATTCTTATTTCAATGCTTTGTCTGAGCATAAGAGAGACTTACCACTACATATATAACTAGAAAACTTCTTTATTTTTAAGAATGAGAAATGCAATCAATGTTGGACTGGTACTTGTAGTCCACAAAGCTTCTATGACTAGTGTTGAACACATTCTCAAATCACCAAAAAATACCTTTTATACAATATCTCTGTCGTACTAGAGAGATACAAGAACCATCACTAAACCACAATGCATGTCGTGAATGAGAATCTGTCTCGAGACCACACCATGAATCATTCTCTAGGCCATGATGAGGGTTGTTTAGCATCTGAGTGGTAGACAAGTGCCATGATTAAGTTTTGTGCATTGAAAGTGGTCTTTGAGGTCTAAACTTGGTTAGAGGGAAGCAAAGGGCTTAATCCTTAAATAAAGGTCTTTTATATATCTAACTCTATAGTTAGCAAAGGAAAACAATTGGGCCTTAGGTACTAGACACCATTTCTTTGGCTCAATCGCCATGAAGAACACTTGCAAACCGCAATACAAACCATATCTAGGGGCTCTTTGGCATCGATGGATATGGATGCCAGTGGTAACTTTACCCATTAAGGATGGGTCTTAGGTCATTGAACATGGTTGCTGAAGGAAAATAATTTCCTCATGGTATTCTTGAATGTTCCGAGCCTCAAGAGTCTTGAATGAGCACACGTAGAAACACATGAGTACTCTAAGTGGGATATGAGATATGCCTTTCATTAATTGGTTTTTGACATCTGTGATGGGTCTAGGGATCTAAGCCATGGTTGGGAAGGAAAATAAGGGCCTTGTATAGGAAAATGAACCTTATAGGACCCTCAAGCACTATGAATAAGGTATCCAACCATGACACATGCTCTCTCTCTAGGGTCTTTGACCCCAAGTGATATTCTATGGGCAATTAGGTGGTTTTGCACTAAGAGGATGCTCCTAATAAGACTATGCCTAAAAATGGAAAATAGGTTCTAATGTTAAATTTTTCCTTTTGAAACTTAGGTCCTAATGCTAAAGACAAAATAAGCTTTGAGAATCTATGAACATGTGCAATAAGAATGCCTTCATATTCCTATAAAAAATCAATATCTACAAAAGAGGAGAAAATACCACCATCATCATGTTGAATGAAAAGAGGAGAAAATACCACCATCATCATGTTGAATGGAAAGAGGAGAAAATACCAACATAATCATGTTGAATGAAAATTGAATAAGGGATAAGAAGTGTCCAAGTGTCAGATTGATAATTTACTACCATGGTTTACACATCCTGAATCCTTGTACATGATCATAATTCCAAATATCCTTGTTAACTGCAAAACTTTAAGACCAAGTCCAAGACGTGGGTGGTGGGTCATATATACTACATGCAAGCCATATAATATGTTCTACCACAACATCCAACACCAAGGCACATCAATTATCAAAGTTTCTAAGTATTGTTACCATATGCACTATTCTAAGTATTGTTACCATATGCACTATGCATTGTCACCATATTGTGGTTGCTTGCAATGTTTGGTATTTATCATTGTTAAACCATAAAATCTTTCCATAAAAATTATTGAACAACAAGGCCTTTAGGGACACTTCTTATTTTGTTTCAACACCCAAAGGAGTTACCAAGTATTCCCATGGATATCAAAATCAAATACCCTAATGGAAACCATAAAACCAATGACTACAAACAAGAGATATGCCACATGTTACTCAACAAAACTAGTATAACAAATCCATGAGCATGATAAATCAAATAATTAAAATGAAGGAGTAATGCCCATACAATTATGCAACCATAACTGTAAACCACCCAACATATCAAATCAAGATGAGCATCCTATCAACTACCCACCACCCAATCATTAACATCAAAGATTGTGTAAGTCCTCCATCTCACCCAAAATCCTAATGACTCCTAGGTGAAATCTCATACATGGGTTCCCCTTTGTTGTTTAAAGACACTAAGGATTTTTAATGTGGGGATATAAAACCTGAGTAGGGAAAAATGTATTGTGTTCATTTTAGAACAAAGTAAGCAATGTAAAATTGTAACGCTTTGTGATTCTAATCCAGATGGCCATAAATAAGGTCATCACATTATGACTCCACATGGAGGATTGGTTACATTCATGCCAAAATCCAAAATTTTAGTTTCACATACCATAAGTTTTAGCAATAGTGGAACATGATGAATTTAGGAAAGGATTGAGACATATGAGATTGGTTAAAGAAAGCACAAAATTTACAACATGATTTTATAGTGAACAATGTAATTCCATAAGAAAGGAATGTAACCATCCATGAAAAGTGTGCCAAATTTTATTCTCACAAGGTGCAAAGAATAGGATAGATCAAGAAAATTAGGAATCAAATTTTGAACCCTTGTAACAACATAAATGTTTATTTAGATGATACTTGACAGAATTCTTGCAGAACCCAGTTTTATAAATCTTCCCATTTTTAGTTTTCTGCATGATTGCAACAGAGATAACTAGATCCATTAACCATCCATTTGTATCACTAGTTACTCTATGACCCCATTTCCCCTTGATATAATAAAACAAAGGCAAATCGTTTTGTTATAATAAAACCCTATCCCCAACCGAATTCAACTAATGTGCCAAGTGTGTGGCAAATGGGCATTTGATGAACTTACTAAATTTCCTAACATCGCGAGGCTAGTGGAGTATCCTCTGCTAGAATGGTCTCCTCTTCTTGATGTTGGAGGGAATGAGGGATAACACGATCTCCTATGATCTCCTCACTCTCCTTTGCTCATAGTTGTGCAAATGGAACCAACTTACCCTAGATCAACATTTTCCCGACCTTACACTCACTGCCTTCATTGATCTTCTATCGAACCAGAGACCTGGGATAATCTCTATAACCTAAGAGAAAAGAAGAAAACAATGGTTTGGTGGCCAGATCCAAATATGTATTGCCCTGCACACTTACGAACTTGTGAATCACCCGATAAGCTAGAGAAGAAGACTCGCAGATTGGATGGTCTAGGTAGGGGGTAAAAGGCTTTGAATGGTTGTCCTGGGCTGCTCGATTTTCCTATTGGGTTTGGATACCGGGACGGCATGGGAGATCATGGGATGGGGCATTCATATTGGTGGAAAGAAGTCCTGAGAATTAGAAAAGGAGATCAAAGAGCTCGTAGAGCAGTCAAGCCCTAATTATTTCTTTGAGGGATTACACGCCATGTGAAAGGCCCTATAACACTATATATTCCAAAGGAAGGAATCGTTTTCCTAATCTTATAAAATGTGAAAATCATAGCATGGTGCAAAGATTGTCGGATGGGTTAATTTCATATCTATTTGGGTGAATCTAATAACTACCTGGAAAAGGGAGCTTTAGTGGTTGGGAATTTGGATCACCTATGTACAAATGGCACTTTTTGGAATATCATACATCCTAGCAAACCTTTTAACGACCACTATAAATAAATAATGATTCAAACAAATCCTTATAGATTCCACATAGATTCCCTTAAGGCTCACCTAAAATGTTACATCACATTACTTGTTACTAAAAACTATCATACATCCTAACAAACCTTTTAATATTAATGGTGCAAAGTGGCATTAGATCACATCCAACCTTAATGTCAACTTCCCCCCAGCTTAGGAATAATTTCAACTTCATGAAATTTTTCTTTATCAAACATTATTGAAGGTGTAGTTTGTGTGTTATTTATTTCAACAAAAAATCAATTCAACAATGAAATCACACAAGATTTGTATGCTTTAGTTTTCACATGAAGCACTACATGAATTGTACTTTGGTTCCCACAATTGATTTCCATAATCTTACTTTGAGAAATTCCAAGCTCATACAATACATTCTTGATTTATTGCTTCATTTATTGCTCTATATTTAATCTAACCTTATGAGAAGGTAAAAATGTAGTAGTTCTACTTCTTACTTGACCAAGTAACTAAACCGATACCAAGCTTAAATATGCAACTATTCCCTAATTTGGGTCACTAGTGCAACCTGAATCCACTTAATCAAAACATGAAAAAAATACAATATACATAATAAATCTTATAAGTAGGTGTTCCTCTAATATATCTCAAAATTACCTTAGTTTTGTTCCAATGGAATTCCTCTGTATTCTTCATATGTGTACCAACCAACTCAACCACAACATATATCTAGACTAGAATGAGTCAAATAAACTAAACTTCCAAGAATTTTTCTATACAACATAGGATCAAGCTCTTTCAAAGGAAAATCTATTAACAACTTCACAACACAATGAGTAGGAGTAGGTACACTTTTACAATCACTCCTTTTAAATTTCTTCAATACATCAAGAGCATATTTAGATAGAGAAAGATTGCATCATCAAGTTGTCATATTGCCATCCCATTAAAATAATCAAATTAGTCATATCAAATAATTTTCTTCAAAATATGCTTCAAGATCATTATTGTATATAATCACCAAATAATCCACATAAAGAATCACAACCAATATTTCACTATTTTCACTCTTAATAAAGGTTTTGATATGATTACATATTTTTAATCCAGTATTCCAGTAGAGTTCATCTTGTATAATTGGGAGAGAAGGTAATCCAAATGGATAGATGGAAGGAATGTAGGCTCACTCAGTTGATGAATCACCTAAATCAAGAGTTGATATAGAAGAAGGAAGCATTGGGAAAGCTACAAGAAACTATTAACGAGCACTAGGAAGTAAGGTCACCTTCCACTATGAGGCAAAAATGTGTTTTCATCATATAAACAAATATGAGGAAAAAAGGTGTTTTCATCATATAACCAAATATGAGGAAAAAAGGTGTTTTCATCAAAGGTTGTAAGTGCTTGGATTGGGTTAAGCTATGCTCACGAGCAACAATAGTTATCCAAAATAATCTCAAACCCTTAGATATTCAAACCCAAAACAAATGCAAAAATAACAATGAATTGAGCAGTGGGTTTTGGGCCATTGGGTCATTCTTTGTGCAAACAAAGTCGTAGTGAATGAATGGAGGTAATACCATGTCAAACACAATGGAAAAGAGAGAGTTGGGGCCCCTAATATTATTTGCTTAGAACCAAATAAAGGGCCCAAAATGATATCCCACTAATGTTGTTTTTGAGATTAACCTCATTTGCATGTCATCAATGATATATAGTACTATTGGATGGGTGAGTCATCTTTGAGTCCAAAAATCCTCCCATATCGTGAAGGCATCCGAACAGTCTTCCTAGGTCAAATTTCAGTGCATACTGAAACAATTTATGGAAATTTCAACGTTGGCCCCGTTCAAAGGTCATTGACGTTGGCCATGTCTACGGACAGTGCAATGTCTTTTAGCTGTTCCTTTTAAAGTTGGTTTGAGACACACATTCCAACATATAGTGCAAGGGAAATAATGTCAATAAACAGGTACTTCATGATAAATTGATCAAGCTTCATCAACTATTTCAAAATGAAATGTCGTCTACAACCAAGGTTTAATGGTATAAAGATGAATTAGCTTCTCTTGGTTTCAAGAATAATTTATTCTCTACTGAACAAGGCCAACCACATGAAGGTGGAAGCTCTTATGGTCTCTCCCGTCCCCCTCACATCGCTCTTAATTCCCCAACACCCGATCTACAAAGTATAAAATAATCAAAAGTAACATACTAATTAGATTAAGGCATAGAAACTACAAAAAAAAACATATAACATAGGATATAAAAAATTGCATAAAACTTATAAAAATGTAATAAACCCACATATGTAAATTAATTAAAAAGAATAATTCAAACAAATTAACAATATATATTGCTATGTGCCTCATCCAACTCAATATATGTATCATTCTTCTTCATCCAACTCAACATCTGTATCTACAACATCCAATTCAGAAACAATGTTCAAAGGATTACCGATATCATCATGATCTACATCAATGTTAGTTTCAAGCATATCTTCATCTATATTATCATCAAGATTTGGTACTACATCGTCTCCTACGCCTAGTTAATCTTCTCCATCTTCTTCGTCTGTCGACACATCATCCTGCTCTAGATGATCTACATCATCTTGATCTTCTTCAATATCATCTTCTTCCTCTACAGTGTACTTTATTGGCCTTCCTCTTGGATAATATATAACAACAAACGACCAATCCCTCTTACCTAAAACCTTTGAGTAAAAGACCTGTTCACACTGGCTTGGAAAAATGTAGCGATCATTTTTATTTTCAAACACTGTTGTTTTAATCATTGGAAATCCATTCGCATGCTGAATAACAGTTATGTCCTCATCACCTCCATGCAGTAGTAATCTATACCATTTGACATCGAACATAACTAATTTGAAGGAATTAAAGTCACATTCAATTATATCATCCAACTACCCATAGTATTGATTTTCAGTTTCTCGGGGATGTCTGTCTCTACTAGAGGAAACATTTGTGACTTGGAATACTGCAGTTATCCCATTATTAGAATTTTTCCTAGTGTCATTCAACTTTTTGATACAAAATTTACGGCCATTGCACCACATAGCCTTGTGGTGTTTCAAATGCAATATGTGAGACATGTAAAACATGGATGGACAATTAATAAACATATTTATATAACTTGGAAAATATCTGAAAAAAACACACCTACAGACACATTAATATAATATAAAATAATTGTATAAAATGGGTGAGTTTGCTTGCCTTGCCATCTTTCAAACCATATGTTAAATATTTTTCCCTTTGTGTAGCATCGACATCTCCATGACGACCAGCTTCTCTAACCAGTTCAGACAATTGTTTCCATGATAACCTACCACCATGACGTTCTTTACATCTGTCAATCCATACCTTCATCCAGTCAAGATTGTTTGCAATGTATAAATGTAGTGCCTCCCAATCTCGATGATCTGACTAAAAAAAACATAAATCAACAATATTAGAAATTACTTATAACCATGGTAAATATTAATAAATGATGAAATAATACATATTGAATGAGTCTGAACATATATTAAAAAAACAAATAAGTTGTATGTATCATAAATCTACACAATTTAATTACCTCTCAGTCTCTTCATTCTTCCTTTCCCCAACAACTGCTCCCCTTCAAATTTTCTGATGGAGTTTGTTGATGTATATGTAACTTCGGAATGTATTTCACATATATGTATATTGTATTCCTATAGAGATGGTATTATTCCTCTATAAGGAAGTGTCGTCATTTATATTGTAAGTGTCGTAACTTATACTTGATGGGTTATTAGACCACCTTGTTTGGGGTCGGCCCTGTATAAGTCATGTGGGTCAAAGGGTTATTAGACCACCCTATTGGGGGTCGGCCATGTGGGTCAAAGGGTTATTAGACCACCCTATTGGGGGTTGGCCCACTCAGCATTATGTTATGTGGTTAAGTTCGAGCCTACATGAGTTAGGTAAAAAGGCAAGTCAAGTCAAGTATAAATAGAGTGCGGGAGGCACTCTATTTACTCACTCACTTCTCACACATGCACTCAAGGAGGAGTGGCGCACTTATGGAGGAGGAGGATATGCTGCTAGGTTATGGCTATCTATCTTGGTTGGTTGTATCATTGCTCTATCTATCTCTGAGGAAGTTATTGGGGTTTTTCACCTTTATGGTTTTCCCCAAGTAAATCTTTGTGTCTCTTGTGTGCTTGCATTATTGTCTCCATGATTGATATGATGTAGATATGCTGTACATGTTGTTCTCTCAGTTAATATCCTAGATCATATTGAAGTAAATTCTGAAAATTTAACATGGTATCAGAGCTAGCCTGAAAGAAGGCATGATATGGCATGTATGACACTTGTTGCACTTACGATGCTAGGGCTTGATATAGCAAAAACCAGTCATCGTAGCACTTTCGCTATAAATCTGTTTTGGCGAAGTTTTCGGATCTGAAATTGTTACAGGAAGAAGCTAAGATCTCCAGGTACCTTGTGTCTAAAGGAAAACCTCTAATTCGTTGTACTTTGTGATTTATGATCTGTACAATATAGGGTTTCTGCCTCTTCCAGATCTGAGTCAAAATCAGGTGACCTTGGGAAAAAGGTCATATCTTGGGATAGGAAGCTCCAAATGAAATTTCGTGAAAAGTGACAGGTAGTACATAGACTGTAATATCTCATAAAACTTTTTCAGAGGCCGAAGTTGAACCAGTGACACGTGGCACTCCGTACAAGTGCGCTCTCCTGTATTATCCCATAAACAGGTCATGTTGCGACATTTGGAATAACTCTCTCTCAGAGAGTCCAATTGAGGTCAGAACTATCAGGATGGAAAGGTAACAGGAAGTGCTATCTCAGGAAACTTTTTCAGAGGCCGAAGTTAAAACAGTGACACGTGGCACTCCGTACAAGTTCGCTCTCCTGTTTTATCCCAAAATAGGTCACGTTGCGACATTTGGCATAACTCTCTCTTAGAGAATCCAATTGAGGTCAGACATGTCAGGATGGAAAGATAACAGGTCAGGCTATCTCAGGAAAATTTTTCAGACCTTGTGGATCAAAAATTTCGGAGATACACCAGAAACAATCAGGTACATATTTCTGTCAAAACAGAATTATTTTTTGGTACCTTCATTCATGGCTTCTGGAATTTAGGGCTTTGGAGAAAGTTGGAATTTTTGTAATCGGAGACCACGGCTGGATGCTACTCATCAAAATAGAAATTTAGAGACCAAGATCAGAATTTTTGGTTGGGCAGAAGGCCGGGCTTGATTAGACCCTAGTTCGGGACTTTGATCATAAAAGTGGAAAATTAGGGTTTATGTAAAAATGGGAATTTTTGAAATCTGTGACCACGGCTGGAAGCTCCTCAGAAAAATAGAAGCTTAGAGCTTTGGATCAAACATTTTGATTGGGAAGAAGAGTGGGTTTCATCAAACCCCAGTTTAGGGTCACGTCCAGTGAATCCAGAAGTTTCAAAAGCAAAATTGAGGAGTGAAACTTTGCAGTTTTCAAATTCTGAATATACCAACTTGATCAGCTCATCAAGGCACATATTTCTATCCTGTCAGAAGTTTGAAATTCAAAGTTTGAATTTTTGGGGTTTCTCTGACAAACCCATATCCAGCTCAAGGTCCAGTTCTTGCAAATCAAGTGGATTGGGTTAATCCTAGAAGAAAATGGATTGATCACCTGCATAAGTGAAGAAGTTCCTGTCTCAGAGGGAGATGAGGCTAAGGCCTTACATAAGAAGATTACAAGCGATCTCGACAGGTATGACTCATCGAGGTATGTTTCGATATTTGTCCATGATTAAGTTTATGGTATGTTTGTCTTCATGTTATTACGGTTAGTACAATTTTGATTTTAGATTTGTCGTATAACCTTAACAAAATTATGAATGCATGATAGAAGATATTCACTGGTTAGGGTGTTGACACTTATGATTGTACTAATGCATTATGGTGTTGTATGAGGTTTATGTTGTCTACTAACATGAAAGGTACACCAATAAAGACAAATCATGTTCTGGTCCAAGAACATATGATCATGATAACATGAGGACAAAGATTCATCCATTGTCATGGATCTCATACAAGATCCATTTACGAGGTATGTATAACTTGTTTATACAATGGTTAACTTATGAGACATGCAGGTTACTAGCACAAGTCACTGAAGAGAAACAAAAGACATTATACGGGTATGTTAGACATAAATAGCTAGCATGTTAATCCAGGTATGTTTTTCCTATATCAAGCTAGAATCCTACCTTGTGTTAGGATCTTATACTGTTGTTGATAATGATTATTCCTGAAGAGTCATAGGTTTGAATAATCATGGTTTTATGCATATTATATCTCTTATCTTGATTGATGATTCAACTAACCTGAAGAGTCATAGGTTTGAGTAATTACAGGTTTAGACATGTTATGATTTGACTAACCATAAGAATCCTACATAAACCTTGAATGCTAATGCTTATTATTTCTGTTTGAAATGATCATGACTATACATGCTTGAGATTATTGTGTTTTAATAGTATACTAATGAATGTATGATTTTATATGAGATCACAAGGATAACACATTCATGATACTAATAAGCATGCATAGGGACCAAGGATGAATATGAGTTCAAGAACATGTAATCCAGGAAGCAAAGATCAAGAGGGAGTACACTCTAGTGGTTTATGCAAGGATGCAGATATTCAGAGGGAGTTGTCCATCTCTCTACATTCCACAACAGAAAGGTGTAGAAGAAGCTACTTCAGATTAGGACTCCAACAGCTCCTGCAAGGAAACAAAGACTCAGAGGGAGTCCACCCAACGAACAAAGAAAGATAAGTATTCTAATCATCATTTCTTGCATATTTGTTTGTTTAAATAATAGTATTCAATAATGTATATACTGATGTTCCTAGAATTAGGTTGTGTATTATGCATATTAGAATAGTTGCATTAATGAACAGTATACTACTAATATACATGGGTAAGTGGCCTATGGCACTGTACAACATTCCATTGCTACTTATCTAGAATGAAACCTCTTTGCTGACATGTTGGGAGTTGTGCACACTCTTAGCAATGTTCTGGTAGAGATTGGAAGGCATCTAGAAAGTTACGGGATATGGATAAATGTTGTATTGAAGCATTGACTAAGATAATTGCATGACTATATGACATATTTCTTTATGTGTAAGAATTTGTTCTGAAAACTCTAAGATGTTTTCTAATCATGCAATTTAACTTGTTGTGTAGGAAAGATCGTATGCCATCTCCTACAAAAGAAGAACTACAACATTTGTTCAGCAACAAATTTATTTATTGAAGATATTGAAGTTCCCAGGATCTGGGATGAAGAAATGGAATGCCATGATCCGTCGATCATGAAGAATGATGTTTGGGATGTAGTCCCAAGATGTGAAGGGATGTTTGTTATGACTTCCAAATGGAACTATCAGATCAAGCATGTTGCAGATGGCAGCATTGAGAAATATAAAATTGATGAAATAGAAGATGCACCAGATGGATCTCAAGACAGCATGGTGTAGTCATATATGTGTGCAGAACTTGGTATGGTAGGATAGACAGCTTTCTATCCAGTTTGGGCGTTACCAAGAGTAAAGAAGATTCCAACCTTTTCTACAAGGTTGAAGAAGGCAATCCAGTGATACTACTTTTGTATGCAGATAACCTGTTTGTGACAGGTAAAGATAGATTGATTGCCGACACGTAGCGGAAGCTTTCTTCCAAGTTCGAGATGAAGAACTTGGGGATGATGCACTATTTGTTTTTGGCATGGAGGTGTGGCAGAGTGCATATGGAATCTTCCTTGGACAAGGGAAGTATGTAGTAGAGATCCTGAAGAGGTTCGGGATGATGAACTGCAAGGATATGGCCACACCTATGGCATCAAATCTGAAGCTTCTATGTGATGCTTCATCTGAGCCGATTGATGTCTCCATGTATCGTCAGATGATTGGGTCCTTGATGTACCTGACGAACACGAGACCAGACATTTGCTTTGCTGTGAACACATTGAGCCAGTTCCTGACGGATCTGAGGAGTGTTCACCTGGTTGCTGTAAAGCATGTTCTGAGGTACCTGAAGGGTACAGTGGATTATGGGCTCAAGTATGAAGCGAATCAAAAGTTTAACCTGCAGGGTTATGTTGATTCAGATTGGGCTAGCAGTGCTGCAGATAGGAAGAGCACATATGGGTGTTGCTTCAATATGGGATCAGGTGTGATCTCTTGGTTTAGCAGGAAGCAGTCCTGCGTAGCACTGAGTACAGCAGAGGCTGAGTATGCTGCAGCCTGTTCAGCTAGTTGTGAGGCAGTATGGCTACGGAAGCTACTGTCTGAGTTATTTGATCTCCCGCTGGATGCTACTGGTATCTTCTGTGATAACCAGAGTTGTGTGAAGCTATCTGAGAACCCAGTGTTTCATGACAGGTCGAAACACATAGAGATCAAATATCACTATATCAGGGATATGGTGCAGAGAGGAGCTGTGAAGCTTCTGTATGTTGCGACGGACGAGCAGATTGCAGATGTGCTGACGAAGCCACTAGCCAGAGTGAAGTTCGAGTACTTCAGAGAGAGGCTTGGCGTTCTTCAGATCGAGGACACTTCGAGGAAGAAGTGATGGACACATTTGCTGAAGCCATTCCAAGCATGTTGGAAGGAGGATCCTTCACATGGCTGTGGATGTAAGCGCCGGATAATGGGCATCAGGATGATGTTCTGGTTTCTGCTTGGATATGATCAATTGGATCATTTATGTATGTACGCATCATGTTGGATGTTGGATATGATCAGTTGGATCATTTATGTATGTACGCATCATGTTGGATGCTGGATATGATCGGTTGGATCATGTGCATGTATCTTTGTATGATCAGGTAGATCATGGATGCTGTTGGATACATTGTGTGGATCATGTATCTTTGTATGATCAGGTAGATCATGGATGCTGATGGATACATTGTGTGGATCATGTATCTTTGTATGATCAGGTAGATCATGTATGTTGATGGGTACATTGTGTGGATCATGTATCTTTGTATGATCAGGTAGATCATGTATGATTGATGGATACATTGTGTGGATCATGTATCTATGTGTGCATAAGATGGATGCATTGTATGATCAGGATGATCGTGGATGACGAGCTTCTCTAGATGACATGCAGCAGGATGTTGCAGTGATGATGATGAGTATCAAATGATACTTTGTGGCCGTGGATCAGGTTGTGCAGGAAAGCATGTAATTTGTGCCCTGGGAGATTTGCAGATGGTCTTTCGAGGTTTTGCCTATGGCATGTAATTCGGTGCCCTGGGACATCTGGCAAATGCTGTTGCGAGGTTTTGCTTGGGAGGACATGTAATTTGTGCCCTGGGAGATCTGCAGATAGTCTTTCGAGGTTTTGCCTATGGCATGTAATTCGGTGCCCTGGGATATCTGGCAGATGCTCTTGCGAGGTTTTGTCCTATGGCATGTAATTTTCTCCTGGGAGATCTGGACAGGATGAAAAAGGCCTCAGATGCTTCAGCCAGGTTTTGCCATGACCACATGTAATTTGCTCCTGGGAGATCTGGACAGGATGAAAAAGGCCTCAGATGCTTCAGCCAGGTTTTGTGGTGGACCACATGTAATGTGCTCCTGGGAGATCCGACAGGTAGAGCTGTGTGCTCGTAACAGCCTGGGATGCTTCAGCCAGGTTTTGTGGTGAGATCACATGTAATGTGCTCCTGGGAGATCCGACAGGTAGAGCCGCGTGCTTGTAACAGCCTGGGATGCTTCAGCCAGGTTTTGTGATGGGTCACATGTAATGTGCTCCTGGGAGATCCTATAGGTAGAGCTGTGTGCTCGTAATAGCCTGGGATGCTGCAGCCAGGTTTTGTGACGCACGTAATAAGTCCTGAGGATTCCACAGTATGGCCAGTGATGATGAAGACCTGCAGGTGGTGGGCCTACATCCAGTATGAAAAAGGACTGGCTCTGTAGAACTTCCTATGACGAGTAGATTCAGAGATTGATTGAGATAGCAGCAGCAGTGACGATGATGATGACTCGATGACGATTATCTAGTGACGATGATCCAGAGAAGATGACTTGTGCTAGAAGAACTGTGCTGAGAAATACCTTCCTAGTTAAGAGGGAGTGTTGATGTATATGTAACTTCGGAATGTATTTCACATATATGTATATTGTATTCCTATAGAGATGGTATTATTCCTCTATAAGGAAGTGTCGTCATTTATATTGTAAGTGTTGTAACTTATACTTGATGGGTTATTAGACCACCTTGTTTGGGGTCGGCCCTGTATAAGTCATGTGGGTCAAAGGGTTATTAGACCACCCTATTGGGGGTCGGCCATGTGGGTCAAAGGGTTATTAGACCACCCTATTGGGGGTCGGCCCACTCAGCATTATGTTATGTGGTTAAGTTCGAGCCTACATGAGTTAGGTAAAAAGGCAAGTCAAGTCAAGTATAAATAGAGTGCGGGAGGCACTCTATTTACTCACTCACTTCTCACACATGCAATCAAGGAGGAGTGGCGCACTTATGGAGGAGGAGGATCTGCTGCTAGGTTATGGCTATCTATCTTGGTTGGTTGTATCATTGCTCTATCTATCTCTGAGGAAGTTATTGGGGTTTTTCACCTTTATGGTTTTCCCCAAGTAAATCTTTGTGTCTCTTGTGTGCTTGCATTATTGTCTCCATGATTGATATGATGTAGATATGCTGTACATGTTGTTCTCTCAGTTAAGATCCTAGATCATATTGAAGTAAATTCTGAAAATTTAACAGAGTTCACATCCCAAATACAATCCACTGCATGCATAGATCGCTCTGCCAACTTAGGAAGATAGTGACTAATATACACCATGGATTGATATACCATATATCCCCTCACCATAGAACCCTCGGGACGTGCTCTATGTCTAACTAAAGCCTTCAATGATTTCAAGTGCCTCTCCACCATCCACATTGACCTTGTGTGTACAGGTCCACACATTTCAATCTCCCCAACTAGTTGTATGAGGTAGTGTTCTTGTGCATTGAAAAATGTTGGAGGTAGAAACTTTTGCATTTCACACATTAGACGAGGGATTTCTCTCTTCCAATAGTTTATATCATCTTGATGGATTTCTTTCAATGACAACCATCTACAGATTATGACGCAAGAAAATAACATGTTTCAACAAAACATAAACTGTAAAACACATGTCATTAAGTACAAGAACAAATTGAAAAAACATTTTTCATATATATTAGTCACCTCTATAAGTTACCTCATGTATTTGCCAAGATCATATATAACTTGTTTGACATTGTTGTCAAAGTCGTCTGGGAGAGATAGAGGTAGAACATACTGTAACAATAAAAAAGAAACGTTATTTGTTTCAAAATAGACAAAAATAAAACAAAAATCCAAAAAGGTAAATATGCCAAATATATAAATATGAATAAAAAAATTAGTACCTTAATGAATGTATGCCAGTCATGGGTTTTAACCCCACCAAATTCACCTTTCTTGGTTAAGATATTATTTATGTTTGAAGAAAAACCCGTGGGAAATTTAATACTTTGAATGACCTCTTTTACATCATTGCTTTGCTACTCTGTTAATAACCATGGAAGGTTATTTAGGTCTCCATCGTTATTTGATCGAATCACAATTCGCATTGCATGATTGGATTCCTCCATGTCATTACAAATTTTGACGATTTTTTCTTTATCGCTCCTACCATCTATGAGTCTCCATAATTTTTCTGTCACATTCTTCCCAATATGCATCGTATCAAACAAATGAGCAATTTTTAGCTGCTCATAGTAGGGAAACCTCATGAATTGAGTGGGATAACATTTCATTCCTCGTGGAAGCCAATTATTTCTACCTTGACGACGACAACATTGATGAAGCATAAAACAAATGACAACAATAATTATAAAAAACAATAAATAAATTTAATACTTAAAATATAATTTCAAAATCAAAACAATATTACATATACAATACATAAACAAATTGCGTACCTTGACTATTTTTGTTATACTCCAACCTCCATAGGCGAGGTGTCATTCTTCGTGGTTTTAATCGAGTCTCTTCTTTCCCACTGAAAATATGGTTTTTAGTAGTACAAAACCTGACTTCGACAAGAAGTGCATATACTCATCAAACACCATCTTTCCTAAATATTTTCAATAACGATACTTCATCTTAAGACCACAAATTGGACATGCAAATTTACCCTTTGTTTAAAGACCTACAACATATGGATTAATGTCAATTATACGACGGATTATTAAAAAAACATGCATGATATCTTCAAAATAATTAAGAAGTAATAAAGTGAAAGGAAACGTTAATACATACCACAAATATGTGTTAGTCCGGGGGCATCATGAATTGTCCATACAAGCATTCCACGAAATTGAAATCTCTTTTGCCCAATTGGTTTACAGATGTCATACATAGTTATATCGTTCCATAACTGTATTAGCTCATCTATAAGAGGCTTGATATATACATTCATATCTTTAACTTGGTACTTGCCTAATTGTTTGAAATTACGCATAATTACTACCATGATATGTATACATAAGTAAATAAATAAATAGTATGCAAAAAACAAGACAAATGAAAATGTCACATTCGAAAAATTAATATAGACAAATACCTTGAACAACCATTGTCAACATTATGTGCTCCCTCTTTATTGACATCCAAGGAGGAATGTTATTTTTAATAACAAAAATATGCCACACCGAGCAAATAGATCTAATCTCTCCGAATGGATTAACACCATGGGCTGCCAATGAAATCCTAATATTGCGAGATTCATCTTTAAAATCTGGCGATTTTCCCTTAATTTCCCTAAATGCATATCCATTTGCAGACATTCGAAGAACACCATCTCCACTTCTATTCTGTGCATGGTAATCCATAAACTATGCTATGCTTTTGCACCTGAACAGTCGCTGCAAACATGGAATTATGGGAATATGACGAAGAACCTTTCGAGGAACCATTTTTGTTACTTGATCGGTTCGATATCTACTAATATGACATTCTGGGCATTCAGTTTTCGACGCATGTTATCCATAATATATAATATGGTCATTACGACATGCATCTATACTTTTATACTCCATTCCAATGTCTTTCATAACGACAAGTAAATCTTGATATGTGTGAGGTAAAATATTTGACGACGGTAACAAAAATTCACCTAACAATCTACATCATGAAAATTAACTAGTTAATGAAAAGAATATTAATCGTAAATATTACATTCTTATTTAACACATTAATTAACGTTAAAAAAAGGCGAAAACATTAACCTTTATGTATATCTGATGAACCATATTACATACCTTAGGATCTGTTTCATACAAGTGTTTGAAAAAATATCCATAACCTTTAAGTTCATCAGAAGCAATGTAGCGGAGAGAAGATTTGCTCTTGAACCTTTATAAAGCTGTTTATTTGCATTTTCCATCAAAGGTTCATCATCAATACCAGCATTGTCTCCATCCTCATCTAGCTGACCGAACAAGTCTTGGATCATTTGATTTGTCCCATCATATTCAACTATGTTATGGTCATCATCTACTTCCATGGGATCATTAACTTGATCTTCATTATTCGCTTCATGTTCCTCAACTTGTACAACATCATTTCTACTACTACTTGGGGCATTCTGCAAAAAGTTAGAGGGAAACTCTAACTTTATAATTACAAGCAATCATGCAAAATTAGTGCATGTATAGCATATACTAAAACAATATAAAATTTTAAAAATACAATCAATATTAAGAATTATTATTAATATATATTTAGAGCTATTACCATGGGACGATATTCCTTCAATCCCCCATCCATGTGACCATATTTCCTACAATGTTTTTTAGCTGTTGTTATTAAAATTCTCACGGGACGTCTCATAAAACAACTATTGCAAGGGAAATAACATCTACCATCACCCTTTTCACCCTCTTCATCTCTTTCCCTACCTCTAATATTTCCTGACATTCTTCCCACAAAAAGTATAGTGATGATTATAAAAAAAATCCACTTTTTGCTTGACCATAAGAGCTTATATCATTTCCTAACAATCGTTCATATAGAAAAATGGTTGCAACCACTATAAATGGAAGTGTATTTATAAATTTTAAACCGTCGGTATTCCGAAGAAAGTTGACCAAGTCAACATTGACTTCCTTAAACCGTGGCAAACCATTTGAAAAGTGAACGACTACTTTTGTTTTCGTCATTATTGCGACGAAACAGGTTATGACGTCTTAACAACGACAAACTCGAATGTCGTTTCTATTGTGACAGTATGATATTAACCGTTGCAATGCCGATGACGAAGGATAACACGTCGCAATACCGACAATATCGAGGAGGTAAAAAAAAGGTTTTTTTTACGTTTTCTCTTGAATTTTCCGACATCCATTGGAACGCTATAGTCGGAATTTGGTCCAAATATACTAGTGGATGTTTTCCACCCCGAGGGATTTTGTGGATATTCTTCAACAATGCGTATACATTGGTTACGCACTGGTATGTCTGGTTTATGTGTGCGCACCGGTGCGTTTATTTATGAATAAACACACCAGTTTATTTTGTAAATTCTTTGTTTTTACATGTCTAATTAAAATTATATATTCATACCAAATGTCCTTTTAGTATTTCACCACACCAATTATATTATTTCATAGTATATATATGTTGATTGTTGATTTGGCTCAAATGCAGGAAGAAAGTTTGTAGTATCAAATGGCCAATTCTTCAGATTCCAACTCATACCATCTTGTTCAAAGTTCGATGAGTTCTCCCATTCCATCCCCAGTAAGTTCAGGTTTTATTTATTTTTTGACTACTTATTTGAATTTATGTTACTTATCCATGTGAATATGAATATCGATTTATTATATATTGTAGGATCACGATTCGGGTTCGAGTTCGAATGCACAAGACATTACACCAATTTCAAAACATCATAAGCTCTTATCAGGAGCAAGATACCGCAAGTAGTTCGTGGATGAAAATGGACAACCTCTTTACCCCACCAATTGTAACATGCCATCTTCAAGCCACCATCCTGGTTCATCAACAGTAATTCATCGTGAGTTGGAACTCTTTTATGACACCCCAGTAGTTTGTGGTTTTTCAAAATGTCAAGCGTTGAAGGAGAACCCTCAGCGTGTCACACTCGCTCATTACACCAATGATATATTACCTAATGTCAATGGTCTAACACCCCCTACTACAGTAAAAAATCCAATAGGTGATATAGAAAAGACACATAGGAACACTTCCTCATGCTCATTTTTGAAAAAGTTGGAAGCCGAAACAATTATGTCTCATCCTAAATTGACGAACCCCTCGGTTTATGTTCAGTCATATGAAATTTCTAGTGATCCAAAGTATGATATGAATGCCACCCAACCCATCTTTGCTAGAAGATCCAAAAATTTGCATGATTTGAGAGCAAAACTATCCAAGTACACACTGAGGTCCGTCCAATTGTTGGAGGGTAGCGGTGATTTCTCCCTTCCCATGAATTTGCAAAGTAAATATCAAAATTCTTACAACCACGCTCTATATGGCGCTTGGCCGTCCTCTCTACCTGTGCCTGATGTTGGAACTGAATTATCCTTTTGTGGTAATCTTTTTATGATTACCAAGTCTAATATAGATGCTACAAATCTTGGGTTGTTTATATTTTCACATGTACTTGTTCCTCCAAAATAGTTAGTAGCACTTATTCCATTTTGTGGTCCTATCTATTGTCGGTCTGATTACATGAATATTGTTAAATACAAGCACAACATTTCCATGTATAGTATGTGCATGAATGGTTATGTTTATGGAAACTTTAACATGAACAACCTATTGTATATAGATGGTCGTCCACACACTCATGGGAACATTGTAGGGTTCATAAATAGTTCTAGGTGCTCTTTATTTTCTCCAAATTGTTCATTTGAGGAACACTTCAATGACCAGGATTTCTTTATGAAAAGGAAAACATCCAGATTTGTTGTTGTGCATGCAATACATAGTTTGTCTCCTGGTGATGAGTTGTTAATAAACTACAACTTACGTAGACCACCAACCGCTCGTCAGAGACGCCTTGCATTGGGATTACCTTTAGATGTTCCCTTGGGACGTAAGACAAAAAAAACATTGATTAATTGCATTTGTGAATTTTCAATGGATTCATATTAATGTATTGCTTAGTTTGAAATTATGTTTTATAAATTGTTAATTTAATTTATAAACTCAATTTGAAAATGTGTTAATCAATTTTAAATTTTCATATTTAATGTGGAATTGATGTTAATCTATCACTTAATTTGGACGTCTGCTATATAAATTGTTTGCAACTTAACATTTTCTACTGGAAGTGATTCTCGTGCTTCTATAATAATTCTTTTATATAATGCAAGATCAAACCAATTGCACTATGCTTACAAACATCATTGATGTAATGTTCAATATTTTTTAAATCGGGATTCTGATGATGAGCAACCTGCCTAGCCTAGCATATTCCGTTGCACCTCAGTACAATGTAAAATCGAGAGAAGGATGAAAAAAGAGCACAACTTGGAGAGGAAGCATACCAAGCATGGTTGAATCAACCACCTATTCAATTTCCACTGTGTCCATCCTCACCAATCAGGAATGCCTATAATGATAGTAGTTCTTCACATGTTGGCAATGGAGGCAATGCGGTAGAGGTTTGTATGGACGAGTTATTACGACAAAGGAGTGCCATGGATGCAATGTTGTTCCATACATTCTAGGACAACGAGCTAGGGGATGACACTCATATTACTGAAGCCTTCTTCAAAATCCTTAAATCGGCTTCCACCACACCTCTATTTGGATTTAGTTGGTCAAAGTCTACATAGTTGGGGACAACAATGTTACTATACAACTTCAAAGCAAAGTATATCATGTCAGATGCATGTTTCTCGGTAATGTTGAGGTAAATGACTATCAACTACATTATATTTTGAGTAATCTTCTGACACAATCATCATTGAAAATGGTTGATTTTATGAACGTTAAATGAAATTGTACATTTGTATTTCCCACGAACTATAGGTTATTCAAAGATAGGGTACTTTTGAATGATAATGTCTTGCCGGGAAGCTGTGCAAAGGAAAAACAAATGTTGAAAATGTTGGGTGTAAAGTACATATCTTATCATGCATGCCCAAGTGATTGTATTCTATATAGAGGCGAATATGCAGACAAAGCGATATGTCCAAAATGTGGGCATGGCAAATACAAAGAATAGAATAACAAGGATAAAGTACGTGGTCATCCTCATAAGATATTGAGGCACATGCTTATAATCCCAAGGATTCAAAGGCTCTTTCGTTGCAAAGAATTAGCTATGTTGCAGGGACAACATGCATCGAATTGAAGTGAGGAAGGAGTTATGTGAATTCCAACATATTCAATAGCCATGAAACATATAGAGGATACATGGCCCGATAAATTCAAGGATGAAGTATGTAGCCTCCAATTGAGCATATCCATTGATGGCGTCAACCCATATTCCCAACCAAACAACATCTATACTATTTGGCCTGTAGTAGTGATCAATAACAATACCCCCCATGGTTTTCCATGAAGAATGAACATCTTATGTTGGCTCTTATAGTCCTTGGTAAAAAACAAGTGAAGAATATGGATGTTTATCTACAACCATTGATCAATGAATTCAAGTAATTATGGGAAGGGATACAGGTATATGATGTGTCGAGAACCATCCCATCACAGAGGAGTTTTACACTGTATGGCATATGTGCATACACCACACATGATTATCCGAGGTTATAATTTTTTTTTTTCAGGTAAATATGTTGTTTTATTTGTTTTTATATTCAAAGCAATAATTTTTGACATATTTAATTCGATATGACTGTATTCATCCTCAACACTAACGTGCTCTATTTACTATAACATCATAGGTCTTGTAACAAAAGGTTATTATGGATGTTAATGTTATGGACCTTCTATGAAGGCTAGTGGTCCACAGACCTACGAAAGTCAGTGTACGAATTCTCTAGGGTATTCCTCCTAGAAAACCACTCTTATCGAAGAGAAAAATTTGCTTTCAATGGTAAACGAGAGAGAACCCAAAGTCCTGAAATAATGACACCGAATGACTGGCTTAGGGCATATGACAGAGAGAAGGAGAAGGAATACACATAGATGTTCGATTCAAATGTGCAACCTATGATCGATGATCTTGATTTCTTCGACACTTACGTTGATAAAATCCCACAGGGATGAAAAGGAAATCAATATTTTATGAGATCCCATATTGAGATCATCTTAAGATTTCCCACTTACTAGATCCCATGTGTATATTTAAAAATGTTTCATATTCTCTGTGGCATCACATATCATCCAAAAAAAGTGACAAGATGAAAGTTAGGAAAGACCTTATTGCTTCAAATACTAAAAAGAAGCATTGGTCAAGACAAGAAAATAGAGGAGAGGTTGGCCCCTCTTTTTCATTTAAAAAAGGCGATGTCCCATGGATTTTGAAGAAAGATGATCTTAATTTGGAAAAAGAAGTTATATTAGGCGTGAAGGCACCTTCTTTTTATGGGTCAAATCTATGACGTTGTTTCAGTACGTCAGACAAAAAATTGTCAGGTTTGAAATCACATGACCATCTCAACCTTCTAAGGGTACGTACAATGCCAAAAAATTATTATTACTATTTGTTTATATCTTTTTCCACAAAAATTAAAATACACTTAACTTTTTGTGTTTACTTTATAATGTCATTATCCTTTATTCATGCGTGGGTGTGTGAACCATGACTTTCCCGATGATATGCGATGTACCATATCTAGACTATCTGCATTTGTACGGTGGATCACATCAAAGGAGATTTACATCGCTAGCATTCCACAGTGGCGTGAAGAGATAGCTGAGATTGTTTGTATGTTTGAGAAGGAACTGTCGTCGAGTTTCATGGACTTGTAGGTTCATCTTCTAATTCACCTAGTCAATGAGGTTGAATTAGTCGGGGTGGTCTCTTGTCCCTGGATGTTCTTCTTAGATAGGTTCGTGAAAAAAGTGAAGGGTTTTTTTTACAAAGGGAAAAACCAGAGGGGTCTATGGCAGAGGGGTACATAGTATATGAGTCGTTCTATTATTCCAGTGAGTACATAAAGCAAATCGATGGCACACCAGGCACAGTAATTTGGGATGATGAACACGACGAGGACATAAGGGAAGGGGAGGTAATGGAAACGAATAGAAAAAGGCGCATGATAAAGAGTAAGTCACTTATATTTCGATATTCAATTCTCCAAAAAGTAAATTATATTCACAACAAACGTCAAAATCTATATTTTATCCCATACATACTGAATGTGGTTTTGTTTCATTAAATATAACAACAAATTCAGAAATTGATGCAATCAATAAATTCATTCTTTAAAACGCGGAGGCAACACAGTCGTGGGTCACATTGTATGAGGAGAAGAGGAGGAAATGGGACATTGATAGAAAACAATTTAGGTGGTTGCACGATAGAAGCATGCCTTTTCCAGATCATTTAAAAGAAAATATGACAATGATCTGTCCCAACAGTTGGGTTGCAGACCAAGTCAGAGAGAAATATGGTGCATCCGGTCATTACCCTCCTGAAGAGGAGGATGCGCTAAACATTGGGATCGGGTGCAACAACTCAATAATAAAATCTTTATGTACAAAAATTCTAACTTTATAATGCAACTTTGAATTATAACATTTATGTTTAATATATTAATGGTTGGGTTAATAGACATATGGAATCATCATTTGTTAAATTTTATTATAGGTGCATTCGTTCCCATCTATGTGGGCTTATGGACATCATTTTTGCACCGAGGATGCTGATAATGGGTGTGTTACACAAGATTGTGGAGTGAAAGTTGAGTTCGACCAATCTAGTCATGCTAGCCACCGAGATCGAAACTTGGTAGGAGGGATGTTGGGTTATGTCGGAAAGATACAAGAGATCATTCAAGTGGACTTCTCATCTTTCCAATGTGTTTTTTAGGTGCAGGTGGTGGGACATATTTGATAGGAATAATGTAAAGGAAGATCGTGATAGTGGGTTGATATGTATCAACTCTAGAAAGATGTGGGATGAAATTAAGGAGCCTTATGTTTTCCCAAAACACTGCAACCAAGTGTTCTTTCACCTGGATGTGCTGGATAGATATTGGCGGTTCATATTAAGACACGACCCTAGATCTAAACATGTTTCTAAGAACAACGATGCTATCATGCCAACCGAGGAAGATAATGAGGTTGACGGAAACAAAGAGTGATATGTACATGTTTTATTTTGTCATTTACAGATTGAGATATCATTTTGTTACTGTTATCTTTGTTTGTCTAATTATATTGTTTATTTTTCATTTTATGACGGTGGAAATGGAAAGTTGATTACTGGATGCACTGTTTAAACAATTTATTTGATTAAGAACCAATTCTATGATGCGAAATATGGTTTATGTCTATGAAGTAATTTATGATTGTATAGAATGATTATATGTCATTGTCCAAATTACTCTTATTATGTTTTCTTTATCATATATATATACACCATGAAAAACAACTTACATGATTCAATTTTATTTTTGTGAACGTAAAGGCTAACATATTTACTAATTCCCGAATCGAAGGTGGTCTAAAATTTATATATTGATATTTCAGTTCTTGTATTTTATGATGTTTTTGTTATAAATAATGTTAAGAATTATAAATGCATTATTAATTTATGACATGTCTGTTAGAGTGTAATGTTTTTTTTCATTACATGATTCAATTAAATTGAATTTTTGTTATAGTGTAATGTTTTTCAATGTTTTTATTGTATTTATAATGTTAAATCCAACATAGAAAATGGCACATTTGTAACCTTGATCGAGATTGAAAATTCAACAATTTTTTTAGTAGTGTTGAGTTCTAAAATGACTTAATTTATGCCTTTGATAACAGTGAAATTTACAACAAAATTTAAGGTGCTCTCTAATTTCTCCATCAATATTTGAATGTTTGTATTTCATGATGTTTTTGTTATAAATAATGCTAAGAATTATAATTGCATTAATTTATGACAATTCTGTTAGAATGTAATGTTTTTTAATTATATGATTCATTTAAATTGAATTTTTGTTATAATGTAATGTTTTTCGATTTTTTCATTGTATTTATAATGTTAACTCCAACATATAAAATGACACGTTTGCAACCTCGATGGAGAATGAAAATCCAACAATTTTTTACTAGTGTTGAGCTCTACAATGACTTCATTTATGACCTTGATAACAATGAAATGTACAACAAATTCTAAGGTGCTCTCTGATATCTCCATCGATATTTGAATGCTTGTAGTTCTTGATTTTTTTGTTATAAATAATCCTAAGAATTATAATTGCATTAATTTATGACATTTCCGTTAGAATGTAATGTTTTTTTATTATATGATTCGTTTAAATTGAATTTTTGTTATAATGTAATGTTTTTGGATTTTTTTATTGTATTTATAATGTTAACTCCAACATAGAAAATGACACGTTTGAAACCTTGGTGGAGCTTGTAAATCCAACAATGTTTTTACTAGTGTACTTGACCTCTACAATGACTTAATTTATGGCCTTTATAACAATGAAATTTATAACAACAAAATTTAATGTGCTCTCTAATTTCTACATGATCAATATTTGAATGTTTGTATTTCATGATGTTTTTGTCATAAATAATGCTAAGCATTATAATTGCAAATGTTTTCTGAATGAGAATAAGAGATTAAAAATGGCTTGAAGATCATCAAATCAACTTAATGATTAATAATAATAATATATTTAGGGAATGCAAGTTGCGGCTTTACATTAGTCGAGAGAAAAATGGTGTTCTTTTAATTAACTATTTGTTTTTCTTCCTATTAAAGATTTGATATTTGTCATTGTAAATTGAGCTATTGTCAACAAATTAAATATCTTGAATGATACATTCATAGGTCATATTCATGTTCATATAGTTTAGATTTTTTTTGTGATGTTCATAAATATGATACTATGACAAATTATACAACCAACATAAATCATATAGCTAGTTGTCACAACTTCATCCATTATAAATAAAAAATTCATAAACATATTTAATTCAATGATATTTTTACAATTATATTATGTAAACATAAACATATAATCATTAATATCATTGTCACCATCTAAAAAACATAAAAATAAACACCATCATTAACATAAAACTAATAAAAATAAGCATGAACGTACCATCATAAATATTACGTTATTGCATATTCATCTAACATATACATCTTATAGATTTAAACATCATCTAACACACATATGATCTAACAATAACATGTAACAAAACACAAGTTCAAGTTTCTAACATAATGAACATCATCGAACCTGACCTAACATACACAAGTACATTACCATCGACATATAAATAAACATCAACATATACAAAATGGAAAATGACCTATAGGATATATATATAACGAACCATATTAACTATGTATATCACATTAACATATGGAGGGCTCCGAAGATGGACCGAGGCGGAAGGATCAGGTGCACAGTTGCGAAGGTCGGGTTTTAATTTTCCGATTCACAGCTCAGGATGGCGCATAGGAGAATGATCGTCGTGGAGCAGGAGCTGGGGGATAGTACGAGCGAAGATCGGTTATCACGTGCGAAGGTTCGAATCATCGAAGGATCAACGTACCCTCAGTCACCCACTTGGCACGCTATTGATTTTGGCTTTATTAGTTTTAACTGTTGATAAGGCCACCCACACATTCATAGAGCCATCACAATGGCTATAGATGAGGTGGATTATGAACCAGACAGCTCGGACGAATCCATATTCTACACGTAAGAAGAGGTACACTGCACTATGGATTATCGGGATAACCAGGTTTCAATGGAGTATCACGTAGACGACGTTTCTCCCTGCGTCAACATGGGAGATCATAATGAAACATTAAGGAAGAAGTCTGCCACCCCGAACAAACCTTCCATCATAGTTAAACCAGGCAAATCTAAGGGAATTTGGTCGAAGAAATCCACTGTCGAGCTCATAGTTTGGAAATATATTCTCATAGAATAGATCCCCAATTATCTGAGTTTAGCTCTGATCGGGAGGTTTTGCAGTAAAACTCCAGGCAAAGATTCGCTTATTCGTTGGATGGAGTCCAATTGGGAAGAAAGTCTGGGTTACACCCCTGAGTTCTACATTCTCCCACGAGGTTGGTTCCTTACTAAATTACGAGAGAAGGAGGATGGTCCTAAGATCCTCAGCATACAATGGCAATGGGGTCCATATGGACTAATACTCAAAAACTGGAGGGTGGACTTTAACCCTAATAAGGAACCACACAATCTCCAGCAAGTCTGGGTTATTCTACCCGGTCTACCTTTGGTCTTTTGGTAGGAGCAGATTTTGGAAGATATTGGCAATAAGATTGGTAAGTTCATAGCTCTGGAAAAGGATTGGGAAGTCAAAATCGATCGTCGATGCGCAAGAATCTTAGTGGAGCTAGATACCAGAGATGGACTCTACAAAGAATTAGTAATTGAAATGCATGGCAGTAAGTGGACACAGCGTCTAGATTATTCGAAACTACCTTTTCGATGCTTCACATGTTGTAAGGTAGGCCACCTGCAAAAGAACTGTCATGTTCGCAAAGTACCCCTCATGACTAAAAAAGTATGGGTTAAAAAATCCTCCTCCTCTCCAGTTACGGGGATCAAGCACAGGACTTAGTCAGATGAAGGATTGTAGGTCCCGGTTGTTAGCTTGGTCACACCTAAAGCTGAAGGTTTTGAATCGTGCGACTCAGTTGAGAAGCTGACACAAAAGGAGGTTGACAGAGACATACCCATACGAAGGACTAAGCCCGGTAGTACTTCACTATCACCAGAGAAGGAATTCGATGCTGGACTGTCAAATGGTCCCCAGAAGAATCATCTGGCTTCTTCGAACACAAGAGGTACTAATACTGTTATATCTTTAAATAAGCCTCTTTGTTTATTTAATCCGGAAGATAACTCCCACTCACCGGGTAAAACACTAAAGTCACCTCCAAGTACTCTTGAGCCTCAAATTTCCAAACATCCAACTTTTTTTATCTCAGTTGGATCAAAAAGAGATTATAATTTAAGATCCAAAAAATCACTTCCACTAGAAGGTGAGGAGGTGGCTACATGTATTTCAACCGGAGGACTAGCCCTAAACTCCCTTCAAAAAACAAGGGCTGGTAGAAAAACTCTGTTATCGAAGGCCCAAAAATAGGCGGTTTTGGATGTGAAACAGGGACGACAAGCAGTTCTAACTTGGGCTCTTAGAGTGGAAATGGACCCAATTAGGGGTCCCTAATGCTATTTATCTCCTTCAACATAAGGGGGATTGGGGCGGCCTCCAAAAAATCGCTCTAAAAAGGCTGATAGCCATCCAGAAACCTACAGCAATTATGCTCCAAGAAACAATAATGGAAGGGAAGAAAGCAGAGGAGGTGGTCATTGAATGTGTCAAGGATTGGAATTCAGCAAGCATTGAAGCAGACGGGAACTTAGGTGGTGTTGTCATGGCATGGAGCCCAGAACTAAAGATTATTTCAATAACCCGATATGGCTCTGTCCTCGGCACCCTTTTGGAAGATAGGGAGACAGGTTTAAGCTTCACACTTTTAAACGTTTACGGTCCTTTCTACAATAGACAATCCTTTTGGGAAACCTTGGACATCTCAGGTGCACTGAACCAATCAAACTTAATTATTGGAGGAGATCTTAATCTAACCCTCTCCTTAAGGGATATTTGGGGAAAGAACGCCAAAGGTGATGCGTTGAGCTTTTTCTTTGGATATCTATTTGAACAGAAAGGTCTGGTGGACATTACTCCATTAAAGATGGAGCCTACTTGGAGAAACAAATGGGGAGGAGACCAGGAAATCTCCAAGAGATTGGACCGTTTCATGCTCTCCGAAAATCTTCTCAATGACCATTTGATAGTGCAATCATCGATTGAGACAGGAGGAAACTCAGATCATACGCCAATTTGGTTAAAAATAAAGATCCCTAAGAAAAAGCCTCCTCCCCCTTTTAAATTCAATCCATTATGGATGTCTGAGAAGGATTCTAAAACCATGATTCTAGAAGCATGGAAGCCTCTGATGGAAGCTTTAAACTACTCGTTTACGCAACAATTAAATGACAATATGGCATTGATGAAAAAAAATTCCAAAGATTGGGACAAAAAACACAAATTCCGCTATCAAGAGGAGCTTCTGAGGGTAGAAGAAAAAATTGAGGAACTAGTTGGCAGAAACTCAGAAGGTGTTTTCACTAATCGAAAACTTAAAGCAGCTGGAAAAGGAAAGAGATTCACTGCTGCTCAAAGAGGAGCAATTGTGGAGACTCAAGAGCAGGGCTCTTCAGCTAAAAGAAGGCGACCAAAATACTAAATTCTTTCATAGATATGTAGCCCATCGAAAGAACATTAACACAATACACGAAATCAGAACAGGGTAAGGCAACTTGGTTAGGACCTTCACAGAAAAGGCAACAGCCGTAGTGGAACACTTTCACAAAATTTTCAATGAATCTGAAGGTTGCCCAAGTTTAGAAATTCTGGAGGTAATCAATCTATTCCCCAGACTAATAACCAACGAAATGAATGAAGAACTCACCAAATATGTCACGGAAGCGGAAATCCAGTCAGTCTTGCTTTCCTTTAATCAAAAAGGAAAAAGTGCCGGTCCAGATGGCTTCACACTAGAATTCTTCCTAGGATTCTATGAAAAAATAAAAGAAGACCTCTTAGCAGTGGTGAAGGAATCTCAGTGTGCTGGGAAAGTTCTGGGGATTTTCAACTCAACATTCATAACTTTGATACCCAAAACTCAAAAACTAGAGATGTTCGACGACTTCAGACCAATTTCATGTTGTAATATGATTTACAAAATCATTGCAAAGGTCATAGTAATAAGACTCAAACCCATTTTGAGTGAAATCGTAACAGAAGAGCAATTTGGTTTCCTCCACAATAGACAAATACATGACATTGTCTCTCTAATGCAGGAAGCCATTCACAGCATTAAGAAAGATAAACAGACTGCTTTTGTGTTGAAACTAGATCTCTTTAAAGCATACGATCGAGTCAATTGGACTTTTGTCAGACTACTTTTGATTGAGATTGGATTGGATGTAGATATGGTCGACTGGATTATGGGGTGTATTCAATCCACCGCATTTGCAGTTTTAATCAATGGAGCACCCTCTATCTTTTTCGTCCCACTAGAGGGATCAGGCAAGGCTGCCCACTATCACCTTTCATTTTCCTTCTCATCACTGATGCTCTTAGTTGTCTCATACACAATTCCAGAAGAGAAGGTAGGATAGAAAAGGAAAAAGTATCCAGCTCCGAAGCCATCACCCATACCATGTTTGTAGATGACGTTCTTATGTTCAGTGCAGGATCTGAACAAAACCTCAAAGCATATGCATCCCTTCTCGACAAATAAAAGCAGGCAACTGGGATGACGATAAACATCAGGAAATACAGCCTGAACTGAAATGAGTTCTCCACATATTTGATCCAAAAGGCAGAATACATCCTACCATTTCCATCTAATCCTCTCTCTAATGGATTCAAGTATCTTGGCTTCCTCCTTAAACCCAATAACTATGGTTTTCAAGATTGGGTTTGGTTGTATAAGAAAGTTGAAGCTAGAATTTCAATTTGGTCTAATCGCTTCTTATCTAGGGGAGGGAGACTAGTTCTCCTAAAGGGAGTATTGCAAAGTATCCCAGTCTATTGGGAGTCCATTGCTTACATACCAAAAGGAATTCTCACCAAGTTAAGAAAGAAGTGCTTCTCATTTTTATGGACAGCCAGCAAACAGTCTGATGGGATTCCCCTAGCCAAATGGACTAACATCTCGCATCCAAAAGAGATGGGAGGTTGGGGAATAAAAATTTTACCCCTTTTTTGCAAAGCCCCGGCAGCAAAGACCTTATGGAGACTAGCTCAAAATCTTGACTCTCTTTGGGGAAGGGTTCTAAGCTCTAAATACTGTCCCAATTCCTCTATAACCAAATGGTTTAGAACCCCAAAAAAAAACCCATAAAAATGGTTCGGCGGGATGGAAAGCACTGGTTTTGGCCTTCCCCCTAATAGGCAATTGGACTGCATGGAAAGCAGGGAATGGTAAAAGTATTAGACTAGGGGAAGATTCGTGGGTCGTATCAGGAGAAAATTATATGCTCTCAAGGCCTTTGCTGTCAAAATTAAAATCTCAAAGAATTTACAAACTAGCTGATGCGCAATCCCAGCATCCCCATCCAAGAGGAAGTGAAGGATGGAAGAATGCATAGACCTTAAATTTGAGTGGAAATGAGGCAAAAGAATGGGGCAACTATGTGAACATACTGGTATTAAGTTTCATCCATTTAGACGAGGATGAACAAGACAAGCTGGTATGGACCAAAAACGCCATCAATGGTGACTACTCGGCCAAGAAAGGCTACAAGACAGTCATACAGGATCAATTCGATAGAGAAAAATGTTGGTGGTGGAGCAAGTTGTGGAAAACTAACAGCCCCTTAAAAACCATTTTAACCTTCTGGATAGCATTGAACAACAAACTCTGAACTTGGGAAAATTTGAAGAAATGAGGATTTCAAGGTCCTAGTTTCTATGTTATGTGCAAGTCAAGCGAGGAACACTTTGCTCATATTTTTTATGCTTGTCCATATGCAGGAGCCGTTTGGACCAACGCAGCTAAAACCTTCTCCCAAGATAGTCAGATAACAAATTTTGATATCTCCCTAGAGCAGCGAGCACAAAACTGGTGGCGACATACAGGGGTACGTTGCTTTGATGCTTTCCCTGTACTCTTTGTATTCAACATTTGGGAAGCCAGCAACAGAGTTATTTTTAAAAATCAATGGACACCAGTTGACATCACTTCCATATTATTGATACAGAAAACGCAGGAATTAAAATCGGTTCCCAAACAAATCAAAGGACAAGTAATATTTGATATAGAGATAGATAAGAGCCAGCCATGGGCGTTCTTTGATGGCGAAGCCAAGGGGATCCACAGATAGGAGCAGCAGGAAGAATCATCCACCTTTCCCAGACTAGGAAAATCTCGATAAAACTTGCTTTGGGACAAGCTACCAATACCAAGGCTGATCTTTCTGCATTGTGGACAGTTCTAAAAATTGCAAGGGATAGACAGATCCCAAAACTACACATTTTTGGCGATTCAAAAACAATGATTGATTGGGTGAATAGGCTATGCAATATCAGAGCGCCACATCTTCTCAATTTGCTAAGAGAAATTCAAGCCGTGAAGCTTGCGTTCGAATCAATCTCCTTCTCTCACGTATACAGGGAGCTAAATTCCGAAGCTGATACCCTTTCAAAGCAGGCTCTAGCAATCCAACCCGAAATTATAGAAGGAGAGGATATTTTCAACAATCACATGGTCAACTTCGCCATTCCATTATAGACAGCCCGTCTCTCAGGATTTTCAAACATTTTTGCAGTTTTCAGGCTTATAAAGAAGTCTGGAGATGGGTACAGGAAATTAGAGTTACATTAAGGAGCGTGGGAGGCAAAAGATGTCCACAATTTTGCTGAACATTACTGTTAAAAGGCACTAAAAGTATGAGATATAGGACTATGTATAGAGCTTTCAATAGACTCTGAAATGCACATAATTGGATATTTGCTAGCTGAAATAGCTATGAATGTAATTTTGGAAAAATATTGTTTAATGTAAGTCCTTAAAGGACAGTTGATGATCACTCTATATTTAGGGTGATAGATATTTTCCATTTGGTATTATATATATATATATATATATATATATAGCATCAAAATGATGATAAATGTCAAATATACATGTGTAGTCCACCCTCAGAACCATATCATCATCATTATCTGTCGACCCATCAGATGTATAGACATCTCCAGCGGTAGAGCTAGAGGCACGATCAGTACCTATGCTAGGAAATAATCTATCATGTAGATCATTAAGAAAGACACGATCTCTAGGAATCTGGATCATCCCACCCGATTTGAGCATCATCTCCACAACTGAGGGGACAAGTGGATGAGGATCATGGGGAGCTGATGGATCAATAGAGGTTCGTCGGTCGAATAGGTATAACATATAAGATGTTGGATCCATCGAATGAGGGGGAGGTAGATGAGATGATGGATCAATATAGGTTGGTCGGTCGGATAGGTATGCAATATCAGATGCTGGATCTGTGGAAGGAGGGGGAGGTGGAGGAGCTGATGAAGGAGGTGATGGAGGTGTAGGACATGGTGGAGGAGGGGGTGGATTAGATGTTGAAGGTGGAGGAGTAGGAGGTGGAGGCCAAGGAGGAGTTGTAGTGGATGTGGATGCTCCCCCACCAATTGAAGCAGCTGATGGAGAAGGAGGTGGACAAGGAGGCCGAGAATATCCACCCTCATTCGACGATGAACTACCATGAGGGATGGCATCCAAAATAATGCAAGCACCAAAAATGTGTTGCATCAAGATCCTCATATCAAGAGGAAACATCCTCCATAGCTCAACCTATCGGTCATGCCTCTGAATCTCCCTGACAGGAATAGGTCGAACCCCTCGATCCACTAATAATCTGGCCAACCTATCTGCAATATCCTATCTAAACCTCTGCTTAGGCCTCCTTTGAAGGCCAGTTGGTCTGGTTAGATGAGGCACCTTCGGCTAATCCTGCATCTATATGTCCTCATCCTCATCAAGCTTCGGCGGAGGAGGCCCCACATCACCGTCAAATGTGCCAATATCTGTAAAATATATGGTAATTAGACAATTTCATTAAACATGAATTTAATATAACAATTTAAAACATATTTCATTTGCATTAAGTATAACGTGAATAAAATGAAAATAGATTAAATTAAACATAATGCTAAATTTACCTCTGTGATCAGGTAGCTCGTCCCAGGTGAAGAAGATGTTGGTACACCCTCTCTAACCCAACTGACATATGGATATGCAACCATATCTAATCTAGGTTGGTCCTCTCCGCCTAGGATGTTAAGCACATTGGCAATGATCCTCGCAGGAAACTCTGGCTGCCCCCTCTTGGGCATCATCTTCACCCACATGCGCATATGCACATCTGCCATCAACCTAGGAAGAAGCATGTCAAAATATGGCCTAGTCGCCAGAAATCTATCAAAAAATAGACAAAACAACTCTGACCCAAAGGGGAAGTTCCCCCTCTCGCCAATACATGCACGACATCGACTGAGAGAATAACAAAACTGTTGTAAAAAAATAGCAAATCACCTAATACATCTAGGTGCCTGCACTAAAGAATCAACATAATATAATAAAGGGCAGCTAATGCGCTACCCGTCAGTGGTGTAATGCGCGATATTCGTCACCAACAAAGAGAGGCACCTCACATCCTCTCTAACAAAAGCAACAATTGAAAGCTGCCCACTGCTAACCTGAAACTGAGAAGGCTCGAGGATGATGTCATCAATATATCTCTGAACATATACCAGCTAAGTCGCTACTACATGTTGATGTATATGTAACTTCGGAATGTATTTCATACATGTATGATGTGTGTACTCCTATAGAGATGGTATTATTCCTCTATACGGAAGTGTCGTCATTTATATTGTAAGTGTCGTAACTTATACTTGATGGGTTATTAGACCACCTTGTTGGGGTCGGCCCTGTATAAGTCATGTGGGTCAAAGGGTTATTAGACCACCCTATTGGGGGTCGGCCATGTGGGTCGAAGGGTTATTAGACCACCCTATTAGGGGTCGGCCCAGTCAGCATTATGTTATGTGGTTAAGTTCGAGCGTACATGATTTATGTAAAAGGCAAGTCAAGTCAAGTATAAATAGAGTGCGGGAGGCACTCTATTTCATCACTCACTTCACACTCATGCACTCAAGGAGGATTGGCGCACTTATGGAGGAGGAGGATCTGCTGCTCGGATATGTCTATCTCTTATGTTTGGGTTGTATCATTGCTTATCTATCTCTGAGGAAGTTATTAAGGATTTTCACCTTTATGGTTTTCCCCAAGTAAATCTTTGTGTCTCTTGTGTGCTTGAATTATTGTCTCCATGATTGATATGCTGTACATGTTGTTCTCTCAGTTGAGATCCTAGATCAGATTGAAGTAAATTCTGAAAATTTAACATGGTATCAGAGCTAGCCTAAAAGAAGGCATGATATGGCATGTATGACACTTGTTGCACTTACGATGCTAGGGCTTGATATAGCAAAAACCAGTCATCGTAGCACTTACGCTATAAATCCGTTTTG
This sequence comes from Larix kaempferi, assembly GCA_027924585.1. Classification (NCBI taxonomy): domain Eukaryota; kingdom Viridiplantae; phylum Streptophyta; class Pinopsida; order Pinales; family Pinaceae; genus Larix; species Larix kaempferi. The sequence continues at coordinate 30,245,628 of BSBM01000753.1, read as the reverse complement.
GCGAAGTTTTCGGATCTGAAACTTTTACAAGTCGAATATCAGATCCCCATGTACCTTGTTTCCAAAGGACAACCTCTAATTCGTTGTACTTTGTGATTTATGATCTGTACAATATAGGGTTTCTGCCTCTTCCAAATCTTAGTCAAAATCAGGTGACCTTGGGAAAAAGGTCATAACTTGGGCTAGGAAGCTCCAAATGAAATTTCATAAAAAGTGACAGGTAGAACACAGACTGTACTTTCTCAAGAAAAGTTTTTAGAGGCCGAAGTTGAACCAGTGACATGTGGCACGCCGTACAAGTTCGCTCTCCTGTATTATCCCATAAACAGGTCACGTTGCGACACTTGTCATAACTCTCTCTCAGAGAATCAAATTGAGGTTAGACCTATCGGGATGGAAAGATAACAGGTCGAGCTATCTCAAAAAACTTTTTCAGACCCTGTGGATCGAAAATTTCAGAGTTACACCAGAAACAATCAGGTACATATTTCTGTCAAAACAGAATTATTTTTTAGTACCTTCATTCATGGCTTCCAGAATTTAGGGCTTCGGAGAAAGTTGGAATTGTTGTAATCAGAGACCACGGCTGGATGCTACTCATCAAAATAGAAATTTAGAGACCAAGATCAGAATTTTTGGTTGGGCAGAAGTCCGGGCTTGATCAGACCCTAGTTCGAGACTTTGATCAGAAAAGTGGAAAATTAGGGCTTCTGCAAAAATGGGAATTTTTGAAATATGTGACCACGGCTGTAAGCTCCTCAGAAAAATCGAAGCTTAGAAATTTGAATAAAATCTTTTGGTTGGTTGAAGCTCCGGAAAACTCAAACCCTAATCTAGGGTCTTCCCCAGTGAATCCAGAAATCTAAAAGGCAATTTCAAGGGGTGAAACTTTGCAGTTTTCAAATTCTGAATATACCAACTTGATCAGCTGATCAAGGTGCATATTTCTATCCTTTCGAAAGTTTGAAATTCAAAGTTTGAATTTTTGGGGTTTCTCTGACAAACCCTAATACAGCTCCAGATCCAGTTCCTGCAAATCAAGTGGATTGGTTTAATCCTAGAAGAGGATGGATTGGTCACCTGCATAAGTGAAGAAGTTCCTGTTTCAGAGGGAGATGAGGCTTAGGCCTTACGTAAGAAGATTTCAAGCAATCTCGTCAGGTATGACTCATCCAGGTATGTTTCGAGATTTGTTCATGATTAAGTTTATGATATGTTTGTCTTCATGTTATTACGGTTAAAACAATCTTGATTTTAGACTTGTCGTAACACCTTAACAAAATTATGAATACATTCATTAGGGTGTTGACACTTATGATTGTACTAATGCATTATGGTGTTGTATGAGGTTTATGTTGTCCGCTAACATGAAAGGTACACCAAGAAAGACAAATCATGTTCTAGTTCAAGATCATGATGACATGAAGACAAAGATTCATCCATTGTCATGGATCACATAGAAGATCCATTTACGAGGTATGTATAACTTGGTTCTATAATGGTTAAACTATGAGATATGCAGGTCACTAGCACAAGTCACTGAAGAGAACCAGAAGACATTAAGCGGGTATGTTAGACATAACTAGATAGCATGCTCCTACAAGAAAGCAAAGGAGCACACTTCAGTAGTTTCTGCAAGGATGCAGATATTCAGAGGGAGTTGACCATCTTTCTACATTCCACAACAGAAAGGTGTAGAAGAAGCTACTTCAGTAGCTCCTGCAAGGAAGCAAAGACTCAGAGGGAGTCCACCCAGCAAACAAACAAAGATAAGTATTCGAATTGTCATTACTTGCATATTTTATTGCTTAAATAATACTGTTCAATAATGTATATACTGATGTTCCTAGAATTAGGTTGTGTATTATGCATATTAGAATAGTTGCATTGATGAAAAGTATACTACTAATATGCATGGGTAAGTGGCCTATGGCACTGCACAACATTCCATTGCTACTTATCTAGAATGAAAACTCTTTGCTAACATGTTGGGAGTTGTGCACACTCTTAACAATGTTCTGGTAGAGATTGGAAGGCATCTAGAAAGTTACGGAATATGGATAAATGTTGTATTGAAGCATTGGCTAAGATAATTGCATGATTGTATGACATATTTCTTTATGTGTAAGAATTTGTTCTAAAAAAAAAAAACTATGAGATCTTTTCTAATCATGCAATTTAACTTGTTGTGTAGGAAAGATCGTATGCCATCACCTACAAAAGAAGAACTACAACATTTGTTCAGCAACAAAATTATCTATTGAAGATATTGAAGTTCCCAGGATACGGGAAGAATGCCATGATCCGTCGATCATGAAGAACGATGTTTGGGATGTAGTCCCAAGACCTGAAGGGAAGTTTGTTATGACTTCCATATGGATCTATCAAGATCAAGCATGCTGCAGATGGCAGCATAGAGAAATATAAAAGTGATGAAATAGAAGATACACTAGCTGGATTTCAAGACAGCCTTCTTGAATGGTGTAGTTGAAGAAGAAGGGTATGTGGAGAAGCCACTTGGTTCTGAGACACATGACAGGGAGTCATATATGTGCAGAACTTGGTATGGTAGGATAGACAACTTTCTATCCATTTTGGGCTTTACCAAGAGTAAAGCAGATTCCAACCTTTACTACAAGGTTGAGGAAGGCAATCCAGTGATACTACTTTTGTATGCGGATAACCTGTTTGTTACAGGTGAAGATAGATTGATTTCCAACATGCAGCAGAAGCTTGCTGCCGAGTTCGAGATGAAGAACTTGGGGATCATGCACTATTTGTTTTTGGCATGGAGGTGTGGCAGAGTGCAGATGGAATCTTCCTTGGACAAGGGAAGTATGCAGTAGAGATCCTGAAGAGGTTCGGGATGATGGATTGCAAGGCCATGGCCACACCTATGACATCGAATCTAAAGCTTCTATGTGATGCTTCATCTGAGCCGGTTGATGTCTCTATGTATCTTCAGATGATTGGGTCCTTGATGTACCTAACGAACATGAGACCAGATATTTGCTTTGCAGTGAACACATTGAGCCAGTTCCTGACAGATCCGAGGAGAGTTCACCTGGTTGCTGTAAAGCATGTTCTGAGGTACCTGAAGGGTACAGTGGATTATGGGCTCAAGTATGAGGCGAATCAAAATTTTAACCTGTAGGGTTATGTTGATTCAGATTGGGCTGGCAGTGTTGCAGATAGGAAGAGCACATCTGGGTGCTGCTTCAGTATGGGATCAGGTGTGATCTCTTGGTTTAGCAGGAAGCAATCCTACGTAGCACTGAGTACAGCTGAGGCAGAGTATGTTACATCCTATTCAACTAGTTGTGACGCAGTATGGCTACGGAAGCTACTGTTTGAGTTATTTGATCTCCCGTTGGATGCTACTGGTATCTTCTGTGATAACCAGAGTTGTGTGAAGCTGTCCGAGAACCCAGTGTTTCATGACAGGTCGAAACACATAGAGATCAAATATCACTATATCAGGGATATGGTGCAAAGAGGAGTTGTGAAGCTCCTGTATGTTGCGATGGACGAGCAGATTGTAGATGTGCTGACGAAGCCACTAGCCAGGGTGAAGTTCGAGTACTTCAAAGAGAGGCTTGGCGTTCTTCAAATCGAGGACACTTTGAGGAAGAAGTGATGGACACATTTGCTAAAGCCATTCCAAGCATGTTGGAAGGAGGATCCTTCACATGGTTGTGGATGTAAGCGCTGGATGATGAGCATCAGGATGATGTTCTGGTTTCTGCTTGGATATGATCAGTTGGATCATTTATATACGTATGTACGCATCATGTTGGATGCTGTATATGATCAGTTGGATCATTTTTATGTATGTATGTACGCATCATGTTGGATGTTGGATATGATCAGTAGGATCATTTGTATGTATTTTGTATATGCATCATGTTGAATGCTTGGACCATGTATCTGTATATGTATCACGTGGATACATTGTATGATCAGGTGGATCATGTATGGTGATATGTATCCTGTATTTGTATTTGTATCAGGTGGATACATTGTATGATCAGGTGGATCATGTATGATGATATGTATTAGGTAGATACTTGGTATGCATCAGGTAGATGCATTGTATGATCAGGATGATCATGGATGACGAGCTTCAGGATGTTTCCCTAAATGACATGCAGCAGGATGTTGCAGTGTGTATGATCAGGATGATCATGGATGACGAGCTTCAGGATGTTGCTCCAGATGACATGCAGCAGGATGTTGCAGTGTGTATGATCAGGATGATCATGGATGACGAGCTTCAGGATGTTGCTCCAGATGACATGCAGCAGGATGTTGCAGTGATGATGATCAGGATGATCATGTGTACATCAGGATGATGTATGGTGAGTATCAGGTTGATACTCTATGGCCGTGGATCAGGTTGTGCAGATGAGCATATAATTTGGCCCTGGGAGATTTGCAGATAATCTTTCAAGGTTTTTCCTATGGCATGTAATTCATTGCCCTGGGATATCTGGCAAATGCTCTTTCGAGGTTTTGCTCTGGGAGGACATATAATATGGCCCTGGGAGATCTACAGATAGTCTTTCAAGGTTTTGCCTATGGCATGTAATTCGTTTCCCTGGGATATCCTGCAGATGCTCTTTCGAGGTTTTGTCCTATGGCATATAATTCGTGTCCCTGGGAGATCCTATAGGTAGAGCTGTGTGCTTGTAACAGCCTGGGATGCTCTTGCGAGGTTTTGCCATGACCACATGTAATTCGTGCCCTGGGAGATCCTATAGGTAGAGCTATGTGCTCGTAACATCCTAGGATGCTCTTGCGAGGTTTTGTGGTGACCACATGTAATTCGTGTCCCTGGGAGATCCTATAGGTAGAGCTGTGTGCTCGTAACAGCCTGGGATGCTCTTGCAAGGTTTTGTGGTGAGGTCACTTATAATATGGCCCTGGGAGATCCTATAGGTAAAGCGGTGTGCTCGTAACAGCCTGGGATGCTCTTTCGAGGTTTTGTGACGCACGGAATAAGTCCTGAGGATTCCATAGTATGGCTAGTGATGACGAAGACCTGCAGGTGGTGAGCCTACATCCAGTATGAAAAAGGACTGGCTCTATAGAACTTCCTATGACGAGTAGATTCAAAGATTTATTGAGATAGCAGCAGTAGTGACGATGATGATGACTCGATGACGATTATCCAGTGACGATGATCCAGAGAAGAAGACTTGTGCTAGAATACCTGTGCTGAGAAATACCTTCCTAGTTAAGAGGGAGTGTTGATGTATATGTAACTTCGGAATGTATTTCATACATGTATGATGTGTGTACTCCTATAGAGATGGTATTATTCCTCTATACGGAAGTGTCGTCATTTATATTGTAAGTGTCGTAACTTATACTTGATGGGTTATTAGACCACCTTGTTGGGGTCGGCCCTGTATAAGTCATGTGGGTCAAAGGGTTATTACCACCCTATTGGGGCTCGGCCATGTGGGTCGAAGGGTTATTAGACCACCCTATTGGGGGTCGGCCTAGTCAGCATCATGATATGTGGTTAAGTTCGAGCCTACATGATTTATGTAAAAGGCAAGTCAAGTCAAGTATAAATAGAGTGCGGGAGGAACTCTATTTCATCACTCACTTCTCACTCATGCACTCAAGGAGGAGTAGCGCACTTATGGAGGAGGAGGATCTGCTGCTCGGATATGTCTATCTCTTATGTTTGGGTTGTATCATTGCTCTATCTATCTCTGAGGAAATTATTGGGGTTTTTCACCTTTATGGTTTTCCCCAAGTAAATATTTGTGTCTCTTGTGTGCTTGAATTATTGTCTCCATGATTGATATGCTGTAGATATGCTGTACATGTTATTCTCTCAGTTAAGATCCTAGATCAGATTGAAGTAAATTCTGAAAAATTTAACACTACAGCTCCAGCTGGAACCTCAGGGAAATGTGGAAGGTCCTCACCTCTCCTAGAGATCCCGATGATAAAGTAAATGTCCTCCTCAATGGGATGGACCCACTCATTGGGACCAACTCGAAAGGCCTGCCTAAAATGATCCCAACGTGCAATCAACTAGGTCAGCAACGTATTGTTCCCCTTTAGTGATGTCGCCTCCTCATAGAACTTGAGGTGGCTGACAACTCTCAATAGGTGTCTAGTATGAGGCGTAATGGGAGGAGGGTATAAATCTCTCTCCCTCTCTCTAGCCTCCCAATCTCCGCGGAAGTTGTACTAATCTACCCGTGCCTCGCGTTGCTACCGCGCCTCATGACAATCACGTCTTTGTTTCACATATAATATAAATTGTTTCACATATAATATAAATCAGTCTCATAAGCATACATATGAAAGAATATAGCAAGATTCTATATACCAAAATAAAATATATTTTTTTTTCCAAAAAAGAAAACCAGTGTGCCATAAATATAAGAAACGCACCGTTAACGATGTGTTTATATACTGGAAGCACAGATAAGCAGTGCGTTATAATATCTATGATGCACTGCTTATATATCAAAAAAATTAAAATTGATTTCGACAGTGAGCCTAAATATTATATTTAGCGCACCGAATTTAAACAACATTAATTTATTTGAAATATATTCAGGGTGTGCCTATTCCACGTCAGCGCACTGTGAATCGGTGCCTTGAAGTGACATAGGAGCACCGATAGTTGTGTGTTCATGGGTTTATAAGCGGTGCACTTATATATTGGAGGCATCGATGAGTGATGCGCTACAATATATATGTCACACTGTTGATGTATATGTAACTTCAGAATGTATTTCATATATATTTATTGTACCCTTATTAGAGATGTGTTATTCCTCTATAAGGAAGTGTCGTCATGTGGATTGACAAGTGTCGCAAGTGTGTGTACTTGCCGATGGGTTCTTAGACCACCATGTGTGGGGTCGACCCTGAAATATATATTATATTGTGGATGTACCTAGCTAGACAAGTCGGCCCCATAAGGTCAATGGGCAAACAGGTTAGTATAAATAGAGATCAGGAGATCTCTATTTAGATCATTCGGAAAGTCATATCTCTCTCACTCAGAAAGTGGCGCACTAGTGAGGAGGAGGATCATCTGCTTCTCAGAGACTATCTCAAGTGTATTTTGGTTGTACTTTGGTTGAGCCATTGCTCTCTCTATCTCTGAGGAAGTTGTGGGGTTTTTCACCTTAGGGTTTTCCCCACGGAAACTCTGTGTCTCTTGTCTCTCGTGCTTTTGGTTCTTGTGATGCTTGTCATGATTATTGTGATTGTTATGCATTGATATACTGTATATATTATTCTCTCAGTGAAGATCCTAGAGTATTGTGAATTAATTCTCAAAATTTAACATGGTATCAGAGCTAACCTGAGAAGAAGACATTTTGCAGTGACGGAAACTTGAGTTTCTTGTTTATTGGGTTTCTCTCCATAGATTTTGGAAAAGTAGTACAGTAGATTGACTCTACTCATCAAGGAGAATCTATCTGTACAATCAGAATTCAATTCTGAGCATTTTCAGATTTGGCCCTAAAAATTAGGGTTTCCACAAAAATAGGAATTTGTAAAATCTGAAGACATAGCTGGAAGCTCCTTGCAAAAATCGAAGTTTAGAGCTTTGGATCGAGATTTTTGGATGGGTAGAACTCCAGGAAACTCAAACCCTAATTCAGGGCTCTCCCTAGTGAACCCGGGAGGACAAAAAGGAAAATCTGAAGGGTAAAGCTTTACTGATCTCAAATTCTGAATACACCAGGCTGATCAGCTCATCAAGGTGCATCTTTTCAGAAAATTGAAATTCACATTTTGAATTTTTAGGGTTTTTCCGACAAACCCTAATCCGGGACCAGATCCAGTTTTCAGCATTTCAAGTGGTAAGACCTAAATCTTTTCTATTTCCATTTGAAGTACTCTTTAAGATGTCTCACCACACCAAGCTTGAGGATAAGCTTGAAGGAGCTCATAAATTTCAAGCTTGGAAGTATAGGATTGGGTTAATTCTGGAAGAGAATGAGTTGGACTCATATGTAAAAGAAGACATCCCTATCCCAGAGGATGAAGAGGCTAAGGTATTGCATAAGAAAAACTTGGTCAAGGCAAAGAGAATCATTGTTGATTCTATCAAAGACCATCTCATACCCCATGTGTCTTCTCTAAAGACACCCAAGGAGATGTTTGACTCTTTGACTAAGCTATTTGAAGGAAAGAACATAAATCGGAAGATGACTCTGCAGAACCAATTGAAAGGAGTAAAGTTTTAGAATGGAGAAACCATTCAATCTTATTTTTCAAGGGTCTCCCAGATTAAGGAACAACTAGAAGCAGTGGATGAAATGGTGGAGAATGGTGAAGTGGTGATGACCACTCTAAATGGCCTACCCAGGTCATGGGATTCCTTTATTCAAGGAATTTGTGCAAGGAAGAAGTTGATCTCCTTCAACAGATTGCGGGAAGAATGCTCTCAAGAAGAAGCTAGGCTTGTGGCCCGAGAAGAAAAGATGGGAAATGAAGATCAAGCTCTCACAGCACATGCCAGGAAAGGCAAGTCCAAGAAGGAATCATCTCATAACAGGAGATTCTCACACCACCATTATCATAAAGATAAGAAAGATCTCAGATGCTTCAATTGCAATGAGAAGGGACACTTTGCTTCAGATTGTCCCAAGAAGAAAAAAGACAACAACAACAACTTCAATAAGAAGAAGAAGAATAACAAAAGAAGATATCATGCTCATGCTGCCGAAGATGATGAACCCCCAAAGAAGAAGGCTAGGGCAGAAAGTGATAGTGATGATGACTCATCAAGTGAAGAAGAATATGTTCTAATTTCTGCTCTCACAGGTACTATCTCCCATGGTTGTAATGATTGGTTGATTGATAGTGGGGCTTCCAAACACATGACTGGGTTTAAGGAATCTTTTGTGAATCTATCTGAACATGAATCACCCCATAAGGTGAAACTTGGGGATGATTATCAATACCCAATCAAAGGAAGTGGTGAAGCCTCCTACAACCTAGATTCTGGAAAATATTTGAAGATGAAAGAAGTCCTTTATGTACCTAGGCTCAAGAAGAACTTACTCTCCATCTCTACATTGGATGCAAAAGGTATGAGGGTTGCATTTGTGGATGGCCAAGTCCTAATGTGGCCAAAGGGAAAGAACATAGATGATGCAGTAGTAACTGGAGAGCAAGAGGGAGGTTTGTATAAATTGAAGGGACAACCTGAACATGCCATGGTACATGAATCCATGGAGCCAAGTGAACTTTGGCATAGAAGACTTGCTCATATGCACTATAGGGCACTTCCAATTGCAAGCAAGGTTGTAGAGGGTCTTCTTGAAATCAAGACCAAACATGAAGGTGTTTGCAAAGGATGTGCAAAAGGTAAGAACATTAAGAAGGATTTCCCAAGCAGTGAAAGCAAGGAAAAAGACATCCTGGAAATCATCCACTCAGATGTATGTGGTCCTATGTCATCCAGTTCTCTGAGTGGGTATGTTTACTATGTCTCATTTATTGATGACTTCTCCAGGAAGACTTGGGTATACTTCTTGAAGAACAAAGATGATGTGTTTGATAAATTCAAGGAATTCAAAACCTTGATGGAGAATCAAACTGACAAGAAGATCAAAACATTCAAATCCGACAATGGTGGAGAATTCACCTCAGGTGACTTCAAGAAGCTTTGTAGTGATTCAGGGATTAAGAGGGAGTTGACTGCTCCTTATAATCCTCAACAGAATGGAGTTGCAGAAAGGAAGAACAGAACAATCGTGGAAGCAGCAAGGGCAATGCTGCATGACCAGGATCTACCTATGCATCTATGGGCAGAAGCAACTAGAACAGCTATATATGTGCAGAACAGAACACCCCACAAGATATTGGACAACAAGACACCAGAAGAGGTCTTTTCTGGTAAGAAACCTGAAGTCAGCCATCTCAGAATATTTGGTTGTCCAGTATACACTCATGTCCCAAAGGAAAAGAGGGCTAAACTAGATCCTTCAGGAAAGAAGGGTATCTTTGTGGGTTACAGTGAAAGCTCGAAGGCTTACAGAATATACTTTCCAGGGTTCAAGAAGATTGATGTCAGCAAGGATGTAACATTTGATGAAAACTCAACATTCATCAAATCAAGGCACCTATCGAATTTTATGAAGAACCTACGGAAACTAGATTTCAAGACACTACCATGACTGAAGCAGTTCCAAAAGTTGTTCGTGAGTTTGAAGATCCGCAAGAACCTATAGATCCACCCCGTGAGGATAACTCTCACAAGAGAAAACCTACATGGGCTAGAGAGCTCATTCAAGATGCAGAAAGATTTGGCATTCTAGAAGAAGAATACAGAGCAAAGAAGAGAACCAGATCACATACCAGCTATGCTGCTTTACTTTGTGACATTATGAACAAAGAGCCTTCCAATTATGAAGAAGCAGCGGAAAAGAAAGAATGGAAGGATGCCATGGTTGAGGAATACCAATCAATAATGAAGAATGATGTTTGGGATGTTGTACCAAGACCTAAAGAGAAGTCTGTTGTGACTTCTAAATGGATCTACAAAATCAAGCATGCTGCAGATGGCAGTGTAGAGAAATACAAAGCAAGATTCGTAGCTCGTGGCTTCTCTCAGAAAGAGGGAATAGATTATGAAGAAACTTTTACACCTGTAGCCAGGTATACTTCCATCAGAACAGTACTTGCCCTGGCTGCAACGATGAAATGGAAAATACACTAGATGGATGTCAAGACTGCTTTCTTGAATGGTGTAGTTGAAGAGGAAGTATATGTGGAGCAGCCACTCAGTTTCGAAATACATGACAGGGAGTCATATGTGTACAGAATGAAGAAAGTCTTGTACGGCTTGAAACAATCTCCGAGAACTTGGTATGGTAGGATGGACAATTTCCTATCTAGTTTGGGCTTTACCAAGAGTAAAGCGGATTCCAACCTTTATTACAAGGTTGAGGAAGGGAATCCTGTGATTCTACTCTTGTATATGGATGACTTATTTGTAAAAGGAGATGACAGATTGATTGCAGATACTAAGAGAAAGTTTGCTGCCGAGTTCAATATGAAATATTTGGGAATGATGCATTATTTCCTAGGTATGGAGGTGTGGCAGAGTGCAGGTGGGATCTTCCTTGGTCAAGGGAAGTACACAGTAGATATCCTGAAGAGATTCGGGATGATGGATTGCAAGGCCATGGCCACACCTATGGAATCGAATCTAAAGCTTCTATGTGATGCTTCATCTGAGCTGGTTGATGTCTCTATGTATCGTCAAATGATTGGGTCCTTGATGTACCTGACGAACACAAGACCATATATTTGCTTTGCGGTGAACACATTGAGTCAGTTCCTGACAGATCCGAGGAGTGTTCATCTGGTTGTTGTAAAGCATGTTCTGAGGTACCTGAAGGGTACAGTGGATTATGGGCTCAAGTATGAGGCGAATCAAAAGTTTAGCGTGCAGGGTTATGTTGATTCAGATTGGGATGGTAGTGCTGCAGATAGGAAGAGCACATCTGGGTGCTACTTCAGTATGGGATCAGGTGTGATCTCTTGGTTTAGCAGGAAGCAATTCTGCATAGCACTGAGTACAGCTAAGGTAGAGTATGTTGTAGCCTGCTCAGCTAGTTGTGAGGCAGTATGGCTAAGGAATCTACTGTCTGAGCTATTTGATCTCCCATTGGATGCTACTGGTATCTTTTGTGATAACCAGAGTTGTGTGAAGCTGTCCGAGAACCCAGTGTTTCATGACAAGTCGAAACACATAGAGATCAAATATCACTATATCAGGGATATGGTGCAGAGAGGAGCTGTGAAACTCCTGTATATTGCGACGGACGAGCAGATTGCAGATGTGATGACGAAGCCACTAGCCAGGGTGAAGTTCGAGTACTTCAGGGAGAGGCTTGGTGTTCTTCAGATTGATGACACTTAGAGGAAGAAGTGATGTACACATTTGCTGAAGCCATTCCAAGCATGTTGGAAGGAGGATCCTTCACATGGCTGTGGATGTAAGCGCTGGATGATGAGCATCAGGATGATGTTCTAGTTTCTACTTTGTATGATCAGTTGGATCATTTTTATATGTATGTATGCATCATGTTGGATGATGGATATGATCAGTTGGATCATTTATATGTATATGTATGTATGCATCATGTTGGATTTTGGATATGATCAGTTGGATCGTTTATATGTATGTACGCATCATGTTGGATGCTGGATATGATCAGTTGGATCATGTGTATGTATTTTGTATAAGCATCATGTTGGATGCTTGGACCATGTATCTGTATATGTATCAAGTGGATACATTGTATGATCAGGTAGATCATGTATGTTGATATGTATCATGTATTTATATTTGTATCAGGTGGATACACTGTGTGATCAGGTGGATCATGTATGATGATATGTATCAGGTAGATACTTGGTATGCATTAGGTAGATGCATTGTATGATTAGGATGATCATGGATGATGAGCTTCAGGATGTTGCTCCAGATGACATGCAGCAGGATGTTGCAGTGATGATGATCAGGATGATCATGTGTACATCAGGATGATGTATGGTGAGTATCAGGTTGATACTATGTGGCCATGCAACAGGTTGTGCAGATAAGCATGTAATTTGTGCCCTGGGAGATTTGCAGATAGTCTTTTGAGGTTTTGCTTGGGAGGACATATAATTTGTGCCCTGGGAGATTTGCAGATAGTCTTTTGAGGTTTTGCCTATGGCATGTAATTTGTGCCCTGGGATATCTGGCAGATGCTCTTTCGAGGTTTTGTACTATGGCATGTAATTTGTGCCCTAGGAGATCCGATAGGTTAAGCCGTGTGCTCGTAATCAGTCTTGGGATGCTCTTTCGAGGTTTTGCCATGACCACATGTAATTTGTGCCCTAGGAGATCCAATAGGTTGAGCCTTGTGCTCGTAATCAGTCCTGGGATGCTCTTTCGAGGTTTTGTGGTGACCACATGTAATTTGTGCCCTAGGAGATCCGATAGGTTGAGCCTTGTGCTCGTAATCAGTCCTGGGATTCTCTTTTGAGGTTTTGTGGTGGGGTCACATGTAATAAGTCCTGGAGATCTGGACAGGATGAAAAAGGCCTCAAATGCTCGTTAGGGTTCTTGCTAGTCAAGAGACTCTTTTAAGGTTTTGTGACGCACGTAATAAGTCCTGAGGTTTCCACATTATGGCCAGTGATGATGAAGACCTGCAAGTGGTGGGCCTACATCCAGTATGAAAAAGGACTAGCTCTATAGAACTTCCTATGATGAGTAGAGTCAGAGATTGATTGAGATAGCAGCAGCAGTAACGATGACGATGACGATGCATCGATGACGATGATCCCGAGAAGAAGACTTGTCTAGCAGATCTGTGTCGAGAAATATCTTCCTAGTTAAGAGGGAGTGTTGATGTATATGTAACTTCGGAATGTATTTCATCTATGTATTTCATATATATTTATTGTACCCTTATTAGAGACGTGTTATTCCTCTATAAGGAAGTGTCGTCATGTGGATTGACAAGTGTCGCAAGTGTGTGTACTTGCCGATGGGTTATTAGACCACCATGTGTGGGGTAGGCCCTGAAATATATATTATATTGTGGATGTACATAGCTAGACAAGTTGGCCCCATAAGGTCACTGGGCAAACATGTTAGTATAAATAGAGATCAGGAGATCTCTATTTAGATCATTCAGAAAGTCATATCTCTCTCACTCAGAAAGTGGCTCACTAGTGAGGAGGAGGATCATCTGCTTCTAGGAGACTATCTCAAGTGTATTTTGGTTGTACTTTGGTTGAGCCATTGCTCTCTCTATCTCTGAGGAAGTTGTGGGGTTTTTCACCTTAGGGTTTTCCCCACGGAAACTCTGTGTCTCTTGTCTTTCATGCTTTTGATTCTTGTGATGCTTGTCATGCTTATTGTGATTGTTATGCATTGATATACTGTATATGTTATTCTCTCAGTGAAGATCCTAGAGTATTGTGAATTAATCCTCAAAATTTAACACGCACCGCTAGTTATATATAATTTTTTAAAAATTGAATTGGATGGTGCACCTAAATCTTATTAGCGCACCGTTATTCAAACATCACCGAATTTAAAAAATTATAAATTATCTTAAAGATATTTACGGTGTGCCTATGTCACGTCAGCACATCGTACCACCGGTGCCTTGACATGACATAACAACACCGTTAAGTGTGTTTTAACAAGTTTATCAAAGCTATCACTGATGCGCCTATTTCACATAATTGCACCGTTGCTGGTGCGATGACATGACATATGACCACCGTATAAATGATTATGGTTTTATTGTACCAATATCGGTGCGCTATACAATAATAAGCACTAGAATTTCAGTGCCCTTTATTGTACTAAATGCACCGGTGTCTATGATCATTCAGTGTGTTAGTAGGTGTATCAATGGTGTGCTTACGCCACGTCATTGCATCGATATCCGGTGAGCATGAGTGACATAAGCACACCCTTAAACGTTTATTATTATTTTAATAAATGGTGTGGTTATTGGTGCGTGTATTGCACTTAAGGGCACCGGAATGCCAGTGCTCTTAAATGTGTAACGCACCGGTGACCATTTATGGGTTTTATTTTTATTTTTTTCCGTGTAGTGCATTCGAGTCGTTCGGCTCACACCGCTCCCACTGCGCCCTGTAAAATTTTACAGGGCGCACCGTATATCAGTGTGAGCCGAATGTTTCAAACGCACCGTGCAAAATTTTTTAATTTAAAAAAAAAAGGTAAATTTAAGGTTGAATTTTAAAACCTAACCCCTAAAAAATTATTTTGTGAAGTAACAAACATTTTACCTGTTGAACGGTGCGTCAGGGAGGCATATTGGCGATGTATGGTAAATTTGAATTTTTCCAAAATGGTTTGGCAAAATTCAAATGAACCGAACCACCAATAGAATACAACGATGCATCCACGTGGACCACGGATGTCAGGGTGTCCAGGTGGGTGAAGGGCAGCACCAGTGCAGAGGGGCTCGGACACACTAAGTGGGGTAAAAATGAGTTTTCAGCTGCGGTAAAATTTTTTTATTAAACCCTGCACCGGTGCGCTTGACATTAGAGTGCACCGATGCGATCCAAAGTCGAAAGCACCGAAATAAGACAATATTAAAATAATATATATATATATTTAATAAAATAAAAATATATATATATTTAAATCAAATGCTTTTCGGTGCGTTGTGTTTATCCACCCGCGTCAGTGCGTAAATAACATTTAGCGCACTAGGAATGGTTTTCAAATATTTTCACTTATAAAATTATATATATTTTTTATTTTCGATAAATTGTATTGCGGTGTGTTACGGTCTTGTGAATGCCCCGGTGCTTTTAACTAAGGACGCACCGTTGTTAGAATTTTGAGATATATTTTTTAAGAAAATCGATTATAAATCATGTTTGGTGCATTATGTTTTGATGAAATGCACCAGTGTGATTATCGTTAATGAACACACCGTGTTTAGTTTTTACTTTTTAAATAAAATAATATGTGGTGCTTTGGTTTCTACGCAACACACCATGCAGGTGTACGTGATGGAACGCACCGCTATTGTTATTTGGAAATTATTTTGGTTTGATAAAGATGTTTTCGAGTTGCGGTGCAGAAAATTAGGACGCACTAGTGAATCACCAGTGCGCTTAGGTTAGAGATGCACCGGTGCGATTATGTTGAAAGAGCAACAAAATAAAAACCTCCGCTAAAACCTTCGGACACTAGCCTCTGAAATAAAAACCTCCACAAGAAACAAATATTTGGGCTCTTTTGTGAGGAACATACGCTATAACCTTCGCTAAAGGGCCTTTTCCTTGTAGTGAAATAATCCCTCCTACACATACTCTTCTAGGAGTGACTCTCAAGGCTCCATCAAATTTCAATTTAAAGAATGGTTGGCTTGGTGTTAGCCATTTAATTGTCTAATTACATTTTGATCAAGGGTGTAAATTGATCATTAATAATTTTGGACTTCTATTCCCAAGTACTCAATCTTGTGCAAGTCTTGTGATACTCCTTTAAATCTTCTTAAATGAACCTTTCAGATAACATGGTCTACCTAATGTTCCTAAGATCTTGTTTTTAAATGTGATTATGCTTTAAAATGGGTAAAATTTGTGTGTCCCTTGAAATATTATGTTATTTCTCTCTAACCATGTATTCCAAGTCACTATACTTGGGATGATTTCTCACATTATGGCCCATACATTTAATGCAACTTTCCATTTAGGTCACCTACAAAGATAAATTGCTTTACCCTCTTGTGAAGGAATGCCAATTCTCATTCCTTGGAAAATCCATGATCCACAAACTAATTGTTTTAAGGGGCAATCATATGGATAAACAAGATTGCATAGCAATGCATTACCTGTCGAGGTATTGTATTAGATTGCATAGCTTTTTTTCAGCAAGGTCCCATTGCAAGTGTTTGTTTCACGGATTTTTCATCGGCACTTTGCTAATTGGAGTTTCATATAGATTGTGTTGAGGTTTCTGTCAAGCGATAATATCATTTTAAAAATCATGGATGACCAATAATTAAGCTGTCATTCTGATGTATACTGAACACTCTTATGTCCTTGATGTATACCCACAATATTGCTTTTGTCCTTGTTTATATATTAGTTGGATACATACTTCAAGTTAGGCATGTTTTTCTATCCAATCCAACACCAAGGTCATGTCAAGCAACAAAGAAACAAGCAACAAAGCTCCATAGAAATTGATGAAAAGATAGATTCCAAATTGGTTCTTGGGTCATTGTTGTCCAACTAGAACTTGGTGTTAAATTGTTGATGGATTCCAATGAATCAAAATCTGGCATCGACAAGGCATTATTCATTAAGTATTGGAAGAAATAATTTTTTATTTTATCAAAAGTCAAAATGAAATCCCAATTCTTATTAAGTTCCATCTTTGAAATGTGTTTTTTCACTTTCCTTTTGCAACCTTGGCAATGGAGCGACACCCTCAACACTACCATCCAAAAAAAATACAAAAGCAATTTTAAGTAGTCTTAAAATAATAGATACAAAGCCCAAACCTATGTAAAATAGGGTCCATATGTGCTGGTGTGCTAATGTGTGTATGCAATTACTCTATGCATCGTTGTTTTTTTAGTTGTAGAGGAATAAAAAATCCGGATTGTTTGCATTATTTTTTTTGGGAGAAGCAAGATCGAAACTCCTAGGTGGTGGCTTTGGGGATTTCATAGGTAAGAGTGGCTACAAATGATATGAGAATTGAATTTGGACTAGTTGTGCTAAATTACCATTTTTCTACAACTAGACTAGAGCCCAACCAAAAGATTCAATGGATAGTTACAGACTGATATAACCATGAAAGAAGAGTTAATACCACTAGATAAATCGACTAAGAGTTGTAGATCATAATATTAATGCCATAAATGGTATTACTGTAGCTTCTATCATTTTCCCTTTAAAATAGATTATGTATGTTGAGAATGGATTTCAAACATTGGGTAGAAAAGGTTTATTCTCATCACCAAATCCTTGTTGAGCACCCACTTTTCAATGTGCCCAAGATGATGTCTAACCCAATAAAAATACAAAGTCTACTTAGTTTTTATGTCTTCTATTGTTGAAGGGAAAAATCCATCAATTATAATGGGTTTTTCACAACAATTTGAATACATGAAAGATTATTAGAAACATATTGTTAGAAAATCAAGCAATACTGAGAGGGGGGGTGAATTCAATTTAGATATTTCTTCAATTTTTATCACTTTTAAGAAAAAATCAACAATAGAAACAGAACACGAAATTTTATCATGGAAACCCAATTGGGAAAACCACAAACACTTTCTATTACTACAAAATTATATTTACAAGTATTTGCAAGCACCAACTTGTCGAATGCTACAACACCCAATATTTTCAGCTACAACTAAAGGATGCAACGACACCGAATATTTTCAGCTACAACTGAAGGATGCAATGACACCTTGTTTACCAACAACAACAGGAAGGAAGCTACGACTTCCTACAGGATTTTGTAGCCTATCCTTGCGCCTCCCAACCACCCTTTAAATGATTATGTGTTCTATGTTTTCTGTACACCTTTTGATTTGCTATTTGAATGTATAGAGACACACTATTTGAAGGATTAAAGCCTTGTTTATAAACCCTCAATTGTGCCTCTTCACCTAATAGTCACAATTCTTCATTGCAACCCTTCACAAATAAAACTAATTTGAAATTACCTTTCTATTTTATCCTGCGAGTTTAACAACGTGATTATGAAACTCTTCGACTCCGACTTTCTTATTCATTGATTTACAATATGTCGATATTCATCGTCGATTCTGATTCCGCTGTTCTAATTCCAACTGGTCGATTCCAATGATGGGAGTCAGAACCTCAAAAATACACTCTTAATTCAGCATCTCCAAATCCGTCATTTCGAATCCGAATTGCCGATTTCGATGTCGAAATCGACTCCGACTTTCCGATTCTGATGTCAAACTCTGACTCCAACTTTATGGCTACTATTCTGACTCGTTACTCCAGTTTTGACTGAAAATTCTAATTCTGAATCCAACTTGCCGACTACATCTCTGACTCCGACTCGACTGACAATGGTCGACAAGAGGTCGACTATTTATTTAATTTACAAGGGCTCGACCACTCGACCATTATATAATAGGTCGACTCTTGACTTAATTTACAAGGACTTGACCATAATACAAGAGGTTGCCACCGACTAACTTTGTATGACTATTGACCACCTTTTTTTTCAACATTTTCGAGTAGTTTTTAAGAGCCAACCAAAATTAAGCATCGACTAAATATGGCATCGACCATTTACACTGAACTGCTATACTTTTCCTTTGTCATTAGTAAACTTCTTTGACATCAATGACAATTATACTCAACATTCTCCCCCTTTGTCATTGATGACGACAACTCTTCAAATTTCTCCCCCTTTGACATTAATGACAAAGGATCTCAAAACTCCCCTTGTCAACTATATCCATATTTTTTGTGATAGGGTACAATCTTCAATTTATACTAAGGAAGAGGGATGACCCCTAGCTTCTACCTGAGATAGGAAAAAGACCTCCAGTTAGTGGCTTAGTAAAGATGTCTGCAATATGTTCCTTTGTATCAACATACTCCAACTTGACAACATTTTGTGACACGTGTTCTCTTAGAAAGTGATATTTTATTGGAATGTGTTTGGTCTTGGAGTGCAAAAACTGGATTCTTGGCTATGTTTATAGCACTCGTGTTGTCACAGTGTATCACAATTGGGTCCTCATATTTCACAAGTAGATATTCTAATGTTTGTTTCATCCAGATGACTTGAGTACAACATGATGCAGCAACAATATACTCAGCTTCTGTTGTAGAAAGTGAAATGGAGGACTGCTTTTTACTTGGCCATGATACCAAGCAATCTCCCAAGTAAAATGTTGCTCCACTGCTGCTCTTTCTATCATCAATACTTCCTACCCAATATGCATCAATAAATGCCTTTAGAGTGAATTCATTTCCTTTTGGATACCACAAACCATACTCCATAGTTCCTTTCAGATATCTAAGGATTCTTTTTACTGCTACCACATTTGTTTCTTTGGGGGATGATTGGAATCTAGTGCCCAAGCCTATACACTGCATCACATCTGGTCTTGTAGTTTTTACATATAGAAAACTTTCAAGCATTGACCTATACATGGTATGATCTACTTCCAAAGAATCATCATCCTTGATTAATTTACAACCAGTGACCATAGGAGTACTAACAGTTTTTTAGTCTTCCATTTTAAACTTTTTTAGCATATCTTTGATATACTTGGTTTGCGATATAAAGATCCCTTTTTCTGATTGAGAGAGTTGTAAACCAAGGAAGAATTTCAGTTCTCCCAACATTGACATTTCAAACTCCTTCTTCATTTCTGAAGCAAACTTTACACTTATAATCTATAGATCACTTTCAAATATGATATCATCTACGTAGACAACAACAATGATCATGTTTTTGTTTTCAAACTTTATGCAAAGATTATTGTCAGTGGCCCCTCTTCTATAACCTTGTTGCTTCAAGTACTTGTCCAGTCTTGAGAACCATGCTCTTGGAGCTTGTTTGACGCCACAGAGTGCCCTTTTTAGGTTGCAAACATAATCTGTATTTTCTGATAAGATAAAACCTTCAGGTTGTTCAACATAGATTTCCTCTTCAAGTTATCCGTTAAGGAATGCATATTTTACATCCATTTGGTATACTTTGAAGTTTTTGTAGCATGCAAATGCTAAAACATTCTAATGGCTTCAAGTCTTGCCACAGGTGCAAAAGTTTCTTCAAAGTCAATACCTTCTATTTGAGCATATCCCTTGCATACTAGTTTGGCTTTGTTTCTTATGACTTGACCATCCTCATTAAACTTGTGCTTGAAAATCCATTTGGTCCCAATAACATTCACGCTTTCCAGTCTTGGGACAACTTCCAAAGTTTGGTTTTTCTCTATTTGTTCCAACTCATCATTCATGGCGTTGATCCAATCATTATTTTTGCTAGCTTATGCAAATGTTTTGGATCAACTAACGAGATTAATGCTTGTGCTTGAAACATCAATCTTCTTCTTGTACTGACTCCTGCATCCTTGTCACCTATGATTAGAGTTTCATGATGATTCTTTTGAATTCTTCTAGATGGAGTCTTTGTATTAGATCTAGGAGAGTCTTCGTCTTCAATTTCATGTGATTCTTCTTTTTCTTCATTTTCTTGTTCTAAAGCCTCCTGCTTTTGAGAATCTTGATCTTTGTCTTCACCATCAGTTTCTTCATCATCCTCATTTTCTTGAATTTTAATTTTTCTTGGTTTAGTGTCATCAACAATTACACTTGCACTTTCTATGATCGTGTGTGACCTTAGATTGTAACATATGTATGCCTTTTGGTGGATGAATATCCAAGAAATATGCCCTCATCTATCTTGGAGTTAAATTTTCCAAGATCATCATCATCTCTCTTTATATAGCACTTACTTCCAAAGACTCTAAAGTACTTGACTGATGTTGGTCTGCCAAAACATAGCTCGTAAGGAGTTTTATCATTATTTACTCTGAGTTGTCATGTGTTTTGTATATAAACAACTGTATATATTGCTTCCTCCAATAACTATATGGAAATTTAGTTTCATTAAGCATGGTTTTGGCTGCTTCTTGGACTGTCATGTTCTTTCTCTCAATAACTCCATTTTGCTAAGACGTTTTTTGGGCTGAAAACTGCCTTTTGATTCCATGAGTTTTGCAAAACTCATTGAATTCATTTGCGATAACTCACCACCATTTTCTAACCTTAAACATTTAATTTTGAGATTTGTTTCATTCTCAACTAGTGCTTTAAAAGCTTTAAACTTCACAAATGCTTCTGATTTTTCCTTGAGGAATGTTACCCAAGTCATCCTTGTATGATCATCAATGAATAGCATGAAGTAACGCTCACCTTGCATGCTTTTAGTCCTTGTGGGTCCACAGAGATCAGTGTGAATTATTTCCAATGGCTGTGATGTTGTATGCTCTTTGATCTTGAAGCTTGCTTTTGTTTGTTTCCCATGAAGACAATGTATACAAACATAGTTTGGAGGTTTTATGATCTTTGGAAAGTTTCTTACGGCTCCCTTCATACTTAATTTTACAAGATTTTCAAAGTTCAAGTGCCCCATCCTTCTATTCCACAACATACTTTCATCAGTCTGACTCATGTAACATTGTTCTTCTAGGATGTATACATTGCTTGGAGTTCTCATAACAGTCCTAATAAGTTTTCCTGAATTTTTCCTTCTGATTTCAAATTTCTTGGAGTCAAATATGCAAATGTGCCCTTGATCACAAGTTTGACTCAAACTTAGGAGATTAGGTTTTAAGTTTTCTACTAGCAAAACATATTTTGCTTTAACCTTATTTCTAAGAGCCATTGTACCCTTCCCAATTATTTTAGTAGATAAATTATCTTCAAAAGTGACTTTTCCTTTTTTATCTCGTTTTACACTTATGAACTTGCTTGGGTTTCATGTCATGTGCTTTGAACATCCACTATCCACATGCCATAGATTTTGCTTTTATGTGGCACATAGAGCTATCGAACATTTTTCTTTCACATCTTCTATATTTTTCCAAGCCTTTCTTTGCTCCTTGTCTTTAGTTGTGGCTCCTTTTTCAATAGGAATCACTGGTTTACATTTTCTAGCTATATGCCCATAGTTACCACATATGTAACATTCGATGTCATACCTCTGTAAGGGTGCAAAAGAATTCTGACTTCTACCTTTTGGAAGATCACTAGAATTGTATTTGTAGGGATATTTTTTATTATGTTTTCGGTACATCTTACAATCAAATGCTTTATGCCCAAAATTGTTACAGACATAACAATTACCCAAAAAGAGTTGCATATTTATGCTTGTCATTGGTCTTCTTAGCATTTTTCCTGTCCTACTTTCGTTTTGAAAAGAAGCAAATTTTTAACTATCTTCCTTTTCAACTGGGTCTTTGTGTACAACAACATAACTCCTTTTATTTCCATCTTGTATTGTGGAAGAGGTCTGTATTGACTTTATTCCTTTGTCATAACCTAATCTTGTTTTATTACTGGATGATCTTTGGCAACTTAGGATGTCATCTAGAGTTTTTGAGCTGCTCTTAAACTTTGATTGAAAGGATTCTTCATCAATATTCTTTCTAAGCAATACCATTTCAACTTCAAACTTCTCTAATTCTTGCTCTCTTTTCTTGAGCTGTTGTTCTAGACTGTTTTCAACCCTTTTAGCTTCTTGAAGCTGATTTTTTAAATCTGCAATGATTCTTTCTGTATCATTGTTTTTCTCTTCAACCTCTGTCACTTTGTTTTAAATTGTTTGTACATCCTTTTATACTTCCTTAATTCTTCAAGAGCACTTATGAGCTCTTCTTCAGGGTTTTCGCTCTCTATTCCCATGAATAGAACTTTTGCTTCTTCATCTTCACTAGACTCATCTGAGCAGCTATCATCCATGGCGTAAAAGGTCTTTTTTTTCTTCTTCTTCTTGTGACTCCTTTTTTTCTTCTTGAAGTCTTCAGGGCACTCATCATTGTCTTATTGTTTGGGATAAGGGAATTTGGAAGAAAAGTGACCAATTCCCCCACAGTTGAAACATTTTAAGGGCAATTTCCCTTTGTACTTACCAATACCCTTCTTAAGATTTTTAACAAGAAGTGCTTCTTCATCATCAGAGTCTTCTAATTGAATCTTAGTTTTATATTTCTTAGCTACTTTTTATGCATTAAAAGTTGCTTCCTTCTTTTGAGAAATATCTTGTCCAATCCTCATTTCATAAGCTATGAGGATCCCATATAGTTCATCCATGGTGAGCTTGTCAAGATTTTATCTATCTTCTAGGGTGGAAATCTTAGGATTGTAAATCATTGGAAGTGATCTTAGTACTTTTTAAACTATTTCTATTTCTTCCAATTCTGCTCCTAGCCCTTGAATTACATTAACAATTTCATCTATTCTCTCAAAGTATTCTGAAATGTTCTCTTCTTCCTTCATTTTTAGACTTTCAAATTGAGCTTTAAAAGTATGAAGTTTGGAACTTTTTACCTTGGTGTCTCCTTCATAGATGGTATGCAATTTGTCCCAGATCTCCTTCGTTGTTTTGCAATGCATCACCTTGGCAAAGACTGTTCTGGCTAATCCAACCAAAATTTCATTAACAGCTTTTGCATTGTATCCAAATTGTTTTATTCCTTCAAGATCTGTGGGAGGAGATTTTGGATATATATACCTCGATTCTATAGATAACCAAACTTCTATTCCAATAGACATTATATGACTTCTCATCCTAACACTTCAAAATGCATAATCCTCACCATTGAATAGTGGAACCTTGGAGGACATTTTTCCTTGTTGATCCATAGTGATAAAATATCTCTCTTCAAGCGGTTAGAATTTAGTGAAGATACCAGCTCTGATACCAATTGTTGGGAAATCAAGTAATACTGAGAGGGGGGTGAATCAGTATTTAGATATTTCTTCAATTTTTATCACTTTTAAGATAAAATCAACAATAGAAACATAACACATAATTTTATCATGGAAAACCAATTGGGAAAACCACAAACACTTTTTATTATTGCAAAATTATATTTACAAGTATTTGTAAGCACCAACTTGCTAGATGTTACAACACCCAATATTTTCAGCTACAACTGAAGGATGCAACGACACCCAAGATTTTCAGCTACAACTGAAGGATTCAACGACATCTTGTTTACCAGCAACAACTAGAAGGAAGCTACGACTCCCTACATGATTTTGCAGCCTGTCCTTGCACCTCCCAACGACCCTTTAAATGATTATGCATTCTATGTTTTATGTACACCTTCTGATTTTCTATTTGAATGTATAGAGACACACTATTTGAAGGATTAAAGCCTTGTTTATATACCCTCAATCGTGCCTCTTCACCTAATATTCACAATTCTTCATCGTGACCCTTCACAAATAAAACTAATTTGAAATTACCTTTTTGTTTTATCTCACGAGTTTAACAATGTGAAAATGAAACTCATCAACTCCGCAATCCCGATTCTGACATGTCGACTCCGACTTTCTTATTCGTTGATTTACAATATGGTGATATTCACTGTCAATTCTGACTTCGTCATTCTGATTCCGACTGGTCGATTCTGATGAAGGGAGTTAGAACCTCAAAAATACACTCTTAATTCAGCGTCTACGAACTCCGCCATTTCAACTTCGACTTGTCGATTCCGATTTCAAACTTGACTCCATCATTTCGACTCCAACTTGCCTATTCTGATGTTGAACTCCGACTCCAGCTTTCCTACTGCGATTCCGACTCATGACTCCGGTTCTGACTAACAATTCTAATTCCGACTCCAACTTGCCGACTACATATCTGACTCTGACTCGACTGACAATGGTCAACAAGAGTTCAACTATTTATTTAATTTACAAGGGCTTGACCACTCGACCATTATATAAGAGGTTGGCATCGATCAACAACAGGTCGACTCTTGACTTAATTTACAAGGACTCAACAATAATACAAGAGGTCGCCACCGACTAACTTTGTATGACTATTGACTACCTTTTTGTTTCAACATTTTCGCCTCGTTTTTAAGAGCCAACTAGAATTAAGCATTGACTAAATATGGCATCGACCATTTACACCGAATTGCTATACTTTTCATTTGTCATTAGTGAACTTCTTTGACATCAATGACAATTATACTCAACACAGATCAACTATTTTAGTTTCAAAAATATATATTGACATATGCTATATTAACTCGCCTTATCGAGCTAAGATATACTAGAACACAATTCCTCAATGCAAGTAGATATTTGGATTCAATTATCAAAATTCATATATTAGAAAATTCATAGGACTTGCTTCTCGTTTTCCGATACATCCATGGGACTTGCTTCTCGTTTTTTGATTACATTCAAAGGGAAATGTTTTGCATTGTTTACAATTGGAATAGCATGCACCATATACACGAGGTTCTTCTTTTATAATTTGGCATTCCCCTACTTTTCTCCCAACTATCGTTGCTTGGAACGATTCCTCATCCTTGTTCAATTGAATTTGTAATGAATGCCAATTCACCAGAATCAGATGGAAAAATCTTCAAATATACCTTGCAAAATCGTAGAAATATATGGATTAGATAGATCTAAAACCCTCTAATACTATTTTTCAGTATTTGCAAGAACCAATATCATCTCACAATTGGCAATGGCGAAGGAGTAGATGAAATCATGTAACTTTCCAATTCCATTGACATTAACCTTATATTAGTGAATTATCAATAGGGTTGTGAATGCCCATTACTAATATTATATAAGAAATGCAATGATTCAAATCTCATCAACCTCATTTTATCAACAAAACAAACAGTAGTGACCACAAGTGCAAAATGCTCCCTACGTCATCACTTGACATTAGAATCTCCATAATTGTAGGATTTACCCAATTTGGAAAACCTAATCAATCGAACATCATCGACTGAAACGACCACAATCATAAATTTGTGGGTACTATGTCTTCTGCTCCGATGACATAAATGCTCCATGCCTCTTTCTCTCATCTTGCATATGGTTACTATTAAGCCGCATAGAAAACCTGTGTATTATGGTATGGTTTAAACTATTTGGAGTTGTGTAAAAGCCAATTCAAGCACATTGTTAATGGGTGTCGGCATAAACTAATACCCTTTATTTATGAGCGTTTTTTATTTTTTTATTTTTTGGACATTTATATTATTGTAAATCTTAAATTGTAAACCTACATATGGAAGATGTAATTTCATCGATTCTTAAATCCAATAATAAATGTCTCATAAGTTACAGATCTCTGAATTGTTGAATATATGTCAAGATGGAAGGTTCTAGTTAACATTTGAATAATAAATATTGCAGATTTGTGAATTATTGGATCTAGGTCGAAGTAGAAGGCTTTTCTTAACATTTAGATAACAAGATGGCAGGCCATACTCAAGATGGCAGGCCATACTCAACATTCAAATTGCAAATCAATGATAGGAAATCTATCCAAATACGAGTAAAAACTTCATGTAACTATTATAAATTTCATGTAAATGTTTAAAACATGTGATAAAATTGTTCAAATTCTTATTTTTTTATAGTAGATGTGTTTACACTAGAACTCCCAATCCCTAGTATCTATCTATAATCTAAAAAATTATAATTCTCTATTATTTATTAATTGTAGTTTCATGAAATTATTTTGAAAATCTTATAAAACTAGTCATTTACAGCTACAACTAATTATAAGATGATAACTCAATAAAGATGGAAATTTTCCATTAAAAATCAAAGCAAATAGAACTCCACATTAGCCCAGGCCAAACATTGATATATAGTATGCCTTTAAACTATTTGAAGCCAAATTTATGCATTTAAAGTGTTTGAGGTCAAATTTAAAACCCATTTCAAAGACTTCAAGCGTTTTCTATTTGGAGTCAAATAATGAATTTGGTGGGGTAGGAGGACATGGAAATCTGCGATTCTACTGAAGCATCGCTGCACATAGCTTTGGAATAAATGCCAACATAATTTATATTGATAGTACATGTCTGCATGTATGTAGTTTTTAAATTTAAAGTGAGAAAAATAAATTGGTTTTTAATTGCATTGGTTTCTTGAATCTCGAGGAGAGTCTGATTGTCTGTTACCGGCTAACCTCATTTCTTCCCTGTCTCTCTCTCATGTGGTGTCAAGCCATTTGTCATCTTTATCTTCCCATCCTCTATCGTTACATCATACTTTCTGTGAAGGCGACTTTGTTTATTTGTTTATTGGTTGTTTACAAGATGGTTTCTACTGCCATATCCAGGTGACCTTGTGTGCATATCATGAATTAACGCTACCAAACGAATGAATAAATTTTGAATTCCACCCTGACTGCACAGGAAATCAACCGGAGACCAGATAAATTGATCGCACTCCTTGTTTACAATTGGCATAGCATGGAAAGCACCGACATACATTATAAGAAAAACAATTTGCTGCAACATGAAATAGGGGTGTTACCAAAGCAAAGTGAAGAAAAAATAATGTAGAGAAGCCCAAGGATGCAAACATTATATTGCAATTGGAAAGCATTCGATGCATGGCAACGAAGTCCCAACGCACAACATAGGGTAGACACCGTAGCATAATTGGAGCAGAGGTTAGACGTGGCTACTTGACACAAGCATTCTCAATGCACCGAAAGCCTTTCATTTACCATATCTATTAGTCCTAAAGTTTGCACTAGATTGAAATAGAACAAAGTTTAGGCGCCTCAGTTATTGCATAGGTTTTCTTGGTTGGTGGATCAAGAAGGTAGGAAAAGAATATTGAATAGAAATTAGAATACACACATATAAATAAGTGATCAAGACTATTGGGCATGGAGTCATCTGTTAATGTTGTTAATGTTCTATGGATCACAAGCAATTGATCTAAATATCAGACAAGATGGTCATCATTATAATGAAAGATGGAAGAACAGGAAAACACAAATGAATCACAGAAAGACCTACACTATATCAACTTTGCACATTCATGAGATAGAATATCCACTAAACAAAAATGCTTTATGGAAAATGAATAATGATACTTGAACATATCACACAAATTATAGGCAGATACAATGAAGCTTCACTGCATAAGAACCTATTATTCATGTACAACTATTGATGTTCAACAACTATAATTTGTTCAAATAAGAGAGTAAAAAGTGAGATGAGAAACAAAGAATATCACTGGCTGATAATCAAGCTCTCAAGAATCTCTGCTCATAGGAAATTACAAAGACAAATTTCCTTCAAGCTTATAATGATGCACACAGTTCTATCAAAATTCTCCCTTCCTTCCTACCAAAAGGAATGCCCCCACCTTTGAGTCTTCGATCCTGCCTTTTATAATTTTCATCTACTGAACTGATGTCTGGAATTGTGGATCTACTGCTTAATTGTTGCCTTCAAATATGGATCTACTTTGATTGATTGTTGTTTTTTCCCTCATTAAATGTAGGACCGATTTTAAAGATAAGGATGTTTGGAGAAGATTCAACACCTATTGCATTAACTGGCTTAGATGATCAAGGAGGAGGATAGATCTAATCTCCAAGTCATTTGATTGATTGTTGTTTTTTCCCTCATTAAATAGAGGACCGATTTTAAAGATAAGGATGTTTGGAGAAGATTCAACACCTATTGCATTAACTGGCTTAGATGATCAAGGAGGAGGATAGATATAATCTCCAAGTCAAATTGATGAGGTGTATGCTCCATTGACTGGGAATTTTTTAACGAAACCGAAATTTGCGAAATCTAGAAAAATCCATTTTAAAAATCCACCTGCAACTCCTTAACCGTTGCTTATTTCATGAAACTATTTTGGTTGAACCTAATTGGGACCACTCTGGAAAAAACTCATGTTTTAGATTTTTGAAATTCTTCCTCATTTGGTTAGAAAATGCCCTGGAATTTGACCTCTAAACAGTCACGTATAGAACTTCTGGCAGTGTATTTGGATTGTTTTGTAAGAGGGCCGCTATTCGAAGTTCTGAAGTAACTTCCGGTAGCGCCAACAATTATCTTCAAAGTGATCACCTGCTACAGGGATAAATTTCTCCCAAAACTTGCAATGCTTCATTAGATTATCTCTTGATAACCTTTTTTTGCATCTGCTACTAGAAGTTCTCGTAGCTAATGTCATGAGACTATAACCCTTTTGGTTACCCTTCACCTGAATTTTTAATTTTCAGGAGTGCTTTTGATACATATAACAAAAGTTTCACTACTGGAAATTCTGATTTTTCATAGCGAGCTCTTTAAGAAGATCAACAGTCTTGCTACCTGAATTTTTGACTTCCTATAGCAACAAAATTCATTTGAAAGACAACTTGCAACCTGAAAATGGATAATTCCCGCATACAAACAATGGTTCTTGATGTGATTATGAAACTTGTAATATACTATGTATGTTAATTGCTTATTGAATAAAGAAAATTCAAGGAAAAATAAGACTGACTCAATAATGAATACAATATACGTGGATTTCATAAAATTTGAAGGTTGAAGCTAGAAGAAAAGTTATCAAAATTGTATAGGTCTGGGATAGTGGAAAAATGAGGATAACAATTTTAGGTGCTAACATAGGCTCCAACTAGGGATGGTACCCTCCCTGCACGGTAACAAATAACCATAGATCATGTGCCTTTTTAATTATTGTAACCTACAACCTGTTCTGATCCTAGCCTTGCTCATCAAGCAATCCACACATTGTAAACCAAACCATGAACTGGAGTAAGAAACTGTTATGTATGCTGAAGCAAACTACTTTGCTCCAGTACTTCTCCATTATTCTACTGTAAACCAAATGCTCGAAAAAGCAAGCTTATTTATGTATGTACACCTAAGTTAATCAATTGTCTCCTTCTACTCATGTGAAATCACATTTCCAATGGAACCATTCAAGCAACTGATTAATTGACTAAACTTCTTGAATGTACTTTGGAAAAATAAAAAATTGAAGAGAAATATGCAACTCGTCATAAAATTGAACACCATACTCATAGTGAAACAATGGTGGTGAATTTGTACTGATAAAATCCTCCAAATTGACTACTACAGGATCTCGGAAAAAATGTAAACCATATTCTGATTTTTATGAGCAATACATTCTTTCATCTAGTTTTCTTGGCTGAAGTGGTCCTGCATATTCTTTGTTTCATTGCTGAAAGCACACTGTTTCAGCTGTAATGTAACTCTTGATTCATGGTCAAAATCAGAAAATTCTCCACTCTTAATAACAAAATGCAACAATGTTTCCTTTTGCACATCAAACATGGAATCTACTTCTCTGTCGTCTAGAGAATTTGTTTCATAGTTGTCATAAAGAGATTCATCGTTGTAGATTTCCATGTGTACTGATATAGAAATATGCTCCTCATCACCATATTCATCATAAATTGGCTTGTTGTTGTAAATGTCTGTAAAGAATGATGAAGAAATTTGCATACCTTTTTTATCAACAGCTTGGTCTTCAAATTGTTATGGGGCATTAGTTGCTTCAGCAAAAATAGATGGCAACTTTATATCTTTACGAGAATGGTTTTGACCCATTTCCTCTTCAAACTGTTTAGGAAGTAATTGTACTACATCAAAATCTGTTTCAATATACAAATCATCATACAAATTCATTTGAGCTCCAACAAAGCTTTGAATGTCTTTATCAGTATTTTTTTTAACAGAGTCGGTTAAATTTATATTATAAAAGAGGTTGTTGGGTATCCCCAAACAACAGAGTTACAGTGGATGCCCAAAGGCCAAGTTTCTGAACTGAGAATACTATCTGTTCTATTATGCCTACTAGACTTAGGAACTACACTACTTAGCCTTATTACATACATATCAGAGACAAAAAATGACCCTTTCCTCAGGATCTTGCATTACTGACTAGGTCTAGAGTTCAGAAATATTATTTCGTAATCCTGCCTTCTTGATTATTCCAAACAAAACAATCTAACACACTTAAACTGACTAGCTAGTTTTTTAAACATGAAAACTAAAAATGGAATCTGAGTTCCTCTGGTCGACGTGCTTCTGCCTCAAACTTGGGATGAATCTTTTCGAATGGGATGATCCTGGAGGTGCCTAGGTGCCTTCATGATGCGGGTTTCCCTTGATGAAATTGTCCGAGTCGAAATTCTGCAGGAAGCCCACTTGCTTTTCCAGTTCCTTGACTTTCTTCTCCAAATTGTGATTTGTAGACCTCTCCATGTCCAGTTCCATAGACCAATTATGCTCTCGTTGTTGCGCTTCCTCTTTATCCTAACCTCGCATGTCTTCAATCTCCTCCAACCGGTTCTCCAGCGCGCTCGGGTTCTTGTCGAATTCCTTACTTATCCTTCTCAATTTCTTGCTCATTGCATAATTTTCCTATTCTGAGTTCCTAAAGTGATTTCATATGCAAGAACCTCTGCATTGATGGTCCTCGTTATGCGCCATGACATTCCAAAATCTCCTTTTGCAAAGTTTCAATTCGAATGCAGTTTGCTGAGAAAACAATGTTGACGGGCAAGTCAAATATCTCAACCCATCGCATTAATCTCCACCAATTTCTATGATGCTTCATGATTGTGTTTGGAGTTTGCTTGTGCGCTTGCATTATCTCCCACTTCAAACTTTGAGCGGAGGACAATGTGTTCATATCGAGCATAAATATTTCCCTCCTACCAGAGATAACATTAAATATTAACACATAAGTCTGCATTAAATTCCTGCTAATTTGGGTGACGCCATGCGAACGATGGCCATTCCGCCTGTCTTGGATCGTTGAATGAGAGAGTTATGGGATCGAGACCCACTCCATGGGTCGGTTAATTATCTTTAAACCTTGCCCAGGTAGACCGACGGCCTAGTTGGATACCCCATCAGCCTCTTCAATCTTCATTCAAATTGTGGAGGATATGCCACCATTGTAGCTGATTATAATTCTATGATTCTTGCTTAATGCGATCTAAGTGCCTTTGGAGAGATAAATTATTGGGCTGATTTTTTTAGGTAAAGCAACTTATGATTGTTACCAAGTCTCCAAGAATAGAGAGGGAGGAGATACCTTCTTTTCTAGCAAGCATGCATCCTTGCTAGAGGGCATAACCTCCTGCTTTTGTATTTGTTTTTCTGCCTAAACCTCAAGCATATCTCAGAACCTCCTGTCCCTTGGGGGCGAGGATCACCCCGCCCCCCTGCATCTGCCTCCCTTGGATTGCCTTTTGAGGCTCCATCAAAGAATAGGCAATGATGTCCCAGATCCTTTTTCCAACTATCCATCTCCTCTCTTTTTTAATTTTGAGTTTCCAACTTAGAAGAGGAAGAGGATTTTTTGAGAGACTGGTTGGGAGAATGGAGATATCTTCTGGAGATACCTTCCATCCAGGCCACTTGTACCTATGAGAGGGATGAGTCCTTATGCATGATAGAGAGTGTTGCATTCTCTCTTAGTTGACACTTAATTTTGAACAAAATTTGGAGGGAAGTGGAGGGGGGATTTTGGAATATCAGTTTGTTTCTTGCCAATCACAAATTCCATAAGATAAATTTGGGAAGAGGTAACCATATGTGAGAGGGGAAAGGTTTCCTTCTAATTTTTTTGGAGGCGTCTTTTGACCATTTTAGGAAGAGTCCTTTGATGGAAGGGGGGAATCCATCTTGGTATCTCAAATTGTTCATTACAATCCTCTAGACCTCCTTCGCGAAGCCACATTGAAGGAAGAGGTGATCTAATGTTTCTTCTGCAGAGCTGCACATTAGGCATCTAGAGGGGCCATAAATGCCACGTTTTTGCAAATTTTCTCCTATTAGAGCTTTCCCATGTGCTACAATCCATCCAAATAAACTTATCTTCGGAGTACCCATCAAGTTCCAAATGGAATTCCAAATTTTAGATTTGGGAGGAGTAGCATTAACAGAACTCACCAGGGACCTATAATCTTGCAAGACAGATTATTTACCTAGTGCTCCCCATCCTTTGGAGTCTTTATGTCTTATGTTAATTGGTGTTGCACCGGATAGAAGGGACAAAAGGATATTGAATTTTTCTTGATGGGGAGGAGGGGTATTCAGATCTTTCCAACCAATCCAATTGTCATTGATACGATCCTAGTTGCTGAGGTCTCGAAGAGTTTTGAAGCCAATTGATTCAAGCCACTCTTTTAATTCTAACAGCTCCATATGAGTGGAGAGGAGCTCTTGATTCATGATCCTATCACTCCAAAGCTTTATTTTTTCCCATTTCCAGGAATCCAATCTAGATCCTTCTCAAAGAAGGTTCAGGCCTTCCTACAGAGTTTCCAAATATGGGTGCAGGGGATATCTCTTAGTTGCTTGTATAGACATCTAAGACTTCCTCCTTTCAAGTATTTTGCATGTAAATCTTGGTGAACACATCCCTTCTGATTGGAAAGAATATTCCATAGGATTTTTGCACTCATTTCCAGGTTGTTGAAGGCGAGATCTCTTATATTTAGGCCTCCAACATTTATTAGGTATGTGAGAGTTTTTTAATTGACCAAATGGAATTTATTCTCATTTTTCTTTCCACCATTCCAAAGACACCTTCTCATAAGTTTCGAGAGTTGCTCGAGAACCCACTTTGGTGCCAATAAACAATCGATTGGAATCGAGGCATTTCCAACATGACTAATTTTATTAAAATGACTTTACCAGCTGTATTTAACCAGATCAAACCCCAATTTAAGAGTTTTTTAATTTAATTTTTCAATAATTGCTAACCAAGCGGATTTCAATTGGGAAGAAAAGACTATGGGAAGGCCTAAATACTTGAATTCTTGCCACGTAGCTAAGGCCACGATGCCCTATTTTCTAGCTATTTGCGCATGTTCCAATTGAGTCATGTTCCAAGTGTATATCCTGCTCTTTGATTTGTTTATTCCCCCCCCCCCCCTGGGGCCTTGCATAATTTTGATAGGGATCCTTCAAATCTTTGGCTCATTAACAGAGAGACCCCATTTAGAAGAAGAGTGTCATTCGCAAAATGAGAGTGATTGAAGTCTTTTATTCCAAGGGAAATTTTTAATCTAGGGATGTTCCCATTTCTGCGCTCATTATCCACGGATCTTCTTAGAACATCAACCACAAGGATATAAAGGGATTGCGAATGGGGCAACCTTTCCTTAGACCTATTCTTAACTGGAAGAACTATGTTGGTCTGCCATTAACAAGAGGAGCAATCCAAGGATAGTTTATGCAAGCCTTCACCCAGGAAATAAAACTATCTTCAAACCTGAACCTCTTCATTACCTTAAAGGGAAAATCATGATCAACTCTGTCGAAGGCATTGACCATATCCAATTTTATGACCATTCCTTTTTCTTTCCTTTACCTACTTGAATGAATTGATTCTTGGACAAGGATGACATTGTCTATTAGTTGTATTTTCTCTACAAAGCCACCTTGGTTTTATGAAATGATGAGAGCCATGATCTTGCGCATCCTGTTAGACAGAATCTTGGTGATGATTTTGTAAGAAACGTTACAGAGAGAGATTGGTATGTATCTTGAGAAGGAGGTTGGGGCATAGTCTTTTGGGATGAGGGAGAGGAATGAGGAGTTAACCCCGCCCCCAAGATTGGGATTGTATTTGGACCTTCTAATCATTCTATATAGATCCCTCTTGATGATGGACCAGTAGGAATTGTAGAAATGCATAGTGAAGCCATCAGGGCCGAGGGCTTTATCTGTTTCGCTTCTTGAATGAATTGAGCTATTTATTGTTCTTCAATATCTTTCGTAGATCTGCACTCATATCATGAATGATCAATTTATGGATGTGTGAGAGCAGTTATTCCTCTGCTTCGTCTGGGGGAGCTTCTTCTCTTGTGTATAACCTTTTGAAGAAATGGTGCGCTTCTTCTTTAATAAGATTGAAATCTCTAATATTTTATCCTTCCCCATTGGCGATGGCTTCAACTTTGTTTTTTTGTTTTCTGACTTGATTTTGATTGTGGAAGAAGGAGGTGTTCCAATCTCCTCCTTTGAGCCAGATGCATCTAGATTTCAATCTCCAATATTCTTCTTCATCTCTGTAGGATTTATTAACTTCTTCCTGTAGTGTTTTTTCCTTAATTATCTCTTCTTGTATGATTTAAATGATTTCCATTCTTTCTTGATGTTGGGAAATTTGTTGTTGCTTATGTTGCCTTAATTGAGAGAGATTTGATCCACTTTGCTTGGACCAGGATTTTAGAGATTTTTTGTCCTTCTTATTTTTTCTTCCCGAACATAGGAAGGGGAGCCGAAAACTAGTTGTTCCCAGGCAGCTTTAACTGTTTCTTGGAAACCTTGCTTTGAGATCCAGAGGGGGATGAATATGAAGGGAATATGACCCAATTTTTTGTTCAATTCCATCAAAAGGGCGATATGTTTATGATATGATCCTCAAAAAGGGATTATTGAGGAGGAGAAATTCAATCCCAATAGAAGAAGAGAGGAATGGATAAGAATCTAATCTAGTTGCGCCAATGTGCCTATGGCCTATTCTTTTGTTAGACCAAGTGTACTTCCCTCGCTTTGGCTTGATATATGACAGTTCCCAATCTTGCATCAGATCTTTAACATGTTCCCGAAAAGGATATCTTATAATGGAACCCCCTCGTTTCTCATCGCCCGAGAGAGTGAGATTTAAATCCCCAGCTAATATTAATTTTCGCCCTTGAAGTTCCTCAATTTTTGACCTAATGGATTGCTAGCAAAATTGTTTTTCATAACACAGAACTGGGACATAGACATTTAACATACTTACTTGAATATTTGAGGATATTTGTTGAAGAGATGTTAAGATCCACCACCAATTGTAGGCGACTGAGGTCATTTTCCATTTGGAGGTATCCTAGAGGGTTAAGATACCACCCAAAGATCCTCTTGAACTTACAAAAGCACCTGCACTTGTTTTCCAAAGTATTTTCCCTACATCGAGGCTTGATTGCTCCTCGAGCTTAGTCTCCTAGATTAGGAGGATGTTTCGTTTTTTTGTCTTTATAAATCTTTTCATTGTTTCCTACTTTGTTTGAATTCCCATTCTCCTACAATTCCCTTGCTTCTTTATTGGTGTATATACCCTTTCTTTTTTTTCTATCTAGAGATTGCTCTTCCTCTTCCTGATATTTATGTTTTTATACTTCCTCATCCTGGGATTCTTTCTGAGGGGAATGGGATCCCCCATATTCATCTTCTGGATGGGCATGTTCCTGTATTTCCAATTCTTCTCCGGTTGGATTTGGATCTTTTTCCTCATTTTTACTTGTTGTCGAATCTAGCTGTTCATGGGGTTCCACTAGGGCATCAAAGGGATTCAAGGATTGGACTGGGGGATAAGTTTTGTCGATGGAGATCCGGCGAGAATTTGTTGATCTATTATGGGGGAGGTTTTCCAAGGGGGGCGAAGCATTCCTTGTTTGGTTCCATGGGTTTGATCCTCTTTTAACTTGCGTCCAACCCTTGTCTCGATCTACAGTCAATCAGTTGTTCTTTCTATGCTTTCTTGCAATCTTTTGCAAAGTGTCCATATTCATGGCATATTCAGCATTTGAAAGGGATTTGTTCATAACCTAGAGTTGTTGAACATGTGACCAATCATCAATTGTTAATTTGATGGATTTTGGGAGTCCTGCTTCCAGATCAAATACCTCAACATAGATTTGAGCAGAAGAATATTGATCCTTTGATTATGCATGATCTATGTATCTTCCTAATGAATGTTAATGGACAATCTACCAAAGACGGATCTAAGGTGTGATCTCCCTAGCTCAATGTGAGTCTAGAACAAATAGTACATAATACAAAACTCATTTCCTAGATCTAGTTACAGATCGAGTACTTAGATATCATACCTTTCAGATCGCAGATCCTTCTCCTTGTTGTTGCTCCAAGTCTCGCGGTCATCAGATCTCCAGCTGCAAGACCTGTCAAAACAATATGGAAACAATACAAGCAGTACAAGATATCTAAACAATAACTGATCTAAACTAACAGTTGAGGAAGAAAGTTCTAAACATTATCAACGAGACAACATTTATGGAAAGAGATTATATTAACTGTATAAAAAGTGGGAATACATAGAAAGGATGAAGCTACAACCAAAGCCTCAACGTCGCATCCTCCATCCAACATGTCCAAGCCAAGTCTCCAAGATGGTACAAGCTTCCCAATCACCAATATGGGTTCTACCAGCATAAGGGTACCATAGACCTGCCCCCCCTCCCATGGAGAGAGTGGGTGTTTATATAGGGCTAAAGAGATAGGATAGGTTGAGGATTAAGGGGAGATGGTTAAGGGATCTTTCCATAAGGTTAGGAACCGAAATGCCACCTCACCTAAAGCCTAGGGATAGGCCTCCACATCACTTATCTTCGAGAATGGGCTCGAATATACTCTTTTATCCAAATAACTGACATCGTCGCATGTTGCATTAGGACAACCTGCGACGTCGCATGTTGCACAAGGGCAGACTACGACGAACTTGAAAAGTAGGTCAGTTAAGCCCTCCAGTCATGGGAAACTTCAGGGATGTATTTTTACTCTAAAATGAGTTTAGGTATAATAGCAAAGAGTTTACACAATGGTCAAGATGACGACATTATCACAACGGTCATGATGACAACACTTGGTCATAATAACGGTACTTGCAACGGTCATGATGATGACACTAGGTCATGACGTCGACACTTGCAACACTTGCGACACTTGCACAAGGGTGACGACATTTTGGTGTAACAGAATGCCCCCCAAAGCATGAAGCTGATGGAATGAGACAAGTGAAATGCTTTGTAGTAAGAAAAATGGCAAGGACTTGCTGGTTGGAAGGAGTTGCTGCAGAAATGACCTGAGATCCACAAGTCTCATATAGCACAAAACATGGCTGCCGACCAATACATTGCAGATCCATGATAGTAAAGACCGACTGAACACAATCATGGCTACTAGACACAATCGTAGAACCATGATGAGATGATAACACAGCCACGACCAATACAAAAGTGGATCTGTGTAACTCTGAACTAACAACACAACCATGACCAATACAAAAGTGAATCTGTGTGTCCCAAACAATCCCCATTGCAACTTGGGTAGGAAAGAACTTCCCCAGGGTCTTCAAGCTGAACCCGCAATGATACGAATCTATCCATGTGATTACAATGTTTTGGAGTCGAACATGGTAGAAACCACTTGATTACCAGTCATTAATGTATACCGTTAACAAGTGCGAGGGAGATCACCATTAATGTCAATGATTCCTAGGGTATCACAGTACATATCACCAAGTGTGAATAAATGAGCTGAAGTCGAACGCGAGATGAAATATTTCAATCACGAGTCAATGATGTAAACTCATGTTGAAAGCGAGGTAACCTGCCATTGAGGCATGCAGGCCCAAGGTACTTGGTTGGTTTCTAAGTTCAAACCTCAGATGATGATTTGAAGTCGACAAGGATGAACCCGTCGAAGGAGGGCCATGATAAATCCCCCATCATCGACACGAAACTCGATAACAAATGTTTCGAGTAGATCGGATGGCAAAGTAATGTGCAAGACTGACTCAAGGTAGACCGACATGATTGAAGGTGTACTGACTGCATATGATGAGTAATGAACATCTCTTGAACATGGGCATGGCATGACTTGGCAGTATTGACATGACGAGAATGATACCAACCCCTAATGCAACTGATGGTGGAAGCATTCTTTGGCTGATCCAAAGGAGCGACGCGACTCATGGAATTGACAAGACTCGAGGACAAACAAATTACCCAAGTACTGAATGCAAATGCAAACGAGTTCCATGTTCAAGAGTGACTATGTACTGCCGTAATTTAAGATGTAACCCAAAATATTTCCTTTTTCCCCATCATGATTGATGAGTGCCTCATGTGTTTTTAATGAGCTTGATGAGGGTAACCAGATGCTCAGTATAGCTCATCTCATAGATGAGTCCAATCCCAAATATTTTCCGAACCTGGGATAGGAGGGGTTCATCCCATGACGGGCCCTTCAATGTGGAAATTTTAACGAGTCCAGAGAAGGAAAACTCAGCATCATTTCATGT
The DNA here is from genome assembly GCA_027924585.1 of Larix kaempferi. NCBI lineage: Eukaryota > Viridiplantae > Streptophyta > Pinopsida > Pinales > Pinaceae > Larix > Larix kaempferi. The sequence continues at coordinate 30,206,439 of BSBM01000753.1, read as the reverse complement.
TTAGAGAGTCTGAAAAGAACTAAAGGAGACTCCAACGGTCATTTTTCGTAAAGTTAGCCTCATCGCCCGAAAAAGGGTAAAACAACGCGGGAGAAGAATTTTTCAGCCATGGTTGGTTGGAGTATTCATTTTTCGTAAATAGTGCTTCCTGGTCCGAAAAAGGGGTAAGCTATCACCAGAAAGACGATCATTCAAATGCTTTTACAAGCGTGAAAGCATCAAGTTCGCTTGGCAATCTTTTCCTATTTAGGGAGTTTGAAAAGAGCTTAAAAAGGACTCCATGAACAACTTTGTCATGGTTGGTAACTGAGTACGACAAGGGAAAAGTAAACTTGGCACAGTTCATTTTCCATAAATAGTCTAGCGAGGCCGGATAAAGTGATAAACCTATACTCATTAGACACACCTTTTTACTCGACTTTTTAACAAGCACGATAATGGTATCAAAAGCACTTGGAATCTTTTTCATGTTTGAACCAGAGCATGAAAAAGTAAAAACTAAGCTCAAACCACTTTTCATGTTTTAACCAGAGCACAAAAAAGGTGAAAAGTATGCTCAAACACTATCTTGCTGTTTTTAACGAGCTCGAAGATATGTTGGAAGAATGCTCATGATGTCTGCTTCATTTTTTAACGAGCTTGTAGCATAAAATGAACTATGCTCGAGATAATTTTCATAGTTTAATGAGCTCAAAACCTAAAAAAGGAAAGTATGCTCGAAAATGTTCCCAATGGTGAACTTTTTCCCAACATGGCATCCAGAGGTTGGTGCGTGCCCCCAGCATGATTGCTAGAAGTAAGTGACTTAGCTCCAACATGATGTGGAGAGGCGATCGAGTTAACTTCAACGTAACTTCTAGAGGTTTAATACATGCCCCCAAGCTTCATTTCATTCGCCTAAGGCATAAGCGAGTGAAAAGAAGGTTCAGGTACTAAGTCTATGAGGAGACTCGACTCAAAGGGAAAGGATATGTTTCATTTTTTAACGAGCTTGACACAAGATTAGAACTCTGCTCATGGGAACCTATTTCATTTTTTAACGAGCTTGACATAGAAAGGGAACTATGCTCATAGGTCAAGGCCCATTGATGGGTTCCTTCCCAACATCATGCCTAGAGGTTGGTAAATGCCCCCAGCATGATTGCTAGCGGCTTAACATGGTAGTGTTCCCTCAACATGATTGCTAACGGTACGACATGTGGCATGCCCCTCAAGCTTCATTTCGTCTGAAAATGTTGCTTGCTAACTCAACTACCAACCTGGCTACTAATATGAAAATGTTCACCAAGGGGGGGAAACGAGAATCAGATGAAATGAAGGTTCAAGTTCTAACTCTAGCGAGAGACTTGAACTGAAGGGAGGGAGATCTATTTCATTTTTACACAAGCTTGAAATAGAAAATAACTATGCTTGAGGGGGGCCATCTTATTTTTTAACAAGCTTGAAATGGAATAAAACTATGCTCGAGGGGGGCCATCTTATTTTTTAACGAGCTTGAAATGAATAAAACTATGCTCGAGTGGATTGGTTTCATTTTTATGCAAGCTTGAAACCAAAGGGAAACTATGCTAGGGTGGTTGGTTTCATTTTTTAACGAGCTTGAAACATAACATAAACCGTGCTCGTACCCCCCATCCTCAGGGGGAAGAAACCACTAAAACATGTGGAACGTTTAGGGAAGTCTGATCACTAGGAGTCATATGATGAGTGGGTGTCATGAAGGAAAGCTGATCAATGGTTACAATATTCCCATGATGAGGAAAATACATCACTCGAAAGAGCATGGACACTACAGCTTTCATAGCATAGACAAAATCACGTCCAAGGAGCATATTGAAATCTAGATGACCTTGGACAACCATGACATCAACATAAACATTTTTACCTCTCAACGTGATAGGTAACTACGGGAGAACCCCTAAAGGTCCGGTAGGCCTTTTATTAAAAGCCAAAATCTGGTCAGTTACTGGCACAAGCTGAGGGGAACCTATAGCTTGCCAAGCAATTGAGGATAAAATACTAACAGAAGCTCCCTCATCAATTATTGTACGAAAAATTTATTTATCTGAAACTCCTACAGATATTTGAAAAGGAATACTCGAAGGAAGACGAGATTCTGTTAGACCATTCCAATCAAAGGAAATGACCTCAGTACTTGGGGGGGTCCTGTAGGAATGGGGGTCTCCCTTTGCCTAGGACATTCTGAACTGACTAGGAAAACATCACCGGTTTCCAATTCACTCTCACTTGGAAGATAAGAATGGGACGAAGATTGTGTCATGGTGACTCCTTCAGTCTGTACTTTTTCCAATGAAAGAGTGGGATCAAGTGGAGATGAGGTCGACTCAATCACTTCACTCTCCGAAGGAAGAGTGGGATCAATTACAGATGAAACTGAATTGACCACTTGGTCAACCAGCGGGGGGTCGGGGGACAACTTACTATCGCTTGTTGGAAGCACCTGTTGAGAACTAGTAATATCTTCCAACCACCGTGAAGCTTCATCCATGCTTGGACAAAGGTAAGTACGATGCATGCCCTTGCATAGCCAGCAAGGGTTTGCAGCTCTACCCTTCCGACCCTTCACCAATGGGTCACTGGTCGAGGGAGTATCATCAACACGATGGTCAGAGGTTGACGATACAAACGGTTTGGGGTTTTTAGACCACACTTCTGACACACGGGAAAGACCGAGACAATTCTTGAGAAGGTGATCACCCTTGCAAAGTTTGCAAGGGAACTTTGGCTTACGAGGTGTTCTCATAGAATGAGTGCCATCAGAGGCAGATGGTTGATGCTTGGTCTCTTTCTTATCTTTCTTCTTCTTAATCTTCCCTTTCTTCTTCTTCTTCTCACCCGCCTTCTTACTAACATCAAAGTTTTCAGTAGGAGAAGAAGAAGAGATGGAAGTCGATTCAACTTTTGACGACGAAGAAGAATGGTCACCATGAGATTGATGCTCATGTGATGAAGGACCTAGGTTGGACACAATTGGTGCACTTGGTGTAACTCGATTGGAGAATAACCATACCGGTAATCCTATTGTCAATCTAGGAAGACTCAACGTAGCCATAAGGGGAGGACCAACAGTTCCACAAGGGGGAATAACAAATGGCATACCCTGGAATAGGGCGCCTTGGTTGGTAGTCCCAGAAGAGTCTTCCATATCTAAGCTCCCTAAGAGATTCTAAAGTACCACACAAGTCAAACACTACTCAAGTCTAAAAGCAACAAGCAAACTGTGTGAATAGGAGTGGATGAAAAGTCAGGATCCTCACAGGATTATCAAGGCATCACAAACCACTATATACTGCAGGGTCCAACAATATGACACGATAAGGAGGATTGGGACCGTACCCTTTCCTGCATACCCGATTACCTGGACAGTACGTGCGTGCTAATCTCCCCGAGTTCTGTTCTCGGTGTATTGCTTTGCCAAGATGGCTAAATCGTTAACTCAGTTGGTTTCAGGAATCCTAGTGGTGTCTCCCAATATACGCAAGGTACGTGGGAGCTCAAATCCGCAATGGTGTTGTCTAATGCATAACCGTTCGGCAAGAGACCTTCCGATATACGTGTCGAGTACGTGATACACCCTTCGATATACGCTAAGTACGGATTATGGTACTTGGTGGGTATGTGAAGGAGCTCGATATACCGATGTACGTGGAAGACTACAATACCCCCGAGATACAGTGCTGGCAAATAATGACAGCTGCCACGCTTAACGACATCTGAACACGTCTCTAACTTACACACAGTACCAAAAACCTCCAGCTGCAAAAACCTATCAAGACAATATGGAAACAATACAAGCAATACAAGATATCTAAACAATAACTGATCTAAACTAACAGTTGAGGAAGAAATTTCTAAACATTATCAACGAGACAACATTTATGGAAAGAGATTATATTAACTGTATAAAAAGTGGGAATACATAGAAAGGATGAAGCTACAACCAAAGCCTCGACGTCGCATCCTCCATCCAACATGTCCAAGCTAAGTCTCCAAGATGGTACAAGCTTCCCAATCACCAATATGGGTTCTACCAGCATAAGGGTACCACAGACCTTCCCCCCCTCCCATGGAGAGAGTGGGTGTTTATATAGGGCTAAAGAGATAGGGTAGGTTGAGGATTAAGGGGAGATGGTTAAGGGGTCTTTCCATAAGGTTAGGAACCGAAATGCCACCTCACCTAGAGCCTAGGGATAGGCCTCCACATCACTCATCTTCGAGAATGGGCTCGAAGATACTCTTTTATCCAAATAACTGACATCGCCGCATGTTGCATTAGGACAACCTGCGACGTCGCATGTTGCACAAGGGTAGACTGCGACGACCTTGAAAAGTAGGTTAGTTAAGCCCTCCTGTCATGGGAAACTTCAGGGATGTGTTTTTACTCTAAAATGAGTTTAGGTATAATAGCAAAGAGTGTTAACACCAAAAAAGTGCTCACTAGCTCATTCCCTTATTCACATGACCCATTTGTCCACTTTTCCACCATCTGAGCCTCTGAAACCAACAAAAGGTCACCAAAAGACCTTAGTACACCCCTTTTTCCCACTCAAAAAGATTATTTTTCCTAAAAAAGCATAAAAAACCCTCAAAAAGGGTCCAAATTCCCAAAAATATTAAAAAGGGAATAAAAATATTAATTTTATTCAAAAAAGGAAAAAAGGAGGGAAAAGTACCTAAACCATGTTGGTCAATACCATTTGGTTTCCACAAAACCACAAATGGTATTCCCCACCACCAAAACCTATAAAAAGGTGGTAGGGGCTCCTCATTTCACATCCATCCATTATCTCATCCTCATGCTGCCGAAATCTTCCTTGAGCATTTTGGCCATTGTAAGCAACCTTGGAGAAGGAGACCTCTTGGAGCTTGGAGCTACTCATCTTAGGAGTTGCTCAACATCAACCTTCACCATTGAAGGTATTATCGCAAGCACTTGCTTGCCCCCCACTTTTCAATACAAATTCATTCTTTAATATTTTCTTGTTCTTGTTTTTTAAATGTTTACACTATTTGCTTATATTCTTGCATAGATCCATGATTAGTTTAGTTTAGATTAGTTTCTTGTTTAATTCTATTGAAACTGCTGCTACTAGTTAGCAGGTGCCCATAGCACTAAGCCTGGTTGCAAAACCGGGCCAACAAAGAGTTTACACAATGGTCAAGATGACGACATTATCACAATGGTCATGATGACAACACTTGGTCATAATAACGGTACTTGCAACGGTCATGATGACAACACTAGGTCATGACGACGACACTTACAACACTTGCGACACTTGTGACACTTGCACAAGGGTGACGACATTTTGGTGTAACAATGAATTCCCCAAAGCTTTTAGGGATTCATCATTCCAACAGTGGATGGGAAGATGAGGGAGCTTAACACAAACTAGAACAACAGAAGCAATATCTAGAGATGGATCAAAATCTGGAGTCTGTTTATTCAAAAAGAGCCCTCTTAGACCCATGAAATATGGCCCATTTCTGAAGATTAAATCTCTATCAAATTTCTGTTCAAACTGAAAAATAAAGAAACCCTTGCCTACTGAGAAATAGGTAATTCAACTAGAGACGAGAGGAACCCAGTTCTTATATATCCAAGTGTTCATTGTCTTTGGTGAGGGCCAGAGTCCCATGAAATATACCACGATATCTCTTTCTTCCATCGCAATGGCCACTCGCCTTGGCACAGCTAGAGGCAACTCAACTTTTGGGATTTCCTCCACTCGTTTAACAAATCACGAAGTTCCTTTTCTTGGGGTATTTTTCCCACTGTTGGTAATCAGATATCTGAAGACTTCGACACCAGGGATAGGGGAGGAGCCCCTTCCTGGCTCTATTGAGGCTTAGAGCAGGCACGCGAGAAACCAGACGAAACCCTAGCCGCAGACCCGAATTTCTTTTTTTACAAACATGATTTTTTTACTAAAATAATATTCAAAATAGTCTTCATCAGTCTTGAGAAAAACAATATCAATATGTTCAACAAAGTCTTGATTTTCTTCAACAAAAGAAGATACTATTTATTGAGGATCTTCTTCCTGCATAGAAATATTAGAAAAATATTCGAGAGTAATCGAATTTATTTTGATTTCTTCAACAATAAAACCTTTCTTAAAAACTTCAGCTGAACTTATATGAGGATGGCCCAAATGTGCTTCTTCATGTATTTCATTATCAACATCAATTAGTTGCACCATGGGTTCATCAAATAGCTGTCCATAACTTATTTTTTCCTCAAAAAGATGTTGATGATTGTTTTCAAGTAAAGAGACATCATTATACTCAATAGGGTCTTGACCTTTCTCTCTCAAAACATAAAGAAGAACTGTATTTTATTGAAAACTTTCATGAAAATTGACATCATTTTCGATCTCAATTTCAGGAAATTTATTCTTCATTTTCCTACTGCCAGAACAATCTTCTTCTATAGCCAACTCAAATTCTTCACTGCATACCTTGCTAAGACTTTTTGAATATGACAAATGAGTTCCATCATAAAAATCAACCCACACATTGTTGCGAGTAGATCTTTTAAGTCCAATACGCTCAAAACATTCTTCAAAAAGAAATTCAGTTGAGAAAATAAGCTTACAATGTTTATGGAAACATGCATGAAAATATCTCAGTGAGTTAATACTAGAAGCAGGTAGAGATCGGTACCATTGTATTACATTACCTTCCAAGGAATACATGAACATATTCATTAATACATCCTCATGATGAATACTCAATTGATCCATGTATTCACGAAACTTGATGAGGTGATGTGCAGGATAATCATCCTCATCTCCTGTGAATATGGGAAGGCAGTATCCCCACTCATCCATAGTAGGAACAACATTTGGAAAACCAAAAACAATAGAAAAGTCAAATGGAGCAAACCTCGCAGCTATAATAGCATCCATTCAAGTTTCAAATAATTTTGACATTCTGAACCAATGGAGCTGCTAATGGATTCTTCAGTCATGGAGCCACCAAGTGAATAATATACAGTCAATTCTAATGTCTAATTCTTGTTCACCATCAAGAAATAGAGTTGATCATTGTCGTACACCCAAGGAAAAATAACTTCATTCCTCCGTTCCCCGGAAACAACGCTAAAAGATGTTAGTCCTAAAGTTTGCAATAGACTACAATAGAACAAATTTTAGGCACCTTGGTTATTGCATAGGTTTGGTTGGTTGGTGGATCAAGTAGGTAGGAATAGAATACTAAACAGAAAATGGAATAAGCACATATAGATTAATGATCAAGACTATTGGGCATGGAGTCATTTGTTAATGTTCTATGGATCACAAGCAATTGAGCTAAATATAAGAAAATATGGTCATCATAATGAAAGATGGAAGAATAGGAAAACAAAAATGAATCACAAAGAGACCTATGCTAGATCAACTTTGCATATTCATGAGATAGAATATCCACTAAACATAAATGCTTTATGGAAAATGAATAATGATACTTTAACATATCACACAAATGATAGGCAGATATAATGAAGCTTCACTGCATAAGAATATTATTCATGTACAACTATTGATGCTCAACAACTATAATTTGTTCAAGTAAGAGAGTAAAAAGTGATATGAGAAACAAAGAATATCACAGACTGATAATCAAGCTCTCAAGAATCTCTGATAATGGGAAATTGCAAATCCAAATTTCCTTCAGGCTTACAATGATGCACACATTTCTATCAAAAATCTCCCTTTCTTCCTTATAAAAGGAATCCCCCCACCTTCGAGTCTTTGATCTTTCCTTTTATAATTTTCATCTGCTGAACTGATGTCTGGAATTGTGGATCTGTTGCTTAATTGTTTCCTTCAAATCTAGATTTGCTTTGATTGATTGTTGTTTTTCCCTCATCAACTCTGGGATTGATTTTGAAGATAATGATGTTTGGATAAGATTCAACACCTCTTGCATTAACTGACTTAGATGATCAAGGAGGAGGATAGATCTAATCTCCAAGTCGAATGGATGAGGTGGATGCTCCATTGACTGGGCATTTTTTAAGGAAACTGAAATCTATGAAATCTAGAAAAACTATTTCAAATATCCACTCGCATATCCTAAACCATTGCTTATTTCGGGAAATTTTTTGCACCACAACTAATTAGGCCCACTCTGGAAAAAATCCATGTTTTAGATTTTTTAAATTCCTCATCATCTAGTTAGAAAATGCATTGGAAGCTGACCTCTAAAATAATCACATATAGAACTTTCGGTAGTGCGTTTGGATTTTTTTGTACGAGGGTCGCTACGGGAAGTTTTGAAGTAGCTTTCGGTAGCACCAACAATTATATTCAAAGTGTTAGATCACCTTCTACATGGATAACTTTCTCCCAAAACTTGCAATGCTTCATTAGATAATCTCTTAATAACCTTCTTTTGCATCCGCTACTAGAAGTTCTTGTAGCTGATGTGATGAGACTATAACCCTTTTCGTTACCCTTCACCTAAATTTTTAATTTCTAGTAGCACTTTTGATACATATAACAGGAGTTTCACTACTGAAAATTTTGACTTCCCATAGGGAGCTCTTTAAGAAATTTAGCAGTTTCACTACTGGAAGTTCTGACTTCCTGTAAAATTCATTTGAAAGATAGCTTGCAACCTTGAAAATGGATAATTCCCGCATACATACAATGCTTCTTGATGTGACTGTGAAATTTGTAATATACTATGTATGTTAACTGCTTGTCGAATAAAGACAATTTAAGCAAAAACAAGACTGACTCAATAATGAACAAAATATATGTGGATTTCACAAAATTTGCAGGTTGAAGCTAGAAGAAAAGCTATCAAAACGGTATAGGTTTGGGAAAGTGGAAAAATTTAGGACAATAATTTTAGGATCCATTCTATGCGACCAAACCCCATAGTTGGTTACAACAAATCCAAGCCAATGCCAAGGACCTTTGAGCTCACGAAGCAGATCAAGCCTAAGATTATTGTTTTAATTGCCTCAACTTTCTACACGTTGGTAACACATGTTTATGTTATGTTACGAGTATTTTTAGAATAGACGAAGGAATCCGAGGAAAATAGAGAGCTAGGGTAATAGATTTCAAGTAGGGGCGAGGCGAAGACTCGAGCAGGGATGCCCCTTGGCTGAAATGAGGCACGTAGTAAATAGAAGGTCGTTGTAGCAGAGCAACGAGTAGAGTTTGGTAAACATTTTCAAAGGCAATGAAACAATTATATCAACACAATGAATGCAAAATGAGATTTATTCATATTTATGAAGGCAAGAAACTGTTGAAGTATGGGACAAAGAATATCACTGGAGCCCAGGCTATGAGATGCCTTTGGAGTTTTATGCATGGAGGATGTACACCCTCATATATATGTATATGAAATTACCTTGAGTCTTGTTGGTTTGTTTGTTGTATTCATCTACAATAGTATTTACCATAACGCCTTTGACAAAAAGATCCCATGGCATAGGATTATTGTATAGTTTTGCATATATTGTGATCAATATTGTGTGTCTGTATACAACAATGTTGGATGGAACCCACATAGGAATGATTAAGAGGCCCAAAGGGTCTAAGGCTTCTAGAGAGAGAAACAAGCACAAGAGTTGGCAATTACTGACTCATGATGCAGTTTTCAATATTCACATGGATTTGATCCATCATTAGATTTTCATTAAGCTTTTTTACTATTTCTCTGAAAATTATGAAATGTTTTTATAGAAATAAAGTGCATTTTACAGTTTGTTTGTATAGCAGTTTATTGAAATGTTGAATGACTTGTTTATCGATGCATTCAATGAAGTGAGATGTGTGTGTGTCTTTGGAATTTTGATGAATGTTCATGTATAAATATTGCAAAGCCTACCACAAATTTCACCCAACAAAAAGACATGGCGTGCCAGGATGAGTCTTGCTACAAATTGTGTGCAAAAGATAGCCAAATCTATGTCGTAGGGTGAAGCTCGACTTAATCCAAGACCCTATGTAGAAGCAAAATGCCAAATATGTAGGGATACCTTTTCCAAAGGAAATTTAAGGTTTGTCCATTGAACAACTTCACTCCTAGATATGTTTAAAATATTTCTAATTGAATAGAAATTTTTTTTTTCTTTTATTGAGAAAAATAAGTACAAACTCAACGTAAATAATCAAGAACATTTGCTTGATTGAGTTAAGGCCAAGAAGTAAATTAGTTTAAAGTATACCAGTTGATGATCTTTTGCATTGATCACAGAATCTAGAAGATAGATTATGTAGTGGCCGCAACGAGCTCTGGGGATAACAAGTTGCTCTAGCAGTTAGTTTGTACACTTGCATTCATGGTTGAAAGATGATATTTGCATTCACGCCTGAGACACATCCAAAAACAACAAAAAAGGGATGTCAATTCTGAGAACATGTTATGAGAGTCGACATTAACAATGCCATGGACACCAAATGGAAAAAGAGAAATAACATATGCATTTCCATATTTCTTCAATGACTCGATAAGGAATTCAAAGTTTAGAATATGCGATGGAGGCGGTAAAGGAAGCTTTGGGACAGGCGGTGCATGAAGATCGAGGGGCGGTCATTCAATGCTCAACAAATTCACATTTAATGTTGGGGCATTGGAACTAATCATTCTTCCATCGGCTTGACATTAACACCCAAATATTTCATCCAATAGCCTTGAAGTTTAGTATTTGCAAACTTAGGATAGTAAGACTGCATAAAATTATGGATTTGAAAAGTTTGGTTAAACTGCAAAAAAGGAAGGCAAAGTAATAGATGATCAACTTAACTAATAGCCCATCAACTATGGATTGAATGCAGTGATACACTGCCTATCGACGGGTATAATAAGTGATCTAGGGATTTTAAACATATCAAGCACTTTATGAATTTTGATGCTCCCACAAATTCTCTCTAGTATATGTTTTCCCAAGTGATGTTTCTTGACCATGCCAGATGCCATAGAAATGTTAAAATTTGTGGGGCATAGATTAACATTCCACACTTTGGTCCATGCTATGTCTCATTCATATAAGTGTTAGCATTCCATTAATTGAGCAGATGCATGTTTGATCAAGAATTATCTTGATTTTTTCTTACCCCACCTCAATACATTTGGGCCTCTCTAAGTAATACTTGTATCTTTTGTATTTCTACCCAAAGTATTTGTTTTGTGTCTATCAGTATTTTCTCATTCCATAAGTCTAGGGATATCCATTTACAAATATTGTTATGATATAAAGTTTCATTTTCATGAGCTCCCTAATGTTGATGCAAATACCTCTTACCTAGTTAACCACAATGCTACTGACATGCTCGAAGCTCACTAATTTACCCACGAGGAAGGGGGAACTAATTCCAAGTTTCTTCCCATAAAAGAACTTACCTTGCATCAAGTGGAAGGGGGAACTAATTCCATGCTTCTTCCCATAAAATAATTTACCTTGCATCTTGTATTTCTTAGACATTATCTTCGATGATCATGTTCATCCCCTTCCTTGCACTATTTCATATATGAGATCTATTGGGAGTATAGACAGTTTAGGTAGATACTACATAAATGCAAGTTTGGTGTGTGGTTCTATTTCCATCTATGGCCCCAAAACGTTGACCTCTAATTATGCCATCTCCGATTTAGTTTGGTTAATGAGGCAATATTGAAAAAAAAACATTTTTCCAAGTCATAATCATCCCTTATTATTTTGGGTACAAATAATTTCTATGAGATAAATAATCATTTACTTTCCAACTCAAGGCCTCCCAATAAAAAATGTGTTTTCTCCATCAACTTATTATCTTGCGTAGTGCTACAGTGATTGAGAATAAAAACATTAGCAATGCTTACATAATTATTTTCAATAATGTGTCGAGCCCAAGTGGTTGTGGGATGGAGTGTTATCCTCCCCGCTAAGGTTCTATTCCCCTAAATGATATGTTGGTCCAAAATTGATCAATATATAATTTGTCATCTATTTTGGTGCTTTATGGATGGAAAGATTGGATAAATTGTCTTATAGGTCCCATTTTAAGAGCAAGTCTAGCTTATTTTACATATTTGGGGTACATAACCTTTTGAGGCTTGTTTGAGGGCTTAATCGATGTTTTTTTTGGTCAAAATTGTATGAACATAGTTCCTAGCTGAGATTGCGAACACAGATATGCTTCCTTTAGTAACCCAATTGCATAGAATCGAGGACTCTTTTTGGGAGGTCACTTTCTGCCATATCTATCGGGAATTTAATGTCCAAGAGCTGATGGTTTATCCAAGCAGGGATTGCTTCTGCATGATGGAGCCTTAAGTCTGGAGGAATTTCAGGGGGGCACAACTGTGACTCCAATGTTTTTTTCATTATCAGACCTTTGTCAAATCTAATTTGGGATTTATTCCCCTAGCTTTGTGATGTTTGTGGACTGTTAGTCACTCTTTTGAAGGACTACTCATGACTACTTTTTCAAAACAAAAAAATTTGCTCTACTTCTTAGCACTTAGGATTGTATTTTTGGTCAGAGCTGAATAAAAATATGTTTTTTCAATGGAAATTACAAAAAAAATCATAGTATATAAGCTAAGGTTAAATAACAAAGCATTAAAGCTTGTGTTACATGCATACGAATTCAAACTTGCATTACCAACACCGCTACTGTATATTGAACCTAATATGCATACATCATAGATGAGAGCAATTCATATGTGTAAATCCTAGTTGGGTGGATGATTATTCAAACAAAATAGTTATAGTTATCTTTTAAAAAAAGTTTCCAACAATGAAAAAAACACTCCATCTATTGAATTATTTATGGGTTATGATAATTTAGACATGCATATTGTTATTGATTTTAAACCAGATCTACTTTATTTTAATGATTAAATGAAATTGATAGTTCTCCTTTTATAGGAAAAGAAGCTCTAATAGCAAACTAACATATATCTCACCCAGATGGTTTTGCTATGTAATCCGCGATTGTTTAAAATGAAACATTAAACATATATAGTCACTACTTACAACTTCCAACACCGAAATAGTAAACCTTATGAAATTCACAAAGCCCACTAGAAAGTCATGCAATCCAAAATAAGAACCACAATAAGCATTTTATTTAATTATGGAAAGTGATAGCATTGTTTACTACAATGACACAAAAAAAATAGAATTACCTTTGATTCTCTAGACCTTGAAGTCACAACTATTTCTCCTACCATGAGCCATCGCATATTTCCTACCCTTAGATCAAACATGTGGTTTATTGTGGATGTGTGGAGCACCTAGAGCCCTTCCAAAGTGTTTAATAGCCTCGTGATGACTCTTGGGTCCATGAAAAAAGACCTGTCATGAACTTAATATATCAATAGATCAAATTCACAAAATAATCGACCAAGAATGATGTCTTAATGTTGTGGAGTACATTTCTAGACTTAGTGTAACACTCATTCAAAATTGAACACACAATCTACATTAATCTGATTTCAAATCTCAAACTAACTATCTGAGTAAGAGCATTGATATGGGAACATATATAAGCACTAATTGCTTATATCTATGACAACAAATTACTTTAAATGTTCATAAATCTTCAAAATATGAGCTCTTGTTGTGTCTACAAATCTAAGAATAATCCACTTCAAAGGAAGTAGTTCAAAAATATTATTATTGTATGCTATAATGCCCACAACCACTTTAACCTTGTTATCCTGAACACATAAAACACATATTTTCTTAATACCCTCAAGTAGACCCTAGCAAAGGTCCACATTACAATCTACTTTCTGAATACTTTTTAGTTTACATGTTCCAATAATGATATGTTAATGTAGGGTTTGCCACCATCATATTACTATATAAAGATGGCATTTCCTTGCATTCCTCAAATATGAGGACATACAAAACAATGTTTAGTTACAATCTTTTGCTTACACTAAAAATTATAAAAAACACAAGAAGCACCAAATTACAAGCGACAGATTATGCAAATAACTTGTGGAATTGCTTGGGTGCATATTTTTTATTTATTGAAATGGATAGATATTTATATTAAAAAGAGAAGAAAACCCTCGTCAAACAAAGATACATAGTAGCAAAATAAGGCTTCTTGTCTAACTGTCCAAAAAGAGCCTGAACTAGGTATGAAAAGATTCAAACTTCCTATTTTGTAAACTAGCCTCTAATTCTATCATTCTAGGCTTATATTGCCTTACAAACGGTCTTAACATAATTACAAAAAAACATTTCATAACGCCAAACTAGAAATGAAACCATGGAAACTGCTCTTCATGCTTAATTTGTGGAGGAGGAGTAGATGATGCTTCAACCTCCTCCTCCTTCTTCAACTTCTGCTTCAAGAGTTTCCACTTTGGCCTTAAGGTCCTCAATTTTGTCTTGTTGTTGCTCCACTTTGTCTGCTAACAGGTCCAATTGCAGCTGGACATGGCTTTTCTCCTCCATTCTTTGGTGTTCTTCCTCTTCTTTTCATCCCTCCCATTTCCTTTCCTTGCTTCTACCATCTTGCTCCATCCAATTAATTCTTCTGCTCAGCCTGCACAAGCCCCGATTCAACTTTCTAACTCCACATTCCGCGCAGCATAATACCTCCCACTCCTCCGCGTCTCTATCCATTGCCCCCTCTCCACAGCGAATGCACTCTTTGATTTTTCGGATGACCATCGCAAACTAGCACACCACTTTAACGTATTCAATATGAGATGGGATAATACTGAGAGTCATCACGTCAATATATAATTTCATCTCACTTCCCTTCCCATTATTTCCATTTATAGTCGTCCTATCCCTCGAGATCTTAGCACCCTCCATCCTGTACATAAATACATATCCCCAGAAAGAATGACGTTTGTCATCAACAGAATTCTTGTGTGAGTTGATGCCGAAATGATTGAGGGATCGCATATCAATTGTACCAGTTTGAAGTATCATTGTTCCGTACTCACTCGAAACCATCTTTCTGACGAGATTAATACACGAGTCAGGGAATGATATAATGAATGGGGCGGGTTTCATCCAAACTGTGGCAGTAGACCTGTCCCCCACATGTCTCCCTCCCAAATTCATAATGTCAATAATTGGGATCGAGCAAGTCAATCCAATAAGGCCTTTTGAGATGAAAACGGGAGGGATTATGGCCCCCCAACCCTTCCAAAAATTAAAATGATTATGGAATGTCATCATAATGAATCTCTCCATTTTGGAATTGAAGGCTTCCTTCAGTTCTTGTTGTTCCTAGATTGGTCAATGAATCAACTTGAGCATTCTGACTACGGAGAAGATGAAAGAAGTCCACCGAAAGGATTGCCTCCAAACTCCTTCATATTCGTAGTTGGAATCTTTCTAAGCTTGTGTTACGAAGAGTAGAATGAAATTTGGTAGCATGAATGGCAAAACGGGAGTCCCCTAGAATTATATCTTCCATGATCCTCTGCCTCATAATTATTTTTATTCCCA
Organism: Larix kaempferi; assembly: GCA_027924585.1. Taxonomy (NCBI): domain Eukaryota; kingdom Viridiplantae; phylum Streptophyta; class Pinopsida; order Pinales; family Pinaceae; genus Larix; species Larix kaempferi. Next base: position 30,190,985 of record BSBM01000753.1, on the reverse strand, counting down.
TCCACAATGCTATCATTTCCACTCGGTTGTTTGTTTCCACCCCAAAAATCCAAGAGAATGTTTCAACAATGTGCCCTCCAGGGTTAAAGAGCACCCCACCCGCACCTGCCGCCCCTCTTGGGTGCACATTATGGATTAGTATAAACTCATGAAATCAAGCATATGATAGATTTGATGAGGTGAAGATGGATCTGTTGTATGGGAGGTTTATGTAGTTTCTTCATAAAATTATCTCTATTGTTTAATTTATTTGGCCCAAGGCATTCTTGCATATTGAGCTAGTGGTGGGTATGCATTATTTTTTCTCATTGTTTCAGTAGTTGCACCTCTCTAGCATAACTCTGAGGGCGTCAAGTGGGTTAATAACTTAATTTTGTATCGGTATAATTGACCTTTCCCCCAACAACAGGCATGCATTATTTGGTATTAGTTTTCTCTGTTTTCATTTGCCTATGAAACCCTTGCTTGTGGGTAGGACAGTAGAGATTTTGGATTCAAATCCAAATCGAACAAGCTTATAAAGTATGACAAATGAAAGATCAAAACCATTGGATTCTATATACCACACTTATATATCATATAGATACCCTTTGTGATAGTGTGTTAAGGTTTTTGAGAGTTTGTGATATGTTTTATGTTACAGTAGGAATCTTAGTGTGTTAACGTTTGTAAGAGTTTGTGATATATTTTAAGTGTGAAATTTGATTCAATGTGAACTTTGATTCTATTTAAGGGTGCTAGCTCAATGGAAGAGCACCTGCCTTATAGGAAGTAGGTTGGTGGTTCGATTCCACCGTGCCCTATTTATGTAAATCACTGACTAATTAAATGACCAGTTAATAACAATCAATGACTAAATAAATGACCAGATAATAACAACCAATTACTAAATAAATGAATAGTTAACAACAATCAATGACTAAAAAGATGACCAGTTAACAACAATCAATGACTAAATGTACTACCAAACAACGATAATTAATGACCATATAAATGACCAAATATCACAGTTAATGACCAAATAAATAACCAAATAGTGAAAATTAATGACTAAATATATGAGCAACACATGAAGCAATTCAAGCAATTTATGACCAAGTGATAAATGGCCAATTTGGTTGGGTGATAAGTGACTGTTAATTTATGGACAGCGGTCACGTGATTAAATTTAGTCATTTATCACCCATTTTTAGTCATTTTTTTAGTCACTTATCACCCATTTTGTACTAGTGACAATGAAACTAGTGTGCAAAGAAACAAAATTGTGTACATAAAAAAACTTACAAGAGACTCAAAATAACTGTGGAGAGGTCAATAGAATAAGGTTTTAGTTACAATCTTTTGTTTACAATAAAGACTCCCATATAAACAAATACTAGAGGTGCCCAATTACGTGCAACAAAATATGCAAATAATTTGGAGTAAGTTTCCTATGTAACCTAAAATGAAACTAGTGTGCAAAAAAACAAAATTGTGTGTGTAAGACAACTTACAAGAGCCTTGAAATAAGTGTGCAATGTAGACATTTCATTTGTAGAGATGCCATGTTTTGGATTTAAAAGAAAATTTTGTTTGACATGTTACTAGACTTGCCTATTAGGATTGTGACAAATAATGATGGAGCTTCTCTTTAGAGTAAAAAAAACATAGGTAAATCTAAGAAAAATGTCAAAGAAATTTAAAGCATGCACAGTAAGGAAATGCACATCTTCCTAGTTTGAATGTCTGAAAAAGGGAGTTCAATCCATCTAAGCTCCTTGAACATTATATGCCCATCCTCTTCAGATATTATATGGTTTGACTTACCATTGGTAACTTGTGTTATGTGTGCCTTGTGTAAATCTCTATGGTATATCTCATGATCACTATATATAGAAGTTACAAGCAATTAGCCAATAGATGTACTAATTTTATAAGCATGTTGCATACAAATTATGTCTCAATGATTCCTTATAGTTAAAAAATAATAATTTCAAACCAATAACATACCTAATGGATCAAAATTGTTTACAATAATTTCATAGTAGGTTCCAACTTAGCATTCCCTAAAAAACAACTTTGTAAGAAAATGAATTTAGTACCATGGCCAACTCAACTTCGTTGAATCATTTCTCTTTCCATTGACACCACTGACAAAATCACCTATACTCTCAAATTTACTCATTAGGGGTTTGCATTTTTGTATAATTAAGATAAAGATCTAGTATATTCATTATCATTTGGTCAAAATCACATGTACTCTCAAATTTGCTCATCAAGGGTTTCTATTTTGGTTTAACTTTTATAATATAATTAGAATAAAAATACAGTATCATTATCATTTAGAGACCATTAAATCTCTATTATAGTCACTTGTATGATGTCACATATGCTCAAGAAAAAAACAATAATCTTATTAACTATTTCAAGTAGCATGTGTTGGGCCTCGTAATTTAGAGTCATAAATGTGGCCCGATGTATGTATAGTCTATTACAAGGGTCTCAAACAATAATAACAAAAAATGAAAACCCCTCACCTAACTCTATGAAGCACGTTGGAGAACAAACAAGCCACTCCTGAGGACTATGGCCTTCTTGAAACTTATATTCTATTTATGCTAGTAGTAGCAAGCCAATGCTACTCTAAGTTGATATTCTAATCATTTTTTCCCTATCTATAGGCTAGTTAGCCTCTTTGCAAAACTTAGACACAAGTCGTGGGACTCTTAATATTATTATAGTGCAGGAAAAGAGTGAATTTATGGTCACATTAGCCAGGAAAATAAACAACATTTTTTCTAATGTTAATACACCCACTTTCCTCGTGAGTAAGTGCAACATTTGCTTGACCCTCTTCATAGACAATATTGTATCTAGCATTTTCTTGTAATGCATATCTAGACTCACAAAAAAACATAAAATAAGTCCAAAATTTTTTATTACATTAAAATGCATGTGAATGAGCTAACTTAACAATAAAGACTTTGCATCTTAGAAAGGTCACAAACCCTGCACATATTTTTTGAGAAAACCTTAGTGCTTACCCAAGGAAATAGATTTGTTTTCTTCAAATGACTAAATATAAAATCAAACACCATGTGAACATTATGCATGTGTAAAAGAAACACCATCATTACACATTCAATTAACATACATTCATGGGCATTGTTGTAGCTAACAACTCCTTATAATACATAGCTAGGCCCACTAGATACCATACAATCAACACCATTTTTTCTTACATTATCAACACAACATTTCTCTACATTGAAATGCACGTGAAGTAGCTAACATAAAAATCGAGAATTTTCATCCTATAAAGGTCACAAACATATTTTTTGAGAAAGCCTTAGTGAGATACATAGCATTTATTTCTTCAAGATCATGCAAGTGAGATACATATCGTTGAATATATAAAAATATTCCTTCAACAAAGTTCCCAAAATAGAACTCAAGGAACTCATCACAATATGATATCTTATAAATTGCAATAAAAGAGAGAAAACCAACATCAACGTCACATGAAAAAGACAAATAACATGAACCAAAATTACTCTAGACATATTTCTTTAAGTTTAAAATAGTTTTATGTATTACTTACCAAAATTTTCCATCAAGTTGATGGTCTTAAGGAAGGTTTCTACCAACAATCCATTCACATAAAAAAAACTACTTCTTCTTTAAAGGCAAAGTCATTGCCATGTCTACACCAACATAAATTTAGAGCTAAACCTCCTCCTTATACTTACATTACCAAATTAACAACTTCAATCCCTAGTATCATATGAATCCATAACTATGCCCAATCATTTATTTCATGGTATATGAAACTCAAAGTTCTTATTGATTAGAAAAGAAATATTTAAAATCCTTTACACAAAGGACGATGCCAAAACATCCATATACATTTTCTCCCTACTTGCCTCTATTTTCATGTCAACTTCATGCCTAAAATCAGCATCATGAGAACTAGGAGCAGATATAGCTCCTATAACTATAATTTTTTCAAGAATCCAACCTTACACAATTGCATACTTCTCCCTTTGGACTTTTAATCTCAATCTTACTCCTCCCTCTACCATGTTAGAATAAAAATTTATATAACTTGATGTGTTGTGCTCTCCATTGTCCACACATAGGTCTCCAAATGCTTCCATCCTACCACCCAAAGCAACCACCAAACTAAATGAGCTTCTTATGGTTTCCCTAGTTGTCATACATATTTATTGCATTGGCAATATATACCCCTCATATACATGGACATTGATGGTATCTAGTAGAGCTTCAAGCCTCACATATGAGCCATTCCCAACCATTATTAAGTTTTATACATTGAGCAAATTGTACCAAGTTCCCTTTGGAAAATAAGCATCCACAAACTTTGCTCCTTGCTTTAAAACATGAGATATTGAGACCCCTTTACATAATAGAAACTAGGTGTTGATTCCCAATATAATAGATTCCTTAGGAAATGTGAAAAATAGAGGACTTGCAATGGGAGATCCATTAATGTGGGCTTCAAAAGACAATGTGCAAATGTATGGAAGAAACATGTATCTCGATCCTAAAGCCTTCTTTCCAAACCCGCTCTTCATGAATTACTCTCATTTTCGAGTGATCTTTGGCAAAAGGATGAAATGAACCTAGTTGAATCCATCTATTACAAAGCTCTTTGGTCATGTCTCATGCAAATTCACAAATACTAGCACCTACAATTGAACTCCAAACAATCCTTCCACAAACTTTAAGGTAGGAAGTAGTAAAAGTTGTCTAGGATCTTTGTGATTGATTATCATTGTACACAGACCTAATGGGCTTCAATATGGACTGGGATCACAAAAATGTTATCAAAGATATTTCGATAACCCTTTTAAGAAAATTTGCCCCCAATTGCAAATATCAATGGTTTATATGTAATTTTACTTGGATTTTCTTTGACAAGCTTCAAAACAAAGAACAAAAGGATTTTGATTTTTAGTAGATATGTGACATTTCATTGTATTTAGCACCATCACCCAAATTTCAATCCTTTCTTGAGATAACAAAAACTCGTATTAAGATTTTTTATTCTTCATATAAAGAATCACTTTCTACCCTTACGAAGCTTTTCAAGTTGGTCCAACTAATGAGGTCTTCCTCCAATCTCTCTAGCTCCTCCTCAGAGCCAAAGAAAGGGGCATTGCCTTCTCAAGGGTTCGTGTTGTCTAAAATCACACAAAAAATATATTACTCAAACCCCCACTATAAATATGTGAAACACGAACCCTAGAAACTCTAAACAAGGGTTGAATTGGATGTGATATCTTGCCAAGTAGTGGTTTCCAAATGGGAACTCCACCTGGCCATCGGTGTTGGCCTTCCTGTATAGAATGTTGCTTTGACCACACCTTGCTTATTGAAGGACAAACATTGTTTCCCCAATCTCTCCTTTGTGACTCTTGGTTGGCTATTGAAACACTTTTCCAACCAAGAAGTCGTTGTTCTTTATGAGGAAACATGTGCCTAGCAACCCAATAATCAACTTTGATGTTTGATGTTCTCCAAGTAATTTTTATGTTGGTTCATGCGCTTAATCATGTTCGTTGTTGATAGGCCTCGCAACTTGGTTATCTTAACATCCCCTTGATCAACTCCATGCGTGTAGAGAAAATAAACCTCCAAAAGCCCCCAATGCAACCCAATACCACATCGTCATTAGGCTAGGATGACATAAATTTTATTTTCATTTTTATTATTTTATTCATAAATGATTTCACAATAATAATGAGAAATATGCAAAAACACAACCCATACCAAGCTAACAACTCATTAATTGTGTCTATCTAAAGTGATCAAATAAGTTTTGACTAATGACATAAACACATAATATTTTTATTTTTATTTTTTTACTCTCTGTAAATGATAATAATAACTTAAACTTAAACCAATATGTATAATAAAAAAACAAATAAATATTTATTATATATATATATATATATACATTTCAAATGGTGGTTCGTCGTTTATTAGTGGGTTAGTTCATCGGGAAAATGCCAACGCCTGCTATTCTAGGTAGAGAATCAAGGTATGGCTAGAAATACAATCATTACAATAGGGGCTCAACAAGAGCAACATGTCAGTTACAAAAATTGAACCTGGGTGGGGAGGAAAACAATCATTCCTCCCAACCACCCAAACTACAACAAAGAGACATTTATTATAGATTTAAAAGATATCACATTAAATATTTTAATTTAATTATATAAATAAAAAATAATTAAAATATAAAAACAATATTCCATTGATGATGGAATAAAAAAACTAAAATAACAACTAAATAAATATTTATTTTAGAAATTAAAGATGTCAAAGTTCAACATTTTATTTTAATTTCTTATAAATAAAAACAAATTATAATTATAAAAAGAATAGTCCACCTAGAATTTAAAGATATCAAAGTTCAACATTTTATTTTTATTTTAATCTTTTATAAATAAAACCAAATAAAAGTATGAAAACAATAGTCCACCGCAAACCGCAAGGACTTATAACATTCTCACATATCTTATTGATTGGTCTTATAAACAAGTAAATTATTTTACAAGGAAAATGGGACCTCCATGTTCCCTACTATGTCGTTTTTTAAAAGTTAAGTTATTTAAAAGTTAAATTATTTGTGAAATAAAATACCAATGTTTTGGACATTCTCAAATTTTAGTTTAATCTATACCATTTTTTTAATTTACAAAATATTTATTACATTCTTATACATTGTAACGTACTTCGTTACGACTTTACACCATACTCGATTGTTTCCACAAGCCATGGAGTTCTCGAGGCACTAGCACATACACGTGTTCCTATTTTATTTTTTGGGGGGAAAAGGCATTTGCTAGCTCTCCACTTGAAAACTCTTTAACAATCAGTTTAATCGATTAATTTATTAATTACGCTGTAGGCGTTCACCAACGAGAAGCGCTACCTTCCACCTTGGAAAGATTCCTCGTCTACAGATCCAATGAAATCCTGCCGCGTGTTTTGTCGCTTTCGCGCATGCCAACCATCTCGTGGAAATTATTTGCATTACTTTGTCACTTTCACGCAAACCCCCATCTGTGTCGCAGCAATTTGCAGACTTCACGCCGACTAAAAATCCTCTAATAGATTCCTCGTCTGTAAATCCAATGGAATCCTGCCACGTGTTTTGTCGCTTTCACGCACGCTGACTAAAACCCCCGTCCGTGTTGCACCAATTTGCAAACTTCAACTGTACCAACTCGACTATCGACCATATTTTTTTAACTAAAGTGACCTGACGATTTTGATTCCCGACCATATCTTACAAATATTATCGAAAACAAAATTACAAATTCATATCAACTGTTTCATATGTCGATCATGTTTACACAGTGAGAACTTCACGGCGACCAATTTTTAAAAGCTCGACCAACTCGACTATCAACCATATTTTTTTAAAAACTAAAGTTACTCGACCATTTTGACTCCCGACCCGTGTCCATCAATTCCACCACACAATTAAGAGTCGACCAATTTTTAAAGGCTCGACCAACTTAACTATGGACCATATTTTTTTTTTAACTAAAGTGACTCGACAATTTTGACTCCCAACCATATCTTATAAATATTATCGAAAACAAAATTACACCGTTAACAATCGACCAATTTTAAAAGGCCCGACCAACTCCAATATCAACTATATTTTTTTTCAAACTAAAGTAAGCCGACCATTTTGACTTCCAACGCGTGTCCATCAATTACCACACAGTTAAAAGTCGACCAATTTTTAAAGGCTCGAGCAACTCGACTATCGACCATATTTTTTTTTAAACTAAAGTTATCCGACACAGTTAAGAGTCGACCAATTTTTGAAGGCTCGACCAACTCAACTATCGACCATATTTTTTTATAACAAAAGTGACCCGACCATTTTGACTTCCGACCATATGTTACAAAGTGTCCATCATGTCGACGAAATAGTTAAGCGACCAATTTTTTAAGGCTCGACCAACTCGATTTTCGACCAAACTCGCCAGCATTTGGGTTAATACAGTCTAAACAGGCGGTCCAGCTCTGCATGGAAAAAGCTTGCGAGATCTATACTTTTGATTATAAACTTGAGCATTCAATGACGGATTGGACATTGAACAAGTTTCTATAAGGTTACCCACATGAACATTGATTTCTTTGCGTTTAATCCCTCACGAAGTTATGAACTTTGCTTCAGTAGTACAGATTTCTGCCTATGGATGTATATATGGATTTGACGGATTGGACCTGCTTGATATTCGATGTTGTGGACATACGAGAACAGATTTCAATGCAACAATGGTTAAATGTGCTCAGACACCAATGCACCGCCTTTACTCCTGATCATTTATAAAATTTGATGGGTAAAACCTCTCTCATTCTTTCGTTCTTCGATACTGTTATTATGACATAATCTCAGTTTTTTTCTCAGCATTTGAATCCCTTTCAATTTGTTGCTCTTTTACAGACCAGCACCCCTATTAGGGATCCAAAGGATCTTGTTTTCTATTAAAAAAAAATGTTCTCATCTCAAACCAAAACTCATTTACCCTGCTATAATTATGCTATTCTAAATCATGTTTCTGTTCAATATATTCAAACAAGATTCTACTGTCTTTTTTATGTTTTTTCTTGAAAACTAGAATCTGTTTATGTCAATTATTTACTGGTTTCAATTTGTTGCTCTTTTACAGACCAGCAATCCTATTAAGAATCCAAAGGTTCTTGTTTTCTATTAAAAAAGAAGGTTCTACTCTCAAACCAAAACTCATTTACCCTGCTATAATTATGTTGTTCTAAATCATGTTTTTGTTTAATATATTCAAACAAGATTCTTCTGTCTTTTTTTATGTTTTTTCTTGAAAACTAGAATCTGTTTATGTCAATTATTTACTGGTTTCAATTTGTTGCTCTTTTACAAACCAGCAACTCTGTTAAGGATCCAAAGGTTCTTGTTTTCTATTTAAAAAAAAGTTCTCCTCTCAAACCAAAACTCATTTCCCCTTCTATAATTATGTTGTTCTAAATCATGTTTCTGTTTAATATATTCAAACAAGATTTTGCTGTCTTTTTTTATCTTTTTTTTTTAAAACTAGAGTCTGTTTATGTCAATTATTTACAAGTTTCAGATGAAAGGTTGCTTGACTGGTATATATTCATTTTTTTTTGTCTCCTAGAAAAATTGTCCTTCCAGAAAAGTAATTTTTAATTTAGTCATTTGGTATGTGGACAATCCTATCTTGTTCTCATTGTTCTTGTTTAATACTTAAAAACAAGGTTCTCAGAGTAAATTTACCCAGAATTATGTTCCATTTTTTGTTGTTCTCTGTTGGAAGGTAGCTTCTATTTTTTGTTGTGTTTTGTTGTAACTTATATTTGATCATGTACCTGATTCATTTACTTGACTGGTATATATTCATTTACCAACTTTGAAAAATAATTTCCACTGCAACAATCTTTGTCTCTTTTTGTCACTGTTTCTGTTTAATATTTAAAAACAAGGTTCTAACAGCAAATTAACTAAAATTGTGCTGCCTTTTTTTTCCTATTGAAAACTACAATCTGTTTCTTCAGTCTTTTTTTGTGTTTTTTGTTCCAAACTAGAATCTGTTTCTGTCAATGCACTGTCATTTATTTACTCCTATTTACTACTAACTTTGACAGATCATTTGCACTGCTATAGTCTTTGTCTCCTAGAAAAGTTGCCCTTGCAAAAAAATAATCTTTATATTAGCCATTTGGTATATGCACAATGCTATCTTGTTGTCACTGATTCTGTTTAAAATTATCCTTTTTTTTTTGTTGAAAACTACACTCTGTTTCTACTATCTTTTTTTGTTGGAAACTAGAGTCTGTTTCTGCCAATGAATTGTCATTATTTACTCCTATTTATTTACTGGTTTCAGACAAAGGTTTACTTCACTGGTATATATTCATTTCCTTATCTTTACCAATATATGTTTTTGTCTCCTATAAAAGTTTCATTATAGGAAAATAATCCCAAAATTGAAACCAATTTCAAGCTCTTCATTTCTGTGTTCTTGCCACAAATATTGCTATGTATTGCATGAAATATCAAATATCATTTCTCCAACTTGCTTTTGTAGTCCAACTATTTGCAATACCATGCTATGAACACTCTATTGACTGAAAACGTTGTCTCACTTCTAATGAATGGTGCTGTTGTTACCGGACAATCCACTCGACCGGAGGCGAGCCGGATCTCCCTAGCTCAATGTGAGTCTAGAACAAATAGAACAGACTACAAACATGTTTCCTAGATCTATTTAAGGATCAAGTGTTAGATGTCTTACCTCTTTGATTTGCTATCCTTTCTCCCGAATGTTGCTCCACGTCCCATGGTCGTCAGATCCAAGCTGCAAGACCTGCCAAGACACAGAAAAGAGAAACGAGTAAAGAGCATCTATACAATAAGAGATCTATGTAAACAGTTAAGCAGGTAAACAACACAACATCATTACACATAAGAACGATATTGGTGGAAAGCAATTATATTACTGCAAATAGAGGAGTACATGATAGAGATATAGGACTACAACCAGAGACTTAACGTAGCGGCCCTTCTCCGAACAAACCAATTGCCATATCCTTCCAAGGAATCATGAGTTCTTCAAGAGGTGAATGAAGGTCTTGGGAGAGATTTCACCAGCATGTAGATACTATAGCCTTCCTCCAAGGTAGATTTCACCAGCCTATGGATACCTTAGTCTTCCTCCATCCAACATGTCCAAGCCAAGCCTCCAAGATGGTACAAGCTTCCTAATCACCAATATGGATCCTATCAGCATAAGGGTACCATAGACCTTCCCCCCTCTCATGGAGAGAGTGGGTGTTTGTATAGGGCTAAAGAGATAGGGTAGGTTGAGTATTAGGGGGAGATGGTTAAGGGATCTTCCCATAAGGTTAGGAACCGAAATGCCACCTCACCTAGAGCCTAGGGATAGGCCTCCACATCACTCATCTTCGAGAATGGGCTCGAAGATACTCTTTTATCCAAATAACTGACATCGTCTCATGTTGCATTAGGACAACCTGCGATGTCGCATGTTGCACAAGGGCAGACTGCAACGACCTTGAAAAGTAGGTCAGTTAAGCCCTCCAGTCATGGGAAACTTCAGGGATGTGTTTTTACTCTAAAATGAGTTTAGGTAAAATAGCAAAGAGTTTACACAATGGTCAAGATGACGACATTATCACAACGGTCACGATGACGACACTTGGTCATAAGGATGATACTTGCAACGGTCATGGTGACGACACTAAGTCAGGATGACGACACTTGCAACACTTGCACAAGGGTGACAACATTTTGGTGTAACAGCTGTTGAACTATGCCCACTTGTACAAGTTGTTGCTCTTGATAGACTAAGCTCTCTTAACTCAGCAACTACCTGCTTTCGAATCTCTATCTCTGATGGAATTCATAAGCACGACACATTACTTCCAACTATCTACAATAGTGCTGTGGAAAACCACCAACTCCAAAAAGGTGCAATCATCAAAGTCAGCAAGTGTACATGCAACACTGTACATGATGCAACGTATGATTTGCTTTCCGCATCTTCCTTTTCACTTATTTTAGTTTTCACTCGTCATAATTGTAACATATTTTTTACTTATACTTACTTTGTTCATTATTCTTGCTAGGACTATCGCATTGGGCATCTTCGAAATTGTCACCTTAGAAACAACAATTATTGGAGACCTGTTGATGCTTCGGATATCGTAGCATCAATCAGAAAGGGATTCTCCTCGAGAGATTGTCCCAATTAGACTATCTCCCGTTTGGTGTAGGGAATCCGTCCGGTTAGCGGTTCTGGCAACCGTGGGTTTGGAGTTTAAATCCGATTCTACCGGTTATGGCCCGATCCACCTTTCTTTTAGGTTTTATGTCTTTTAAATGAGATGCAAATGCCTAAATTATATTTAATCTAGATGCAACTAAAACAGATCTAAGTCTAGAAGCTGGAGTAAATCTACCTATCCTTGCAGGGGACACGCTTAAAGGATGAGCAATAAGCTGTAACAAATAACGTAAGGAAAGAACAGATAGCTGTTAATTCTCACAAGTAAAGCTACAGCAAGATAAAGATCTTTAGAAGATAGCCTCTAATTCAACATGGAACGCATCTATTGCTCATAAAACAGAAAAAAGCAAAAGATTATTTAATCTACGTAGAAAGAATAAAGAAACAGATCTAAATGTAAACAAACTGAAATTAAATTTAAAGATCCCTGCAAGGAGCAATTTAAAGGCATGAACAATGAGCCACATGAGTTATCCTGAAGAAAGAACAATTAGCCATTCGATCTAAAAGAGAAATCTACAGCAATGATAAAGATATCAGCAGGTAGATCCTGATTTAATATGAAACGCATTCATTGTTCACAAAATAGAGAAAATCGTATGCACAGGAAGGAGCAAAATCATTGATACAAAGAGAAAGTTCAGATGGTAAGAATGATCTCACATTACAGAACAGCAGTCATTAGAATAGTCCAACATACATCCGTCCAACATCCCATGCAAAACGTCCATCTCCCGTGCTTCTATTAGAAAATTCAATTTTACAGAAACGATACAAGATAGCTCGTAAAGGTTTCCAAAATTTCCTTCCCTGCCAAAAGTCCTCTTCTATTCTTCCTAGCTTCTATTTATAATTACAAATCTGCCCTTGGGGCTGCCACCTAGCACCTTCCACTTGTCATCTACAGAAAATTCTCTCCTAAAATAGACAAAAATGAGATTCCCTTTCATTTACAGAAATTATTTAAAAGAAAATAGGGACAGCTGTCCCACAGTTTATCCACTTTACACATTTGAGAGTCAAATACAAAATAACAGCAATAATGCTTTGAAATCAGCGATCTCAATCCTGTGCGTGAGCTTCTGCTGGCAGAGGATTGCCCAAGTTAATTGCTGCTAATGCTGTCTGGGAAGAGACACTCGAATCTACTGCTGATGCTGCTTCTAATTGGGAAGGAGGGATTGAGCTGGCCAGACTTTCTGCCACTGCTTGGGAAGAGGGAATCAAGCCCACTGCTGTATCCGGAATGGCTGCTGGGAGAGAAGATCCTGGATCTGTTGATGCTCCTGCTGCTGCTGCAGCTTTCCTTTCCTCCTCTGCTATGTAGCTGTACCACACACCTGTGTCCCTTATGACTGTGTTTGCTGCAGCAGGGAACAAGATTTTCTGAGAAGTCACATTCTTCCCGAGCTCTGCTTTAATGCTTTGAACTTCTGCCACTGCTGCTTGATGCACTTCCTTCAGCAAATGGTTGTGGAGTGATGACGATCCAATATAATGTTGGAGGTCATCAATAGCCAGGACATCAATCCTCTTCACGTACTCCGTTTGAACGCCCAATTCTTCCTTTAGTTGGGACAAACGCTGCTCCTTCTCCGGAAAGTCCTCCAGGGACTGAGGGAAACTCAATGTGCATTTGACATGTGCCTCTTGGAGCCTTTGGTAGAGACTGCTGATTTTATCTGTTGTTCTTTGCACACTGGCCATCAGCTTACTGGCACAGTTCCTGCCAAACTCCAACAGTGCTACGTCCTCATTAAAACTGTCCACAGATTTAAATGGGAGGTGCGCAGGGAAACCCCCTTTTCCTTCTCTCCATGCCATCTGACTGATGATATTTTCCTTAACACGGGTATTCTTTGCTTTGAGCCTATGGGCTTTTGCATTGATTTCTTTTAACCTAACCACCATGGCCTTGAGCTTGCAAACCTCATCAGTGATTAGCTCCTGAGTGTCATACACTTGCTTCAGGATGTTGCATGACAGCTCATGGAAGGGAGACATGTCCATTGTTCTGCTCTCCGCTTGCTCTAACCGCTCAGCTAATGCCTGCTTGTCTGCTTCTAGCTGAGATGCCTTTTCTTCTGCTCCATTCTTCTCCGCTTCTACAATCATTATTTGGAGTGTTAGCTGGTCCTTTTCCTCCTCCAGCTGGCTGTACTTGTTTGACAGCTCTTTATACTCAGTGTACAAGCAATTATACTTGTTCACTACCAGATCTCTTTGGGCTTGCTCATTAGCCACAGTCTGTTGTAGCGTACGAGCTTTCTTCTTTGTCAATATATTTTCTTTAACTATAACCCCTACATTGGCAAATGATGCCTTTGATGTTGCTACAGCTGCGGATGCCATAGTAAAGGGATCTTGATCTGTGTCTTTCATTACAGTGACCTCTCGGTGGGTAACGATGTCTTCATGGAAGGGACTTTTTATCCTCTCTTCTGATTTGAGGACCATAGCTTTCATTTTCTTGTCGTAGACAAACTCATTCCACTTGGACACTGTACGCTTTCCCGATGGCGTGTACGGGACAATTGGTCGGTTTATGATGTCTATGTCTTCTTCAGGTGGGGTCCGGACTTCCTGAGCTGGGTCCACGCCCTTATCTTGGGTACCAGAGCCACCTGCTTGAGATGTGTCTATAGCCATGTCTTGGACACCGAACCCACTGGCTTGAGCATCTTCCCTTGCTTTCAATTCTTCTTCTGCCTTCCTCTCTGCCTCAGCTTGTTCAACTTCTTTCCGCAGGCTTTCCTTTTCCGCCTCTTCTTGCATCCTTGCCACTTCTGCTTCCTGCTGTATTCTTGCTGCTTCAGCTTCTTGCTTCCACCTGGCTTCCTCCACCTCCTGCTGCAATCTGGCGTCTTCATCTTCTCGGAGTAGTCTTGCCTCTTCTCTTAATCTGAGTTCTTCCCGAGCTCGGGCATCTTCAGCTTCTTTCTCCTGCTGCTGACTGGTCTTCTGGATCTTGGCTGAGCTAGAGCTTGCTCCAGTGCCTTGGCGACAGATCCGCAGCTCAGACATGTTGCTAATGCCTCTGAATACCTCTTCCTCGGCATCGGGATAATGCGAGTATTCAAAATGAGCGTAGATGTCCTTACAATGCTCGGCCACTTTACCCTTTCTGTCGTTCCTATGGAAAATCACCTCACCGAAGTGGAAGGCTTTCAGCTCTTGAACAAATTCTTTAGCTGAGGCAACCCCCGAGAACTTGTAAGCACCTATGTAGAAAGGTAGAGGGGGAAAGGAAGCCTTATGCTGTTTGTGGAGCATTGCTCCAATCCCATCCAAGAAGATTTGCCTTACTGCTTCTTTGAGGACCACATAATCTGTGGCATACTGTGGCAAAATGTATGGGGCTTAGTCCCTCCAAACATTCTTAGGTAGGTGCCTTGCTCCGAAAAGTAGAAATCCCCGTAATTCTCAAGGACTTCCAAAGCATTTTTCTGACAGGCAGCTGGGCTTCTCCTTGAATATCTTCTCATACAGGGGCATGATGAACCCCTCACAGATGAGTTTGTAGTTGGGCTTGTAGTTCTGAGCCCACAACATCTTGAAAGCGATATAGACCGGGGTGGTGGCCTTATCCCATGTATAGCCCAATTTGGGGAAGTCTATCTTGGCCAAAATACAATCTATCAAATATGAGGACATGAAGAATTCAGCCTTCTTCAAGGCTAGTCCTTCCCTTGCAGCTACTATCATCGAGGCCAAACTATCTGACAGGAGAGTGGCCCAGTCAAACATAGTTCCCTTGAATGCCACGTAGTGGATAATAGGGACCCACTGAATCTTATACACCGTGCCATCGGGCATGCCGAAGATCCTGCACAGCATTAAAGCGATCAATCTGAAAGGAGCTCTCAGATTCTGTACGTCATATTCATCACTTCCTTTCTTTCTCAAATGCTTGCCTGCCATCAGTAGCTTCTTGGCCATCTCGATGTTGTTCATCTGGCTCAGCCATTCATCAGTCAGAGCTTGTTGGACACGGGGAAATTTGTAGGCTGCCGCAAGATACGCGGGTTGAAATGAGGCAATAGCCACTTTCCCGCTATCATTTATCACTCTCCCTTCAGCATCGGCATGTTGGAGTATCCATCCGATCACTTCAGCACAGGGGAACAGCTCAGGGCGCGTAGCGGCTCTAGTTATGCCTGAGACTCTGATATTGAGATAGATTGGCCCTTCCTCTAGCAACATATTTGGGATTTCTTGGTCCCGGATCATTCTGTAGATGTCACCCCATCTGATTTCAGGAGGGACACCGGTGGTGCACCTAGTGTCCTGGAGTGAAGTTTCAGTTTTGAGTGGCGCAGGCTTCTTTTCTGTCATCTTAGCCTTCTTCTTACCGGTTTTCGGCATCTTGACTTATCCCTGATAGCACCCATATACAAGTCATCATGAACTTGAGCAACATACTGTGAGATTTCAACAGAGAGCATCATCGTTTTTTAATATGAGAATGTGAAGCTGTATGTTTAGGAAGCAAAATACACCATTTCAACCTAAATACAAATTAAAACATTTGAATCTTTAAAAGGGAAGAATTTGGAATGCTCCCGAGAGGATAGGTGTATCACGGAACAATCTGCTCTCGGGTTGCCCTGGGAGAAATGATGATCTTTGTTTCAGCAGGAACATGATTATCAATTTTAGCCATCCTAATTCTTTAAAGGGGCAGGTTTGGGACAAACGCTGCTCCTGTGAAGATAAGCGCGTTGCGGAAGCAACGTGCTTTCGGTTTAGCTCTGGGGAAGAGGGTGACTTTCGTCACTGCTGCGGTTTGAAAGGCTAATTGCGGGTAAGCTCAGGTTGGAAAGACTCTGTGACGAAATAAGGAGGCGTTTCGTATCTACGACCTGGCGAGGGTTTCGAATGCTATTGTTATTTTACGGCACTTGCCGAGGTGCTCTATGGGAGGTTTGAACAGGGGCAATGGCGCTTGTCCTAGGATTTGAATTGGGTAACGGTGTCTTCATGGAACTGAGGTTTATGAAAAGGCCCGGGGTTTTACGTCTTAAGCTTTCGACCGGGGACATGAAAGGTCCATGGGGCTTTGGCAGCTTTTGAAATAACGAGGCACGCGGCCCGGGGAGGAAAATGGAACAGGTTTAACCGTCCAAACTAGCTGTCTCTACCCACAAACGTTTATTCTATCTCTGCTTTATATGACGCGAAGAACTTGATTCAAACCGTATTTGACGGGCAAAATTGCCCATGACAGGCGTTTTGCCCGTCAAAACCCCACCAATGCCCATCATTTTCAAACAAAAGACAACCTAATAGCAATTGGAAGTGTAGAAGGGGCAAATTTCAAGGTTAGAATCCTACCTGGCACCGTGAGGATAGTTGATCGAGGTGGCCACGAATTCGGATGAGCGAGATGAGCTGGAGCGATACGGCGTTCCACGTCGTTGCCAATCGAAAACAATGATATGTTGGCCTGAGCCCCACCGTATATTTAAACAAATGAGACACGTGTGGGACTTTAATACGGTTGGTGGCGTTTAAAACCGGTTTTAAATGCATTGTACGCCGGCGTCAAATCAAGCCGCCTCGGTTTACGTGCGACCGCCTCTTGCGGGACAATCTGGTGAACCGCTTCCGCCGTTTCGGGGAACGAGGGCGAATGGCCCCCGCAAAAGGCCTCCGCGACGCGGAGGAGAAAACGTTCCGCAAAGCTCATCTCATTCGGGAGGATATCGCGGAAGCTTCCGCTGTTTCGGGAGAGAGTGGTGACTTGCTTCCGCAAGAGGCTTCCGCGACGTGATTAAGTTCTTTTGGCGGCCTCTTCGGGATGAAAACGGGAAGGCTCCCGAAACTGCGGAAAGCTTTCGTAAGTGGCTTCCGCAGTTTCGGGAGGGATTCACCAGCAGCTTCCGCAATTGCTTAACGAAGATTTTCTAAGTCTTTCCGAGTGGTTCATACAAATGGCTCCCACCGTTTCGGGAGCAAATCTTGAACTCTTCCGCAAATCTTCCCATAATTATTCCGAAGGCCTTTTCCGAGCGGTTTATGCGATTGGCTTCCGCCGTTTCGGAAGGGTAGCCCGAGAGCTTCCGTGGTTTCGGGAGAGAAGGCTGAAAGCTTCCGCGGAGCTTCCTTGGCTCGTTCCGCAAAGTTTTTTCAAAAAATTCTAAGTTCTTTCGGCAGGCTTAGGCGAGTTGCTTCCGCCGTTTCGGGAGGATAAAATGAACGGCTCCACAGGCTCGGGATGGAAAGTCCAACAGCTCCTCAAAGGAAAATTTCTAAGTCTCTTCACAGTTTCGGAAGGAAGTTCGTGACTTTCTCCGTGGTATTTCGGAAAGCTTTTGTGAATGGCTTCCGCCGTTTCGGACAACTTCGTCGAATTCTTCCGCCGTTTCGGGCGGCTTTCATCAGAAGCTTCCGCGATTTTAACAAAATACTCCAAATCCTTTCGGGCGTCTTCCCCAAGTTCTCCCGCCGTTTCGGGGAGAACCCCAAGGTTTCCGCAATTTTCCTTCTCATGGTCTGCGATTTGCAAAAAAATCTAAGTCCTTTTTTCGGAAAGGTTTTAACACACGCTTCTGCCCCTCTGATGAAAAACTCAAAAGAGACACTACTGCGGGAAGATAGTTTGAGAGGCTCCACAATTTCTTGGAAAAATTTCTAAGTTCCGTTCTGGAAGGCTTAACAAAAGGCTTCCACCTTTCGGGAGGGAAACCCAAAACACTTCGCGTTTGCGGAAGGTTTGAACGGAGGACTCCGCCGTTTCGGGCAGGATTGCCCAATGGTTTCAGCGTTTTTCCAACCACAATTTTCTAAGTCTTCTTTCGAGAAGCTTATGCGTTTGGCTTCCGCAACTGCGGGGAGATAGCCCGAGAGACTCCAAAACGTCGGGAAAAAATTCTAAGTTCCCTTTTGGTTCCTTGGGGGAAAAAAGGAAAGGTTTATGGCCAGAATTTTTGTTGGGAAGCAAAGATAAAACTGGGAATGGCCCCTTGAGGCAGCCTTTCTAAAAAATTAAAAGGAGGGGCCCCAATATGTACAAAATTTTGGGGGGATGTTGCTGCAACAACAAGACCCATCCCCTTTCAACCTCACACCTAGCTTTACAGTGCACATCAGTTCATCTATTTTAGAAAACAACACCCTTGACTCCGAAAACCCTTCACTTGTAATACCTTCTCCAACGCCAAATCTTGTTGCACCTACTCTTCAATTCACATTGCTCAACCCTTCCAACAAAAACTTGGACCATTCAAGGACGAGTTACTGCAAAGACAAGTATCAACCTAAACGAACCAAAAAGGTCCTGGTCAAATTTTTGGGTTTGACCTTGTTAGTGATACCAGAGATGAGATTCATATCTTTGCTTTCAATGAACTAGCTACCTCATTATATGACCAAATACAAGTTGGCATAGTCTACATAGTCTCAAATGGCACAATCAAACCAGTTAATCCAACATACAACCATTTGAAGAGTGCTTTCGAGATTTTCCTTAACTCCTCCTCAACAATTCAATGATGCTTGGAAGAGTGCCCACTTATTCCTTTTCATTGCTTCAACTTTAAATCTATCCATGACATCAAAACTACACCGCTCAATTCCATGGTTGACCTTCGCGGAATTGTAATTTATGTTTCCCCTGCATCAACTATACGCAAAAGGGATGGCTCTGAAACCATTCGCCGAACAGTTGGGTTGAGGGACATGTCCGAGTATAGCATAGATATAACACTTTGGGGGGAGCATTGCACAATTGAAGGTGCCCAACTTGGAAACCTTCGAGGTTTAGCTACTCCCTCTAGCCTTGCAATAAAAGGTGGGCGTGTTACAGAATCAATGGAAAAACCATTGGAACCATCTCAAACACCAACCTCATTATAAACCCAGATATTAAAGAGCTGAAGCTCTCCAAGCATGGTTTGCTGACAATGGATTCCGTTCAGCCTCCCCATCTTTGAGCAGAAAAGCCAACTCGTCTTCTTCTACCTCTTGTAAACGCATTTCCATCTCTGTGCTACAATCTCTCCAACCCTCTAAAAAGGCAACTTGGTATTCAATGATTGCTATAATTACCCATATTAACATCAATGACTTTTATTTCCTTGTATGCCCTATATTTGTCGATGGAATACAATGCATGAAAAAAAATTCCCACAAAGTTGACATTGTTTGGCATTGTGCAAAATGTGATGGGGAGTTTACAGAGTGTGCTTACTGATACATACTCAAACTTAACATCACAGATGCTAGTGGACAACAATACGGTATCATAGCTTTTGATGATGGTGCACAACAACTCATGGGGGTCTCTGCAAAAGATTTTTGTCTCCTATCAAATGATCCAACATGTCTCTTGGAAATTGTTCAACATGTTTGTGCTCAGCAGTACCTTCTAACCTTATCAGTAAAAACAGAGACTTTTAATTCAAATGCTCGCTTGAAGGTGCTTCTTGTTATGTCAGAAGAGGTTTCTCCATCATTGTCCCCCGTCGATACTCCTGATGCAAGTGAACACATTGTGCTTAATAAACGTCCAATTGCTCGCAAGCTTTGAACTCTACCTTTGCAAACACTTTCCCCAACATCATTCTACTCTTCAATTCTGACTTTTGTACTTTCTAGATTGTACTTACCAAGTACACATTTATGTGTACACACTTTTACATAGGTGGTACTTGAAACCATCAATGAGCAGTTTTGAATATTATATTATTTAGTTTTGTTATACCATTGTGTTAAATCACATATTTTTTCCATCCTATCTTGCAATTTTCAAATTTGTACTTATAATTTAGATTGCTTTGTCAAGTCTATACTTTTTTTCTTTGTAAACACTGTTCAAGAGTGTCTTTGTTTCTTTCTTGCAACAAATTCACATAAATTATGCATGTTGCATATATCCTTTACAATATACCTTTGTTTACTCTTTGAATTATTACAGAATGCACGCAGAAGACTTCTATATGCTCAAAAGAAAAATGAAAACAACAACCGTCAACGCCTTCTATATAGAACTGCTCGTGAACTTGTTCATATCCCTTCTCTATTTCACGTTGCTCAGCCTCCCCTTACACCCTCCAGACCATATCTTACAAATATTATGGAAAACAAAACTACAAATTCATATCAACTATACCAACTCGACTGTCGGCCATGTTTTTTTTAACTAAAGTGACCCGACCATTTTGATTCCCGACCATATCTTACAAATTTACAAATTCATATCAACTGTTTCATATGTCGATCATGTTTACACAGTGAGAACTTCACGCCGACCAATTTTAAAAGGCTCGACCAACTCGACTATCGACCATGTTTTTTTTAAACTAAAGTGACCCTACAATGTTTACTACCGACCATATCTTACAAATATTATCAAAAACCAAATTACACGGTTAACAGTCGACGCATGTCCATCAATTGGACCACACAGTTAATAGTCAACCAATTTTTAAAGGCCCGACCAACTCGACTATCGACCATATCTTTTTTTAAACTAAAGTTACCTGACCATTTTGACTTTTGACCCGTGTCCATCAATTCCACCACACAGTTAAAAGTCGACCAATTTTAAAAGGCTCGACCAACTCGACTATCGACCATATTTTTTTAAAAACTAAAGTTACCCGACACAGTTAAGAGTCGACCAATTTTTAAAGGCTCGAGGTATTTTAAAAAAAACTAAAGTTAGCCGACCATTTTGACTTCCGATCCATGTCCATCAATTCTATCACACAGTTAAAAGTCGACCTATTTTTAAAGTCTCGACCACCTCGACTTTCAACAAAACTCGCGAGCATTTGGGTTGATACAGTCTAAACAGGTGGTCCAGCTCCTCATGGTAAAAGCTTACGAGATCTATACTTTTGATTAGAGACTTGAGCATTCAATGATGCATTGGACATTGAACAACCTACTATAAGATTACCCACGTGGAGAACTGCCACGTGTTTTGCGATGGTATATGTTAAATTTGAGTCTGGTCGACTTTTAAAAATGGTCGATAAAGTGTTTTCATGGTCATCTCGATAATATATGCTTCATGAGAATTGTCAAATTTGGTCAACTATAAGTGATGTGTGTGGTCGACCACTTTGGTCGATCCTCAAGTTTGGTCAAAGCAAGTTTGGTCGAGTCCACTACAAAGTGACTTTATCTATATTGTATTTGGTCGACCACTCCCGCTCAATACTAATTCAGTCGTATAAAATGAAGTTTCCATCAATTTGATCATTTTTTCTCTCGACCATATCTTACAAATATTATGGAAAACAAAATTACAAATTCATATCAACTGTACCAACTCAACTATCGGCCATGTTTTTTTTAACTAAAGTGACCTGACCATTTTGCCTCCCGACCATATCTTACAAATATTGTCGAAAACAAAATTACAAATTCATATCAACTATTTCATATGTCGATCATGTTTAGACAGTGAAAACTTCACGTCGACCAATTTTTAAAGGCCCGACCAACTCGACTATCGACCATGTTTTTTTTAAACTAAAGTGACCCTACAATTTTGACTCCTGACCATATCTTACAAATATTATCGAAAACAAAATTACACAGTTAACAGCCGACCAACTCGACTATCGACCATATTTTTTTTTAAACTAAAGTTAGCTGACAATTTTGTTTCTGACCCATGTCTATCAATTCCACCACACAGTTAAAAGTCAACCAATTTTAAAAGGCTCGACCAACTCGACTATCCACCATATTTTTTTTAAAAGTAAAGTTACCCGACACAGTTAAGAGTCAACCAATTTTTAGAGGCCCGAGGTATTTTTTTTAAAACTAAAGTTAGTCGACCATTTGGACTTCCGACCCGTGTCCATCAATTTCACCACACAGTTAAAAGTCAACCAATTTTTAAAGGCTCTACCAACTCGACTATCCACCATATTCTTTTTAAAACTAAAGTTACCCGACACAATTAATAGTCGACCAATTTTTAAAGGCTCACATAAGAACCAGGGTCCATATGAAAAATTATATGCTATTTGGTCAAGTGATAAGTTATTTTGTTTGATAATATGCAACCAAAACAAAGTTTTCACATATACTGAATTAGTCATCTTGATTACATGCCCTTTATAGCCATTGATCATATTTTACCATTCGACCAAAAATAAATATTGCCCATAACTGTTGAGGTCGAGGAACAATGTGTGAAGCCCTAGTCGGTAAAATAACAAATGCCCCAATATACTCAAGGAGAACCTAATTTTCAAAGTAGGTAAAATGAAAAGAACTCACTATTGAATGATGTAATTATTTTCAAACTAGTATAATTTGGATGTTTAGGATTGTGTATGAAATGTATTCAAATTTAGTGTTGTTTAAATATTTTTATTCATTGTTAAATGAATAGCTTTGCATTATTAAATAAAATTAGATCATTATATAGAATAATTATAATCGTAAAACAAAATTTATTTAAAGTATTATTAAAATTGTTTACCCTGGCTTCAACAGAAGTAGAATGAGGTCGACCAAATCTGTAACTCGTCGAAGGTCGATCACATGTGTAACTCGTCGGAGATCGACCAAATTTTATATCAAACCTATGCATCGACAATACCGGGGCTTTCAACATGGAAGTTTCCAAGTCGCCACACGTACTAATCGGAATCACCATATTCATTACAATCGACAGCTTAGCCATGCTCGACATGATCCAACATAAATGCAAAGCATCCACTTAACGAGGCATGGATAGCCTGTCAATCAAAATTAACTCTGTCGTTAAATCATTCTTTATTACACCCATCTACTTTACAATCACACATGCCAGGCTCGTCTTCTTTAAATCCCGAAGTCAAGGATTCTTGGACACTCTTCTAACAAGAACTAGAAAACCAGATTTAAGAAATACCAGAAAACCTCTGCGATCTTTATAACTGCATAGAAACCATGGTGCCCAAAAAGGTTCAGACAACCACTTGTTCAGTCACAACTAAAGTCTAGGAGTCAGAGAAAGCCCAAACACCGTTGCAAACCCGCTTGGAGCAAGTTCGAAATGCTAAGGTACAGGAATCACATTGGCGAAGAACTTGGAAAGACATTCTAATTTGGGGAAAAGATTCAAAAGGCCACTGGAGAGAAGAAGCTGAAAAATTGTGGGCTGCTACAGTTCTGAATTACATGCAAGCACCTCTGCTTGAATCATTTGGCGGACTGAAGGATATTATTGCTCAATTCATAGTTAGCAGATTTCATAATGGGAAATTATATTTTGATACCCCAGTTGAAATAAATGGTGCACTTATTTACAAGATTACAGGATTTTCAAATAAAGGTGAAGAGGTACCCGTTCGACCTAGACCGGAGTTGATTGAAAAATTTACAGAGCACCCGAGTGTAAAAAACTCTCGAGGATTAGTGATAAGTCACATGAAATATGAAAATTTTAAGATAGTTGCTCGGATCGTTTTGACCGCTTTATCAACTTCCGGTCGCGGTTCGGATCTAAAAACTAAAATGCTAGAGGCAGTACTGAACATGGAAGAAAGTGGCAAACAATACAACTAGGAAAACTACTTAGCCGACATTATCCGGACGATATGCTCCAAATGTCAAAATGAAGGAACGACTATTCGGTACCCATCTCTAATTATCTGGATTGCTATGGCACATCTCAAACCATCAAGAAATAAAGACTTTTTTTCTAGAAAGACCCGTGTTAATGCAAATTTTCAAGTCTTTTACATTTGGGGGAAGTCGGCTAGGCCCCTCAACAGTAAAAATTTGGCTCGAAGTTTGGTTTCAAAACCTAAAAACTGTATCCACCAGATGGAGAGTACCTCAAAATGTTTGACGAAGTCTACCTCCATCGGCACACATCCAACTTGACCTGGATCACACCAAGGTATGGCACCTGCAGGGCGTAGGTGGCGCCGCAAAAGCTCTCAACTTTTACCTTTCCGTCGACGAAATATTCAATGCTATGAATATTTAATTAATATTATTATTTATATATTAAATAGATTATTAGGTTAATAAGCGAAAGGGTGTAACCCTTCGCTATTCTTGCTCAAGCCCTATAAAGGCGAGCTTATTGTATCTTTTATCCTATCAATCAATATATTATTATCATTTATCTCAAATATGGAAGACGGTCTCGCTTCTTAACCCTTAACCGGACACGGTTAACTTAGTGAACGGATACGTTCACTGCATTTGGTATCAGAGCACCGTTTCAGCTCTCCCTTCAAGTCCAACCGGATACGATTGTTGCATTCAGAGCTCGGTTTCGGCTCTCCCTTCAAGTCCAACTGGATACGGTTGCTGGCTGGATTCTCGGCTGCTCGGATTTCATCCATTTGGTTGCTTCTCAACAGCAGGACTTGTTTTCCACCGTATTCACCAACCTTCCGCTGCACGCTCATACTCCTATTCTCCACATCACCAACGCAGCCTCTTCTACTTCTCCACCTTCCCCCGCAGTTCACGCTCCATCTCCTGTTGCACACTTTCTCATTTGTTCTCCCGCCACTCTCCATCCTTCATTCATTTCCCACATTATCCTCCCACGTTTCTCTTTCACCCACCCTGTGGTATTGTTCACCATCGCTCCCACACTTCCCTCCTACCACGTTGATCCATCAACCTACACCCTGCGTTAGCCATTTCATTGTGCCTCACCATCTCCGGCACCCTCTACCACTCCCTCACGCCTCTAGTCCTTCACTACTCTCCACATCCACGCTCTCTACTTCTCGGCCCTTCTCCGCGCCTTGCCATCTCTGCTCCCCACTCCGCCTGCATACTCCCCCATCCACCTGTGTGCTCCCCATCTGCCTTTCCTCGTAGCTCCCCCATTGCTCTCTCCTGCACGCCCCACCCCCTCTTCACTACTCCGCCACACTCTCACGCTGCTCCTACCGTCATCACCTCCACCTGCCCACCTACGCACTCTCTTTTTCCCACGCCCATCTCTCCAACACGACCTCCTTCCCTCACTCCCTTGCTGCTCACCTCTCCCATCCAGCACCACCGCTCGGCTCCTCTTCCACCTGCGATCTCCCACAATCCCTATTCCCTTCCTCCACTCCCCGACCTTCACTATCATCCCTTCTTCCAACGTCAAAAACCCTAATTCAAAAAAATAATAATAATAAAAATTTATTAATTTTATTATTATTATTACACTAAAAATTAAAATTTATATAATAAAAATTAATAATAATATTATTAATAAATAATATTATTGTTAATATTATTATAAGTTATTGTTTTAAACTGGGAAAGTAGAAAAAAAAATTTCCTTCTCCAAGACCATGGCGGAATTAAAAGACAAAATTGAGGAATTGGAAAAGGACATCAAGGCCCTCGTTGTTAACCAAGAAAAATTCAGAGAAGAAACGAAAAATAAAAAGGCACTTGAGAAAGGAATTAAAGAAGATGTTGTTCTAGTACTAGGAAGAAAACTTGATGACAAAGTAGACATCATGCATGAGAAACAAAAAGAGTTAGATAACAAGATGTGTGTGATGACACAGAACATAAGCACCATGGCACAGAACTTGAGCATCATGATGCAGAACCAGAATACCATAATGGAAATGTTACAAAAACTAAGGTCTAATACAAACCATATCAATAACTCAGATATGTTGGAGCACTATGTTAACAAAAATGAGAGTAACAAAATTGATCAAGACAATAAACAAGACAAAGAGACTAAATATCATAAGGATGACCAAAATACCAATAATATTTTTTTTAAAGATGAGCTCAACCAAGATCATAATGAGAGTCAATCCAATATCATTGACAATAAGGACGATCCATACAATGACAAAAGATGGATCCTACAATATGCAAAGGAATCCAAGTCAAAGGAATCAGATATCGTAGATTCATCTTCTACCTTAACTCTTCTACCACCCTGGAGAAACCTAAATGTAACACTATCAGGTGACTTTGAGTGTGAGAAGCCTCATGAAACGCCACTTCTCGAGATAACTCGTAAGGATAATAAAATGAAAACATTACGTGATGACAGCCTAAATATCGTAGGACAAGCGACTTCTAAAACAAGGCTTGATATGGTCAGTCACAAAAATACTCCTAATATTCATGTACAAGGAAAATGGGATAACAATAATAAACATAATGGAGTACAAAATCAAGTTACAAATGAAAGGAAGATGACAAACTATTGCATAAACACCAAGCATATAGTTAATACCAGCTCTAAAAAAGACATAAAGGAAGTAATGACATTGTTTCAACACAAAACGAGAATGAAAAGACATCAACAATAATCTAAGCTTTGAGGACAAATCTTTCCTAAGGGGAAGGCAATGCTATAAATATTTAATTAATATTATTATTTATATATTAAATAGATTATTAGGTTAATAAGCAAAGGGTGTAACCCTTCGCTATTCTTGCTCAAGCCCTATAAATGCGAGCTTATTGTATCTTTTATCCTATCAATCAATATATTATTATCATTTATCTCAAATATGGAAGACGGTCTCGCTTCTTAACCCTTAACCGGACACGGTTAACTTAGTGAACGGATACGTTCATTGCATTCAATGAGCTCAACAGACAAAGTAATACAATACTCACAATTCCTGCTAAGGCCAGAGAGGTCAGCGTCCCCATAGTTGAACCTCTAGGAGATCAAGAAAAAGAGGAAGAGTATGAAGGCCGACTATATATGCACACCTTTGTATATGAAGTTGAACCTACGGTCACACAACAAACTCTAGCACTTACTCTTACACCACGTCAAGACCTTCCAGATACAGCCGAACATTCAGATGAACAATGTCACTTCAACAACCCAGAATATGTTTTGACGAGTGACAACATTCAATAGCTGGCCGACAAGTTAGCAGAAGCTCGACAAGCACGAAATGTAGATTTGCATGGCAAGGGAAAAATAAAAATGATCATACAGGAGCCGACTGAGGAAGAGGAGGTAGAACTGTTAGACAGTGCAACACAAATTCTCGAGGATCCAACTAAAAATAAAGTACCAGTCCACCAGGAGTTTAAGATATTTTTGGAAGCTAAGCAAGCTCGTAGTCGACCACAAGCAAAAAAGAAAGTTCAACTTATGATCGACGATTCTATCGACTTGACTGTAAGTTCACCCCCAATGTCTCCAACTATTGTGACGGAAGACACTATTTTCTCTACACCTGTAAGTACTCCACTTGCACCTTTAGCATTAACTCAATTTTCAACTGTTGTACAATCTTTTCCTCCCCCTCTTCATGAAACATTTCAAACTGAATAAGACCTAATGCAGTTCATAACAAATATTGCCAATATGTTCCCAAATTGGCGAGATTTAGTCACCAAGAAACCTGTGTACATAGAAAATAATCCATTGAACCCTCCGAATACTTCAGCACCAGAAGCAATTGGTATGCATCATAGACATCTTCAGCGTAATCTGGACCCCACCAGTCCCATTTTTTCTGAGGAAACTTCACAGTTTATCCCTTTTCCAGTGAACCCGTCGATGCAAGCCCATTCACCTCCCCGACCTGTTGTCAATCCACCAGAACAGCCCCTAGACCTTGAAGTTTTCAATTCAGTCGAACCATTGATACTAGAAGTCTTGTCTCCTGTCTCTAGTCCAAAACCGTCTTCCAGCTCCCTTTCCATGCCAGTTCCCCGAATCGAAGACACACCAGCTATTAATGTGTCATTCCCTATGCCTCCCGACCAAACCACTACTCCATCTAAAGTAATTCAAGAAAAAGAACCGTCTGGCAGCTCCCTTTCCATCCCTACTCCCCGAGTCGAAGACACACCAACTATTAATGTGTCATTCCCTAACCCTACTGACGGAACCACTACTCCATGTGAAGTGATTCAAGAACAAGAAGCACCAACTCAAGAAATCTTCGAAGCAGCAACCAAAGCACCAGCAGAAATCACTAAAGCAGTCATAGAACTAGCAGCCAAAGCAACAGAACAATTCACTGAAGCAGCCACGGAAGGAGCACAAGAAGATAATCAACTAATGGTTGAAGAACCACTCTTGACAAATACAGAAGCAGTACCAAATAGCTCAATAGAAGCTAAACAAAACATTGACGAAGCACAAATGGAAAAACAACACTCACGCGAATCACCCAAGACATAGAAAGACTCAGCACAGCAACTAGAGCCTCCAAAATCTAAAGGGAAGTCCAAGAAAAAGCAACGCAAAGACAAACAGTGCCACAATAGAGAACTGCAACAGCAACAACATCATCTGGATCATATCTCTCAGCTGGGTCGATCATCTGTACATCTCGACCAATTTGGGCCCATCTCGACATACAAGCCACAAGAAGCAACACAAGCAGAGCTCGACTTATTGGTTGATGCAATTAATCGAGAGCAACGACATCGACGACTAGAAGCCGAAGACCACATACAACGATTACAAGAGGACCAAAATGTATTTTTGGCTAAGTGTCAAGACTTAGCACAAGAAGTCGTTTGTCTTCCAGCAAGCTCTAACACGACTAGCACACTTGATAAAGCTTTTCAGTTATTCCAAACAGTCGTGTCAACTTTGTGAGAAGAACTCATAAGGGACCGACAGGAATAGGCCACAATAACAACATCACTCATGTCGGCACAATATGAAGCATTTAATTCAGCATATGATCAGCTCAACCAGTATAATGACCAAGCAACTACTGTCATTGATGTTCTCCGCAATTGGTACAAACATTATGGCAATGTATTCACAGAAATGCGGAAGACAAGTGAATTGATTGAAAAACTTCATCAGCAATGCCGAGAAGCTGATGACACCATGAGCAGAACCATCGAAGATGAACTTTTGATAGAAAATAGCAAATTAGAGAAATTAGAAAAAAATGAAGAGCAATGGTTGAGCCAAACCCGAAACAACCTCTTCAAAGTTGAACAACTTCAACCACATCTCCAAACTCTGCTTACAATTGCTAATAAGAGAATTGAGATATTTGGTCCTGACTTAATTCATCTGCAGGGCAAGACAACAGAGGAAAAGATGACTGAGTTATCAAGCCTAACAACACTTACGATTGACATTCAAAACTCACTGCGCAATTGGGAAAACTTCCACCACCATCTATCTATGTCAGCTGAAACAATTGTTCAGGTGTGTGCACAACAAGAAGCAGCGGCCAGTTTCAGTCATAAATAAACAGTACCAGCTACATCTATCAATTTTGCACAATGATCCATCTTTTGTTCACTTATTTCACATCTCCTTCTTTCTTCGACAAAAAGAAAGATTTTTAAGTAGAAGAGGTCGAGCTATCGCCTAGGCTGTCCACGCGAAAATTTGCAATGTAAGTCGATATGCTCTGTGGACCGGTCGAGATATGTTTGTCGGTTCTCGCGACCAAGCTATGTAGTAATATTAATTTACAAGATCCTAAGTTATTTCTCTTTGGTTTTAAAGCTTCCTTTTTGAAGATTTTATGCTAAATCAAATTAATGGTTTCCAGTATTTACTTGAACTACTTGAACTAATTATCGCAGTTTTTGCTCACTCTCTACTTTTGTCTCATTACGGTTATAATGTATTGAAGAAAAACCTTCGAGTTATTTGATGCCTTTGATTGTAAGAGTATTCTGCAATGTGAATAAACTAAAATACTGGAACATGTTTACTTATCTTTTTATCGTACGTGTTAAATATCGATTAATGACATTTTATAAACATTAAGAATTCATTCATCCTTATTCATTTTCAAACTCGCCACGTCAGAAATATTAAACACTGACACAATTGCAAAAGTTCATCAACTTTATAAGGTTTTCGAATAGGTCAAAATGAATTTGTGTGAGGTTGAGGAGGTCCGACAAGGTCAAGGAGGTCGGAGGACGACGGATAGGTCGGAGCAGGTCGCGTAGGTCGGAGGACGCGAAGTAGATCAGACAAGTCCGCAGGAGGTCGGAGAAGGTATTCGATGGGTGGCAATATGGTCGATGACCAAATGTCATCAGTTGCCTTTGTCAAATATGGTCGACTGTTTTAATGAAGTCTAGAGTCAATATTATATTTATACAATTTTTTTTTAATTGAATATATAATTTCTAAAGGAAAAAACGTATGGTTTTAATAGTTACACCCACTTAAATTACAATTTCCTTATCATTGAATATATTACGTCTTTGTGTTTATTGATTAGTTGTATACTAAAGGGAAAGAAAAACAGTCTCTAACATTGTTACAAAATTCACTCTTTTCCTAACGGCGTTCACTTTTGCACCTCCAGGGGCAAATGCTAGTTAAGCATATTTTAATTCAGCTCCAATGTTCTTGAAATCATCGACCTATAATATTGGGCAACAACTATGCTTCTGCCCTTTTACATTCCCGACATTTTCCTTCCCGATGTTTTCGTTTCGATGCCTTATCAAAACTTGGATGTCACAACAAAACTATGAAATCCTATGAATACCAATCTGACAGTAGCTTCTCGATGTTTCCAATCCAATGTCTACTTTTCGATGTTTAATTGGAAATCGGATTCATCCAGACATACCCGTTCCAACGTTGTTCCTCTGATTTTTATCAAAACTCCGACATCGGGACAATGGCGAACCTTACTTCTATCCCCTTCGATTGTTTCCACATCGACGTCGGCTTCGACACCTTGGCATTGAGATGTCAAGCCATCTCACTACCAGTTTCAACCTTTCTACCCCAAGGTTTTACACTCCAATGTGGGTCCCACCACCTCAGGTCCCGAAATGTCGGAACATTCCACACCCATTCGTAACCTTTCCACCCAAGGTTCTACCCTCCAACGTGGCTCCCACCACCTCAGGTCTGGAAATGTCAGCACCCTTCCGGTTGATCAACCTAGTGTCCTCCTAACGTAACCCGTATGATATTAACTATGGAAAAAGACAAAACAACACATTTCAGTCTCAGGACTTTGACGCTTTGAGACTTAGCCAAATTTATTCAAAATTGACTAAGGCATAAGGTTTGGTCTGGTGAAAACATACAATCCCTCTGCCTTCGATTCGACAATTATAACTTAGAAAAATTATGAATTAATAAAGCAACCAACCCACTAGCTTTTGGTTTTTAACACTGGAAATATTTGCCAGTTAAGGTTAACTCCATCGGTTGAGCCTGATAAGTCTTCTAATCACATAATTCATTTCTACATTCTTACTTAGGGAAAAAGGATAACAGTCGAACATTAACCCATAAACATTTCACTAAATGCAAGAACGTTCCTGTCATGGACAGTTCTCAATACTTAGATAATTATGGGAACAATTCAACTTAACAGGTTAAATAGCTTCCTACAGGAACTAAGCATTCACAGAGACATAAATCCACAAAGTATTTTCTTTTATAGTGAATTGCCCTTAATAGTGAAACACTCGACCCAAAATTATAGTTTTCATTTACATTCATCATATTTACTCATACATGAGAATATCCGTAAACGGATATACATAATTTCAACATGATTATTCTAAGTATGCAACTTCATACTTAACACAAGGAATAATTCATATCCTTTAGGAAATCATTTCATTCAACATTAAAATCATTTGTAGAAATAATAAAGCTGATACAAAACATTAGATACTTATCTATATAAATGATAACTCGAGCAACTGATTGTGTGTGAGGCATGCTCCTCCCAACCGTAGGATGCCTTGCTCATAAATATCTCAACAAAGTACCACCCTATAGGTGAGACTATGAATTCACCAGGAGAACGTTTAAGGTTATCATAAGAAAAATAGGCAGGTTACATGGTAAACCTCGCTAGGTTAACTCTCATAACTTGGTACACGCCAATTCCACAATAGACAATGTAATTTCTTTTCCCATGGTTCAAGAACTTGGCACCAACCAGTTTCACATCAAACAGTGCAGACCCTTCCTCAGTTGATCAACGCCACATAATTTCCACCAAGGAAGGTTCTCACATGGTTCACCAAATCACTAGTAAATTAGCCAGGGGTACGACAAAACAATCCTCGCCCCACAACTAACAAATTTTAGTTTCCACGACAAAGTCGAATGATAACTTCATAATTTGCATCCCCAACAAGGCATCACAGTTCACTCACAGCCAGGAAAAATAGAGACAATCAACAACAATGGACATCAATGCCCCTCTGGAAGAGACCAATTCTTCTTCCAATCATGTTTTAACTGCATGTCCAACTTTTCCCACATGGTATTCCCGAAAAGACTCACACTCGAGCATGACATCATTAATCCTTTGTTAGCATCTAGGATTAATTATAAGGTTTTAAAGGGTATAAATGATTAAGGTATGGATAAATCACCTTTTTAGGCTCAAGGTAAAGCTAGGGTCATGTTATAACCCCTTTAGGCTAACTACAACCCCCTTTCCTTCTCACTGGTGAATTCACAGGTCCCCGTTCTCTTTAGTGCTTGCCTCAGCCACAGCCAATTATATTTTATATTAATGATTGCATACTACAAATTGTTCAGCCCTTCAGGTATTTCATCAACTAGATTTACATAATCACATAAGGGGTTCAAAACTTGAGTGTTACATTCCTTAGTTTTTCATGATTTAAAAACACATGTTCCAAAATTTATTTACATTTCGAAATGTTTAAATTCATCAAAATAGATATGGATACTCAACACGCATAGCTTCTTCCATTTCCTAGGTAGCTTCTTTAGGACAGTAATGGGTCCATTGGACCTTCACCTGTCCTATGGCCTTTTTCCTGAGTGTTCTAATCCTTTTGTCCAATATGAAAACTGGTTGAACTTGGGTTTCCCTCTCTGGTTCTACCTGTATCAAAGACCAATCAAGTATGATTAGGATCATGTACAATATTCTTCTTCATTAATGAAATATGAAAAACATTATGAACTTTAATAGTGGCAGGTAGGGCCAGCTCATATGCCACTGGTCCAACTCTACTTAGGACCTCAAATGGTCCAAAGAACTTGGCTTCTAACTTCTTACAGTTACCCATACTCATTGTACTTTTCTTGCCTTTGACTTTCAAGAATGCTTTGTCTCCCACTTGGATCTCTTTATACATTCTCCCCTTGCCAGCATAATTTTTTTGTCTTTATTGTGCCACTATCAAGTTCTGCTTGATTTTGGCCAGTTGCTATTCCATGTCCTGTAGCATTTCAGGTCCAACTATCAACCTTTCCATAGGTTTGTCCCAATTCACTAGAACATTGCATTTTTTTCCATATAAGGCTTCAAACAGACTCATCTTCAACGATGATTGTTATCTATTGTTATATGCAAACTCCCCAAGATACATGTATTCTTTTCACTTGGTAGGTCTGTTTATCATGTACATCCTTAACATGTCTTTAGTGGCTTGATTAACTCACTCAGTTTTCCCATCCGTCTGTGGATGGTAGGATGTGCTGAGATTGAGTTTGGTTCCAAACTCCTTGAACAAACCCTTCCAAAAGTTCGAAGTGAACTTGGAATCTCGATCTGAAACAATTGCCT
This sequence comes from Larix kaempferi, assembly GCA_027924585.1. Lineage (NCBI taxonomy): Eukaryota > Viridiplantae > Streptophyta > Pinopsida > Pinales > Pinaceae > Larix > Larix kaempferi. The sequence continues at coordinate 30,156,712 of BSBM01000753.1, read as the reverse complement.
TAGGAATCCTGTGTAGTTTGGAAACTTCCTTCATATAGATCTCTGCAACCTTAGTTGCTTTAAATGTTGACTAGATAGGTATAAAATGAGTAGAATTTTTTAATTTATCCATCACCACCATAAGGGATTCATGTTGCTTCATTGTCCTGGGTAATTTAGTGATAAATCAATGGTTACCACGTCCCACTTCCATTGTGGAATTGACAGTGGATGTAATAGACCTATAGGATGTTTACGCTCTGCTTTTACCCTTTGACACTAGCGGCACTTAGCAATTAACCTTGCTACCTCTTTCTTCATGCTCGGAAAAAAATACTCCTTCTTTGCAGGTGTAAGAGTTTTATGATAACCGGGATGGACTGCAAAGGGAACATTATGCATTTCCTGCAGAATGGTCTACTTCAATTTATCATTATCAAGTAAGTAAAGTTTATCATTGTACAAGAGCATTCCATCTCTCTCCAATCTATACTGCATATATTTTGATGGTGTATTTCCTGACTGTAACGTTGTCTTAACTTGCAAGTGATGAACGTCATAACTCAATGCTTCCAGCAATATGTTCTTTAAATTTGTTTTCAAACTACTGATGGTTGTAATCTTCATCAATTGATTTCTTCTACTAAGCCCATTTGCAACTCGATTTTCCTTGCTCTTGATACGCTTAATTTCAAAGTTGAATTCGCTCAGGAATTCCATCCATCTAGATTGATAAGCATTCGAGTTGGGTTGTTCAAACAAATACTTTAAACTGTGATGATTTGACCCCAACTCGAATCTGTTACCCATGAGGTAAAGCCTCCACATCTCATTGCGTGTACTATAGCTACGAGTTCCATATCATGCGTAGCACACTTCTTTCCATGCTCCTTTAATTTTCGTGATTCATAACAATCACATGCCCTTCTTGCATCAGAGCTCCCCCAAGTCCTTCTAGAGATGCATCTGTGCATACCACATACTCCTTATCCAGGTCCGCAATCTTTAGAATTGGTGCACATGTGAGTAACTCCTTCAAAAGTCTAAAACTATTTTCATATTTATGGGTCCAATTAAATTTCACACCCTTCTTCTGTAAAGATGTAATAGGATTTGCTATTATGGAGAAAGCTTCAATAAATCTCATATAATAGCTAGCTAACCCCATAAAAGATCTTACATCAAAGACATTTCTAGGAAAGTGCACTTACTCAATAACAATTGACCTAGATATAACAAATGCTTATGATGGAAAGTGCACTTACTCAACTTAGCATACAACCGATTCTCACTTCGAATTTGTAAGGTTATTCTTAGATTCTTCGTGCTCTTCCTCTGTCTTGGAATAAATTAATATATCATCTAGGAATACAATAATAAATTTATCCATAAATTCTCTGAATACACCATTCATCAGGCACATAAATGCGGCTGGTGCATTTGTCAATCCAAATGGCAAGACTGTGTATTCATAATGCCCATACTTGGTCCTGGAAGCAATTTTACTAATATCTTCATCCTTAATGCACACTTGATATTGTATTCTAACAATATTATTTTGTACAATCAAGAACCATCATATGTTGAAGATGCCTTTTAAGAGAGCGATATCTTTATAAACCTTTTCTTTTCTCAATACTTGTCAACCAAATCAACAACCCTTTCTTTTCTCAATATTGTCGACCAAATCAACTTGTCTTGCAAAACCATCCACCACCTATTGTTGTATACCTATTCTCCATTGTAGTGAAGGCTATAACATTGCATGGCAAATAGGTTGACGATCAACACATATATGATTTTCGACAATTCACAATATTTTGTATATCATTCATGATTCCATTGCCTTAAAGATGGGGTGTTAGATCTCAACATTGATCACCAACAAAGTGTTGGCTTTGGGCCATCTTTATTTCTTTCTCCATGCATGAACTACACTCCTTGCTTTCACCTTTGATGATGGTTTCCCTTGCATTTAAACCTAATTCATCTACTTAAAGGTTGACTTATGAAACCAAAAGTTTTTTATACAATAATCGATGATTTAATAGCGAGTAATAAAAGAAACATACATATACATTAAAAAGACAATGTATTTCAAAAGGGGCAAAAATTGTACAGACCAATGGATAACCAAGCCAAACATCAATGTTGTGGACAACGTTTGTCACCATTAAGAAACTCACAATTGCTCTTTTGATATTTTACAATTGAAGATGATGGAATTAATGTGATGATGTGCATTGCAAATGTAGAAGCAAATAATGAAGTAATTAGCTTATAACAAGTTTAAGAAAAAGAAAGGTTGTTATTAGAAATATGAAGCAAGTTTATAATAGGTTTTAAAAACATAGAGAAGAGAAGTTGAAATTTATAGTTTATTGGAGTTGGAAAATGTTGTTTATTCACTCACAAGAATAATTAGCCCCACGATCATGAATAAATTCTATTGGATATATATTATTTAACACAAAATTGAATGTAGAGCTTAGCATTTCAATTAATAGAAACTTTGAAAGCCACTTAAGAGTTTAATTGTAATTTATTTTATTAAGGTAATTTTACTAAAGTTTTTTAATCAAATGGATATTCTCTTTCTCAAATCAATAAATTATCCTCCATCCTAAATCTAAGAAAAATCAATAATTTTTTCACTCTTGAGGTCAAATTTGGCTCTCTTACATCCGTGGCATCACTAACCAACTATCCAAAATCCTTACTAATAAAAATATTAAATCTCTCTTTAAACCTTGCAAAACCTTCAAATAATTATTCAGAATCTTTAAAGAAAAATACGATCCATTGCCCTCATAAAGCGTTTATCAAACTCCTTGCTCTTATGGAAAATCATATATTGATCAAACTAGTTAGTCAATTCAAACTCCTCTCAACCATAAACCACTTTCAAAATAAACAATCGTTGAACACTCTCATAACACTAAGCACTCAATTTGCTTAGATCAAACCAAAATTTTAGCCTCTACCTTCCATTATTTTAATCACATTATAAAAAAACCCTAAAAATTAATACACATCCCAATAATTTTGATTAAAATAACTATAAATTAAACAAATCTCATATATCCCTAAACTTCATTAATAATTTTCATCATCTCTTTTTTCTTCTCCATTTTCCATTTCTATCATTTTAATCTTCATTTTCATAATTCATCAATCCTATCTTATATTCTCCTTATTGGTTATTCATTCAATCCTTTAACCCTTTCTCTAATCTTAAATTTTATTAACTAATATTTCCTAATATTTAATATCTAGTATTTCTCTTCTACGATGTTATTTCGCTTATATTTAATCATCCACCCTTCATCATTTAGTTTTTCGTTCCAATTATAAATTTAACCTATCGATCATATGATACTTTATTACTTTTATTTTATTCTTCTATTTCATAATCTATTCGTTTTCATATATTCTATGGTTAATACTAATTAAATATGATTTAAATTAATTTAGTGTTATATTAAGTTATTGTTATTATTATTTTTTAACAAAAACGGTTATGTTTTATAATATAAAAACAATGGGATTCTCATTGGCACAGATACATCGATAATATTCTTTGATATTCGCATAAAAAAATTCAGTATTGAACAAACCTTATAATCCCAATCCTATCAGTAAGATCTGTAATTCTAATCTCGAGTGAGACATGACATTCATCATGATTTCATTCATAGTTGGCCAACATAGCTATCAAAACTGTCAAAAGGCCAAGGCATGATTGGTTGCCTCTTAAGGAATTTGTGGAGAGTGATCCTGCTCCACATCCTTTTCACTTTGTTTTCCATTTGCGATTATTCGGTGTTCCATTTCAGTTTAACGTGCCATCTGTATGATCTTCCTCTGATTTACCAGTTCCTTACGGTGTTGCAGCAAGTCAAATTCCTCCCCTAATCTTCATCCACCCTCTTCATCCCACCAATCAACCAATCCTTTAGCTCGATCGCTTGTCACCACGGATGATTAGTCTTCCCTTGTTGTTGTCACCTCGAATGATAGATCCATCACCCTCACCGTCACCTACCTGCCCATTTATATCAGTTGGGAGTTGGATCAGGTTGATCTCACCTATCGGACGCTGAAGAGCATGGTTAGTCCTTTCCTTATGAGAGATCCTCGATTTGCCTTCCGGTTTACAAAATGGTTTCCAGAAGCTTAATCCCGAGGCTTTAAGGGATTTATAAGCGTTGGCCATTGTCATTTAAAATCAATTGCCCTTTGCTCAATAGGGGAGATTTGTTAGCTTCTCTGTCGGCTTCACCATTCAGGCCCCTTAGGATGTGAAAAAAATCGATTTTGTGAAAGTAATAGGTTAAATTCTTGATTTTTTGGAGAAGATGTCGAAGTCTCATGTTTTGAGGCAGTGAGTGGGAGTTTATAGCCTTAATAATCAATCTAGAATCTCCAAAAACTAGAGCTTCCGTAATTCCCATAATTGTTAATTGAACCAGCCCTTGCCACAGTGCTAGAGCTTTGGCAATGTTATTAGTGTCTTGACCAATCCCCCAAGAAAACTTCAATTCAATCACTTCGTCGGGATTTAATATAAATCCTTCCCATCCTGCTGCTCCTGGATTTCCTTTAGAAGCACCATCAAGGAAGAGGTTGTGTTGATGAAGCGTCTTCCTCCAATTAGAGAAGCTTTCTTGATCCATTTTGATTTCCCAGTGTTCTAGCTGCATAGAGATAATTTTGTCAGGTCCAACTTCCTTTGGAATTAAACCCAACATCCAGGCTTCTTCTTCAGGGAGAAGCAAAGCTTTATTCTCAAAGAGATGTAGAGCTTGCATACATTCTTCCATCAACGCTTTTGCTTTTGCTCTTACAACAATCTGAGCAAAGGTGGAGTCTTTTTCTCTAAAGATATGGGCGTTACGCTCTAACCAAAGCTTCCCAAAAATAAATTTAGGTAAGATCGGCCACCAGGTTTTAAGCCTGTTTTTATTTTGAAGACAGAAGGGACATAAATTTTCCCAATTACTGAAGATAATAAGGATATCATCCAGAAGGGTGACTTATTCGACCATGAAGAGAGAGCTAGTTTCCAAACTTCTTTTGCATATGGGCAGTTCAAAAAAATATGGTTGGCAGTTTCTTCCTAAGACCGACAGGTGGGACACCTTGTGGGGCCTTCCATACCTTTCCTCTTCAAGGTATCCCTCGTAAGAATACTGCCATGAGCTAGGGTCCAATTAAATAAGTCAACTTTGGGCAAACTTTTAGTTTTCCAAATGCCTTTCCAGCGAGCAGGATTTGGAAGAGCATATGGAATTGCTTTAAGATGATTGTAGCCTTGTGCCGAGGTGTAAACTCCGGCGTTAGAGCCCCAGCCTCTTGAATCCTTTGATTTAACATCAATTGGCGATTTGACTTGAAGCGAGGAAAGGAGTCGAAGCTTTTCACTCTCCAGATGGCTTGGGCAGTTCGGGATGTTCCATGAATTCCATGATTTGTTGTCATCATTGTTCCAAGCAGAGATATCCCAAATCGAGAATAAGTTTCGACCTTGAAGCCATCTTTTTAGATTGGAGAAGCCTGCCATAGTGTCGAGCGGTTGATTTTAGAATCTGCCAAAATGCTAATGTGTTTCCCATTCCCGAGGATCAAAGTTAGTTCTGGTTTGAAGAAAGTGAGGGCCCGTTGACAGATTGTGAAAATTTGGGAGCCTTTCTTAACTTTCAGGGCCTTATCAAGGCATTTTTTTTTATTTCCTGAGAAGTATTTTTTCCAAAGTACTTGCTTACTCCAAGTTGTCTTGTCGGTGACCAAGTTCCAGAGTAATTTGGCTCCAAGAGAGAGGTTTTGTGTTCAAAGGTCTCTAATCTGGAGTCCTCCTTCGAGCAACAATTTGGTGATTTTCCCCTAGTTGACCAGGGGAAGCTTTTTCTCGTTGTTTTTACCTCGTTTCCACAAGAATTTTCGAAGAGTTGACTCAAATTTGGAGATGATGCCAGCCGGGGAGAGAAGAGTTGAGCTTTAATAAATCGGGATACTGAAGAGGACATATTTGATGAGGACTAATTTCCCAACAAGATTGAGCCAAGTAGTTCCCCATGAATTGTTTCGAGTCTTTAGATTATCAATCATAGGAATCCAGTGTGCAGTTTTTGGGGTTGATTTGAAGATGGGGATCCCCATATATTTGATAAAATCCCACTGAGTCGTTCCATCAATTTCCAGAATTCTTGAGAGTTCAAACATTTCCTTAGGGGAGTAGTTCCAACTGTAGATTTGGCTCTTTCTGTAATTTATCTTGCTTCCTGACACAACACTGTACATATCCAATTCATGTTTGAATTTTCAAGTGATTTGGTTGCTAGCCCCTCCCAAAAGAAGCGTGTCGTCAGCAAATTGGGCATGGTTTATTTCTTTGACTCCTCTGGTCATTCTGAGGCCCATTAAATCCTATTGTAGATGAGAATGCTCCAATTGGAAACTGAGGACAAAAGCTTGGATTGCATAGAGGAGGGGCGAGAGCGGGAACCCTTGTCGAATTCCATGAGAGGCTTGGAAGAAGTCTGCAGCACGACCATTTACCAACAGAGCGATCCAGGGAGCTCTAATGCAAGCTTTCACCCAACAAATAAACTCGGGGGCAAACCCGAATTGATGCATCACCTGGAAGAGGTAATCATGTTGGACTCTATCAAAGGCATTAACAAGATCAATTTTTACAACCATACCTTTTTCTCGGTGAAGGAGACTGGAATGGATAGCTTCCTGGAGAAGGATAATGTTATCCAAAATATTCCTTCCTTTAATGAAGCCACCTTGATTTTCTGGGATAATTGCAGGGATAATTCCTTTTATTCGATTGGCGATTACTTTAGTGATAATTTTGTAACCAATGTTGCATAACGATATCGGTCGAAAGTGGTCAAAGGAGGACGCACCTTTTTATTTTGGAATAAGAGCCAAAAAAGCTGAGTTGGTGTTTCCTCCTATCTTGTTGCAATGCTGTGACTTCATTACCATTTGGTGAAGATCTTTTTTGACTGTTTTACAGCATGACTTGAGGAATCTAGCAGTAAATCCATCTGGTCCAGGTGATTTATCAGGTTCCATTTCTGCTAAGGCAGATTTGATTTATTTTCTGGTGACAGGGGCATTGAGATGCTGGTTAGAATTCGCCTGAATTTTATTTGGGACTAATTTCAAAATGTGTTGATGGCTTTCTTCCGGAGGCTGATGAGCTTCATAGTAGATATCTTTGAAGTGATTGCGAGCGGCTTGTTTAACTTTCTCGAAGTCAGTTATAGTCTGGCCTTGAGTTTGAATCTCCTTGATAGAGTTGAAATGTTTTCAGGCTTCTGCTTGCTTATGGAAAAAGGTAGTGTTTCTGTCCCCTACTTGCAGCCATAAGCTCCTTGACTTCTGCCTCCAATATTCTTCCTCAATTCGACAGGCAGCATGAAGATTGCATTGAAGAGTTGCTTCCTTTTCCAAATTTTCAGGAGTTATATTTTCTTCTTCCATCTTTAGTTGATGGGTTTCCATAGTATGTTGAGCTTCCATTCTCTATTTGATTGGAGAATTCATTGTTTTGGCCCAATCTTTGAGGGCCTTTTTGAGTCTACGAAGCTTTTCTTCCCATATGAAGAAAGGGGAACCGGTTACTGGTGTCTTCCATACATTGAGGACTAGATCATGGAAGCCTTCTAGTTGAATCCAGGAGGGGCTAAAACGAAAGGGATTAGGTCCCATATTGTTGTCCTTTGAGATTTCTAGAAGGACTGGCTTATGGTCAGAACCAATGAAGGGAAGGATTTTTGAGATGGTGTAGAGTCCTAAGATAAGGAAGGTATTTTGGACCAAGAATTTGTCCAAGCGAGTTGTTATGTGGCTCGATCCAATTCTTTTGTTGGAACATGTATACTTGCCCCAAGCAGGTTTGATGTCTTCAAGGTCCCAGTCCAGAATAATATCTTCCACCCATTCACATATTGGATCTCTGATAACTGAGCCCCCTTTTTTTTTCATCAAGCGAGAGAGTGATGTTGAGATCCCCAGCTAGTATGATATTTTCCAGCTGAAGGGAGCTTAGAGTTTCTCGAATAAGATCCCAGCAGTTTTTTTCTTTCAGAGGGAAGGATCGGGGCATAAATATTGAATAAACATACCTGAGTTCCTGATTCCTTGTGGATTAGTTGAGTGAGGATCCAGTGAGTGCAGGATTTAAAGGAGGCTAGCTCAAATTTGGAGGTGTCCCATAGGGAGCCTATTCCTCCGGAAGCTCCTCTAGTGCTGACAACTACTCCCTCTCCTTTTTTCCAAAATTTCCTTTTTGAGAAGAGGAAGTCTTGTTCCTCCATTTTGGTCTCCTGGATTAGTAGGATGTATGGGTTAGTGATACAGGTCGGATCTTTCATAGATTATTCTTTATTTCTATTCCCTAATCCCCTATAGTTCCAGGAGACGACCTTCATTGCTAACTTCTGTTATTTTGAGGGGCCCCCTTAGAAGGATTCCCTTGCTGTCTGATATTTCTTGTATTCTTGAGCATCTTTTCCAGGGTTGGCTGTGATCCTAGGACCTTGTCCTTATAAGTGGCTATTTCCCTCCTTTCTTTCTTTGTTTTCCGTCCTCTAGTAGATTGTTTTGGAGTTTCTTGAGTTGTTCCAATTTCACCTTCCTCTTATTCTGAAGTTTCATCCTCTGTCTCCCCTTCAAGGATTTCAGGCATATTATCCCCTGGATCAGAGGGATGCTCCATGCCTGAAGGATAGTTTTCCTCTGTAGTGATTTTTTGTGTAGAAGTTTCTCCTTAACTTCCCTTTTCTTCGGCTTCTAAGTTCCCTAGGGTGGAGAAGTTGTTCCCACTTGCAACCGGAGGTTTTTGGGGATCCTGGATTTTACCTTTCTTCCCTTCCCTCTTGGTTGTTGGTTTACGGTTTGGCTTTGTTTGTTTAGCTTGCTGCCATCCTTCGTTTTGCTCCTTCTCTTGATGATAATTCAAATTTTTGAGGCAATGTTTATGGAAGTGCCCATATTCGTGGCATCCTCTACATTTGAATGGCACCTGTTCATAGTCTAATTTTTGAAGTGATTGCATTCTCCTACTATTAGCTTGATGGCTTCTGGAAGGCCAGCTTCGAGGTCCACTTCCACGCAGATTCGGGCCTTTGGATCTGCCTTATCAATGAATTGCCCCAGGGCATTCCCAATAGATTGCAGGGAGTCTGGGTTCCAGGAATGGATCGAGAGGTTGGGCAAGCGAACCCAGACTGAGACCGCTTTGGGGACATTTACTGCGGGATCAAAATCTGGCGTCCAGCGGTTTAGGTACAAGCCTTGTGGTTCCATGAATCATTTAGTTATTGTTATTATTATTAATATCAAATGGATCATATATATATATATATACACACACTAGGGGAATCGACAACTCAGGCAGATAAATATTAAATTATATTTATTTTATTCTTCTATTTCATAATCTATTCGTTTTCATATAGTCTATTGTTAATACTAATTAAATATGATTTAAATTAATCTATTGTCATATTAAGTTATTGTCATTATTATTAATATCAAATGAATCATTTAAATTGATTATATATATATATTTACTAGGGGCATTGGCAATTGAGGAAAGAAAAAGTAAATTATATTGGATTACTTTTAACTTTTTTTTATTATTAATTTTTTAGTTTTTTGTCTTTTATAAATCAATTTTGATTTTCTTTATTATAATTTTTTAATTGATTGTTAATTACATGTTCGTTAACCATTATTCTTTTAACCTTATAAATTTTGTATGATATTTTTTTTAATATATATATATTTTTAATTTTATTTTCAAAATAGATAGAATCTTACTTGAAAAGTTGAGAATACTTTAAAAATCTAATATAAATTATTTTCCAAAAGCTATATACTAATAATTAATATGTTAAACTTATATTCTTTTTTTTTTCACATGTGTTTCACAAACCTTTGGTGGGGCTGCTACGCTCATGGTAAGAAATCATAGGGGGGCCACCCAAAGGGCCTACACCCCGGTCGCTCTGAGTACAGAGCTAACCCAATGTGGACATCAAGTGAGGCCCTTATTTAGTAATGTATAGCCACTTAGAGATTTGACTCCAAAACCTTCTACTCACAACTTACAACACTTAACCTAACCAACTGAGTTTGTTAAACTCATATTCAATTGTCTACAAAGTTAATAAAATCTTCAACATAATCAAAAACTTAATATTGTTATAGAAATGAGAAATTATAATATTTGTTAACCTTACAATTGTTATACAAATGAGAAATTCTAATATTTGTTTTCCATAGAATTCAACATATTAATGAGGTGTTTATTTTTTGGCCAAGTTTTGACCAGAAAACCTCCGTCCATTAGTCTTGATCGTGGCAAATAGCCTCTAGGCATATCAATGTAAATTATGGTGTATGAATAGATTAAATTGCGAATTCATAATATTAAGAAAATTCCACGTTGTAAATATGCATTAATTTAAAGCCTACGGAAAAGTATCACGATAATTATAACCATACCAAAAATGATGTGTTTACATAGAAATCATAGTCTTTATTGCAATGATAACCCACTCATCTATTAGAATAAGGATGGAGATAGAGAGGTTTTCATATTTAATGTTTTTTTGTTTATGTTTGACCCAGTTCATTAAAAACTCAAATGGTTTTTATGATTCAAAATAAGACTTAGAGCAAATGATTCGGTGTTTTTGGAAATGGTGCTCTAGGGATTTTTAAGCTCCAAGGATTCACATCCACATGTAATAGTTTCTAAAAATTTCAAGAGTTTATAAATGATAATGACACCAAGAAGGTAATGCCACCAAGAGGGGGTTAGCCATGATGTTGAAAATTGAAATCTCAATTTTTGGATATTTACTTGCTATTTTGTTCTTTTGGAGCTTGGATACAAATATTTAGTAGTTTGAGTAATGTTATTTAAATGGATGATGAAAAAGACATGTTTAGAATTCCAAATTGAAGATTTATAAGAATAATCATTTACCCAATATACATAGTGATTCCTCTCTGCCATTGACAAAACATAAATAGAAAGGAAAAGAGCTTTATGGACTTTGTTAATCTTGGTATGAAGCAACAAAGAAGATGTTAGAGTAACATCTGAGTGTTTCCAACACTAGATTACGATAATAAGACTCCTCTACATGTCATGACTCACTCGGGTGCATTGAAGCAACAAAGTGATTCACCATGATGCCAATGCCAATGTTCAAGATCTCTAGAGGAATGTTGTCAAACTCAAATCCCTATCAATGTTTTTTTCTCGTAGAAAAAAAAAACATTGTTTCGAGGATGGAACCCAAGGTAAACCCTAGATTATGTAGGGCACGAGGCTAAATCAACAATAGGGCTCAAAGCCATTACAATAATATATTCATTATGAGCTCAACATGCCATTTACGGGAATAGAACCTTGGTGGGATAACACTCCATCTTACAACCACTCGGGCTAGACCCAATTGACAAACCCCTGTCAATGCTTATTTATATAAACTTAGATTTTTAGGACTTTTATTTCAATGAAGAAATGCATAAAACATCATAATGAATTTATAATTTATGAATTGATTATAAATAATCAATTACATAATTTATCTCTACTTGCATGAATAAGTAGAGGCAAATAAGTGACAAATGAGAAATTTGCAGTGTTTAGGACGAGGCTTAAAACAAGTTGAGAAACCATATGGGGAAGGCTACAACTATGGAACACATAGACCTTGAGGCATTCATGAAAGATAAAAGGCCACAGAAAGTAAGTTAAGTAGTAGCAATATGACCACTTAAAGGGCAAAACAAAACAAAACAAAAGCAAAACGCTTCTACATTTCTTTTTGCAACACATCCAACACAATTTTTCTTTGATGTTCCTTGTTCCTCATTTTAGAAGTATGCTAATGTATTGCAGGTATGATAGTGTATATATTTTTTAATATAATAATGAAAATAATAATATAATTTAAGGTCACAACCTAGCATCAAGTTAAGGGGTGGTAGGTGCAGGGGGGTGGCGGGTTCTGTATGGCTCCAAAGGAAATGAAAAGGTTGAATACTCGTGGGGTGTAGGGGTAGTGACAAACAATGAAGCAAAGGCATATGATTTATATGAAGGAATATTGGTCCTTAAGTCCAACCAAGTTAATTAAAAGAGTAATGATCCTTGGGTATTTGCTTACAATATTGAATATGGTCGAAAAAAGAAACAAAAAAGGAGGAGCGTGACTGAGCATAATAATTCAAAGGGTTGTATGGCATATGGCCTCTTTCAACGAGGAAAATATATTCCACATCCATTGTTGTAACAATAGGAAAGTTGATCAAATGGTTAACAAGGCCACATACCTGGACAAAGGAGTTCTTATCAGTAAACAAGATCCTCTGGGCATAAGTTGGGTATTGTAACCAATATCCATGGAAAAAAATAAGTTTGCAAAGGGACTAAGGTCCATAGACCCATTTTTAAGTTATGAATTAAAAGCAAGTGGCATGTCATCACGATTGAAAGCCATGCATATCTACTTCGCTTGCATGAAGGATCTCTCAAGTCGCACAATACAATCGATCCCCATGCCTATGGTAAGATTCATCTACTACAACACTTTAAACCTCAAGTACACATGCTAGTTTGTTAAGGTGGGATAAAATTTATTCACAAGATGGCAACAATAAGAGATAGTTGATATAGTTCCTACGCTTGGAAGGTGGTGGGACATCCCTGACAAGCAGGCATTGGTTTCCCGGTTCACGGTAATCCCGTTTACTCCCTTCTACTCCCTTATTTGCGTCTTAAACTTGTTTGGTATGTCGTAAGAGGAAATTCCTTTGGGAAGACCTGCATATTTTGGGAAAGGGGCAGTCTGTGTGTTGAATTTCTATTTTATGCGGTTTATTGTCTAGATGAAACAAATCCATTGTTTTATTGGGTTATCTTCATTCATGCCTTAGAGGTAATCTGGGTGTTATATTGGGTGATATTGAGTCGCCAAGAGTAGCTCTTAACCTAGTGGACTCTGCTTCACCTATCACTCACAACATGGCTAGTTTCTCTTACTTTGGGATTCTGGGATAGGCAATATCTCTGACCTCAAGAAAAATCCTAGGAGAATCCATGAACATATTGATGGTATGAGACAAGCAATTGGGTACTTGACCAAGCAATTGGAACACTAAGAGGCTAAAATGGTTGAATTGGAAACCAAATGTAGGAGAACAATGATAGATTGGATAGAGTTTAAGAGGGGATTGATAAACACTACAAATTACTCTTGAATCTTATTAAAGGGATGCACCCAGTGACAGGTCAACCAATGTTTTTAGAGTACTCAACAAAGGAGAATGGAAAAGAAGAGGATAGTGTGTAGTAGATAGATCTTGTTATCCTTGACCTTGATTAGTTTCAGCTTGAGGGTAAGCATGAGCAGGAGGATGTATAGATGGACGAAGCACACAACGAACATTATTTCTCTTAAAGCTAGCCCATGTTTCATTTTTGTATCTTACTTTTAGGTGTTTTTGTTTGCTAATATAGTTGTAGACACAATAAGCAAATTTATAATTATGTTTTATGTAGTCACTCAATGAATATTACCTCAACTTGATAAAACCTAGGTAAACAAATTTTAGACTTTTAAAACTTTCTACTCTAGTTGATCACAATCTCTTTGATATATATATATCTTTGCAGAACACAAAAATACAGAGACAAATTATGAACAAAGTATATGGATCAGTAATGTCTAAGGGCACTACTAGAACGAGTTTCACGATGATGAACAAAGCTTCCAATAGTTTTTGAAATGCCACAAATGTATATTGCTAGCTGAGACAACTATGAATGTAATTTTGTGAATACACTATATAATGTAAGTCCTTTAAGGACACTCGATGATCACTCTTTATTTAGAATGATGGATATTTTCCATTTGGAAGATATATATATATATTTGTGTTAAAAACACATAACATCAAGTCAATATGTATAACCTCTTTATTTGTGAGAGAAATAACTCATGTAAAAATTATTTTTACAACATATCTATCCAAAATTCTCTTTAATGCTCTCATTCAAAAGTCATTAATATATGTTTATATAAAAGCATAAATCCGTCTTAAAAAGGGAAAGAGCTCAAAGGGATCAAATCTCTCCAAGTACAAATCCCTTTTAGAATACAAATGTTGAATAAAAATTTTAATTTATTTAAATTGTGTAATTTTATATATGCTGTAAAATATTTTAAATCTAAGCTATGCTATTTTTTTATTAATATAAATTAAATTCACGAATCACAATCTATACAATTTCACTATTTTACTTTACAATTTGTAAATACCTTTTTTTTAAAAATTTAAATATGTAAATTTCATAGAGAAAACACAAATCTAAGACCTCCCACACAAAAAAACCCTAAATTAAAAAAAATAAAAATAAAAATATGGCTAATATGACCTCACATGTAATAACCTAAAATACCTATTTTTTAAAAATTTGAATATATAATTTTCAAAGAGAAAACACAAATCTACGACCTCCAACCTAACAAAAAACACTAAATTAAAAAGATAAAAATAAAAATATGGCTAATAACCTATGGGTCATTGATGACTTAAAAACCACTGTCAAATTTAAAAAAAAATTATAACACAATTCATAATTAAGGAAAATTATACTGTTGACAAAAGAGGGAAAAAAGACCTAACAACCGACAAAAGAGTGGCCGTTCTCATCGCGACCTCCGCAGTAAATTCCATCACCAACACAAATCCAAGTTGTCGTTTACTGTCCACGATCCATATCCATAGTTGACACGTCACTATCGTAATTTTATTTAAAAAAAAATAATATCTCATTCAAATTACAACATTAAAGTAAATTAATTAAAAAGTCAGAAAAGTATACGTTATATGTGGTAGGAGGGCGTTGTCGGTTAAGTAGAGACGGCGTTAACGTTGCCGTGAAGTCCTCCGTCCTCATCACCTTCGATATTACTCCAACCCCCTTTGACCATTAATAGATAGCAGCGTGAAGAATCGAGTGCATCGCATAGCGAAAATCATAGCAGAGCCCGACCAGTTGTCTCGAGTTCGAATCATCTGACAAACACGATCTTAGCCGTAGAAACGACGAAGATGGCCGCAGGAGAGGAAGGAAGCCCTCTTCTACCTAAGCAGGAGGAAACCGTGAAGGGAGAAGCCGTTCCTGAACAGAGTGAAGGCGTGGGATGGACCGTGGATGGCCTCCCGATCGGCCATGGAAATGTCATGGGGTCGCCTGTGGGTCGATCTCAGTGGAATTCGAGCCTTCTAGCTTGCCTTGGCAGGAACGATGAATTTTGCAGCAGCGATCTCGAAGTTTGTAAGTGAATTTCCTTGTTTGGCTTCGTTTGATGTGAATTCAAACGCGTTATTTGAGCCCCGTGAGATAAATTTCTTTGATCTTCACAGAAATGATTAAATTTAATATAATTCTGTATTTTCCTTTAAAGTTTAGAGCATATATTCGTCTATATCTTATTAGATCTATGAGAGTCCATTGTGTAAATTATTTAATCTGAGTTTCGATTTGGAAATATTTTAAATTGACCTCAATTACTCACAACATCCTTTGTATTGATAAAAAGAACGGGTAAGTTGACGGCTCTGGTAAAATTTCTTCAATATTTGCAGCAGTAGTTAAACTTCTTAAAGTTTTCAGCACTAATTAGTAATTTGACCCGGGTGAGATAAGTTTCTCTATTTTTTACAGCAATGGTTAAATTTAAACATTCTTTTGAATTTCTTCCAAAATTTAGAATCTATATTTGTCTAAATCTTTAGATCCATGGAAGCAAGGGACGATGCACTGTTTAAATTAAGAAATCTGACTTTAGATTTGGAATTATTATAAATTGACCCTAATTTGTTACTAACTCCCTTTTATTGGTAAAAGGAACGGGCAAGATGACGCCTCTGATAAATTTTTGTTCGATATTTACAGCAGTTTATAAAAGTAGGCTCTAGAGCCTATATAAGGTCATATTATAGATTGGGAAGACTGGAGGGGATGGCATCGCTTGAAATTATAAGTTCTATTTTATACAGAGGAAATTGTAATTTTCTTTTTTGTGAGTAAACTATATATTAAAATTCAACAAGAGTTTTACATTTTCCTGTAGATAGCATCAGATCCTGAACCATCCAAAACAGCATTCTTACAAGACCTCACTATGTCCTACCCAGCATTCACCAGACCCAAAATTACCCCTCCCCCCGTGGGAGAAAAAGGGTATTTACAGTCATCCACAAGTTTATCTGACTCGTCACCCGATTCTTACAGAGCAATCAAAACAGGGGATTTTCAATCCTTTACCCATCTATACAATTCAGCATCAGACCCATGACTAATAACCCGACATTACATTTAAACCACCTACTGACTAGATCATCACCCTTCGACACAACAGAGCCCATACAAAATTCAGGATTTGAAGAAAACAGACTGAAACAGAACACCCTAGACAAACGGCAAAGCCATTATGGAACCTGTAAATTCGCAGAGGGATCAACATTTCCGTTGTGCTGGATGTCACCTGGCAGGCCACCTCTTCTCGCCTGTGCTGCATCGACCGAAGCACCCGCCACTCCCAGCCATGGAAGGAAAGGAATTCTCAATTCTTTGGCAATGACATCAATTTTCATATGCATCAGCCTCGTGTCAACATACAGTTCCTTCCAAAACTGGACAGGAACATCATCACCTTTATCTTTTTCCTCGCACTCCAGCAGCACGCGACCAAGGAGAACCTTCATAATCCAATAGAGGGAGACCGCCCTTTCAAACAAAGACTGCCTAGTTCGCGACGTCCCAGGGTCCTGAATCCACAGCTCAAGCGCAGATAACTCTTCTTGGGGTTGAGTCTCGTCCAATTCTTGCCAGAGGTCCTGCTCCACAGCCTCAATTTCCGATCGAACAGACTGCCGGATGGACGCCTGGACGCATTGTACAACCAAGCCGCCTGAGCTGCCTGCAGTTGCTCCCTGTTGGCCCTCTTCTTCCTTTTCACCGCAGACCCAGCTTCCTCCCCCCTCGATTCCGTCAGTTACAGAGGAAATTGTAAATTCACTTAAGTTTTGAAAAACATTCTTTGTATCGGTAACTGGACCTGCATTATTTGATCCCTTTTTGGTCGTAAGCTGCTTCCAGTAACACATCCGAAGGGCTGCACCACATAACATTACTTCCTTCGTATTACATGGCAGTTCTAAGGGCCCATTCTCATCCCTGCAGCCTGCTTAACATGCCTCATCCCTTTTGAAGTAACATCCTTTGTATCGGTAACAGGATCATGTTATTTGATTCCCTTTATTGGTGGAAGTTCCTTCCAGAATCACACCCAAGGGGCTGCACCGCAAAGCATTACTCCCTTTGGCTAAGGTAGTAGTTCTGAGGGCCCAGTCTCACCCCTTCGAACATATCATTCGGGTGGGGCAGGGCACAGCACCAATGAACCCTGTTGGATGGATTAACACTCGGTCAACCTCACTAGTGAACCAATGCACCTATATAAGGTCATGTTTTAGATTAGGAAAATTGGAGGGAAGGTTATCGCTTGGAATTTTAAGTTCTATTTTAGATGAGAAATCACAAATTCACTTCAGTTTTGAAGTAACATCCTTTGTATTGGTAATGGGTTTGGGTTGTTTGATCCCTTTTTTTGTTGGAAGTTGCTTCCAGAAACACACCACAAGGGCTGCACTGCAAAACCTTACTTCCTTCAGCTTAGGTGGCAGTTCTGTGCACCCAGGCTCATCCCTTTTAACATGCCATTTGGGTGGGGCAGATCACAGCAAGAATCCAACCCTGTTGGATGGCTTAATGCTTGGTCAACCTCACCAGTAACCAATGCACCTATATATGGTTATTTATAGATTGGAAAGACCAGAAGGGAGGGCATTACGTGAAATCTTAGATTCTATTTTAGACATGGGAAACTGTAAGCTAACTTTAGTTTTGAAGTAACATCCATTGTGTCAGTAACAGATGGGGTTATTTGATCCCATTTTTTTGTTTGGAAGTTGCTTCCAGAAACACACCATGAGGGGTTATTTGATCCCATTTTTTCGTTTGGAAGTGGCTTCCAGAAACACACCATGACGGGTTGCACCACATAACATTCCTTTGGCTTAGGTTGCATTTCTGAGTACCCATCCTCGTCCCCTTTTTAACATGCCATTCCGGTGGGTAGACCACAGCAAGAATGGAACCCTGTTGGATGGATTAAAGCTCAGTCAATCTCACAAGTGAACCAATGCACTTATATAAGGTCATATTATAGGTTGGGAAGACTGGAGGGGAGGGTATTGCTTGAAATTTTAAGTTCTGTTTTAGATATGGCAAATTGTAAATTCACGGTAGTTTTGAAGTAACATCCTTTGTATCGGTAACAGGATTGGGTTATTTAATCCCCTTTTTTGTTGGAAGTTGCTTCCAGAAGCACATCCTGAGGGGCTGCACCACAACATTTCTCCCTTTGGCTTAGGTGGCAGTTCTGAGGGCCCAGCCTCAGCCCCTTTTAGCATACCATTTGGGTGGGGCAGACCACAGAAAGAATGAAATGCTCTTGGACGGCTTAAGGTTTGGACAACCTCACCAGTGAACCAATGCACCTATATATATTAAAGTATAACTTTCTTTGTATTGGTAACAGGACCAGGTTATTTGATCCTTTTTTGTTGGAAGTTGCTTCCAGAAACACACCCTTAAGGGGCTGCACCACATAGCATTACTCTCTACAGCTTAGGTGGCAGTTCTGAGGGCCCACCTTCATCTCTTTTTAACATGCCATTTTGGGTGGGGCAGACCACAGCAAGAATGGAACCCTGTTGGATGGCTTAACGCTTTGTCAAGCTCGCCAGTGAAGCAATGCGTTGTTGGTGGTTATTTGATCCCTTATGACCAAGTTCTTCAATATCTAGAAAGATAACATAATTTAATTTGTTTAATACACTTTTCCAGTGGAATAACCTATAAGTTATCCTACATTTTAAATATTTGCAATCCTGGGTAAGTGCATTTATTAAATTTAGAAATCTGACTTGAGATTTGGAATATTGCTAAATTGGCATTCTAGCGTAGTATATCCTGTAAGTCATGGTTATTAAATTATAAAATACTTTATGCTATTTATTTTATGCTTCAATTAGTATTCTGTCAACATAAATTGGACTAAAATCTATGTTTTTCTGCCTTTTTGAAATACTTGTTGACCTAGTTCAAATATTTTGTAAACTTTAGGGCATTTAAAACTTTTAAGTCATTTGAGAATATGTAATGCAATTAACTTGAAGATACAGTGGTCTATGTGCACCTGCCCTAAGGTCTGTTTTTTGCAACTATTATATGATTTTTGTTTCTGTTAGGCAAATCCAAAATATAGCCTTCAGGCAACTGCCCATGATGACTATTGTTAACCTTTATGCTTTACCTTTAACTATCTGTTGGAAGTGGCCCTTGCTGACATCAGATGCTAAGATGCACAGAACAATTAGCAGAATTAGGTAAACTTTTAACTAGGAGATAAAATAATTATTTAGCAATTTATTTCCAGCTTTGCACAGAACCTGACCAATGATTATATTGATAATTTTTTTTGAATAGACTGCTTCTCACTGTATCAATATACAGTAAAACTTACATGCAATTTATACAAAAAGGGCCATGAGGACAGTTGCTGGAAGCTTCTGCTATGTACCAGTCCTATCAACAGTCAAAATGGATGCAAAACAGTGCCAAAAAAATAATTGTTTGTCAAAATACACTTAACAACAGTTGTCTCTTTACTAGACACTGGGGTAGCGGTAACGAACAGAGTTTGAAAATTCATATTACACCTTACTTTACTATTGAAGGAGACCCAGAGGTAATGCAGGTCCTCAACTACATTTCCCAAGCTTTTGTGTCCTTCCACAACCTCGATGACTCATTTAGCACATAAAACCTGTTTCTGCATGCGATTAGAGATAGTTCCCATTCCTTGTTAGTCCTTGGGCATTCCTCAAAGGCTTTGATAGACTTTGTTGAAACCCTTCTCTTTGATAGTGTTGGTGTTGATGATTATAGCTTGGACAGGTGCTTATGTATAGGTTGAGTGTCAAGCATTCGGCAGTTGTCCATTACAATGTTGCATATATCGTCTCGGGGAAAGTATTGGCGAGGGTCCGGAATATAACTTCTCGGCGGTATTGGCGGAAAATGTCGCAAGACCTAAAAACAAAAACAAAAATACTCATTTTTTTTCAAATTTTTAAACATCTAAAGCAACAACAACATCAAATAGACACATTGCTACATAAATACGATGATACAACTAGTAAATAAGATACATAAGATGTTGAGTGGTCACATATCGTTACTATACTGAAAGTTCTAAAACGTGTTCATGATAGGATGATACAAAATCATATCAAATGCTCAAAATAAATGTGTCTCATGAGATGAATCATCATGAGGCATCTAGAAACTAAATAGTACATGATACAATGAAAATGATAGATCATAGGAATCTAAATCATCGATTTCCTCTACCCCTTTTACGGGTAAAGGGCACCACTCTTCCTTTGGAAGCAGTAGGTGGTTTTGGAGGTACTCGGGGTGAGATTGAAGTGAAAGCTCTAACTGAGTCCATATATTCATTACCCCGCCATATAAAATCATAAAACGCTAAGAACCACTAACTACGATATAATAAAGAAGGGTTTGAGTGTAGGTCTAGAGCCACAATTCTAAACATAGATCATTGACCATAAAAAGAGTCATGGAAGGATACTTGCCAAATTTCTTAGGGTTTGTTCCTCTTATTCAATGGTTTTGTGTGTTGATTTAGCTTTCGTTGTTATCTATTTTGATGCATACACTACAACAAGCTACCATTGTTGTAATATTCCCTGCATCTCTCCATTACAGCAGTCATAGTTTCCAATCAAGCCACCATTCGATTGAATTACACAGGAAGCATAGTATTCAAAGATTAAACTAAACAAAACTCCAAATGATTTCCTTCAAATTTGTGGGTAGTTGTCTCTATTAACCACTGTCGAGGGTACTTCTCTAGCTCTCTCACACTTTTGAAATCAAACAATGAACCCCAAAAACCCAACCCACGGACTTAAAACACAATTATGGGTGATTTTTTTGCAATTTTTTTTCAGCAGATCGATATATACCTTTAACTCGCGATTTTTTCGAATATATCGGAAATATCGGGACTGTGTCGCGATACATTCAATATATCAGAATGTCTCGATATTTTCAATCCAATATATCGGACAAGGGAAAATTTCAGCGATATTTCTGATATATCGCAGATATGTGCAACACTACTCCATTACCTCTCTAGGTACTTGCTCAATTTATCAAGTGACTTTTATATTTCTTTCTTAAGTCTAACTCAAGAAAAACACATTAATTAATTTAATGTTGGCTAATGACTAAGGCTTACTAAAGTGAAAAGTTAAGTGAATTTTAGATTAAGTCGTGAGTCGTGACCATTGATCTTAAGTGAGGCTCAAGATCTAATCTTAGCCATTCATCACTTTCGAGATTGAGAGTTAGGGTTTTGGTCATTGAAAAGCTATAAAAGAAAGCCTAAGGAGAGGAGAAAGACACAAAAACATCACAAGAGCATTTGAGAGAGATTTTCTCAAGAGAAGAGTGAGAGACTCAGTGGCTGAAGAGAAGAGAGAAGAGATTTTGTAGCAAGGGTAGAGAGGTTGATTTGAGAGAAGGGGTTGATCCAGCTGAGAGAGAGAGAGGTCGATCTAAGCTAAATTGAGGAGACCGATCTATATAGTCGAGAGAAGAGATCCATACGGATCTGTACAATTGTTGTACCTATGACGCAGGGTGATGCAGGGTCGATTTGACAAGGGCCGATTTGTTGATACCGATTTCTCCTACAGTGGGTCGATTTCTCTAGAGTGGTTGATTTGCCCAAGTGGGTCGATTTTTTGGAGGATTGAGTTACAAGTTCTATTGTTGTAAAAATTCTAAATTTCTCTATGAGCCAAGAAATAATAAAAGAAACATTGAATGTTTGTTTTTTCCCATTGGGGTTTTCCAAGGTAAACACTAGTGTCATTGTGGTGATTTCCTCTTTTATTCCGCTGCATTTTATTGGTTAAAAATATCAATGTATTTTTGTTAATAATTTCAGCAGTAAGCTACAACAGTAATTTATTTCTTGGTATAAATATTAATAGAGAGCAAAGATAAGATTTGATATTGAGAAATTAAACATGGTATTGGAGCACAATAAACTTTGAGAAGAAGGGAATTGATTGGCAAGCGTTTACAATAGAAACAAAAAAAAAATTCTTTGGTAAAGTTATTTGAATTGGATAGGATGGCAGCAATTGGACTGAGATTTGAAGACCAGTTGGAGAGTGCATCCAACTACAATCCCTGCAAAGAGAGGATAGTGTTAGTGCTAATGGAGAATGGGATTTAGGAGTTTGCTAATCATTAACAAACCCCTTTTACTGATGCTACACAACTGGTCGTCCAAACTCAAAAGGACGTGAAAATTAGGAGGATCATTCTAATTTTAGTGAAGGATCATGTGATCTCTCAACTGTTCAGAAAGAAAACAACCAGGGAGATGTGGGAAGCTTTGATGAAGCTTTACCTGAGTGATAACCACCACTGAAAGATGGTGTTGAGGGAGGAACTCAAGGGCACCAATATGTCTAGACCAAATACAATAGCTTCTAATCTTACTAAGATCACACACGTTGGTGATAAGTTTGCAGTAGTTGTGGAGACAGTGACAGATTCAGAGTTGGTATAGATAGCCCTGAATGGCTTCACCAAGCCATGGGCACCCTTTGTCAAAGGGATCGTTGCACGAATCTTCCTAATTAGGAGAGGTTGTGGGATGACTTCATCCAAGAAGAGACCTGAGAGGAATCTTTGTATGGAAGCCAACGAAAGGGTGATGATGAGAACGTTGCTCTTGCAAGTCATGCAAGGAAGGGCAAGGTGAAGGCCAAGAAGAATACCATTGGAGAGGCTTCCACTCAGGAAGGAAAGAAGAAGGACATGAGCGAAGTCAAATGCTTTGCATGTCACAAGTTTGGCCATTATGCAGGTCAGTGTTCAAACAAGAAGAAGGGAAAGAGTAAGACACAAGTTGTAACATCAACAAACACAGCGATAAGTGAGTTCGCTGCCAAGTTTGAGAAAGCGTTCTCATTGGTGTCTTGTCTTTTTGGCACCTTATCAAAGGATGCATGGTTCGTGGACACTGGGGCTTCTCGTCACATGATGGGATTGCGAGATCTTTCCACCAGTATTTCAAAGGAAGACTTAGAGCTACATGTGGAGCTTGGTAATGATGCCAAGTTTCCAGTAGAGGGGATTGGAGACATTCAGTTTCAGTTAGAGTCTGGAGGTCCTTTGGAGGTGAAGGATGTCCTATATGTACCAAGGCTAACAAAGAAACTACTAGCAATTTCGGTCATGGTCGTTTATTTTTAGGATGGATAGGTACTTGTTAAGTCGAAAGGCTCCAGTTCAGATACATGATGAGTAATTGGGAGTCGAGTGGGTAACTTGTACTTACTGAAGGCTTAGCCTGTACATGCTTTGGTTCATGAGAATGATAGTGATAGTTTGTGCGAGTTATTGCACAGGAGGATGGGTTGCACCACAGAGCTTTACTAATATTGAGGGGGATAGTCACTGGCCTTCCACAGTTTAGTGTAGAGTAGCAGGGTGTGTGCAAGAGATGTGCACTTCTTGGTAAGTATGTGAAGACGAACTTTCCTAGCAGTGATAGCAGTTCCAAGGGGATGTTGGATTTGGTGCATTTAGACATATGTGGTCCTATGTCAATAGCATTGTTGACTGGTTATAACTACTATGTGACCTTCATATGATTTCTCCATGAGGACGTGGATCTACTTCATGAAGACCAAGGATCATGGAGGTCTTTAGTCAGTTTTGGGAGTTTAAGGCTCTCGTGGAGAACCAGACAGAGAGGAAGATCATAGTTTTGAGGACAGATAATGGAGGTGAGTATACCTGCAACAAGTTCAAGGATTTCTGCAAGGAGGCAGGGATTAAGGAGTTGACAATACCTTACAACTCATAGCAGAATGGTGTTGTAGAGAGGAAGAATAAGTTCATCATTGGAACTGCCAAGGCAGTGATCCATGATTAGGATTTTCCCATGTTTATTTGGGTAGAAGCATGCAACATGGTAGTATACATTCAAAACAAGAGTCCTCATAAGGTCTTGAAGGACTCCTGACGAAGCATTCACTGGAGTGAGATGAGGGATTAGTCACTTTTGTGTCTTTGGATGTTTGATGTATGTGCATGTACCTTTAGAGAAGAGGACAGAGCTGAAACATTCAACAGAAGGGCATTTTTGTGGGATATAGTGAGACTTCAAAGGCATATAGGGTGTACATTCCTTCACTAGGAAAGATAGGAGTGAGTAGGGATGTTCGATTTGATGAGGGTCGAGCCTTTAGGAAGTCAAATGAACCCCTTCCAATAGTGGCAGAGGATGAGGAGCGAGAGGCTTCGAAGATTGAGGAGAGACCAACAACAACAACTTCAATGACTCAGTTTTCAGATCAGGAGGAGGAGTTGGAGGCTCCTTCCAGTTTTGTCAGGAGGAGGTCAAGATGGTTAGAGAAGACACTTAGAGATGCTTAGGAGCATGTGGAGGCTCCTAGGAAAACTTTCAGGGAGAGTAGAATATCGAGATAGTTTCCTCGTTACATGGCACTCATGAATGACATCATTGATTCCAAGCCTACTAGTCATGAGGAGGCAACAAGCCACCAGGTTTGAATGGATGCCATGATGGAGGAGTATGCATCCATCATGAAGAATAATGTATGGGACATTATGCCAAGGCCATAATGGAAATCAGTGGTGAGCTTGAGATGGATCTATAAGATCAAGCATACTGTGGATAACAGTGCTGAGAAGTACAAGTTGAGGTTCGTGGCAAGAGGTTTCTCCTAGAAGGAGGGAGTAGAGGAGACATTCGCTCCAGTAGACAAGTATACTTCTATCAGGGCTGTTATATCTATTGCTTCAGAGATGGGGTGGAGGATACATCAGATGGATGTGAAGACAACCTTCCCCAACAAAGTGACTGAGGAAGAGGTGTACATTGAGCAACCTCAAGGTTTTGAGGTGCATGGGAGAGATTCCCATGTGTGCAAATTGAAGAAGGCATTATACGGATTCAAGTAGACACCGAGGGCATGGTACTCAAGGATCGATGGGTATCTGTTAGCTATGGGCTTCATCAAGAGTGAGGCGGATCTCAACTTGTATTATACACTTGTTGGCAATGGTCCACTCATCTTGGTACTTTATGTAGATGACTTGTTCCTTGCTAGGTCAAAGAAGCTCATTGAGATGTGCAAGCACGATCTAGCTTTGTATTTCGAGATGAAGGACATTGGCATGATGAACTACTTTTTCGGATTGGAGGTGTGGCGGTAGACAGGTGAAATTTTCTTGGGACAAGGAAAATATGCAGTTGACATATTGAAGAGATTCAGGATGGTGGATTGCAGGCCATTGTATACACCTATGGTCACCAATCTAAAGAAGCTAGATGCTTCTAAGTTAGAGTTCATGGATCCTACATTGTATAGGCATTTGATTGGGTCCTTGATGTATTTCATCAACACTAGGTCAAATATATGCTTTGCTATGAATACCTTGAGCTAGTTTATGGTGGAGCTGAGGATGGTGCATTGGATTGCAATGAAGCATGTGCTCATGTATCTACTAGGCACAATGCAGTATGGGCTGAGGTATGTCAGGAGTGGTGGAGTGCAACTATAGGGCTATACAGACTCTGACTGGGTTGGGAGTGCAGTGGATAGGAAGCCTCAGGGTGCTACTATCACTTGGGATCAACAATGATTTCATGGTTCAGCAGGAAGCTGACGTTAGTGGCACTTAGTTCAACAGAGGTCGAGTACATGGCAGCGAGTTTGCTGAGTTGTGAAGCCATTTGGCTTCGCAAGATGCTCACAAGATTATTTGGTCTGAAGTTGGATCCCATAGTGATACATTGATAATTGGAGTTGCATAAAACTCTTGGAGAATCCATTGTTTTGTGATAGGTCTAAACACATAGAGATTAGATATCACTTCATCAGGGACAAATTTTAGAGGGGAGTAGTGAAGTTTCATTATATCTCCACAGATGAGCAGGTTATACATATTCTCACCAAGGCTTTGATGAAGGGCAAGTTTGTTTGCTTCTGGGATAAGCTGTGAGTGGTGCAGAACACCTTCCTCAATCCTCACTAGGAGGGAGTGTTGATGAATGATAATAGCTTGGACAGGTGCTTCTGCATAGGCTAAGTGTCAGGCATGCATGAGTTTCCCATTACCTCTCTAGGTACTTGCTCAATTTATTGAGTAAGTGACTTTTATATTTAATGACTAAGGCTTAATAAAGTGAAAAGTTGCAATACCAAGTTGACGTTATCAAAAATTGGGAAGAGTTGCAATTCAAGTGGAATAAATTTGGCTTAGAATATGCAAAGATAGTTTGGCTTCTTTCTTATTCCTAACTACTCCAAACCTTTTACATTTGTGTGTACAAGGTTTCTTGATGATGATGTATAGAGGCATATTGTTGATGCTAATAAGTTGGATGAAGTATTTGAACTTGAGGATCATGATGAGGAATAGGAGGATAAGGATGATGATGATGCGAATGATGATGCTAAGTTGGATGAGATGGATGAAGTCTTTGAACAGTGCCAACATTGTCATCAAGTTGGCCATACATAGTTGCATTATTTTGATCTTATCCCATACATTTTTTGTGGGAAGGTAATGTTATCACATTTATAGTAGCCGGGCTACCATACATTATTTTTCTGATGCCAGTACACTATTCAACCAGTTACCCTACATTTGAGATGCTGAGATGAGCATCTATATTGGATCACTATCAGATTGTGGACAACAGTTATATTCCCCATGCCATGACTGAGTCTCGGGACACTCAGAGAGATGATCGATGTAGCCATTATACCATTGGTACAGAGCAGTCAGTAGTGCCCAGAGTTACAGCAACAGTTTCAGAGGACAGAGGATGGTACAGGTTGATGAGCATTCAGGTATATGACTCAGCAGGTATATTATGGTGTTATGGTTAGATTACTTTTATACTTATTCTTATAGCATGTCTTAGCACTTAGTGTCATGATCTGGCGATCATATAGATATGTGGACCTGGTTGATCTATTATATATATTATATTGTCCCTACTCAGACTTAGAAGTTCAATATTCATACTCATTGGTATGTACCCTCCTTAGGGAGAATAGAGGTGATCATTCCACCATACTTTGGCTTGCTAGTGTTGGCTCCATCATTTCATTGTCTTCATCCATCCATGACCTACCTTTTAGATTATCACCCTGACTTACTACTTGACTAGTGGCATGGAGGACTTTTCCCCACTGTAGCCTCTGTATTGGATGAGCTTCCCTGTTTATTGTGTCTCGGCTTTGAGTTGGTGACAAAACTTACCTATGGTGAGTTGGAGTTCCTTGGAATTCCCCCTAGTCACTAAAGTTGTGTTGGCTAAACTTGAAACTTTTAGTGCTGCCATGAATACAAAATCTGGAAAAAATGAAATGCTATATCTTGTATGAAAAGCCCATTCATGCAATGTGTTTCTAAACACACATGAATCAAAGGCATGCCAAATGAAAATGGCTATGAAAATAAAATGTTATATCTTTTGGAAAATAAATACCTAGGTAAACAAGTTGTCCATGACACACCTAGAAGTGCTCAGGTAAACAAGTGCCTTAAAAACACACCTGCAGCAGAAAGCCTAAAATAAATGTAAATCTATGCAATGTGTTTATAAACACACATAGATCAAGGCTATGGAAACTTCAGGCCCAAAAAGCAATGGAACTTAAATGCTATATCTAAACAATTGCTGGCCTTATTTGTATTATGGATTGTGCGCATCTGTGAAGGTGAATAAACCCTCTTTAAACAACTCATCCATTTGTGAGACACCGCCATTCCCTGTGTTATTGCTCATTCAGTATATACTATGGTGTGTATTCCCTTTCCCTTGCCAAAGTGTCACAAAGTCAAGTCAGTCAAGTCATCCCTCAGCCTAGCTAGTTAATTTAGCCTTCACCCTTCACTAGCAAATTGATCACAGCTATGAAGTGAGTATGATCCTGAAAGTCTAGTCTGAGTAATAATAATAATTAACGACACTATATATTTGGATTTAGATCGCCAGTTATGATTACTTTGTGTTATAATTGTTATTTGAATAAGTTGTAGAGCATGTATTAACCTTGACACTTTGCAGCAGCTTGGGATGATGGTCTGAGTTATATTTGGTCTTGGTTAGACCCAGTTTGACCATGGAGGACCATGGGACATGAGATGTTGGACCTTATGATGATATGGATAGATGATATATGGTCTATGTATACATACATGATGATTCTATG
This sequence comes from Larix kaempferi, assembly GCA_027924585.1. Classification (NCBI taxonomy): domain Eukaryota; kingdom Viridiplantae; phylum Streptophyta; class Pinopsida; order Pinales; family Pinaceae; genus Larix; species Larix kaempferi. Next base: position 30,128,188 of record BSBM01000753.1, on the reverse strand, counting down.
CAGCAGCTACAGGGTTATGATGATGATTCTTGGTTTACAGCAGTGTTTGGTCATTTACAGATTGTTATTATTGGCCCTGTTCCGGTATATTGGATATTTATTTTGATCATGCAGAGACTCATATGGTGTATGAGTACACATCTTGGATGGATTTGGACCTTCTGAGTCCAATGGGATAGTTTGTTTTCAGTTCCGAGCACTTACAGTGATGATTGAGCCTCAGTAGGCTGTCCCAGTGCAGTTTTGGTCTGTCGGAGGCCTAGTCAGAGCAGATGTGATTTTTATCCGGTTGACCTAGGGCGCTGATGATGGAAGGGGTGGTCCAGCCACTTGTTTTTACCATATTACCCCCCTCCCGGACACACTGGTGCCCTCACCTTGACAGCGTAGGCACTCCAGGAGGCAGTTTGGGGCAGTTTCACGCTTCCCGAGGCATTTCAGGATTGGTAGAAATGGCCATTGAGGAAATCGATTTGGGCTACTGAGGCAAAGTTATGGCATGGGATGATCAGTGATGATAGATCGGGGCCTTCCACACCTTCTCCAGTAGTTTCAGCTTCATCGGGGCCCGCATCCATCACTTATGGCACTTTCTGATGATTTTTTGAGGTCTTTTTGAGGCCTACGATTTGATTATGGTGGCACGATTTGGTACATTGATGATTATTTATTGATTATTGTGCTATGGGGATTGACCAAGGAGGGATAAAATTACCCCTTGGACCCACCATAAGCCTCCTATGATATTATGTCATCATGATTTGGTGGGATTCCCCTCTTCTAGGGCGATTTTGTCCACTCACATAATATTTTATTTGTGATCCATGTATTTTATTGTTGAGCTCATCTCAACCATTGATTAGACATTTGTATCTTTTAATCTTAGCCACTCATTCAAAAAGTGGTTAGGGTTTTGGTGCCTCTCCTTCCTATTTAAAGGAGAGAGCTTCTCATTGTAAGGGGTCTTTGGCTCTTGGATTATTGGTATAGAAAAATATTCTTGTGGAAATTCTTATGGTCTCCTTTGCATCTGGTGTTCTTAGATGGTGATTGGAAAGTCTATTGCAACCTAGCATTTGGAAATTGTGGTAAGATCTATCTTTTTTGGAAATCATTGTTTGTCTACAGGAGGGCGACTTCAACAAGGGCGATTTTGCAAGGCTTCTTCAAATCGACTTTCTTGGCATTCGCTTGTATCAGGGGGTTATCATTAGCATCATTGTGATCTATGCTATCTTTCTGTTACTTCTTTTGTGGCATTAGTCTTATCTCTTGATGCATCAAATCTGATATTGTTGACGTTTGTTGTGCAGGAGAGAGGGCGCATTGGCTTCTTGGATCAAATCGACTTGCATAGAAAACTACCTCAAAGCTTCTCAAATTGATCGGGTTTGCATAGATCATCATCATCAAGGCATCTACAAGGTTACCCAGGTAAGATCCACAGGTTTGTTTCTCTTTCCTTTATCCAATCCATTGACATAGCTCATAAATTGTTAAAACCCTAAATATTTCAAAACCCCCATTTTACATTTTATCAGATCTACTTAGATCTAGTGGGTTATTGGGCATAATATTGAAAACCCACCTCTATAGCATCCATGGCATCCCGGATCTATAGTTTGGTGAGGATTGGCTACCGTTTGACCCCTCTCCCAAGCCAACTTAGCCTCTCCCAAGCAAAGCGCACTTCCTAGTTTGAGCAAGTTGACCTAGATCTAGTACATGGGTGTTTGAGATCCCGCTTGATCCATAATCTACACATTAAATAACATACACCCAGATTGTTACTTTTCTGAAATTCACCTTGTGGGCCCTATTCCACATTTTAAGGGATTTAATCCCCATTTTGGACCATTAGGTGTACCTAAACTTAGATCTAGTAAGATCTAGCCGTCGGATTACCTTGAAATTATAGATCCATACTCCTACTTGACTAACCTACCCGGATCTAAAGTTTGGATGCCATCGGACTTGTCTTGACCCACCTAACCCACCTTTTTAGCCTCCTTGGGTAAAGTCGCACCACCTTGGAGAAGTGAGTTAACTCACTTCTAGGACGTGGGTACTTGAGATTCTTGCGGATTTGGAACGGGAATAATTCAAAACCTAGGTCTAGTGTGTCACTTTGTCAAATCTTGCCTTGGGGATAGCATTCCTTGTTTTAAGGGATTGTGGTCCACTTGGGTCAAACCTAGATCTAGACCTACTTATCCACCAAGACCTTTATTGCCCACTTGTCCCAAGTACTAGGAGTCCTTAACCACAAGTCAACCCTACTTTGACTCCACTTCCCAATTCCCAAGGCACTGGTTTCTCTCCAAGTTAATTCGACTTTCCTAGATTGTTGGATTGACTTGTGGTCTGACCTATGCATGGTGAACTAAACCCTTGAAGCCATCATGTATCATGGTCAAACTTGTCACTTGTACTAGTTAGCCCCAATTCAACCCTTAAACTACCCTGCATTGGACACGGTTCCCAAGGCAGTGGATCTTCCAACATTGAACTAGTACATTAATCCTAGATCTCACTTCAAACATTATAAGTCACTCTCACATCAACTATGGACCAAAGTTATACCCATTGAACCCCTCACTTGGCTTGTGACTTCATCCTAAGGTCTAGGATAAACCATACACCTAACTTCACTTAGAAATACCCTGATTTGGTGTCTTGGTTTTGATCTCTCTTGTCGGGAGTAGATTGGGTCTCCCCCTTGATTGTCTGGGCTAGATAACATAAAGCGAAGGTTGCCTCGACTGGCGTGACAACCATATATTGGAGGTCGAGGTGATCGTGGTTGCACCTTTTGAGTTGCCCTTCCCTATTGCCATCCATGACTGGATACATCCATAGGGGTAACTACAGTTTGGGTGATAACAGGTAAATCACCTTTTAGAAAGGTGTTGAAGTGAGTAGAGACTAATGCGAAACAATTACATTTCGTATGGTTAGGTATTTGGAGCTGGACTTTGGAAGCCAAGTATTTTTTGTCTTTTTTTGAGGAATAATCTTGGGCAAAACTCTCCGAGTACTTCCCCATGATTCATTGGTGGTAAATGGGGTAAATTGTCGACCTTGATTATAGAGCCTAACCCCAAACTTATGACCTCCCCAACTTTGGGGGGAGAGATCTCACATCTGGCTCATGACCGCTTGAGCTAACCCTTGGGGATAAGTTATGGGAGTGCTCTCATTAGGTTCATGCAATGAAGCACCACTCGCCCAAGACTCACGAGTACTTGCGAGTCTGGGCGACTCAACCTCCAATCCGGGTACTCGCGTAAGACTCGTCGTACTCGCGTAAGACTTGCCCGCTGACTCGGCAAACCTGGGTGGAATCGGTCGAACTCGCAGTGATGGAGCTCTTCTTCTCCCAGTTGGCTTCCCGCACAACTGAATGTGTCTGCCCGAATCATCGACCACTCGCTCATAATGTTTCATACATTAACATAAAATGGATACTGTTACAACGTCCTGGAGACGTTTTATTCCTTTGTGCGTGGACGAGTGCAACTTTCTCGCTGGGTTCCATCAAACCGGGTCTAAGTTGGGTCAAGACTCAAGTCATCAATGATTCATTCACACGCATCTCTGGTTCTAGTTCACTCAACTAATGGTCGTTGCGACTCGCGAGCCCTTCGTCGGATGGACTGAATTAATGGTCATTGGATTGAATCTCTCAAACGGAATTTCAAATGGAATTTTATAAAGGAGTTTTAATTTATATGGTATAGATCAACAATTGTTTAATTAAAGCTAACATAAACAATTGATTTAAAAATTTATATATTATATATTAATTAAAGCTTACATAAACAATTGATTTAAAAATTTATATTTTATATATTATATATTAAAGTTGTAAATTTATATATTATATATTAAACTTGTTACTTTAATATTTAAATTAAAAATATTAAACTTGTTACTTTAATATTTAAATTAAATACATTAAACTTGTTACTTTAACGAGGTTGATGAGTTTACTTTGATTTTTGAATAGCCGTGTTTTATTATTTTATTTAGATTTTAGAAAAATTATTTATTTAAATACAAATAGTTTTTAGATTAATTATTATAATAATTATATTACTAAATAAATATGAATATTTTTATATTTATCAGAAATATTATTTATTAAAGAATTTTTTAATCTAAAGAAATAAGATAAAACAATAGGCTTTATAATTATCATTTAAAAATTAATTTATAAAATAAATTCTATCATAAAAAGCCCCAAAAAATATAATTTTATGATCATTATTTAAATTTTTGCATACAAAAATTGATTGTGTTATGATATATTATCATAGTTTATGAGATAATGTTGTGAATTATTACATAGATTGTAGTTTTATAACTTACATGGATTGGAAATGCCATTAACCTCTTTTTTGTGCCCAAAATATACCATATTTTAAGTTTTTTCCTATTTGCTGAGTCTTGCCGAGTCTGTCCCGGGTCTTTCCCGAGTCGACGAGTCATATGCCAGCCGAGTCTTTGCCGAGTCCGAGTCATGCAACATTGGGTTCATGCACAGGCGCATACATGTTTATTAGGTGAGGAGGTTTCATTAGCAGATGGACAAGCATGTTTTGATTTAGGACTTCATGATTTCAGGGCATGATTGGGGCCCACTTGATGTAGTATTTTGAGTTGAAGAACGAGTCTTATGACTCTACTCAAAGACAATTTGGTTTCCCTTTTCCAGGGTATATTGACATTGCCAATTTATAGGTGCCAGGACTTCTCACCTTTCAGTTGACAAAGGGGAAGATATTGATAATGTTTGTTAGGTATCAAGTTTCAAAGTTTACTCGGTGCTTTTGAGGACTATGATTTCTGTAGGATGATGGATTAAGGTTTTCCCTTTGGTTTTTTGAGGATTATGATGGATTGAGGATTGTGACTTGAATGATAGTTTGACATTTTTGATTGACATTTTGGTTTTTAGATTTGGAGTAGTGCTTCTAAGTGGATTTTGGTAGGGTTATGATTCATTTCTTGTTGAATCATTCACAGGTTTTTAGAGGATACATGATTGGGATGTTGATCGACACTTTTTTTTATATCAGTTGGGTTCATGACATTTTTTAATGTGTCATTTTTTGAGAACAGTTTTGTGAACACATTTGTTCACTTGTCAGTAGTAAGACTTTAGAGGGATTGTCTTTGAACCTAGCAAAGGATAGATGAATCTTCGGCATTTTTGCTTGGCACATTGGATTGTTGGGCAATTTCAGGTATTGGGAGGTGTTCGACTTGCAATCAATTCACTTGTCATGAGGGTTTTCTCTCATTGGATTTGGATTCACATTGATGAACACTTAAGGTTATTTGTCTCATCTGTTGCACAATGAGATTTCTAGATTTGATTTTAAGCATCCAATTTTGACAGTTTTTTATCAAGACTCGTGAGGTTTTAGACCATGGGTGTTAGCTTGTCACGTTGAAGACTTGGATATGTTATCAACATTTGCACTAGTCTTTGTTGCCTAGCTCATACACTTGTACGAACTTATGATTAAGGGGGGATTGTTGGCTCCTAATCCTAAGTCCTAGACCACCTAATATTTACCTTGGGATATATTCTTTATCCTCAATGTCATATACTTAGTTATGTGATTGTTATTTGGTGGTTATGTATATTGTACTATTTATGTATCTTATGATTAATGATCAATGATGAATCAGCTTTGTGCCTTTCTGCCACTTCTTGATTTTCTTGTTCTTTCTTTCTGTCTTTAAGTGGCCACTTTATGGCATTGACTTTCTTCCTTGAATGTATATTGGGAAAAGGCTTTAGTCATGCTTTGCATCGCTGTACATAAGTAACTATGAGTTTCCCAAGCCTCTTTTACCTAGGGCTTAATCACAGACTATGGTGTTGTACAACCTATGAAATGCCCCAATAGGGTGTGTTGTTTCAAATTTTTGTATGCATCTAAATATTCATTAACTTCAATATCAATGGGTAATTTATAAGGCAATAAGAAAAGATTTCATTACCTCGTGCACCACCTTCTAGATGAACTTCTGTGGGGCCTCTGATAACACCATGGTTGGCAGTGCTCCCTCCCTATGTAGATGCTCCTTGAAAGTTAGCTGAAATGAAAATCTTGGTAGGCTAGGAGAGCAACAAACTCCACCAGTACAATAACCACGCTGTCTAGAGATAATAAATAGAGATGGCCAAAAAAATTGTCTAGGACCAAAAAAATTGTCTAGGACAACACTAGAGTTGTAGTCAATCTTTACGAGATAAGTCTCAAACCCTTGCAGAGTACTCTAGAGTCTAATTAATATAGATTTTCCAATTTAGATTGACATGAGGTAGTTAGAAACTCAAAACAAAACCAGTTGAAAAAAATTTGATGACATTAATAACTGGCATCAAGATCAGTAGAATTTTTGTCATATTCCTTGATTTTCATGTGAAATCCTACTGCAATGAACCAAAAAAAGAGAAAAACCAATGATGCTCTGACAGAGTTATCTACAAGACCTCAAGAGTATTTGTCCATGGGCTTTGGTGTCCCTTAGGAGTGTATTGTTGCACCGAGAGTAGCGAGGTGCTCTCAGCCCATTATGGGGGAGATGTTGTTACGTTTGTCATGCAATGTAATGTTCCCAAAACTAAAAAGTAATTAAAAAAAATTTATGTCGGCTCCTAACTTATCAAAAATAAAAATTAATTAAAAACATTCATATAGGCTCATAAAATAAAAAAAATTAAAATCGGCATAGATCTAGCTTAAACAGGATCTATTAAAGACTGAGAGGGATCTAATTTCTTGAGGTATAATTTTTTTATCTGAAATTTTTTACTTATCAAGAAAAAAATTACACCTCAAGAAATTGGATCCCTTTTGGTGCTTAATAGATCTGGGTTTAAGATGGATCTATGCTGGACTCTTGAGATCCCTTTCGGTGCTTAATAGATCTGGGTTTAAGATGGATCTATGATGGTTTTAGCATGGTAGCACGAGTATGGGGGACAAGGGTTCACTGGGTACAAACTATGAATTATCCCTGATATAGCCCCCGAAATTGGGTTTATTGATACAAAACCACTGATGTTTTACGTGCACATACACACATGCACTCATAAACAACACTCTTCAAATTTGCTGGAACTTAATGGTAAATTTTATCATATGTTTTTGCATTGGCTAACCTTTTTTGAATTTCATTGTTCCTGTATTTGAACACTCTCACAAACCAAGTCACTGTGTGTATATATAGATCTCAATTTAAGAGTATTGGGAGGCTTCACGTGACTCTATTAACTCTTGAGTATACACCCTATCAAGAGGTGGGACACTGTTTACACATTTTCCTGTGTGTGACCACCTGGCCTGACTTAACAGCCATGTCGCTAAACCGCTTATCAATGATTCCATTGTGGAAACTTGCAGCCTGCAGGTTACTTAGCCTGCCGGTTACTTTGTTTAGGATTTGAACCTTGGTGGATGGTATAACTAATAACACCACCCCACTTTCAACGATCTAGTTTTCCTCTCACAGTTTAATTTCTCAATCTAAACCTAAACATAAAGAGGAATTACAACTTAAAATTCGAACCCTGAAAAACAACATAGCAAGGTACACATAGTCGGTGTCTCAATTTTATTATTTTATCATGAGCAAACAAGTTAATCAAAAGTACAGTAGTACATGATAAATCATAATATTGATGTATGGTGACTCACGGCACATGATGTATACAACAATCAGAAGAGAAAAAACCATTAGAAGAATCCACCAGACCGCTGGAAAAATCTTTTCACAGGTCTAAACTGCTCCAACTGTTGGAAAACTTGCCCACGAGCTGCTTAGAGTCCTTAGTGAAAATGAACACTGAAGTAAGAAATGGGTGAGAGCTCATTCGGAAATGAGTTTCTATTCTTTGCACTGTCTTTTAAACACTGAAATCGTTTTTAAAATTTTTTGTTTGGTTTTTAACAGGGAAATGGCCAACTGCCTTGCTTCACCATCTTTACCCCCCTGGGCATGTGTCCACCATGCTACCTTGCATTTTACAGAAGCAATTACCAAAAGAAACTGTTTTTCTGTCTGTTTTGAGAGTTGAAAATAAGCAACTAGGTTCTTGAACTGCTTTTCTTTTCTTCTTTCTCTTTTTGGTATGAAAGGAATAATCTATTTATATATTAACCACTTCCTGAAGGAGTTATCAGAATATGTACACAAGGTGGCATAATGCCTTTGCCACTTCTGATTACTGGCTGTAAGTACTTGTCCAGAACATTTCCAGAGAAAATAAAATTGCATGATAGATGGCATTATTGCACCGAGAGAAGCGAGGCGCTCTCAGCCCAGTATGGGGTAGATGTCACGTTTGTCACGTAACATAATGTTCCCCAAAATAAAAAGTAATTAATTTTTTTTTATCTCAGCTCCTAACTTATCAAAATTAAAAAGTAATTAAAAAAATTCATATCGGCTCATAAAATAAAAAAATTAAAACCAGTATAGATCTAGCTTAAACAGGATCTATTAAGGGCTGAGAGGGATCCAATTTCTTGAGGTGTAATTTTTTTAATATTTTTTATTAAAAAAATTACACCTCAAGAAATTGGATCCCTCTCGGTGCTTAATAGATCCGGGTTTAAGATGGATCTATGCTGGTCTTATAACATAGCATCTAAATTACACTAAGCTTTCATCACATTTAAGCTTCAGAGATATACAAAACTGTGACAGAATTAATAAAACAGACTCTACTTGTTTGCTGGAGCTGAATGGTCATTTGTCTGCTGATTTGCTGCCTCTTGCTCATTTTCGTCCTGGGCCGCCTCTTCTTCAATGTAGACCAAGGGTTTTGCTTTGATCATGTCCTTTACCAGCATGTCCAGATTTTTTAGTATTTTCCTCTTGAACTCCAAATCCATATCATCCTGGCCACAATATAATCCAGAGTCTCCAGCACAATACCATTGAATCTGCTTTGTTGCTGTTGTGTGCGTTCCTCTCTTTTCAAATTCATTTTCTCCTCAGCAATCAGTAACTGTGCATTTTTAACTCAGTGTCTGCTTTCACAGTTTGTGGAAGCTTGGTCATCCCCAGTTTTCATTGATAACAGTTCCTTGTGTTGAAAGGGTTGACGACTGGAGGCTGTCATCCCCTTGATCCTAAAGGTTCATTCTTGGTTTGGCTTTCCACCCTTTTCCATGGTCGACCATGTCTTCATTGTTCTGAGGGTTCTGTCATCTTGCTCCAGTCTCTGTCTTGACAATTTTTTCTGGATATATAGAATTGGTTAGTAATGTACTAAAGTAGTGTTGGGACGGTAATGGGAATGGGAGTGGAACAAGAAGCAGGTCTCCTGGTTATCTTTTTAATCCAACCGTCCACTTCAAGGTAAGAGCATGAGCCTTAGGTAAATGATTTCATATCCTTGGGTGATTTCAAATCTTTTGCAAAAAGACATTCTGATGGCTAGGACCAGAAAACTACGAAGGGTCTTACCACTTAGTTATCACTGACCTACAACCATTACCACTGTATAGGATTCAAAGATTGATTACTAGCTTCCACGATCATGTTCTTGTAGAAATAAAAGCTATCCAGTGCTCAGGTTCTCTAATAGATTTTAAACTTCTTTTACTACATTATGGTCAATAACCCAGGGATTAACATAGTTTGGGTTACTTTTATCTCATATGATACATAACAAATATGAACCATTTTTTTCTATGATATGCATAATCATTCTTCTCAGTCTAAGATATCCATAGTTGAATATAATTGATACCTTGGTATTGCCTTCAGTCTGGAAACCTGACATCTGCATTCCCTTGCTCCTAAAGGTTCATTCTTGGCTTGGCTTTCCACTCTTTTCTAGTGTCGACCATGTCTTCATTGTTCAGAGGGTTCTGTCATCTTGCTGCGTCTTGACAATTTTCTCTATGATTTCCAGGTGGAAGGTGGATTATAAACAAATCATCCTCCCTTCCTGAATTAAGGCAGACTTCTGCATATATAGAATTGGTTAGTGATGTACTAAAGTATTGTTGGGATGGGGATGGGAATGGGAATGGAACAAGAAGCAGGTCTCCCGGTTATCTTTTTAATCCAACCGTCCACTTCAAGGTAAGAGCATGAGCCGTAGGTAAATGATTTCAAATATTTTGCACAAAGACCTTCTGATAGCTAGGACCAGAAAACTACGAAGGATCTTACCACTTAGTTATCACTGATCTACAATCATTACCGCTGTATAGGATTCAAAGACTGATTACTAGCTTCCACGATCATGTTCTTGTAGAGAGATAAAAGCTATCCAGTGCTCGGGTTCTCTAATAGATTTTAAACTTCTTTTACTACATTATGGTCAATAACCCAGGGATTAACATAGTTTGGGTTACTTTTATCGCATATGACACATAACAGATATGAACCTTATTTACTAACAAGTAACAACACAAGATCATAATCATTCTTCTCAGTCTATGATATGCAAAATTGAATATAATGGATACCTTGGTATTGCCAAGTCTTGAAACCCTGACACCTGCATTCCCAATATGCAGGAAAACAGAGTATAGATTTGGAAAATAAAGACTGCATAAATGATGATGAGAAAATATTGTTCCTTCAATGTGCAATATTGTGGCATGTTGCCATTGATGCCAAGGTAAAAAAATACAAACCTGGAACAGTATGATCAAGAAGCCCAGATTCAGGCATTGTCAATAATGCATGCTGCCAACACAATTTACTTGCCAATCTATCAATCTTTAGGGACTTGTTAGTAATCTGTCAGCACTTAATACAAAGTCTGATGAACTATGTGAACAGAGTCTTGTTGCTTCCCGGGGATCCATTTCTAATGTGTTAAACCTTCGTAAATGGTTTTGCAATTGTGGCAACTTCTGAGTCGTGATCATTAGACTGTTTGTTTAGGATTAGCTCAACAGGCTTTTTTCATACTTCAAATAAAATATAAAAGGCTTTACATAATTCAAATTGAATGTGGCAATTATGTTATTTTTGACTTCATTTTTGTAGGAAGTCCAAGCTAAATCCCTACAAATGTTATTGCCAATAGTCCCGTGTACTTTCAAGTCCTGTTACAAACATCGCCGATATATCGGCAACATCGCGATATATCGCGATGCTAACCCTCCGGCGATATATCGGCCGATATTTTCCTTGATTTTTTCTTGATTTTATCGCGATTTTTTTGGATATATCGCGATTTTTTGCCTTTATTTTGCTCATTTGCCGTGTTTTGGAAAAAACAAATTGTCGTGCCCATAAAAAATGTTGCCTTCTTCATTAGTAATTGGTCATATTAAATGGTAATATTCTCCTTATCTTTCATTTTCTGACATTCTCCTTATCTTTCATTTTCCTTATCTTTCATTTTCTGACATTCTCCTTATCTTTCATTTTCTATCCTTTTACTTCAATTTTTAACATTACCATTAATTGTTTCAGGATGTTTGAGAGTGGTTCCAACCTCATCGGACTTCATATGCAAAAAGTAGATTTTTAGATCCCATTCAGAATTCAACAGACTTAATAGTTTTTCAGGAGTTTAGGATTACAAAGTTTCCACTGGATTTTATCATGTATGAGGGTATGGGATTGGCATTTAATCAAGCACATCAACCCCTCAATGTACCTTGATGTTGGTCGTGTTGATTGTTGAACTCCTTTTTCACGACTTTAAAAAAAAATTTACTCTTCACTCAAGCAAAATCACTTATTAAGCATGGGAAGCTTTTTCTACCTTATTTTAACGATTGGATTAGGAAGTTTCATCAAAATTGTAAGGTGTTGAGTTGTTGACTAATGTCCTTGGAGGATCAACTTTGAGATTTAAGGTAGAGGCAAGGACTAGAGCCTAGAGGAGGGAGGCATAGGGTGTTATTGATGAATAGGATCCCAATATAGACAATGATTCGCCGACATGTATTATTTATGGTTTATGTTTCACATTCATTTTTTAAAATGTCCTTGCTCATTTATTAATTAAAAATATGCATATACATACATAGCGATTTAAAATATACATAGAGTCCAGTACAACCCCCATGTCCGCTAGGGCTTTCTACCTCTAGAGGCAAAGCCATTACTAAAGCAATTACCTTTGCTTGTAAAAGGGGTAGAGGGAATTAATTGTTTGTTTATTTACTTGATTTCATTGTATATAAGATACATTGATTGTATTTTTTTGGTGATTCAATAGTCGGGGACTCCGGATCCAGGACACGATTCATTTTTTATGTGTGATCTATCACTAGATGTCTTATACATCTTATATATCGGTTTTCTTTCTATATTCATGATTTTTTTTAAGTCTGCCGATATATTGCCGATGTTTGCCGACACTTTTGCCGATAAATCCGATAATTTCTTTTTGGACCCTCGGCGATATATTCGCCGACACGATATTTGTAACACTGGGTCACTTTCAACACTATTTAGTACAAACAAATGATTCAACTTAAATATCAAGTTGCTAGGCTTGCACTAATATTTCGGAATGGAAGAACTCAAAGCATGTCCTACATTTGTAAGTATTTTATTCGGATTTCATTCTGTATATAGATAAATGTCCTGTCCCCACCATTTGAATTGATAAGGAAAGGTATCAGGAAAAGAAATCTGAAATAAAACAGACTAGATCTCTTCACGAATGTGTCTAAATTTCTTGGGTGACTGATTTCTAGATTGCAAGTGTGAATTTTCTCATGAAGCTCTGTATTACTTTTCATCATTGTGCACATGGATTCTTTCTTGGTTTCATGTTATTCTTTTGATATAGTTCTTTAGTAATATGCAGATATTGTTGGCATAGTTGTTTGTTTTGCAAGTTTGATTATGTACATGAAGTTTCAGTTTTCATTAGCCATTTACATTCTAGTAGAATTTAAGTGATTATTTAATGGGGATACTGTTCAGTATTCAAGTACATAAGATCTGCATTCTTGTAGAATTTAAGTGATTATTTAATGGGGATACTGTTCGTTCAGTATTCAAACACGTAAGATCTTTTATGCGGTCCCTTTTGACAGTTAGCCTGGTTCTTAATTATGATTTTTCGGTTTTATACTATTAGTGAAATTTAAATGAATCATGTTCTTCAAGTCCAGAGGGTTGACAAGCTCATAAGATTGACTGCTCTCAATGTCTATAATTTGTTACAAGAATTGCTTTTCTTAGGATTTCACTTTCTGCTAGTCAAGCTGTTTATAGGTTGCATTGGATGTTATTTTTTTTGTCTACCAGAGTGGTACTATCTATATTTACATGATTCCTCAGGAGAGCTGATGAAAATTAATGTGCTCGGTCAGGTTTATTAGGAACGGTTGCTCCATGCTTGCTGTATGGTAGCAATGTAGAAAGGCTGAGCTCAACTCCAGGGACCTTTGCCAATCATTGCTTGCCATACAGTAGTCTTTATCTCCTTGGCAATTTTCTCTTTGGATGGAACTGTTTGGCACCTTGGTTTTCATATCCTAGCCGTACAGCTATTCGCAGGAATTTTAATTTGGAGGTAATCTCTCTTATTATCATCCTTTGCCTTGTATGCTTGCCTGGTGAAATATTAAGGATTTCAATAGTTGAATAGCAAGCAAGAATTTGAATTGTTTCATATGCAAGTCACTTTGTGGGCTTTGGTGCGGAAAGCATATTTTTGAATATTTCAAGCAACATTCTTTTTCTATTATTGAGCCTTCTTTGAGAATATGCAGTTTTGAAAGTGCTGTGCTAAAATAAAGGATGGAACCAGGAAAGCAATTGTGTTTATACTTTATTATTGGATAAATTACAGAAAGCACCCTTGCTCAGGAGAGCTACGGTCTTTTCTAAACACATGGTTGCCTACAGAAACAGAATAAAGGATGATTGATGGAATATAATAAAGAATCAGGCATTTTGCGTATGTCCTGTCCTGAACAATTTGTGGGCTTGTTATCATGCAAATCTGCACGGGCAGATTCACCAAATAACCATATGCAAACCAACTATAGTCATGATTGGATGCTTCTTTCTCCATTTGGACTGGTGCTTTTCTAGTCTCAGGGGGATGTCCCTAAAAGGTGTATGCTACCATCTAATCAATAAATCTGTGTGAAGTCCAAAAGATGATCAGTACACTAAAGACCCACTCTTGAGCTGTCTGTAAACAGTCAAGAGCAAGGATGAATTTAATAAAATTTAAATTTGTTGAGAGATCAGATCTTAAAGACAGTTGTTACAACAAATTAATGGAAAAAGGTGAAGTGGATGTTTTCCTTAGTTGCATATAAATCAAAATAAGTGCACTCTAACCATAACACTGCAATACAATTTGACCAATGACAACCAATAGATTTAAGGAGCTATAACAAAGCATAATTGGACTTAATCACATGTTATCCAAGAGATGGAATTGCATCATAGTGAGTCACAAGTGACAGGCTGTCATAGATCTCTTTGCTTGCAGTGGTGGTAGTCGTGTGAGGTCTGGAGGATGAGAGAGTGATGAGTGGTCTTCTGCTACAAAGTTCCAAGAGAGGAATACTCCTTGCATACATAAAGGCTTATACCTGCAAGGCCAACTCACCCTGGCTGAATTTTTTTGGAGGGAAAGGAAGCATAATAAGGCCAAAGTCCTTGCATGCATAGCAAGTGCATCATCTTCTATTTCGGCAAGCCTTTCCTGCTTTTTTTGTAACCTTTTGTGCTGTTTTCCAAAGTCAAAAAGAGCTGTAATCTTATCCTCACTCCTTAACCAATACTTGCCAAGAATTCCCCTAAAAGTCGCTGCCATTTTCATTGCCTTAACTGATATAAATGATCTTAACTCTGCTGTAACTTCTGCTTACTTCCACAAAGATGGGTCACCTATATCATTAAGACAGCAATCTAATCTTCATTCTTTGCATATCCATCATTTACTGCACATGGAATCCTACAGGCTCGTTCCTGTTGGCATCACCAGGCTATCCTTCTCCTTTAACACAACATAGGAACTGCCTGAACCACCTCTTTTCAGTGCAGGTTAGGTTAGTCAATTCATCGTTGAATTCCATCATCAATATGGTGCTGACAATTGTCTTAGCATACCCTCATGGTGATGAGTTTCCACCCATACTAGCTGTTGATAAATTGTTTGGTGATCTCTCTCGAAGCACGTGGAAACCTTTCCAAACATAACATCCCTTGATTCCCTGCTGCTCGCTAATATCTGTGGGATGAACCAACCCCACTTTTCTTCATGGATAGCGAACTCTGTGACTTAAGACAATAGCTGAAGAAACCATGCCAATAATATTTCAGCTTTGACTCTGTGAGATAACTATCTCCAATTCTGTTAATGTAAAACACATCCACCAAACTGTTGTGTGGTTGATTCAAGCCTCTTGATCACCTGTTGTAAAGGCTGCAGTAAATGTGCTGACAGACAGCCCAGCAATCAATATTTTGCTCCTTGGAGGTTGTATGCTCTTTTGGAATGGACAAGTTGCATCACATACAACCGCAAAACCTATACCTCTTGCCTTTCTTTGCATGCATGGATGGGTAAGCAAAGGTCAAAACAAGCCTTGATTGCTTTATCAAACTATAGAAAATTGCCAATTACATCACAAAATTAAATCATTTTTTCTGCTAGGTATCTTCAGCATAAATTCGCTTTAGGAGATTTTTGCTTGTTGAGAGTAGCAAGGAACTAAGTGTGGATATTCATGCAAGTTATGGCTTTAGGCTTGATCAAGATGATGAGGTGATTTAGGCTCTTAAAAAGTAACGCCAAGGTGAATTACTGTTTTGGACTTCCACACAAGCTAACCAAGCAACAACAACACAACTTAGGACTCAAAGGAAAGTGATTAAGTTTTTGGCTTGACCAAGATGATAAAGTGATTTAGGCTCTTAAAAAGTAACACCTAGGTGAATGAGTGTTTTGGACTTCCACACAAGCTAACCAAGCAACAACAACACAACTTAGGACTCAAAGGACAGTGATTAAGTTTTTGGCATATGTCAAACTCAATACCATATTCAGTGGAGATTCACCCCCTTTTTGCCATGTGTCACATTGGGAGGACCATTTATTTGCTCAATATTGTTCTTGACCCATCACACTTTCACCCACCAAGACCTTGAACCACACCATCACTGCATTCTTGGAATCTTGACATCCAAGTTGTATGCACCATATATAGGAACTGCTAATTATAGAAAAAAATCTTCCTCCAAAAAAGCAAAAAGCAAAAATTAGGAAAGACTGATCAAGGTTACATCAGGCTTTATGTAAAAAAGTAGGAAAGACTGATCCTCTCGTATGCAGACAAAAGTTGTCCCACTGGACTTGCTCTTGGAAAAAAGCAAATTCCTAAGAATAATAGTTTTCTCTAAAACTTTGGTCGAAAAAGCTTTGATCAATGCCAATGTCTGGAATCTGGATGCACCTGTAATGGAACCAACTTGATGGAATCTCATTGGATCTTAACCCTCCAGCAGCGGAAGCGTAACTGGGGATTGACAGGGCTTCGGTGCAAAAAGTATATATTTGAATATGTCGAGCAACTTTCCTTTTTCTGTTATTGTGTTGACTTTGAGAATATGCAGTTTTGATTGTGCTTTGCTAAAGTAGAGGATGGAACCGGGAAAACAATTGTGTTTATTATCATGTAAATGGGTCGTCTCCTAAACAAATGGGTACCTACTAAAATGGAATAAAATGAAGAGTTAGGCATTTTTCCTATGCCCGGTCGTATGATTTGGAGTTACTCAATGCCCATGAGTTCCTCTGTTATATGTACCCACACATAGACACTCCAACCATCATTTCTACTTCCTAACTTAATGTCTTAGCATTCAAGTGGCATGCACCTTGTTTCACTGTTTACTTAGCAGTTTGAATATTCCATCTTATGATCCTTCTCTTCCCAATGCAATTTTAATTGTTACTTCATTTTATATTTTTGACCTTCAATTTATATTAGAACAAAGTCTCTATGGTGAACTCTTCTGCTATTTGTCTCAATATATACTCTCTAGACCTCTATGAGTCTATAGTATATAATATTATAATGTCATACTGTCATCCCTAATTGGATGGAGTAGTGCAAACTGCAAACATACCTTCGTTATTAGTGTTATTTAAGATGAGATAAATCATAAGATAGACAATTCTAAAAGGAAGCAGATGTGCGAAATATGCTTCCTATCATAATAAGTGAGAGAAGAATATGTAGAAATTGCAAGCAAACAAATAGCACAGAAACTTGCAACCATTACATAGTGATTTCCTGTGGAAAACCCTTTCGAGAAACCACTCTACACTTTATAATACAACAAGAAGTTATAATACATTTACAGAGCTGCACTTTTAATAGGAGTAATCAACAACATTTAGGTTTTAGAGAAATTTCGGTAGCACAACGGTACCTCCCGTAACCTCTCAATATATAGCTCCAACCCAAGCACTCAATATATAGGCACAACAATACTATGAACCATTTATGATTTCTAATTCCACACATTGGAAATCAACGATAGTTTTTGGCTTTTACCAAAAAAATACTACTTCATGCATGATTTTTGGCTTTTACTAAAAATATTACTTCATGCATGATTTTTGGCTTTTACTAAAAATATTACTTCATGCATGAGATCACTTCGACAGTGTGGTATGGAAACAGGAGTGTCATATAGCTTGCAAGAGCATAAGGGAGAATGCATCAAATTGTGAACTAGCTGCTAGGCACCGTGAGGCCTATAGACTCAACAACACCACCTGAACTTATTTGTGGTCATTGACTTTGTCAATGCATTTACAACATTTTGCAAAGTATCAACTTTCTCCAATATCACCTTTCCATCCTCTACTATGTCTCAAATAAACTGGTATTGACCCAATATGCCTTGTCTTTGCCTGAAAGGTCGAGTTCTTTGCTAGACAAATAGCACTGTTAAGATAACGCCGAATTGTAATAGCTCTTTGACTTATCCCCACATTTGAACACAGTTTCATTAACCAAATGGCCTCCATACAGGCACGAGTAGTTGCCATATACTTTGCCCCTGCAGTGGACAAAGCAACCAAAGCCTATTGCTTGCTCATTCAACTCACTACTCCACTGAATAGTCGAAACACTTATCCACTGGCATGTCTCCTCCTATCAACATCCCTGCTTAATTAGAAAAACAACAAAGTAGAAGAAAGTAGTAAGCAGATAAAAGCAGAAAGGAGGATAAAACAGGAAAAGCTGAACAAAGCAGAAAAGCAAGATAAGGCAGAAAAACAAGAAAAAACAGGAAAAACAGAAAAGCAGGATAAGGCAGAAAAGTAGGAAAAAGCAGGACAAAGCAGAAAAGCAGGATAAGGTAGAAAAAAAAGAAAAAGGAGGATAGAGCAAAAGCAAAAGCAAAAGCAAAATCAAAATCAAAAGCAAAAGCAAAAGCAGAAAGCTAAGGCAAAAGCAGAAAGCAAAGCAAAGCAGAAAGCAAGCCAACCTTATCCACTCCATGAGGGTGCATTAGTCTAGTTTACTTGCTCCACAAGTCACCCTAAATCTATAAAAGGAGTGCGCACCACTAGCCCATCTTTTGACAGTTTGAGAATTGAATTTAGTGTTATTGTGCCTATGTGACTTGGGAGATGTGCCCCTAGTCCAAGCTGGGAGATGTGCCCCTTCTTTTTGTGAGAGGATGATGACATCCAGTCTTCATCATGGAGTTTATTGCAGGTCCTGAAGTCTGATCTAGTCAAATTCAAGTTTGTTGTAGAGATTAGAGAGCCTCCCATCCAAAGTTATGATGATTTCTAGTCTTTCGTTGATGGAGATTCTTATTTCTTGTGTATTTCTTTCCTGAGAGTTCTGTGAGAAGTATTTCAGCTACTGATGGCTGTCACTGATGTAATAATGAACCTCTGAAGTCTATTTTACAGTCTAAATAAAGAAAAGTACACCTTTCATATCCATCTCTTGCACCTACTCTAGATTGCTATGAAAAGGAGCTAGTTTTCAGTGTATGAATGATAGAGGAATATCTATAACTCCAAATTAAATTCTTTAAGTTGCTGTTGTTAATTAACATGCCAATATACTCATCCCAAGTCCGAAACCAAGAATTCGTGACCTTATCCTACTGTTTGGAAATTCTTGAATTTGAACTAGTTGTGTAATCTCAGATGCCAATTTTGCTTGTCTATCTTTGAAACTTTCTCAGAACCTTTTCAAACTTGTTGGAGGGAATCTCAACTGATAATTGACTGTCTTTTAATGTTCTTGAGCCTTCCTAAGTCAAAACCCTTCACCATTGGTTCTTAGTTAGTGGACAGTTGAAGTTCTAATTTGCATATGCTGGTGTGCCCAGGAGCCTTGGAGTAGACTTCAGCCTCGCGGATGTTTGAAACATTAATGGTCCCAGTACATTGTGCAAAGGTTCTATCAGCTAGCATGATCCTCATCCCTTCCAGAGTCCTTTGAGTTTGTCTTCCTACAGTTAGACAAGCCACCATAATTCACTGTTTTTTCTTAAGTCTTTTAGGAGAGTTAGTTAGTGTATCATCAGATCTGATTGGTACATTGCACATGATTGTTTTTTCAAAAATGTTCAAGAACACTGAATTGGAGAAACAATGATTGATAAGACTTCTTGTTTTTCTCTCCAACACGATCCAATCTTCATCTTTCATAGCATAGGGTTAGGTTGCAGATACTATATGAAAAAATATTTGTCTTTGATTGTTTTTCATTCTAGAAATTGTACTACATTCCTTGGGAAACTTCAACCATCCCTTGTAGTACATTCCTTGGCAAATTGTAGTACTATTCTTGGGAAATTGTACTATGTGTGAGCCATCCCTGCTTTCGGCCATGTTGACCCCTTGTGGCCTCTGTCCCCCACGATTGTCTCGTCTTTGGTAGCCTATCCACAACTTGTGGAGCCTGTACATCAATCCCCCATGGCTTGTGCTCCTCCCGCAGCATGTGCTCTCGTTTCCTAGGGCTTCTTTCTCAAATTCACAGTGGCTCGAACCTTGGGTTCCCTACTAAAGTGGTTTCTTCTTTGGTTTTGACCTCGACTCTTATTCCCATCGATTTGTTGAGAATGGTTTCGTGGAGTTGCCACCACTGTCATTGCTATAAGTCGCCAGTTTTGTCGCCTTGAATTTGTGCCCAGAGAACCAAAGAGACTGTTGTAAACAATGCTTTTCCTCTTCCTTTGATTTTCCTCTGTCGACTCTCCAGTGGCCAAGAATATTTTTGGGGCCAATATTTTGTGACTCTACATGAGATTGATCGATTGTTGAGTCGCTGCCACTGTGGAGCTGCTACCACTGTTGCTGATGTGAGTCGCTAGTTCTATTGCCTTGAATTTGTGCCCAGTTGCCAATTCTGCCTGCTTTAATTTCGTGCCAAGCTGCTAGCCACCAGATTGAGGATCGATCCATGAAATTTATCGCTAAAATTCTTTTGTTGATTAGACTACAGGTGATTTTTATTTGTAGCAGGGTTTTCTAGTTGTGGATTGATCACACTCGATTAACCCAATGCCCTTAGCGATTCACCAACTCAACCTATTTTAATGACTCCCTTGCAGATCATTTGACCCTCTCCCCTGTTACAAGCAAGTATTGATTCCTCCTCATTTACAACACCGGAAGGAATGGCAGACCCCTTGATTGGGGAAGATACCTACATAACATGGATCCCAAATTCAGTTGCAAAGGACTAGTAATGGAGGTAGCAACAACATTATCCAAGAATTGATTACTAGATTTAGAGTTCTGGAATTGACAAACCTTGCATTACAGATAGAGGTTGGTCAACTCACATATAGGGTAATCAAAATTGAATTAGGGAATATATCACTATAGAAACTGCTTAAGAAGGTGCAAGATATACTTCACCCTCCTAGAGATGCTTTACACTATGAAACTCTTGATCTTAAAAACAATCAGAAAGAGATAAGATCCCAACAATCCACTTTTAAGCATGAAATAGAAACGCATATGAATTCATAATTTCATGGGCACAGGTAGTTAGGGGAAGGGAACAAGCCCCTCCCGCATTGGCAGTAGTTGAGGAAGTGGTCTAGGCTAAACTCACCGAGGAACGTACTAGGAGGGCACACGAGTTGAACCTTAAAGTGAGGGGGTTCCCTCTATCTCTCCCATGTTTAGACCCCATGGTGGTTGGGATTTTATTTCTCAGAGATAATATGGACCTCCTTGATGTGATGCTTGATAGGGCTTGGCTTGGGCTCGACTCCACTATCTTTCTTTGTTTCAGATTTGTAGTCAATTGGTTTGAGCCCTTAGGGCCAAGCGAAAGCTATTTTCTTGTCTAGGTAAGATCTTCCCTGATGAGGATCTTACTCGATCACAGGTTATGGAGCTTAAATGCTCCACGGAGCTGGTTGCAACAACATGAAAGGTAAGGAAATGGGCTGTTATTAAGAACCTTCGTGCAGTCATTTGAGACTCCCTCCCTACTGGGTGGGAGCCTCGAACTAGGGTTTTCAAGTAATGGGCCTGTTGGGAGAGGCGAGAGGACACATGCATTTCCATTAGTTGTTGGAATGGAAATGGGTCCATTTGGTCATCGCCAAGTCTCATGTATGATGCCCTCAAGTTGTTGGACATCTTATTCATCAATGAGACTCATGTGAGGCCGGTTCAACCTTTGTCGGACATCATAGGTTACCATTGGTTCTCATCCTCCAGACAGGAGACGAGGAGTTTAGGGGGTGTCAGAGGTTCAGGTGGGGTTGCATGCTTAGTCAGGAACTCCCTTCGGAATAGGATATCCATAGCAGTCATAGATGAGTTTGCGCGGTTTTTGTGGGTTCGAGTTAGAGATGTTTCTCCTCTCTCTAGGGACATTTATATTGTAGTCTGTTACTTCCCTCCACCACTTCGTTGCATGCTATTTATAATGTTTATGATAGGGACCCCTTCATAGACATGCCGATATCGCCTAGTACTCGGTAGTTGGAGACGTTGTTCTTCTAGGAGACTTAAATGCTTGTACCAGAGCCCTCTAGATTCCCCTTCATGATCGGTCGAGAGACATGTTCTGCACCCAAGAGTTAGATCCAGAATTAGTGGATCTTCTTTGAATGTTTGACGATGCTTTGGGACCTATTACAACATATGCTCGACACTTTTATAGCTAGGGAGATCTTAGGAGTTATTGATCTTGAATGGGCTGCTAGGTTTCTCAGATTCTCGCTTCTTCACATCCTAGCCTCATGGTGGAGGAGCGAGTGTTGTTGATTATGTCCTCACTAGCCAGAGTTCCCTTTATATGTCACTTCTCGGTTTCCCCATTCCCCTTCTGGACCATGTCTTCTCTCTCTCTCTCTGGGCCCACCCACCCTCTCTTGACCCCTTCTCCCCCTGGGGCCAATCCCACACCTTCCTCCCTCGCCACTCTTCCCTCCCATCCAATCTTGAACCCAGATCCATGTTCTCTCACACATCCACTCTTGATATTCCTAGGCAACCCCTGAATTCAAGTCACATCTCCGCCCTCATTATGCCTATTTATTCTTTGACAAGAATGTCAAAGAGGCCATTTGGGTGATGAGCAATAGTAAAGCAGCAGATGAGGAGGGATTCTAGGTAGAGTTTTTCAAGCATGGTTTTCGTGCTTTGTGTATTCACTTGGTTGATCTCTTCAACCATATAGTTTGTACAAGTTTTTCGCTGGTATAGTCACATCACATCATTCATCCAATGCACAAATTAGGTCCTAGCTCGGATCCCAACAACTATAGGATGATCATGGTAGGCCACATGTTCTCGAAGCTCTATGCTACAATTCTTTATATAGAGCTCTCTAGCGATCTTGAGCAGAGACTTCTTAGAGCTAAGAGGGGCAGGCAGGATTTTGACCTGCACATCGGATCATTGATCACATTTTTACTCTTCGGAGCATCATTGAGGAGGCTCGACATTGCTCTTTGAAAGTTTACTATTGCTTTGTAGACTTTCGAAAAGCTTTTGATTCCGTGCTACGAGAAGCCTTATTCCAGAGGCTTAGAGACGTTGGCATATCCATGAGTCTTCTGACAACCATCATGCACCTTTATGATTCGTTCCTTGGTCATCTCTGCAAAGCTCACGGGATGTCCAACTTCATTAGGAGTACCATTGGGGTTAAACAGGGCTGCCCCCTATCAGCCACCTTGTTTGGGATTTATATTGACAAGTTAGAGACAGTCCTTCACGAGCACATTCGGGATAGTGATGGGTGCCTCCTCCACTAGGTTTTGATCTCAATACTACTTTGTGCTGATAGTGTTATCCTTCTCTCCTAATCACCATAGGGACTACAGAGACAGTTGGATGGCTTAGCTCTCTTTTGCGACCTTCGGCAGTTGAAGATCAACCTAGGTAAAACCAAAGTTATGCGACAAGTAAGAAACAAATCTTGCAATTGCAAGATCAACATCCATTGAACCAACTTCAAGTACCAACAAGCCATAATTCTATACATCGTAGAAGACTATTGAAACCCCATTCTCTTTGTACTTCGAGAAATTTATAAGCTGGACCAGTACAAAATTCAACTCCATTTCTTAGATTTTTCATAAAATTGGCTCTAACACTTATATAAGTGCCTTCCATTGTGAAGGACAAAGAGTTAAGTTGTCCCCTTTGTCTTCAATATATTTCCACATGGATAGAGAGGATTCCTTCTAGACATGTTGTAGAAAATTGAGTGAAGACGAAGAATAAGAATATGGAAATGAAACTTTTAATGATGCTGAAAATGTTGAGAAGAAATCCTTGTTGAAAATCTGAAAACTAGAAGGAGCTCAACAATTAACCTTTTTAATATCTACCGTAGGCTTCCAATTCCTTACAAGAAAAACAACAATTAAAATTCATCCCTTTCTTCTTTTCTGTTGTAACATTCGTCCCTTCAAGCTAAGAAATGAAAACTTGAAATGAAAGAAGAGAATGAGATTTAGGGTTTTTACGAGGATGACGTCGTAAAGTTTTCTAACTAGGTCCATGCATATTTTTTAATTTTTAATTTTCTTCTAATATGAAAAATGTTTTTTCAATGTGCCTTGAAATACCCACTTTTGGGCTGTCGTACCTAGTTTGAGGGTATGTATCTTCAAAACCTTATACGTGGATAGATATGAATTGGGGTGTGCCTTGGTATGTCTCGAACATCTTGAGATGTACTTGCATGCAAATTAGGTAGAGATCCATGTTGTGTGCATAACACGTTATATAGTATAAACCAGTGTTCCCCCATGTTTTCGGGACGCAGAAGTGGGGAACACACATTGGGGACATGTGGAGACACCTGCCAAATTTTGGGGAAATTCATGGGGGACAGAGGGATGTCTCTAAAGTTATAAAAATTAAATAAAAATCCCAAAACTAATAATTCATCTGATTTATATTCATCATTACATTGCTTTATTTTCTAAATAGTACCATGTAGAGACTGTAAAAAGTAAGAATAATGAAAAACAAAAAAATTGTCAGGGGGAGGAGTGGGCATGGGGAGTGATTGGGGTGTGCCCTTGGCCTAGTGGGATGTGTCTCCATGGAACATTGCTATCAACACATGTAATTCCAGCTTCAGGGACATAATCTTGGGCATAGTGCAATTAAGGTGCAATCAAGTGGTGCACTTAAATTGCCAAAAGGGCCATCTTCTCAAAGATGAGAGGATTTATTTGTATCCAAGAAGGTTCAAATAAGACAAGGAATCTATTCAAAATGGGATCTATATGCACAAATATAGATTGACTAGAATCTTAGAGCCATGAAATTATTCAACTTCAGTGGAAAAAGTTTGAATCTAATGGATTCAAACTTGAAGGAGAAAAAAATGCACAAATGGTTGCGTTTTTGATGTGGCAGAGAACTGGTCAATCACTGTAGTAGATCAAGACAAGAAAGGGGGTTTTCAGTTTATTAGGATTTGAGGTTTAATCTTTTGGACAGGCAAATTAAGCTTGTTTAAATACAATCCTAGGGATATTGGCAGATTAAGTTCGCATAACCAGTTTGACTTTTGAGAAGTAGCTTTAGAGTTAGTAGCTAGACATAGAAATCTTGTTAGGTTTGTCTTGAATCTTGAATGTCTGATTCAGGTCTTGCTTCCAACAAACTTGTTAATCTGAGGTACTTGATTTTGTATTTTAATAACTTGAAACAAATTTGAATTTAGCTACATTTTGATGTATGATTACAATTGAATTCTATAACTCTTTGCTGGATGTGAATGCTACCATCCTTGAAATGTGATCGATTTGATAATCAAGACTTATCCTTAGGTCATAAATATCAGAGAAGTCTTGGGAAGGAATTCAAATTGAAAAATTGCATTATAGTCCTTTGGGGAGCTTCAATTCACTGATAGTAGAGAAAAAGCGATGGAGGAGTTTGAGTGACTTCTAATTATGCAGTTGAACCAAAAGAGGAAAATTCAACCTCGATGATGCTGGCAGCTGGTGTCAGAACTGTAAGGTTTAAGGGATGGATTGAACAGAAAATTGAGTTGGAGTAGGTTTGATACCAATCAATGTTGCAAACATCGTATCAGCACGTATATCGCTGAGGGTCCAGAAAGGAACTGACTGGCAATTGGAAATATCGGCATACTTAATAAAATATAAAAATATTCAAGTTTATTCAAGTTGTTAAACATCTGAAGTAACCCCATCCCTCTAGCCCTTTTATGGGAAAATGTAACAGTGAATAACCCCTTTGTATGGGCAAATGTAACAGTGAATAACCCCTTTGTATGGGCAAATGTAACAGTGAATAACCCCTTTGTTCTCAGTCCCCTGTTTTCCCTCTTCAAACTGAGCCAAAAAATTCAAAAAAATCCAAAAATCTCCCAACTCAGCCAGATATATTGCAACATTTTCAAAATTTGAAAAAATCATGATTTTTCCTGTGATAATATTGCCGAGCTGAGATCATCATGATATATCGTAATGTTGGTGATATATCGCTGATGTTTGCAGCACTGATACCAATTGAATAGGTACAAGAGATTTGAAAAGGTCACAGGACAAATCAAACTCATCTTTATTCAATAAAAATGCCCAATTTTAAGTTTGTTGAATCTGGTATTGAAGCTTATGAACTTAATTGCTCCCTTCCAGCAATTTATTTTAATACTAAATTTAACCTTTTTTTCTATATGCCAATCTCTCTTTCCCTCTCATCTTATTCACCATCAGATAAAAAAATTATTTACTAAACTATTTCTGTAAATACATATATTATTTTCCAATGTGCATATGCATCTTTCTTATTACACAATTAATTCTTTGTCATTGTACCACGGATAATTCTTAGGTATAGCACAGCATTCATGGCCCCTTAACTTGTCACAACATGATTGAAACGGGTAAAATAAAAATCTTTCAAAAAAGAAACCAAAGAAGGATAAAATATGGAATCGTTTGTGCAATATTCGATGGTTATTTTCTCTCTCAAATGTTATAACAGGAATAGCAAAACAGAGAGCCTTCGATTCCATATAATTTGTCTCTTTTAGCCACATCCCTTCAAAAAACTTGTGCCTTAGATAAGTAACTTCCCCAAGTTCTCATTGTTAGTTGAAGGAATTAAATTTCATTTAAGGTGAGGACATTGTTCATAATATTATATTATTAAATGCTCAGAGCATGCTGTGCACCAATATGGGAGCAAAATTGGAATCCTTGCTAGAATTTCAAAAGAATATCACAAATTTTTCAGAAGAACAGGGTAGGATTTCAGGAGTCAATAATGATGGCTCATTCTCAAAATAAGGACAAAATATCATGCCATGAAAGAAATTGGAATCCAGAAATAAAAGCATTTAAACACTCATTGCAGAGGCAATAGAAACAAACATGGAAGGGATAGCCAAGAAATTTATTCCTTTCTACATTGCATGTCCTGCAGAATAACATGGGAAATTCAAGTGTGTCATCCCTCTTGGTATGCATCCTCGTTGTTGTTGTAGCACAAATAATGCTTAGGAAAAGTGTCACAGTCATGTGGTGCCAAATGACTAACAAATTAATCTCCTTACCTTGTTACAGCATGGCTAAGACGATAAAATACAATCTTTAAAAAAAAAACCAAAAAAGGATTTTAGATTTGGAATAGTTTGTGCAATATTCGATGCACTTTTTGCTCCCTTTCTTAAAGGTCCTAACAGGAATAACAAAATATAAAGCTTTCGATTATGTATATTTTGTCTCTTTTAGACATTTTAAATCACATTTAACTGAACTAATCCCTATGTTAGGACCATTAAGGTTAAACGTTATTGCCTTTTTCACCAAAGTAAATATGAGATAAAATGGCTAGAATGAGAACTACGGTGTGATAAATCAGTATGAGCCTTTATGTAGCCCAGGTATCATCCTTGTACCTAAAAGATGACTTTTACAGATTCCACATTAACTTCCATGTCTTTTAAAGATAAGTTCCTTCTTTTTTTAATTGATGATCATGAAATACTAGATAAACTACACCAGGAAAAATATTTCACAAAAATAGCCAAGGTCAGGATAGTACTGAATAAGAATTTGAGCTATGGACAATCCTTGAGACAATTTATCGTCCATGCGGACTGTAGTTCTATGTCATGCCTTGTGTTTTAAAACTTGATCAATGCTTCTACAAATTTTCTATGCTGTGATGAATTATGAAATTGAATTTTAATTCACAGCAAATCTGGAAATCACAATTAGAACACATTCAGTTTTACAAAAAAAACCAATTTTGGGCGCAAGGAAGTTGATTACTTGGGGCAATATAATCTCATTGGAGTGTAAAGGCAGTTTCTATAAAAATTAAGGCATTTGTTGAGGGAGCAGCCTCAAAGAATGTCAGAACATTGCGTGAATTCTTATGCCTTACCTATTATTTAGAAGTTGCTTGCATCACAACCCCTCTAACATATTGAAAAAGGATCCCTTTAAATTGGACGGCATTGCAGAATCATGTTTGACAACTCCTGTCCATGAGCCCCTGTTTTTCCAATCCTTCTCTTGGAATGAGACACCTATGATACAATGGTAGGATATTTCCTCTTTTTGGACTATTGCTCTCTGGCCTTTGAGTGCTGCAAGATGAAACTAAAGGAGTAATTAAAGTCTTTGTATGATAAGGAGATGGTTGCAATTATGAGTGGCCTCTAAAATTGACTAGGAAAGAGTGAAATGTTTTTTATGCCAAGAAGCTTTGTCAGTTGAGCATTAAAACTATGTCCGTAGAATTCAGGGGTTTGATTTCAACTCATTTTATAAGAAGGGAAAGGAAATTACTGTTCTTGACTCCCTCTCACGAAAAGTGGATGAGTTGACCTTATGTCCAATTTCCGTTGTCCTAGATTGATTTGGCAATATCCAAGGTGCCTGAAAAATTGTTGGTAAGATACAAAAACAACAATCCTAATGCTAACAAAAATGTTTCATGGAAAAGTGATTTTCTATGGTATAAGGACATAATATGCTTGCTTTATTAAAATTCAAGATGGAAAAAGGAATCCCATGACACTTGTTATTGGCCATTACGTTTTTTTTCTAACCTATTACAATATCCATCTTTTTCTTTGGAAAGAAACATGCAAGTATGCAACAGAATGTGATATGTCTGAGTCAGAGGAATGAGATAATAGCTTCCCTTGATTTGCACAAACCATTGCACCCTAATTAGACTAGGAAGAAATATCCATGGATCGACTACTGGGTTTCTTGACTTAGATGGGAAGGACACCCACTTTAT
Source organism: Larix kaempferi (assembly GCA_027924585.1). Taxonomy (NCBI): domain Eukaryota; kingdom Viridiplantae; phylum Streptophyta; class Pinopsida; order Pinales; family Pinaceae; genus Larix; species Larix kaempferi. The sequence continues at coordinate 30,099,438 of BSBM01000753.1, read as the reverse complement.
CAATATTTCCCCAAAATTCATATTAGTCAGATTACTATTGCTTTCTTTATATATATATCATATGGTTTTCTAAAAGTTATTGTCAGCATCCAAAGTTCAGCAACAATTTCTAGAAAAATTTGTTGCCATATTAGAGCAATATAATCATGAATACCATCTTATCAACTCCAAAAATGATGCAAGAAATTTTGATACTCCTTGAAACTGTGCAGAGGCACTGAAACTTAAAAGGGCACTACCAATGTGCTAGTCGCTTTGATAATTGCATCAATTCTTTATTAACTTTGATACCATTACAAATTTTCTGGCTTGCACAACTGATTGAGTAGTACAAAATCTTTAATCTGAATTGGTATCTATGCTGCTTTAGTCTTCAGATGATGTCAATGTGCCAGCACAAAATTGCACTAGTTGCTATCTATGATTTTAGTGCTAATAGCAAGCATACTTGGGAATTTTAACACTTGGCATATAACTCATGAGATAATAAGATTGCATGCGATGGAAAAAAAGCTTAGTTAACTAAAAAGCTGCAGTTTACAGTAAGGCCACAATAGAGTATGTGCCATGAAAGCATCTACAAATCTGCAGTGTACGGCTCTTTGGCTGACAACATTCACTACTCTGATGGTTTACACAAGTTCACAACACTACCTCAAAATCTGTCACTCACTATCCAACCCAAAATGAACGAGGATGTTGATGGGTGATCAAATATGATCATTTCAACGATCACAGTTGACCGGGGTCCCTCCAGACTGGCCCAACATCCCAACATGCCATTTATCAAAGTTGACTAGTTCAATGAAAAAAAATTGAACAAGTCATCTGGCAATGGTCTGCTCTGCACCATGGCAACGAGCTAGTATGCTAAAGTGATTCTGCCCCGAAGTGTGGAAAAATGATTGAACAAGTCATCTGCCAATGGTCTGCTCTGCACCATGGCAACTGAGCTTGTATGCCGAAGTGATTCTGCCCCAAAGTGTGGGTCTTTGCCAGAACAAGAATTCGCATGCCAAAGCTATTCTGTGCACACACTGGCTCAGAATCTGTCACTGACTATCCAACCCAAATTGAATGAGGATGTCGATGGGTGATCAAATATGACCATCTCAAGGATCAAAGTTGACTGTGGTCTTCCACACTTTTCAAACAATCCATGTTGGTGCCCAACATGCCAGTGATCAAAGTTGACTAGTTCAATGATTAAATTTGAACTAGTCATCTGTCATGGTCTGCTCTGCACCATGCCAACTCAGCTTGTATGCCAAAGTGATCTAGCCCCAAACTGTGGATCTGTGTCGCCGGAACAAGAATTCACATGTCAAAGCTGTTCTGTGCTTACAACAGCATTTTTGTGCCAAACTTTTGTCTGTGCTTGGACTTTTCCAAGTTGCATTGTCATGCAATGAACTTCAGTGCACAATGCTTTTTCATTCCAAGCATGTCTCTCAATTTTTCTGGCTTGTTCTTTCTTAGGGGTTTCGTAAAAATATATGCTATTTGATCTGGTCTTTTAGATCTGCAACTGAATTTGGTCTTTTTCTTGTAACTGTCTCAAATAACGTATATGTGGTTCAGTGTGCTCACTGCTTAAATAAAATATTCAAGTGGATAATATACATGGCTAGTGCAGGTAGATAATTAGTGTTTGGGGATCATTAACTCACATTTCTTTTTTTATGAATTGCTTTGCGTCCTTCAATACGATCCTTTGTATGTTTGTACCTCTGCATTGTTTTGTATTTCCTCACATGAGTTTCATTGGTAATGTCTCTTTCCTCTTTATTTTGTGGTAAAAAGTTATTTTATTTTTGGTCTTTGAATTTGATGATGTACATGTGACAAGAATAGACATTTACATGGAAAAGTATATCACATTGTTATTTTTTCTGAGCGCAGGGAAGCTGTGAAGCGTTGAGCAGGTCATGTGGATGCTGTAGAGGGATAATGGAAGATGATGAGCAGCGTGAACAGTGTGAGTCAACTTGTGATTTTGCTACACACTTTTTCTGCCACCGCTGTGCTCTTTGTCAAGAAGGCCGTGAACTTCGCCGCAAACTGCCACATCCTGGCTTCAATGGAAGAACCATATTGGTCATGCTTCCTCCCACGGAGCAGATGATGGGACGTGAAGCTTAATTTTCTCTGCGTTTTGCAGGGTGGACTTGAATTGATGTTCATATTTTCTATTATTTTTTATATACTCGTAGAAAATAATATCGGACAACCTTTAATGTTGTTTTAGGCTATGTATTATAATAACCTGTCCACATTACGAAGGTGACAATCTTGTGAAAGTTATTAGAGATACATTATAATTTTATTGGATGGTAATAATTGTTGCTGTTGTAAGATTGTGATTGTTGGATAATATGATACTTAATATTAGACATGCTTGGAGATTTTGTGGTCTATTTAATATCATAGATTGTATTGGATGGTAATAATTGTTGCTGTTGTAAGATTGTGATTGTTGGATAATACGATGCTTAATATTAGACATGCTTGCAGATTTTGTGGTCTATTGAAAGGCATTTAAACATTGAAAGTTCAAGTTGAAAGGACTTGTTCAATCCTCAAGAGTCGACTGCATGATGCATTCATGCATCCATGTACACACACACTCGGACTTGATTGTGTTGAGATCACATGATATTCAGCCTTCTCTCTCTCTCTCTATATATATATTTATCAATTCCATGCTCCTATTACCTGAGGTGGTGTGCCCAAAGTGTATGGCATGTTAAGAAACTACTAAGGGGCGAGAGAGCTGGTGGAGCTGCAAGAACTTTAGACCACTGCTGGTAAATTGGTTGATACCATGTCGCTATACCAAATAGATGAAAATGAACTAAAGATTGTGATCCCACCTCATTTGGATGTGTAATATGATTTCAAATTTACGGTTATTTATACATTCGTGTCAAATTTGGGTTAGCATCTTGAGCCTCGTCCGTCTTTAGGGGGAAGTTGAAATCAAGAATCCTGAAATGCATCTTGACCAGTCTGACTGGAGCTCAGTTGATTGGACCACTGGAGCTCTAGAGTGAGGCTGTGACTATCTTTGAACAACTGGCCATCTTGATTGAAGCAGCTTCCTAGTCTCTACGCTTGCCTAGGATGGTGCTACAATCACATTTCATCCTCTAAATTTCTAGGTCTTAAGGGAATGCTATTTGCTATATGGACAAATGGCGAGGCTCGTGGAGAATGATTTTGATAAAGCTCCAGGAGTGGCCGAACTCTTCTTCGTGTAGCAATTGACAGAATTAGTCATTGGATGTTAACTGTTGGCTAGTCATTGGATTTAGGGCAACTTGCAATCGTAGGCTAGTTTTTTGACTCAAGGGTGGTCAGCCATATACTTGATAGATATAGCTGTAACATATGTAGCTGTGGACGTAGTCACAAGTGACAAAGGCCCATTTGCAGTTTTTCTATCTTCCAAACTTGCAATTGTAGGTTAGCTTGTTGATGCAGGGTGATCTGCCAGATATTTGATAGATGTAATTGTAACATATGTAGTTGTGGGCGTAGTCACAAGTTACAAAGAAAGCGCATTTGCAAATTTTAGTTACCCTCCAAATTGCCATTTTGCCATGGTTGTAGGGTAGCTTATAATTAGTATTTTTTTAATAAATAATATTGCGATTAAATTATTATTAAAAATTTACGAACATAAACTAGTTTTGTACGCATATACCTGAAAATTTTAAAAAATGTATAATTTATTTTAAAAAACTTATAATTTATTGTTTAAGGTTTATTAATTTATTTTGATTTTTTATAAATATGATTACTTTTTTGATAAGTTAAGACATTCTGAGACTGTATAAGAAAGTTTTATTCTGAGACTGTACAAGAAAGTTTTATACTTTTTATTCATAATGAATAACAATGACGGTATAAGCAAGTTTTGTACTTTTTGATTTATAATGAATAACAAAAATATGTTTTTTTTTTCTAAAAAAACCACCACATCCCTATTAGGTCTTTAAGTGAGTCCATGGTTGGCTTGCCCTCCTTTATCATATTTTCCTGGTCCCATGAGTGGGTAAACGAGCTCTCGTGTTTCAACTCCTTTATCATATTTTCCTGGTCCCATGAGTGGGTAAACGAGAATGTAGCTCTCGTGTTTCAATTAGGGGTTGATGCCTTGGAGACTTAAAAGATAATTCCTACTCCTCACTAGCCCTCACCCAAAAAACCCTCTTTCTTGTTTGTTGTCTGCCATCTTTGTTCCAACGAGTTACCATGTTAGAGGAACGAAATCACCTTGACTTTCAGTGCAACAAAAACTTGGTTGAGGTGTTTTGGTCACTTTTACAGTCCCTTTATTTTGATTTGTCGGTTGTTTCAGTCACTTTTACAATCCTTTGTAGGTTTTTATTCATCAATACATCTGAATTTTCACATACAAAGTGTGGATTTGTCGGTTGTTTCAGTCACTTTTACAATCCCTCATAGGTTTTTATTCATCAAGTACATCTAATTTTTCACGTACAAAGTGTGATAACCCATAATATTTCTCTAATGACAATTCGATTGTTTGACAGCCAAATCTAATTGACAGCCAAACATACTAATTTTGCCACAAATTGGTAAAATACAGTGAACATCATGTACAAAATACTCAAATCTTCAATTAGTTTGACAATGACGTTGGCAAAATTACATTTTATCCTAAGAAGACAAACATGGATGTTTGAAATTTTGCCAAACAAATTTTAATCAGTAAATAAATCATCAAAAAATAAATGTACACTCAATATGTACGTATTAGATTGTATGATCACTAGCATAGATCCATTTTAAACTCGGATCTATCAAGCATCAAGAGGGATCCAATTTCTTGAGGTGTAAATTTTTTTACCTAAAGCTTTTACATATTCAGAAAAAATTACATCTCTAGAAATTTGATCCCTCTCAATGCTTGATAGACATAGATTTTTTAATTATTTTTTGTTTGGTTTTAGTTTTTTTATTTTATTTTATTTTGTGGGCTGACATGAATTTTTTAAATTACTTTTTATTTTTGGTTGTGTCACATTACATAACATTATGTGACAACATCTCCCTTATACTGGGTTGTAGAGCATCTTGCTCCTCTCGGTGCAATAACATGGACATTCATAAGGATTGTAGGGATAACAAACATGCAATAATTTGGTGGCTCGTTGTATGGAGGCGATAAAACTTGTACGGTGGTTTGATTAGACTATACGGTAGCTAATTTAATCTTGTATGGCGATTGATGGATTGAACGTTGACTGTATCACATGATAATAGGTAAAGATCATACGCCGAAACACACATGCAAGTAGTTGTCCGTTCCATAATGGTTGGCTAGTGGTTATACGAAGCCTTCATACTCTTTATAGGCATATGTTAGCACTAACGGTGGACAAAACTCGCTTCTTTGATCTCACAGTGTCATCTAATCACACTTTTTTGATTATCTAGAACATCAAGCGATGGAAGAGAAGAGTATACTTAATAGACTAGCCCTAGATGCTTTCTCGCTTTAATACCATACTATAAAAACTTAGAAACCTTAAACCATGCAAGAGATGCACACAATAACAATGAATTAATTGGTACATGTATTACAATGGAGTTCACCGCCCTATATACCCATATTCATTAAGTTATTCCTACTTATGAATATGGGGTAAACTACATTACACATAAAGTGAACAATTAAGTTAATTTAATGTCATAAGTAACAATTACATAATAAACCTTATATTTGAACATTCTTGGAAATCTTGTCATCAACATTGAGATGAAGAGATTTTGAAATAAATAATAAATTTTGTAGCCATCTTTCTTGATTTGGATGAAAATAATGGTAAAATGGTGGAGGCTATTCACTTTTGGTTGAATGAAGCATTGAATTATATTTATATTTTTGAGTTTTTTTGAACTTTGATTGCTCTTAATAAATCTAATTTTTACATTTTGAAAATAATGTCTTTCGAGTAGAGGATTTGCCTATACTCAGGCCATTTTATAGCAACTTACCCCAAAATGAGTCATCAATAAAGACTGTTGTTAAGGAATACTGAAAACAAAAAGCCTGTGAATACTCAAAATGTGGATTGAGAATGATCCTAGCGATGGAGAAAATGAAACTGTCACAAAAGTATTATTAAGAATTTCATATAAAAATTATAATTAAGATAATATTTCTTTTATAAATAGATAGCATATCTAAAGTAATTGTTTAAATGGAATTTTCAAGGTTGTCATTTGGATATTAAGATCTCTCCCCATTTCAACGAAATAAGTTAGAAATTTGAAAAATATTATTAAGAATTTCATATAAAAATTATAATTCAGACAATATTTCTTCCATAAATAGATAACAGATCTAAAGTAATTACTTAAATGTAATTTTCAAGGTTATCATTTGGATATTAAGATCTCCCCCACATTTCAATGAAATCAGTAATTCCTAAGAGAATTATTGATATTAGAAATTTCCAAAGGACATGTGTCCAAGATCATTATTGATATATTATGTCCAAAGCTTAGAGGCAAACTCTAATTTAGGATTTTAAAAAGTTACCTTTTAGTATCAGTGTTATAATTTAGGACTTATAATTGTGCAATTTTTCTTTGTTGATTTTATTTATAATATTTGTTTCGATTTTTATACTATCATTGTATCCATCTATGCAATATATATATATGCAATATATATAGATGTGTAATGTAAAAAGTAAAAACGTTGTTGCTAGTCTATATTCCACGGATTTATAATTGAGACTCGCTCAAGATATAGTGTTTATGTTATAAATGTAGAAGCATAGTGACCTCACAAGAGTAGCCTTGCCTTTTGAGACATGTATGTGTATGGGTGCGTACTTGCAAACTAACCTCGTAGATGGAGCTTACATACAAAAACATTCGATTTATTTTTAACTTTTATATTCCAAAACAAATATAAATATATTACATAGCACACAACTTTTATATTCCAAAACAAATATATTACATAGCACACATTTGTATGGAGCTTACATACAAAAACATTCGATTTATTTTTAACTTTTATATTCCAAAACAAATATAAATATATTACATAGCACACAACTTTTATGTTCCAAAACAAATATATTACATAGCACACATTTGTATGTGTGATATAAGACAAATATATTACATAGCACACGTATATTCATTTTCTCATTAAGGTTCTTCATACATAGATAATTGTGTACATAAATCTTAGAAATACATTTATATAGGTGTAATATATAATATCTACTAATCTATTATAACTAGCATACCTCCAAAGTGGGGGAAATGAAACGCCGAGAAAAACTTCAATATGTTGTAAAATGAGAAAGATTTGTGTGTATATAGACAATATAATTTTATGTGTTTGAAAGAAAATTTAGCTAATTTATGGTAGGGATAGTAGTCAATGAAATTGAAAGGAAAACTATGTTGCAAGTACTAATAAGCAATAAATAGAAACCCATGTAATCGATGACAAGTAAAATGATTTGTACATTAATTTCCATACAAAAAGGTATACATATGTGTGTAAAACAATAAAGGGCTAGGTAGTGATTAAGTTTGACTCTAAATATATTGGAAATCAACAGCGGTAGTTTCATTTGGTAGAGGGAGTGCAAGGATTGAGGATTGCAATTTTAAGTGTGAAAGGGATAGAGAATGAAGGTATGTCTCTTTTTTTCTTCTTCGAAGTGAGACATATGAAGTGTCTTTCATCTTTGCATAGTGTTTGAAGGAGAATGATGGTGTAATTTAGATTCCCTCTAACGTTGTAATACGTGGAATTGCTGTGAGGGTTAATCATTGACCTTTATTGTTACCATTGTCAATGGTTGACCTTGTTAATGTCAACCCTTGGGATTTATGGATAGTCAATGCCCAAGCCATATTGAGGGGGATTTGTTTCTTGTTAATTTGATTTATGCGTGGAATGGTATGTGATTTGGTATAATTGTGGTTGTTGCCCAGGAGCATGACCTACAACAAATAATCTCGGAAATAAATGAACGACATAGACATAAACATAATAGCAAAGTTTAAACTTTTGTTACAACTGAATTAATTCAAGCCTCATATTCTTTGAGGTATTCTCCAAGTGACAAAATGATGTGCGAAATGGCAAAAATTAGTTTAAAAAGAAATCCTCGGTAAATGACAACAGTACTTGTATGGATATTCTACAAGAAAAATTGAGTGCAGTGAATGTCGACATGCTTTAGTATAAATGGAGAGTTTGTCGTAAGCATATGTTGATCAAGTAGTATTTGTAAAGGAAAACTCCTTTTGTATTACATATTATTTGCGTAGTAACCACACATGTATATGTTTGTAAGAGACGAAGGTCCTACTCCTATCTATGAGTGGTTTACTCATTTCATGGCCTTTCAACCAAACATGTGCTGTAGATGATCATATTTACACCTAATATATTTATGTCATTGGTATGTTGTACAACTGTACAACCATCTATTGGTTTATTGGATTATCTATACCCTTTTAATGTGTCATAAAAGATTTCTTTACGTATGTAGTCATACATGCTTTCATGTGATATTCATGAAATGAACTTTCGGATAATAATTTAAACATATCATCTTTCTTAGAAAAAAATTATTAACTTTACTTACACATTCATTCTCCCCTTCATGTACTTAATCTCACTTTTACATCCATTCTCTCTTCTTTTACTTGACTTATAACACAACCAAATAAAAAACCTTAAAAATAGGTTGCATTGAAAATAAATGTCAATTTTTTAATAAAATATTGTACATAATAAACAATTTAGTAGACATTACAACAATTTTTCCTTCGAGGATGGGCATGTTGAAACATCAAGCAACTTGGAATGTTCCTCCAAGGGTTTATTTAATAGAAATTAACAAAGATGGCTCCTCATCGGCCCGTGACAGGGAATGACAATAGTGCTTTAGAAAATCTCTCCAGTAGAACATTCGACAACTGAAATTGGTGTTGTATCTCACTGACTTCATCATGTCTTTCAGAAATAAATTTGTTCCTTTCTTCCATGGGTGGCTCGAAAAATTCACTTGCCACTCTCATCACTTCTCTTATCAACGATTCCTCCACACCGTGGTTAATCACTTGCAAATTAATTTTTCATAACAATGCTTTGTGGGTCCTTCAAGTTTGTTTTTTCATGTAATGCAAGGAACTCATGCTGTTGAATACTCTCTTGTGAGGGGGCTCTAGATGCATATTATGAAGGTGCTAAGGTGGTTGTTTCACTATCATCAAGATAAACGACTATGGAATCTCCAAGACCAGTGAAATGGAGAGAAGAAATTTATTAAAGTGTTAATAGAAAGTGCTTCCAGTAACACACGCCGCTTCTCCATTTATCCAGCTGAGGCTATCCGCTTCTCCATTTGAACTATCCACATAGTCACAATTGATAATTTTTTAATCTTTCAGGACACACTATATGAATGTAATTTCCATCCAAAATTCCTCAAGTGTAAGATCATCAAGCAAGTTATGAAAAGGTACTGAAGGAACATCTTCACCTTCTTTCATAGACGTTGTATGAGTACAATGGAGCTAAAATATGGCGATATGCTGGTTTCAACAACTCCTCATTCTTCACGTCTAGTTTTAGCACATATAATTTTTAACACATTAACGAATGTTGGCATGGTATTTATCTATTAAAAAATGAAGAGACCCTATAGATTTATTCTTAATACATAGGACACCTCATCGTCATTCCAATGAGAAAAATGGCATTGAAAATAGAGTAACAATAGAAAGATATGAAGAAATACTAACAAGTTGTTTGAATGAGAAAGTATAGTGACATAGGTTTGCAATTAAGTGTATGGGTCAACAACAAATTGCAAAATTGCAACAAGAAAACGACTATTGCTTAAGGGATCTACAATATGTAAGATTAGAAGATTTTTTTTGCACAGTCTTATTTTTTCCTTGGCAATCAAGGTTTGATTTTAAAGAGAGCTAATGAAGGACTACGCTATATATTTTTGTCCAAAAAGATGAACATATTTCTCGACCTATCTTCATTGGACTTACCAACAAAAAGCTAGAGCATGACAAGGATGACAGACAATCTTTTGCAACTACATAGTATGAATTTGGAAACAATGTTGTAACATATGATGAATATAAGGACAAAGACTTGAATACAGAATTTCAAGAACACAGAACGTTGCCACCTAAGTCACTACGAGGAGACCACTTTCCAAGTCACTATGAGAAGACCACTATCCAAGAGTAAACCATAACACATATACACTGCAATACTAAATATAGAAATGAACTTCCAACGAATGCAATTTCTATTTAGAGTATGGATTTGACCACATGGAAATAAAAATCGTTGAAAGTGTCAAAGATGTATGCTACCGATATGTGGAAAATCCAAGCCTCCAAATGGAAGAACTTGCATCCTATATATGTGCATCTAATCGAATATGGAAATTTTCAAATATGAAGAGTCTAAAAGAAAGCAGATTGAAGAGCAATGAAACGAGTCTCCAATAATGTGGGCATAGATTCATATTTTGCAGTGGAAACAGAAGGAAGAAATGGAGGCAGCCAAAGCTTTTCCTTCTACTTGTTCAGTTTCATTAACATTTGATGTGGACCTCCTCCCTGTATGGCTAAATTTTGTGGGGCCTGTGTCCATATATGGTAACAAGTCCTCTAGCAATCGCTGTGGCTGGATCATGCGTGTCCAGACTTGCATTTTTTCATCCAATGATAGAATCAACAACAAGAGTTGATGGCATCTTTGTCAAATGATAGTAGCCGCACACCTTTCTTCCTTCTTTAGTGTCATCATAAATCTACCAGAAAATGAAACTTGCACTCGGGAGCCTCCTTCACAGCTTGGTTGGTCCATGTATCGCTATTAAGCGTATAAGAGATGAACTCTTTGGTGGATAGTATATTTTATATAAGCCATTTTCCTTTGTCCACAACTTCAAATTTTGGCTGCTCACTAAGCTAACAATACTGATCCCTCTCTAACCACATCCTTGACGGGAAGGAGAAGGAAAGAAACTCTGTATCTATGTTAAAGTTCCCATGCTTAAATATTTCAGTTGAAATACATGAATAACACCTAATGTGCTTAATGGTATCCTTCTCGGGTTGACCTAGTTCAAATTTCCAGATCTTAGATATTTGTTTGTTCAAGTATGCAAGAAGAGGGATTTTTGTAATCATATTTATGTTGCATTTTGTATTGGCCAATTACCAATACAAAAACCCTCTTTCCTGAATTAATCAATATATTTGCTTCAATGAAAATAATAACCAAAAGAAACGGGCTAAGGTTTGCCCCTAAAATTTCACCCATGGGCAAGATTAAAATTATTATCATACTTGCAATAGAGTTTTCCTTTCGTCTACATATACACAACTTTCTCTCATTTTACAACATATTGAAGTTCTTCTCGACGTTTCATTTTCCTCGCTTTGGTATTTTCATTTGGTAGGGGGAGTGCAGGGATTGAGGATTGCAAGTTTAAGTGTGAAAGGGACATAGAATGAAGGCACGCCTCTTGCTTTTTTCGAAGTGAGAGATATGAAGTGTCTTTCATCTTTTCATAGCGTTTTAAGAAGAACGATGGTGTAATTCAGATTGGACTTCTTATAATTTTATGTGTTTGAAAGCAAGTCTAGCTAATTTATGGTAGGGATAGTAGTCAATGTAATTGAAAGGAAAACTCGTTTGCAAGTACTAATAAGCAATAAATAGAAATTAATTTAATCAACGATAAGTAAAATGAAATGTACATTAATTTGTCATATGAGAAAGTATGCATGTGTGAGTAAAACAATAAGGGGCTAGGTAGTGATCAAGTTTGAGCAGGGACATGATATATTTACTTGTATCCCTGCTTCTTCAATGCATTTTGAACACTCGTGGGCGCTTTAAGACAATTTCTTAGAAGTTATGCCTATAAGGTGTTCTGCAACATCTTGGAATGCAACTACATTGATTTTGTTTGTTTGGTATTCAATGATGAATTGGAAAATGTACTTGTATTCACATTCATAGACATGTTGAGTGCACCTTTGGCAATTCTAGACAACATCCTCAATAGGTGTGAGTTTTTTTTGCAATTCCAGTCTTTAAATGTAAAAGGACATGAATCATACTAACAATTGTCTATATCCATAGAAGCAATAGTTGTCTTGATTAAAATGTATGTAGGTTCTTGAATTCAACCGATTCCTTCATTTTTAATGTTAGATAGTTTCCTTCATATGGAAGGATGACCTTTTGAAGCACCATGTGTAGATAATGAGTGGGATTGGAGGCATGTTCCTCGTTTCTCAAACCATATTCGCAAATCTTGAGTTTCTTTGAGATCAAGATTGATGTAAATTTGGGATGAAAATGATGATTGCAGGGATTGTATTATCGATGGAAACCTTATGTGAGTAGCATGTCATCGCTACCAGGGAAATAATCGTTTTAAGTTTCTTATATTTGGCAAACCAAGGATAATATCAAGGATCAACGGTATCTTCACTCATAGCGTGCAATGATAAATTTAGAAGCGAATTAAGAAATAAGTTTATCTAATGATTTTTTTGGATAATAATTCGTGCACTTGTTTCATAAGGTAGGTTCAAGTACAATGAAATGATAGATATGTTTGTTTTGTTGAGTTAGACATGGATCAACACTATCTTCACCCCTATAATATAATGTTAAATGCATGTTTGTTTCAGGATTAAGTACTATTAGTACTTGAGGCTACTTCTAAGTCTGACGTGTCTTTTATCTGCAATAATGAAGATGTGCATATTTTCTTCAATTTTGAATGTGAGATGTCTCTTAATATACAAGACAAAAGATTGGTGATGAATTAAGGGTTTCTTTTTATTTTGAAATGATGTTTCAGAATGATTATTAGATTTTGTTCAAATTTAAAACAATTTTTTATATTTAAAAAAAGTTTAGATGTATCAAAATGTTAATCTCTTTTTTGAAATGATGTCCACAATAATTATTAAATTTTGTTCAAATTTAATATCATTTTTTATATTTTAAAAAATATTAAATGTAAAGTTTGTGGAAATAGCTTAAGGCCCCTCCACATTGTTCTACACTCCAAGACCTTTCCAAGATGCAAGAATCATGTCAATCTGAATTAGAAGGAGGAAATTAGATCTTTTGAAAGTTAACCTATCCACTTAACCACCATAGTCGATAGATTGTGGAAATAAAATACTATTATTAAATATTCGATAAATTGTGAAAATAAAACCTTTCTTTAAGGAAAATTTCTTAATAATTGAGCTTTTACGAAAGATTTTTATGACAAAAAATATCTTTTACGGACATCACATGGGTAATATTCTAAACAACCATGTGCTCAACTTATTCTTAAAGGTAAGAATTTGTCTAGGTTTTGTTCAAAATATATAATTTTAATATTCAAGAAACAAGAAATGGGCAAAATTTAATATTAAAAAAAGTAGAGTATGGGAAAAGAAAGTACATTTGTCATATATTTCTGAATATCAGACGTAGTTTGTTGCAATGAACATACATGGTTGGGAAGAATGATATAGGAGACGAAGGATGGCAAAGTGTGTGTTTGAGTGGGGAGAGCTCGAGATGGAGAGATTTGATGAAGAGTATGCATTCAGGGAGCAAATCAACGAGGCCCTGGCTGCCTCCTTTGGCTCTAATTCATGTGCTTGGGACCTTATTCTCAATCATGTACCATATGAAGATACATTTCGATTTCCATATACCTTTCCACCACCATATATTGGATCAGGAAGCCTCCACGTCAACAAATCGTTGTGATTTAATGTGCATCTTAACTGACCACATCATTCAGATTTTGAAAAACATGTCATACATTTGTTGAACATGGCCACCTTCAAGAGCCATGTTAAGAAATCATTAAAGAGTCTACCACCAATTTTCTGCATTTATCATTGCAAGAAATCATGGAGATTCAACGCCAGCCTAGAGAAGGTTTACAATGCTGTCAAGTGATCCAAGACTGTCAGAGTAATTTACTGAAGATCCTACAACCAATTGCTCTCGAATCAAATCCTAGAGATTGTCAGCGTAAGTACTTGGAGGCGATTAATCTGATAATTATCATGTGTAGAGAAATAATGCCAAAAATCTAGATTGATGAATATATTCATGGAAAGTTACACCAGAAATTCAAGTTTTTCAGGGGTCTCTAAAGAAATAACGCATTTTTGAATTAAAGGAAGATAATCTCTCAAAACAGAAAACGATTTAGAAGAAGTCGAGTATTTTGGAAAGAAGAGTATGGACTCTGAGTTTTTGTTGGCCCTTCGGTTCTAGGAGATGTTGGAAAACGAGTTGTCCTCGGCACCCAAAAGCGAATGGCAGGATTTCGACGAACCCACATTGTTTACAGAGGATTTGATCGGCCAAAAGAGCGGTTCTAAGCAGCAGGAGTGGTTTGATATTGAAGAATTTGGGTCCTGTGAGGAGGAGGAAGATGAGTGGCGAGATGCAGAAGAAGTTGAAGAATACAGTGACTTGAGTTGCTGCAATTTTCCCGGTTGCAGAGATTCCTCGAATCTCTCGCTATCGATCCCCAGGGGGTCTCGTTTGGAGAGTTATTATAAATGGTGTTTAAGGGCATGTCTGAAATTCAGTTAGGTGAATTGGGTCTGAGTTCTTCTGGCATAGGTGTCATCATATAGAGCCCCGATGGGGATAACTTGAAATTGCAGAAGAAATTGGACTTTTATGTTGATAGAATGATGGCCGAGCATCTGGCCCTCATGGATGGGTTATTGGCAGCTTTCGAGCATGAGGGTTCCTCGTACTCAGGCCTTTACGGATTCACCTCTGGTCTGAGCTCACCTCCAGTCACTCAGACGAGAACTCATTCCATCCCGGTCTTCTTAAATCCATTATGTAGTCTATCTTCCAAAATAGATTCTAGTTCCGAGACAGGTGGTGACTCCCCATAGGCCGTCGATAGACGACGATGGCCTGAGGGGAGCCGGCCCCTTAATATACGCCTTCAGTGTAAATATGTATACATTTTTTTAATAAGGTTATTCTTGTTTATAGAAATGTGAGACTCCATAAGGAATTAACTAATTAGGTAACATCCAAGAAGTTGATGGAAGTCGGATATATTTATCTTGATTGCATCAGAGCTGGAAATGGATTAGGTGAGAATTCCTTCAACCATATTTTGATATTATAAATTGGTATGTTTGTGATGTTTGAATGCATTTATTTGAATAATACTTCACTTGGGATGGTATAGTAAGGCTAAGAAGCCTCGCTTATAAAAGGTGATAGCGTCACTTTAATTCATTCATAGGAAAATGGGATGTCATTTCATGCTATGGTAGTTATGAGATAATAACCAAGGCAAGTTAGGGCTTATAACTCTATCTTATAATGAATTACATCTGAGATAGCCACATATGAAGCCATAGTGTTGTTGGATATGGAAAGGGATATAGTAATGTAAGTTTCCAATGGTATCCCTACTAGTGTCGATGTCATGGATTTCAACCTTCTTGCCAACATGGAGACACCATTCGAGGAGAAGGGTTTCTCGAGGTATTGTTCAGTAGAGAAAGGAAAGGATTTCTAGTACACTTAGAGATTGCTTAGTAGAGAAAGGGTATATTCCGAGTGTTGTGTTGGGTTGAAGAAGGTGTCTAGATAGTCATGCAAGTATTAGATAAGTGGTTGGATGATGTGTCAAGGCCTTGGGTAGACCTTTCAACTCATCATGGTGAAATGCATTACATGAGAATATTGAATTCTTGAATCAATGCAAGGATGCATTGAGTATATGTGCATAAATCGATTATGTAAAAGTGTAGTTGCACACACATTTATAGTGGCACCTATGTTTGAATACATTGTGTGAATGCACGTGTGTGTCATAATTCCTTGTAGTTAATATGATTAACAACTAAAATGATGGAATTATTAGTATTTCATAATTTTAAGTTCATTTCATGAGTTGTGGATGTTGTAGGGAAAGATTTGCATGCCCAAGTAGTCATGTTTTGAAGAACTACATGGAAGTTCATTTAGGAGGACAAAGTTACAAAAAGGAGTTCTTGGATACAACATCGAAAGCAAACCATAATGGAGACAAGGACGATTTCTTGCAAAATTGAAAGCTAAGAGCTAAGTATATGTGAAAGCTTGTATCTATATTATATACAAAAAATAGAGTGTAAATAGATTATTTGGCAAAGAGGCCAGAGAAGCCACCAGATCCGTTCAAAGAGTTTTCCACCAAGAGACTAAGGGATATCATTAAGCAAAACATCTAACCAGACTGCTAACATAGGGCATAAAAACTATTAACCCCTACATGTCGGGGTTTATGACGAGGCAAAATAAATGTTAGGATATCTAGAGAATGATTTAAATCAAAACATACTTAAAAAAAAGGAAACCTGGCCATGATAAGGATTAGTTTGAGTCCAAAATGTCGATGTAATGAGCCTTGCATTCAGAAACTGAGGCCATTTCTTTCTTTATGCTTGAAGGCTTGCCACAAGGAGGGAAATTCAGATTCCTGCAGAAAATGAGGCCTATTTGCTGCGGTGGAGAGTTCATTTTTCTAGATATTTTGTCAGTGAGCTCTTTGTCCAAAGCGTTCAACTTGGCGTCAACATCCATCCGTGCCTTCGCCGTTCGCTTGGTTCGATTCTCCAACCTATCCAGTCTGTCTACTAAGCTCAACCCCCAATTATTTGTTTAAAGTGTCCTCGACGCTTTCTGAAATTGCTTGAGTTAGAAGGGATTTCATATACCAAAGCATGGCGAGAGTTTTGGTGTAGAGGGTCTCGCAGGTGCGGGTGGAGATCGAATCTTACACGAGGCACCCAAAGTTTGCTATGAGATTCTATGGCCCTGGACGCTGTAGATTTATTTGCATACGAGCTTCCATATCACTCAGACGACATCTTCCCTCCATATGTGCCACCCTAGAGAAACCCCCTCTAGCTCTCTCCTGCTCTTCCATGACCCACAACATATGGGAGCGACTAGTTCCCATGAGGTGCTTTTTCTATGGATTCTTGCTTTAGACCATGCCTTCGACTCTGGTTTGTCTTCTAGGAATGAAACAAATATGGGAGTTGTGGCAGCCTACCAGATTATCACTTTCCCAATGCGTTAGAGTAAAGAGGAGCGGATGCGGGATTGCGGAACCCCCGATTTCGACTGTTTCAAATTTCGGTTTCACAATCCGACTTCTGCATTGTGGATGCGGGATTGCGTAACCCCAATTTTCCAAGGGTCAAAACAATGATTCCACATTGCGGATTGGGTGGATTCGACGGTTGCGGAAATGTTACAAGGTAAGCCATAACTTAGATAATAGCTTGAATTTGTAAATAATTACGATTAATAAACAAGATCTAGGGTTTGCATGTGTACAATCTCCTTTCCAAACTGTTATGAATTAATTATAAATACATTTGTAAACATAAATATAATAAACGCCCATTCTATAACAACAAAAACGCCTAAACCAATTTCCTGTATACTTCTGTTATGGACTCTTATCTCTTTATGCCATTCGGATCTGTAAAAGCATTGAGAGTATAACTACTTATCCAAATGTCTCTGCATAGAAATATAAACATTATGTTCTAGATTTATTTTAAACCTATATAAACCCCAGATTTAATATATAACAGAGTTAAAGTTCAAATGCCTAATCTATAAACCCAATTGCAATAAACCCTGTACATTATTTTACTTATAACAATAAGGGAATAAACATACATTGATGCATTAAGCTATGTTTCTGAAACAATAGTTCATGCTAGACTAATCCTATGCCTGCTAAAGCCATATTTACTGAAATAAACTTAAGCGAGTGTTTGAAATATCTTGCATGCAAGTCTAGAGATATAAATACAAATAAGAGTACTTACAGTAAAACAATAAAGTACAATAAAACATTATATGGTGACATGCATAACAAGATGATCATTTCCAATAACATGTATAAGCAAGATAACATGCATAAGAAGGATGTACAGTAAGACCTTATATGCCAACATGCATGAGTAAGGTAATATTTATGCATAATGTAATGTCCCCAGTTTGACCCTTATAATATTTTGGGCTATAACGTAAATATTGTATGCATATTATGTATGATTCCTAGCATGGAGCTCAAGGCCAAGGCCCCGCTAGTGAACACTTGACCTCGAAGAGGCAATTATTGGATATTATGGTACCCATGTGCTAGTGAACCATGGGAATTGTAAATATGCATTTTAATATAAAATACCCACAACTAGCTATGCAATGCAACAAGAGATGGGGGCATGATTTTACAAAGAATTGGGAGGGAAAACATTCAAACCCTTGAGCCAATCAAGTTAAGCCAAGTGTCAATAAGAGAACCCATCAAACTCTCAACTACCCATGTTGACTTTTGTACCTAATCATTGATTTCTCCCAAGAGTTGGTTGAGGTAGTTAATGCCTTGGGGAATGGGAGGTATGGTTGTCCAAATTCGAGTATGGGCAAGCCACCTTGCATGGAAAAACGTGTTTTGGCTTCTTGGGCAAGAAAAGAGCCATGAATTGCTCCCCAAGCCATTATCCATCAACTAGTTGCTGTCCCTCACGAGTTTGGAGCCACCTGGGTGTTTTCCAGCCATGTATTTCTATGTTCTCATTCATTCTCAGCTAGGAGAAGGGCGTTTTTGTGTTGTATACCAGTGGGGAAGAAAGGGAATGGAATTGGGGTTCCATAGAGATCGTTTTGCTGTTAAATGCTTAGAGAGTTAGAGAGAAAACGTTTTTCCTCCCTGTGAAGGTTTTTCCCCATCCCATAATTCATTTTTGGATGGAAACGATTTGGGGAAAACCCATGGCCATCCTGTTTGTAAACCCCATTGCTGGAAATGTGTATCCATGCCCAGTTCTTGAGTTTGATTTGTGTAAGAGAATGTTGGGGTTGAGATGGGTATCCCTTGTTTTGGCTTGAGTTTGAGTGCAAGCATCCAAGGTTCAGCTTTAGCCTGATAAACCCAGCAGTGGTCTGGCTTGGCTTAGACTAAATGTTGGTTTGGCTGTGCCTGAACTTGAATGTCCCTTTGCCTTGTAAGAATCATGACCAGCTCGGGGGGTGGCAGTTGTGTTGAGAGATTGATGAACACAACTGGCCTATGGTTGGGTGGAACGTTGCAGCGACATAGCTAGTTATTTGGGACAATTGCATAATGAAGATAAGTATTCTCTATGTGTATTTTACTTCTGCAATGTACTAATTTGATGATTGTTGATATGCTGTATGCATAAGTAATGTGTGTGGATGAGTTTTAATTCCGCTGTGCATATTTGCTTAATTTTCATCTGCACACACTTGAGTTTATGTGTATGAATCTAATGATGGGCTGAGTTTTATGTCAAAGCCCCAGAGATTGCCATCATGTTCCCTTCCTTGAATTAGGTCCAAGGGTGGGGACATTACACATAAACAAAATAACATGCATAAACAAGAATAAGCAGTAATGTAATCATGTTGAATATTCATTTAGGGATCATTTTGTTAAATTTTCAGAATTTATTTCAATCTGATCTAGGATCTTAACTGAGGGAACAACATGTACAGCATATCTACAGCATATTAATCATGGACACAATAATGCAAGCACACAAGAGACACAGAGTTTACTTGGGGAAAAACATAAAGGTGAAAAACCCCAATAACTTCCTCAGAGATAGATAGAGTAATGATACAACCAGAATACAAGAGATAGTCTTCTCTTAGCAGCAGAGCCTCCTCCTCCACAAGTGCGCCACTCTCCAAAGTGTGAGTGAGTGAATAGAATGTGTAAAATGAGAGAGACACACTCTCTATTTATACACTAACTTGACTTGACCTTTACTCAACTAGGTCGACCTCAACTTAACCACTTAACATAATGCTGACTGGGCCGACCCCCACTAGGGTGGTCTAATAAACCTTTGACCCACATGGCCGACCCCCAATAGGGTGGTCTAATAACCCTTTGAACCACATGACTTATACAGGGCCGACCCCAATAAGGTGGTCTAATAACCCATCAAGTATAAGTTACGACACTTACAATATAAATGACGACACTTCCGTATAGAGGAATAATAACATCTCTATAGGAATGCAATATACATATATGTGAAATACATTCCGAAGTTACATATACATCAACACTCCCTATTAACTAGGAAGGTATTTCTCGACACAGGTCTTCTAGCACAAGTCATCTTCTCTAGATTATCGTCACTGCTGCTGCTATCTCAATCAATCTCTGAATCTACTCGTCATAGGAAGTTCTATAGAGCCAGTCCTTTTTCATACTGGATGTAGGCCCACCACCTGCAGGTCTTCGTCATCACTGGCCATACTATGGAAATCTCAGGACTTATTACATGTGTCACAAAACCTTAAAAGAGTCTCTTGACTAGCAAGAACCCTAAAGAGCATCTGAGGCCTTTTTCATCTTGTCCAAATCTCCAGGACTTATTACATGTGACCCCACCACAAAACCTCCAAAAGAGAATCCCAGGACTAATTATGAGCACAAGGCTCAACCTATCGGATCTCCCAGGGCACAAATTACATGTGGTCACCACAAAACCTCGAAAGAGCATCCCAGGACTGATTACGAGCACAAGGCTCAACCTATCGGATCTCCCAGTGCACAAATTACATGTGGTCATGGAAAAACCTCGAAAGAGCATCCCAAGACTGATTACGAGCACACGGCTCAACCTATCGGATCTCCCAGGGCACAAATTACATGCCATAGGAAAAAACCTCGAAAGAGCATCTGCCAGATATCCCAAGGAACAAATTACATGCCATAGGAAAAACCTCGAAAGACTATCTGCAGATCTCCCAGGGCACAAATTATATGTCCTCCCAAGCAAAACCTCGAAAGAGCATTTTCCAGATATCCTAGGGTACAAATTACATGCCATAGGAAAAACCTCGAAAGACTATCTGCAAATCTCCCAGGGCACAAATTACATGCTTATCTGCACAACCTATTCCACGGCCACATAGTATCAACCTGATACTCACCATACATCATCCTAATGTACACATGATCGTCCTGATCATCATCACTACAACATCCTGCTTCATGTTATCTGGAGCAACATCCTGAAGCTCGTCATCTATGATCATCCTGATCATACACTGCATCCACCTGATGCATACCAAGTATCTACCTGATACATATCATCATACATGATCTACCTAATCATACAATGTATCCACCTGATACATACACAGATACCTGATCCACACAATGTATCCACCTGATACATATCAACATACATGATCTCGGTATCCACTTGATACATATACAGATACATGGTCCAAGCATCCAACATGATGCATATACAAAATACATACAAATGATCCAACTGATCATATTCAACATCCAACATGATGCATACATACATAATTGATCCAACTGATCATAACAAGCATCCAACATGATGCAATGATCCAACTGATCATAACAAGCATCCAACATGATGCATATACATGTAGTAACTGGAGCATCGTCCTGATGCTCATCATCCATGATCCTCCTGATCATCATAGCATCGTCCTCTTCAGATCATCTCATCGTCCACGAAGCACAACCCAGATGCACATCATCCATCACTTACACCACCGACATGGGAGAACACATCTACCACCATTCGGGGAAGGCTCCAGCCCTTAATTTTTCACCATGGGAGAACACATCTACCACCATGTGAAAAATGGCTCAGCAATTACATCATGACCAAGGGAGAACACATCAACCATGTCAGAAAAGCTCATGTGCATCTGCATCTTCCAGACTCATCACTTCCCTTTGGAAGGAACCTCGATCTGAAGTGCACCAAGCCTCTCTCTAAAGTACTCAAACCACACTCTGGCTAACGGCTTGGTCAATACATTTGCAAACTGCTCATACGTCGCAACATACTCTGCTTCGGCTGTACTCAGTTCTACGCAGGACTGCTTCCTACTAGACCAAGAGATCACACCTGATCCCATACTGAAGCAGCACCCAGAAGTGCTCTTCCTATCTGTAGCACTGCATGCCCAATCTGAATCAACATAACCCTGCAGGTTAAACTTTTGATTCGCATCGTACTTGAGCCCATAATCAATCGGATCAGATGGAGCATCACACAGAAGCTTCAGGTTCGATTCCATAGGTGTGGCCATATCCTTGTAGTACATCATCCCGAACCTCTTCAGGATCGCTACTGCATACTTCCCTTGTCCAAGGAAGATTCCATCTTCACTCTGCCAAACCTCCATGCCAAAAAAAAAATAGTGCATCATCCCCAAGTTCTTCATCTTGAACTTGGCAGCAAGCTTCCGCTGTGTGTCGGCAATCAATCTGTCATCTCCTATTACAAACAGGTCATCCACATACAGGAGTAGAATCACAGGATTCCCTCCTTCAACCTTGTAGTAAAGGTTGGAATCCGCTTCACTCTTGGTAAAGCCCAAACTGGATAGAAAGCTGTCTATCCTACCAAGTTCTACACACATATATGACTACACCATTCAAGAAGGCTATCTTGAAATCCATCTGGTGTATCTTCTATTTCATCACTTTTATATTTCTCTATGCTACCATCTGCAACATGCTTGATTTGATAGTTCCATTTGGAAGTCACAACAGACTTCCCTTTATCTCTTGGGACTGCATCCCAAATATCATTCTTCATGATCGATGTATCATGGCATTCTTCCCGTATCCTGGGAACTTCAATATCTTCAATAGATAATTTTGTTGCTTGAACAAATGTTGTAGTCCTTCTTTTGTAGGTGAAGGTATATGGTCTTTTCTACAAAACAAGTTAAATTGCATGATTAGAAACATCTCATAATTTTCAGACAAATTCTTACACATAAAGAAATATGTCATACAGTAATGCAATTATCTTAGCCAATGCTTCAATACAACATTTATCCATGTTCCACAACTTTCTAGATGCCTTCCAGTCTCTACCAGAACATTGTTAAGAGTTTGCACTACTCCCAACATGTCAGCAAAGGGGTTTCATTCTAGATAAGTAGCACTGGAATGTTGTACAGTGCCATAGGCCACTTACCCATCACATGCATATTAGTAGTATACTGTTCATTAATGCAATCATTCTAATATGCACAATACATATCCTAAGTCTAGGAACATGAGCATATACATCATTGAACAATTTTATTTAAACAAACAAATATGCAAGAAATGATAATTAAAAATACTTATCTTTGTTTGGTTGCTGGGTGGACTCCCTCTGAGTCTTTGCTTCCTTGCAGGAGCTGCTGAAGTAGCTTCTTCTACACCTTTATGTTGTGGAATGAATAAACATGGTCAAATCCCTTTGAATATCTGCATCCTTGCAGAAACTACTGAAGTGTGCTCCTTTGCTTTCTTGCAGGAACAACTGGAGTGTGCTCCCTCTTGATCTTTGCTTCCTGGATTACCTATCCTTGAACTTACATCCATCCTTAATCACTATGCATGCTTATTAGTATCATCATTGTGTTATCCTTGAGGTTTCATACATAATCACACATTTATTAGTATAATCTTAATACTATCAAAACACAATAATCTTAAACATGTATAGTCATGATCATTCACAGATAATAAACATTAGTATTCAAGGTTTCAGGGAGGTCTTCTTTTACTCATGCATATTCTTATATGATCATAGGACTCTTCTGATTAGTTAAATCATCAATGCATAAACCCGTGATTACTCAAACTTATACCTTCATGATTCTTCTGGTTAGTCATATCATCAATTATGGTAAGAAAGATAATATGCATACAACCATGACAATTCAAACCTATGACTTCATGAATAATCATTATCAACAACACAACAGTATAAGATCCTAACACAAGGTAGGATTCTAGCTTGATATAGGAAAAACATACCTGGATTAGCATGCTAGCTAGTTATGTCTAACATACCTGCATAATGTCTTCTAGTTCTCTTCAGTAACTTGTGCTAGTAACCTGCATGTCTCATAGGTTAACCATTGTAGGACCAAGTTATACATACCTCGGAAGTAGATCTTCTATGTGATCCATGACAATGGATGAATATTTGTCTTCATGTCACCATGATCATATGTTCTTGAAGTAGAACATAATTTGTCTTTCTTGGTGTACCTTTTATGTTAGCGAACAACATAAACCTCATACAACATCACAATGCATTAGTACATTCATAAGTGTCAAATCCTTAATCAATGAATATCTTCTATTAAGGTGATACGACAAGTCTAGTAATTAATCAAGATTGTACTGTAATGATATGAAAACAAACATATGATAAAATTAACCATGAAACATACCTGTAAGCCATTCCTGTCAAGATTGCTTGTAATCTTCTTATGGAAGGCCTTAGCCTCATCTCCCTCTGAGACAGGAACTTCTTCACTTATGCAGGTGACCAATCCATCTTCTTCTAGGATTAACCCAATCCACTTGATTTGCAAGAACTGAACCTGGAGCTGGATTAGGGTTTGTCAAAGAAACCCCAAAAATTAAAACTTTGAATTTCAAACTTCCGAAAGGATAGAAATATGCGCCTTGATGAGCTGATCAAGTTGGTATATTCAGAATTTGAAAACTGCAAAGTTTCACCCCTCGAAATTGCCTTTTAGATTTCTGGATTCACTGTGGAGGACCTTGAATTAGGGTTTGAGTTTCCTATAGCTTCACCCAACCAAAAGATTTGATTCAAATCTGTAAGCTTCGATTTTTCTGAGGAGCTTCCAGCCGTGGTCATAAACTTCCAAAATTCCAAGTTTTGCAGAAGCCCTAATTTTCCATCTTTCCGATCAAAGTCCCGAATTGGGGTTTGATCAAGCCCGACCTTCTGCCCAACCAAAAAATCTGATATTGGTCTCTAAATTTCGATTTTGATGAGTAGCATCTAGCTGTGGTCTCCGATTACAAAAATTCCAACTTTCTCCGAAGCCCTAAATTCCGGAAGCCATGAATGAAGGTGCTAAAAAATAATTCTGTTTTGACAAAAATATGTACCTGATTGTTTCTGGTGTAACTCTGAAAATTTTGATCCACAGGGTCTGAAATTTTTTCCTGAGATAGCCCGACCTATTATCTTTCCATCCCGACAGGTTTGACCTTAATTGGATTCTCTGAGAGAGAGTTATGCCAAGTGTCGCAACGTGACCTGTTTATGGGATAATACAGGAGAGTGAACTTGTACGGCATGCCACGTGTCACTGGTTCAACTTCGACCTCTGAAAACGTTTCTTGAGATATCTCGACAGGTCTGACCTTAATTGTATTCTCTGAGAGAGATTTATGCCAAGTGTCGCAACGTGACCTGTTTATGGGATAATACACGAGAGCGAACTTGTACAGCGTGCTACGTGTCACTGGTTCAACTTCGGCCTCTGAAATTTTTTTTCTGAGATAGTACGATCTGTGTACTACCTGTCACTTTTTATGAAATTGTATTTGGAGCTTCCTAGCCAAGTTATGACCTTTTTCCCAAGGTCACCTGATTTTGACTCAGATCTGGAAGAGGCAGAAACCCTATATTGTACAGATCATAAATCACAAAGTACAACGAATTAGAGGTTGTCCTTTGGACACAAGGTACATGGGGATCTGATCTTCGACCTGTAAAAGTTTCAGATCCAAAAAATTCTCCAAAATGGATTTATAAGGAAAGTTCTACGATGACTGGTTTTTGCTATATCAAGCCCTAGCATCGTAAGTGCAACAAGTGTCATACATGCCATATCATGCCTTCTTTCAGGCTAGCTCCGATACCATGTTAAATTTTCAGAATTTACTTCAATATAATCTAGGATCTTAACTAAGAGAACAACATGTACATCATATCTACAACATATTAATCATGGACGCAATAATGCAAGCACACAAGAGACACAGAGTTTACTTGGGGAAAACCATAAAGGTGAAAAACCCCAATAACTTCCTCAGAGATAGATAGAGCAATGATACAAATAGAATACAAGAGATAGTCTTCTCCTAGCAGCAGAGCCTCCTCCTCCACAAGTGCGCCACTCTCCAAAGTGTGATTGAGTGAACAGAATGTGTAAAATGAGAGAGACACACTCTCTATTTATACACTAACTTGACTTGACCTTTACTCAACTAGGTCAGCCTCAACTTAACCACTTAACATAATGCTGACTGGACCGACCCCCACTAGGGTGGTCTAATAACCCTTTGACCCACATGGCCGACCCCCAATAGGGTGGTCTAATAACCCTTTGACCCACATGACTTATACAGGGCCGACCCCAACAAGGTGGTCTAATAACCCATCAAGTATAAGTTACGACACTTACAATATAAATGACGACACTTCCGTATAGAGGAATAATAACATCTCTATAGGAATACAATATACATATATGTGAAATACATTCCGAAGTTACATATACATCAACACATTTACAGTAATGGGTAAATGCAAAATGATGAAAAAATAGCTGATAACAACAAAATCATTATGAATAACAGGTTAGGAATCATTACAGTGATTGATAATTGCAGAATTAAATAAATGGGACCTATACTAAGCAATATATTCATTCTACTTAACGATTTATATATCTTTTATAGTACCATGCATTTTCATAAATAAGATAAATGGAACTTGAACTAAACAATGAAATCATTCTACTTAACAACCTAGCTATTATTTACAATAACCATATTATTCAGAAATAAATAGCTAGAATATAATCTAAGCCATGCGATTTATAGTAAATAGAGCAATCATAATTGAATAATTAGAACTTGATCTCAGCAATGCAACTATTAGATATCATTTACAGTAAAAGATAACTCAAAATTTAAATAAAAAGAACTAGAGCTAAGCTAAGTAATCATTTACAGAAATCAGATAGTTCAGAAATTAATAAATAGAACCTAATCGGAGCAAAATAATAATTAGATATCACTTACATAAATTAGATAGTTCAGACTAAACAATGCAATCATTAGGTATTACTTACAGAAATCAGACATTTCAGAATAAAAAAATAGATCCTGAACCTGCAGAGGTGAATCAAAGCTGAAGGTCGTCGTTCCTCCCAACCAACTTCCAGAATAACCAAACTACTTGCTCTGAAACCTCCGAGCCTATTTGCCGAATCACAAGGACAAAGACTTGGTCACAGAGTTCCTCTGGCATAAGCTAGGTCACAAAAATTCACCCTATGCCTCCTGCTCAGTGCGTGAATCAATAGTCAACGTATTCTCCCCTTCATCATGAACCTCCTGTTCAATGGATGAAATCGATTCTTTATAGCATTTTCCTAGGACTTAGGTCATTCATGAGCCTCCTTCCTGTAATGCTCCAACAAGAGTCACGACCTGAACACTTTGGGAAAGATGGCTCCTGCATCATGTGAGCCTTTACTAGGCTGTCTTTCCATCATCGATTTTCTCTTAACACTTGTCATTTCTCCTTGTGGGTCAACAAACACACTTCAACGGATGCCTTCAACTTTGATTCCCATTGCTATTTAACTATTTAACAACAACAATAATTATTTTACAAATGATTTGACCCTTCTTGGTGAATTAATGTCAAATAAAAATAATAACATAAGGTTTTATAAAAACAATAATAATTAGGGTTCCTAGGTGTATTACATACACCCCCCCTTAAAGTATAACACCGTCCTTAGAGTTACTTTTAAACTTCCTTCTGAGTCATTCTGAAATAGAATTGGATATGCCTCTCGCATACTGCTTTCCAATTCCCAAGTAGCCTCTTCTAGGATAAGGTGCTTCCATTGCACCTTGACTTGTCCGATGGTGTGGTTCCAGAGTAAAAGTTCTCTCCTCTCAAGAATACATTCCGGTCCCACCTGAAACTCTCCTTCGGGTTCCACCTGGATAACATTCTAGTCAACCACGTGAGTAGCATCATGAACATATCTTTTTAAAATTGAAATATGAAAAACATTATGTACTTTAATTGTAGGTGGTAGTACTAATTGATAAGCCATTGGCCCATCCTTTGCCAATATCTCAAATGGTCTACAATACCTAGGTGCCAACTTTGTGCACGTTCCCAATTTCAAGGAACTTTTTCTAGGTTTCACTTTCACATAAACATGATCCCCTACCTGGAACTCTCCTTGATTTCTTTTCAAATCAACATAGCTCTTTTGTCTATCTTGAGCTATCTTTAAGTTGTGTTGTACTTGTTTCACTGTTAGTTCCATGTCCTTCAATATTTCAGGACCTAGCATTAGTCTATCAACTGGACTACTCCAAAAAATTGGAGTATTCCATTTCCGTCCATAAAGTATTTTAAATGGACTCATTTTTGCAGAGGCCTGTAAATTATTATTATATGCAAACTCAACAAGATGTAAATATTCTTCCCATTTCCCAGGTTTTTCCATTACATACATTCAAAGCATGTCTTCTAAAATTTGATTTACCCTTTCAGTTTGACCATCAGTCTAGGGGCGATATGCAACACTAAAATTTAATTAAGTATCCAAACCTTTAAATAAAGCTTTCCAGAAATTTCCCATAAACTTTGCATCCCCATCAGAAATTACAACTTTAGGTACACCATGCAATCTGAAAATTTCTTTCATAAAAATATCAACAATATTAATAGCTTTGTAAGCGGATTTAACTGGAATAAAATGTGTTGCTTTACTAAGCTTATCTACCACAACCATAATTGAATCATTCTGTTTAGCATTTTTAGGAAAAATTGTTATAAAATCCATGCTAATAACTTCCCACTTCCATTCTGGAATGGTTAAAGGCTGTAGCAATCCGGCTGGATGTTGATGTTCAACCGTAACTTGCTGACATTCGATGCATATATCAATGTATTATGCTACTTCATTTTTCATATTAGGCCATAATAATTCTTTTCTTAACATAATAATCATTTTCTGATATCTAGGATGTCCCGAATATGGTCTTTTATGCATTTCATTCATGATTAAAGACTTGACTTCCTCTAAATTAGGTACATACAATCTGTTTTTACATACCAACAAATATTTTATGTTAAGACTAAATTCTGATTTACTTTATTGGTTTTATTTTCTGCTATCATTTCTTTTAACTTTTGATATTCTTTATCAAATTTTGTTGCTATTATGATTTTATCTTCCAGTTCTGTTTCATAGCTGTTACTTGCAGTTACATAAAGCATATTTGCATGACGACTTAAGCATCAACCACTTTATTTTCCTTTCCTTTAATATGTTTAATTTCAAATTCATATTCACTTAGGAAATATAACCATCTAGCTCGTGTAGCATTTAAATTTTGTTGGTCAAATAAATATTTTAAACTGACATTATCAGTCATTAGTGAGAATCTTCTTCCAATAAGATAATGTCACCACATTTTAAGTGCATGAATAATGACAGTTAACTCCCAATCATGAGTAGCATAATTCTTTTCATGTTCCTTAAGATTTCTTGATTCATAGGCCACCACATAGTTGTCTTGCATTAATACTCTACCTAGACCCTCTTTGCATGCATCTGTGCATATAACAAAATCTTTATAGGGGTCTTCTATCTTTAGGATATGAGATGTTGTTAATAAATGTTTTAGTTTATTAAAGCTAATTTCACATTTCTCATTCCATTCAAATTTATTACCTTTCTTTTGTAATGAAGCTATAGGATATGCAATTTTTGAAAAGCCTTTAATAAATTTACGATAATATCTAGTGATCCCCACAAAAGATCTAACATCAGATACATCTTTAGGCACATGCCATTCCATGATAGCTTTAATTTTATCGGGATCCACCGATATACCATCCTTAGACACTACATGTCCAAGTATTGAATTTTATCTTTAAAGAAATCACATTTATTGAATTTAGCATAAAGTTTTTGTTCTCTTAAGAGTTGGAAGACTATTCTTAAATTCTTTGCATGCTCTTGGTGATTTTTAGAATAGATTAATATCTCATCAATGAAGACAACTACAAATTTATATAATTATTTACTTAATATACTATTCATTAAACACATAAAAGATGTTGGAGCATTTGTCAACCTAAAAGGCATTACGACAAATTCATAATGACCGTATCTGGTTCTAAAAGTTGTCTTATATATATCTTCATATTTAACTTTGACTTGATGATATCTAGATCTCAAGTCTATTTTTGAAAATATCGTTGCTCCTCGAAATTGATCAAATAAGTCATCGATCCGAAGTAAATGATATCCGTTTTTATTTGTCATTTTATTAAGTTGTCTGTAGTCTATACACAACCGTAATGTTCAATATTTTTTCTTCACAAACAACACCGGTGCTCTCCAAGGAGAAACACTTGGTCGAATGTACTTTTTATTAATTAATTCTTGAATTTGCGCTTTTAATTCATTAAGCTCCAATATGTTCATACGATATGGAGCTTTTGACATTGGTACTGCTCCCGGGTACCAAGTCAATAGTAAAATCAATCTCTCTTTTCGGAGGTAATCTGAGAATTTCTTCCGGAAACACATCCTTACAATCTTTTAAAACTAGAAAACCATCTATTTTAATTTCATTATTTTCATCTCTGTCATCAATTATATGAACAACATATACTTTACAGCCTTTGCGAACAGATCTTTTCATTTGTAAAGCATAAATTTCTCTAATTGTAGTTGTCCTTGGAATTCCTTTAACTATTATAGGTCTACTTTCTTCGTCTATGCATGATACAGTTTTATCATAGCAGTTCAAAATTACTCTATGCTTTTCTAACCAATCCATTCCTATCAATAAATCATAATATCCTAAAGGAATAATTTTAAATCAACATATGTTGTAAAATTCTATTCATAATAAATTCACATCCTTTCACAAAACTAGTGACTTTTCTTTTCGTGCCCGTAGCAAGCTGAACTAACCAAGACTTTTCAAATTTACTGTGCTGTAATTTACACAGTTCTACAATTCTTGGTGAAACATAACTTAAATTTGTACCTGGATAAATTAATATGGAGATTGGTTTATCTTTTAACATACCTTCAATTTCCACCATTGATGTCTGATGGTCTGCTTACCTGTTCTCCAACGCTGCGCATATTCTGGGCATGCTCCTTGCTACATCTCCAATCGTAGTATCTATTTGAACAGTGTGAAAATTATTAAATCTTTTTCTTCTTACTGGACAATTTTTAAAATAATGTGGTACACCACATTCCCAACATTGTAAAGGTTCCTTTTGCATAGTATTTTTATTATAATCAACGGGTGCTTCTCTTTCTTTCATTACTGTAGGATTTTTTGGCTTAAAAATTCTGAAATTATTTCTCTGATAGTTTCGATGATTATTACCAGAAGTATTATTAAATCTCACAACTTTTCTTTTGTGCTCAAAGCATTCATGTTTTCTGTTCTTCCAACTTGGTACATTATCTCTTTTGTTCTTATTTTGATCAGAACATAAATTTGATTTTCTCATAGCTTCATCTAATGTCTTTGGATTGTCATATTCAATTCTTTCTTTGTAAATTGTTGGTAAACAACTGAGAAAATGTTGTACTTTAGGTTTTTCTTCAACAATATAAGGTACATAACGTAACAAACTCATAAATTTGCTGCACAATTCTTTCATTGTAAGAGTTCCTAGCCTTAAATCATAAAACTCTTTAGCTTTTTCTTCATAATACTGTTTTGAAAATTATTTTCTTTTAAAGTATTTCTTGAAACTTTGCCAAGTTAAGTGACGTTCCTTAATGCATTTTACTTTCGTGATGTCTTGCCACCAAATGTCGACCTTTCCCATAAGATTATAAATTGCCATATTTGCTTTTAATTCATTAGAGTATTTGTAAATATGAAAGTATTTTTTTGGCTCATTAGACTTATCAGTACATGCTCTAGGAGGGTTATTTACTCTAACACCCCGCATAAGCCTAACTAGGTAAAAATAACTATGTAAAGAAAATGGGTCCTGGCAATTTTAAGCCATAATAGGTACCCATGTACATAAAAACAAATAAATTCTCTGAAAGTTGGGAAAGAGGGGAAAAAACCAGTGGGAAACCCCCCCCATAAAAGAGAATGTAAAATGAAGACTTTAAGGTGCCTCCTTAGAAAATGATTTTACTCCTAAAGAAGCTCTCAACTGGGTGAACTACTGCTTGGTAAAGGGATTTGTGAATATCCATGCAAAGCTTTGTGAGCTCCTCCTTCTTTTTAAGTGCATGTGAGCCCATTCATGAGATCCAAACACTTTGAAGTGATTGAATGGTGGTTCTTGACCAGTCCTTGCTTCAAATGGAGAAAATCCCTTGAAGCTTATGTACAGAACATGGTGAGCTGTAGGAAAGGTTGTATAATTGGAGAATGAGAAGACATTCTGGAGGTCTTATTCAACAATAACATGATGTGGGACAAGTTTTCCAATGGCCTCTTTCATCTTCTGAATGTATGTGAATAAGTCCTCGTAGGACATGAGTTGCGAAGCTTCTGGGGCCTCCTTCAACAAGACTAGATCTAGTATACCAACTATGTAGAAATTGAGTTGGCTGCAAAAGAGCTCTCTAATGGATACAAATGAGCTCTTTGATGGCTGCAAAAGCACTCATTGATGGCTGCAAAAGCACTCATTGATGGCTGCAAATGATCTATTCAGTGACTGCAAGTACACTTCTTTGATGGTTGTAAATGAGCATTCCTTGGATGGCTGCATTTGCATTTCTTGATGGCTGCACATGAGTACTATAAATGGGCTCTTTGGTGGCTTCAAAATCCTTCTTTGGTGGCTGCAAAAATTCTTCTTTGGTGGCTACAAAAATCCTTGTTTGATGGCTGCAAAAAACCTTCTTTGGTGGCTTGCTAAAATATTTCTCCAATATGCAAGAGTAGTGGCTACAAAATCCTTCTTAGGTGGCAGTGAAATTCTTCTTGATGGCTGCAAAATCCTGGATGTGAATTCCTTTCTCAACCTGCAAGCTAGATAAATGACAATAAATCATTGAACACTAACTAGTTTAGTACCCCCTATGCTCTAATACCATATAAGGTTTGTCGTTACACCAAAACCTGTGGATTTTGTAAACATTTGAAACCAAGAAAAAGGTTCGATTATCTAGGGTAACAGTTAGTCCACATTATATTCCCATAGGTGCAGTGGTTATCAATCGATACACCAACATGTAAGGTTTGTCGTTACACCAAAACCTATAGGTTTTGGTAAAAATTTGAAACCAAGCACAAGGTCCGATTATCCAGGGTGGCAGTTAGTCCACATTATATTCCCAGAGGTGCGATGGTTATCAATCGATACTCCAATCCCCCCCTCTGACGTATCTCAGGGGAATTGAACCTAATACCTCAGCTCTGATACCATGTAAGATTTGTGCATGTATAGATCTAGGTATATAAACTAACTATATATGCAATGAGAAACAAATCAATCATCAAATCATAATGTAATAAATGGATAACATTGATTATTACATAAGAAACTCAAAATGGAAGAGAAAATAATGATCAAGTTCATTAACTGAACGAGAGGAGATAATTACAATATATAGAAAGAAAATTCGAATTAGGTTGGAGGGTAATTCGAGTTGTCCATTCCATGCAGAGAGGGTTAGTTAGGATTAATTTAGAGTAGATAACCCTAATTATCCATGCATGCACTCCTAGACTGAGTTAACTGATTAAGGACCTCATTGATCAGTCTGCTAACTGAATAATACCATGCATGTCCCTAAAATCACTCAAATGGGGGGCTACTGACTTAATTGGGGTGCTAATGAGTGTTATGGGTCAGTTAGTGTTCATTTAGAACTAAATTAGTGGAGCAAATATATTTCTAACTGAAACCCTCCTTAAATCAAGGAAAAAATCCCCCAAATCATGGAATGCGCCCTCAAATCATGGAAGCCCCCCCAAAACTAGGGTTTTGATTCATGGCTGACTCAAGAGGTGGATTTGATTGTGGTTTGGCCCATTAGAATCATTAGGACATGCTCGAGGAGATTTATTTACTTTAACAGGAAAAATAAAACAATAAAATAAACTAAAACTAAACTAACAAGAGATCATCATTCTTCAATCACACTACACACTAAGAGTACCAAGACAATGTATAATGAATCAAATAACAATTTTTTCTATTCATAAAGATGTAGTACATAAATGAACACCTTGGTATAGTGAAGAGGAAATGGGGCATCTGCAACTATCCAAGGGAAGGTCCGTTTGCCTCCTTTGAAACCTCGCAACTTTTATCCAATTGTCACAATGATAATCTCCTTTAGGTGAAGTAGAAATTTATATATGGATTTCTTCTAATTCTGGGAATTTTAATACTTCCTTAAGTCATATGGATGAGATGAGATAGAAAAATGGTGCTAATGTTGTGGAATGATGGTGCATAAGGGCGACATAGATGATGACATGGCATGTGAGCAAATTTGGTTGTCAACAGATTGCCCCCTAATGTGTGAGTTCAATAACTTATCATATGGACGAAATACATCATAGGAATTTTATACTTACAAGAGATAAGGGGTGATGACGACAGAGAAGACGAAGACCACATTGGAGGGAACTCGCCCTCTCGAGGGACTACACAGGCCCATACCTGCAGACACAATACTAAACTGGATGAGGTGTGTCTAATATAAAATATATGGATGAGGTGTATATAATATCAAATATATGGATGAGGCGAGCATAACCATGCTCATATCAATGTCTTAATATAAAGTGTGATCTAGACCAAGAGGGGATTGATCAATACACAAATATCTGTTGGATACAATACACCACGAGGGTCAAAAATGGACCCAAGATGAAGACACAATGGATACATAATCATGGTCCAACCATGGCTGATAAGAAGAAAACATGTCAGAACAATGAAATTACAATGGAATGCAGAATCATAGTAATTGATGCCTTGCTAAAATTGAAGGGTCCCAAGATCTGGAAGGAGGACATAGGAAATCCACTCCTCACGGGTGACTCAAAAAAACTGAATATTTGAATGAAATAGGTCCAGGGAATTGCAATTGGAACTGGATACCATAGGAAGAATATGATGAGAGAGCTTCCAAACATTGTCACCAACATATCCCGGATACCATAAGAAGCATATAGCTTGAGGGATTATGAAGAGACTTACAAAATGGCTAGAGTCAAGGATATTTGGGGTCTT
This sequence comes from Larix kaempferi, assembly GCA_027924585.1. Taxonomy (NCBI): domain Eukaryota; kingdom Viridiplantae; phylum Streptophyta; class Pinopsida; order Pinales; family Pinaceae; genus Larix; species Larix kaempferi. The sequence goes on along the minus strand of BSBM01000753.1, from coordinate 30,064,197 downwards.
CGACCAAACTAGATAAGAGAACCATAAACCTGTATGATTCTCAATGGTGCAATGATGAGATGAAGTCGAACATGTGAGGAACAACCAATCTAAGGGGCACCGAGGTGTCCCCTCAGTTGGTCCAAGGCAACCCATCAATGATGGTCATGGGGCCAAGGTACAGGGTGCCTCTAGGTCTAAAATAGATGTGCTGTTGTCGATATGGGGAGGCCCATGACCAACAAGGAAATGGGGTTTACTTGAGGGAAGCACGAGGGATACAACCAAATAATGGAATAAATGGATAATTTATTGAGACATCGAGGGGGGATACCAGGGTAACTGGGTGGGGGAATCAAACTTCCTTTATTAAGAGCATGAGGGCATGGATGACCTGACACCATATGTGGAACTTGTGATGATATCAGGGGAGGGACACAACGGGGTCACCAGGAAATGTAATGGGGGGTCTCATGGAGAGAAATACAGAGGGAGGTACTGAGGTCGAATTTGATGGACAATGGTTTCAGTTTGAATCCATGGGTGAATAATCACATAATGCTATGAATAAAGGTGACTAGGGATGCTGCCACCAAATGAGATGATATATAATCTATAAGAGTGCTAAGGAGCACTATTTTTTGAATGGTTTCCTCGATGCGTTGACATCGAAGAGATATTTATAAATAACACTCATATGCAATGGATTCCCAAATGTGTCGACACCTAAGAAAATGGGGTGCTAAAACACTGTTAGATAATGGTTTCCTAGGTGGGTGGCCACATAGGAAAGTTAAGCAAGGAAGGCAAGGAGATAAGTGTCCAATGAATGATCAAATGAATCAATGGAGGGATGATAGCAGATGAAACTCATGGAGGGTAGGACATCGATGGTAATATCCTTGAGGGATGATGAATGGTGGAAAAATAATGTAGCTTTTGCAGTATGGATGGAGTTGTGGGATCATGAGTGCGCAACATGAAATATCAAAATTCCATAAAAACCATAAATCTAGGAGTCTATGGGTATGCCAATGAGTGATGAGAACAAATTAATGTGCAGTTAATGTGTGATGAGAACATGGACTCCCAATCCTACGAAAAGAAAAATGACATGGGTGCCGAATAGAAATGGGTACTAAATGATGGCACCCATGTAAGGGAGGCTCTATTGTTGATTAAGGGAAAATGGAAATGTGGTTGGGATGGGTGACTTACCTGAATAGAGGGGGTCCTAGAAGCATAAGAGAGACAAACAAGGTTGATGCATATGATGTTATACAGAGGGGGATCACCCATATGTTAGTTTGAGAAAATATTCCTATTGGGAGCTGTTTCATATCAAAACAGAAGGATCCCGTCGCAACCAGATATTGTACACATGGAAATGATACCCAAACGTAAACACGCATATGGAAATGAAACAAAATATACAAGTAAAGTGTGACCTCGGGAAGTGGCTAAGATCATGTGTGTGCAAAAGTGAGTAGGCAAGTCTACGGGCCATCCCCATGCTATGGACATGGGGTTTGTGACTATATGGGTCACATATGTTTTGGATTGAGCTATGGATTCATTGAAATTCCACAATAGATGTGATAGGGAAGGGTCAAAATGATTGAGCATGCCCCCTATCCCAGGGTCGAGATAATCGATCATGTCCCCAACCCAAAGGTGTCAATGCAATGCGGTTGCTCTCTTGGAGAGGTACCAACAAGGCACTGATCGAAAATTGGAGAGGGCGGTACCATGTGGTATACATCCATGGTGGAACACAACATCCATGAGATGATGAGGAGGAATCCCCCCTGCATGGGGAATGCCCCTAGTATCGTCGACTCGAACTATGACAAGGACGACGATGATGAGGAGGCAAGTTTGTGGGCCTTCCCTCATGTTGTGGAAATGGGATTTCTTGATCATTTAGAAAGGATTGGACGATTAGGTCATAGGGAATTGTTTCTGTAGACACAACCATAGTGTTATGTGAGGATGGTGAGGAAGTCTCACTAGTGGACGAAATACAATCAATAGATATCGTCTCTTTGGATGGAAATGCAGGAGGGGCTACTTCCTCGATAGTGGTGACTTGTGCCTCAAGTGAGAGTTGGCACAAATAATCCAAAATGGACCGAAATGTAGGGAGATTGGTATAGTGATGTGAATAGTGACCATAAATGCCACACAATACGTAGGGATGGTTGGTGCACAATACCTTGTTGTGCTATTTGGTAGTGTCAGGTACAATGATGTGAACAACTGACGTGCTCTCATTGGTCTTCTCCTATGTATATGGAAGATGAGTGCACAAGATGAACAACTCTAGACATTGATGGGTGTCTTGACCCAAGACATCACACACAATGAAAGGTGTGGGAGCTCATGTTGTGGTAGCGAGAGGAGTGTTTATGGCCATATTCAGAGTAGATGTGGTGTTGCATTCTTGGATTTTCCCCCAACTTTATTTTTGGTAGAAGGTTGGGTGGTAGGTGTGGTTTCCTTCGTAACCCCAAGGGGTGGAGCATTGGAAGTACTGATCAGTTGCACATGATTCAAGATGACCTGTGGCATGGGAGGGGGTTTGGTGGAGTAAGGTACCAAATAGGAAGACCTAACATCAAACCTTGAAGGTTGAGTGTAGCTATAATGATATTAATCACTATTACAGAAGGAATGTAATTTGATGAACATGTGTTCCCCCCCCACTGGTTCCCTAGTGAGGGTTGGGGTTGGGAGATAGAGTTCTCGTAGGAGATAGTGCACAAATCTAATATGTCCACCTTCGATGGTGGGTAAGGTAGGGTTTAAAAATACCCCACAAGAGAGGAATCTTGGAAGACGCCAGGATTAACACTCATGAATGAGAGAATGGAAGGACTTCCAAAGTTACTAACAACTATAGGTAAGACATGAACCGGAAAATCCAGTCCCTTGGTATAATATATGTCAATTGATCAATATTTACAATATTCCCTTCATGGGGGAACATCATAACTCTAAACAACGTGGAGGAGACCTCTTGCATAAAAAACATGTAGCTATTCCCAAGGAGGAGGTTGTATTCTAATTGGGCATTAACAACCTCAATTTCAATTAAGACCGTTTTCCCAACCAACTAAATGGGGACATTCTGTAGAAGACCTTGCGGTTGAACAACACAACCATCGCATGCACACAATGTCATAAGGGATGATGCAAGTTCGGGGGAACCCAGCTTCTGCTAGACATGGGTGGACATGATGCAGGTGGATAACCAACAATGAATAACCAAGTTCTTGATGGTTACTAGAATTTGCAAGGCTATTGAAAATGGAATTTGAGGTTCCAATTCGAGATCAAATGTCATTAGGTGAGCGTTAGAAGGATCGATTGAACCTAAGGTGGACAATAATGGTTTTCACTGCATAGGACAATTCCGAAGAACCTCTAACATATACATGGCAGTAGGAGATTGCACCAATTCATCCAAAATGCTATAGTTAGGAGCAACACGTGCATTGGGGTTATTTGCTACACGATGCAAAGGGATCTTGGGGATATTAAGAACACTGTCCATTGTAGGACGAGGTAAGTGAAAAGGTTATTTGACTTGCGAGGAGTGTTTCCCTTTATCACTACCATAGGTATTAGTAGTTGAATCATATTGGTTACATTGAGTCTCAAGGTTGATGTCATCGGAAATCATAAGAAGATGCTAGACAAAAGGATCATGATGATGACTAGAAGATGACAATACATATGGATAAGGCACCATAGGTTGTGATGTGACTACCCCTTGCGATGGGAAATAGTTTTACAGGACCATCGGTTGTGATTTGGTCAGATGAGGAGGAGGCATATTAGGTTTCCTTTGTGGGGCATTAGTCGCTTCATGTTGGTTGGATTCATTCCACAAATAGAAATCTGTAGCCAGATGGGGAAAATGGTGAGTGTGATGTCTGTATATGCCAAAAAAGGAACTATGATGATTAGTCTATAAATGAGGTTTCTTACCTTACTTGGGAGGTTTATTGGGATCCTACTTTGCGAGGTTCTGGTTTCCTCTAGTGTTGTCAAGAGGGTTGGCCTCCACCTTCCTAACGTTGGCTATTTCCTTTGTTCTTTTTCTTGGAATTGTTTGGTTGCGCTTGTTAGGTATTGGGTGCAAGTTGGGAAGGCGTATTATATTGAGCATAGAATTTCCCATGAGGAAAAGGGGGAGCTGTAGGGTGTGGTTGCACTAGAGGGGTTGGTGGTGGGATAGGAAAATGATAATAAGGGTTCATGGCTAGAGGATCCATGTAGCCAGTAGAATCACCGCCACACATGGCGCCACTACACAAGGGTCCATGAACATGGGGTGTCGTAAAATGAGTAAAGTAGGAGGTACTCTTTCTTGCATGTGAGGATGAGAAAGGGGGATCAGGGGGATAATATGGTGTAGGGGAAATGACCTGATGATGTTGCTTAACACTTGGGGGATTAAAATACAAGTAACCACTTGAAGGGGGTAGGGTAAGATGGGTAGGGATTTGGATGGGGTGCAACATAACATATTACACCATCTGTAGAATGGGATGCTCCTAGAGGATCCTTTCGGGTGGAGTCATCTCTAGGGGCATCAGGGATTATCATATATGAGTATCTGGATTGTGCATAAATATGATCATACTTATGAGCCTTAAGGATAGATTTTTCTTCGGTTTGAGGCCGTTCTAAGGCCACATCCTTATCTATAGCGGGGAGGAGATATTTAAGGAATCGGTCTAAGAAGATATGGTCATCGAGCTTAATCTTACAAAGGCTCATCCCTTTATGCCACTAGTGGATATGATCCGTGATATGGGCGGGTGAGGTTTGACGACATGACAACAAGATCTTGACTCCCTCATCATAATGGACAGGTAACTAGAAAAACATCAAGAAAGTGGAGGCTAGGGATATTAAATTGGAATGTACCCCATGGGGTTTCTCGATATACCACTTGGCAATGATGCCAGTCAAGGTCCTCTGCAATAAACGTAACTAAATGGAATAATCTATAATTCTATTAGAGGAGCACCGCAAATGGAAGGACGTAATATGGTTTTGAGGGTCCTCTCCTTCCTTCCCTTCAAACTTAGGGATGTATGAGGGGTGTTTAGTAGGAATTTGAGGCCATGAAGGATCATGTCAGATGGGATCATTGGTTAGTCTCTCCAAATAAGGGAGGATGAGACTAGCCATGAACGAAAGACTCATAGTAGGATATGAGGTAGAGGGACCAACAATGGTGTTGGTAGTGGATCCGTCGGTGGGACCAAAATCAACGATTTCTCCACTGAAAAGAGGGTTGTTTCCACCATTGAAAATGGGGATACCACCTCAAGTGTTGATACTACCAGCCATGGTGTTGACAAGAGGGGGAGATAGTGGTGATCCAGGCTGTGAAGAGCTAGAATTTGATGACTCAAAAGAATAATCGAGTGAAGGTGATTTGTATCGAACTGGAATGTGGATTGATGAGATAATGGTGCGGCTTAAGAAACCGTACAAAGGGGGACGACCTTGAATTCTACGAGAGTACCTCGGGGGAGCTATGATGATGGGATCAAAGACAACCAATCCAACTATGTAGATCTAAAATAAGGCTAATGTAAACAATGCTCTAATCAATAATATCAACTATGTAAATGTAACTAAATCAAATAACAAGTGAAATGTGGTTGTAACAAGTGATGTAATCTAGTCAAAGATAAGAAAAAAGAAAAGAGCACCCTAGAAAGAGAAAAGACCAACTAGCCCTAAAAATAGATCTACAACAGTAAAAAAATAAAAATAAATCTTCCTCAAATCTTTTCATACAGTGGGGGTCTCAAGTCCCACCGCAGTAAAAAATTGAAAGACGAATACGAGTCTTCCATAAACTAGAAAAAAATAGGGGTCTCAAGTCCTATTGATCCAATGAGTGAAGAGAGTCTCTGCTCACTGTTGTCTTCTCCAGGACCACTTGTAGGGGTCACCTCTGGGTAAGAATCCTAATGAAATGGTCACCTGATCTATCTCGTTCTCAGACACGTCTGATGCATTTCCTGCAACTTCAACCCAAAGGAAGCGACCCAAATTATCTTCGGTCTCTAAAAGGGAAAAGTGCCCCAATCAACCCTTTGGTTCCAGTTTCATCACATACTACCTTGAAAGGATGGGCCCGCTAATAAACTGGTTATGACCATGTTCGACAATACTAGAGGATTTTGTCTCCCTAAAAATCCAACCACTGTGTCTCATATGTATAGTGACTAGGGGGAATTATTTGGATGCCTTTCCCCAAAGTCCCAACCTAGCTACAAAATTCATTTTGGTCATAAAGTGAGGAATTTAGTGTGTTTTATATTAGAGTTTATTTTAGGCTCCACTTGGGGTCATGAACCAAGTGATGTTTTGAATTAAGGGGTGAAACTGTGTGCACAAGTGGTGTATACAACTATCAAGTGTAAATGACAATGAAATGAAAATGCTTATATAATGATTAAAAGAGAAACACAACAATTTCAATATTAAACTAAATGATGTTTTTATTGAAATAAATCTATGATATCTCAATGAGCAATAGATCACAATAAAACCACTCACAATTCCAAGCAAACATGCAAACAAGATATCTAATCAAAGTATGGATACATAAAGAAAATAGAAGAGACTCTAAACCAACAATGAAGATGCTTTAAACAAATCCAAATAATCAACCAGACAAAGGTAAGTCTGGAAATCAAATCTTGTTGAAAAATGAAAAAAAAATGTAGCTGAAAAAAACACCAAAAATAACCCTAAAGGAAACAAGTACTGGGATATTTCGATCTCTACTTCACCTACAACGTCTAAAAGGAGAAGTAATTGACCACTACAACAAGCAATCAGGTAATAAACAATAAAAATGAAACTGTAAACATAATTGAAACAAAGAACCGAACAAGACTGGGTAAAGACGAAGGTGGAAGCAACTGGAAAATGCTAAAAAACCAAGGTTTAGAAACAAGTTGTGGATTCAGAAGAAAAAATATGACCCAGGTCGTGGGTTTTGGCCCAAAAGGTGCAACTTAGACCCAAAAACTACAAAAAACTATGAATACACTTTCGGCCAAGGAACCTACTTGCTACTCCAACAACAGGAAATAAACAACAAACACAACTAGATACACGAAAAAATCACTCAAAAATACGAATGGAAAGTGAGATCTAACACAACTAAGGTTGGATTATGGATCCTCCCCAGTATGGTCGCCAAAATCTGCGTGGTCTGAATAATAACCCACTTGTGCAAAAAGCGCATACCAAGGGGTTGTGTAATACTTGGTATAGATTCAAATGAAGGAAAACCAAAACTATAAAACAAACTAAAACTAAACTAAAAAGAGATCATCATTCTTCAATCACACTACACACAAAGAGTACCAAGACAATGTATAATGAATCAAATAATGGTTTTTGTACTATCACAAAGAAGTAGTACAAAAATGAGCACCTCGTTGTAGTGAAGAGGAAATGGGGCCTCTGTAACTTCCCAAGGGAATGTCCATTTGTCTCCTTTGCTACCTCACAGATTCCAACCAACTGTCACAATGGTAATATCCTTTAGGTGAAGTCGAAAGTAAGATATGGCTTTCTTCTAGTTTTGGGAGAATTTTGGTAGCATGATAGCATTAGTGTGATACGGAAATTTTGTGTACAGAATGGTGACTTTGAGGGATTTTTTACAGGCATAAGAGTGATCAAGAGAAGTATCTAGAATCAATGTGAACATTCTCCATTTCCTTTGTCTGCTTAGTGGAGAAATTAGGTTTTTGGGCTCTAGATCTGTAACTATTTTTGGACCATGTCATGGTATGTGTCGACTTTCGACCCCTTATTCATTAGGGAAGTGGGAAATGACAAATTTTGGATGAAAATAATGTTTTGGGACCGGGTCACACTTTTCTAGGGAAAATATGCAACCTTGGTTACTAATTTTGAGGAAAAGTTGTGACCTAGGTCGTTGATTTCAAGGGAAAATCAACGACCCCCTTCTAGGGAGGTCAACTTGTGGTTTGACTTTCATTTTTTGGCATTTTATTACTTCCTCAGGTCATATGGATGGAATGAGGTGGAAAAATGGTGCTAATGATGTAGAATGATGATGCATAAGGCATTGGAGCAAATTTGGGGTCTAAAATGGTCCTTATAAAAAATGTGCCATGGATGAGTTGGATTTGTCAAACATATAGAATTTCAATAGTTTTGGTCAACCATTATGGTTGAGTTGGACATATAGAAGTCAATGATGCTTATGCATCATTTTTTTATTTGACAATAACTAGCTCCACACAAACCTCTCCTTGGTTATGATCGTGAAAAATTCATATGGAAATATGATAAATATACTTGAAATATTAAACATAGAATATTTTATATTATCACTACTTCAAAGTCCTTTAAAACTTAAATCTCACATTAATTAAAACAATAGTGGAGTCATTTTGAAATACTAATTAAAAACATTTAACATTTTTAATATTACTAAATACTACCTCATTTTAAAAAATGCAAATATATTTAATTAATACATCTCCCAATAATTAGAACATTTAAATACTAAATGCTAATCAATAACGAGGTGAAAAAATACTAATAAATACAAAAAAGAATTAGAAACATTTTATATTATTAATTATTTTAAGAAAAAAAAAACAGTTATTGTATATATTAAAAAACAACTAACTTATCCTATTTCTTTTTCCATGTTGCTCACGCCTTAGAAATCATGGCTGCTACATCCATGGTACTTCCCCAATACTCCGTGAGGAGTGTGCGGAGGACGGACATTGTCCGAACAAGGGTGGCTCAATTAAGTGCCCAACATGTCACTTACAAGGAATTGAACCTGGGTGGGGAGGTTATGAATTAGTTCTCCCAACCACCCAAGCTACATCCAATGGATATAATAAAATGGGCCTCACAAAAGATATAATAAAATACTGTGAATATAGCCATACGCAAGATCAGTTGATAGTAAGAAGGAGCTGGGTTAGAAAGTTTGAAACTCAACGTTTTGATCCCTACTATGGGATCAAAACGTCGAGTTTCAAACTTTCTGACGCATCTCCTTCTTACTATTAAAATATTGTGAGTTTGTCATTTTGTGGGGAATGTATATTTACAGCTCACCTTTTGCATTACAATTCATGTAACTATGGTTAAGTTAAAGTGTAAAAGATATATAAGATGTGTACAACTAAAATTAAAAAAAATCCCCTTTTATATGACTAAAAGCATAAGTAATTTTGAATACATAAATGTATTAAAATAAAGTCCTCATCAAATAAAATAAATCAAAATACTTTTGTTTTGAATTATAACTTATATTAAATTTTTGTACATAAATTATAAATTATACTTAAATAAAATGATTCACGTTGATAATTATTTATTTTAAAATATATTTAAATATTTAATATAAAATTCTATAATATATTCATTAATTAAATATAACATTACATATATTATTTATTATATTATAATATATAATATATATTATAAGAAAAAAATAGAGATTATTATATATAATATTTATTATAATATAATATAAGTGAATTTATATTATATAATATAATAATTTTCAATAATATACGTTATAATAATTTTAATAAAAATATAATATCTATAATATAACTTATTTACTACATCATATTTAAACTAAGATTCTATTTTTAAATTTATGTTGATTTTTATTACTATTATACTTTTATATTTAAAAGTAAAAGTATTTCAAAGTGAAATTACTCTAATAGCACTAAATATACACATATTATATTTAATAATAATTTATAAGTACTTTTTCAATTATGAGTATGGTTAACTATAGATTTTCATCCACTATTTAGAATTTGACAAGCAAGTAACTTTAACTGGAACAATATCACCTTAAACATAAATGATAATATCATATTCTTTTTTTTGTTTCAAGAACTATTTTTGACCTCAAAATTACCCTAGGAAACTCCAATCTTTAAAATATGAACCACATTAAAAAAACTATTATATATAATATACTAATATTATATTAATATAAATATAGTACATACTAATTAATTAGAAGTTATAATATATATTATATAATATAAAATATATTATAATAATTAATGCCTAATATATGGTACGTTTATATTGTACATTTTTTTTTAATTTTTTTTATTTAATTTTTTTTATTTATTTATTTTATTTTATTTTTTATTTTTTATTTTTATTTTTTCTGCGGAAACGGTGCACGGGAAACCCACCAATACTTCCCCACATTTGGTGGATAGTAAGGATGGTAAACTGTCAGCCAGAGATAAACATTTGGCCTAATCCCGAAAGATTCAAGGCTCGAACTCGTGACCTCCCCCCATACCAAAAGAGTGTTCCCACATCTTACCAATTGAACTAACCCTTAAGACTACGTTGATATTATACATGTTAATTATAAATTATAATATATTTTATATTATATAATATATATTTTAACTTTTAACTAACCTATACCATATAGTATTAGTGTGTTATAGAGTTAGGTAGGTATATTATGTGTTAGATATGATATATTCTATGTAAATTAATCTATAATATAATTAATATATAATAATATAACATAATAAAATTAATATTTAATATATATTAAAATTAATATATATAATATATTGATAAAATTAACTATTTAATAATTAATATTGTTATAATTTATTATTTAATTTTAATTACAACAATAATTTTGTGAATTTTAAATTTATTATTAAATAGAAAAATGATATATTTAATCGGTTATTAATTATTCTAAATAAATTATGATATAATTTTAAAATTTTTACTCTATATCATTTATTGTGTGCACAAAAATCTAAACTTTTCATTAATATTTTCAACCCTCATCTTTTAACTCTACACTATTCTAATATACTTGTCAACTATCATTAATGAGATAATATAGATTAACCTTCACTATATAACACCTCTAATTTAGTTTGACATGGCATATTCTTAGTGTGACATGATTTTTTTTAATATTTTCCTTAGAAGGCCCATTTAGACCCCAAATTTTCTGTAACGATGACGAAGCTGAAGACACGGTAAGTGATAAAATTTGTTTGTTAACAAGATTCCCTGCTGAGGTTGTGTTGAAGCACTAGAAGAGAATTTAGATAGCTTGAGGGACTATTTATAGAGAAGGGGATCCCATTCCTAGTATTTTTTTTTTTTAAATTTAAATTTTGAATATTTATTCAATTTCATTTAAAAAAACATACTTACTTTTCTTTTTTGTTCAGAGAGAATGACATCAAGAAAGTTATCAGTAAATGTTTTTGGATCAAGATTTGTGATCATGGAAACCAAAAATGTGGTTGGGGCATACAAGATTGCTAGCCAACAAAATTCTATCGCTTTTGTTCAAGATTTGACAAATGAGATTTCAAAAATTATGAAGAATGCTAGAAATTGGAAATATGCAGCAGGGGAAAACAAGAAAACAAAATGGTCCAGTCTTGGTATGTGAAGGACAAGCATAGCAACACTGGATGAAATATGTACTTGTATTGTGGTCAAGTTTCCCATGTGCAATGATATTATCAAGTACTTGGCTTGTTGCGAGATATATGTTTGGTGCCAAGTATAGAGATTGTTTATGCACTTGCGAAACAAGTGTCATATAACAAGATAATATATTGTTTCAAAGTATCAAATTATAAGATATAATATTTTTTTACAGATTTGTGTGCAGATATCGTGCAAAATATCGACAACGACAACGTAAGTTTGGTTATTCTTAATTATGTTTTCATATATGATAAGTATGATGATATCTTTTGTAACATATTTAATACCATGATGTTTTTATTTTTACAAGATTTTGCTATGTCACTTTCACATAATTTGGAAGGAATTTATTCTATGGAGGAAAATATTATGGATCTCATTAGTGCCTTTCATACCAACAAGGCACAATAAGTACGAAGAAACAAAAAGTGTTGAAAGCTCAAACTGCAGAAGTAAAGCCACATAAAGAACAAAATGAAATTGAAATATAGTAATCTAATAAGGCTATAAATGTTACATTTAAAAGTGTAGCAACCTCAAATGAAGATGATGTTGAGATTGATGCCAATGAGGTTCCTACTCTTGCTCGAAAGAAGAAGAAACAAAAGAAACTTAAAAGAACTATGGTTGAGGATGTTTCCATTCCTATTGATGATGAAGATATTGTTGATGTAGATGAAACTCTTTAAGTCATAAAAGGAGGAAACCTAATTATGTTATTAATGGAGTAACTATGGTTAGCTCCAATATAAAAATAATTTTTTTGGGGCCAATAGGGAATTCATAACTGCAGGTGTTGATTTAAATGATGGTGTTATCAAAAGAACATAAAATTCCATTAGAGATCGATTGAGGAGGAATAACTTAGTTGAAAATGGGCATAAATTTTAATTAATGTGAAGAAAATTTATAGACCACAGAAGGCCAACAAAAGTGTCAAATTAGAAATCCACACCACTTGCATATTCACAAATTGAAAACAATGATGAGGTACAATCCATATGCACATGTGGTTGACTAATTAGTTCTTGTTGACCCAAAAGAGGTTCTTGCTAGGCTTGCATTTGATCGATCAAAATGTTTTGATTATAAATTTTATGTGATTGGGGGAAATCATTTTGGAGAGGTTAGATGATAATTGATGTAGGAGTATCCCAATAACCCTTTTTCTGAAATATTCAAATGCATCATTTATGCTGATTGGACAGATGTAGAAGCAAAGCTATTGGCATGGGACCATAACACAAATAATGAACATAAGATGTCCATGACATTCATACAAAGGGTGAGATTTATCCATAAATAATTTGAACAAATATGTGGTGGGGATAGATCAAATGCTGATGCAAGTTTTCAAAAGCAATGTAGTATGGAAATATGTTTCCCGTTTAATGAGGGAAATGTGAATAAAAACAATGCTAGATAAAGTGATGCATTTAGAGCTATAGATAAATTTTTCCAATTGGGATTTAAAATGGGGCAAACATGGAATTTGATTGATGAGATATTTAGTTTGTGGGAGAATTTTGGCATACAAATTTAGAAAGTTAAAAAGTCTAAAACTATAGCTGGAAGCACTGGTAATGCATGTCCAAATGTCAATAATATGATAGATGATATGACTATACCACCGTGGAGATCAATGCAAGGATTGAAAGAAAAAACACTTATTGTGACAATACTATCACATGCAAGGTTAGGGGGATTATCAATGGAAGAAATGTTTAATTAGTTTGAGAAGTAAGTTTGTTGAGTTATTTTTTATTAATGTTATGTTTATAATTTGTTTTTTTGAGTTTAACATGTAAACGTTCTAAGTATTTTGCTATATTATATATGATTGTGAAATTATTTATTTTATACCTCTAGTCACAAGGTTTACATGAGAATACAAGAGAAAATGGTTAGAATGTTGAATGCAAACAATTGGGTTTATGTTTAATACACCTATCCAGACTCAAGCTCCATAGAAAATGTAAAACAATTTTTTGTTGCATTCAAAAAGTATGTTAATTTATGATATCTATTTTATTTATTTGTAAGTTAATTTATTTCTATTTTATTACTTATACGTATAATATTTGTTTTGTCATAAAATATAACAAAGAAGAATATAGATGGAGTACCAGAGTCCTTTAAATTTTTATTCAAAGAGCCAAGTATGAATGACAAAGAAGACAACGCCTTGCAAATGTTGAACTTGATGATACACTTGATCATTAAATTTGGAATGGGATTGACATTGTGCAATATATAATCATAGAAGGTGAGTGTGAAAACATTACATATTGTTCCTAACAGTGAGTACTCCCTAGTTATTGAAGATACCCTCATGGTTATAATATCCAAACAATTGTGATTGTGAGCCTTATAATTACCAATCATTCAATAAATGGTTATTGGATTTGTAGATGTCAAAACATCATCATTTTATAGATTTGTTATTTTTCATTCACACACTAGGAGGATTAGTGCTATCATCTATCAAGGGTAAAGAAATTTCAAGAAAGCAACTTTATTGGTAAGATATTTGCAGTGTATTATTTAGTGTTTAAATTTATAAAGCAATTTTATTTATTTATAAGTTATTTGAATTCATATTTATTTATGTTATATGTACAAGCCTAATATTAGTAGCTCCAACAATGATCCATTTATGAGTGATATTAAAATAATACATATTTCATACTAGGAAAAGGTAATACATATGATCCTTTTCTTATCGATGAAAAGAGTGAATGAAAACATATTCAACTATTGAGTTGTAATGTCGTGGTCAAAGAGCTAACATATGAGGAAAATGATTTGAAAAGAGAGATTGCAAACATTTATCAAAAGCCAAAAGCATTGATTAATTATATCATAGATACATTTTCAAGTGAAGGAGATTGGTTTTTAGATTTGTTCTTGGGTTTAGGTAATATTTATGATATTATATATGAAATCATACTTCAATCTCTATCAATTTTAATTATTCAATATTTATAGTTTATGTTTCTTTAAACTATTTTACTTAACTATTTATACAATTTTTGGTGATTAGGTACAACACTAGCATGCTAAAATGAAGAAGAAACTGCGCATCCATTGAAAAATATTCACTAGAATGCAATTATATTAAGCAGAGAATTAATGCTATTAAAACTCTTACAGATGCAATGCAAGAAATTGGTTCAAATAAAGGACAAATTAGTGAATTACGTGTGGCAAAAATGTCAAAAGAGTCTCAACCACCATTAAAAGGGTTTCTTGGAAAGGCTCACTTTGGACAACTTGTAGACATAGAAGACCCATTGGAAGATCACGATGACAACCTAGAAGAATTCCAAGCTCCAGAAGATAATAATACTGATGATGAATTTGGCATATATGATATTATTGATTAGTTTTAAGATGTCATTGAGGAACATGTTACATTTGAGAAATTTTCGATAAAATATAATTATAATGTTTTGACTCTAAGATTTTACATTAAGAATAAATATCTATATACTATTGTTTTATGATGAATCTTATTGATATGCTATTTACCATTATGTGTTTCATTCCATGTGAGTAATTACTTTATGGAAAACAATATTAAATATTATCATTTTTATACATGAAATTTCTCAAAATATGTTAGAAAATGGTTTATAGTGTTTTTTTCCCTCTATTTCTTTTCAATTTTGATTATAAAAATGTTTTATTTGATATGGAAGTTTAAAGAAAAAACTTCCAAAATGTATATTTTTTCATTATAACTAGCTTTTAAATGTATATTTATTTGCTAAAAGTTCAAAAATAGTATTATTTAGGTACTAGTATCAAACCATGCATTGAAGTGAAGTTAAAAAGTGTTAAAAACCAAGAACTGTGTAGGGTTCTCATCAAGTTGTATAAAATCTTTTTATAAACAATTTTTTTTTTCGATAAAATTGACTAGGAAACCCACCAATACTTCTCCATGTTTCATGGATGGTAAGGGTGGTAAACTGTCGACCTTCTTAGTAGAAGGCTTGACCCTAAAGGGCTCAAGTCTCGAACTTGTGAACTCTCCCCCCGGACTGAGAGAGAGTGTGCACATCTTACCAACTAAGCTAACCCTTGGGGCTTGTTTTTATAAACAACTTATATATATATATATTTCTCCAAGAAAAACATATTTTTATTCAAGTAGAACCAAAATACATTCTTCACGTGCTTTGTGGGCACCAAAACTCAAGAATTCCAAAAGGAGTATCTTATAACAATCGAGACTTTCCAAAACAGTCAAATTATCCATGTAAAACATAGTCCCATAAACTTACAAAAAAGTTAAAAAAATATGAAGTTCATAAAAACTGTAAGCAATCCACCCCGCTAGAGAGCAGAAAACTAATATCGAATTCCTTCATAACAAAAGTATTTTCATCTAGCTCCACACTAGGTTTGGATAGAGCGTCAACTTCACGTTATATATATATATATATATGCCCTTAACATTATTATTTTAAAAAGAAATTGCAATGATACATTTGGAAAGTTCATTAAGGCTGTAAACAATCCACCTCGTCAGAGAGAAAAACACTATTATCGAATTCATTCGGAACCCAAGTATTCTCATCCTACTACACATCAACTTTAGAGAGAGCATCAACCTCATGTTATATATATATATATATATATAATTATTATTTTAAGAATAAATGTCAATGATGTAACGCCCCATATTTTGACTAGGCGTGTTTATGAGTTAGACACCTTTCACCTTATTTGCTTATTATCTGTTGGACTCAACTAGATAGAGTGAACTATATTTTCGGCATGTTAGACGTGATGATATGTTGCTACTATGTTTAGGATGTTACTATGCCCATGCTGACACTACGATTATGATGTTATGATGTTACCATCCTCATGATGTTATTAGGTTTATGTGGTTACTATGTTGTAGTTATCATGAGATTCTTTTATTTCATAATGACAGTGTATGATTAATAATCGTCCTGGATGAAATGTGATATATATGATGTGGTAATTATGTTGTGATTGATTTAATGATTTTATGTGATGAAATAAATGATGTTGACAATATGGATCAGACGATGATAGAATGGAAATATTGTTATAAATGTATGGCTGCAAAGTACTAATCCGCAGGACACCGGGGCTATGTAATAGTCGGATACCTGATACGAAGTATGGTATAGTACCTATTTGGCAGAGAGCCTTGTTTACCAAAGTTGATGATACGATGACACAAACCAATAATCTCGAGAGCAACAAAGTATGAGTTGATAAGGGCGTAGACCCAGTATGTTGAGAGGGATGGATGTATTGCCCACCCTATGTTTCTATGATACCCGAGGTCGTGGGAGGGCCGTGCTGAGACACGCTCCCCAAGTTGTTGTGATGACAATGGTCAGATGCCTGCTAGGAGAGGTTAGGTTCGCTAGTTAGCCGACGCTACCGCTCTCACATTCTACGTGGCTAGGTCAGTATAGCTGACATCCACTTTTGTACTAGCAGAGGAAGGATAGGGAGGATGCGGATGCAGGTTAGGATGGGAGGATATTTTAGTTAGTACTGTTGAGGGTTGGGTATTCCTTGATATTGAGTTAGTGGTAGTAGGTACATTTCCTAGTACTTGATTGATTGAACTGATGTAATCATAAAAATAATGAAATGAAATCTTAAAAACTCATAAGATAACCAATGATGTTTTAGTAATGTTATGATAAATGTAATATACTTGTTCTATTTGCATGAAGTATTATTAGTATTAGTTAGCTGTTAAGCATAGGAAATATGATGTATGCTTATAGTCCCTGTTAGACCTGTGCATACGCTGGCCACGCATGCACATTTTGTACATGTGCGATAGTATCGGTTTACGACATACTTATCAGTATTTAACAATGTTATAAGTTGTCATAGATAACTTAGTTAAGGTTTGGGTAAACGACATGAGTAATAGATGATCGATTTGTTTATGTATAAAATAAGTTAATTAATCTTATATGTAAACATTGTAATGAACAATTAAAATAATTGCCGCCAATTGTAATTCTCATCAAGTGAAGGTATCGGAAATATGAAGTATAGCAGATAAACATTAATGCTGAAAGCGTGTATTATCTAATTGTTAATATTGATTAATTAAACCCTTAAGAGTACTTCGTTTATCAATGAAAGTATGTTAGATTAGTGCTAAGGTACTTAAATCACCATTAATATTTATTATTATTATGATTATTATTTATTATTATTATTATTATTATTTAACTAATGTTAATAATGATAATGTGTCCTTATTGGAATAAAAGAAATCATAAGTGGGTAAGTGAACATGTTTGAATTATTAAATTAATTAATTTATTGTTATGAAACGAGAAAAGGAGTATTATTAAATTATTAAATGAGGAAGGTTAAGATAAAACTCAATTGAATTTACATTCATAAATTACTGTCATGTCAGACAACCGATCTGAGATTGGATTTTTATATATATTTATAATTAAAACAAACTACCACTTCAAATTTGAAAGGGTCAACATGATAGTATTTAATTATTATTTTAATCAACATATTAAATGGAGGATAAGACTAATATTGAATCCACCGCCTCATGAATGTCTTAAATTGAATAGTTCGAGAATCATTAAATAATGTACCTTCAACCCATCAAATCCAACCTAACTAGTCTTAATACCATTGAACTGCTCGAGAAAAGAGTACTATAAAATAATATTTATTTATGAATTGGATTGTAAAAGAAGCAATCAATTTAATGTTTTGGGGACTCGAGGGTTTTTATGGAGGGCGGTGAAGTGAACAGGAAGGCAAGTGGAGGAGGAAAATGGATCTATAAAGCAATGGTTTCACGGAGATGAGAGGGGGGGGGTTTGGTTTTCTTTTGGGAGAGGTACACTTAGTATTTTAGTATTTTGATGAAAAGGAGGAATGCCGAGGAGGGGGGAGAACTTGAAGCTTTGAGGAGGTGGGAAACTCAAAGACTGAGGTGGGGTTAACTCAAAGTAAAATTACTATTGAACTATGGAAAGGTACTAAGGAAAGTTGCTGTCGGGATTATTGGTTTGTGGGCTCGGGGGCTAGGAAACCCGTTGGTTTCCTAGGGCTAGCACGATAAGAGCTGGTTGGCAGGGTGGTTCATCTATTTTTGGTATAAAAGGCTTGGAACGGAAAGTCTGTGGGAGCAAAAAGCTTGGACGGGAAAGGTTACAGGAGCAAGGGGACAATCTACAACCTACATCGGTCCAGGTATTCTACTGGTAGTTAGAAAAATGATTTATATTTCAATATATTGAGTATTATGCAAGAAATTACAATTATATGTATGATGTTAAAATTACTATATGTAGGTGCACTGTATGCTACTAGACATTTCCTAATCACTAAAATTTTGCAGAAAATTAGCATAATGAAAGCATAATGACACTTATTTATTATAGAAATAAGTAAGAAAGAAAAAAAACTCCGTAGGAGTTGGTTACAAAACTTAATTTCAGAATCTAGAACTTTGGTGCCCTTCCGGATAGAGGGGCACTACAAATGATACATTTGGAAAGTGTCTCATGACACAAAATAACATAAGCTTCAAAGCCATTCTTATGTCATAAACAATTGAAATTCCCTTCAAAATCAAATAATTAGCACTCAAATATATATCTAAATAAACCATCATACCATTCAAGCTATGTACTAAATGGTTTATAATAAAAAACCATTAATGTCCATACAAGAAATCTAGGTAGTATATAAAAATCCATGCATTATCCAACTATTGGTAATCTTCCCAAAATGGTTTAAACCACTAATCTAGTTCCCGAAAACATGCATGCAGAGGATGGGATGGGAGATCCAATTCTTGAACTTAGACATTCCAACAAGGTAAATTGTGCCTCCGTGACCCTTTTTGAGAGTTCATCGCTAAGATATTTTTTCCTCTATAAAGATGAGAGCACGTGAGAGATTAGTGTAATTAATAATCTTCTTACTTGCTCTACCAATGCATGAAGGGTGATGTTACGAATTCTCAATGTGCCCTTTATCCACCCCACCACCAAATGAGAGTCACCATGAATTTGCAAATCATAAATCCCTTGATCTCTAACTATACAAATTAGAATATACCAATCAAAACAGTAACAAATTACTACTTTACCTAGTTGTTACTCCCCATCCCCAAGTCACAAGTGAAAGTAATCTAGTGTGTTTTTTGAAAGATACAATACCCTACCTGCACTACATCTCCGAGGGTTACCTAGAGATGCTCCATAAAAAACCCACAATCAAGATTTGTCAATAATTAGATCCCTGAAAAGACTTTGTGTTTGAGGTTTTGGAGGAATCTTGATTCCCTCATAAGAAAACTACATTTGGTAGAACCCCTGTATAGGAGAGGCCTCCTTCCTTGGAACAATGCATTGTTCCAACTTTCAAGTAAGCCAAAAAGGCCAATAAAGTATGAGGAAAGAGCTTTAATATGAGCTACATTATAATATTCTAGCTAATTTTTTAGAGCTCCCTCCACATTTTCTTTAACCAATTACCTTTACCACTTGTCAATGTTCTACTTGCATCCTAAACCTCAGAAGTAAAGCAATAATCAATCATAATGTGTTTTGTAGACTCAATTATTTTGACAATGAACACAAAAACTTGGTCCCTACCAAGTATTGCATTACATCCCATGTCAAGGATTTTTTTGAAATAGTAAGCTACTCTAAAATCTCAATCTTTAAGGGAATTACAATCTTCCATAATTTTTTCACTATGAACACATTTCTTAATTTCCACCATCAAGGAACATTGTTATATAGCCTAGTCTAGTCATGTAATCTTGTCCTATAGTGTTTTGTGACCATACCAAATGATCATGATCTATTCCCAAAGAGATTGAACTATCTACCAAATTTTGGGTAACTTTGTGCCACTCCTAAACTACCAATCCTTCCAATCCTAAATCACTACCCTATAACCACCCTTCAATCCAATCGAATGTGATACTAGTCATGAAACACATGTACATTTGGTAAAATAATCATACCACCTAAGAATAAAAATATAATCTTAAGTTAAAACATGAGAACCACCATCATTGCTAGCCATGGATCCACACATGGTCTTATACAAGTTCATAGTAGGAAAAAGCACAACCAAGGCCTTCCAAATAATATAGGGATTGCAAATTTTTTGGTAGGATTTGAGATAAAAAGTGAGAAGTAATTAGATTCCACAAACTCTTTACAAGTGAAGGCTTAACCAAAATTGTAAATCTCTTTTAACCACCAACCCTCTAATGCCCTAGGCTTGCAAGCACAGGGTTGACCAAAATTGGAAATGTCTTTTAACCACCAATCCCATGATGCCCCAGGCTTTTCAATTCTTTGTTATTTTACCAACGCTATCTTTTCTTGTTCTTTTCTTCCTTTCATACGCAGAAAGAAACGGTTTCAAAGTTTTCTGCCACACATTCATGCGAAAAACCCAGTTCTCCTAAAATAATGGACCTAACTGGAGAGCTTTTACTGTATCTGCCAAGACAGTACCCGTTGATCGATTGACGAGAAGAAATACAGGTACTGCGAAACCCAATGATTAATCTATTCTGAGGAAACCGAGGTAAGCTGTGGAGGGTACGTCCATAACGCCTAAAATCAGGAGAAACGTCAGTTTTTCTCGCTCCTGTACCACGATTCTGGTATGTCAGCAATTAATTAATTCAGCAACTCGAAAATATCGCAGATATGCTGGAATAGCTCAGTTGGTTAGAGCGTGTGGCTGTTAATCACAAGGTCGGAGGTTTAAGCCCTCCTTCTAGCGTTATTTAAATTTAATATTTTGTTCACTTTGCTTTCAAAGTACCTTGTTGAGAATAAAAAAACTTAATTTAGCGCTAATTAAATTAAATATTTTGTTCACTTTGGGTTCAAAGTACCTTGTTGAGAATACAAAAACTTAATTTAGCGCTAATTAAATTAAATATTTTGTTCACTTTGGGTTCAAAGTATCTTGTTGAGAATACAAAAACTTAATTTAGTGCTAATTAAATTAAAAAAACTTAATTTAGCGCTAATTAAATTAAATATTTTGTTCACTTTGGGTTCAAAGTACCTTGTTGAGAATACAAAAACTTAATTTAGCGCTAATTAAATTAAATATTTTGTTCACTTTGGGTTCAAAGTATCTTGTTGAGAATACAAAAACTTAATTTAGTGCTAATTAAATTAAATATTTTGTTCACTTTGGGTTCAAAGTACCTTGTTGAGAATACAAAAACTTAATTTAGCGCTAATTAAATTAAATATTTTGTTCACTTTGGGTTCAAAGTACCTTGTTGAGAATACAAAAACTTAATTTGGGTCTAAGTACTTAGTTGAGAATACAAAAACTTAATTTGGGTCAAAGTATATCTAATTAAATTAAATATTTTGTTCACTTTTGGTTCAAAGTACCTTGTTGAGAATACAAAAACTTAATTTGGGACTTAATTTGGGTCTAAGTACCTAGTTGAGAATACAAAAACTTAATTTGGGTCTAAGTATATCTAGTTAGGAACATAAAAACTTAATTTAAGTCCCTAGTTAATTTGGTTTAAGTACCTAGTTCTTAATTTACGTCTAAGTATCTAGTTAATTTGGGTTTAAGTACCTAGTTCTTAATTTAGGTCTAAGTACCTAGTTAATTTGGGTTTAAGTACCTAGTTCTTAATTTAGGTCTAAGTACCTAGTTATTTTGGGTTTAAGTACCTAGTTGTTTTTGGAAGCACAAACCGTTATACTTAATTTGGGTCTAAGTACCTTGTTTGCAACACAAAAACTTAAGTACCAACTATTTTGTTCACTTTGGGTCTAAAAGGTTCAAGCCCTCCTCCCAGTGCTAATTAAATTAAATATTTTGTTCACTTCGGGTTCAAAGTACCTTGTTGAGAATACAAAAACTTAATTTGGGTCTAAGTATATCTAGTTGGGAACATACAAACTTAATTTAAGTACCTAGTTAATTTGGGCTTAAGTACCTAGTTCTTAATTTACGTCTAAGTATCTAGTTGATTTGGGTTTAAGTACCTAGTTCTTAATTTGGGTCTAAGTACCTAGTTAATTTGGGTTTAAGTACCTAGTTGTTTTTGGGAGCACAAAACGTTATACTTAATTTGGGTCTAAGTACCTTGTTTGCAACACAAAAACTTAAGTACCAACTATTTTGTTCACTTTGGGTCTAAAAGGTTCAAGCCCTCCTCCTAGTGCTAATTACATAAAATATTTTGTTCACTTTAATTTGGGTCTAAGTATATCTAGTTGGGAACATAAAAACTTAATTTAAGTACCTATTTAATTTGGGTTTAAGTACCTAGTTCTTAATTTACGTCTAAGTATCTAGTTAATTTGGGTTTAAGTAACTAGTTCTTAATTTAGGTTTAAGTACTAGTTAATTTGGGTTTAAGTACCTAGTTGTTTTTGGGAGCACAAACCGTTATACTTAATCTGGGTCTAAGTACCTTGTTTGCAACACAAAAACTTAAGTACCAACTATTTTCTTCACTTTGGGTCTAAAAGGTTCAAGCCCTCCTCCTAGTGCTAATTACATAAAATATTTTGTTCACTTTGGGTCTAAAAGGTTCAAGCCCTCCTCCCATTGCTAATTAAATTAAATATTTTGTTCACTTTGGGTTCAAAGTACCTTGTTGAGAATACAAAAACTTAATTTGGGTCTAAGTATATCTAGTTGGGAACATAAAAACTTAATTTAAGTACCTAGTTAATTTGGGTTTAAGTACTTAGTTCTTAATTTACGTTTAAGTATTTAGTTAATTTGGGTTTACGTACCTAGTTCTTAATTTAGGTCTAAGTACCTAGTTAATTTGGGTTTAAGTACCTAGTTGTTTTTGGGAGCACAAAGCGTTATACTTAAGCTGGGTCTAAGTACCTTGTTTGCAACACAAAAAATTAAGTACCAACTATTTTGTTCACTTTGGGTCTAAAAGGTTCAATACCTCCTCCTAGTGCTAATTACATAAAATATTTTGTTCACTTAGGGTCTAAGTACCTAGCTGAGAACACAAAAACTTAATTTGGGTCTAAGTACCAAGTTGGGAACACAAAATACCAATATAAACACAAAAACTTTGGATCTAAGTACCTAGTTGGGAACACAAAAACTTAATTTGGGTCCAAGTACCTAGTTCGGAACACAAAAACTTAAGTACCTAGTTGGGAACACAAAATACCAATATAAACACAAAAAATTTGGATCTAAGTACCTAGTTGGGGACACAAAATACCAATAGTGGTTAGTTGGGAACACAAATAGAATGTTTTGTTCCCTTTGCATCTTAGAACACAAAATACCAATAGTAGTTAGTTGGGAACACAAATATAATGTTTTGTTCCCTTTGCATCTAAGAACAAAAAATACCAATATACCAATAGTGGTTAGTTATATTTTGTTCATTTTGGATCTAAGTACCTAGTTGGGTAAACAAAATAGTTAGTTATATTTTGTCCACTTTGGATCTAAGTACCTAGTTGGGAACACAAAATACCCATAGTGGTTAGCTAGAAACACAAATAGAATGTTCCCTTTGTATCTAACTACCTAGCTGGGAACACAAAATACCAATAATGGTCAGTTGGGAACACATAATAGACTAGATGGCAAGTACCTAGTTGTGAACACAAAACAAAAATGGACTAGATGGTTATTACCTAGTTTGGAACACAAAAAAAGAATGGACTAGATGGATAATAGTGGTTAGTTGGGAGCATAGAATGGACTAAATGGTTCAAGCCCTCCTTCCCATAATAGATTGGGATGGTTCAAGCCCTCGTTCTAGTTTTGTTCCCTTTTGATGGCCTATGTAACATATACCAATGCACCCCAGTATGATGTCGAATCAAGAGAAGGAACACTGTCTTAGGGCATATGACATTGACACACTTGCTTAGGGAATATGACACCGAGGAGGAGAAAGAAATTGCATAATTGCTTGAATCAAATGGGGAACCTATGTTCGATGATCCTAAATTTTTTGACACTTATGTTGAGAAAATGACCATTGGGATGAAAAAGAATCTATATTTTATGAGCTTCCATATTGGGAGCATCTTAATATTTCCCACTTACTAGATTCCATGCATATATTAAAAAATGTTTCATCTTCTTTATGGAGGTGCATATCATAAAAAAAAAACTTAGACACATTGGCTGTTAGTAGAGATCTTATTTCTTCAAAGACTAAAAGGAAACATTGGCGAAGAAAACAATAAGTAGAGGAGAGGCCAAAAAATCTTGGTATTTTAAAGAGGGTGATGTACCATAGATTTTGAAGAAATATTATATCTATTTGAAAAATGATGTTATATTAAGTGTGAAGATTCTTTCATTGTATGGGTTGAGTCTATGGCACTGCTTCATAGTAGAAGGAGAATTATCAGGGTTGAAATCACATGACCATCTGAACCTTCTAAGGGTATGTATGTCAATTACATGCTTCTTTTTATGCACTTTAGGTTACAATATGCCATGCATTCACAATTTCATGCCAATTAATTCCTTATGTGTTTATGTTGTAGTGTCATTATCCTTTGTTCGTGTATGGTTGTGTGAACCATGTCTTCCCCCGAGATCTATGGCGAGCCATGTCTAAATTATATACATTTGTATATTGGACTACAACAAAGGAGATTCACATGGATAAAATTCCACAGTGGCATCGAGAGATCATAGATATTGTTTGTATGTTTGAGAAGGAACTACCCACAAGTTTCATGGACTTACGGGTCCATCTTCTAATCCACCTAGTTGATGAGGTTGAATCGACTGGGGTGGTCTCATGTCATTGGATGTTCTTCTTGGAGAGGTACATGAAAAATTTGAAGGGGTTTGTTAGAAAAAAGGTGAAACCCAAAGGGTATATGGCAGAGGGTTACATAATATATGATTCATTCTATTACACAAGTGAATATATCAAGCAAATTGACGACACACCAGGTAGAGTGGTTTGGAATGAGCAATGATATGAGGACAAAAGGGAAGGAGGGATACTCCAAACAAATGGAAAAAGGTGCATGATAAAGAGTAAGTCACTTATATTTTGTCAATTTTATATAGAGTAACTATTTATAGTGAAATTTATAATATATATTTGATCTCACACTAGTTGTTTTCCTCTCATGATTACATCAACATATGCATAAATTGATGCCATCAATAAATTTGTTTTTTACAATGCGGAGGCAATGTAACCATGGGTCACATTGTATGAAGAGAAGAGAAGGAACTGGGATAGTGAAACAAAATAATTCAGATGGTTGAATAGTAGAAGCATGCCTTATCCTAAGCCCATGTGCATCACTAAGGTTCTTTTGGATATTATTCAAAATTTGTATATCCTCTTTGGTATACTTGAATTCAATAAAATAAAGAATATATATTGGAAATTTGAATGCAAATAATTGGCAATATATATTGGAAATGTGTATATCATCCTTGGTCTACTAGATATCTATAAGTTAAAATAATTTAGTACAATATTAACAAAATATGGGTGAATATTTGTGTTGGGCCATGGAATTGTCCTCATTTTACACTATATTTCCCCTACTTCTAATCCCTTCTTGCTTGCACATAACCTTGTATTAGTGCCTAACTGATCCATTTTTATGCTTATATGAGATATTTAGATCCATCCATGTTCCCATTGCATATTTTTTAGTATTTTCATGTGAATTATTATTATTTTTAAAAAAGCAGAAATGGAAAATAGATTTGTATTAAACAGAGGATAAGATACAAAATTCTCTTCCTGGAAGGGTAAACCATAGCTTGGATATTGAGTGGTCCAGCTTTTCAACCCTGATAATTGTTCTTCCTAACTATTAATATCTACTGTATTTTACCAAGTAAATCTTGACATATTGATTACATATATAAACACAAAAAAACATTTAACAAAACAAAACAGAGGAACACTTCAAAATTCCTGGAATTAAGCGGGTGGGATTCCTTCATGAGTTTGCGAGTCGTCTTCCATTAGAGAACTATATTCATGCTGGTTTCCTAGTTCCGTAGGTTCAGAATGATTCTCGAATTCAT
The DNA here is from genome assembly GCA_027924585.1 of Larix kaempferi. Classification (NCBI taxonomy): domain Eukaryota; kingdom Viridiplantae; phylum Streptophyta; class Pinopsida; order Pinales; family Pinaceae; genus Larix; species Larix kaempferi. The sequence goes on along the minus strand of BSBM01000753.1, from coordinate 30,037,578 downwards.
CCCTCAGGTCGCTCAAGGACACTTCCAGCTGAGCCAAGTGAGCCTCAATCCTTTTCATTACCATTCTGCAGGGTTTCGAACAACTATCCCTTCAGAGAAAACATAAATTGTTTGAGGCCTTCGAAGTTGGCCTGTTGATAATCTTTCATGACTTGAACATCCTTCTGTAGTTCCTCAAGCTCACCAACATGAACACGGGCGTTGGTTTCCACATCCTCAATTCGCAAGTCCATCTAGATAATGTCCTGACCGATGAGTCTGCTCTCATCTAGAGTGGCCTTAGAAACTTCAAAAGAATTGCGAGAATTCTTCTTGATGTCCTGATGGACCACCTTAATTTCTCGAAGCTCCTTCACCATGTTCTCCAGATTCATCCTCTTGTAAGCTATGGTAGACTAGGGAAGAGTTTGAAGGCCAGCTGTGAAAACCCCACCGTCGCAAGTGAGAGCTTCAATACCCAACACCACTGAATGAAATGCAGTACCAACTCCCTGTAAAGGATCGTGCGAACGAGGAACTCGATAATTCGAAATTATTTCACATGCTTCCATATTACTGTCACACCAACCTTCTTTAATGCGAGGAGAGGCTCGAGAGAGGTCTTTAAATCTCAAGCTGTGGTGGTCACCACTTGTCCAAGAAAGGAGAGGGGAGATTTGCATGCACACCCCCATTAGGTAGTTAGAGGTTAAAAGCATGGGGACCATTTGGTGTGGGGATGGTGGTGATTCAGATCTATAATCCATTCTTTTAACTTTGCTCCTTGGTTAGCCATGGTGTCAGCCTCCACGTTGTTGTGCCTTAGGATGTGAAAGAATTGAATCCGAGAGATGTCACTAATGGTTGAGACAATTCATTTTTGAATTATGTTCACATGCTTATCATGGCCTCTTTGGATATTTATCATTTTCTGTATTACAATCTTGGAGTCTCCGAGGATGGAGTAATGGTCTATATGAAGGGAGATCATTGTTTCAACCCCTTGGAGGAGATCCGCCCATTCAACTTGACTGTTTTTTCTCCTTCCTAGTCCCAACACGTATTGAAATAAATTTTTACCTCCAGGATCGTAAACAACCCCTCCCGCACCTTCCACCCCTTGAATTATGATTAAACATTGGAAAAATAAAATATTTTTCATTTATCTTTGAAATATGGACGAGTTTGATGACTTTTGTAGAAACATGCATGATGATGTTACTTGTGGACACTTGCCTTTACTTCCATATCAGAAGATCCATGAAGTGAGTACTTGAGATTTCTTGTATGAGGCATCATTGAGTCAATATATGCCTATCCTCAAAGTATCTCAAAGACCCAAATCATACTTTGTGAAAAATTGACATTTTACTATTTGTTGTTACTTGTGTTGATGTTACTTTCACAGGTAACAACAATCCATAAACAATTTTGAAAGTCCTCGAAAATCCATTTTTCAATTATGGAAGATTCCTCTTGGATTGAGATATTGGATTAGGAGAGAATATTGGAACTATGGGTGATATTAGTTTGATTAGTTTTGAGAAGATCTTGGAAATATTTGAATTGATTTTGAGATCCAAATTATTAATAATTTGTTGAGGATATTTTGGATCCTCATTTATTATTTGTTATGGAGAATTCATGTATAAATGAGAGATATTTATCCATTTCAAGGGGAGGACTCTTAGAGAAACAAGTCCAATTTGTGCCGGAATAAGAATTATATTTCTTTTAATCTCTTTTGTAATATAGATTGTAGTTCTTCAATTTCTCTCTCCTTTGTTACTGCAGATTTTAATTCTTAGTTTCTCTAATTTGTAACTAGACTAAATTTTTCTTATTGCTTAACATAGAATGTATTTTAATTTGATTCATTTATTTTCATAGATGTATTTTTAATTAAATTTATTTAAATATGCAAGTGTGTATAACTTCATAGCTCAGAGTGTCTGCAGCCATAGCATGATTTACTTCGTTGCAAGTGTGGGTGTGAATCGATTTCAGCCATAGTGTGATTTACTTTTATGCAAGTATGAGTGTGTTTCATTTCTGCAAGTGTGAGTGTTTCATTTTTGCAAGTGTGAGTGTGATTTGCTTTTCTGCAAATGTGAGTGTGTTTTAATTATGCAAGAGTGGGTGTGAATTAGTTTTAGTATTTACTTTCTGCAATTTACTTTTATGTTGTGTGATTTACTTTTCTGCAACGCATATTAGTTGGCCAATGTTAGCAAGGAAACTGTAGTTTGTATATGTTTTGCATGATAACCTTGAGATAACAAGACGTTACCCTGGGTTGATAATTTATGTTGCGAATTGATTGTTTTCATAAGCAATTAATTTTCCCAACATTTTGGTGCCTTTTCCGGGGAGGTTATCAAGGGAACAAAAGTAGAGACTCACATTGGTTTTAGTTGCATCATCTCTAGTTGTACTGGGGCTTGAGCTATAAATACGGGAGGTAAGAACCTACACATTTATCACCAATTCCTAAAAGGCGGGGATTATCCATGGTAGAGTCTTGTCTCACATGCACCAAAGAATATATATTGCATGGATAGAATAGCATATAGATTGCATGGGTAAAAATCATGTAGGATGCATGAGTAGAAAAATTATTTTAAATGAAGACTCCTGAACACATGGTGCAGTAAGAGCCACCCATATTATTAATATCTCTCTTACAGGAAGTTCGTGAGAGAATGAATAATTGGTGAATGTAGATCCCAGTAGAGGAGGAGCCATGATGATACATAAGCCTTCAAGCTTGAGGCGCACGACCATCATGATTTTATTTCAAAACTCATATCATTTTAGGAGTTGCAGCAATTGCTACAACACGTTGTGTAAGTCATTATAGGTACTCAATGCTTGAAATTTTTATACGTGGATGTATTCCATTAAAATTTATATCATTACAAACATTCACACCTATTTTTGAATCATTGTTTGGGAGCTATGTTTTGTTTATTTCATTTTGTGGCATTTTGAGCTTGTTGGAATTCACTGAAACACAGTCGAGACAGTCCTATTTTGAGGGACCATATGAGCTTATTTTTAAAAAAAAATTCTACCCAAACTATCCCTTTAAGTCTATTTTCTAATCCAATTAATTTTTTTTAATTTGGTTTCCAAATGAAAAAGATATGGTCAAAATATTGAATGGAGGTAGAGTAGGAAACTCAAAAATAGAGTTGGGACAATCACATTTTGGGAGACCTAATGGACAAATTTTCAAAACATGTTTCTATGGAATTTTCTCCTATGGTCATAGTTTCCAACGCAATTCAAATCATTTCATTTCAATATCGTCTGAGAAACATATGACCAAAATACTAACCGACTATCATAAATATGCACTCTGAAAAATCTGCTTTCCCGATTGTTCATTGTCATATTCAACCCATCAATTATTCTTGTATTCAAAATATATTTATATTTAATATACCTACATGAATATTCTTTCACCTCCAATTTAAATCACGTCAATCCGTCCTTAAACGAAAAATTTGTACTAAGAATAATGTCTGTTGGTCTAGGTTGAAACTCACAAAAAACACTAGGATGCACGTTGTTACTTAGAATATAAGGTTAGGTCATGTATAAATAGAGTGCGGGAGGCACTCTATTTGATCACTTCATTATTCAATTCTACACTCATCAGAAAGTGGTGCACAAGTGAGGAAGGAGGAGTAGCTACTAGGAGGACTATCTCTTGTACTTGGGTTGTATCATTGCTCTTTCTATCTCTGAGGAAGTTGTGGGGTTTTTCACCTTTATGGTTTTCCCCAGTGAAACTCTGTGTGTCTATTGTCTCATGTGATTGCTTATTGTGATTGATATGCTTGATATGCTGTACATGTTATTCTCTCAGTAAAGATCCTAGAGTATATTGAATTAATGCTAAAAAATTAACATGGTATCAGAGCTAACTTGAGAAGAAGACACTATGCAGTTGTGGAAGCTAGGGCTTCTTGTTTATTGGGTTTCTCTCCACATATATTGAAAGGAAGTAGGGTAGATTGACTCTCCTCAGCAAGGCGCATCTTTCTGTCCAATCAGAATTCAATTCTGGGCACTTTCATTTTTGGCCCTAAAAATTAGGGTTTCCACAAAGATAGGAATTTCTGAAATCTGAGACCACAGCTAGAAGCTCCTTGGAAAAATCAAAGTTTAGAGCTTTGGATAGAAATTTTTGGTTGGGTGAAGCTCCGGGAAACGCAAACCCTAATTCAGGGTCCTCCCAAGTGAATCCAGGAGATTGAAAAGCATTTCTAAAGGGTGAAACTTTGCAGTTTTCAATTTCTGAGTATACCAGCTTGATCATCCCATCAAGGCGTATCTTTCTATCCTTTCAGAAGTTTGAAATTCACATTTTGAATTTTTATGGTTTCTCTAACAAACCCTAATCTAGCACCAGATCCAGATTTCTGCAAAATCAAGTGTAAGACCTAAATCTTTTCTATTTCCATTTGAAGTACTCTTTAAGATGTCTCACCACCCCAAGCTTGAGGATAATCTTGAAGGAGCTGATAAATTCCGAGCATGGAAGTATAGGATTGGGTTAATCCTGGAAGAAAATGAATTGGACACTTACATAAGTTCTGAGGTCCCTGTCCTATAGGAAGAAGAGGCTAAGACCTTAAATAAGAAGAAATTGGTCAAGGAAAAGAGAATAATTTCTGATTCTATCAAAGACCATCTCATACCACATGTGTCATCTCTAAAGACACCAAAGGAGATGTTTGATTCCCTGACCAAGCTATTTGAAGGAAAGAACATAAATCGGAAGATGACTCTGTGGAACCAATTGAAAGGGGTAAAACTTCAGAATGGAGAGACCATTCAATCCTACTTTTCTAATTTCTCTGAAATAAAGGAACAACTTGAAGCTGTGGATGAAGTAGTGGAGAATGGTGAAATTGTTATGACCACTTTGAATGGCCTACCTAGGTCATGGGATTCTTTTATTCAAGGAATCTGTGCAAGAAGGAAGTTGATCTCCTTCAGTAGACTGTGGGAAGAATGTTCTCAACAAGAAGCTAGGCTTGTGTCTCAAGAAGAAAAGATGGGGAATGAATATCAAGCTCTCACAACACACACCAAGAAAGGAAAGACCAAGAGAGAGCCATCCCATTTCAAGAAATCTTCTCACCACCATTACCACAAAGAACATAGAAGATGCTTTACATGTAATGAGAAGGGACACCTTGCCGCAGATTGTCCCAAGAACAAAAGGGACAACAACCACAACAACAAATTCAACAAGAAGAAGAAGACCAACAAGAAGAGATATCATGCTCATGCTGCTGAGGATGATGAACCTCCCAAGAAGAAGGCTAGAGCAGAAAGTGATGACTCATCTAGTGAAGATGAATATGTTCTAATCTCTACTCTCACAGGTACTATCTCTCATGGATGTGATGATTGGGCTTATGATAGTGGGGCTTCCAAACACATGACCGGGTTTAAAGAATCCTTTGTAGATCTATCCGAACATGAGTCACCCATAAGGTGAAACTTGGGGATGACTATCAATATCCTTTCAAAGGAAGTGGTGAAGCCTCCTTCAACCTAGACTCTGGAAATTCTTTGAAGATGAAAGATGTTCTATATGTACCTGGGCTCAAGAAGAACCTACTCTCCATATCTGCATTGGATGCAAAAGGCATGAGGGTTGCATTTGTAGATGGCCCAAGTCCTAATGTGTCCAAAGGTAAAAACTATAGATGATGCAGTGGTGATTGGAGAGCAAGAGGGAGGATTGTACAAATTGAAGGGACAACCTGAACATGCCATGGTACATGAATCCATGGAGCCAAGTGAACTTTGGCATAGAGGATTGCACATGTGCACTACATGGCACTACCAATTGCAAGTAAAGATGTAGAGGGTATTCCTAAAATCAAGACAAAACATGAAGGTGTTTGCAAAGGATGTGCAAAAGGAGAAGAACATTAAAAAGACATTTCCAAGTAGTGAAAGAAAAGCAAAAGGAATCTTGAAGATTATCCACTCTGATGCATGTGGTCTGATGTCATCCAGTTCTCTGAGTGGGTATGTATACTATGTATCTTTCATTGATGATTTCTCTAGGAAGACTTGGGTTTATTTCTTGAAGAACAAAGATGAAGTGTTTGATAAGTTCAAGGAATTCAAAGCCCTGATGGAAAATCAAACTGATAAGAAAATCAAGACCTTCAGATCTGACAATGGCGGAGAATTCACTTCAGGTGATTTCAAGAAGCTATGCAGTGATTCAGGGATTAAGAGGGAGTTGAATGCTCCCTACAATCCACAACAGAATGGAGTTGCAGAAAGGAAGAATAGAACAATAATGGAAGCAACACGGGCAATGCTGCATGACCAAGATCTTCCTATGCATCTTTGGGCAGAAGCAGCTATGATAGCTCTATATGTGCAGAACAGAACACCTCACAAGATATTGGATAACAAGACACCATAAGAGGTCTTCTTTGGTAAGAAACCTGAAGTCAACCATCTCATAATATTTGGTTGTCCAGTATATACACATATCCAAAAGGAAAAGAGGACAAAGCTAGATCCTTCAGGAAAGAAGGGCATCTTCGTGGGTTACAGTGAAAACTCGAAATCCTACAGAATATACTTTCCAAGGTTCAAGAAGATTGATGTCAGCAACGATGTAACATTTGATGAAGACTCAGCTTACATCAAATCAAAGAAGGCACCTGTTGAAGATCATGATGAACCAAAGGAAACCAGATTCCAAGATACCACCATGATTGAAGCAATTCCAGAAGCAGATCGTGAAGTTGAAGATCCGCAAGAACCTGTAGATCCACCCCCTGAGAAGAAATCTCACAAGAGGAAACCTGCATGGGCTAGAGATCTCATTCAAGATGCATAAAGATATGGCATTCCAGGAGAAGAACACAGAGAAAGGAAGAGGACTAGATCTCATACCAGCTATGTTGCCTGACTCTGTGATATTATGAACAAATAACCTTCCAATTATGAAGAAGCAACGGGAAAGAAAGAATGGAAGGATGCCATGGTCGAGTAATACCAATCGATCATGAAAAATGATGTTTGGGATGTAGTCCCAAGACCTGAAGGGAAGTCTGTTGTGACTTCCAAATGCATCTACAAGATCAAGCATGCTGCAGATGGCAGCATAGAAAAATACAAAGCAAGATTTGTAGCTCGTGGCTTCTCCCAGAAAGAGGGGATAGACTATGAAGAGACTTTTGCTCATGTAGCCAGGTACACTTCCATCAGATCAGTACTTGCCCTGGCTGCAGTGATGAATGGAAGATACACTAGATGGATGTCAAGATAGCCTTCTTGAATGGTGTAGTCGAGGAGGAAGTGTATGTTGAGCAGTCACTTGGTTTTGAGACACATGACAAAGAGTCATATGTGTGCAGGTTGAAGAAATCCTTGTATGGCTTGAAGCAAGCTCCTAGAACTTGGTATGATAGGATAGACAACTTTCTATCCAGTTTGGGATTTACCAAGAGTAAAGCAAATTCCAACCTTTACTACAAGGTTGAGGAAGGCAATCTTGTGATACTACTATTGTATGTGGATGACCTGTTTGTGACAGGTGAGGATGGATTGATTGCCGACACGAAGAGGAAGCTTTCTGCCAAGTTCGAGATGAAGGACTTGGGTATGATGCACTACTTTCTAGGCATGGAGGTGTGGCAGAGTGCAGATGGGATCTTCCTTGGATAAGGGAAGTATGCAGTAGAGATCCTGAAGAGGTTCGGGATGATGGACTACAAGGCCATGGCCACACCTATGGCATCAAACTTGAAGCTTCTGTGTGATGATTCATCTGAGCCGGTTGATGTCACTGTGTATCGTCAGATGATTGGGTCCTTGATGTACCTGACGAACATGAGACCAGATATTTGCTTTGCGGTGAACACATTGAGCCAGTTCCTGACAGATCCCAGAGGTGTTCACCTGGTTGCTGTAAAACATATTCTGAGGTACCTGAAGGGTACAATTGATTATGGGCTCAAGTATGATGCGAATCAAAAGTTTAACCTGCAGGGTTATGTTGATTCGGACTGGGAAAATAGTGCTGTAGATAGGAAGAGCACTTCTGGGTGCTGCTTCAGTATGGGATCGGGTGTGATCTCTTGGTTCAGCAGGAAGCAGTCTTGCATAGCACTGAGTACAGCCGAGGCAGAGTATGTTGCAGCTTGTTCGGCTAGTTGTGAGGCAGTATGGCTTCAGAAGATACTGTATGAGTTATTTGATCTCCTGTTGGATGCTACTGGTATCTTTTGTGACAACCAGAGTTGTGTGAAGCTGTCTGAGAACCCGATGTTCCACGACAGGTCGAAGCACATTGAGATCAAATATCACTATATCAGGGATATGGTGTAGAGAGGAGTAGTGAAGCTCTTGTATGTTGCGACGGTATGAGCAGGTTGCGGATGTGTTGACGAAACCAATAACCAGAGTGAAGTTTGAGTACTTCAGAGAGAGGCTTGGTGTTATTTAGATTGACAACAGTTCAAGGAAGAAGTGATGGACACATTTGCAGGAGCCATTCCAAGCATGGTGAGAGGAGGATCCTTCCCATGGCTGTGGATGTAAGCGCTGTGTGATGAGCATCAGGACGATGCTCCCAGTTACTGCTTTGTATGCATCATGTTGGATGCTTGTTATGATCAATTGGATCATGTATATGTATATGCATCATGTTGGATGCTTTTTATGATCAGTTGGATCATGTATGTGTATATGTATCAGGTGGATACATTGTTGATCAGGATGATCATGTGATGATGTACATCAGGATGATGTATGGTGAGTAACTGGTTGATAGTCTATGGCTGTGGATAGGTTGTGTCCTATAGCATGTAATGTTGACCTGGGAGATCCAATAGGTTGAGCTGTGTGCCCGTAATAAGTCCTGGGATGCTCTTTAGAGGTTGTGCCATGACCACATGTAATACTGACCTGGGAGATTCGATAGGTTGGGTTGTGTGCCCGTAATAAGTCCCGGGGTGCTCTTGCGAGGCTGTGTGGTGATAAATCTTGGATTTGTTCTAGGCTACATCCAGTATGAAAAAGGACAAGCTCTGTAGATGTGATACATCCAGTATGAAAAAGGATTGGCTCTATAGATGTGATACATCCAGTATGAAAAAGGACTGGATCTGTAGATATTGATACATCCAGCATGAAAAAGGGCTGGCTCTGTAGATGATGAAGACCTGCAGGTGGCGGGCCTACATCCAATATGAAAAAGGATTGGCTCTGTAGAACTTCCTATGATGAGTAGATTGGATATTGATTGAGATAGCATCAGCAATGACGATGATTTGATGATGATGATCCAGGGTGACGATGATCCAGCGAAGAAGACTTGTGCTAGTAGATCTGTGTCGAGAAATACCTTCCTAGTTAAGAGGGAGTGTTGATGTAATTGTAACTTTGGAATGTATTTCACCTATGTATATTGTACTCCTATAGAGATGGTATTATTCCTCTATACGGAAGTGTCGTCATTTGTATTGAAAAGTGTTGCAAGTGTCATAACTTGCAAGTGATGGGTTATTAGACCACCAAGTGTGGGGTCGGCCCCTGATTAGTATTACCATGGGTTATTAGACTGAGTTAGACAAGTCGGCCCTACTAGTTTATTAGGAAGGTTAGGTCATGTATAAATAGATTGCGGGAGGCACTCTATTTGATCACTTCATTATTCACTTCTACACTCATCAGAAAGTGGTGCACAAGTGAGGAAGGAGGAGTAGCTGCTAGGAGGACTATCTCTTGTACTTGGGTTGTATCATTGCTCTTTCTATCTCTGAGGAAGTTGTGGGTTTTTTCACCTTTATGGTTTTCCCTAGTGAAACTTGGTGTGTCTATTGTCTCATGTGATTGCTTATTGTGATTGATATGCTTGATATGCTGTACATGTTATTCTCTCAGTAAAGATCCTAGAGTATATTGAATTAATGCTAAAAAATTAACATAAAGACCAAGGAAAAATCAAGCCTCATTACCACATCACCAATCCCGTTGCTCCAAAATAAGCCTTTTGGAAGACCTCATGTTATTCATGCTCATTCACCAATACGATGTTAAGCATATGCATTTTATTCCTCTTAGTTCAATGATGCATGCATACTGAAGTTCATATAGTCTCATTTGCTTATGTGGTTATCTCTAAAATCCATTGACCTTTACTAGAATATCATTCATTTAACCACTACACTCAGATTATATTCAAACTCCATAACTTTGCCACTTCCATGCCTTTCTACTTCACCCGACCATAACCCACACCATAAATATATCTTGGCTCACTTACAATGCCAAGTTTCTCCATTTTTCTACCCTAGTTCCAAATAAAAGTTGATGGTGAAAAGCTGTCTTAAGTGCCATTAGACCTTGGAATGCGTGAAAAATAGCTTGATGGTGGGTATTCATTGGGAATAATAAAATAATGACTCTGAAAACCCTCTGGGTGTAGTCAGACAAATCTTGTTTGAAAACCATCTTGCCAGCATACAAGGTTTGAAAATAAAACAAGAAATAAATAATTCCATCCAAGTTGCTCTATAAATAAAGAATTCCAAGTCACTCTCTCAATAATATTTTAAAGATTATTCTGGATCTCCTCATGCTACATGTTCTCATATTCAGATATCAGTTTTCAATTCATCATGCTACGAGCTCCAAGCTCCACATTGCACTTTCTTGCAAATTTTGACATAATTGTTGACATATCACATCTCTTGCCCCTCAGACGCTGCTAGATATATCATGGATTTCATAGGTAGGTGCAGGTGTGCTTGTTTTTTCATTTATTTAGTCACATTTCATTGAATGCTATGGATTTGTATTTGGGAACACACTTGAGCCTTTGTCCCACTTACTCTTAATTTGCTATATTTCCAAGTATAGTAAAAGCTTTCAGTTTGGTGGAAGGGGAACCACCATCCTCCTTATCTTCTGACATGACCAAACCATCACCTTCTTGTCCATTCATCACCATCCTTCTTCAATCCATACCATCAACCTCATCTCTACTTTCATAACTCGTGCCAACATCTTAATCACCAAGTTGCAAGAGTCCCTCAAGAAAAACATTGATGTTGCTACATAATCCCTATTGTTGTCACATAAGAACCAATAATAGGAAGTCTTACTGCTGTCATACAAGAACCAATAGTAAGAAGAGAGGCTTGATGTTGTCACACAAGAACTGAAAGTAAGAAGAGATGTTTGTTGTTGTCACACAAGAACCAGTAGTAATAATAAGGGAAGAAACTCATGCACAAGCCAAGGCCACTACTGAAAGAGAGGAATAGGCTCCACAAGAACCTACAATAGAAAAAGTTGACGTAGAATCCATTCCTTCACAATAGTATGCTGTCATACAAGCAAGGTGAAAAACAGAGGTACGAGTCCCTTAATTTATTTTCATGGTTCCCAGGTGCATATGTTGGTTCATATCTTCAAAAGTTGTTGTTGAGATTCATTAGAGGATACATCATATGTTGTCACTTGAAGTTGTTCATGCATCTAGCAGTATCCTTGAGTCTTTGATTGATACCATCATTTGGTTGTACTTTGGATGATTGATCAACCTTACTTCAACTCTACAAAATAACCATCTCACATTAGCAAACAAATATGAACTCTAAGAATGTCTCTCCCTGTGTGTAATGCCACTTCATGAGGGATTATTATAGTGATTTTCAGCAGCAATATTCTCCTTTATGAAAGCCAATGACATATCCATTCAAGAAAAAAAAACCTTATTTGTTGTGAGATATGAAATTCAGGGGGTTCAAGGCATTTCATGTAGATTATCAAGGCATCCTTCAAGCCTTAGTTGCATACTTTTGTTTAACATCATCAACTGCTGGAAGTCTCTAGATGAATTTTGAACGTTGTTATTCATCCATGAAACTAGAGGAACTTGGATTGACATTAACACTTCTTCTCACAAGTTGCACACAAAAATAAAAGCATTTTCTGGGATAAAAGGAATGTGTTTTGACAACTTATGCTTACAATTTTGTGCAGTTGTGACCAACAATAATATTCTCCTCTTCACTTTTCAATGTGAAATAATTCGAAGAGAGTTTGACATCAATGATTCTCTAGAGCCAAATGATGGCTATGTTGGACACATTTTACAAAAACTCACTTTCATCCCATGAATTTATTTCCAACCTCTTCATTAATATCACGACTTCTTGCTATCAGGGTCTTCTCCTCATAATTGTTGGGTCATGTTGTTATTTAAAAGTGGTTTGTTTGCTCATAAGATCTACCAGAATGATGATGTTTGTACCAATAGTATGGCAGTCTAATGGAATAAGTTCATTGGGTAAATCACACCACAACACTACAATGAATATGTGATTGTTATTTCATGCTTCAACCATCAATCTTGTTTTACCCAAGGACATGTAAAAAGTTCAGTATGGGGGAAGTTGGTTATTGTCATAAATTGTGGAAGATTTTATTATTCAATTCCAAATGCAATGTTTGCAAAGGTTAGAGCAGATTTATTTAGTTCTTTCCCTTTCAAAGATCAACATTGTAGTATGTATGAATAAATCAGTCAAATACCACTTGGTTTATTGCAAACCACTTAGATATGGCTACAGTGAGTAGCCAGTTGTGCAACCATCAACATGAAAATAAACATATTAGATTATGGCAATGATGTGTGTTGGCAAGGTTTTCCAATTAAAATAAAAAATGCATGATGGTGTAAACATGACCCTTTTGCAGAATCCTAGATTGAAGAAAATTTGTTTGTTATCCTCATTGCAATCATGGTTTAGTGTTATTTGCAAATATAGCTCATGTTTTTTGGCAAAAGAGCATAAATTGATTCAAGGATATGTTGCAAATGGTAAACTGGTTTTACATGAAATTTTGAGGGAAGAAGCATTACAGCAAGAAGTAAAAACTCGATAAGTTTCAGCTCAATCCAATGCACATTTTTTGAGAAAATGGACATCATCACCTACAACCATTTTTCATTTTTGTCGAAATACACGATGTGGGTATCTCTTATTTTTGGTGTGGAGAAGAATTGGAGCAGTATAAACTTGCTTGCAAAATTTCACCAAAACCCAATTTGTATTTTGCGATAAAAATGTGTTGTTACTTCCTGTAATAACTTGTTGTTACTCATGTAGCAGCTTGCTGTTACTTCATGCAGATTTCTATTACTCCATCATAATTACTACAAATAATTTAAGGGTTACTTTTGAAGGTATGTTGGCTATGTAAATGAAACATAAGGATGTTAAGATGATCTAGATGACCATGAATTGAATAAATCATAAGAAGATCACTTTTTTTTGTTCATGATTGGCTAATAATTACATGTGTTTCAAGATGGTTATTTTATGATTTTTTTTTTTTGAAAAATGGACAACCATTATTTGGAGAAGTTTCAAAGTGCTATTGGGCAAGAACTATTACAGTTGTTGAGTTGGGTGATCAGAAAATATTAGCAAGTGGTTTTGGTTATTGTGCATTGAAAATGGAAGCAACATAATATGGGTCCTTACAACTTGGTTGATACAAAGGTGTTGGGTTGCATGAGGACATGCAACATATTCAGTTTGGGGGAGATGTTGAGTCATGGAATTTTCCTCATTTTACACTATCTTTTCCCTACTTTTAATCCCTTATTGCTCGCCCATAACTTTGTATTAATGCCTAACTGATCCATTTTATGCTTATATGCGATATTTAGATCCATCCATGTTTCCATTGCATATATATAGTATTTTCATGTGAATTATGATTAAACATTGGAAAAATAGCATATTTTGCATTTATCTTTGAAATGTGGATGAATTTGATGACTTTTGCAGAAACATGCATGATGTTGTTACTTGTGGACACTTGCCGCTACTTCCATATTAGAAGATTGATGAAGTGGGTACTTATTTATTGTATGAGTAATCATTGAGTTAATATAATCCTATCCTCAAAGTATCTCAAAGAACCAGATCGTACTTTGTGAAAAATTGACACTTTACTATTTGATGTTACTTGTGTTGATGTCACTTCTACAAGTAACAACAATCCCTGAACAGTTTTGAAAGTCCACGAAAATCCATTTTTCAATTATGGAAGATTCATCTTGGATTGAGATATTGGACACGGAGAGAATATTGGAACTATGGATGAGATTAGTTTGATTAGTTTTGAGAAGATCTTGAAAATATTTGAATTGATTTTGAGATCCAAATTATTAGTAATTTGTTGAGGATATTTTGGATCCTCATTTATGATTTGTTATGGATAATTAATGTATAAATAAGAGCTCCTTCTCCATTTAAAGGGGATGACTCTTAGAGAAACAAGTCCAATTTGTGATGGAATAAAAATTATACATTTTTTAATCTCTTTTGTAATATAGATTGTAGTTCTTTAATTTCTCTCTCTTTTGTCACTGTAGATTGTAATTCTTAGTTTCTCTAATTTGTAAATAGACTAACTTTTTCTTATTGCTTAGCATAGGATGTATTTAATTTGATTCATTTATTTCCGTAGATGTATTTTTAATTCAATTTCTTTAAATATGCAAGTGTGTATAACTTCATAGCTTAGTGTGGCTGCAACCATAACGTGATTTACTTTCTTGCAAGCATGGGTGTGTTTCGATTTCAGCCATAGTGTGATTTACTTTTATGCAAGTATGGGTGTGTTTCAATTTTGCAAGTGTGAGTGTGATTCATTTTTGCAAGTGTGAGTGTGATTTACTTTTCTACAAGTGTGAGCATGTTTCAATTATGCAAGAGTGGGTGTGAATTTACTTTTCCTTACAGTGTGAATTAGTTTTAGTATTTACTTTCTGCAATTTACTTTTATGTTGTGTGATTTAATTTGCTGCAATGCATATTAGTTGGCCAATGTTAGAGAGGAAACTGTATCCTACATATATTGTGCATGATAACCTTGAAATAACAAGACGTTAGCCTGGGTTGATAATTTATGTTGTGAATTGATTTTTTTCATAAGTAATTAATTTTCCCAACAATTTGTATATTAAAGTTTATTTTTGAGGTGTTGGTTACCAATATATTCGACATAAAATTAGATGAATATTTTACTAGAGTATATGTTTCCTTCTCTAGTAGAGTGAGATCATAATTTGTAGGACCTGATCTCATAAAATCATTTGGTAGCTCCTTTCCTTCATTTTATATCATCAATATAGATGTCAAGTATAATGGTAAATAATTCAAGTAGGACATTAAAATTTATGACATAACTTTCCAAATGTGTTGGTATTTGTAATGTACCCAATTTGCTAATTAGGCACACTAATTCCCATCTTAAAAACATAGGCTGAATTGTTTCCCCAGTTTCTTCAAAATAGTGAATTCAATATGTTTTTTGGAAGATGAATAATGCGCTGCAACCCCCAAGGCATGCCTTTAGGCCCCTGTAATATATTCTACCAGGTCTGAAATAAAGTTTGGAATGCTATTTATGAAGGTCTAGTTCAAATATTTCTTCAAACAGTTAATACACAACCTCCTAACAACACCTTTGAGACACTAGAATACTAAGACCAATACACTAGTTCAGAGAATGAACCCTTGAATCAAGAATGACATGTATTTGGATTCAATATGGATAGAGGAATGTGAAATGATCTTATTAAGACACTGGGTACAACTTCATATGCATCAATTCTAAATTATGAGAGACTGGCTCATTATTTCATCATAGAAAGGAAGACTAGGTTGAATTTGACAAGTAAAGACTACTGGTTTCCAACTCTTTCCAAACACACTGAGACCCTCCCAAATTAGACCACAGAGGCTCGGATATACATTAAAACACCCCAAAATAAGCTATATGTCTCACACACTGATTACAAAGAACAGTTATGGAATATTTACAACACATAAATTAAGTTTGTTTTGTCATTTGTGCAGATTTAAAAAAAATAAGATTTAACAATGGAAAATGGACATGAAAATGTGGAAGAAACACAATGGAGATTTATTTTTATTGGATGGATACTTTCAGAACTTACATGGCTATAAATAAAACTGAAAATATAGAGAAATATATTACATTTGATAGGCAAAGAAATCTAGGATATTAATAGAAGAAAATCTTGACAATACAACCCAAGAAAATGGTTTTTTCATTACAAAAACCCTTTCCTCTTGAAGGATCACGACCCCAAATTATGATATGCATAAATGGATTCACCCTCCACCTGATACAAGGGTTTTACATCCAATACAACATCCAAGACCCAGTTTACACACCAATAGGTGTGCCCTCCAAGCCAAAACTCATGCCCAATACTGAATCTAACTTTAGGAAAACACCGTGAAAACAACACTGCTGCAAATGGAGCTCTACCACTTCAATCAGAACTCAAACCACACTTGCAAATGGAAAAAATAATCTTCTTGAATCTCTATGAATATATCACGGATACCTCCTCCTCAATCACCATCCAAAATGACAAACTATCACCCAACTTGTTTTATGTATGCAAAGGGGCACATCTCTCAATGCGAACCAGGGGCACATGTCCTAGGTTGTTTGAAGCATGGAGATCTCCAATAAAATTTAAAAATGATAAAAAAATCTCCTTCATGGCACTTGCATCCTTTTTATAAATCTCCCTTGGCCTTTCTCCCCCAAATCTAGAAGTTTCTCATGAAATTAATTAAAATAATTGAATAAGTTGAGAGAAATAGCTATTCATGATATTTTAACTGTCGTACTATGTTATTGGACCATATGGAACCTCATTTACCTTAGGAATACAAATCGAGAGGGAATTACAACCTTGATGTGGGCCCAATCCAACCCAAGTGCCCTCCTTAGCTATTTTTAGGCCCTGCCATTGTCATAACTTGTCATTATTGCATGTCATAGAATCTTGGGGAGTTACACTTTACAATTGTGCCCTCATTAGCTAATTTTTTTTGGTCCTACTGATTTTCATAGATTCCTGCTGCTTTTCCTTGAGAGTTACTCTTTCTCTAGCACCTTCCTTAGCTAATTTAGGATTTGCTGTTTTTTTTCTTCTTTTTTCCTGCTTTTTCCTACTTTCCTTTTGTTTTTCCTGCTTTGTCATAGATTCCTTGGGTCCACTATCTCCCTAATGTGCCCTCACTATCCAATTTAATATAATATTTCATTATTTACAAATATTGTTCCAATATAATATCATTACTTACAAATTTATTTCCCGCATCACCAGCTTAATCATTTCTCACAAATTTTCCAAGTGACTATGTCCATTTCATTCTTTAGTCCAAGGGAGTGGTCCATAGTAATTTTTTTTGGGAGATGACAGTCCTCCTTGCCCAATATTTCTTTTCCTCGAGCAATTTAAATCTGAGTGTAGAAGTACCTATTTTATTTCCCCCAAATTTATGGACAAACCATTTCCTTGCCTCCTCCTTAAGTGGTGGTTGTTTAGATGTTTGTAGCTTCAAGTGAACCAAATCACCAACTTTATTTTCCACAAACTAAATCACACTAAAAATGAAAATGATATCATGATTCTAATCAGAAGGAGGTGAAGTATCCTCTTCTCAATGTTGTGAAATCCTATGTCACAATAGATCTAAAGAGTTGAGGATACCTCACAAAGAAAGAATGAACAAAAGATTTGAAGAAGAGTGAAAATTGCAGTAAAAAAGAGCAGAAGAATAATAATGCAGCATAACTAAGATAGGAGAATAATAATGTCACATGTTCCAATAATTAGTATAATAAGCAATGATGTTACAATGGATAGAATTCGAATCATGAGGGAGAATTCAAACCTCAGTCGGTCTATCATAGGGATTATTACCACTAGAGTGCTCCAGAAGACTCAAAGTCAACTGAACTAAACCTAAACTCAACTAACTGAAGTCATAATCAGTTAACTGACTAAGGAGGGTGCAATAGTGAGTGTATCATGCATGGCATTAAAAAAAGGACGCATGAGGCCATAATCAGTGGCATCGAGAGCTCTAACCCCCCACAAGAGTCAGATAACTCAGGTGGACTGCACTGGAACACTAAGTCGGTTCCTATAAAATAGGGAACTGGCTGAAGTGGTACTAAAATGATGCATGCATGGCTCAAAAGGTGGTAGATGGATCCTGGATGACATCTGCACACCACTAGGGGGAAAATGACATCATCAACAACTAGGAAAAATAAATAATGCTAGGTAGGACAAGGATGGAGTATTTAAATATCCTAACACCCCCCTTAATCCATACTTTGCATCCTGGGCCCTGGTTACTAAGACCAAAGGTCATCCATACAATCAAATACATGATAAAAAATAAAGAACTGTCCATGAACCAAGGAAATGGGGAAAAACCTCATGGGAAAAATACCCCCCCCCAAAAAAGAACAGCAGTAGGGAACTCAAAGAACCTTCATGCTAAGCAGAGAAGGAAAAAAAATTCCTCAGTGAAAGCCTTTGCAAAAATATTGGCAAGATGCTCCTCTATAGGATAGCAATGCAGGTGCTAGATTTGGATCTTCTCCTCTGATGTTCCTCCCACTATGTAGAAGTTGTATTTGCCAAAACAAGTCTTTCAGGAACCCTTATTGCTACTGGAGAGAATGGATCATTTTAGTCCAAATCATGAACCTTTGAGTACCTTTTTTCAGACAACCGAGATTGTTTCCTGGTTGTAGATCCCCCATGGAAAGTCTCTCCAAGAGATTGTGGATCAACCCCCACCATCATGCAACACCTCTTTGAGAGAAGTGGATCTAGATGACATAGTGAAATTTTTTCATGATATTGAGATCTGGTGGTTCTATGGTCAGATGGATCCCCAATTGTGTTCCCAGTAGCTACAAGGAATTTGCGAGCCAATATTGGCCTTGACCATGGATTGGGAGCATGTGTTGGATCTGGATATGAATCTCCTTGAAATTTATTCTCAACATCAAGATCTTGATCCTCATATTAATTAGAAGAGGTATCACTCTGATCTTCATCAGATTCCGATGGGTTAGGCAGAGAGTATGGCAAAAAATGTGAGAATTCATATTCCTTGGAGGCATAGTTTGAAAACCCTTTCGCTATAATCTTCCTAGTGGATATATCTGCAATATCAACTGTGCCAGGAACAAATACCACTTTCTTCAGTGAACTTGTGTGAGTCATCTGATATATAGACAACAAATTTCCTGACAAAGAAGGCACAAATAGAACATTCTTGAACTTTCCATGCTCCATATGTACTGCTCCCTTCCCTTCAACAAAGATATGAGAGTTGTCTCCCATATGAATAATCTAACCATATTTGAGATCTAGAGAAGAAAATGATTCTCTACAGGAAACCATGTGGTTGGAGGCTCCTGAATCTATGAGGAGGTCTTGTGATTTTGAAAATCCAGCCTTCAGTGCATGGAAACTCTCATGACCATCAGACTCACTTCTAGAATCGGTCTCTCTTGCACCTTTTGGGATGGAAATGTTGCACTGTTCAAGAATATTGGTCATCTGATCTATCTTCTTCTGCATGCAAGATCTCTCTGGGTGGTTTCCTTTCTTGCAATAGGAACACTTGGATTTCTCAAATCCCTTATGTTTGTCCTTCTTAGAGTTGGAGGCTCCTTCTGATGGAATTGAATTGGCATTCTGCTTGGGTTCAGATGGCCTCTTATCCTTTCCCTTGTACTTCCCCTTCCCATTCACAATATTTTCTTCTCCAACCATAAGATATTGATGTTTGGAGGCCTTCAAGGTGCCCATCTAGATCAACTTATCTTGTTCTTGGATGAGAGATTCAATGAAAACATATAAGGAGGGAATATTCCAACAAGGGATTAACATTCACCCAGAATGTAAGGTAGAGACAAATATGGAGAACTCAAGACCTAGCTTGCTCAGAATGGATAGAACCAGCTGCTCATCCTTCTTCTCAATGCCACACTGCTTGCATTGCATAACTAGGCATTTGAATTTTGAAAATAATTGTTGAATGGTCTTGAAATTGCTTGGTTGTAGAGAAATCAACTCATTTTCCAGAATATGGCCTCTTAACTCATCTTGTTTGCCGAAGAGGGTCTATAATTTCAACCATAAATCTCTTGGAGTCTTCAATCCTTCTATGCGGAATAGTAGATCTCTGGAAATATGAATACACATGAAACCAAATGCTTCATCCAATCTCTTCAGATACTTGGTTTTCTCCATAGATGAATGTGTTCGGGATCCTTCCCCATTGTCACCCTATACAGTGATTTGTTTCACAATACCATCTGCATATCAGTCCTCCAATCAAGATAATTGAAGGGTTCCAGGATCCTGGGATAGAGAGGAGAGTTCAAATTGTCCATTACAACTGCTGGAGCAAATACAAGGTGAAACTACTACAACTGCAGAAAACTGTTGTAACTGCTGCTGCACTAAAAAAATTTGAATAACATGCAAAAAAATCTCAATAATGAGGGAGAATACTATTGAGCATTGATTTAGGATAGTAGGAAGTTTTATTTGGATCCTTCACACTTGGATAGACCTCATTGGATTTCCCAATGAATTCAATGCAATGGCACCAGTATTTGCTGTGGAAATTCAGAGGCTTCTGGTGCACTACCAAAATCAACTTCTCAACCTATTCGCTCAAATGGATCTGATACCATACGAAATTCTATGTCACAACAGATCTAAAGAGATGAGGATACCTCACAAGAAAGAATGAGCAGAAAATTTGAATAAGAGTGAAAAATGTAGTAAAAAAAAGCAGAAGAATAATAATGCACAATAACTCAGATAAGAGCAAAATAATGTCACATGTTCCAATAATCAGTATAATAAACAATGATGTTACAATGGATAGAATTCAAATCATGCAGGAGAATTCGAACCTCAGTCGGTCTATCATAGGGATTATTACCACTAGAGTGCTCCAGAAGACTCAAAGTCAACTGAACTAAACCTAAACTCAACTAACTGAAGTCATAATCAGTTAACTGACTAAGGAGGGTGCAATAGTGAGTGTATCATGCATGGCATTAAAAAAAGGACGCATGAGGCCATAATCAGTGGCATCGAGAGCTCTAACCCCCCACAAGAGTCAGATAACTCAGGTGGACTGCACTGGAACACTAAGTCGGTTCCTATAAAATAGGGAACTGGCTGAAGTGGTACTAAAATGATGCATGCAGGGCTCAGAAGGTGGTATATGGATCCTGGATGAAATATACACACCACTAGGGGGAAAATGACATCATCAACAATTAGGAAAAATAAATAATGCTAGGTAGGACAAGGATGTAGTATTGAAATATCCTAACAAATGTATGGCCCTACAAGGTACTCAAGATATGCCGTTGAATTGTCAAGCATTGTATTTCAAGATCTCAAACTAGTCTTAAAATATCCATCATGCTTTTGTTGTGCTAACTTTGATTACAACCATCCATTTGTCATACTCTAACTGCTTTTCCCACACATGATTCCTCAAGTTGGAATTTTTGTAAAGGATGAACCTACCACCATAGTTAGTGTCCTGCATAAACATCCAAGTGAAGTATGTAATTATGCTTCCATACTTGATTCTAAATACTGGAAAAATAAGTCTATCTTGTTTACTGGTCATAATTTACAGCTACTTATGATCTCTAACCAACCCCTCAAATGGTAGTGCATTTCCCCATGATACTATATGTCCAACCCAACTGAAACAACTAAGGCCCAAAATGATCCCAGGGTCCCAAATGAACTTGAGAACTGTAAGTTTTCTGCTACATCCACCTCCGCACTACATAGTATTAGCATAAGGGTCCTTGTGAAGACTCTCAAACCAACAAACATGAAAATATTGTGTCCATCCTTCATAAATATTCCCACTTAGGAAACAATTCCACTGCTCCACATGGATAGACTCTTGAAAGTGATGGATGGCTCTCTCTCCTTTTCCAACTGTTAAACTGTAGAACCAAACAATACCAGGATCCCACTATCGATGCTGCACCCCTCAAAAAATTACTGTCATATGAAAGACTATATTTTTCCAAGGAATTCCTATATCCCTCAACCATATTGGAATTCCACCACTTCCAATGCTTGTTGGAACCTTTATGAATCTTTCCAACATAAAAAGAAACTCCTCTTGTACATTCTTCACACTGGTTCTATTACTTACATCAATGTTACATGCTCCATCCAACCGAATCAAATGGAACTTCCATGTCCTTTTATGTACAATGAATGCACCATATGAAAGCCATAGATGCCTCTGCTGCTATTCACAAGACTGGAAAATAAAGGGTCTGTCAATTAATTTTCTACTGATGCAAGCAATACTTGTTATCCTTTGAATCTTCATTTTTGTTATGTATCTATGCACCCAATCCACATATGTATAGACTTCTTTGCTTGCTGGTACATATGAAATGTACCCCTCTACTTCTTCCATGGATAAGTATTTATCCCATAGAGGTAGATATGAATCCTCTTGATGCAATAGAAGTGCTTGGTCAACAATTTCCATGTAAATTTTCTCAAGAACTTGCAAATTTGAGTGCTCATGTTGCTCAACCTTCCCATGAGGTTCCTCCATCAATTCATGAATGTTACCAGCCATATACATCTGATTTTTAGTGATGTTGGAGGAATGATGTGATCCTCCCAACTCCATACCAAGCTGCTCAACCTCCATGGACTTGTCTTTAGAAATGTCTCTGTACATAAATAACTGCAAGTAATCTGATTTCATTCTTTCCAATTCTTCTTTTATGTTTCACAGTTTGGAACTAGAAACCCTTTCAAGAAATCCTTTATATCTCTCCTCCAACTGGGTCTTCCATATAATGTCTTCAATAAATTTGTGTGCACCATCAGTTATTGACAATACTTGCAACATATTCTTATTTGTGACTAATGCAATAACATCCTTTCAGCACCGTGAATACTATTACATGAGGAATCACCCAAATCATGTGGGTCATGCAAGCTCCCATAGTTTGAATCATCCCTTTCATTATCCTCTAATGATTGATATACAAAACCAGAACATTCGTGGAATGAATCCACAACACATACTTCATCTCTGGCATCTAAATCAACATTAGAGAATTCTACAACATCATCATAATTACATGAAATGGCTACTTTCCTATAGTGATACAAAGGACTATGAATTATGCAAAAAGAAGAATTTTTGTCATACCTTCGTGTCACATTTATAGAAGGTGACTCTTCTTGTGAAAAAATTTCCTCAGGCTCATATGTACTCAATCCAAACTTGTCTTCACTAGGTGCCACCATGTTTGCATCTTCTTCTTTGTTATCATTCTCGAGGAAAAGTGATGCTTCTTCATATTTGGATATTCTGGGATTTGCATCATCAGTAGGTTCACCCATGAGACTGGTTTGATCATCCTCACAAATTGTGGTCTTGTCCACCTCTCTATACAATTCCTTAACAAGATGATCTATTATCAATATTTTCCTTATGCTGGAAAAAGAATCCTCATTATTGAACATACTTCCAATATTATAGGTGCATTAGTCTAAAAAATACATAACTTCCTGGATTTATTTCCCTAATGCTTGATAAATTTGGAAGTAGTCTAAAGAATCAATATCTAATGGTTGTCCTCCAAGATATACCCTGCCATCAACAATTCTAGCCATTGATGGACTACGCCTCCTATCATCCATGTATATGAAGTCACATAAAGAATCATCATACATATGTGAAACATGCAAGACTCCATATATGGTTCCAAATCCTTCATAATATTGCATTGGATAAACAATATCAACTCCAGAAAATGTCTCTTCCCATCCCAAGCTCTCTTCAAACTTCAATGTATCCGGTACCAACTTCATGTCTGCAACTTTTTTCTTATGAGAGATGTGATATGGAAATTTTCTTCAAATTTCTTCTTATTTCCCACATTTGTCAGGGAACATGATCCGATACCACTTTAATGTACCTAGTCTGCTAATTAGGCACACTAACTCCAATATTAACAACAAAGGGTGAATTGTTTCCCCAATTTCCTCAAAATAGGGAATTCAATATGTTTTCATGAAGATGAATAATGCGCTGCAACCCACAAGGAATGCCTTCAGAACCCAATAATGTATTCAACTAGGTCTGAAATAAATTTTGGAATGCTGGTTATGAAGGTCTGGTTCAAATCTTTCTTCAAAACAATTAATATACAACCTCCTAATATCACCTTTGAGACATTAGAATACTAAGACCAATACACTAGTTCAAAGAATGAACCCTTGACTAAGGAATGGCATGTATTTGGATTCAATATGTCTATAGGAATGTGAAATTATCATATTAATACACCAGGTACAAATTCATATGCATCAATTCAAAATTACGAGAGATTGGCTCATTATTTCATCACAGAAAGGAAGACTAGCTTGAATTTGACTAGTAAAGATTGCTGGTTTGCATCTCTTTCCAAACACACTGAGACCCTCCCAAATTAGAACACAAAGGATTATATATACATTAACACAACCGAAAATGATCTATATGTCTCACTGACTGATTAGAGATAACACTTATGGAATATTTACAACACATCAATTAAGTTTGTTTTGCCATTTGTGCAGATTTTTACAAAATAAAATTTAACAATGGAAAATGGACATGAAACTATGGAAGAAACAAAATGGAACTTTATTTTTATTGGATGTATACTTTTAAAACTTCCATGTATTTAAATACAATTTCATATATATATATATAAATATATTACATTTTATAGGCAAATAAAACCAGGGGATTAACATAAGAAAATCTTGACAATACAGCCCAAGAAAATGGATTTTTCATTACAAAAACTCTTTCCTCTTGAAGGATCACGAACCCAACTTATGATATGAATTAATGGATGCACCCTCCACCTGATACAGGGGTTTTAAATCCAATACAATATCCAAGAACCACTTTACACACCAACATGTGCGCCCTCCAAGCTAAAACTCACACCCAATACTGAATCTAGCTCTAGGAAAACACTGTGAAAACAACACTGCTGCAAATGGAGTTCTACTACTGCAACCAGGAATTGAACCACACCTCCAAATTAAAAAAAAAAAAAAACTACTTGAATCTCTATGAAGAGATTAGGGAAACCTACTCCTCAATCACCAGCCATAATGACAAACTATCACCCAACTAGTTTTTTGTATGCAAAGGGGCACATCTCCCAATGAAAACCATGGGCACATATTCCAGGTTGTGTGAAGCATGAATCTCTCCAATACAATTGAAAAATGATAAAAAATTCTCCTTCACGACACTTGCTTCATTTTTATAAAACTCCCTTTTCCTTTCTCCCCCAAATCTAGAAGTTTTCATGAAATTAATTATAAAAATTGAATAAGTTGAGAGAAATAACTATTCATGATATTTTAACTCTCGTACTCTGTTATTGGAGCATATGAAACCTCATTTACCTTAGTAATTCGAACTAGGAGGTATTTACAACCTTGATGTGGGCCCAATCCAACCCAAGCGCCCTCCTTAGCTAATTTTAGGCCCTGCCATTGTCATAACTTGTCATTATTGAATGTCATAGAATCTTGGGGAGTTACACTTCACAATTGCGCCCCGGTTAGCTAATTTTTTTGGGGCCTGCTATTTTTCATAGATTTCTGCTACTTTTCTTTGAGAATTACTCTTTCTCTAGCACCTTCCTTAGCTAATTTAGGATCTACTTTTCTTTTTGCTTTTTTTTTATTTTTTTCATGCTTTTTTTTTGCTTTTCCTGCTTTGTCATAGATCCCTTGTGTCCACTATTTCCCTAATGTTCCCTCACTATCCAATTTAATATAACATTGCATTATTTACAAATATTGGACCAATATAATATCATTCCTTACAAATTTATGTCCTGCACCACCACCTTAATCATTTCTCATAATTTTTTCCAAGTGACTATGTCCATTTCATTCTTTAGTCCAAGGGAGTGGTCCAGAGTAAAAAAATTGGTGACATGACAATATTTATATACTTGAATTTAAATTTGTGGAATTAGGGACAACAATATGTAATTTACATATTTTATAATTTTGATATAAAATTTGCATATTTAAAATGCTCTATTAAGTGTATATTTTGATGCAAAAAATTCTATATAATTTTAATCAAAATTATTGCAGATTTAGAATGCTCTAACCATTGTGTTTTCATTTGAATAGGCATAAAATTTTATAAAACATTATTTTATTTTGAATAAAAGTTGTAATGTTTTAAAAAAATAAATCCCAAAACATTACAAAATCTAAAAATTAAAATTAAAAGCAATAACTTCTATTACATTCTTATAAAAGTTTGTCTTTTCCCCATTAAAGGTAGGAATATGACTAGAGGCTTAATATACAAGCATAAGACAATTCACATCATTTTTACTATTTTTTGTATGTTTTAGTCACATTGTAATCAAACAATGAACACCATCTCTTATTCGCACTTAAAAAATGCTTGTCCATCAAAAGAGCAGGGAGTACATGCCCCCATGTGGCTCTTGTTAATATAAGAGTGGAATTATAATAATAGCATCCAATCTCAATAACTCATACTATTTGTAACTTTACCATGAAAAGACCATGACCAAATCATTCAATCTTCAATCCATATGCATTTTTATATGAAGAGAACAATTTTTTAGAGATAGACAAAGTAAAAAATTTCATAAAACCATTGAAATAATTTTAAATAATTTTTTTACTATTGTTCCACATAATCTTTTGAATGAACATTAAATTCACACTTAATCAACCTTAAAAAATACATGCATTTAAGCCATGTCAAACCAAAAATAAATTATAATTTAAAATTCATATAAATTTTAGACTCTTTTAAGTAAAAAAAATTAATTTTGTTAAATAAAACTATTAACATAGTAAAATCAGACCTTCACCAGTTATCCATATAAATAAATTAAATAAAAGATATTTTTGTTATCGTATAATGAAATTTAATAATTACTGCAGAAAATTGACATTAAATGATCTTTAATTACAATTAAACAATACATTTTGTAAATCAAATAACATCAACATAACATGAAATAACATAAATATTCATGAACGATATCTGCAACATGATATACATCAACATCAACATAAAATGATATGAAACAAGCATAATATATATGAACAATAATATGAAACTCATAATATATGACAAATATACATCTCAAGAAAAATATAAAAGCGAGGTATATACATGTGCTCAATAACTGCTATGAGTTAGCAGGTCCACCACCAAATCCAGAGGCATCAATACCTCCTCCAGCGGACCCAGAGGCATCATTACCTCCACCATGTATAAATGTAGAATAAAGCAACTGAAATATATCCCCCAAGGATATGTATAACCCAAGCCACTCATCGTATCCAAAAGAGAACTAGTATGAGATGTACTAGGAGGTGGTGGTGGGTCAACTGGGTGAGGATGGGAGGGTGTTAGGTCGATTGGATAAGGATGAGATTGTGTTGGTTCGACTGGGTGAGTAGGAGAGGGTGGTTGGATGACCTATGGTGGGTCGACTAGGTAAGGAGGAGAGGGTGGTGGGTTGAATGAGTGAGCAAGAGAGGGTGTTCAAATGACCTGTGGTAGAGGAGAGGGTGGTCAATCGTCTTGTGGTATAGGAGAGGGTGGTCAATCGTCTTGTGGTAGAGGAGAGGGTGGTTGGTCAGGCTATGGAGAAGGAGGAGGAGGAGGTGGAGGATCACCACCCTCATTAGATGCATCAAAACTAGTTCTCTCAGATTTCTTCCACCTCTCTAGTAGCCTAGACACAACCACGATATGACACATAAACAATGTTGTATCACGTGGGAGTCTCCTCCAAATCACAACATGGCTTGGGTCCCTCATGATCACATTGGACTGACCAAGCTGGCATACTCCTTGTTGAGCCAACAATCTAGACAATTGATCCGCCATCTCCTAGCGGTATCTAGCATTAGGCCTACATCACATGACATGTATCTATAACTATGGAATATCCTCTACCCCTTCCATGTTCTCATCGGTTTGGGGAGGCACGTCCCTAACATAAGTGCTGATATTTGCAAAAATTGTAGAGAACAATAATTAGACAATTTAATTAAACAATGTAAAGAAAATGTTATAATAAATTACATATGCATTAAAGTAGACAATAAAATACAACTAGATTAATCAAAACATAAAGCTAATATTACCTCTACCATATGGTGGCTCATCTGTGGTAAATAGGATGTTGGGACATCCTCGCCAATCCAACCCTACATATGGGTACGGTACCATATCTAGAGTGTTATCATCCTCACTAACAAGTAAATCAAGTGAATCCTAAGTGATCTTTCTAGGGAAATGGAGTCGGATCCTCCTGGGAAATATATTCTCCCACATGCGCATATGGACCTTGGTCATCGTCTTAGGAGTAAGGATGCAGAATGTGGACCGCGTGACTGGGAAACTATAAAAAAAAGGGAAAAGAAACTCTAAATCAAACTAGAAGACTATCATGCCATTGAACATAGCACGACAATGATCCAAATAAAAAACAAAACTGCCACAAAAAATGGAAAACCAATTGATGCATCTAGGTCTCTACACTAAAGAATCAACATAATATGATAATGGGAAATTATTGTGTTTCCCATTAGTCGTGACATGGGCCACTGTCGTGACCAAGAGTGAGGGGAACCTAACCTCCTTTGCATGAAAAGAATATATCCAGAGCTGGCCACCAGATACCTGGAATTTACTAGGGGTAGTGGAATCCTCACTAACATATCTCAATACATATGTCATCTGATTGGTTTCTACAACTCCAAGTGGTAAATCGGGGAAATGGGACACTGTTGTGACCAAGAGTGAGAGGAACCTAACCTCCTCTTCATGAAAAGAAGATATCCAGAGCTGGCCATCAGATACCTGGAATTAAATAGGGGTAGTGGAATCCTCACTAACATATCTTAATACATATGTTATCTGAATGGTTGCTACAACTCCCAGTGGTACATCAAGGAAGTGGGGAAAATACTGCCCTCTCTTGGATAATCCTATGACAAATTATATGTCCTCTTCTGTGGGATAGAACCATAGATCATGACCCACCCTAAAATATTGTCCTTGCTGATTCCAATGACATATCAACTGCATCAAGAATTGGAGGCCAACATGCCCCTCATCAATGTATCCTCATAAAAATCCCCCCTCAACAATGTATCCTCATAAGAATTCCCCCTCAACAATGTATCCTCATAAAATTTTGGAGGCCAACATGCCTTAAGAGATGTCTAGTCTGTGGGGTAATAGGTCAAGGGAGAAAATCCCTCTCCCCCTCTCTAATCTCCCACTCTCATACAACATTGTATTGGTCCTGTCATTGCTACCGATCTTGTTGATGCTCTCACAGATTCTATCTTTGATTAAAAACATATAGTTTTCATCAGAAATATATAGATAAAGAGATATATACATAACTAAAACATATTTTTTTACTAAAGTAAATTTACATTTATCAGAAGTAGACAGTATTTGTTTTTTCAAAGCTCCTCGGTGCACCCATAAAACAATTATGCACAATTATTGGTTCTTGTGTAAACTAATTACACCAATAGTGGTGCTAGGAAACCAAACATGCATTGCAAAAGGTGCTTGCACATCTTTAAAGCACATAACGAAAGTAAAAATACTTTTTTGTAAGCATAGAACTATCGATGCTTTGTATATCAGTACACACTGGTGCGTCCGTATATAAACAAAGCACCGATCAATTTTTTATTTTATTAATATATTTGACAGTGCTTATTATGAAAATGAACCGTTGATGGAGCATTAATATCTACTTAGCACCGATGCATCCATGTATATAGTGAGCACCAATATGTTGTAAAATATATTTCATGGTTTCGGTGTTAAATTATTAACGTGTATTGAAAATAATTTAGTTGGTGCACATTATGAAGAGGAACACACAGTTGAAGGTGTGTCCGAATATTTAAGTAGCACCATGTATGTTTTATTTCTTTTGGTTAAATGGTGATCGATGCTTACGGTAACCTAATTTCACCTCTAGTGATGCAAGCAAAACAAACACACACTATAAGTGGTGCTTGAACATATTTAAAGGACATCACAATTTATTTTATTTTATTTTAGTAAGTATATAACTCTTGGTGCTTTGTATATCATTATGCAATGATGCATACATATATAAACAAAGAATATGATGGCCTTTGCTTTTGGTTATAAAATCCATCCTTTTTCTTGTCAATTTAGAATGTTTTAATCCACTTAAAGGAGATAATACACATGAATTATGATGATTCAGGCACTTAGTCATGATTATGTGAATATCTACAAGTTAATTGTTTTGGTCGATTTATCCTTCCTTTTAATAAATAAAATGCAAGGCAACTAATGAATTGGTTGATTAGTAGAATTGTGATGAAGCCATGATTTTCATCTGACACTTTTTGATGAGGTACTCATAAGCAAGCCCAGTTTTTTTTTTTACTTCAGGAAGATAAACATAATCACTACCATTTTTGGATGGTACACTTCTAATTATGAAGAAAACACCGTGTTAATATGAAGACAGTAGCTCAACTGATGGATTGGATTCGACATTACCAAAGATCAACTTACAATTGGAGGCCTAGTCCCCGAATCCACAAACATGCATGGAAACCAGTGCACATATCTAAGCTGCACATTCTCATATGATCCTGCACAATCCTAACTACTGATACCGGCACATTCATCGCAGTCTACTGAGAGTATTTTTCAAGTAGACTAGAAGTTAATATAATAGGTTGAAAGATACATTTAATAGTTAAACCTGAAGGGTAGCAGCTAGTTAGCAATGCCCATATGTTATGTTATGATTATGGTTTTTACCACACATATTATAGTTTGAATACTAAGACTTTGATGTTACAAACAAATTTTTAATACATTAGTGCATATTTCCATTTCTACGCATTATTGAGTAAGCTTAAATTTCTGTGTTGCCTCTGGATCAGGGCCCATCCATAGGAGACTACATGGACCTTTTTTGGAAGAATAGATTTATTACATAATCATTTTAATAGAACAGAGCAAATAGAGTAGAGTTCCTACATGTTGTAGATATTTCCATCATCTTTTGATAGACGAATGTTAAATGAATTATTTATGCATATTAGATTAAAATTTCAATTAACATTTTCATTTCTATTATACATGGGATCTTGTAATATAAATGTGGTTATGCATTGATTCTATATTTGTTTCATTGCTTGCATATAATTCATGTACACTAATTACCCTGCCTAAAGCTAGAGGGATAACTTCTTAATGCCTGTCATTGAAATCACTGATAAGGGAATATGTGCCTAGTTAAATGTGAAAGATCCATGTTTCTTGCAACTCCTAGAATAAATTGAAAATTTCCTTTTCTTTTTATCAGTAGTTTAAATATTTTTTTCATGAGATTAGAAGTCACATACTAGTAGCAATAGTTAGTCTTCTTGTAGTTGCACATATTGAGCATGAACCTCATAAGTTTGTATAGAAACCTGGGATGATAATTAAAGTAAAAGCTTAAAGTTCAACATTATTGTTGTTGTCTTGTCCCAACATGATGTAGTATTATTGTTGATTGATAAATCCTGTCACTTTTTGGCACTGTTTCCAAGGAAGCGTTCCAAACCACAAGGAAATTGACAATATTAATTAGTTGTTGTTTCTGATGCTAAGCTGGTTCATAAGTTGGAGGAGAGCAAGTTGAATCAAACATGTTTTCAGGCAGGTCTCTCTGCCACAACATCATTTCATTATTTGTTTTTTTACTTCTATAGATTAGATAAATCCATCTTAGATCTCCATACCTACATAATACTCAAAAATAAAAATGAAAAAAAGAGGAAAAACACACATAAAAACCAAAAACATAGACACTACCCTTAGCATGAATGCTTAGGGTTAGGGAAAAATTCGTTCGATTCAAACAACAAACTCTTGTTCCAACCAACCCCAACTCAAGTAGTAGGAGAAGAGGGGAAGACGGTCCTGAAGATAACCCTGGAAATCCTGAAATTAATTCTCCTCCTTCCCAACATATGAGAAGAGGAGGGTTTGGTATTTTTGGCTATAGTTCAAGCGAAGAGAATAGTGACACATCCGATGATCAGGAAGTAGGGGAGAACACAATGGAAGACGAGGAACAAAATTCTATATTTGACTTCCCAATTAGGGGAGTTGATAACAATGAATATACAATGAAGAACATCAACCCAACTTCCATGGCCTCAAATCCTAAGATCCATAAACATTCTTGTTTGAGTTCAAGTTTGTGTGTTGGACTTATGACTACCTCCTAGATTCCCATAAGCTTAAGCTTTTTCCATACATGCTGAAGGATTTAACCTTAGGTTGGCTTATGAGCCTAGAAGCCGACTATATATCCTCATGGGATCAAATGAAGGATACTTTCCTAGAAAAATATAGGGACTACTGTAAGGCTAGGGAGACTAGGGATGAGATCTTTAGAATGTAGTAGGGGGAGAATGAATAATTGGAGGATTATGAGGAACAGTTCCAACATAGCTACAAGAGAGATCATAACTATACCCTATATGAATTATCCCTCAAACTTGTACTCCTTAGAGGATTTAAGAAGGATCTCTTAGAAACCTTAAACCTTTTATCCGATGGTGATATTTATCAACACGATTATGAGGAGATCAAACAAATTTTCAGTAACTATTCTAGGTCTACAGGGAAGAGTCCAAGAGGGAGGAACCTCTATTTCCAAACATAAAAAACATCAAGTTCCAACCTCACCAAATCAAACCTAGGGAATTTACTTGGAGACATGAAGTCATATATTCTACACTCTATGGCATTACAAATGGATTCCATGCAAGACAAGTTAGAAAAGGAGAAATTTGATAGAGCATTGGTTGTATTTTGTCCATATTATAGAAAAAAACATAAGAAGAATGAGTGTCCACTAAACCTAATCCAAGTTAGTGCTAGAAAAGTGGATGTTGCAGAATTTTTGTTGATAATCACCCCACAGATGACTTCCCCTACCTAGGATCTATGAAGGCTAACCTTTATGATCCACAAGGGGATTCAAAACCTCTCTGCTATATTAAACCTAGAAGACCAGGGTTGCAAAGACCATTTCAACCACTTTCAAGACATCCCCAATACCAAAACTTTCAAGGACACCAACCTTACAAGACTTTTGTGAAGCTCTTTACCAACAACCTTATGGTCATCCACCATTTCATCCAATTTATGGGACTCAACCTGTGAAAAATCCATATGGGAAACATCCTTATTCCATACCCGAGTGGGAACCTAATGGACAAAGCCAATGGAAAAATCCCCGGCCAATACCCCCCCCATATAGTAAAAAAATTCCTTCTATCGGTTGGAGGACCAATCAACAAGTGGTCAATCAACATCCTTCCCTTATGCCCCCACCAGTGACCAATGAGTATCAAAATCCTACCTCATCACCTAGGACACCTATACCAACAAAGCTAAAACCTAACCCTAACAACTGACAAGTTCATCCTACATATGTAAGTAAAGTTACCAACTACCCAATGTACTCCTTGGATTCCATAGAATTGAACCAACTACAACTTCGGTCTGGAAAAGTTGTAACATGCCAAATAGATGAACCAACTAGACAAACAAACATACCCATTTCGCCTACCACATACCACTCTCCTAAGGAGGATCCTATAGAGGAATACAAATATGTGTAAGATCCACCATCTCTTGACCCACCTTTCTCTCAAAGGCTGCAATCTAGGGAATCCAACCACCTGAAAATCCTATGCTAGAGGAATTGAAAAACTTATGCATCAATATACCTGTCCTATAGGCCATCAAAGAAATCCCAATATACAATAAATTCATCAAAGACATATGCATAAATAGGCCTAGAAGGAAGAAGTGAGATCCTATCACCATTAACATGGTGGGACAATTGGCAGATCTAATGCTAGGAAGGGTTATTAACCCAAAATATGCCGACCCTAGTAGCCCAATAGTGGACGCATACATAGGGGGGAACCTGATATTGAATACCCTTATTGAACTAGGGGCAGCAATAAACGTGATGACACAAGACACCATGGTAAAACTCATTATCCAATTTTTTTTAAGACACACCCCTACAGTTCTACAACTTATAGGCACCTCGACTGTTTCTCCAGATGGAATATTAGAAGACATTCTATTTACCATAGATTCATGGCAATATCCTGCTGATTTAATTGTCATCCATACTAAATATAAACTAAGTGGGTACCCTCTTATACTCTGGAGGCCTTGGCTTGCAACAACCGATGCACGTATCAGTTGTAGGCATGGGGACATAACCATTTAAAATGGGATAGAAATGAAGATATTAAATCTATATTCCCTTGGAAGGCCTTGTGTAGGTATTAAGGAGCCCTTTTGGTAGGATGAAAAAGATGATTTTGATCGTTCTATTCACCATGTTCTAACCATAGACATGACCCTAACACTGAAGCTTCTCCATGAAGATAAATTCATCTCCAACTTCATACAAAATTTCTATGATAGTCCTATTTCCTTTGGAAAGCATGGTATATTTGAAGACTTGGAAGTCATAGGATTGGGGGAGCCTAGATGGAAGAATATTTATCATATAGAAGGAACACATAAACCCACTAAAACAATAGAGGTTTCCCCAAATCGAACATTAAAAATCAACAGACATTTACTAGCAGAATGAGAAGAAAAAATAGTCCTTGTCCTCACTAAATATCAAGCAGCCTTCGCATGGAATTACAATGATATGAAGGGAGTCTCCCCATACATCTGTCAAAACCATATATACATCAAGGAAGATGCCTCTCCTGTTAGGCAACCCCAAATAAGGATGAACCTATCCTTAAAGGACATTTTCAAAGTAGAACTACAAAAAATCCTTGATGCTGGATTCATATACCCCATTGTTGACAGTGAGTGGGTATCACCATTAGTTATTGTTCCAAATAAAGGTGGAAAATGGAGGTTCTGCATAGATTACATAGAACTTAATAAAGAAACCAAGAAGGACCAATTTCCATTTCCTTTCATTGACCAAATACTTGACACTTTGGGAGGAAGGAAATTCTTCTCCTTCTTAGACGGTTTCAGTGGATATAACCAGATATAGATCCACCTAGTAGACCATGACAAGAACACATTCACCTTTCCATGGGGGAATTCTACATATAGGGTCCTCCCATTTGGACTTTGCAATTCCCTTGCCACATTTTAGAGGGCATTTCTAAGTATCTTCATTTATTTTGTACATGACCGAATGAGATATATATGGACGATTTCACACCTATGGAAATGATTTTGAAGAATCCCTAGCTAACCTGGAAAAGGTGCTAAAAAATGCATCGAAATGAACCTTTTCCTTAGTAATTATAAGTGTCAAATATTAATGGATGAAGGGGTAGTTTTAGGCCACTATGTTTCTACAAGGGGAATTACTTTAGATCGTGCAAAAAATCAAGTAATAATCAACTTTCCACCCACATAGAAACTAAGAGATGTCAAAAGCTTCATAGGACAATCTAGATATTATAGGAGATTCATTCAAGACTATAGTAAAATAACCTCCCCAATGTTTTTATTTCTAACCAAAGATGTAAAATTTCCAATGGACTGATAACTTCCAGAAATCATTTGAACATATCAATGGGAATATTATGGAAGCACTAGTGTTACAAGGAAAAAATTTGGAAATAAACTTCCACAAACACTTTGATGCTTTAGATAAATCAATTGGCGTAGTCCCAGGGAAAGAACAAGACAAAATTCCATATGCTATCTTCTACATCAGTAAGAACCTTGCAGGACTAGAGCTCAACTACACCGTTAGAGAAAAAGAGTTTCTTGCAGTGGTTTACTCCATCAACAAGTTCAAGAACTACATCATCGGTTATTAGGTATTTATCCATAGTGATCACTCTGCAATTAGATATCTAAGGAAAAAATCTGATGTAAGTTGTAGAGTGATAAGTTGGTTTTTACTTTTACAAGAGTTTGACATCATAATTGTAGATAATCCTAGGAAACACACTGTTGTAGCAAATTTCTTGTCCAGATTAACACATGTGGAAGATACTGAATTGGTAGATGACAAATTCCCTGATGAACACCTCTTTTCCATTTATTCCCACATTCCATGGTTTTCTAACATAGCAAACTACTTGGCTACTGGAAGGTTTCCTTAATTGTTCGCCTACAAATAGAGATGCAACATAGTAAGGAAAAGTGTTCCATTTTCATGGATATAAGGATACCCTTTTAGAAGAGGACAAGACCACGTCTTGAGAAGATGCATCAGAGAAGATGAGGTCCATGACATCCTTCATGCATGCCATACTGAACCATGTGGAGGACACTATGCAACCAAAAGGATAACATACAAGGTATTACAAACATGGTACTATTGGCCAACCTTACATAAAGATGCAACAACTTACGGATCTAGATGTGATGATTTACAAAGGATGGGAAATCCAACCCAAAGAGATGAAATGCTTATCCACCCCTAGGTAGCAATAGAAACTTTTGACAAATGGGGGATGGAATTCATTGGAGCAATTGATCCTCCTTCAAACATGAAACATCACATACTAGTCTACATTGAATATCTTACAAAATGTGTGGAGGTGAAAGCATTGAGATTGGCTAATGAAGACTTAGTGGAAAAATTCCTGACTAAAGAAATATTCACATGATTTGGAACACCTAGGGAACTTCTTACGGATATAGGAACCAATTTACATAAAACATGGTAGAATAAATCCTGAAGATTAACAAAGTCAAGCACATAAAATCAACATCTTGTCACCCACAAGTAGATGGCCAAGTGGAAGTCACCAACAGGGAAATAGAAAAAGTACTGAAAAAAATAGTACAGATCCATAGAAAATACAGGGAAAATAGGCTTAATGAATCAGTGTGAGCATACAACACCACCTAGAAAAGCACCACAGGACTCACACCCTATGAATTGGTCTACGAAAAAAAATAACGTTTCCCATAGAATTTGAGCACAAAACCTTAAGGACAGTAGTGGAAATTGAAATGGATATATCTACATCACAAAATGAGAGGTTAATTCAACTTAATAAACTAGATGAACTTAGACAGCAGGCCCTGCATCATTCATAAATGATCCAACAACAATGAAAAAATGTAGCATGAGAAGTTCATAAAACCAAATATTTTAAAGAGGGAGACTGGGCCCTGCTATACGATTCAATATTTAAATACTTAAAGGGTAAATTAAGGACCATATGGATGGGACCTTATCATCTTGATGTCATTTATGAAAATGGATCTATGAGAATCTCCACCATAGATGAAGATCAAATACCAATTCTAGTTAATGGACATAGACTGAATCTTTACAAGAAAGCTCTCAGCAAAGCAGAGTTTACTGAGACATTAAAATTAGAATATCTGCACTTAATAAAAGGGTAGAATTTCCCTCTCATGAATTATTCATGTTGACACAAAAATAAATAAGAAATAAGAGAAAATAAGGAAAAAAAGAAAAAAAAAGAAAAATAAAAAAGAGAGAAAATTCTTGGGTGAAAACTTCTTAGGAGCCACCTGGGACAATCTGTAAGATTGAAAACATTCAAAAAAGGAGGTCTCTTAGTCTGAATACATAAATAAGAATAATAAGAAGAAAAATTGAAAAAAAAAAAAATGGAAAGGAAACACGAAGGATAAAGGGAAATTTCTAAAAAAATCTCCTTGTGCTAACACTTTTTCAGGTCCAAGAACAATGAACGAACACTCCAGAAAATACATGAACCCCATCAACAAATGCATGTTTGTCTAAACAAAATACAATATTCTACAAGTTGTAGAATATATACAACCACCTGCAAGTATCCACAACAACCTGCAAGTATCCACAACAACGCTCCAACGCACATATCATGCAAACAAAACAGTAAGTTATTATAAGGTGCGAATTTCTCAACTTAGCAATTAGCTTTCTAATGTCATAAAAATCCTAACTAAGTTCATATACTCAAACTTAATTTTAATGTGGACATCAAACTCAAAGTTGGGGAGACACATTAGATAAAATATAAGGTAGGTTGACATAAGGTAGATGAGGCGAATAATTTGACATGATTGACCCAAATGAGCACCACGTTTAATGATGACACAAGTGTCATGGCCAAGAGAATAAAAAATTCATCATGATCTAAGGTGCAAGAAGTCACTTTGCATGCATAAAAACGCCAACGCGGAAAAAACCACTCGAAACTGAGATGACCAACAACTATGATTAATAAGAAGGGGTAGCGATGGGAAAACCAACAATCAGAATATAAAAATGGCTGCAAGAGGAATGCATAAAAATGACCCTTTGAATTTGTTGTAGCTGCAACTTGATCCCCAATTTTTTTATAAAATTGTAGGGCCCCTCCTTTATTTTTTGATTTTACTCAGAGTTTGTTTCATCTTGGATCTACTCGATTTTTACACTTAGTTTTTTCTTGAAAGAAAAAAGAAAAGGCATTTTTCTGAATCAGGAGAACTTTTGATGTTCTGCCAAAACGGTCGGAGGACAATCCGAAGTTGCGCAGACACGGCCAGAAGGGGTTTAATTTCCACATCGCATTGCGGATTGTGGATTGCATTTTTGCATTTTCAACTTTTTAAATGCAATTCTGCATTCCTGCATTTCCGCATTCCCGCATTTCAACATTCCCGCATTTCCACATCGCATTGCGGATTGCGGAGGGATGAAATTGGTTACTTTCGAAAATCACTTCCCGCATTTCCCCCATTTCCGCATCGCATTACGGATTGTAGTAGGATAAAATTGGTTCTTTTCAAAAATTGTGTTCGTATTCCTGCATTTCCGCATTCTCGCTTTTTCCTGCAATCCGTATTTCCGCATCGCATTGCGGATTGCGGGGTAGATGAATTTGGTTATTTTCGAAAAAATCAGTTCCATCCTTTCCGCATTCCCACACTTCCGCATTTCTGAAACATATCGGTGCCAAAGGAACTAGTCTTCGAAACAGATTTACTCTGAAACTATTCGCTGCCGAATGTAAAATCTCTCCGAAACATTTCTCTTCCCAAATAGATCAGCATAAAATCGAAAATGACATCGAAACATGTCGCTGCAAAAAGAAAGTCCGCCGACACAGTTCGCTACCGAAACGAAAAGTGCTCCGACACAAGTGTTTCAAATGGGCTACTGGTGTAAAATGAGAAATATGCCGAAACAGGTAAATGGACCTCATTTCACACGTATTATTGAAATGAATTTAATTCTAGGTTTGGGTGGGTGTATATAAAGGTTTTAACCCCATTTTTACAAATATTATTTGTAACGGAATTTGCAGAGCACTCACCAGACGCTAAGGAACACCATTGGATCTGTCTATTTTGACCAGTTCTTGCACACTGCCATGTAGGTGTCTCACATTCTTCTGTCCATATTATGAAAGTGCTTTCTTTACAACTGTGTCTTATTCCTTTCTTTTTTCGTAGTTACAAAAAATAGACTTGATCCTCCGACCATATATGTATTGTTTTTAGAATAAAGGGAACTCGCGGCCAACAGTTTCGAGCAAGTGAGGACCGACCGACCATTGGCTCGCTAGTTCCCATACTTGTAGCTTTCCCTAGTTTTCCTTCTTAAATATCATTTAGGGAATATCTTCTAGGCCGGAGGGAATCTAACCCTCAATGTCATAGGTTAACCTGACTGCTCATATGGATTCTTATACGCGGACACTTAGATTGAAAAAAAACCATCCATGAAGTTAGGAAAGACTCATAGGGGTATGGGGCTTAGGTAGTAGCGGAAACAATATTTGATGATCTAGGGTTGAATATCGGACCGTGTCTTTGGTGAAGCGCTAACCTAGAAACCATTTCCCGAAGAATGTGGATTGGATGAAGTTGTTTGTTTTAGGGTTACCCTCGCCATTGGCAGTTTGTTGGATCTTTTACTGTTCCTTATTAAACAAGATTTTATTGAGACCACAAGTCAATCATATACTCTGTTTAAATCATGGATTGGAATGCTTTAAATGGATAGTTAATATGGAATATGAAGGATAATATAGAGGGGACTTTTGCTGGTGAAATAGAGACTGGATACATTTTGTAACAACATTATTTTTTTGTTAATGAGAAGGACCTATTTAATGGGAAAAGCTTGCATAGATTTTTTGCATGGAATGTTGTAACTAACAGTTCAAAATTATTTCTTCTTATGTT
Source organism: Larix kaempferi (assembly GCA_027924585.1). NCBI lineage: Eukaryota > Viridiplantae > Streptophyta > Pinopsida > Pinales > Pinaceae > Larix > Larix kaempferi. The sequence goes on along the minus strand of BSBM01000753.1, from coordinate 29,997,316 downwards.
CATCCTCATGTTGTGAGATATTTCTTAACTTTGTTGAATTATTTCAATGGTGACGAATGATTTTACTTCTCTATGCAATTGTCTATGTGATATCAGAGTAATAAATTGATTTAATTGTAATCAAAGCTATCTTTGTAATTTTATGCTGTGAGTGTGCATACTTTATCTTAATGGCTACCTGTTAGATTTGTATGAGCATTCTAAGATTATTACTCTTATTTAAATTCACTCCTTGCAAGGATAGATTAGTTAGTTTAGATTAGGATTAGCTAATTGATTGGGTAGAAGTTATAAGACCAGAGGTAAGAAGCTACACATCACTTGTGAGGCTTCTTACTATAAATTATAGATTAAATGCATTAGTTAGATTAGTATCACTTTCATAATCATACTTTAAACACAAAATATAAATGGTGGAATAGGTTGCAACCAATACATAATTTAAACAAACATACCTACGGTAGCTGGGCAGTTAACCGGATGGATTCCCCATACCAAATAGTGAATGATCTAATTGGGATTGTTCATTGGAGAGAATACCTACTGTCGATGCAAGGATTTTTCGGGCATCAACAGTTTTTGGCACTAGAAGGAGGGATGCTAGTCCATGGCTGGCAGAGGAAATCCGTTTTCAAGAGGAAATTTCTCTAGGTCTCCATTGGAAACAACCAAACCAGAAGAATTAATTTCTGAAACTGATTATCAAGAAAAGTTAGATTCTGAAGCTGATCATACCGAACATTTATATGCTATTCCTCACACAAAAGTAGATAAATTTATGATACATACTAGATCTCACATGAGGAAACTTGGAGGATTATCAGTGGTACCTTTACTACCTAGAAGGAAATATCCTAGAAGACAAGTTGTGCAAACTAGGGATACCATTTAGTCTATTTATCATTACAAGAGATACCAGATCCCATTAATCAATTGAGGCATATTCTCCTGAAACAAACACTTCTCCACGCACACAGACTCTTACACCACCTAATACACCTCCACATTCTCCTAGGCTTATTGCTAACATGGATCACAATGCCAATCAACAACCTGCATGGAGAGCCAGGGGACCACTCAACCTAGTTGCTCCTTTGCATGATTGACCTAAGCATCCAGAGCGAGTGCTACCTAAGTTTGATCCTGGAAAATGAATCTTTGCTGATGATCACCTAAAAATATTTTACTTAGCATTAAATTTGCTCAATGTGGAACATGAGGATGTGGTGTGCAGATTATTTCCTTATACTTTTGAACCCAGGGCATCATCATGGTATTTTAGCTTACAGGATGATTCTATAGCAGACTGGGACATTTTTGAGAATAAGTTTGGTACCCAAAAGACTGTGGCTTCACTTATGAAATAATTATTGTCTACGAGGATGGAAAAGAAGGATAAAGTACAGGAGTTTAATCATATATTTACTATGATTTTAAATAGTTTCAGCGCTACAACAAAACCTGCTAAAGAATCATTGGTAGAATATTATACTACAACACTTGTCCCTTCCATAGCCATGTTTGTCAAAAGATCTGTTAAAACTACTTTGGCAGAAATTTTGAAGAGGCAAAGAAAGTAGAGGTAGACATAGACAATATCATCAAACATTCTTTGGATTTGGAACTAAAACCTGCAGTAAATAAGAAGCCTTTGATATTGACCAGACCTAAAGAAGATTCTTCAAATGAATTAGAAAATGTGGTCAAAATGGTTCAAAAGTTGTCTAATAAAATAGTAGATCTGGAAAAGGATAAGGGTGCTAGTTCTTCAGTAAGTAAACCATTTACACCTTTCTATAAAAAAAGGAAGAGAGCACGCAACCACAACTACCATCAAATAATTATGTTGTTTTTAATTTGAATGAAGTTGGCATGGATCACTTTTGCACATTTCATCAAGAGCACCATTCCGAAAAAAGTTGCCCACAATGGATTAATTCAATGACTCTGGTAATGAATCAATTATTGGATACACAACTAACAGATCATGAAGGTCAGGAAGAAGACCAATATAATGAACCAAAAGATCAAAATGAAGAAACTATATTGGTATTATGGGATTGGGCGCCAAATTTGGGTTTAGATGAAGAAGAAAACATGGAAGAAGTACAAATATCATCCGTAGATTATGCTACCAAAAGTAAGGGACTAGTATAAGAGAAAAGTATGGTCTTAACCAAAATGAAGGAAGTCAAAGAAAACACGAAAAATAATAACATTATGAATTAGTCACAACCAAAGGTAAACACAGAGGTTGTAAAAGAAACAAATCTGTTAATCAATAAGCAAGAAAACCCTGTATCCAACAAATATGATATTGGTGAAAGGGTTGGGGGAAATCAGAATATCGGATATGATATTGTAGAAGATATCAAGAAAACAAAGGCACATACATATCTGTTTGAAATGTGTAACCTTCCAAAGCAGAGGAAGAAGTTTTTAGAAGCTTTTGACATAAAACCAAGCAATACAATAGAAAAACAGTCAGAAAGGATTGAGTCTGATACCAACATTAACAAAGTAAGTATTGGTGGAAAATTGAAATATCAAACTCTTCCTTTTCTTTTGAATTATGAAATCTTTAATTATAATGTGCATAACTTCTTGGTAGACTCTGGGGATTCATCTAACATTATGCCACTATCTATTTGCAAAATAATTAATGGACAACCCATAAATTCCACTTCTTGGATTATACAAATAGATAGATATGATGTTAAAGTTATTGGGGAAATGAAGAATGTATTGATTAGGATTGAAGCAGATCCAAGAGTGTGCCAATTCATTGACATCATGGTGCTGGATATACCAGAAAATTACGGTTTGATATTGAGTAGAGATTGGTAAAAAACGTTGAATGGTTATTTTGCAATAGACTGGTCTCACCTATGGTTTGCATATCAGAATAAACAAAATCAAATTAAAGTGTTGAGAGAACCTCATATGAAGCATAATGTGACTGAATTAGAAGGTAAAAATGAACTAGTGAATTTTTCATCTTCGGTGTTGGGGAATTATTTTCTGGAAATTGAACCCGGAAATTATCAGGCAGAAAATATTGGCCATGATTCAGATGCGCAGTCCGATGTCCTTCAATTTTCACGGGCTGATGATATTTCCTGTAACATAGTAGAGATAGTTACTGACGTAGGTAATCATACTAATATAGTTGAATCAGATGATAAGTTTTGGATTTTATATTGTGATGGCTCCAAGACACAAGAGGGAGCAGGATTTGGTTGTGTTCTTATTGATTCCCAAGGAAGCATACATTTTATCTCTTGTAGACTAGAATTTGAATGCACAAATAATACCACTGAATATGAAGCTTTAGTTCAGGGGATGAAAAAGGCCATTGATTTAAATGTTAAGAATTTAAAGGTTTTTGGTGATTCAGAGATAGTTGTTAGGAAGATAAGGAATACCATTCATTGTTTTTCTCCACACTTAAAAGGGTACCAATCCGAGGTATGGAATTTAATATCAAAATTTAATGCTTTTAACATAAATGTCATTCCTAGGTTACAAAATGCTGCTGCTGATTTACTAGCCACTTCTGCTTCACGGTTGGTACCCACCAGTGACAAGTGTTTTATTGAATTTCTTTTTAGGCCATCTGTACCTGATAACATTACAAATTAGAGAGTGTTTGATGATGATGAAAAAATTATCAGTTTTTTGACAAATGAAGATACCTTCAAAGAATCCATTATTGAAGAAGACAAACACCAATCAGAATTGCAAGATAAGGATCTCAATAAAGGAAATATTTTATGCCGAAAGGAATACAAACTCTTGAAGGATTATTTGACTTACAACATATATTTAGGAAGCCAAAAAATGTCAAAACAAATAGCTCTTCAATGCAGTACGAACTAATAAACTTAGGCACAGAACAAGAGCCTAAATATGTCAATTTAGGACAGAGTTGTTCACCTGGCGAGATATGCAAATTTATTAAACTGCTTCAGCAATATAAGGACATTTTTGCATGGACCTATGGTGATTTGAAGACTTATGATACAGGCATCATACAAAATGTGATACCCATCAAACAAGGAGAAAAACCATTTCAACAACAACTCCGGAAGATGCATCCTACCATTGAACCCTTAATACAAAAGGAATTAAAGAAGTTGCTAGATGCTGAGATTATTTTCAAGGTGAGACATTCTGAATGGGTGGAAAACTTGGTACCTGTAAGAAAAAAATCAGGAGATATAAGACTGTGTGTTGATTTTCGAAATTTGAATAGGGCGTTAGATAAAGATGACTATCCGGTCCCACCCATTGAACAAATATTACAAAAGGTATCAGGCTCAAATATGTTCTCCTTATTGGATGGTTTTTCAGGTTACAATCAAGTATTAGTGGCCAAGAACGTTCGACTCAAGACTACCTTTCGCACAAAATGGGGAACATTTGCTTACAGAAGAATGCATTTTTGTCTTATTAATGTTGGAGCCACATTTCAAAGGGCCATGGACGTCGCATTCCAAGGTTTAGTCGGCCACAGTGTTTTTATTTATTTAGATGATGTGACAGTTTTTTCTAAGAAAAGAGAGGATCATGCTTTCCATTTAAAATAGATTTTTGATCATTGTAGGAAGTATGGCATATCTTTGAATCCTAAGAAAAGCATCTTTACTGTTCTCGAAGGGAAACTGTTAGGACACATCATCTTAAGAAAGGGAATCTGTATAGATCCATAAATAATTAAAGCCATAATACAGATTCCCATGCCACATAATAAGAAGACTATGCAATAGTTTATGGGCACAATAAATTTTGTTCGAAGCTTTGTACCATATTTTGCACAAATTGTAAAACCTTTGCAACAAATGGTGAAGCAAAATGTATAGTTTAAATGGACTGAGATCGAAAATAATGCGTTTAAGGATATAAAAAATGCCATTGCTCATGCGCCTTCATTAAGCAGTCCATATTTTGAAAAGGATTTCATTATATATACATTTACTTCAGATCATTCTCTTGCAGCAGTGCTCACGCAGAAAGGAGAACAAGGAGATGAATATCCAATATCTTTTATGAGCACCGGATTACAGGGAGCTGAACTAAATTACCTGACTGTAGACAAACAAGCATATGCAGTATTTAAGGCGGTAAAAAAATTCATACCTTACATAAAATAGGACAAATATTATAATACCTCATCCAGTTGTTAGATCTTTATTCATACAAAAGGAGTTGGGAGAAAGATGAGGAAATTGGGTGACTGCGTTACAGGAATATGACCTAGAATTTAAACCAACTAATATCATCAAAGGTCAATGGTTATGCAAGTTGCTCACTGAACATCCAAATAATGGAGATCTTGGATGTTTGAATGAAACTGAAATGAATTTAATCAAAGTATGTTCCGTTTTTACCACTCCAGAGTCTTGGTATAGGGATTTAATTCATTATCTTCACATAGATATTTTACAGAGCACTGGAATTCTAAACAAAGGAGGGCCCTATGATTGAAATCAACATCATATCAAATAATATATGGATTTCTTTTTAGAAATAATTATGATGGAGTGTTTCTCAGATGCCTTGAAAAGGATGATGCAGAAAAGGTGTTTAAGGAGTTACATGACGGTCCTGCAGGTGGGGATACTATTGCTCATAAAATATTGAGAGCTAGATATTACTAGCCCACTTTTTTTAAATATGCTTATGCTTACACAAGGAAATGTGATATATGTCAGAGAAGTGCTGGTAGGATGCCAAAATCAGCAGGACCATTACAATTAGTCATTATTTCAGAACCGTTCGAACAATGGGGTTTAGACATCATCGAAGAAATCAATCCTAACACTTCACTGAAACACCAATATATTCTCACCGCCATTGATTATTTTATGAGTTGTACTGAAGCTACTTATTTGCGCAAAGTAAATGAAGATGTGGTCATCAGATTCTTGCAAGAAAACATCATAACCAGCTTTGGGATTCCAATTTCGTTAGTTTTTGATAATGCATCTTATTTTTATTCTTTCAAGTTGAGTACATTTGATATTGAAAAGGGAATTAAATTTCATTATTCATCTAAATACTATCCTCAAGGGAATGGGTTGGAAAAATCCACTAATAAGAACCTTATACAAATATTGAAGAAAACTGTCATTGAAAACCAAAGAAATTGGGATACAACTCTTCCCAACGCTTTATGGGAAGATAGGGTCACTCCAAATAATTATTTAGGGGTTTCTCCTTACACCTAATTAGTCTATATGAAAGAGTCTATTCTTCCCCCAAACATACTACTCCCTTCCCTACACTTAGCTCAGGCCTCTCGAGGGTCAAGTAGCGAAATCACGCAGTCACGCATTAATACCTTGCTAAAAATTGAGGAAGCGCGGAAAAAGGCCAAAGATAGGTTTAACCATTACCAAGACATTGTTAAAAGGTGGTTTGATAATCAGGAATATGGAAAGAAAACTTTTAAGGTAGGATATCTAGTTCTAAAGTGGGATCATCCTCATGAAGAACAGGGAAAACATACCAAATTTCAACAGTTGTGGCTTAGTCCTTATCAGGTTGTGGATAATATTGTCCCATCGACTTATAAGTTACAATATTTACAAGGGGAGAAGGAAAACCTCCCTGTCAACGGCCTAGACCTCAAACAATACTTTTCCTAGGTTTAGGGAGAGCTGTTGTACATAAATAAATTTTGTTGATTCTTAGCCTTCCGTTTGTTTTCATTAGTTTTTTTCTTAGGATAGTTAGCTTCAACCTTATCTCATGTTTGGTTTGATTTTGCTTTTCTCACTTGATTTTATTTGAATAAACCCCATCTCAACTTTCAGAGTGATGTGCAGAAATGCAGACTTCTGAAAAATCTCATATGAAATGATTATAATCACCAAAGGGATTAGAATTGGATTCATAACAAAGGAGTTCTTTTTGTAACAACAATGTCATTAGTGATTTTAATTGTTGTTGTGTTTTAAAAGGGGAAACTTGCTTCGTGTTTCATTTTGTGTCAATATAAACCTTGTGAAATAACCAGGATTCATGAATTATAAATTATTATATTAGGGCTCCACTCACTTACACATAAATGACCATCTTAGGTAGCCTACTATAACTGACCCATGGCAAGGAATCAAGTCTTGCAAATGTGTAGCAATCAAAATGATCCCATTCTACGAAAATTACATCCAAATAGGATTATAATGAAGAGTCGAAATTTCTGAAAGGTTTCATCTCCATCAAAGAAATGGTCTTGAAAATAAAATATATACAATCAAGAAGATTCCTTGGATGATATTCAAGAAGGTTCTTCTCCTTCCGTGAGTATGGAAAAAAAAGGTAAAAAAAAAAAACATCACTCACACAAAATGACATTATGGATGGAAGAACCCACGTCGATGTTTGAAAACTGAAGAAATCTATTTTTGAAGGACTTAGACGATAAAAATCGTCAAAATAAAGCATGCAAAGAAATGATATTAGCGTGGGAATGAAGAACAAACAAATACATCTGTTTGATCTTGTTACGATTCCGTGGAGTCATATTTAGAGGTAAACAAAAGGTGGGACTAATAAGGAACTCCATATTATGGCCTCAGGAGAGTGGTCAGGAAATCTGGTTCAGGTTGCCCTAATTCCCAAACGAATGACCAATATGATTTAAGAAGCTCCTCTCCTTGCCTAAAACTTTAGACTTTTAAAATCCTGATAAAATGTTAAGGGCATAGTTTTCCAATTAGAATTAATGACAAACAAGCAATTGTGATCCTCAAGAAGAGTTTGTTTAGAGATCTATGTTCACCAGCTAGTATCCAATTGTTGCAGCTGTAACTTGATCCCCAAATTTTTTATAAAATTGTAGGGCCCCTCATTTATTTTTTGTTTTTACTCAGAGTTTGTTTCATCTTGGATCTACTTGCTTTTTACACTTAGTATTTTCTTGAAAGACAAAAGAAAATGCATTTTCTGAATCAGGAGAACTTTTGATGTTCCACCGAAACGGTCGAAGGACAATCTGAAGTTGCGCCGATGCGATCAGAAGGGATTTAATTTCCACATCGCATTGCGGATTGCATATTGCATTTTTGAATTTTCGACTTTCTAAACGCAATTCCGCATTCCCACATTTCCGCATGTCCGCATCGCATTGTGGATTGCAGAGCGATGAAATTGGTTACTTTCAAAAATCACTTCCTGCATTCCCTCATTCTAGCAATTCCCTCATTTCCCACATTTCTACATCACATTGCGGATTGCAAGAGGATCAAATTGGTTCTTTTCGAAATGCATTCCCGCATTCCGCATTCTCGCATTTCCACATTCCCGCATTTTCCCGCATTTTGTATTTCCGCATCGCATTGCGGATTGCGGGGGAGATGAATTTGGTTATTTTCAAAAAAATCATTTCTTTCATTTCTGCATTCCTGCACTTCCGTATTTCCGAACTGGTCCGTGAAACAAAATTACTCTGAAACTATTCGCTGTCGAATATAAAATATCTCCGAAACATTTCGCTGCCCAAATAGATCGGCATAAAATTGAAAATGAAATTGAAACATGTCGCATCCAAAAGAAAAGTCCGCTGACACAGTTCTCCGCCAAAATGAAAAGTGCTCTGACATAGTGTTTCAAATGGGATACCGGTGTAAAATGAGAAATTCTCCGAAACAAGTAAATGGACCTCATTTCACACGTATTATTGAAACACATTTAATGCTAGGTTTGGGTGGGTGTATATAAAGGTTTTAACCCCATTTTCACAAATATTATTTGTAATGGAATTTGCAGAGAACTCACCAGACGCTAAGGAACCCCGTTGGATTTGTCTATTTCGACCACTTGCACGCTGCCAGGTAGGTGTCTCACATTCTTCTGTCCATATTATGAAAGTGTTTACTTTACAAATGTGTCTTATTCCTTTCTTTTTCCCTAGTTACAAAAAACAATCTTGAGCCTCCAACCATATATGTATTGTTTTTAGAATAAAGGGAACTCGTGGCCAACAATTTCGAGCAAGTGAGGACTGACTGGCCATTGGCTGGCTAGTTCCCATGCTTGTAGCTTGCCCTACTTTTCCTTGTTAAATATCGTTTAGGGAAGATCTTCCAGGACGAAGGGCATATAACCCTGGGTGTCATAGGTTAACCTGGATGCTCATATGGATACTTTTATGTGGACACTTGGGTTGAAAAAAAAACCATTGATGAAGTTAGGAAAGACTCATAGGGGTACACAGATTAGGTAGTAGTGTAAAATTAGTCACAGCAGATCTAATGAACAAGTAAATCAATCACAACAGATGAACATAGAAAATATGGTGCAAAACTGTGCAAAACATGCAGCAGTGCTCTCTATCCCAGAAAGGGTGAATGAATTACAATACAAACTGTCACAATGACTGAGCAATTCGAATTGCCTAAGGAGGTCATTCGAATCACTGAATGGAGTAGCTTGACTCTATCTAGGATTCCTCATCAATCATCGGTGTTGCTCATCAATCACAACAACTAGTCATCCAGGTGTCAATCTGAGTCTAACTGAGTGTAATAAATGTAACTGAAGTGTGTAGCACTGATATAGGATCTGGAGGCTCAGTGGGGGCGCATGGGAGGCTAACTGGAGTCAGAACAAGTCACCTAATCGAACTGGAGGTCAATCGGAGGTGAAACAGTCAGTCAGGAGTGAAACTAGCCTCAAATCAGGGAGAATCGGAGCTAACTGAATGTAACTGAAGTGAATCTGCAGTCGTAGGTGAACAAGTGCGCCCTTCTCTGGCAGTAGGTGAGAAGAGGGCGCCTTTCAGCTTAGGAGGGCTAAAACTCTGTGGTAAGTGGCTCCCGGGTGCTAGAAGAAGGTGGATAAGGTGCTGGAGGCATCAAACTGGTGACTGGGATGCATGCCTGTGCATGCAAGATCCTGAAATAGATCATATCCTGAAATAGATCATGCAAGATCCTGAAATAGATGATGTATCCCGAAATAGATGATGTGGATATCCGAACACCCCCCCTCAAGCTAGACTATGATGTGCCAACTAAAATAATGTGGGGCCCTGGTAACTAAGACCAAAGGTCACCCCAATACAATAATCCAAAAAATGCTGAAAATAAACTAAGTGAGGAAAGAGGGAAAACCCAGTGGGAAGAAAGCCCCCCCTCAAGCTAAAGCATAATAATGAATCAATCTGTCTCCACCATGATGGAAATCACCCCCAACAGTGAACGGAGGTAAGAGAACTTCTTCTCAGTGAAGCTCTTGGTGAAGATGTCTGCAATTTGCTCATCAGTAGGGCAATATTGCAGAATGATGGTGCGGTCATGCACCAACTGTCGAATGTAATGCATATGAATCTCAATGTGTTTGGTCCTCTGCCGCTGAACTGGATCTGTGGAGATCTTGATAGCACTTTGATTGTCACAAAATAGGACAGTCGAAGTAGTGCCACCAAAACCAAACTCGGAAAGAATACCCTGCAACCAAACTGCCTGAATGCAGGCATTGACTGCCCCTCGATACTCTGCCTCTGCTGAAGAAAGTGCAATGGCTGCTTGCTTTTTGCTGGACCAGCAAATAGCACCATTACCAATCATGAAAACATAACCGGAAGTGGACTTCCGATCAATGCTATCACCTGCCCAATCTGAATCAGTAAAACCAATGAAATCTAGCTCAGAATCTGCAGCATAATGTATGCCAAACTGTCTCGTACCTTGCACATACTGCAAGATCCGCTTGGCTGCTCGCCAATGAAGCTCATGTGGCTGCTGCATATATCTTGACACGGCACTCACGGCATATGAGATATCAGGCCGTGAATGTGTCAAATAAAGTAGTGAACCAATCAACTGTCGATACATACTGCAATCTGCAAGCGGTGTGGAATCTCTCTCCTCAAGACTGATTCCTGAGAGGAATGGGAACGGGGCTGCCTTACATTCAGCCATATTAAACTTCAATAACAGGTCGGAAGCATATTTTTGCTGAGATATAGTGATCCCATCGAAATTTTGAGCTATCTCCAAGCCCAAAAAGTGACTCAGCAAGCCCAAATTGCTCATGTCAAAAGCTAGATTTAAGGCAGATTTTAGCTTGTTTATTGAAGTAAGTGTGCTACCAGTAATAAGCAGATCATCAACATAAAGTACAATAACCAAAAAATTACCTTTAACTCGCTGAAGATAGACATTCGGATCAGATTTGCATCTTTGGAAATTCTGAGAAAGAAGGAAGGAGTCCATCTTTGCGTACCAAGCTCTTGGGGCCTGTTTTAACCCGTACAAAGATTTCTTCAATCTACAAACCAATGATGGATCTGATGTATAACCCTCTGGCTGCTACATATAGACCTCTTCAGCAAGGTCTCCATGTAAAAATGCACTCTTCACATCCATGTGATGCACTTCCCAGTGCTTGGATGCGGCAATAGCTAAAACAAGGCGGATGGAATCCATCTTTGCAACCGGTGCAAAGGTCTCTGTGTAGTCCACTCCTTGGACTTGGGAAAAACCTTTTGCCACCAACCTTGATTTATATTTGCTGATAGTGCCATCAGCAGCAACTTTAGTACGGTAGACCCATTTACACTTCACTAATTTTCTTCCAGGTGGAAGAGAAACTAGCTCCCATGTATTGTTCTTTTGAAGAGAACTGTACTCTTCATCCATGGCACTTTTCCATCTCGGATCTCGATGGGATGAATAGTATGATTGGGGATCTGAACCAGCCATCAAATAACAAATCTCAGGAAGAAATGGATCAGCAATAGAAAGAGCCATACCTGCCCTTTGAAAGTCTCCTCTTGTTCGTCTCGGATCAGCAGGATTTCCAAGACTAGAACCAACAGATTGTAGAGTGTTTTGGGCCCACTTTGGTAACTGAGGGGGATCTGAATGGTAGGATTCCGAACCTGATATGTCATGATCATCATATTCTGCTACAATATCAGAAATATCAGAACTCATACCTTCATTATCGCTGCTCGAATCTTCTTCTGGTGAAGGCGGTGAATCGGCAGTTTTCTCCTCAACTAGTTGCAATTCTTGAAGCGGTTCTTCAAACTGCACACTGCGCTCTATGAATATCTTTTTAGATCTGATATCCATGAGTTTATATGCTTTTGATTCTTCCCCATATCCTATCAATATGCACTCGATACTTTGTGGATCCAAAGCTCGTCTCTTCTCAGAAGGAATTCTAGCCCATGCAGTAGAGCCAAAAACTCTCAAATTTGACACATCCGGTTTGTGACCAAAGAATGCTTCGAAAGGAGTCATACCTTTCACGGATGAATGTGGAAAATGGTTCTGTATATATGCAGCAACATTGATTTCTTCAGCCCAAAGATTTTCAGCCAAACCTTTCGATTCAATCATGCATGTAGCCATCTCTTTCAGTGACCGGTTTTTCCTTTCCGCTACACCGTTCTGCTGGGGTGTGTAGGGAACTGTATGTTGGATCTTGATTCCGCTTTGGGCACAAAGTTGCAGCAACTCGGACTTGATATATTCCCCACCATTATCAGATCTAAGAGCTTTTATCTTGCTCTCAGTGGTGGTCTCAACAGAAGCCTTAAAATCCTTGAATTTTCCAAGCACTTCTGACTTGTTTTTGAGAAAGAATACCCATGTAAAGCGGGAAAAATCGTCAATAAATGTCAAAACATACCTTGAACCATTTAATGACATATGGGGCAGCGGACCACTGATATCAGAATGGATCAATCCCAAAATAGTAGAGGCTCTGCTAGCCTTGCCGCGGTCGAATCTGTGCTCGGGGTGCTTCCCAATAATGCAACCGGTGCATATTCCCTTCGAGGAACGGAGTTGTGGAATCCCATCTACCATGGATTTATTTGATAGCAGCAGCAAATACTTATAATTTAGATGTCCAAATCTTTCATTCCAAATCCTACTAACCTCATTACCATGTGTGCGAAGAGCGGTGGGCTTTGCAAGCGGTATAAAGTGCGAAAACTCATAACATTTTGCAGTGTGGTTTGCCTTCCCAACCGCAACTAGTCTTCCACTTTTGATATCAGAAATTTCAACTGTATTAGGGCTGAATGTGACTTTCTTTGGATCACCAGTATGTGTCATTTGATACACAGAAAGGAGATTCGAAGCTAAGGAAGGCACATAGAGAACATTCTGAAAGCATCCATGTTCTACATGAATCGTACCTTTGCCCTTTGAAGAAATTTTTGAGTCATCTCCCAAATGGATGGGGATGGAGCTGTTTGGATCGAATGAGGAAAAAGAATCAATATTTGCAGCCATATGATTTGATGCACCCGAATCTATCAAGAGAGTGGGCTTCGAAACCGTTTCCATGAGTGCTTGTCCTCTTTCATGATCGTCATTCCGATCCTTCTTCCTTGCACCGTCAGGAAGGGTTATGTTGTTCTTTTCCAAAAGGAGGGCCATTTGATCTATAGTCTTCTTCATACATGAACTTTCGGGATGAAAGCCACGGTTACAATAAGTACATTTAGATTTTTGGTTACCTTCTTTGCCCTTTTGCTTGGATTTCGAACTGGATGGTGCATCCGTTTGCTTGCCTTTGTCTTTTTGCTTGTGAGGCTCGAATTTGGGCTTCTCCTTCTTTAGCTTTCCTTTACCATTCGAGATCTTGGGTCCTTGAACAAATAGGGCTGAATCTTTGGAGCTTATGGACCCCATTTGAATCAACTTGTCATGCTCTTTCGTAACGGACTCAATGAAGGCATTCAAGGTAGGCATCTTCCAATTCGGGGTAGTTAGCCGACCGGAATTGAAAGTGGAGACAAATACCGAATAATCTTTCCCAAGCTTGCTTAGAATGGAGAGGATCAACTGTTTATCCTCTTTGATAACACCACTGTTCTTCAATTGCAAGTTCAAGTTCTTGAATTTTGTGAAGAATTCATTGATGGTCTCGAAATTCTCAGGATTAAGGCCAATCAATTCATTCTCTAATTGAAAAGCCCTAAGCTCATCCTGCTTGCTGAATAGTGTTTCAAGTTGCTCCCATATGGATTTTGGAGTCTTCAATCCGCTGAGATGGAAGTGAAGATCCTTGGAGATGGAGAGACAAAGAAGACCGTAAGCTTAATCAAGCTTGTTGTAGTGTTTGGTTCTTTCTGCTACATTGTTTGGCTCCAATTCAAGACCAAGAGTGACTCGGTAGTAACCTTTTGAACGTAATATGATCTCCATATCATCTTTCCAATCAAAATAATTGAATGGGGTGAGGATAGGCTTTGAAGAAGAGTATTCCATTGCAAGGATTGAGTCAACTGATGAAGAGGAAGCTTGCATGCAAACTATAGCGAATGCAAATGCTGTAGAAAGGCTTGCATGCAGAAGGTAGCGAGTGCAATTGGAGGAGACAATAAACCTGCAAATCACATCAAAACAACCACAATAAGGTCGAACAATCCACCCTTTGAGAGTTGCATCACACCTGGGATTGGATTTCAAGCAATGTTGAATAGGTCCAATGTATCAGATCCAGGAATTATGTGGTAACTCAAGCTTCTGGAGTGGTATTGGAATATTTTTCAAGCTTTGCATGCACAGGAGCGAATGCCCTTGAGATATCTCATGCCAAAATTTTTGCAATTTTTAGCAATTCAGTCAAATCTTCTTGTATAAACACCTGTAGAAAAGAGATCTTGTCCCTGCAATGGCTCTGATACCATGTAAAATTAGTCACAGCAGATCTAATGAACAAGTAAATCAATCACAACAGATGAACATAGAAAATATGGTGCAAAACTGTGCAAAACATGCAGCAGTGCTCTCTATCCCAGAAAGGGTGAATGAATTACAATACAAACTGTCACAATGACTGAGCAATTCGAATTGCCTAAGGAGGTCATTCGAATCACTGAATGGAGTAGCTTGACTCTATCTAGGAGTCCTCATCAATCATTGGTGTTGCTCATCAATCACAACAACCAGTCATCCAGGTGTCAATCTGAGTCTAACTGAGTGTAATAAATGTAACTGAAGTGTGTAGCACTGATATAGGATCTGGAGGCTCAGTGGGGGCGCATGGTAGGCTAACTGGAGTCAGAACAAGTCACCTAATCGAACTGGAGGTCTATCGGAGGTGAAACAGTTAGTCAGGAGTGAAACTAGCCTCAAATCAGGGAGAATCGGAGCTAACTGAATGTAACTGAAGTGAATCTGCAGTGGTAGGTGAACAAGTGCGCCCTTCTCTGGCAGTAGGTGAGAAGAGGGCGCCTTTCAGCTTAGGAGGGCTAAAAATCTGTGGTAAGTGGCTCCCGGGTGCTAGAAGAAGGTGGATAAGGTGCTGGAGGCATCAAACTGGTGACTGGGATGCATGCCTGTGCATGCAAGATCCTGAAATAGATCATATCCTGAAATAGATCATGCAAGATCCTGAAATAGATGATGTATCCCGAAATAGATGATGTGGATATCCGAACAAGTAGTGGTAAAAATATTTGATGCTATAGGGTAGAATATCAGACTGTGTCTCTAGTGAAGCGCTAACCTAGAAACCCTGGCCTGAAGAATGTGGATTGGATGAAGTTGTTTGTTTTAGGGTTACACTCGCCATTGGAAGTTTGTTGGATATTTTACTGTTCCTTATTAAACAAGATTTTATTGAGACCACAAGTCAATCAGATACTCTATTTAAAGAATGGACTGGAATGCTTTAAATGGATAGTTAATATGGAATACGAAGGATACTAGAGAGAGGAATTTTTATGGTGAAATAGAGACTGGATACATTTTGTAAGAGAATTATTTTTTTGCTAATGAGAAGGACCTATTTGCTGGGAAAAGCTTACACATATTTTTTGCGTTGAATGCTGTAACTAACAGATCGAAATTATTTCTTCTTATGTTCATGCTCATGCTGTGAGATATTTCTAAAATTTGTTGAATTATTTCAATGGTGACGAATGATTTTACTTGTCTATGCAATTGTTTATGTGATATCAGAGTAATAAATTGATTTAATTGTGATCAAATCTATCTTTGTAATTTTCTGTTGTGAGTGTGCATACTTTATCTTAACGGCTACCTGTTATATTTGTATAAGCATTCTCAGATTATTACTCTGATTTAAATTCGCTCCTTACAAGGATAGATTAGTTAGTTTAGAGTAGGATTAGCTAATTGATTGGGTAGAAGTGATAATACGGGAGGTAAGAACCTACGCATCACTTGTGAGCTTATGCCTATCAATTATAGATCAAATGCATTAGTTAGATTAGAAGCACTTGCATAATCATACTTTAAACATAAAATATATATGGTGGGTCGGGACACAACCAATAGATAATTTAAACAAACATACCTTCGGTAGATGGGTCGTTAACCGAACGGATTCCCCATACCAAACAGTGAATGATTTAATTGGGATTGTTCATTGGGGAGAATCCCTACTGTCGATGCAAGGATTTTCCTGGCATCAACATTTTTTGGCGCTAGAAGGAGGGCCAGTAGTGCATGGCGGGAAGAAGAAATCTTATTTCAAGAGGAAATTTTTCTGGGTCTCCATTGGAAACAACCCAACAAGAATAATTAATTTTTGAAAACTGATTATCAAGAAAAGTTGGTTTCTGAAGCTGATCATACCGAACATTTATATGTTGTTCCTCACATAGAAGTAGATAACTTTAGGAGACATACTAGATCTTACGTGAGGACACTTGGAGGATTATCAGTGGTACTTTTACTACATAGAAGGAAAGATCCTAGAATACAAGTTGTGCAAACTAGGGATTCTGTGCTTGTGGAATCTTTGGAAGAATTAGTCGATTTATCATTACAAGAGATACCAGATCCCATTAATCAATTGAGGCCTAAATGTACTGAAACAAACACTTCTCCACACACACATACTCTTACACCACCTCATACACCTCCACATTCTCCTAGGCGTATTGCTAACATGGCTCACAATGCCAATCAACAACCTGCATGGAGATCTAGAGGACCACTAAAACTAGATGCTCCTTTGCATGATTTACCTAAGCATCCGGAGTGAGTGCTACCTAAGTTTGATCCTGGGAAAGGAATCTCTGCTGATGATCACCTAAAAAGATTTTACTTAGCATTAAATATGCTCAATGTGGAACATGAGTATGTGGTGTGCATATTATTTCCTTATACTTTTGAACCTAGGGCATCATCCCGGTATTTTAGCTTACAGGATCATTCTATAGAAGATTGGGACAATTTTGAGAATATTTTTTCTGAATAATTTTGGTACCCAAAAGACTGTGGCTTCACTTATGAAATAATTATTGTCTATGTGGATGGAAAAGAAGGAGAAAGTACATGAGTTTAATCAGAGATTTACTATGATTTTAAATAGTTTCAGCGCTACAATGCAACTTGCTGAAGAATCATTGGTAGAATATTATATTACAACGCTTCTCCCTTCCATAGCCATGTTTGTCAAAAGATTTGTTAAAACTACTTTGGTAGAAAATTTTTAAGATGCAAAGAAATTAGAGGCAGTCATAGACAGTATCATCAAACATTCTCCGGATTTGGAAGTAAAACCCGCAGTAAATAAGAAGCCTTTGATATTGACCAGACCTAAATTATATTCTTCAAATGAATTAGAAAATGTGGTTAAAATGGTTCAAAAGTTGTCCAATAAAATTGTAGATCTGGAAACGGATAAGGGTGCTAGTTCTTCAGTAAGTAAACCATTTAAACTTTTCTATAAAAAAAGGAAGAGAGCACGCAACCAAAACCACCATCAAATAATTCTGTTGTTTTTAATTTGAATGAAGTTGGCATGGATCACTTTTGCACATTTCATCAAGAGCACCATTCCAAAAAAAGTTACCCACAATGGATTAATTCAATGACTCTGGTAATGAATCAATTATTAGATACACAACTAACAGATCAGGAAGATCAGGAAGAAGACCAATCTAATGAACCAGAAGATCAAAATGAAGAAACTACATTGGTATTATGGGATTGGGCGCCAAATTTGGGTTTACATGAAGAATAAAAGGTGGAAGAAGTACAAATATCATCTGTAGATTATGCTACCAGAAGTAAGGGACCACTAGAAGAGAAAAGTATGGTCTTACCCAAAATGAAGGAAGTCAAAGAAAACACGGAAAAGAATAACAATATGAATCAGTCACAACCAAAGGTAAACACAGGGGTTGTAAAAGAAAAAAATCCATTAATCAATAAGCAAGCAAACCCTGTAGCCAACAAATCTGATATTGGTGAAAGGGTTGGGGGGAATCCGAATATGGGATACGATATTGTAGAAGATATCAAGAAAACAAAGGAAAATATATCTTTGTTTGAAATGTCTGACCTGCCACAACAGAGGAGTAATTTATTAGAATCTTTTGATGTAAAACCAAGAAATATAATAGAAAAATAGTCAAAAAGGATTAAGTCTGATACCGAGATTAACAAAGCAAGTATCAGTGGAAAATATAATTCTCAAACTCTTCCTTTTCTTTTGAATTTTGAAATATTTAATTATAATGTGCATAAATACTTGGTATACTCTGGGGATTCATCTAACATTATGCCACTATCTATTTGCAAAAGAATTAATGGCCAACCCATAGATTCCCCTTCTCGGATTATACAACTAGATAGATCTGATGTTAAAGTTATTGGGGAAATGAAGAATGTATTGATTAGGTTGGAAGAAGACTGAAGAGTGTGCCAATTCATCAATATCATGGTGGTGGATATACCAGAAGCTTACGGTTTGATATTGAGTAGAGATTGGTCAAACAAGTTGAATAGTTATTTTGCAACAGACTGGTACTCTCACCTATGGTTTCCATATCAGAATAAACAAAATCAAATTAAGGTGTTGAGAGAACCTCATATGAAGCATAACATGACTGAATTAGAAGGTAAAAATGAATTAGTGAATTTTTCATCTTCAGTGTTGGGAAATTAATTTCTCGAAATTGAACCCGAAAATTATTAGGCAAAAAATATTGTCCATGATTCAAATGCACAGTCCGATCTCCTTCAATTTGCACGGGATGATGATATTGATTGTAGCATAGTAAAGTTAGTTACTGATGTAGGTAATCATACCAATATAGTTGAATCAGATGATAAGTTTTGTATTTTATATTTTGATGGCTCCAAGACACAAGAGGGAGCAGGAGTTGGTTGCGATCTTGTTGATTCCCAAGGAAACTGACATTTTCTCTCTTATAGACTAGAATTTGAATGAAAAAATAATACCACTGAATATGAAGCTTTAGTTCAGGGGATGAAAAAGGCCATTGATTTAAATGTTAAGAATTTAACGGTTTTTGGTGATTTAAAGATAGTTGTTAGGAAGATAAGGAATACTATTCATTGTTTGTATCCACATTTAAAAGGGTACCAATCCAAGGGACCAATCACTGAGAGGTATGAGGAAGAGAAACAAAGTGTAAAAACAGAAACACTACCAGAATTGTGGGGAGAAATAGCCCTAATAATCACAAGGTGCATTACATGAGAAGGAAGATATGCTCTAGTGCATGCATACCATTTTTGGTTCCTTAACTTCCTAAGGAATTTGCAATGGAAAAATCCCAGAAATAACATAAGACTCCCTTGGTTTATATTCAAGGTCCTCTACTCCATGAGCATGAAATTTCAGTTAGGGAAACCTGAATCTCTGTCCCACCGTGGATTGATTATGCTATTGGTATTCCATACAATGGAAACACACTATTTTCCTCTTTCATGGTCTACTTTCTTAAAAATAAATAATATTGAAATCTAAGTGTTCTATGAAGAAGGACAGTCTTCTCAGCTTCCTACTCAATATAGCTCTCCAACCATGACTTTTCCTGCATCTAGAAAACCTTCTCATGCATCCACAAAACCCTATCTTGCATCTACAAAACCCTATCCTGCATCTACAAAACCCTCTATAACAAGAGTGAAGTGAACTTCTAAGTCAAATCCTCCCACATAATCCACTGTGAAGAAAGCTAAAACCCTTCCCTCCGTAAGAAAACAGAGAGCATATAGACACATTTATTATAAAACAAGGGCTTCCATTAAATGAATACTAGAGGACGAGAAGAAATAAAATGCTAAAGAAAAATAAATTGCAGACACTTTGATGCACTTGGGGGGGATGACCAATTTGCTTCACCTGTGGTTAGGATTTCAATAGACAGAAGCTATCTTGAAAAGAAGGATGAAATATAAATATAGGATTAAGAAGAAGATGAGGTGCACCAAACAGATGAATCTGATACCTAAGATGACGAACAAGAGGTCGGCGATGCAGAGGAGCATGAAATTCTGCAAGGTGGAACAATGGATGATTTTCTACAACTACCTGAGAACTCACCTGATGCTACCCCAAACAAATCCTATGTTCACATGAGTAGTCATGAAGTTATACAATAGAGGGATCAATAAATTTTAAGACTGAAAGAAAAGATTAAAGAATGCAAACAAGAAATATTGAAGTGGAGGAAAATAGCTCACACACTAGAAGATTTGAAAGCTGCTAACACCTCCAGATTCCTAGGTCATGTAGAATATGATCTATATAACCCAGAGGAGAAACTCCAGGTTATCAAAATGCAATACCAGCAAGACTAGCAACAACTAATTGCAGAGAACACTATCCTGACGCAAAACCTAGAACATTGTGAATCAAAGCTAAAAGAAAAGATGCAAGAAAAGACATACATTGAATAGAGAGCATAAACAAGTTTCAAAATAACACAAGAAATTATCCATCACCAGCCACCATCCAGAATATATCCATACTTCTTAAAATACTGGTGGCTATGGTTCCAACTCAAAATGTTGCATCATAAAAAATCAGAGAAGATGGAGACCCCAAAATATTTTATTGATGCCTTCCAAGAAATGGGGGAATTCGGGAAGGATCAACTTAGTGAGTTCTATATACACAATTACATATTGCCTCATCCTTTCAAATGGAATCCAAACCCCTATGTCGGGGATGTCCATTTAAGGTGTTTTTTCTCCTAGATTATAAATGATGATATCAGAGCAATAAAGATGCACAAGTATCATGAATTCAAGAAGGATTCTCAGCTCTTTATAATAGCAGAATCCCCCACGCCGGATGCAATAGATACCTCACACTAGTTTCTTATACAATATACTGATCTAGCCCCAGTTATACAAGAAATGAAAGAAGTTGTTATTTCTCACTTCAGAGAAGTAGTATCATAAGGAAACAAGAAGAGGATCATCCCGCTTAATACCACCAAATGGAATGACATTATTGAGAAGTTGCACCTTGTAGAAGTGCACTCAACCTCTAACTTAGA
This sequence comes from Larix kaempferi, assembly GCA_027924585.1. Classification (NCBI taxonomy): domain Eukaryota; kingdom Viridiplantae; phylum Streptophyta; class Pinopsida; order Pinales; family Pinaceae; genus Larix; species Larix kaempferi. Next base: position 29,976,048 of record BSBM01000753.1, on the reverse strand, counting down.
AAAGGCCATGTTTAGATCTTCCCTATATATCACTACCATTGAAAAGATGAAGCTACAATGGATGGGCCTCAAACTTAACCTGCCACTACTCATTTCTGACACAAACCAGAGTTGTACCGAGGAGGGAGAAAAATCATAGTCGGAACAAATCAGTAAAGACAAAGGATTTCATCCGTCAAGTGCTATGAATGAGTGTTTTGCATGGAATATCATAGGTGGTACACTCATGAAGGAATACACCCCCATTTATTTAGTTGTACAAGGATGTACAAAATGGTAAGTAGGGGAGTGATGAAGGCCTCTTCTTTTGGTTAGAAAAGCCATCCTTTTTCTTGTCAATTTATAATGTTTTAATGGACACTTAAGGGAGTATACACATGAATTAGGATGATTCAAGAACTTAGTCATGATTATGTGAAGATATAGAATTTAATTGTTTTGGTTGATTTATTATTCCTTTTCATAACTAAACTGCAAGGAAACTAATGAATTGTTTGATTAGTAGAATTGTGATGAAGCCAGGGTTTTCATTTGACACTTTTTGATGAGGTACTCATAAGAAAGAACTAGTTTTGGTTTTTCTTCATACATATAAAGATAATCACTACCACTTTTGGACGGTACACTGTGAAATTATAAATCACAACAAATCAAAGAGATGAGTATACCTCACAGAGAAAGAATGAGTAGAGAAAAATTGAGTTACAATGAAAATTGCAGTGAAAAAGAGCAAACAATTACACATGCATGAGAAATCAGATAGGAACAGAATAATGTCACATGATCCAATAATCAATATAGTAAAAAATGATGTTACAATGGAGAGAATTCGAATCACACACGAGAATTCAAGTCTCAGTTGGTCTAGCATAGGAATTATCACCACTAGAGTGCTCTGGAAGACCCAAACCTAACTAAACTCAACCAAAACTCAATTAATTGAAGACACAATCAATTAACTAAACAAGGAGGGAGCATAAGAGAGTTTTACATGCAAATCAATTAGAAAAGGGTGCAGTAGGCCACAATCAATGGCATTCAGAGCATAAAACCGCCACAGGAGTCGGCTAAATCAGGTGGACTAAACTAGAACACTGAGTTGGATCCTATAAAGTAGGGAACTTCCTCTAGTGGTACTAAAATCATGCAAGCAGGGCGCATTAAGTGGATACTGAGTCCTAGATGACATCTGCACACCACCAGGGGGAAAATAATATCACTAAGTACTAGAAAATGGTAAATAATGCTGGTAGGACAAGGATGGAGTATTAAAATATCCCAACACCCCCACTCAATCCATACTTGTGCATCCTGGGCCCTGATTATTAAGACCAAAGGTCACCCATACAATCAAGTAAATGATGAAAAATAAAAGAAATGTCCATGAACCAAGGAAATGGGGAAAAACCTCATGGGAAAAATATCCCCCTCAAAAAGGAACAACAATAGGGAAATCAAAGAACCTTCATACTAAGCAGAGAAGGAAACAACTTTCCTAAGTGAAAGCCTTTGGAAAAATATTGGAAATCTGCTCCTATGTAGGATAGCAATGCAGGTGCTAGATTTGGATTTGGATATGTATCTGCTCATCTGATGTACCTTCCACTGTGTAGAAGTTGTGTTTTCCAAAACAAGTATTTTAGGAACCCTTCTTGCTACTGGAGAGCATGGCTCATTGTGGTCAAAATCATGAACCTTTGAGTACACCTTGTCAGACAACCGATATTTGTACTTGGTTGTAGATCCCTCATGGTAATTCTCTTAAAGGGATTGTGGATTAAACCCCACCATAATGTGGCACCTCTTTGTGTTGGTTTTCTCTCTGGGTAGACCCGGGCTAGCTGTACCTTCAACTCTCGCAATTTCTTGTCAAGGCTTATGCGCATCAGATCCTGCGATGACTGAATCGCAACGAATTTATCCCGCATCTTCTCCTGTATTCGGCTGGCGATGAGATCATACTCATCCTCTGTCATGATCGGTGCCTGCGGTTCGTCGAAAGTAACCGCCTTTGTTCTCTTCTTCTTTGCTCGCAGTGGAGAAGGGCCTTCAGTACCCTTTCTCTTAGAACCTATTGGTTCTTTCACTTTATCTTTAGGGTCTATCTCCGGAACATCTTTTGGATCCTCAACTGGGGCATCAACTGGAACTAGGCCAGAGGATAGATCATCATACATCTGTTTCATTTCCTCATCAAAACAGTTCTTAATGGTGTCTTCAACTTGCTGGATTTCCATGCGATATGGGCCGGGGGCCCATTCCTTATGTTTCCTGAATCCCTTGGGTCTGATATATGTTTTATCCTTGTCGACTTTAAATTCCAGCTTGGACTGATAAAGATCAACGATCGGCGAGTTGACACGCGGAATCGTTGCTACGGACTCAAGCAATAGCATATAATAGTCATGGAATACCATTGCGTTATTCTTGTGCTTCTCTGGGTGACTACTCGCCCAAAGATTTGAATACCTTGTGCCTCTGCACGCCCCTGGTGCCAGTTGTGGAAACTGCGAATTGGGCGGCTCTTTCCATCCAATAAAAGCCATAAGGATCAGCAGCCACGAGAAGTGGAAGCTGTGAAGCGGATCCTGCTGCGCCTGCGCACAGTCTTGAGGAGGAGCTTTCCGGCCAACAGAATAACAGTAAATCGCAAGGCGTCATCCTGTATTGAGTTGACATTGTAGGCGCGACCTCCTCTTTGCAGCTTATACTCCGCAACCTGCTTGGTTGAGAGCCTGGTATCCTTTGTGGCGCCATCAATATTTATCTGAGGGTCGAAGCCAGTCTTCGACAGACCGGTAATGCGGTGAATAAGGTCAACATTAACATCTATCCGGTTACCCAACCATAAGTAACCACCATGCACACATGAGAGTAGCATCCGCACTACAGCATTTACCTCTGAGCCCCGTCCAAAGTGTGGAATCTCCAGGAGATTGAGCAGTCCCGACGGTGCTAAATGGCTTGCATGGTCCATGGGGACGAACTCATCGCGCTCTGTCCTTGGGTTCCTCTGAATCATCATATAACGATCGCGACGGAAGTGTGGGTAAAGCTTATAATCTCTCAGATTATAATCAGCAAACTTAACAGCATGCATATTCCCCCACAGGTTACCTTCTTCCTTCACTCGCTTATCCAGTGGTGGGAGTACGAGTTCATATCTAAAGTCTTTCAGAAGGACAATTGCTGGTGCATTTTCTATCCTTGGCGGGAAGTATACGGTAGCGACTGTGACTTCTTCCGGAAGTTCCTGCTCCGGTTCTTCTGACTCTGTGCTACTCGGGGTCTCGCTATACTCCATATTAGCTAAGGTTCTTGGTGACTGTCGTGTGGATGGAGAACCAGCAGTAACTTTCTTTCCTTTCTTATCCACAGCTGAAGTCATAGCACACTCAATTCCACCCCTTTGGAATCTCTGCAACACGTCTTCGAGAGGCTCGTCTGGCGCGAGGAACCTTCCCCTGTGGTACTCTGGACTTCCTATGATTGCTAATATGATACAAATCAAAGTCTGCAACTGTTTTTGGCTTCCCTGCTAAGAACTCTGCTGAGAATACGCTTTGCTCTTCTCAAATGCTCTCAACTCTTTTGATAAAAATGACCAAGTAGCCCCGTTCTTTGAATAAGACGTGTATTTATCATAAGGCGGGAACTTCAAACGGCAACGGACCAGTAAACTGGACCCATTGGCGGCATTTAATGCATAGACAAGACAGCACCCCGCGCCCATTTATTGAAAACGCCGTTTGAAATTTCGCTGGGAAACTGTGCGCCGGAGTGGTGTCGCATCAGATTTTCCAAATCTAGAAGAATCGATGTACTGCTGCCAAATCTTAGTACAACAGATACTTGTCAGTCGTACACTTAATGCTTGTCAGAAGGCGAAGTGACTAGCCCTCTGATCAATTCAAAATTTGGTATCGCATCGATCTGTTTTCTGTCTTCTGCGATACGATATCGCGTCGCCTAAAGTATTTCCCGGTGTAGACTCCTTAGGGTGCGATGCCTCATTTCAACTACACTGGACATCTGCACCATTTGCTTCTTTTCTGGGCTAGGGCTAGGAGGTAGCATGGCCTTCACAATACAGCTTAAGCCTACTGCCATTGATCAAGGTAGGAAGAGACTCCCCACTCACAGTACGAAGCTGGATAGCACCTCCATCTGTTATTTGCTGGATTTGATATGGCCCTAACCAATGAGTCTTGAATTTTCCAGGGAACTTTATAAACTTACTGTCATAAAGGAGTACCAAGTCTCCAAGCTGAAAGGTTTTGTTCTTGATGTGCCTATCATGCCAAGCTTTTTCTCGTGCTTTCTGCACTTTCTGATGGAATCCTGCGATAAATCTGTCTTCCTCCAGATTGAGCAGCTGTGCCAATCTCTCCTCTAAAGTATCAGAATCAGCCATCTCTGTAAGCTGAGCAATCCTTAGACTGGGTAAAATGTATTCCATAGGCATAACAGCCTCTTGTCCATATACCAGGATGAAAGGTGTGTGCCCTGTTAATTTCTTGCACGTGGTCCTGTAAGCCCATAATACAGCATTAACTCTAAGGTCCCAATCATCCCTTTGACTGTTACAAATCTTTGTAAGAGCATTTTCTAATATCTTATTGAAAGCCTCCACCGTACCATTAGCTTGAGGGTGGTAAGGTGTACTCTTATGGTGCTGGATTTCAAATTCCTCTGTCAAGGCTTCTATGGTGCAATTCAAAAAATGTGTGCCTTGATCACTCATCAAAGTCACTGGGCATCCAAATCTAGTGATGATGTTTTCAAAAATAAATTGTGCTGCTGTGGCAGCATCACAATTCTTGACTGGTTTTGCCTCAGCCCACCTGGTGAGGTATTCTGTTGCTGTAATAATATATCTCGCACCAGTTCGTTTTCCTGGGGGGTTAATAGGACCCACGAAGTCTATAGCCCACTTATCAAATGCGCGTAGCGTTATCTGTGGTCGCAACGGCATTTCATCTCTTCTGGAGGGATTTCCTGTCCTCTGGCAGATATCGCATGATCTGCAAAACTCTTTACTGTCTTTATGTAATGTAGGCCACCATAATCCGGCTGATAGGATTTTCTGAGCAGTATGCTTCCCTGCGAAATGACCTCCTGCGATGCCCGAATGTGCTTCCTTAAGAATGGTCTGTTTCTCATGGGGCATAACGCATCTGCGCAAAATTTCATCTGGGCCCAACTTAAAGAGATGTCCTGCAATCAAGGTGAAGTCTGCTGCTTTCACCACTAATTGTTTCTTTTGTTGCTTAGTAAACTCAGGCGGTGCCCACCCTGTAGTGAGAAATTGAATTATGTCTTCATAATATTCGTCTGCGACCTGAATAGAAAACAATTGCGCATCAGGCAAGTTGTCCTCTAAGTTACTTGGTTCTTCACCTGAGTCTATCCTTGACAGGTGATCAGGTCCTGCATTTAGTCTTCCTGGCTTGACAATGATTTCGAAATCATATTCCTGAAACAACAATAGCCATCTGCATATTCTTCCCCCTAACACTGGCTTATTGACCAAGTACTTTAATGCAGAATGGTCAGTGAACATCTTGAACGGGGCACCCAACAGATAGTGCCGAAATTTCTGTAAAGCATACACCATTGCTAACCCTTCTCTCTCTGTGGTGGTGTAATTCTTCTCAGCTGTCGATAATCTCCTGCTCGAATATGCGATAGGGTGGTCAATACCCCCTTCTCCTGGTTGCGTGAGAATAATGCCTAGTGCGATGCCAGATGCATCCACATGAACATGAAAAGGCTTGTTCCAATCTGGAAATACCAAAATAGGTGCTGTAACCATTTTTTCTTTAAGAGCGTCAAGACTCTTCTGACATTCCTCATTCCACTGAAATCTGATATCCTTCTTCAATAATTTCTCCATTGGTGCGGTAATCTTGGCATAACCTTTGATAAACTTTCTGTAGTACCCGGTATGACCAAGTGTAGTTCTCAGTTGCTTTACTGAGTTAGGTGCTAGTAAATTGACAATGATGGCGATCTTCGCAGGATCTACCATCAAGCCTTGTCTGCACACAATGTGACCCAACAACGTACCAAAAGGCGCACAAAATATACATTTTTTAAAGTTAAGGGAAATCTGGTGCTGTCTACATTTTTCAAACATTAATCTCAGATTTCCTATGTGCTTCTTGACTAGTCCAAATACAGTCCAATCATCAAAATAAACTTCTAGAAATCGATGGATGTATTCCTTAAAGACAGCAACAACTACTCTAGAAAAAATTGCTGGGGCATTCTTAAGACCAAAGGGCATTACCGTATACTGAAAGGAGCCCCATTCTGTCGCAAACGTGGTCTTGTGCCTGTCGTCTGGATGGATTCTTATCTGGTGATAGCCTGAAAAGCCATCAGTGAATGAATAGATTTCTTGTCCTCCAACATTGCCTAAGACTTCATCAGTGAAGGGTGTCGAAAATGGGTCATGCAGCGATGCATCATTCAGTTTGCGCAAGTCGACACAGATCCTGATGTCTCCTTTTGTTTTCTTTTCTTGTACTACCATGGGACTAACCCACTCACTTTCTTCAACAGGCTCAATGATGCCTGCTGCTAGCATCTTATCTATTTCATCTTTTACTTTTGCTTTATACCGCGGGTTCAACCTGTATGGACGTTGCTTAACCGGCTTAGCATCCTCCTTAAGCGGTATTCTCATGACTCCTAAGTCACCCACTATTCCCTTCATTTCTGTAAAGTTGGTAGGAAATAGGTCCTGATACTCATGTAATAGGTCTGTGATTTGGCCAATTGTCTCATCATCCCAATAGTCTCCAATAGAGGCAAACTTAGGTTCTGTTTCTGTGCCAATATTGCTCCTTTTAATCTTGATTGGTTCTGTTACAGCTGGGATTTCTAAGTGTGGACCTTCAACTTCACGCGTACCTTCTGTTTCTGCGATATTGATACTGCGAGGATCTTCATCCTCATCGCCTGAATCTTGTGCGAAGTTGTAACATTCCAAAGCATGTTCCATCTGAATAGCCCACTCGGGTTGCGAATCCGCTGGTAATGTGCAATCCTCAAATATTTTAGTCTTTATGATCTTCAAGGCCCGATCAATGCTTGGATACTCAGATTCAAAACTGAAAGTAAGCAAAAAGTTTTCAATCATAATAGGCCATAAGATAGTTCCTTTTCTTAGCTCTGTTTCTGTATACCAGTTCCTTGGAACTGTATCCAGTGTGTGGATAAACAAATGAACCCACTCATCTGCTGGAATTTTTAGCCAACTCTGTTCACAGATCATAATGTGTGTTCTGGGATCACTTTCTCCTGTGTATTTCTGCTGTGTACAGTCTCTTTCTTTAGAGAATCTGATACGCATCAGTCTCTTACAATCATACCATGATGCGATATGTTCCTTGTGTGTGTACCACCATCTTGCAGGTGTGGCTCTAACTGCAAGGTCAAAAACCTCCATCCTCTGCTCTTGAGGGATCTCTTGTTCAAACTGCTGTAAAAAATCATTGACGTCCGCTAATCCATCAAAAGTTGGAATATACCTGTTTTCTGCCCCAATCCATCGCAGTGATTTAGTCATGAATGCGCATCTGCGAGTAGAAACTTCGTGGAGTCTATTTTGCCAATTCTCTAAGCCGACATCTGAATCTGATGTGCATGAGCTATCGCATCTCCAGCTAATATGTCCATCGGCTGTGGGATCAATGTAATCTGTCTGATTAGAAGTCATCTGGTACAAATTTTCCATGTTATGCACCTCCTCTTCTGCTTTGATCGGCTCAATGTAGCGAGGACCCTGTAAAGGGTCTAGTGGTGCGATAACCCGGACTTGAGCATCTTCAAATGTCATCTGCCTTTTCTTCAAGTTGATAACAACCTTGTTATCAAAAGCCCAATCAATACCTAATAGAGCTGGATAGGGTTTGGTATCACCAATAATTTCTATGATCTCAAAATCTGCATACGTGTGAACTCCATCGATGTCCACTGGGACATGCGATAGGCGACCCATCGGTGATATTCTCTGCTGATTGGCTAGTCTCAGATGGATAGGGGATCTGCTTAGTTTTGGACTACCCATCTGTTCCCATGTCTGCTTAGTCAAGACATTTACTTCTGATCCTAAATCTAGGATAACCTCATCCATTTCAAATAGTCCGATCTGCGCTGTGAGCCTCATCTCTCTTCTTGTCCTTGTATGGCCCATTATATGGTGAATAGTTCGCTGTGTGTTGCTCAAGGAAGGGCTCTGTTGACATTGATCAATAACTTTCTGAAGTTCCTCTACAGCTTTCCCATTTCTCAGAAGTTTCAAACAACTCTGCAGGAAGGACTGTACACTTCCGGTCAATTCCTCTTCGTCGCATCTTCCAGATGTGCTAGCCTGCGGTATCTTCACAGTACTAACATCATGTGGTGGCTTCCGCGGTATACCCTGAGATGGTAATAATAGTGATCTGGAATGTGTCTGTTCAGCAAAGGAGGTCTTAGTTTGCTGAAATGCCTCCTTATTCTTCTGTAGATCAAGTGGGATAGGTTTTTCTAGAGCTTTGCGCACCCACTGCGTTCCTGTCGTTTTTTCCGCATCCTGCGATATGTTACTTGTAGAGAGACCACTACGAGTTACAATATTAACTCGTGGTTCTATTTCGTTCTGCTCAGCGGCGATAAATTGGATAGTCTGATTGGTTGCTGGCTTGGCGTCCTTGATCTTGGCTATCAATATGGGACACTCCTCTATTGTATGATCATAAGATTTACAATACTTGCATGTTGTAGTAGGGTTCTGGCAGTCTCTAGCGTAATGTCCTGTGCCTCCACAATTATAACAGGTAATAGGTCCACGGCCACGGCCAGATTCATAGCCTCCTCCACGTCCTCGACCTATGAAATTTCCTCCACGGCCTCCCTGAGCCGGATCAATTTGTGGACGTACTGATGGTCCAGATGCTTCTGATTGGACTCTGTAAAGGTCATGCTTTCTTTCTATCATTAACTCATAAGCTCTACAGTTGTTTTCGTCATGTCCAACAGATTTACAAAAATTGCAATATAGGTTCTTTGGTGTCGGCACATATTTCTGAAAGAGAGGACATTCCTGCGGTCTGTGTCCTCTAGTTCTACAAATCTCACACCATGGCCCCTGATTCTGCATCAACGGGTTAGGAGCTCCACTGGTGATATAGTCAACAAAGACAGGGCAGTTATCCTTACTGTGTCCCTGCGCTTTACACTTAGTACACCAAATTTCATGCGCAACCTCCTTTCCTTTCTTAATTTCATGCAGCTGTAAGGTGAGGTTAGCTAGCTGATTTTGCAGATTAGTGATACCTGTGCTAGTCTCTGCTAGAGGTGAAGCCTCTAGTTTCATTGCCATTTCTAATGCTTCATCTTGTGTATTTAATTTCTGTTGCATTAGTGGAAGTCTGATGTGTGGTAACATTGCTGCGATAAACCACTCTTTATGCTGTTGAGGCGCAAGCTCAAAGCTTACCTGATCAATGAGGGTTTTGAATCTCTGGTCAAAATCCCAAACAGTCTCCGTAGGCAATTGCTTGATGTCTTTAAGTTCTGCTATGCACTGTGACTCGGATTTAGGTTTTTTAAACTCTTTGATCATAGCAGTTCTAACCTCTGCAAGCGTTCTGTTATGTCCAGTGGTATACTTCATATACCAAGTTAATGCTCTTTCTCTGAATGTGGTGGCCAGCTGGACAAGCTTGACATTATCATCTTGTATTTGCTTAATGGTCCATATGGCTTCGCATAAGAACCAGTGCTGCTCAGGGTCCTCCGACCCTGTACCTTTGAATGTTGGTAACTTCATATCATCTCCCATTCTGTTTCTAGGTGGTGGGTTCTAGTTTGCTGTATTACTACCACTCGGCGGTGTAGATGTAGAGGGTGTAGCGGTAGTATGCACTGTATGAGAGCTACTGGACGGGGTTCCTGCAGGATTACTCTGAGTCCCGACTGGTTTTTGAGGAGTCCTAGGGTTCTGAATCTGCTGTCTAGGGTTATCTGAGCTGTTTTCTTCAGAAGAAGATGAATCGTTGACTCTATATCTTTTACCACTACGTGTATGTCCAAGATACTCGTAATCACTCTCAGAGTCTACTGACATTACAATATCATACTACTATTCATCTGAGAGTATATCCAGTACTCCTTTTTCATATAGTAATTGCTTAATGGACAGATTTAGAGAATTTAGGTACTTACCGCGATAACCCTTGAAGAAGTACCGTTCTGCTGCGCTGAAACTCTTTCTCTGATCAACCGCGAACTCTGTGATGAAGCCTTCCAGCAAACTCGCAAGCCAGAAGTCTACTGCGCGTGAGATGGGATTATCGACACCTTTCAAGGTCTGAATCAGCCCTGCTGTCCAGACAACTTCTCGATTCTTCTTGAAACCGCTGTTGTCAGCAAGCTTTGATAACCAATCATATAACTCAATAGCATAGGTTACGAAGAATATCTCATGGAGATCTGTAAAAATGTGCTTCTGTAGCCAAGCCTCAGTGCTCAGTCTAGGATTTGTTTTCTTTTACAGCAAACTCTCTTTCTTTTGACTCAACCCACTGGTTAAGTTCTTTCTTGGTAGGATGCCAACAGAACATCAGCTCAATGTGTTCAAACCGGCAACGGAACCATTTGTTGGTTTTCTCTCTGGGTAGACCCGGGCTAGCTGTACCTTTTAGACCAACAGAACCCTTAGCTCACTGGCCCTTTCGGCAACAGGTCGCAGAAGCAACCTGAAGTCTCACCCGAAGTGATTCTAATGGGTGGCAGAAGACTCAAGTGTCCTCAGCCAGGTTCCGAGGCATCCAGGGTGCTTAAACCCACCTTAGCTCTCTCCTCATAGGCTGACTTATCTCATTCTATTACTCCGGCTATACCTCTGTCTTATCGCATCACGCAGGAAGTGCGATAAGTCTTCCCCTTATATGAGCCCGTCTAGCGATACCTAAGATATCGCGGGTGCGATATCTTCCTCCTTTCTGTCCCTGCGGTATGTGATTCTTAGACGCTTCCTGGATTAATACGCGGTCTCAACCACCCTTATCCTATTACTGAAGATAGTAATATCATTTAATCTCTAAGCATAACCCTCGCTAATGAACTTGACCCTTGATGTTTCGCAACGATGTGACTGTATAGAGTATTACTTTGAGCACTGTTCTAATTGAACCCTTCATGCATTACATTCATTCCATACTCGAACATTATCCTTTATTAGACAAATATCTAGTTCGCTAGGATTTTAGCTATGATCCTCACAATTGTTACACATCAACCAGAACTAAACTGACGACCATATACATTACTTATAAACTGAAGGAAGCATTCATGTATAATAAAGATAAGTGAATAAGAGCAACAGCTACACAAATACAATCGCGCTACTTAGATAAGCACGTTGTCACTCCCAGGAAGGGAGCTACGTCCACGGGAACTGTGTTTCCTGTTAACAACTCGGGAGAGTAAAATACAGTTCCGTCACAACTCTTTACAACAGAGGTCTTCTGGGAAACTCCACCTCATTGGGAGCCCTTCTCTATAGACCTCTCTTCTTCTCCTGCCTCTTACAATGCATTCTCTTTCTCCCTCAATCCCAGTGGATTGCACAATCTCTCAATGGGTCGACCCTTGTTCTCTAGGGGATGTTCAGACTCTGTATCAACAAAGACTCGACTACCCTCTACCTAATAGCTTCTGTCACTATGTGGGCAACCCCTTTTCATATAAAAAGACTCCTATATATAGATGGCCCGAAGGTCTCATCGCAGTTACAAAACTGTGGGCCTTATCCCAACAGTGACTCAACCCTAACCACTTACAGTCAACTAGCTGTACTTCCATAGCCGCCTCTTGTCTCGTCGCCGCTTCCTGCAGTCCTTAGTATTTAATGCATCGGCCCGTTGCTTCTTCTTGGTTCAAGCAACGCTGACTGTAGTCCTTCTTCTTAATGAGGGTAGCTGAACCCTCTCTTCATCTTCGGCGCCTTTATTATGGTGGTTGAGCTATCCCTTCGGCCTCTTCCTTGTACCACACGCTTTGAATTTTCTGTACATATCTCCGCAATTCCCGTCGGAATTTGCGCTACGGCGATATCTTTGTCTTGTTGCCAAAATTGGTATTTTCTCCCCAAAAATGGTTATCTTTCCCAAAATTAGCAGCTTCCTAAATGCTGCGGAAGTTCTCTCCAACACTTTGAGAGAAGTGTATCTACATGAAATAGTGTAAGGTTTGCATGATATTGATATATGGTGGTTCTATGGTCAGATGGATCCCCAGCTGTGTTCCCAGCAACTATAAGGACTTTGTGAGCCCATATTGTCCTTGTCCATGGATTGGGAGCATGTGTTGGAACTGGAGAAGAATCTCCTTGAAATTTATTCTCAACATTAAGATCTTGATCATCATTTTAATTAGAAGTTATATCACACTGATCTTCATCAGATGCCAATGGGGTAGGAAAATATTATGGAAAAAATGGGAGAATTCATATGACTTGGAGGTTTGGTTTGCAAACCCTTTCACTATAATCTTCCCAGTGGAGATCTATGCAATCTCAACTGTGTCAAGACCAAAGACCACTTTCTTTGGTGAACCTGTGTGAGTCATTTGATATACAAACAACAAATTTGCTGACAAAGAAGGCACAAATAGAACATTTTTGAACTTTCCATGCTCCGTATGTACTACCCTTCCCTTCAGCAGAGATCTGAGAGTTATCTCCCATTTGAATAATCAGACCATCTTTGAGATCTAGAGAAGAAAATGATTCTTTGGAGGCAACCATGTGGTTGGAGGCTCCTGAATCTATGAGGAAAGCTTGTGATTTTGAATATTCATCCTTCAGTCCATGGAATCTCTCATGACCATTAGAATTGCTTCTAGAATCAGTCTCTCTTGTACCTTCTAATGTTATGTTGTTCAAGGAGTTTGGTCATCTGATCTATGTTCTTCTGCATGCAAGATCTCTTTGGGTGGTTTCCTTTCTTGCAATAGGAACACTTGGATTTCTCAAATCCCTTTTGTTTTTCCTTCTTAGAGCTAGAGGCTCCTTCCGATGGACTAGAGTTGGCATTCTGCTTGGGTTCAATTTTCCTCTTCTCTTTTCCCTTGTGCTTCCATTTTCCATTTTCACTTTTTGGTTCTACCGCCACAAGAGCTTGATTTTTGGAGGCCTTTAAGGTGCCCATATGGATCAATTTTTCTCGTTCTTGGATGAGAGATTCAGTGAAAACATCTAAGGATGGAATCTTCCAACTAGGAATTGACATTCGCCCTGAATGGAAGGTAGAGACAAATATGGAGAAATCAGGACCTAGCTTGCTAAGAAGGGATAGTACCAATTGCTCATCCTTCTTCTCAATGCCACAATGCTTGCACTACATGACTAGAGATTTGAATTTGGAAAAGAATTACTGGATGGTCTCGAAACTGCTCGGTTGAAGAGAAATCAACTCATTCTCTAGAATATGGCCACTTAGCTCATCTCGTTTTCCGAAGAGGGTCTCTAACTTCAACCATAAATCTCTTGGAGTCTTCAATCCATCGAGGTGGAAGAGTAGATCTCTGAAAATATGAATACACATGAAATCGAATGCTTCATCCAATCTATTCAGATACTTGGCCTTTTCCACAACTGCTTGAGTTTCAACCTCCTTTCCTATTTTTACCCTGTACAATGACTTGTTGCGCAAGAACATTTGCATATCATCCCTCCAATCAATGTAATTGAAGGGTGCCAGGATCCTGGGAAAGAGAGGAGAGTTTGAATTCTCCATTAGAACTGTTGGAGCGAATACAAAGAGGTATTGTTGCTACTGCTGCACTCAATTTTTTTTAATAACCTTGAAAAAAATATCAATTTTGGAGATATAATACTAACGAGCACTGCTTTAGGACAATAGGCACATTTTTCCAGATCCTTCACACCTGGCTAGACCTCACAATATTTCTCCAATGAATTCAACGCAATGGCACCAGGATTTGTTGTGGAAATCTAGAGGTTCCTGGTGCACTACTGAAATCATCTACTCAACCTATGCTCAATGGCTCTGATACAATGTGAAATTATAAATCACAGTAGATCAAAGAGCTGAGTATACCTCACAGAGAAAGAATGAGCAGAGAAAAATTGAGTTACAATGAAAATTGAAGTGAAAAAGAGCAGACAATTACACATGCATGAGAACTCAGATAGGAATAGAATAATGTCACATGATCCAATCATCAGTATAGTCAACAATGATTTTACAATGGAGAGAATTCAAATCACACGGGATAATTCGAGTCTCAGTTGGTCTAGCATAAGAATTGTCACCACTGGAGTGCTACAAAAGATGCAAACTCAACTAAACTCAACCAAAACTCAGTTAACTGAAGACACAATTAGTTAACTGAACAAGGAGGGTGCATAAGATAGTTTGACATGCAAATCCCTCAGAAAAGGGTGCCGGAGGCCACAATCAATGGAATTCGGAGCATAAACCCCCCACGAGAGTCAGCTAACTCAGGTGGACTGAACTTGAACACTGAGTTGGATCCTAAAAAGTAGGTAATTGCCTCTAGTGGGACTAAAATCATGCATGCAGGACGCATTAGGTGGCTACTGAGTCCTGGATGACATCTTCACACCACTAGGGGGAAAATAAAATCACTAAGTACTATAAAATGGTAAATAATGCATGTAGGACAAGGATGGAGTATTAAAATATCCTAACATACAATTCTAGTAACGAAGAACACACCGTGTTGATATGAATACACCAACTCAACTGATGGACTAGATTCGAATTTACCAAAGATCAAATTACAGTTGGAGGCCTAGTCCCCGAATCCATAAGCATGCACGGAAACCAATGCACATATCTAAATTGCACATTCTCATCTGATCCTGCGCGATGTTAACAATTGATACCAACACATCCAACGCAGTCAACTGAGAGTGTTTTTCAAGTAGACTAGAAGTGAATAGAATAGTTTGAAATATACATTTTATATTTAAACCCGAAGGTTAGCATCTAGTCAGCAACGGCCATATGTTGTTATGATTCTGGTTTTTATCGCACTTATTACAGTTTGAATATTAAGAATTTGATGTTACAAACAACTTTTTAATAGATTAATGAAGATTTCCATTTCTGCGCATTACTGAGTAGGATTCCATTCCTATGTCTCCTTTGGATCATGGCCCATCCATAGGAGACTACATGGACCTATTTTGGTAGAATAGATTTATTACATAATCATTTTTATAGAACAGAGAAAATAGAGTAGAGTTCCTACATGTTGTAGGTATTTCCAGCATCTTTTGATTGACGAATGTTAAATGAATTATTTCTCCAGATTCAATTATTAACAATGCTTCAACCATTCTTAAATTAAATTTCAATTAGCATTTTCATTTCTATTATACATGGGATATTGTCATATAAATGTGGTTATGCATTGATTCTTTGTTTGTTTCATTGCTCACATAGAATTCATGTACACTGAATGCCTGCATCATGTGATTTGATGGTAGGGTAATTAGCATATTGTGCAAAAGTCTTGCCTAAAGCTAGAGGGATAACTTTGTAATGCATGCCATTGAAATCACTGATAAGGGAATATCTTCCTAGTTAAATGATAAAGATCCATGTTTCTTGCAACTCTTAGAATATATTGATTTTTTCCTTTTCTTTTTATCAATAGTTTGAATATTTTGTTCATGAGATTATAAGTCACATACTACTAGGCATAGTTATTATTCTTGTAGTTGCAGATATTGAGCAGGACCCTCATAAGTTTGTATGGATCACTGGGTCAATAATTAAAGTAAAAGCTTAAAGTTCAACATTATTGTTGTTGTCTTGTCCCAACAAGATGTAGTATTATTTTTTATTGATAAATCTCGTCAGCACCAATAAAAAACATTTTTTATTAATATATTTGATGGTGCTTATTATGAAAACTCTCGGTTCTTTGTATATAAATACACACCAGTGCATTCATATATAAACATAGCACCGATCAAAACATTTTTTATTAATATATTTGACGGTGCTTATTATGGAAATGCATTGTTATGTTGTAAAAGATATGATATTCTTTGGGTGTTAAATTTATTAACCCGTTTTGAAAATAATTATAATGGTGCACATTATTAAGTGGAACGCATCATTGACAATGTGTCTGAATATTTAAATAGCATTGTGTATGTTTTAATTCTTTTTCGGTTAAGCAGTGAGTCAAGGTTTAGGTTCACGCACTATGAATGGTGTGTCATGTTTATGGTTAGACACCGATAATGATGCATTAATTGATTTAAATCACACTTTGTGTTTTTAAAAATTATTTGATTGATATGTTTATCGATGCACTTTTTTTATACTCACGCATCATTAATGGTGCATACTGTTTATGGGAACACACTACAAATGGTGTGTTAATTTTTTAAAAAAGGCACCCATTTATGTTGTTCTTTGTGTTTAAACAAAGTACAATGATCATCATGGTCCACACAAGCTGAACAAAAATAACACACTGCGAAGTTTTTATTTTTTGTTGTTGAAAAATGGAAAATTCAAGGAAATTTTCAAATTTTAATACGCTAAAAAATTAAATGAGAAGGTAATAAACAAAATAACCATAATATTGCTTTCCTGGGAAGCATGGTTTCCACTATATAGAAGAAATCAAATTTGCCAACCACGTGGAAAAAATTCAACTCCTTCAACCAATCAAATCATGGGAGAAATCCAATGAGGCAGACTGAGTATGGGGGCGTGGGTGTCAGAAAGCATCACTAGTGTTTGGGTGGGACAAGGTGGTCTCTAGAATTGAGAAAGGAGAAAATGATATTTTGGTGGCATTGTTTTTACCTTATTCTGGTGCACCTGATATCGTGGTGCACTAGTGCATGTTTTTAGGATACACACAAGTGCACTTAGTTTAATAGTATGCCCACTCCACAATATTTTATAAAAAAATATTTTACATATCATCCGGTGCGTATTTATAGATATATGCATTGGATAGCCATAACGGTTAAATTAAAAAAATATTTTTCTAGTGTGTTGCATTGTAACATTGCATGCATTGGTGCATGAATTTCATTTAGATGCATCAGACATGGTTTGTCAGGAAAATAAATAAAGATATTTATAAAAAATTCCATCAAACTATTTTGATTCCGATGATTTTGTAATGATGCACATCGGTGCGTTTTGATAGATGTGGAGCATCATACATTTTTTATAATATATGTGTGCGTGTGTGGTTTATGGGGGGGGAATCTATACAAAGGTTCGAAGGACTAGAGATGCGAAGGTCTTGACTGAAGAATTCTACCACAAATTTTAAGCTTTTCATTTTAACATTTTTGTTTTCGGGGTCAAGTTTACTACCAAGATGTTAATCGACAAGGTTGATTATGATTCTCCTTCACCCGGGGTACCAATTTTCTATCATGAAATTAAATGTGATAATGAATATAGCTCTACATAGACTGACAAGACCACTCCTATGCACAATTCAACACCGAATTCTGTTCTACAATAAGATCCCACGGAGGTTAATAATGGTTTGAGCATCCCTAGGCCTGAATCTAATCATGGCCCTGCACGGAAGAAATGAGTGTGTGCGATAAAGGAGTCGATATTGTTATTTGTGGGAAGAGATCTTGGAATAGACGAAATTCCGGATTACCTCTCCTTGGAAATGGTAGGTTGATTCTGTAGAAAGTTAGTTGGAGAAACAAGTTTAAGGAGGTGGATGGAATCCAATTGGAAGCCTATTCTGGATCAAGAGCCGTAGTTTCATATTCTCTCCCGATTTTGGATAATGTTTAAGGTTAAATCCTAATTTTTGAAAGACAAAAGCTGTTGGAGAGAACTTGGAGATGGGGGCCATTAGGTCTAATTTTAAAAAGGTGGCAGGTTGATTTTGAAGCTTGTAGAAAACCATAGAATGTGTAAAAATTCTGGGTGATATTGCTCTGTCTCCCTATGATTTTCTGGCAGAAAGAAGTTCTAGAGGAAGTAGGAGAGAAACTTGGGAGATTATTTTCATTAGAAGATAATTGGAAGCAAAAAGTTGATAGGAGTTGTGCAAAAATTCTTATTGAACTGGATATAAGAGACGGGTTGTATGAAGAAATCATTTTGGAAATGTATGGTAGCACATGGAGACAAAGACTTGAATACTGGAAGATTCCTTTGATATGTTTTGCGTGTCGAAAAACCGAGAACTTAATAAAGGATTGTCCAAAAAATTCTACTAGACATGTAAGTCACAGGAAAATGTGGGTAAAAAAGACAGAGCAGATCTCTCTGGATATTGGAACAAAATGTGGTGAAGTTGGAAAATGTGGCAATTTTTCGATTGAAATTGCTTCAAAGGAGGTGTAAATACAAGTGAATTCCATATCTGGTAATCATATTATCTCTTTTGAAACTCTCCCTCCTATTTCCATCAATGTTCCTTTAATTCTCGTTATTTCTCCCCATTTCTCTCCTAAAAAATCCCCCCTTGGGAGGAGAAGCTTTGAGTACAACGAGTACAGGAATTTTGAAGAAATTAGACGAAGCAAAACCTTCATTATCTAATCAGGGACTGGCGGAGGTTGACAAGGATTTTGAAAGTCTGAAGAAAGTCACGATTATTGGTGAGTTGGAGCCTTTTCAGAAGGAGAAGAGGGATCCACCCTCATGGGTCAAGCATAAAATTTATAACATGAGTTTTAAATAAACGTTAATGGGTGTAGATGAGGAATCTTCAAAGGGTGGGTTAGATCGAGACCCAATGCCGAAGGTAACACTAGGTAGGAAATCCCATATTTCAAAAGAAAAATCTTAAGCCGAGTTGGAGTTCAAAACTGGGAAACAATCAACGATAGGTAGGTCCCTTAAAGCAGGGACAACCCAAACCAGAGTTTCCTGATGCTCTGTTTGTCCTTTAACTTAAGGGGGTTAGGGAGCTCCCCTATAGTAAAATCTCTCAAAAGGATGGTCAAGAGTTTAAAACCCTCTGTCATCCTCTTACAGGAAAATATGGTGGAAGGAGCCAAAGCACAAGAAGCCTCTTGAACCTTGGCTTAAAAATTGGTCCTTTGCTCACATTAATTTTGATGGTCACTCGGGGGGATTGATAATAGACCGGAGTCCATAATTAAAGGAAATAATGGTTGATAGTTATGAAACAATCTTAAAAATAGTCTCGGAAGATAGGGTTTCTGGAGAAACTTTTTTTTTTTCAATGTATATGGATCGTATAAGAACATAAGAGCCTTTTGGGAGTCCTTCTTCTCCTTAGGGATTTTAGAACCTATAAGTATGGTTTTGGGTGGGTTTTGGGAGGATATATGAACCTCTCCTGATCAGAAAGGGAAATTTGGGACCCCTTAGCAAGGATGGACAATTTAAGCAATTTTTTCATATCTCTCTTTGAATCTGATGGGATGGTAGATGTCCATCCTTTCAAATTAGAACCGATTTGGAGGAACAAAAGAAGCGGGGATAATGTTATTTCCAAACAACTTTATAGGTTATTGGTTTCAGAGAATTTGGTTTCAGGCATGCTTATAGTAAAATCCTGGGTTGAGGTTGGGGGATTATCATACCATCGCCCTATCATCCTATCCATGGAAAAGCAAGACTCCAAATCTGCTCCTCTTAAATTCAATCCTACCTGGAACAAGGAATATTATTACAGGAAGTTGGTGGAGTATATATGGACTCCATTAGCAGATAATTCCTCCGAGTCTTATATGAAACAATTTTATGACAATATTATAAGAACAAAAAAGGCATCGAATATTTGGGAAAAAACATATAACGCCAGACAATAAGAGTAATCGAAAGAAGTGGAGGCTAAATGAAAAGAAATATACAGTACTAATAGCTCTGGTACATTTACAGAAGAAGGATTGAAGTGTAACAACCCTCATATAAAATAATGAAATCAAAGGGTAAAATAATAAAAAGGGAATATATAATGAAATGTAAAATAATAAATAAAAGGGGGTAAATAATATAATGGGGAATATGAAAGAAAAATAAGGGAAAAGAAATTGCATTAAAATAAATTAATAAAAATTGGAAGAGGGGGAGATAAAAGGAAGAGAAGAAGAAGAGAGGGGGATATTTTTTGGTCTTTTGGCATTTTGGATGGAGAGCTCTGGAGGAGCCAAGAAAGAGGAAAGCAAGAAAGCTCTGGAATAGGGTTAATTGTTGGGGGCTTGGGGGCATCAGCCATTGGCTGGGGGTTGGTTGGGTGGAGAGTCGTCCCCCCACCTTCAGTTGCGGGCATTGGATCTATCAAGGTAATGGTAGCTACTAGGTCATCTAACCAGGTATGGCTCCTTAAATCTCCATAGAATTTTATTTTATTTATTTATTTATTTTTTTGTCTGTTACATTATTGACTAGATCCACTTTGATATGCATGTTGTAAATCTGTATTATTGATTAGAACTAAGTTTTTTTTTCCAGATATTAGTTTCATGCTGGTTATTAGTTTGTATTGTTATTGTTATGAGTTTCTAGTCTCTACATGAAGGTTGTACAAGATTATGAATTAAATTGAGAAAATTTATTAGCGAGGGAAGAGAAGTTGTGGAGATTAAAAAGCAGGGCCATTTGGACAATCGAAGGAGATAACAATACCAAAGTATTCCATAGGTTTTCCTCGCCCAGAAGGAATGCCAATATGATTTCAAAAATAAAGGATGCAAATGGAAATTTGGTTTTTTCGTTCAAGTAGAAGGCAGAGGCGGGAAGGAGATATTTCCAAAATATATTCTCAGATCTGGAAGGGTGCCCTATCCAAGAGATTTTACAGGTCCTACGACTCTTTCCCAGATTGGTAAATGACGAAATGAACAAGGATCTAGAAAATGAGGTTACAAAAGAAGAATTGGAAAAGGTAGTTCATTTCTTCCAAAAAGGTAAGATCCCCGGACCTGATGGGTTCTCAATTGAATTTTATCAAGGCTTTATGAATTGTTGAAGTATGACTTATTGAAGACTGTCTGGGTGCAGGGTATTTTTTAAGGATTCGAATATTATACTTAATTATAGTATCCTAGGCGATTATTTTAGATTGAAAAAAACATGCATATAGAAAAGTAGGCGAATATTAAATATGAAACATACAATTTACTACTAAAAAATGTAAATTTTGGCGAATATTATGATAAAAAAAACATATTTTATGTAAATATAGGTGATATCAGAGACTAAAAATGACCAAATAACGAATTTATTTTTTGAAACAAATCCCCCAAAATAGCCAATTGGTGAAATTTAGCCCCTAAAATTTACCCTGTCCAGGTGTCTCACAGATCAGGAAAGGTTTTAGGAACTATGAATTCTACCTTTCTAGCTCTAATCCCTAAAAAGCAAAAATACTCATCCTTTGAGGACTTCATACCAATCTTGTGATGTAATGTAGTATACAAAATCATCACCAAAATTTTAGAACAATGTCTGAAACTGTCATGCCCCAAATTTTGCATTGGGTCACAATGGCATAATCCCATTGGCCATATTCATGAGAGTTTATCAAATTGATGCTAAAGGTCAAATAATTGCCAAGGAGGAAAATTACTAGTTTCCTAGGTTTGGGTGGGAAGCTTTGGGATTTGGAATAAGGGGGATAATAAATGATGTTTGAACATTAGAATGAAATGAATATTTAATAAAGGAGATAAATAAATATATACAAGTTAAAATCAAAGTGGAATTTGATCATGAAGACACATGGAAGAAGTGGAACCCACATATGGCTAGATTTCCCCACTACACTTGGCATCATTCTCTCACCAATTCGAATTCAAGGTGAATGGTAACATAATTGGGGGAGTTCAAAAGGTATTATTCATTGCATGACTCATCCAAGGTCGAAATGTAGAGGAAAAGTAACTCCCATGGAAGAGGAAGAGGCAATTTGGAGCTAGTGAGACACTTGGGCTAGATTCCCTAGTTCTATGACAACAATGATGAAGATGCTATGACACCTATGACACAAATCAGACCTGAAGGTTGACATATGAAATATATGACATGTCAGGGCTAAAAATAGCATCCAAGAGGGCGCTAAAGGGAGTTAGGTCAGCTAAGATGCTTACACATGTAATTTGGTGGAAGTGGGAGACCATGAATTGTTGTACAAGTGGCATTCTTTGGAATCTCTTCCCAACTTGAGTTGGCATGTGCTATGAATATTAAATATTGTATTAAATTAATTATTAAATTATTAATTAGTTTAATTGAAGGGACGTAACCCTTCTTAAGAATGCTCAAACCTTATAAAAGGCGATCTCTTGTAAAGCGTTAAGCATCTTATCAATTCAATAATAT
The DNA here is from genome assembly GCA_027924585.1 of Larix kaempferi. NCBI lineage: Eukaryota > Viridiplantae > Streptophyta > Pinopsida > Pinales > Pinaceae > Larix > Larix kaempferi. The sequence goes on along the minus strand of BSBM01000753.1, from coordinate 29,953,696 downwards.
ATCTTTTTATTCAATATGGATCTCGTGTCCTAGTTTTTCTGTTGCATTTGGTATCATAGCTCACCGCTCCTCAGCACCTTCCGCAATTCTCTTTACCGACTGCTTGCGTCCCCCTCCTCGCATTCTCTCTCTGCTCCACCTGCCTGCATCTCCCATCTCCCTCACGCCTTGCTACTGCTGCTCCAACTCCCCAACTTCTCCCCACGCTTTCCTTTCATATCCCCACCCACTCTTGCTGTTACGCTCCCCCTCTTAGCACCTGCGCTATCCCTCCACAACACTCAGTGCACCTTCCTGCCTACCTCTGCACACACCTGCGTGCGCTCTCGCGCACTCCACTCTCTAGCTCCCCCGCCCTTCTTGCCCTTCCAACCACCTCTCCCTCCCCTCCAACATCCGTCTTCCCTCCTCTTCCGCCACCTCCATTCATCTCCCTTCTCTCCCTCCCTGCTCCCTCACGCCGCGCACTCCCCATATGCAAATCCCCTCCATGCTCTCCTCGTCCACAGCCTCCACCTCATCTCCCATCTCTCCCCCTTTCCCCCCCCCCACGCTCTGCGTTTCCTTCCATTCCGCCTTCCTCTTCCACTGCGCCGCTCCTCCCGTCGCAACCCTTCCCTCCCTTATCCACCATTCTGCATTCTTCTAGTGCCCTCCTCACAGTCTACCTCACTACCGGTGCCCACGCCAACTATGAAACCTCGCTCCCTGCTAGTCTTCACCACCATTTCGTTAAGCCATAATGCTCCTTATTCACTCTAATATAATATTATTGTAATAATATAATAATATTATTCCATTATAATAATATAATAATAATATTATTATATTGTTTTTTTTAATAAAAATAAAAATTAATTTTAAAGATAATTAATTTTATTTTTATTTGTCCTTAATCCCATAAGCCAAAATTGGGTCCAATTATTCACCACCACACTTAAGAAGCATGGCGACGGAGTTAAAAGCTCAAATTGCGAAAATAGAGAAGGATTTCCAAACTTTCAAGGAAATGATCACCAAGAGCCAGGAAGCGCTTAAGAAAGAAATTAAGGATGAAGTCATTCAGGTAATGGAGCAGAAAATAGACGACAAGTTCGACATTATGAGCAAGGAACAAAAAATGTTAGACCAAAAAGTGACTGAGAGCCAGAAAGGTATCCAGGCGATATTACAAAAAATGGATGATAAGGAAAAAAATCATAAACAACATGGCTCGGATATGTCGGTTACCCCATCTTCCAATTCTGAGTCACCAGAATGCAACAGGATGAAAGGTACTCAATACCAACCATTCAGAATGTACCCGCCGAGAGAAAAAATAGAAATGACGAAATATAACGGAGGAGAAGACCAATGCGTCGCTTGGTTGAATAAAGCAGAAGAGTATTTCGACATATATAACATTACAATGGACGAAGAAAAGGTCAAGTATGCTTCAATGCACCTTGAAGGATATGCCTACAATTGGTATATGTGGTGGAAGGAAGACAAATTCACATACACTTGGAACTTATTCAAGAATGATTTCTTAAAAAGGTTTCAAGGAATCACAGAAGATGAATTCTTCTCAAAACTTACCAGATTACAACAAAGGGGAAGCGTTGAAGAATTCACGCATCAATGGGAATCCCTCGCTACCAGAGTATTTGGGCTATCTAACAAACAACGGTTGGAAACTTACTTGGGAGGACTAAAACCATACATACAAAAAGAGTTAAAAATGCATGACATAACGAATGTCGAGGCAGCAAGACGAAAAGCAAAAGCAGCCGAGGCCAAATTTGATAGTTTCCAATCAAATAAAGGGAAGTCATACTCACAAAGAAACATCTAGTCGACTCCAGAGGATGATTCAAACAAATACATCCCTCCGCCTAGAAGGGACGATAGGAAGAGCCTCGAGAATAAACGAATGAGGGAAGGAAAATGTCGACGATGTGGAGACAAATGGAATCCTAAACATAAGTGTCACCCCAAAGACAACTCAAAGAAATTATATACTTGTGAAGTAGAGGAGAATATTGAATCAGAAGAAGAAGAAGAAGAGCTAGAAGATGAAGAGGAGGAAACCGCAAATATGGCAGCCGGGAACGACGAGACCCCCAAAATCTCCCTAGCAGCCATGACAGGCATTAGTCAACCACAAACTCTCAAGTTAAAAGGGCATATAAAAAATGAGAATGTTACAGTGCTAGTAGACATTGGAAGCACTCACAACTTTCTTGATATAAGAGTGGCACGAAAACTCAAGTTGTTCATACATCCAGTTCCAGACATGAAGGTGATGGTTGCAGATGGCAAGAAGATCGAAAAAGTTGGAAAGTGCCACAAGGTGAGACTTCAAATACAAGACTTCGAACTAGAATCAGAACTCTACACCTTATCGTTGGGAGGAGTAGACATCGTTTTGGGAGTCCAATGGTTACAAACATTGGGAACATATTCTGCCAATCATCAAAAACATTTCATCAAGTTTAAGTGGCAAGGGAAAAATTTTAAGCTATATGGTTTTCATCCACCAAACACACAAGTAGTTTCATCTCAGCATATGGAAAAACTCATTCGAAAAGAGGCATCAGCATACGTAATACAATGTCATCAACTGGAAGGAAAAGGGGAGGAACCAAATGAGTTCAAAAAGGAAATCCAAAAATTACTTCAGAAACATGAACATGTATTTGTAAGACTACAACCCTATAAACAATTATCACTTAAACAAGGTGGAAAAAATAAATTGGCTCCACGTTTTTATGGCCCATATCAAATCAATAAGAAGATTAGTCAGGTGGCATATGCGTTGGAATTGCCAACTACAAGTCGCATCCACAATGTTTTTCATGATTCATGTTTGAAAAAGATGATAGGTCAACACCAGAAGGCACAAACAATACTTCCCTTGTTAGATGAAGAAGGAAGAATCATATTCGAGCCAGAATATATCATTGCTACTAGAGAGAATAGATTAAGAACGCGAGTCATTAAAGAATACCTCATAAAATGGAAAAATCTTCCCGAAGAAGATGCAACATGGGAATTAAAACAATTTCAACAATTACATCCCTCATTACCATTGCTTTGAGGACAAAGCTCTTTAAAAGGGAGTGGCAATATGAATATTAAATATTGTATTAAATTAATCAGTAAATTATTAATTATTTTAATTGAAGGGACGTAACCCTTCTTAAGAATGCTCAAACCTTATAAAAGGCGAGCTCTTGTAAAGCGTTAAGCATCTTATCAATTCAATAATATATCTTTTTATTCAATATGGATCTCATGTCCTAGTTTTTCTGTTGCAGCATGAGTGACTTGGAAAGAATTCGACCCATGGAGGACATTATAAGTTTATAAATTTCAATACCAAATAATGAAACCATCTTTTGATCATTTGAGAAATTTGCAATTGCATTTGTGAAGAGGGAGAGCTAGTGGATGACTAGTTTCTTGCCTTCGCCAATTTCGAGGGTGAAAGATTCCCATCCAAGTTGGTAATTGGAAATGCCATTCAGACCTTTAATTTGGAGCTTTAATGGAGTCATTTTTTGCAGGTGTAAGCTACAGGGAAGATCATGGTTTCTTTTAATGCATCACATTCTCTCAACCATTTCCATTTTTGAAGGCATATTCTTGCTCCTTGAGGGAGGGCGTTTTTGGTGAGATATTATACTCTTTGGGGGAGCTTCTAATGCCAAATTTATTTTTTAATACAAATTAAATACTCTGTTATTCATATATAGAAATTTTCAGGTCAAAATTCCAATTAGAAATGTATAAATCGCATTTTTAATGAAAGAACAGTGCCATTTCCCCACTACCTTGTTGAGAACCAATGTAATGTTGATGGATTCGAATGGATAAGTAAAATACTGATGGTTTATTTATGAATGGAATTTTATTGATGTATTATACAAGTTTCATGTTCAGTACTCAAGCATTTGAAGTCATTTTACTTAGTTTATTTACATTTGGAGAAGCTTGGGTGCCATTTCCCCAAGGGTCGAACTAGTGATTTTTGTTGTTGTTTGGAACAAGGTTAGAACAGACTTAATAATTGATTAATGGTGCATATGAGACCTAAATAACATACTTGAGACATCACCTACCTATTTTCATAAATTTGAGTGGGTTTGGAGGCATTTGGAAAGCCAATTTCAGTCATTACCCCAGGGGGATTTGAACCTCAAATTGCTAGTTAAATTCCATACTTGGTACAGAATCTTAAACAAGTTTTCAGAAGTATTTTTATGGTCATAAATCATCCATGAACATAATAATCAAGTACAAATATCATTCATACACCTTTTTTGAATATTTGAAGGCATTTGGAGCCAATTTGAGACCTAGAGACCAATACTAGTCAAAGGGAAATTACTAGTGAAGTTCCCTACATTGGTCAGAATCGAAAGAGGATTTGTAGAAGTATTTTAAAGGACCAAAAGAATCCATAAAAAACATATTTATGTTCTAACATCATCCATATACTTTCTCAGAATATTTTGGAGCAATTGGAGCAATTTGGAGACCTAGAGCTTAAAACTAGTCAAAGGTCGAACTAAGGGAAAAAGTGAAAAATTGCCATTTTAATAAAATTCCTAACAATGGACATTACAGTGGTATCAGAGCATGGTCCTTGCACCTGTGGATTAGGTACCTACATTCAAGAATAATTGGAAACCATGTCTTACTATTATGATGAATCCTATGAGTACAATTCTTATGAGGAATATGGAAATGCTTATGAGTAATATGAAGCAGAATGTGAATGGTACGAGGAAGAGGTGCCATCATGCAACACTTCTTAGAATTTTAGGAGAAATGAAGATTTTTCTTTTGACTTTAAATATGATGAATATGATTGTGTCACACCAACCAAGGATAATTCTATGAATGAGTTACAAAGATGGAGAACAACATATAAAACCTTGTATCAACAATATCAAAAATATCAAGAATATCTTGCTTGGAGAAAAAATACACAAAATGCCTTGTATTTTGAGTACTATTCTGAACATATTTTTGCAAATAGGCCCAAACATGAATATGTGTAGTTAGTAAAGAAAGGTTTATGCCCTTCTTGTAAAGAACTTTGGAGAGAGTATCATATATGTGTGCGTGAAATGATGTCCTACGTGAGGAGAGCTTTTGGGAATTCTTCAAAAAGAGATTCCAAAGATATTGATACTAAGGAAAACAAGGGGAAAAATGCATCATCTTGCTTGATGGAGCAAAAGGAAGAGACATCAAAAGAGCATGAAGAAGATTCTATTGAAAATATGGAAGATCATTTCGAGACACCTTCTAGCTTAGACATGAACCAAAGAGCATCTACTGATGGATGCTCAAACTATGAAGGAGTACTATTGATGGGTGCTCACACCTCTATTTGGTGACATAGAGATCACTTTTGAAAGTGTTGCTACAAGCCCAAGTTCCATTAAACATGATAATGAAGACCTTGTAGTAGTTGAAGAAGAACCAAGATCAACTTCCCCATCGCCACTTGAGCTTCATGAAGTTGGTCCAAGAAAAAATGAAGAAGATGAGGAGGTTCATTTGCAAGAGCCTCATTTTATTGAAGGGTCCTTAAATATGAATGAAAATAAGATCCAAGAGTCCCTCAGCATTCTCCATGACACTCAAGCATTGGTGTCAAAATCTTGTTGGAGAGCTACTTCATTGGAGGAAACATCCTTCCTTGAATACATGGAGAAGCTTCAAAGAGCAATGTGCCACATCAAAGGTAATTTCATGTCTTTTCTTTCTGATAGAAACCATTTGTTTGAGCTTAATGAATTGTTACATGATGCATACTTGAAGAATAATGAGGATAATCATAATCTCACAATTCAAAATGAACAACTTCTTGAAAAGTTGCAAGATACTTGTTTTTCCTCCTATGTTTCAGATTGTCAAATGGTAGATTGTTTGGAGGATTCTCATGACATGGTGGATCATGAGAAATGTGGAAAATTGAATGAGCTTGATGTGTTTGAAGATTAAATTGAAGAGATCCAAACACTTGATGTGGTGGAAGAGGAACTTGAATTGTCTCTTGATGAAGGTTATGCAATTTTTAAAGAAGAGCATGATTCCTCTACATTGGAACCAATCTATGACAAAGGTTTCACACTTTTGAAGGAGCTGCATGATACTACCCATATGGATCCTTCCCATGATAAAACTTTTGCACTTTTTGATCATTTTGGTGAGTCAGTTAATTCTCCTATATCCTACAATTCCATGTTTTGCAGCATTAGTCTTAATGAAGAATGGGTGAAAGGGTTCTTTTTGATGGTGCCACATGAGGAGTATGGAACTCCTAGATTTACTTTGTATGATGATATGGTTGGAGCACATTCTTATTCAAATTTGTAGCAGCATCCTTTGTTACTTTATGATGATGCACATCTACATGGATGCACCTATGATATACATTTGAGTCACTTGTAGACTCATGGTTTTTCTTGCTTAACACTTGATTCATTTGATGTTGGAGGAACTTCATCCAACACTTGGGTGAATAGATTTATGATTGGAGAACATTTTTGTTGGAATCCACATACCTTGTTATATCTTTATGATTCTCACATTCAGGGATGTATGGGTGAGACTTCTTTGAGTCATTTGAAGTCTCCTTGTTTTTTCTCCTCATTATTTGGTTCATATTTTAGTGGAGATTCTTCATTCACTTCTTGGATTAAAGAATACATGGCTGAATATTTTGATGCATATCACATCCTTTTGGAGCAGCATTATAGGACATGGGATCCTTACCTATGTCATTGGAGCAGATTTGATTGGTCACTTGAAGCTTATATGCACTTGGAAAATGGTGGTCTACTTGCTTGGAGGTATAATCACTTTCATGACTCTTTGATGAAGCATCTCCTTGATGTACATTTTCATTATGTTGTTATGTACTTTGATGATATATATTTTGTACTCATGATGTTTGGAAGAATGCATACAAGAAAATGGGATCCAGGAATCCTCTTATCTGATGGTATGGGTTGGAGAGCACTCTTAATTGTTGGGGTGCAATCCAAGCAATGGGACCCTGGGATCATTTTTGTCTCATTGGTTTTAAATTTTTTTGGGAAACAAGTAGTATGGGGGATGGATTCCCCACTTAATAAAGTGATTTTAATCAGAGTAGTTCAACATCAAGCATGGTGGTTCCTCTCTAAAATCTTCATGGAATCTCAAAGACTCAAGGTTGGGAATTTCAATGGCAACTTCAAAGAATTATATAGCAAGCAGGTTCTTCAACACCCATGTTTGAAATTGATTGAGAACAAGCAATGTTGGGAAGGGAGGATTTTCATGTCCCAAATTTTGCATTGGGTCACAATGGCCTAATCCCATTGGCCATATTCATGAGAGTTTATCAAATTGACGTTAAAGGCCAAATAATTGCCAAGGAGGAAAATTACTAGTTTCCTAGGTTTGGGGTAGAAGCTTTGGGATTTGGGATAAGGGGGATAATAAATGATGTTTGAACATTAGAATGAAATGAATATTTAATAAAGGATCTAAATAAATATATACCAGTGAAAATAAAAGTGACATTTGATCATGAAGACACATGGAGGAAGTGGAACCCACATATGGCTAGATTTTCCTACTAAACTTGGCATCATTCTCTCACCAATTCGAATTCAAGGTGAATGGTAACATACTTGGGGGATTTCAAAAGGTATTATTCATTGCATGAATCATCCAAGTTAGAAATGTAGAGGAAGAGTAACTCCCATGGAAGAGGAAGAGGCAATTTGGAGCTAGTGAGACACTTGGGCTAGATTCCTTAGTTCTATGACAACAATGATAAAGATGCTATGACACCTATGACAAAAATCAGACCTGAAGGTTGACATATGACATATATGACATGTCAGGGATAAACATAGCCTCCAAGAGGGATCTCAAGGGAGTTAGGGCAACTAAGATGCTTCCACATGTTATTTGGTGGAAGTGGGAGACTAGGAATTGTTGTACAAGTGGCGTTCTTTGGAATCTCTTCCCAACTTGAGTTGGCATGAGTCTCTTGGAAGGAATTTGACCCATGGAGGACATTAAAAGTTTATAAATGTCAATAATAAATAATGAAACCATATTTTTATCATTTGATAAATTTGCAATTTCATTTGTGAAGAGGGAGAGCTAGTGGATGACTATTTTCTTGCCTTAGCCAATTTCGAGGGTGAAAGATTCCCATCCAAGATGGTAATTGGAAAGGCCATTCAGACCTTTCATTTGGAGATTTAATGGAGTCATTTGTTGCAGTTTTAAGCTATATGGAAGATCATGGTTTCTTCTAATGCATCACATTCTCTCAACCATTTCCAGTTTTGAAGGCATATTCTTGCTCCTTGAGGGAGGGCGTTTTTGGTGAGCTATTGTACTCTTTGGGGGAGATTATAATTCCCAATTTATTTTGTAATATGAATTAAATACTCTTTTATTCATCTCCATAAATTTTCAGGTCTAAATTCCAAGTAGAAATGTATAAATCTCATTTTTAATGAAAGAACAGTGCCATTTCCCCACTACCTTGTTGAGAACCAATGTAATGTTGATGGATTCGAATGGATAAGTAAAATAATGATGGTTTATTTATGAATGGAATATTATTGATTTATTATACAAGTTTAATGTTCAGTACTCAAGCATTTGAAGTCATTTTACTCAGTTTATTTACATTTGGAGAAGCTTGGGTGCCATTTCCCCAAGGGTTGAACTAGTGATTTTTGTTGTTGTTTGGGAGAAGGTTAGAACAGAATTAATAACTAATTAATGGTGAATATGAGACCTTAATAACATAATTGATACATCCCCTACCTATTCTCATAAATTTGAGTGGGTTTGGAGGCATTTGGAAATCCAATTTCAGTCATTACCCTGGGGAGATTTGAACCTCAAATTGCTAGTTAAATTCCATACTTGGTCTATAATCTTAAAAAAGTTTGCAGAAGTATTTTTATGGTCATAAATCATCCCTGAACATCATAATCAATTAAAAATATCATTCATACACCTTCCTTGAATATTTGAAGGAATTTGGAGCCAATTTGAGACCTAGAGACCAATACTAGTCAAGGGGAAATTACTAGTGAAGTTCCCTACATTGGTCAGAATCGAAAGAGGATTTGCAGAAGAATTTTAAAGGTCCACAAGAATCCATGAAACACATATTTATGTTCTAAAATCATCCATATACCTTCTCAGAATATTTGGGAGAAATTGGAGCAATTTGGAGACCTAGAGCTCAAAACTAGTCAAAGGTCGAACTAGGGAAAAAAGTGAAAATTGCCATTTTAATAAAATTCCTAACAAGGGACATTACACAAACCAATCCTGAGAAAAATCATTTCCAAGGAGAAGTTTGGGTTCCTTTTCAATCGGCAGATTCATGACACGGTCTCCTTGGATCAGGAGGAAATCCATTCCATAAACAAGAATAAATGAAAATCCTTTGTTCTTAAATTAGATTTGTCCAAATCTTATGACATGGTAAGCTGGAACTTCCTTAGATTGCTATTATTACAGATTGGTATTGTAGTGGATATAGTTAATTGGAAATTGGGATGTTTATAATCTGCTTCCTTAGCTGTACTTATAAATGGCTGACCCTCTTGCTTCTTCAGGCCTTCTAGAGGAATAAGACAAGGGTGCCCTCTTTCCCCTTTTCCCTTCCTACTGGTAGTTGATGCTTTGAGCACGTTAATTCATCATGCTAAACTCTCCGGTTCCTTTAAAGGAATTAAGGTCTCGAAGACTGAATATTTGTCACATATTTTGTTCTTGTATGATGTGCTGATGATGGGCAAAAGCTCACTAGAGAATATCAAATAAAGCAAGCAGATATTAAAGATATATAAGAAGGCCATAGGGATGCATATAAATGCGGAGAAATCAATCTTATCAGAACATTTACTCCCGGAAGCAGTTAAGAACAAGATAAAATATGTCATCTCCTACCCCTTGAAACCTTTAATAGAGGGTTTTAAATATTTAGTCTTCAACCTAAAGCCTAAATCCTACTCCTTTAAATATTGGCTATGGATGTATAAAAAGGTGGAGGGACGAATAGGGTGCTGGGAAAACAGGTTTTTGTCGAGAGGAGGAATATTGGTTCTACTCAAGTCGGTTATACAGAGCATCCTTGTTTATTGGGAATCTATAGCATATATCCCCAAGGGGATCCTTCATAAAATCTAGAAGATTTTTTTCTCATTCCTATAGACTGCAAGCAAATAGACTAAAGGAATCCCTCTTGTCAAAAGGAAAACAATGGTTGCTTTAAAAGAAATCTGAGGGTGGGGTTTAAAAAATCCCTTTTTGTTTTTCCAGTCATTGGCAGCCAGGTCTCTGTGGAGGTTTATCCAAAATACCAATTCCTTATGGGGGAAACTAATGATTTCCAAATATCGTCCAAACTCCTCCATCTTAGATTGGATAAGGAGACCGGTAAAGTCTCACAAAAATGGTTCCATAGGATGGAAATCCTTTGTGCTTTCTTTTCCCTTGATTGGTGAATGGTTGGCATGGAATGTTGGTGACGGGAAAAAAATAGGGATTGGAGACGATCCTTGGATCGGAGTAGTAAATGGATTTAAGCTCTCAGAGGGAACTATAGTTAAAATCTAGAGCCTTCAAATAAGCAATTTGCATGATGCTAAATCTCAGATCATTTTGGAAGAAGGAAAAACAGTTTGGAAAAATGTAGAGGACCTAAGTTTGGAAGGAGATGCAGCAAGTGAGTGGACATCTTATATAAATATTTTGGAATCATGTTTTATTCACTTAGAGGAAGACGTGGAGGATATACTTGCCTGGTCTAAGAATGATTCTATAGGGGATTTTTCTGTGAAACTTGGATATGAAACAAGGGCCATAGAATCATTTATAGGTGAAAGAGTGTGGTGGTGGAACTCGGTTTAGAAGGCTTCAGGTTCTTTAAAGGACAAGACCACCATGTGGCTATCTCTAAGCAATAAAATGTTAACTTGGGAAAATATTTTAAGAAGAGGATGGCAAGGACCAAGTTGGTGTGTATTATTCCATTCTAATGAAGAATCGGGTTCTCATTATTTTGTTTTTTGTCCTTTGCAGTGTTGGTATGGAAGACTGCCTCCAAAGAACTAAACTCTTAGGTTTCTCATGAAGGATCTTCTTTGGACCATAAATTTCAGTCTTGGTGGTCAGATCGTTTGGTACATCCATTTGATGCCTTCCCTTCCTCCTTCATTTATGGGATCTGGTGGGATTGCAACACTGCTATATTCCAAAATCACCTTATTCTTTTAGAGGTGACAACGAATCTTGTTGTGTAGTGGAAAAAGGATCACAAAGAGAAAGAAAAAACAAACAAGCATCATATTTTGGTACCCGTGGTTATCGACAAAGCTACTCCATGGGATTTCTTTGATGGTGCGATTCAGGGAGATCCATCACTAGGTGGATGCGGAGGTGTTTTATACCTTGCTGAAAATCACAATTTTTTTTATCAAATATGCACCAGGGAATTGTTCTAACAACAAGGAAGAGCTTGCAACTCTTTATTCAGTTTTGAAGGTGGCAATAACCAAGAATGTAACTTGTATTCATCCCTACGGGGATTCGAAGATGGTCGTCGATTGGACCAATAATAAAATTCAGATTAAATCTCCACACCTCCAACAACTCCTTCATTCCATCCGAAGATTAATGGATTCATTCACTGTGTTTACGCTAGCTCATGTTTACAGAGAACTTAATAATGAAGCAGACCAATTATCAAAAAGTGCTATGCTCTTGGATCCGGGAAGAAAAGAGGTTGAAAAAGTAAAAGGGCATGCTTATGTAAATATTAAGGATTTTTTTTTGTAATTAGAAAATTGGAAGGCATAATGGGACGGAATGTACTCATGTAATATGTAATATTTTGTGTAACTATCAATGTAAGTCCCTTGAGGATAGTTCATTATCATTAATCTTGAATGATTGATATTTTCCATATGGAAGATATATGTTTTTGGTTGGTTATATTTAGTTTCAACCACACTTGTGCATCTATTTCGTCATCTCACATCGCCGATTTTGATAGGAATGAAATATAATTTTTTCTGAAATTGTATTGAGCAATGTTGTCTTCGACACCCATGCTTTTTACTAATGCACACTAATGCATGTGTTAAGTTGGCACACTGGTGTGTGTGGATAGATGTGGAGCATCGTACATTTTTATATATATTTTTGTCAGTGCTATTTTACACCCACACGCACCCGTGCATTGGTTTCCACGCCACACATTGACAAGTTTTGACGGGAAAAAATATATCTTTTTTTTTTTATTTCCATTGAACTATATCAGTGTCTGCATTGTGCATAATAGTGGCACATTGATAAGTTAGTGCTCTCATTATTTTGACACACCGGTGCCTATTTTATGTATTGGTGCGTTGGTTTAAAACCTCTGCTAAAACCTTCACATGGTCTCCTCCGCTAGTGACCTCCATTATAAACGAATGAATGGGCATTTTTTGTGCAAGGACAACCTCCACTAGAAGGCGTTTTCCTTGTAGTGTTCCAATGGAAACAGAACAAGTTGTAGTATACTTTCTATAAGAGGACATCTTTGTTACGTTTGGGATTCCTTGGGGTATTTTTATGGACTAGGGAACAAAATTCACTTAAAATATTGTACATGCCATCACCAAATAGGACTAGATCAATCATAGGAATTATTCACCATATCATCCATAAGATAATAATAAAGTTGAAGTTACCAATAGAGTTCTAGAACCTATTTTGACAAATACCATATATATTCATCAGAAGGATTGGGCTAGTAGAATTCAAGAATATATTTGATCTTATCACACTACATGGAGAAACACCATTGGTTTCACACACTATGAGTTGGTGTATTGTAAGCATGTAGTTCTTCCTATTGAAATTGATGTTAAAATACCAAGGATTGCATTCTAGGCAGGGATGGATCATTAGATGCCCAAAAGCACCAATTGGACAAGATTAACGAACTTCGTGAAATTTGTCAAGAATATCTACATAATACTTATAATGTGCAAAAAATGAGATAAATGGCATGGAAATTTCATCAAGGAAAATTAATTCTAAGTAGGGGATTGGACCCTATTATTTGATCCCCAATGCAAGGATTTTAAAGGGAAGTTAAACATGCGATGGGTTGAATCTGATGAGGTTGATATTGTTTATGATAATGCCACTATCAAGTTGTGTACTATTGATGAGGAAATTATTCCTTTGATGTCCAATGTCCATTGCTTAAGGTTATATCAAAATCCATTATCCAAGGGTTGTTTCACTAAACATCTAGTCAAGTGATTAGAAATGGAGGTTGTTGATGTAGTGATTACATCACTTGCACTTATAGCTCTTTTATATTCATAATTTACTTCTAAATAATATAATAATAATAATAAATAAATAAATAAATAAATTTGATGGTGAAAACCTGTTATATGTGCCATTAGACCTTGGAGTGTTAGAAAACAAAAACCTGGATAACATTCATTAGAGTCAATATTTTCTAGGTATGAAAAACCTTTTGGGTGAAATTGGAAGTTCTTGTTTGAAAATCATCATGTTAATGGATCCGATTTACGAAAAGAGAAAAAGAAGAAAACAAAATCTCAATAATGATATCTTTTTACTTTGTTGTTTCATGGATCTATTATTTCCTTCCTGCTATAGATCCAACAAGCTTGCTACATAACCATATTTCAATTTTCATCTCTTGAATTACTAGCTACAAAACCATTTTTCAATATATACTCCTTGACTATTGACTATATAGATTTTCTTATTATTTTAACTGTAGCACATTTTTCATTCCAAAAGACTCTCAATTAGAATAGAGCCAATTTTTCAAAAGAATATTTTTTTGGCTATATAACCTCCATGTTGTGGATACTAAAAATCCTTTACACGATAATATGAAATTGTCACCAATCTAGAAGTACTCAGATCCAGAGAAAAAACACCAAATCAACCATAATTTAGCATGGGAGAGTTTAGGTAATATTACAATTTTCTTTCATGATTTTGCAAGTCTTGATTTCTCTTAAATTGACTTTTGATATTTATACCGATTGTTTTTCCTACTCTCACCTTTCCCTTGACTTGTATTCACATGATTTATGATAATACCCATTGTATAGGTCAAATTGCTGATTTGATGTCTCAATTTTTCATATAAAAAAACTCAACTCATGCCATGCCATTTCATTCATCAACATCATTTTAAAACAAAAAACATGGCTATTATTACACCAACTCCCATAGCATATCATTGTTGTCTTTGTCACTCAATCTTGTACAAAATATTTAGAATCCCACATACATTATTCAAATCCACTTTTGAATTTTCAAAGGTCCACTTTGCTACTAAATGCATACATTATGCAACACTAGTCACAAAATTTGTTTCTTGAGAGAAATATGCAACAATGAAGGGCAACAAATTTCTCCATGAACCCATAGGAATATGAATTATGTGCACAAAGTGGAAACCATTAGGATTTTTGAGGAAGATGAATGGATATTTTATTTTGATAGGCTATGGGGTTTTAATACTCATATAGCCATGGAGTTTTCATATTCATTTGATGAGGTATTTGCTACTGTTCAAGGGTTGTGTGTTCCTATTTGTGAAGCCACCATCTCTTGTGTTATAGGAATGTTTTTGGAGGGTTAGTATTGGTTCAAATTATGCATAGGGGTGGTTACTAAGTCTCAAAAACAATTCATAATGGTAAGGGAAATGTTGAAGAATAAAAGAAAAGGGGTATTGAGGGAATATCTCATTAAAAAATGGGGATATATTGGATCTTATATTTAGAGGTTCTTAATGTCAGAGGGAATTCTTAGTTTATTTTTCATTATCTATTCATTTTTTTCTCACATGAGGAACCACCATATTCTTTTTTTTCCATATTTACTATTAAGGACTTTGACTAACATGTAAAAAGAAATTTGATGAGGGAAAATTCTTAAGATAATCCTCTCTCCTGAGATTTGCTTCTCTCGAGGATGAACCTGCTTAAAATGTTTGAAACTGTCGAATTTAAAAATTCATCCGCAGATTTCCTCTCATCACTAAGAATCCTCTCTCGTCATGGCTTTTTTAAGTCACTCATTGAGGTAGCATTCATTCAAGTTGAGAGAACATATGATGAATTTGTGGTAGAACCTAGGGTCCAAGAAGAAGTTTTTAAAGAAGTTATAGTACAAGAGGAATACGTTTTTATTAGTTTCATAAGAAGCATGGGAAGGGATGAACCTATTTTTAACGTGATGAATAAAATAAATACTAGGAGCATTAGTGTTACAAAATATTTAAAAATAGGAAAGCTACAAAAGATAATGGTTTGGCAGAGTCCTCCAACACTTCTAAAATATCAAGAGGTAAGCATCCTATTGTACCAATTTTTTTAAAGAAACCATGGAACTTAGGTCCATTTATGCTAATATCGCTAAATACAAGAAATAATTGAAAGCACAAAATAAGAGATTTCATAGAAAACTGGTTAAAATGAAATCAAAGACTAGGAATTCAATAGTGAAATCTAGTTTAGGTACTCTTCTTGAAGCTATTGAGACCAGGAAACCTATGGAAAGGAAATTATTCCTATGACTACAGGATAAGATCAATAATTTGTAGTAGAAACTACTAAAGCTTAACATGTTTTAAATGATATCTTAGATGAAATTCTCTAGAATACAAAAGAACTCATTTAGATTAGGGATACAATTTTGAAATGTAAGGGTAAGGGATAAACACATTATGTAGGTATATTTCTAAAGGAGAGACACCAACATGGAATACAAATATATATGAAAATAAAATAGGTCAACCAATACTTGAAGAAAATAAACGGAAATAATGGTTGAAGGCAAGTAAACAAGTTGAGGAGATGAATTTACAAGAAATTTAGAGGATTTGTATATCAAGATTCTAGGGTATCTATGTCATCCACCATCTAGGATATATTGTGTTTTTCTCCATGAGTAATGGATACATTTTTTTCTTTGTCAGATTACTACAAGTAAACCCTATCATATTGATAAGGTCCTTTGGTATGGTTTTTTGTACTTCCATTCCCTAGGAACAAGACATACTTTGTGAATTATAATTATTCAATTTCTTTATGGAATCAAAACTAATATGGAACCCAAATCCCTTAGTTGGGAAATTTCAATTGCAGACATTGTCCTAATTTAACATAAATAATGTAAAATGGAATAAGGAATGTGACAATTTTAGTATTATAGAGGGAATATCAAGTCTAATTGTTAGAGGGGAATACCATGTTTGTGCCAAAATAATTGATGAACACTATGAGTTTTTAAAAAATCCCAAGAAAACAACTAAAACAAGGAAAAACCATAGGGCTACTATAACTCAATATAAGAAACAATGCATTCTTATGCTATTGAAGCACTTTTGGATGCACATGAGAGACGATGAATTTTTCCACTACCGTTAAATGGATGAGAACCTTAAGGTTGACCTATATTCGATATGACAATGGCAAGAGTTGGTTTATAGTTGGAATATATAAAAGTAAATGGAACTAGATGGATTGTCTTATGGTTTCATTTCTCATTCTTCTGGTGCTCCACTTCTCATTACCACCCTATTGATTCCTAGAATAATGTTAAAGAAGTAGCCAATTGGGAATAAGTCAACTAATTGTTAGGATATTATGGAAAAATAGAATATGTCCATGTGAAGTTTAGTTGGAGTGATTTATATATATGCATGAAATACATATCCATAAGACTCATAAAGATAAGGACTATACTAAGTTTCACAAGGGAAGTGCAACAACTTCAATCGGGGGGAGATGATGAGTCTCCATTTTGGCATGCTTTGATCCTCTTTTTTCCTTACTTATATACCATTTTAGTCCAGAAATTACTCTTTCTCACCTATCATGATGTGTGAAATGTGATCAGATACAATGAAGGTAATTATAAGGAATTTTGATGAGTTTTCATGGATTTTTGTCGATTCTAAAAAAATGTATAGTATCTAGACTTACTTCTATCCTTAGGGACTAATGGCTTATTGTTTTAGGGATCTTGAAAGAAGTTTTTTTATGGAAATACCTGCTATAGGTCCATGTGATTCAATTTAATTCAACCCATAAATTGTGCTACAAATATATGGAAGTTGGGACACAATGATGCTACACATATTGCATTTGGTTATAGATTATGCAAACTTCCATTTAATTATGGGATTAACTCTTCCTGGATAACCAATTAAATAATTAAATCATGTTATTTTAAGATGAAACAATAACATAGTATCTGTCTATTCTTTTAGTTATGTGTTAGAACATAGTTTGTTTTGAATTTAATACCATAACTCTATTTCAAAACTGCTTGAGAATCTTCAATTCTCAAGAAATTTTACATTGACTATTCTTTGTTAAGTTTGTTAAAAAATATATGTATAAAATAGACATTTTCCTATGAGGAAGGGGACACGGAGATGAATCCTTTCGGATAATTTTGAGAATAATACAATTTTTTTCTATGTGTTATGCAATTCTTTGTAAAGTTTGTTAAGGAATCAATGTATGAAATAAACATTTTCCTATGAGGAAGGGGACAAAGAGATGAATCCTTTTGGAAAATTTTGAGAATAATATAATTTAACTTTTATGTGTTATGCAAGTTTTAGTTTAGTACTTTATATGTTTGTCTGGATGCTCGTAATTTAGTACTTTATAGAGACAAGGAACATTCTAGGGATACGTATTGTGTTTAATATGTTACTCATTTTTCTTTTTTTGTATGGATAGATTAGTGTCCATAGCTTAGTGATTTCCTCTCTTTTAAGACTTCAATAAAATAGTACAATTGGGCATTTGCAATTCTTGTAGAGTAGATTTTATTTTGGAAGTCGCTAACATATGTAAAAATTGATTTATATTTCAAGTACATGGGTGTATTTATTTTCCACTGGACTACTGTAATGGGATTTCAATCATGAAATGTGTGTTTGTAAAAGTAGTATGATGGATTTATGCAGTAAAGATAAAATATATAGTAGAGACAATAACTCTTGATGGTGAGAGTATGGATTAATTTCCCTTTTATTGATAAAATAATTGTAGATAATTAGAAGAAATTAAGAATCCAAAGCCTCTAAAATCAATGCATGACATCTAGAAAACACTTATATACCTGTGTTGATAATTTAATGCAAAATCACTTTAATCATTATGATTTTAAATAAGTGAGTTAATTAAAAATATTATCAAATGGGAATTGCAACACATCTTGAAGCTCTTCTTGAAAGGCTAGAGTTGCTTAGTGGATGTTGGTACAAGTAGATATGAACATTGTTTCCTTAGTACAAAAACACTAACTTTAGGTGCTACATGATGGGATGCAAGTTTGATTCATTCGTGATATTGTTACTAGAAAGGTCTTCTTAGATGATCAATATGTCCTACAAGACCAACATGGTTTTATTTAGAAAATGAGACCATATAGTCAACATCATATTTTCCTTCTATAGAGAGAGTAATATGTTTAGGGATTAGCTCATATTTCTATAATATAGATCAACCTTAATGTATTTCACAAAATTCTTTAGCTAAGAATAGTTCTTATCCAAAGCATTTATGTTATTTCCCATATAAGTTTTCACACCTATAACAAAATGTGTCGATGGAGAAGATCTTGAACCCTTTTACATATAATCTCTAAGGAAATATTAATCATATTCAAAATTATGACCATATAAATGTGGCTCTAATAAATCAACATCCCGAAACTCCTTTACGAGTTGGTCTTGTTTAGCACCCATAAAATCAAAATAAACATCATCTTCAAAACATTCTTTGTAATGATGTCATGTCCACTCCCGTGGATCCAATTCAAGGAAGGGAACATGATACCAAATTCTGGGCTTTTACAGAACTTAGCTCCATTCATCATGAAACAAACTCATGGCATTACAAATAAAATGCATATGTTTGCAGATGCAAATCAAAGTAGACATGCACAATGGAATAAAACATCATCCACACACATTTCACATGCATCTAGCATATCAAGAACATTCATCCATTAATTAAAACAGTGCAGAAGTAAAACACATAGAGAATACTTATCTCAAGGGTAAAGTTGCCCCAAGCAACTAGTTATGTCACTGCAACGTTCCACCCAGCCATAGGTCTATGCCCAGCCTGTATTCTTTCATCACTCAGAGACCACCCCCAAGATGAACATAATTTCTACAAGGAAAAGGGGACTCTCAATCTCATCACAACCCAAGCAAACATCATATCTAATCCAAGCCAGTCCATAGCTGGGTTTATCAGGCTAAATCTGAACCCTCTTCATTTCTAGATGCTTGCATTCAAGCTCAATCCAAAACAATGGATACCCATAACTCATACCCCAACATACTCTTTCCACACACAAAAAGCACAATGGTTGGGCATGGATAAACAATTTTACAAAGGGATTTACAAAACAGGGTTCCCATTGGCTCTTCCAGCTCGTGGCTCACCCAAAACGAACTGTGGGAAGGGGAAATTCAACCACATGGAGCAAAACCGATTTCTCCCACAGGTTATGAGCATTCCAAATGGCCAAAACAGCCTCAATGAAACCCCAAATCGAGCTCCCTTCCTCCCAAAATATTTGCAACACCAAAACGCCCTCTTCCTAGCTAGAAAACAAGGAAAAACCAAAAAATGTGGAGGGAAAATGCCCAGGTAGCTCCAAAAACGTGAGAGAGGCAAAATTGGTTGATGGATAATGGCATGGGGAGCAATTTCGTGGCTCATTTCTTTCCCAAGAAGCCAAACACAAATTTCCATGAAGGGTGGCTTTCCCATTCTCAAATTTGGACAACCATGCCTCTCCATTCCCCAAGGCATTAACTACCTCAACAAACTCTTGGGAGAAATGAATGATTGTGTACAAAATTCAACATGGGTAGTTGAGGGTTTAAGGGTTCTCTCATTGACACTTGGCTTGACTTGACTGGATCCAAGGGTTTGAATATTTCCCTCCCAACTCCTTGTAAAAACCATGCCTCCATCTCTTGTTGTATTGCATAGCTAGTTGTGGGTATTTTATTAAAGTGCATATTTACATGATATTTGCAATTACATTGTGCCTGATTAGCATGTAAATGGGAACTGTGGCATCTCTTGGGTCACCTCTTTAGTTGTCTGTCTCCTCTACCATCCCAGATGGGATACCACTAGGGACAACTACAAGTTGTGTGATAATAGGTAGACTCTACAAAGAGTTTCTAAGGCTCTTGTGTTTTAATGGCGTATATGATGTAGATGGGTGTTGTTTAGGAGTTTATTCAAGATTTACAATAACAATTATAGATTCCAAAGATATATTTGAAAAATGTTAAGATACACAACCACTTGATAAAATAACAATTCAAATATGAAGCATCCACAACATAATATGATTTAACAAGTAAAGCAAATTGCTCCAGATAGATAATAAGCAAATAAATGATGTGTTTGAAGGACCAGTGCCTTATTGAGTCAATGTCTTGAATGCTTGGGATGCTGAATACAAGTGTTCGTGTGTTTGAGATCGTCTTGCAAGTGCTCTTTGTAAATTTTATTGTAAATTTTGAATGGTGAGTTGATTATTATGGGTGAGGAAATTTCCAAAATATACCTTGCGGTACTGGAAATATGTCTGGAAAATACTCTAAGTGGCTCCGTACAAGGACACGTTGGCTGCCAAAGTCCCAAGAGCATGTTCAACACTACCATATGCATCACTAAATCGATAGAGGGGCCTTGGCCTTGAGCTCCTCACCATGATTTTATAACAATATTACATCATTTACATTTTAATGCAATGGGGTCAAAATTGGGATATTACAAATGACTAACATATTCAGAATAATAAAACACCGAAGAAACAATGTTTATCCTTTTACATTCCTTGATCTTTTCATTAAGTTGATGGGAAATCTCTGTTAGCACTATTATATTCTATACTCTTTCAATATCTTGAAGTTCATCTCTCATCAATTAAATATACTCAATGGTCTCTTTCATCCTACTGTCTTTGCTTGAAAAGTAGGAAGGGGAAGCGTTCTCATGTTATGACATCCTGATAGTGAAACCAACTAATGTGGAGTCATTGGGTGAAATATTTTACCTCAAGATTCATTGGTTGCTCACCACAAGAAGTGGACATTTTAATATCAATGAGGATAGGTTTTCATTCCCCAATGAAGTCACAAATAATATTCCAATGAGATGAAAACTCTTCAATATGACTAGGTGTTGGGGATTTTTTTCACCATATTTAAAAAATAATGAGCATAGGAACAATGGAGTCACCAATAGCTTTGTTGTTATATATGAAGGATATTTTCATCCATGGAAATGATGCTATCTCATATATTGTTCCCCATGTTGTTGCATGTTGTCACAGGGGTGAATGTTAGGGAATATTATGTAGGTGCATCTCCTCATACCACTCTATGCATATGGATTGGATATCAAACCAGGGTATACCCTATATATTTCCACAAGATTCATCCTTACCTATCATATGGAAAATATTTATTTTCTTTGAATCTCTAGCCAATTTTATTGTAGATTAATGTAATGCTTTGCAGTGGCCTTTGCAATTCAAAACAAACAAAAACAAAGTAATGGTGTTTGTTGTTGGAGGGAGATAAGGGACAATGCCTAAAATATAATAGGCATAGGGTCAGTTGGATAATCTCAAAGGGGAGCCTTAAACATAACTTTATCCTTAGAGGGAAAATGAATAAATGAATATGAGCTTAGGAGGAGTTCAAGCACTACTTTCTGAATATGTAAATTCATTAGACATAAAACCAAATGAGAAAGGAAATAAAAAGTCCATTTGACCATTCTCCACAATGTGATATAGGAAATGAATAGAGGGAAAAAATCATAATATGATTGGGTCTTATTCATTTAATCAAAGGAAAAATACCACCAACTTGATTACACAAACAAAGTTAGCATTCCATTTGATAAAATAGAAGCTCCATGGGTTGGGACTATGAAATAATGGCCTTGGACAACCCATTTTTAAAAAATTCTAATAAAATGGTGTTTACAAAGGGAAGAAGAGAACTAGAGAATAAAAAAAGATTGCATTTATGTTGTAGATCCCTTTAAGAAGACAATTTCTCAATAGTTCTTCAACATAGCAATGCCAAAACTCTTGATGACCCCCCTTCCTTTGTGTTGTTGTACCAAATTCTTTTTTAAAGGATCAAATTTTGCAAAATGGATGTTGGTAGAATCTCATATTTTGATGGATATGTTCTAACCAAATCCCTTATTTTTAGTAGGCAGTTGAGATATTTGATTAATATTTTAATGCATGGTACTAAAGGCAAGGAATCCATAATGTGATGCAACTCAAAAAAGGGTTACATGTCTACTTCTATCTATTTTTTCCTTAATACCACTCCCCTCTTAATCCCTTAGTTGGTGGTATTGATCATTCCAATGGCTGCTAAGAGAGGAATTTGCTTAACCATGAATGTTTCACTTACAAAAAATAGGCCATGTTAGCTTCCCTTCATAATTTCATCGGCAAAACTTGGAATCTTCTCCTTTTTCACATGGCTTCTAGTGCTAATTTATAGGCCATGGAAAGGTGATAGTTGGTTCAAATGTGGTGGGATTTAATAGTGTACTGAAAATTTTATATTCCTCGTAGTACCTTGGTTCGAAATATTCAACCATCAAGTGATGACCACCCTTTGAAACATAACACAAGTTCCCCATTATAATGATAACCAATGTTCTCATTTCAAATGAAACACATGTACATAGGTCGATGGGACCCTTGCAAATGACACACTAGGGATTTCAAAAGAACATCTTTTGAATGTGCCTAATGGTTTATTGGGAAATTTTGAAATAAGGT
This sequence comes from Larix kaempferi, assembly GCA_027924585.1. Taxonomy (NCBI): domain Eukaryota; kingdom Viridiplantae; phylum Streptophyta; class Pinopsida; order Pinales; family Pinaceae; genus Larix; species Larix kaempferi. The sequence continues at coordinate 29,930,740 of BSBM01000753.1, read as the reverse complement.
CTTTCAAGAGATCCCTATAGTCCATCAAGCGAGTTCAAGAAAGTGCCCTATATTCCATTACCTAAGTTCGAAATAATATATTTTGAAAGTGACTAATGTTCCATTGGAAAAATTCAAAATAATATTTTTTATAGTGTTTGATGGTCCATCAAATGAATTCAAAAGAATATATTTTGAGAGATTTGATGTCCCATTAGGATAATTAGAAAGAGCATATTTTGAAAGTGTGCAATGGAATTCCATGGTGATTTCGAAAGGAAAACTTTCAAAAGCTCCTGATAGGTCATTGGGCCAACTTAAAACAATGTCTTTTCAAACCCCTCAATAGACCATCGAGACATCTTGAAAAAATAAAATTTGAAAGCCTCTCATAGGCCATCAAATATTTCAAAGTATTAGATTTTGGAACCTCCTAATAAACAAAATTTCAAATAAAATATTCAAAAACATCTTGATAGTTCTTTGGAATAACTTGAAAAAACAACTTTTGAAAGGTCTTGATAGTGTGAATCACATAAATAAATATTTTCCTTTTGAATTTACTGTGGATTTAATTATTACTTAAAGAGATGGGACTATATATGGGGGACATGGAGGCCAGTGGGCTTGCTCATATTTTATCAAAAAGGGGTCCTTATGCAAGTTTTGAATGGGAGGCTTGAAGGTTGGAATGCTTTGCGAATTTTGAATGGAAGGCTTGGAGGTCAGAATGATTTTGATAGGGGTCCTTTTACATGACAACAACATAGATGCAAACATTTATACCAATTAAACGTGTAAGCAAATAGATGCCCCCAAGTCTGTTAGAATATTGTGAATATGATAAAATCATACAACAATACAAAACATACATATCATGAGCTATTATAATCTTCTATCTAATCAAGCAACAAATAACATTAACAAAAATGGATATAAGAGAATAGACAAGAGAACTCCATATATAACTCCATATATACAAGGTAAAATCCCAAATGGGGAAACATCCACGTGAAGGGAAAAATATTCTTATTCATCAATAATCTCCAATCTTACAATAGAGAGCTCCCACACATTGCACTCCATCTTCACAGAATCTCAGAAAGTGTGTGTACAAGATGATCATTAGTTGTCATTGTTTCCATCATGTGTATTTATAAGACCCTCCTGACTCTATTATATACCAAGAGGTAAATAGTAATTACATCCCAATATTACATGTGGGATAAATGTAATTTCACCTCTTTATATAAGAAATGGTAACCAGAGTAAATTATTGCATAATACATGTGTGATAACTCTTTTACATAAGAGTGGACATCATTACCTTCCAAATTAATACATTCAGTCATCATTACATATTCCAACACTCTCCCTTAATGATGACTGGGAGATAGAATAAAAATGGAGGAATATGGAATTATATAAATCCCCCCTTGATGACAACTTCTAGAATGTCCATAAGTTGTGAATAAACACACTTTGCCTCATGGACTAGATGGAGATAACAACCGTTTCTCACTGAACCATGAAATTGCACTTGAACCAAGTTTTATGATGAACGCTTGCAAAATACCACAATGGTGTATGCCCAATACAACAGAACATGTGGCAGCAAATTCCAACTATAGAATGCTTATAACATGTGGCAAGAGATCCAACAACAAAGTGCCTAGATCTAAAAGAGAAGCCATAGTGGCTACTAGATCCAACAACAAAATCCCTATAACACCACAATAGTTATCACAACTGAAAATCAACTGATAGTTGAAATAACTCTGCAAAAGACCTCATCACAAATACAAGACCTCAATGGTCTATACATCAGAAATGATATCGCACAGACAATCTTCACAACCAAGTTGAAAGATGCAATAAAGCTTTGCAATAGACGCCATCATGAATACAGACCCCAATGGTCTACCATCAAAAATGATATTGCGTAGGTAATCATCATGATGTTAAAAATAGAAGATGGTGCTTCATTACATTACACCTATAATAGATGATTGATATTACATTACATTACCCCTTGAATGAAAATGTCAAACATCTGAGATAAAGAAGCAAATAGGATCACACTTTTCTACCAAGGATAAGATGATCAATGAGGAACAATTTTGAAAGAACATATATCGTCACAACATATGCTTACGATAAGAAGGAATTCTAGAACCAAGCTTCCCCAAAACTCTTCACAAATATACAGGGAGTGAAGTAAACATAGAGCTAATTTGCACAAAGAACTTCCAAGAGTAAAGAATATAATAAACATGATAATCCTATGACATGATATATGAAATGATACTATGAGATTGCTCAAGACTGTATAAATATTGAGTAAAATATTATCAAAATAAACATGACATGATATATGCAAATAGATCAAAATGTTTAACATGATCAACATATAGCAAATTATGATCAAATCGTGATATCAATTATAAAAAATATGAAATGACTAGTCATTAAGGAACCAAGTCAGAAGCATGGGTTAATTTCTTGTTGTCATCATGTTAACATGCTAGAGATGAATGGCCTGAAAATGTCAATGCTTCCATATAGGAATGTTAGAGAGAAGTAAAACAAAACTAGATACAATCTCTGCAATACATGATAAAGAAACTAAACCCTAATAAAAATACAAGAATCTTATGGCAAGCCAATATATAACATAATATCACATAGATTCAAAGATTGGATTTACTCAAGAAATTTGATCACATAACATAAGATATCACATATATATGAAAAAACTATAGCCACTAATCACTTGTTGGATTAGAAAACGTTAAATGGTTTCTTGACCTCAATGCCATGAGAAATGCTAGAGATACATCTCCTAAAATGTCAAAAGGAATCTACCACAAGGATAGAATAGTGACAAGTAAATAGGAACAAGTGATAACCTATAGAAACATCATGAAATAAACTAAGAAACTAATCTCTAATGCAACCAAATACAAATAGTGAATGACCAAAAACATATACAATATGTCCAAATTAGTTAAATCAAACATTAAATATAAAGAAAAAAATATTTAGGAAAATTATGAATTAAAAAAAATACATCTAAATATGCAAGAGCATAATGAGCTAGATAATATATTGAGCAAAATATGACACCATGTTAAAAACATCATTATTATTAAAAGAGCGATACCATGTTAGAATATTAAGAAAAAAAATTGATCAAATGAAACAATGATATCACTTATAGATATGAAAATATAGCCATCAAGCAACTAAGTCCTAAGCACAGGTTCATTTATTGATGTCATCATTGCCATGTTAGAGATCCATGCCCCTGACAAATGTCAAATCATATTCCACATTAGAGACATGTAAAACAAAAACAAGATAGCCTATGCAAGCATGATGAATAAACTAAGAACATAAACCCTAATGTAAAAGAAAAAGAAGCTTATGACAAGAATGTCAAAATAAGAGATGAATACATAAAATATTTCTCACCAATGTTGAAACTTTAAAATGACAATAACTTAATCAATATTGCTCATAATATTTATTATAATATGTTTTCGGAACTAGAGAAACCATTCCGCATCCACTTATGCACGCATAATATAAATATGGGAACACTTTCAAAAGATATTCACTTTGTAGTCTGTGTAGTCGTCACCAAAAAATTGTAAAATAACTGATTTTAAAACAATCCAAACAAGATGATGTTTTTTGAAATTAAGCAATTTTGCGTGAGGAACTCAGATCTGCAATTTTGTTCAAAATCTGCATAGAAATTTATAGAAATCAATCTAAAAGTCGTCACCCAATTTACCTTAAACATTTTTCCACAAAGGTTAGGGTTTAAAAAAAATCAAATATATAGAATAAAGTCCAGATATGAAAAAATACCACTTGGATATTGTAGATCAGGTAGAAAAACTACAAAATATGAAGAGCTATAGTAAAAAAAACATGCTCATATTACTTGAAACAAAATCTAAGATTTTACTAAAAAAGGTAGAGTCTAACAACGTGCTTTGATACCATGTTAGAATATTGAGATTATGAGAAAATCATACAACAATACAAAAAATGCATAACATGAGCTACTCTAATCTTCTATTTAATCAAACAACAAAGAACATTAACAAAAATGGAGATAAGAGAATAGATGAGAGAACACTAAATATACATGGTAAAACCCCAAATGGGGAAACATCCACAGGAAGAGCATAATCTTCTTATTCATCAATAATCTCCAATATTACAATAGAGAGGTCCCACACATCACACTCCATTTTCACAACAACATATAAAGTGTGTCTACAAGATGATAATTAGATGTCTCTCATTGTTTCCATCATGTGTCTTGATAAGACCCTCTTGACTCTATTATATACCGAGAGGTAACCAGGAATTACATCCTAATATTACATGTGGGATAAATGTATTTTCACCTCTTTATATAATAAATGGTAACAAGAGTAAATTATTGCACCGAAGAGGTGCATTCTATAGCTCAATAGGGGGATGTGTAACTCCTTCCGTGTTCATCCTAGAGTTGACACATGTATTTTTAAAAAAATAATAAAATATTATAAAAAATAACATGTCTGCTCAAATTAGATTTAAAACATTTAAAACTACACAAATTAGATAAATTAAAATGCTTCCTCAACATTTGCACTCTAAAAATGGGTTTTCACCTTGAGAGATTTGATCCCTCTCGGCGCATGGTAGATCCCCTTTTAAGATGGATCTATGCTGGTTACATAATACAAGTGAGATAACTCTTTTACATTAGAGTGGACATTATTACCTTCCAAATTAATACATTCAGTCATCATTACATATTCCAACAAAGCTTAGGATTGAACCCATATTAATGACATAAAGAGAGACACTAGCAAGGAATTACTAGTGAAATGGTTAACATAAATACATAGATAAAATTTGTGTGTGAGATATGGTGAAGAAATGGAAGGGCGAGTAAAATAAATGCGTCTTATTATAGATCAAACAAACTTTATCAATTAGGTCTAGAGGCTGATGAAATTAAGAGAAGAAGTTGTTACCTCATCCAAGTTCAAATATTTATTGTGACATGTTTGTCTATGATGGGTTGAGTGGCATTGCGAAGGTATAAGAAATCTCACTCTTGTTTAAGTGCTTGAAATTGGAGTAAGGTGTTCCAAACATCTTTAACTCAAGTGGTTAGCTCAACCAATTCTCAATGTTGTTGAGCATTTGGCTAGTTTATACTAGTAGATGCTCGATTCAAATTGCTCCAAATGAGTTGCACTAGTTTACTCTAACATATTTACTATAGATATCATCCACACACGTAAAAATCAACACTTGTATTTCCTTATGAAATTTAAAAAAAAAGAAGCAAATATACTCAAAATAAAATACTTAAAATGTATCATTTTCTTAAAAACAATTAAGCTATATCATTTTTTCCTTCTTAAAGTAATTTCTTAAACTATACTTATTCTTTACTTGTAATATGGTGCTACATATTCTCCTTTTACAATTAAAAAAAAAACTTATTTCTTAATAATAATAATAATAATCTATTTTTAAGCTCACCGCCAAGCGATACACCAATTTGGTGCATGCGTCCCCTTGTTTGTGGGACAAAGGACCCCACTTTGTGCAGGGATTTAACTGCTAAAGTGTACTGAGGTGTACATACCCTACCCCCTCCAGATTTGAACCTGTGACCTCCTAAAAAGAAACACATGTTCTTAACTGCTAGGCCCACTCAAACTTATTTAACCATCAAATTATTTTACCCACTAATTTGAAATAATATTAAGATATATATACAAATAAAAACTTATTTCTTATTTAACCATCAAATTATTTTATCCACTAATTTAAAATAATTTTAAGATATATATCCAAACAATAGTAATATATACAAGCTCTTATTATAATATTATATATAATCCCCATAGTACCCGAACACTAGCAAAGTGCCATGTGCAAACTTGTACTCAAAATTTCAATGTCAAAATTTCTAAACTATCAAATGATTATACCAACTATACTCACACCATAACAAATGCCATAATCAATTGGTGCCATAATAATCAACCAATTGCAAACTCCTAATAACTACAACGTCAAAACTTACCAGATATACTAATGATGGCCATGAAGAAGACAAATATTGTGCCATGCGATATATTCTTCCATTATTGTAATGATATAATACTTGAATTAAATTGTGAAATGAATTCTATTCGCATAATTAAAGTCTAGAGCATTTACATTTTTGAAAAACAAAGCACTAATTTCATGTCATGATGATGGTCGGTGGACATAACATGATATATATTTGAATTGTGCCATGATTGTAATGATATAAAATTGAATTTTTTATTATTATAGTTCACAAGATTATAAATTATTTCTAAATTCTATTTATAAAAGTAAAGGTCAACAATCCATTGGAATGCTTTTTCAAATTATGAAAAATATATTTTTGAAATTTGGTGAATATAATTATAATGAATATTATTAATTTAACTTTTACAAAATATTAATAAAAAATACTCGTTTAAGTATAAAGATCATTGAAACTTATTTCCAAATTTAACACAAAAACCAATTCCCATTTCAAGAAATTAATAATATATATAATAACAATAATCTAATTATTTAATAAGAATGTAATATAACCTAGATTATTACTTGTGATTAATAATACAATCATAAAGCCTCAAGTTGAATGTAAAACAAATATAATAGAAATACAACTAAACATAAAGTATTTCGAAATTGTTTGGAAAACTACACACTTCTTAACAACATGGAATTCTTTTATTTCATCTTGATTATAGAAATTAAATTAACTTCTTATAAATCATATAAAGTAAATGCACGATCATTTCAATTTTCCAGTTAGATTTTGGTCATAATTTGGTGATCTTCTTTTTAAGAAATCTAAATTTTGTGCGGTTCAAACCCAGATTTTGGATTTAATGTCTTCAAAAACTCTAGGGTATCTATAATTTGGGAATTTAAACACTAGCATTTGGAAGTTTAAGAATTCCTTCTAAACTTCTACTAGATTCTGTCAAAATCGTATTGGAAAAACTTGCCAAGAATAGTTGAAATCATTGCGTGTTTAGGCTACGTATAAAAAAAATCATCTCATCAAAAATTCTTCTTAGGTAAAGCCTTGAATAATGTATTTCTTCTTAGATTTATATTAAAACTCCAAATTTTTTATCTAATTGTTCTAATTGATTTGACCTATCCTTTAAATTTGATTACACTTGACACCCATACAAGTTTGGTCTCCTGTGAAGTCCACATGGAAATCATGGATTGGATCTGATCTCTCATGATGTGGCCTACACACAAATGCTTTCCCTTGCTTTCAATTTTCTTGTAGGGTTCTATAATCCATAGATCCCCATAGAATTGGATGGTCTATGAGATTTATAAGAAAGACTCATTAAAAATCCCTAACACTGATATAATACACTTCACTAGACTTAATTAACATTGCCTCTAGGGTCACGTTACAGTGTCTTTAAAAAAATGAAGTTCACATGATGTTCTTGGGGGCATAGTAATTTGTGTCATCTTAGCATCGCATTGTGCATATGTTACATCAAAATTTGATGTACCATGTATATGTTACATCAAATTTTGATGTAACATTCTTAGTATTTGTATCCACATCACACACTCATATTTTTGTCTTGTCCTAGAATTATTTATGCTGCAATGAAACACCTATAGTGTTATCATTATCTCAATTTTGTGTTGGATACATGTTGATTGCATTGGTGTAACATCATTTCACTATGTATAGGAATTGTTCTGGTGTCATTATCATCTTCTATTATTTTGCTTGGTTGTTGTACTGGAATCGATATGTGTATAGTGTATATTTTATTTTTGGAATCAATATGTGTATAGTGTATACTTTATTTTTTATTTTGCATTGAGGTTGCATTTATTTTTATTATTTCGAAACTATTTATCATAATAATTATAATCAATTATTGATTTTTTTGGTAAGTTTAGGGATTCCTTTATATTAAAGATGAAAAAAATATTGAGTACACACTTGGCAGAGGGTTCCAAGTGAGGTGTGTCAACCTAAAACCCCTACTATGGCTTGTTAAGATCCTAGATTGTGTTTTTTTTAAAACAAAATTAAAGACCATTTGTGATCCGAAATGGATCAATATATAATTTGTCACCTATTTGGAGCTTTTGGGGTTAGATGATTGGATGAATTGGCATGTAGGGCTCATTTTAGGGGCAAGTCTCACTTTTTTCAGATTTAGGGTAAAAAACTGTTTAAAACCTTCCGAGGCCATTTTGAGGGTTTAAACATCAATTTTTGCTCAAAAAAAAATTGCAAGATTTTTTTGCATTCTACACATTGATACCTTTCCAACGATGCAAGAATCGCCTCAATTGGAGTGTGTATGAAGAAGTTATGCCTCCCGCAAGTTGACCTATCTAGTTGACTACCATAGTTCCGTGAGGATTTCACGTCAGCTCTAATTTCATACACATATGGAGCTAGTCACATGTGGAAATTCAAGGACATTTTAGAAGGTCCAAAACCATAACCCCAAATGGGAATCAAAGCATGTACAAACCCTAAAATCAACCCTAAATGACTATCAGGCTATGTTAAATACTGCCATTCTTTTGATGTATTGTATTGTTCCATAGTTGAACAACAACACGAGAGTGTATGTTAGAGAAAAGCAAAGGAGATAGTTGATCCTGTAATAGCCATTTTGGACGCAAAGTCATAGGTAACTCCACAGATAGTACCATTTCCTTTGTATTTGCAATTTCACATGAAGAGCAAGGCATAGTCCTTTGTGGTTGGGTTTTCCCAGGGTATATATTATGTTATTGTGTGAATTGTTTACTTATTTGCTCTAGTTTTTTCTCTTTCAGTTCCATTGTATTCAATATTTTATGGAATTAAATTAACACAATGAATTATCCATAAAATTAACACAATGAATTAAGTTGTAAGATTTGTTGTGATCAATTGATCCAGTGGAATATCCATGACTTTTTACAGATCATAGTGGTATCAGAGTAGTTTTTTTTGGTTTTGTGGGTAATCGCACGATTCAGTAGTTCTTGAAAAAATGTCTTCAAACCCTAGCCATGGCAAATGATTCTATTCAAGGAGTGGAAAATAGGGTAATTTTTAGGGGTGAAATTTCACCAATTGGCTATTTTTTGGGCTTTTTTCAAAAAATAAATTCTCTATTTGGTCTTTTTAGTCTCTAATATCGCCTACATTTACATAAAATATGTTTTTTCATCATAATATTCACCAAAATTTATGCATTTTAGTAGTAAATTGTAGTTTTTGTATTTAATATTCACCTACCTATCCATATCTATGTTTTTTCCGATCCAAAATAATCGCCTAGAATACTATATTTAAGTGTAATATTAGAATCTTTAAAATTACCTTGGTGGAAAACGATTATGAGCAACGATTTTCAACGCTAGAAATGAAAGTTGTTGATATCTCATGCAAGATGTCAATCCTCATGGAGTCTCTAGAGAGCAAGTTCGTACCTTTCAGGGATTTTGGAGGCTCTAACTTAGATTTTGGATCAGATGGGAAATCAAAAGATAAAAGTGACTATTGAATCAATTCTGTCGACAGGGGTTCACTTCGCACTACTGTCAACAAAGATCAACTAGACACCTTTAAGCATCAGCCCAGAAAGGTTTTACCCTTTCCAGCAACACCCGCAGAGCAAGTGAGCTATCACCCGATATGTCTAAGGGGAGCTACAGGAACTAAGTTTCCGCAGTTGGGAGAAGACATGCACTATTCCACTCTCAATCGACACAAGCCAAAGATTTGTATTTGCGGTAAAACATCATTATACTATCACCCTAGTAATCCTTAACTGCATTATCATATCATACTTAACAAATTAAACAAATCAACAAAGCATGTTTGAGGAATCTGCGGTACATAACACATCTACGAAAACATCTAATGCGGTCTCAAGAAAACATCATATTGTGATAAAAAGAAGATATATATGCATATTACTCATAGTATAGAACCAAAACCAGATAAATACTCCATAGTTCGATCCAAAAGACAAAAATACAATAGATGCAAAAGTATCATCTCATGTTTCACAACTCGAGAAAACGCCCTTAGGCTTACAATCGCACAAAAGGTTCTTCTCATTTGATCCTCCGATCCATTCTTCTTCTACTAAAGCTTACAATCTTATTTATATTTATAGGCACATTTGGTCGTTACAAATGGTCCTATTGACCCATTGCTAACTAACTTAACTAATTACTTCTTCATATCTCGGCTTTGTGATCGGTCCTTTGTTCCTGTCTTTGACCCTTTCACCGCTTGGGGTTCCGCACTTGTGCTCTCTGACACTATGCCAACAAGCCCCCAACACAAAATTGTGGCTCGCCTTTGAGCCAATTCAACTAGAAAATGTTGGTGCATCAACTTGCTTCTTGAACTCGTCGTATGCTATTGTGACTTGATTGAAAAATTCCTTTTCCAATGTTGCTTTGCACACTCCCCCATTTTGGGGAACAATATTTCTAGCCCCCATGGTGAATGAACCTTGCAAACTCCAACTTCTCTGGCTCCGGCACATCGGTTTTGCGAATTTGATCATCCTTCATTGGAGCCAGAGTGTTCCTTGCATCGGTTAAAAAACCCACCAGTTCTCTATCAACTGCAACTCGTGCTAAGTTGCAAGCATACCACTTCATCCTTCAGTTGGTATCCATCGATCTACTGGTACTTCTCTTGCTCCTCATCGTCCATACTGATGCAACCGCTGGTTGTTCATGAATGCTTGTCATACTTTCCCTTAGTGCACCTTGTGTGCTCATGCTAGAATTGGAATGCCCCATTGCAACCCTCTAATCTCACTTATTCACTCTGCAGCTTTCTTAGAATCGCTCATTAGGCTCAATGGCTCTCACTCGTAATGCACATAAGACTTAATGATTCTATCTATCCATTTGTTTGGGTATTTATAACTTAACTTGCTTGTTCCCGTCCATATTGTCGTTCTTGAGTAATGATTACCAAATCATTCATTGAATCTTTCATCGATTTACCAAATTTTTTCATCGAGTGTGTCATCATTGACCTCCGCCGCCTTCTGTAAAAATCCTCACAGCAGATCTAGAGATGATGTGTACCTCACAAGAGTAATTATGATTAAGCAGGAAAATAGAAGAAGAGTGAACAATACAGTATAATGAGCAACAGAATAATATGGTACAGTAGAACTCAGATAGAAGCAATAATACTTCACACACACTAGTTAATTAATCACAATATGGACAAATAAATAGTACAATGGTTGACAGTTACTTGAGCATTGATGACTCCACTGATGATGATGAAGACTTCCAGTTGTGCTCCGATGATCATGAGGACACCTAGTTGTGCTCCGATGACACTCTATTGATCTTATGATCACTCTGAGAGGCTAAACTGAGTTTGGTAGGTGTAACTGAGTGTAACTGAATGTAACTGAGTGTAACTAAGTGTAACTGAGTGACAACTAGATTGGTACGTGAAGAAGGGCGAGTTGCTTCCTAAAATCAAGGAAGAAGGGCGCATTAAGCAACTGGAGGGCTAAAACTGAATAGTGAGAAGCTCCTAGGGGCTGGCTAATTGAGGGCTAGGTGCTGGACTGGTGACTAGGATGCATGCAAACCCTAGAATGCATGCAAACCCTAAAGGTGCATGCATGACTGAAAATGTAAATGATCAAAATACTGGTGGGACTAGGATGGAGTATAGGAATATCCTAACACCCCCCCTTAATCCATCCTGGGCCTTGGTAACTAAGACCAAAGGTCACCCAACACAATGAATACTAACAGTCAATAAACCAAGGAAGTAGGAAAATTTCATGGGAAACATACCCCCTCCTCAAAAAATAGACTGTAAGGCACACATAAAAATAAATGCTCCAAACTCAAGCAGGTGTGATTCTTGGTCATATGTCTGGAGGTATCTTCTTCTTGGGAAGAAGTGGATCATGCTCAAAAAGCATGTGTTTGTACTTTCTCTTCAGTTCGAATGTGATGAGAACAAATCCAACAGTATGAGAATGATCCTTGAACCTGTCATTTGAATCAGCTGAGGTAGGATCAAATTTTTGAATGTGCATATAGTCTTTTGTCTTCTCCTTCGAACCACCATGGGTGAGATTATGCCAAAAAGAACTATTACATGTTTGCTTGAAATCAAAATCAGATTTAAGACTTAAAAAATAGTTTCTTGAGATATCCTTTGAACCAGCAGGGGTGAGATCAAAACTATCCTATGCATGAGAAATTTTCCCAAGCAGTAATTGCTTAGAACCCAAATTAGATACAAGACTTGAATCATGGTTTCTTGAGATCTCCTTTGAACCATGAGAGGTGAGATAAAAACCAGTAGATGCATGAGAAATTATCCCAAGCGAATGGCAATGGCCATTATCTTCAATGACCTTCTGAAAGCATGGAATTATGATCATATAGTAGTATAAAAGAGTAGATAGCTGGAGAGGAGCGAATGCATTACCTTCAATAGCTATTTTGACCTCCAAATTAATCATGTGATCATGATGCAAACCAACAGACTCTGGTGCAAGAGAGGATTTAGGACCTTCTGCAATATCTAGAGTGTGAGCTGGCACAGAAAGAGAAGAAAGTTGGAGCATGAGTGGGGAATCTGCAAGTTCTTTGTCAACAACTTCAATATGAGATGATATTGGTTCATGATCTGAGAGACCATCAAGAGGAGTGAATGCATCACTTTTCTTGCTTTCGAATGGGTTAGGACCAAGTCCTTCATTCTTTCTACCAAATTTTTCATCTAGGTGAGCCCATAACTCTTGTGGAGTTTGAATATAAATAATGATTGGGAACAATATGTAATCCAGCATAGTAAGCTTCATTCTTCCAATGTGCATGTCACCTTTATTCAACTAGTCAATCTTCTCTACAGAGGATTCGAACTCTCTTTCAAAATAACAATCAAAGAGATCATGGCTCTTCAAATATGCTATTATTTTTTGTTTCCATTCATGATAGTTGAATAGAGAAAGAGGAGTGATTTCTTCTAATTCTGGATACATTGAAGCTATAGAAGACCTGCAAAAACAATAGAGAATACTGCTGCAAAGATGCAAAAACTGCTGCAACTGCTGCACTCGAAATATTGGTAATAACCTTTAAAAAACTCTCAAGAATGGAGATAAACAATACTCTCAACATGCTCTGATACCATGTGAAAATCCTCACAGCAGATCTAAGAGATGATGTGTACCTCACAAGAGTAATTATGATTAAGCAGGAAAATAGAAGAAGAGTGAACAATACAGTATAATGAGCAACAGAATAATATGGTACAGTAGAACTCAGATAGAAGCAATAATACTTCACACACACTAGTTAATTAATCACAATATGGATAAATAAATAGTACAATGGTAGAGAGGATTCGAATGCCCAAGGTGGCAATTCGAATTAGCCTCTCAGAGTGATCATAAGATCAATAGAGTGTCATCGGAGCACAACTAGGTGTCCTCATGATCATCGGAGCACAACTGGAAGTCTTCATCATCATCAGTGGAGTCATCAATGCTCAAGTAGCTGTCAACCATCAGTCAAACTGAGTCTGGTAGGTGTAAGTGAGTGTAACTGAATGTAACTGAGTGTAACTAAGTGTAACTGAGTGTAACTGAGTGACAACTAGACTGGTAGGTGAAGAAGGGTGAGTTGCTTCCTAAAATCAAGGAAGAAGGGAGCATTAAGCAACTGGAGGGCTAAAAATGAATAGTGAGAAGCTCCTGGCGGCTGGCTAACTGAGGGCTAGGTGTTGGATTGATGACTGGGATGCATGCAAACCCTAGAATGCATGCAAACCCTAAAGGTGCATGCATGACTGAAAATGTAAATGATCAAAATACTGGTGGGACTAGGATGGAGTATAGGAATATCCTAACACCTTCCATCGACGCTTATTATCTGATTTGAATCTCGCGTGCTAAACATCGAAAAGCTTCAAGCCTCATCGCTTACTCTTTATTCTTCTATTGTTTCGTCGACAGACCCAATGTTGTCGACAAATTTCCTACCTTTAATCATCATCGTGTTTTTTTTTCTTGATCTCTCTTTCAGTCACTATGCGCCTGGCTATGGAGATAGGGATTCAATCGGGTTCCATTCACTATATTTTTCAATAGTTTCCCATCTAGCTTTTGTAATTGCACCGCAACTCCATCAATAATACAATTTACAATATAGGGACCCAACCAATGCATCTATAGCTTACCTGGGTGCTTCACAAACTTATTGTCATACAACAGAACCATTTCTCTGCACTGGAATTGATTCTCCTTGACATGACGATCATGCCAATCCTTCTATCGATCCTTTTCTACCTACAAATGGAATCCTACAATAAACCGGTCCTCATCAAGCTGTACCAACTTCGCCAACCATTCTTCGATTTCTCTGTCACCGCTCATTCCTGTTGTTGTTGCGATGCGTAGACTTGGGACAATATACTCCATTGGAATCACTGCTTCCTGTCTGTAAACTAACTTGAATGGATTCTAGCTTGTCAATCATTTACAAGTCGTTTTGTAGGCCCACAGTATAGCTGTCAAATTTCAGTCATCGCAGTTTGTGTTACACACATTTGTGAGCGCATGCTCCAATACTTTGTTCAGTGCTTCCACCACACCATTTGCTTGCGGATGGTATGGGGTATTCCTTCAATGCTGAATTTGGAATTCTTCCGTCATGGCCTTGATAGTTTGGTTGACGAAGTGAGTGCCTTGGTCGCTCATCAGTATCTTTGGGCACCCAAACCTAGTGACCACATTATCAAAGAGAAATCTTGCTATTGTCGTAGCCGTGCAATCCTTTACTGGTGCAGCTTTATCCCATTGCGTCAAATAATCAGTCGTAGTGATTATATATCGTGACCCTGTTCTTTTTCCTAGTGGGTTGATACGTTCTACGAATTCAACCGCCCATTTTTTGAAATCTTGTAATGTTAGTTGAGGTACTAGCGACATTTCATCCCTTCGCGATGGTTTCCCTGTTCTTTGGCATACATCGCAGCACTTTGCATAATCTGCAGCATCTCCATTCACCGTCAACCACCATAGTCCAGCTCTAAGTATATTTCTAGCAGTGGCACGCCTTCCATAGTGTCCTCCTACGATCTCATTGTGAGCTTCTGCTAAGATTCTTTCATGTTCATGTGGAAGAACACATCAATGAAGGATTTCATTTGGTCCCATTTTGTAGAGTTTGCCTGTGATTAGCTGAAAGTCGGCAACCCTAACAACTAGCTACTTTTTCTGACTGGTAGAGAATTCTTCTGGTGCATGTCCTCTAGTCAAGAACTAAATGATTTTCTCATAATGGTCATTGACCATTCCAATTCAAAATAATTGTGCATTTGGTAAGCCCTCGTCAATGCTTCTTGGTTCTTCGCCTGACTCAATCCAGGATAGGTGGTGAGGTCCTGCATTCAATCACCTTGGTTTCACAATGATCTCAAAGTCGAATTATTGGAACAACAACAACTAGCCACACATCTTTCCCACCAACATAGGTGTATTGACAAAGTATTTTAATGTGGAGTGGTCAGTAAACATTTTGAAATGTCCTCCAAGTAGGTAGTGTTGGAAGTTTTGTAGTTCATAGGCCATTGCTAGGCCTTACCTTTATGTCGTCATATAGTTTTTCTCCGTAGTTTACATCTTCCTTCTTGCCAATGCGATTGGATGATCGATCGATCCTTCTCCTGGTTGGGCCAATATCACTCCTAGTGTGACTGATGACGCGTCCACATGAACATGGAATTCTTTTGTCCAATCAGGAAACACTAATATTGGTGTTGCAACCATATTTGATTTCAGTATATCGAGGATCTTCTGGCACTCGTCATTCCACTCGAACTTAGCATCCCTTTTTAACAGTTTTTCCATTGGCGTTGTGATCGCTACATATCCCATGATAAAATTTCTGTAATACCCACTATGTCCCAATGTCGCCCTTAGTTTCTTCACTATCGTTGGTGGCGGCAAGTCGACGATGATTGCAATATTTGTTGGGTCAACCAGCATCCCTTCCCTGTATACAATGTGTCTTAACATAATCCAAAATGGAGCGCAAAAGATGCATTTCTTCAAGTTCAGCAAAATTTGATGTTGTCGACATCTTTCCAGCATCAGCCTTAGATTCGCAATATGGTCCTTAACCAGTCCATATACGGTCCAGTCATCCATATATATTGCAAGGAATTTATGAATGAAGTCTTTGAATGCGGAAACAACTACTCTTGAAAAGATTGCTGGGGCATTTTTAAGACCAAACAACATTACTGTGTATTGAAAACAACCCCATTCTGTTATGAAAGTTGTCTTATGTCGATCCTCCTTCGCAATCTTTATTTGGTGGTTTCTTGAGAATTTTCTATAAATGAATATATCTACTGACCTTCGACACCTTCTATTACTTCATCAGTGAATGGTGTAGGGAATGGATCGTGAAGACAATCATCATTCAGTTTCCTTAGATCGACACAAATCCTGATTTTGCTGGTCTTCTTATCTTGCAAAACCATTGGGCTGATCCATTCGGATTCCTCCATAGGCTCTACAATTCTTGCATGCAACATTTTCTCTATCTTGGCTTTCACTCACTCTTTGTACCTAGGATTCAATATGTAGGGTCGCTGCTTTACAGGCTTCGCATCAGGTTTCATTGGAATCTTCATTTCGCCCAGGTCCCCATAAATTCCTTTCATTTCCGAAAATTTCATTGGGAACAAATCTTGGAACTCGCATAGTAGAACAGTAACCTTTGCAATGGTCGAATCATCCCAGTAATATCCAATACTTTCGAACTTGGGGTTTTTGTCTGACCAAATATTAACCTTCTTGATTAACAGTGGTTGTTGGAATTTGTCGAAGGGAATATCTGAGGCTTTGACATCCCGACTTCCTTCTGACTATGGTACATAAACAACTCGCAGATCATCCTCTTCATCAGGTCCTCCTGTCACGTTGTAGCACTCCATCAACATTTATGGTGTTGTAGTCCACTGTAATCCCATTGGTTTTTCCATCGGGGCTGCTTCAAGTACTTTCTCACGAATCTCCCATAGTGCACTATGGATGAAGGGGTTCTCATCCGAGAAGCTGAAAGTTTGGCTAAAGCTGATAGTTATCTCTTCCCATGTGGTTGTTCCACGTCGTAGTTTTGCTGCGATATACCAACTTCACGATACCTCATCCAATGTATGGATGAACATATGGACCCATTCCTTTTTTGGTATCATTCCCTAGGTGCTTTGACACTCTTCTAGGTGATCCCTTGGGTCACCTTTTCAATTATATTTTCTTCCGCAGTACCCTTTAGTTTCACCGAATCTGAATTCCATTAGTTGTCTACATAGTGGCATGTTTGTTATCATTGACTTGTGCGCTTCCCACCATTGTGTTGGTGTAGCCCTCAGTGCTTCCTCCAATGCCAACAGTCTCTGTGTTTTGATACTCTTTCTTCAAATTCAACGATAAATACAGTCAGATTAGGCAATCCTTCATATGTTGGAAGTTCACATATTTCTGTCGCTACCCATCTTAATAATTGTGTGATGCGTGTACATCTCTTGAATGATACTTTGTGTAATTGATTCTGCCAATTATCAAGCGCTTCATCGAAGTCTGAAGATGCTGATCTAACGCTTCACCACCCTAATTCCCCATCGGCGGTGGGATTGATGTAGTCCTTTGATATGTTGTATACATTGTCCCATCCTTCTGTAAATTTGTCCCGCATTGGTTCTACATACCTCTGTCCTTCTGATGGATCGAGTGGGGAAACGATCCTCATGTCGCAATTCTCAAATGACAGTGTTCTTTTCTTAAAGTTGATCATAGTTTGATTCTCCAATTCCCAGTCTATCCCTAACAACACCGGATAGGGACTAGTGTTATCAACTATTTCTATAACGTCGAAGTCTGCACAAGTCTTTAATCCCTCAATTTCGACTGGGAGGTGACATAATCGACCAATGGGTGTGACCTTGCTCTGATTTGCTAGTCGAAGATGTACAGGAGACCATGCCAGCTGTGGTTTCCCCATTGTCTCCCATGTCTGTTTAGTCAAGATATTCACATTTGATCCCAAGTCCAGAATGATAGAGTCGACGTCGAATGCACCAATCTGCACAGTCATCCTCATTTCTATCCTTGTCTTCTTTCTGTGCAATCAATTTACTGTCCTACCCTATCATCCACCCTCCTGTCGATGCTGGTTATTTCTGCTAGTGCGTCATGATATTTTTCCAGTTCCAAACAACTTTCTAGGAAATCCCTCAAGGTGTTGATCCTTCCTGGTGGCCTTTGTGAGTTCATCGTATCGAATATCTATGGCATCTTGTAGAAGAGTTATTTTTGGCCAATGGGTGGCAACTTAGTCCTTCACATTGTATCTTGTACTTCTAAAAAGGTCTCCCTTTCCGCTTCCACATCGAATCGAACTTTTTTCCTCGTTGTAGGCTGAATACTAGGCAATGGCCTATCTTCCCCTGTCGCAGCCTCCCCTTTGGTCACTACTGCGACATTCACAGGTTGACTTCTTATCTCTATTGAGATCTTCTGTACGTTCGGAGGTGGATTTTGATTGTGATTCAGATTCGATTGAGGTTGGGGTGTATTTTTGGTTTTCCATTTCACAATCAACTAGGGACATTCCTCAACACTGTGGTCCGCTATGCTGCAATAAGTACACTACGGAGTTAGGTTCGAACAATCCCTTTGATAATGTCCAACCTTACCATAATTATAGCATATAACTAGCCCTCTACCTCATCCAAAATCTCCTCCATGACCAACGCCTCCACCTCGACCTCTAAGGAATCCTCCTCTGAAACCTCCTTGCGGCTGACCGTATGGTTGTTGGTTATATTGCGGTGGATGATACTGCGGTTGGTTGTCTTGCAACAGTGGTTGGTTGTACAACAGCTGTGGTTGACTATAGTGGAGCTGCAACTGGTTATACTGTGGTTGATTGTAGTGTGTCTACTACTAATTATATTGATGTTGCTGTTGTATAGGGGGTTTCTCCCCCCCCTTCATAAAAAATGTATCCTTGGTCCTTTCTTGGAGTAATTCATACGCTCTAAAATCCTTTTCTTCATGACCGACCAATCGACAGAATTTGCATAAAAGGTTAGCTTGATTTGACACCATTTTCTGTATGTATACACATTCTTCTAATCGATGTCCCCTCGTTTGACAAATTCAACACCATGGAATTCCTCCCTGACTGAGTGGATTTGGTGCACCCGATTGTAAGTATTCGCGGAATTTTGAGCAGTGATCCTTATGATGTCCTTCTGATTTACATCGACTGCACCATATATCCTCACAAACCTCTTTTCACTTCTTGATGTCTTGTAATTGGATCGTCAGGTTCACTAACTATGCTTGGATCTCGTTCATACCTAACCCTGTTTCGCCAACAAGTGAAGCCTCCAGCTTCATCGCGATTTCTAGTGCCTCTTCCTGGGATGCAATTTTCTGCTGCATTAGTGGCATACAAATGTGTGGTACTAATCCTGCGATGAACCATTCCTTGTGCTGTATATCACTCATTCCAAAATTTACTTTCGCCATCATCGTTTTATATCTTTGGTCGAACTCCCATACTAATTCATTAGGAAATTGGTTGATCTCTTTCAGTTCTATGATATATTGCCACTCTAATTTCGGTTTTCTAAACTCATCAATCAATCCTCCTCTGATTTGCGACAGTTTTTTCTTAGGACTCCATGTAGGTACCTGTATGAATTTCATAAACCAATCCAGCGCACGACCCTTGAAGGTTGTCGCTAGTTGTCCCTTCTTAATATAGTCATCTTGGACCTACTTCACTGTCTGTATGACTTCACATAAAAACCATTATTATTTGGGATCCTCGGTCCCATTACCCTGAAAGATAGGCATATTCACATCGTCCCCCTCCATCCTTGGTCTCCTAATAGTATTTGTAGACCCAATACTCCTACTGCTATTCTGACACGTTGGACAACCCTACGAAGAGCTTAGATTTATTTCTCCAAAATTTGGCGTAGTGTGCGGAGTTGTGGGTACGTTGTCTCTTTGGGTCTGTCCTTCTTTAGCTTCAGGGGTAGCCTGGTTTCTTTCTTCATCATAGTAAGTTCGCTTAGTCCCTTGTGGTCCCATTTCCCATTTCTCTATTTGGGTCTCCTTAGGAGACTCTCTCTCAATATCATTCCTCCTCTTCTTATCTGGTTGGAACCTCACCCACTTTGCAGGGTACCACAATATTCCACAGTCTCCCTTAGAATTCCGTCGTAGCTCATATCCATCTACCCCGCATCATTCCATCAGACCCTCATCTGCGCGGTACCCACAGCCTCCGCACACTCGAGCTTTACTCATCATAATTCATCTTTAGTATGCCCTTTTCGCAAATGAGCATTTTAATCCATAGCTTTAGCGATAGTAGAAACCTTCCTCTAGGTCCTTTGAAAAACTTTATTTATGTGTTGCTGTATGAGTTAATTGTGTCGACAACTCAGTTATGTATCCCTCCAGAATACTATCTACCCAAACCTCAAAAGCTGTAGAGACTCTATTATCCACTCGCTTCAATTGTTGGATCAGTTCGGGTGTCCAATGTTCAAGCTCACCGCCTTGAAAATTCCTCTTTTGGAATATCAGTTGTGCCAACCACTCATGTATTAGTATAGGGAAATTGCAGAAGAATATTTCATGAATATCAGAGTAGATATACTTTTGTATCTAGTCATTCATCGACCATTTAGGGTTTCGATTTTCTTTCTCAACAAATTCTCTCGTCTTTTTGTCGAACCATTCCTCGATCTTCGTCTTTGTCAGATGCCAGGGCATGTCCTCTCTTCTTTTGCACTATGGTCCTGGCAACAAAACCATTTTTTGACTCAGTTCTGTCAACACGGGTTCACATCTCATTGTGGTCAACAAATATCGACCAGACACCCTTAAGCATCATCCTAGAAAGGTTTTACCCTTTCCAGCAACACTCGCAGAGCGAGTGAGGTCTCACCCGAGATGTCTAAGGGGAGTTGTAGGAACCAAGTTTTCGTAGTTGGGAGAAGACATGCGCTATTCCACTCTCAATAGGCACAAACCAGAGATTTTCATTAGAGAAAATTTGGGTAAAAATGGGCCTCCTAAGAAAAATAATAAAATAATAGTAGAGAGAGTAAAAAAACTACTTTTTTGGATCGTATTTTCAACTTATCTCTTTGTAGGTTTACTCAAATTTCAAGCGGGAGGACTCGTTGGATGCATAATTAAATTATGCTTCCAACGAGTACACATATTGCGTAATTTTAACAACATCCACACCATGAAAAATTGAAAATACATTAAAAACGTGTTTCTAGTGAGTGAAAACATGTTTTTTAATGTATTTTCTATTTTTCATGGTGTGGATGTTGTTAAAAGTATGCAACATGGGTACTCATTGGATGCATAATTTAATTATGCATCCAATGAGCCCCCCTGCTTGAAATTTGAGTAAACCTACAAGGAGATAAGTTGAAAATACGATCCAAAAAAGTAGTTGAGAGAAAACACGTTTTTTAATATATTTTCGATTTTTCATGGTGTGGATGTTGTTAAAAGTATGCAACATGGGTACTCATTGGATGCATAATTAAATTATGCATCCAACGAGTCCCCCCGCTTGAAATTTGAGTAAACCTACAAGGAGATAAGTTGAAAATACGATCCAAAAAGGTAGTTGAGAGAAAACACGTTTTTTAATGTATTTTCGATTTTTCATGGTGTGGATGTTGTTAAAAGTATGCAACATGGGTACTCATTGGATGTATAAGTTGAAAATACGATCCAAAAAAGTAGTTTTTTTATTTTTTCTCTCCAATTTTTTTACATGCACCTTGTTTGAATTTTAAAGTATTTTGATTGGCTAATATGTGATGACAAGAAATTGTACTTTAGGTTTAAAAGGCCCATTTTTCATCCAAATTTCCTCTAATGTATTCGAGTTAAAACATCATACTATCACCCTAGTAATCCTTAACTGCATTATCATCTCATACTTAACGAATTAAACAAATCAACAAAGCATGTTTGAGGAATCTGCAGTACATAACACATCTGCAAAAAAATCTATTGCGGTCTCAAGAAAACATCATATTGCGATAAACAAAAGATAGATATGCATATTATTCATAGTACAGAACCAAAGCCAGATAAATACTCCATAGATCGATCCAAAAGACACAAATACAACAGATGTGAAAGTATCATCTCATGTTTCACAACTCAGGAAAATGCCCTCAGGCTTACAATCACACAAAAGGTTCTTCTCATATGATCCTCCGATCCATTCTTATTCTCCTAAATCTTACAATATTAATTCTATTTATAGGCGCATTTGGCCATTACAAATGGTCCTATTGAACGATTTCTAACTAATTTAACTAATTACTTCTGCATATCTCAGCTTTGCGACCGGTCCTTTGTTCTTGTCTTTGACCCTTTTGCCGTTTAGGGTTCCGCACTTGTGCGCTCCGACCCTGTGCCAACAGTGACCTATAAAAGGAGCCGATGAAAGAGCCCAAGAGAGAGCAGCCGAGTTACAATACGAATATTACTTCCCAGTGTCTCTTCAAGATGGAATTGAAAGTCGACATCAAGGAGTATCAAGGTCAGATTGATGCTCTAAAACTCAATCATTGGTTGGAATAGTTGGCGCTTTATTTTAGTATCCATCAAATAGTCAAGGATCAAAAGATATCATTTTCCTGACTGATGTTAGAAGGCCATGCATTAACCTAGTGGGAAATCCACACATAAGCAATTAGGATGGAGAGTGATTTCCCAGTAACTAAGTGGGAGGACTTTAAAGCCCTCATTAATTCCCATTTCTACCCTATCAAGTATGTAGATGACCATTGGATCAGTTTCATTATTGAACAAGTAAAGGCAGGGGAAGAGTGTGCAATAATACACTACTGAGTTCATGAAGATGGCTATCATGATGGGTATCTCACCCAAGAACCCATATGTACTCCTCAAGTATTTGGGGGGTTTACATAGTCACATATGGAGGCAGGTGATGCTCTTCAATACTAAGAAAATTGATGAAGCATGTGTACAATCACAGTACCTGGACAACATCATCCACAAGAAAGGACATCCAAGTGGTTCAAAACATAAAGAGAGAAAATATGTTACCAAGGATGGGAAGAAGAAGTGGAAGGGAAAGTAGAAGAAGACTACAACCATAACACATCAATGCAAGGATCCAAAAATACATTGTAACCATTGTAACATCGATGGTCACACTGAAGAAAGGTGTTGGAAGCTACAACCAAAGCTAAACCCCAAGAGCTGCAAGAAGGATGCCAAGAAAAATAATCTTCTATCCACAAAGTCAAGCAAGGAGTTAGAAAGAAGCTCGGATGTGGATGAGAATATTATCTGTACCACATTGTAGAAGGAGGTGAATCTGAGTAGCCTTTACCCTAAAGAAGATAAATAGATGATGAAACTCTTTCGTATCAAGATCCAAGTCAAGAAGGCCAATATTGACGCTCTATTCATTTTCGGTTGGTAGGAAAACCACATAGAATAGGATATAGTATGTAATATCTCATTGGAAGTACATGATAATACCTACCCACTGGGATGGGTAAATAAGTATGCATAAATCATAGTCACAAAACAATGCAAGATCAAGTTTTCCATAAGTGCAGATGGAAGTGGGTATGCTATGGGAGTGGTTTTGATGCAAGGAGGGAGGCTGGTATGCTATCATTATGAAATGTTTCATGTGGGAGTTCTAAAATACCCTACGGACAATATGGAACTCTATGCCCTATTTCAAGTTTTTAAGAAGCAAAAGCAATACTTGATGGGAAAGGAGACCATCATTCACACAGATCACCAACCACTGTAGTATTTCCAGGCCTAGAGTAAGCTACAACAGACTATACATTATAAGTGGATGGGATTCTTACAACAATTCCATCTAATCATCAAGTATAATAAGGTGAGTACAAACAATTTGGAAGACATGCTCTCAAGGCCACATACAACCAATATTACAGATTTGGGAACCCTTATGCACATGGAACCTTTTAGCCATTATGCATACAAGGATGGATACACAAAAGATGAGGACTTCAAGGAGGTATTTTAGCAGGTACAAGGACAATTCCATGTAGAATAAGGTGATATCAAGGATGAATATCATATCCAAGCTGGGTTAGTCTACAAGCTGGACAAGCCCTACGTTCCTAAAGGTGAGAGATTGCAACTTATCAGAGAGGCACACACCTCCAAAGTTGCGAGGAATTTTGGTGTAGGGAATACAATTGCAAAATTACAGAGGCATGTTTACTGGCCCAGAAATAATAGAATGGAAGAATATGTAACTTGGTTTATCATGGGATGCATACTTTTTTATACACATAATCACAGTAATAGGAAGCAATGTCTATACCATCCCTTATCTGTTCCTAGAGACCATGGGAGAGCATTTCCATGGATTTTGTGGGTGGTATTCCAACCACTATGAGGGGACATGACTATTTATTTGTGGTAGTTGATAGATTCAACAAGATGTGCATTTTTATGCCTTGTAAAACAACCATCAATGGAAAAGAAGCAACAAACATGTTCTTTGAACAAGTCTAGGTGCACTTTGGGATAGCCAGGAGAATCATCTCAAAAAGAGATTCCAAATTTCTTAGTGCTTTTGGACTACACTTTGGCATAAAATGGAAATGGATTTGAGGAGTTCTATAGAATTCCATCCACAAACAAATGGGCATGGAAAAGTATTCAATAGGACTTTGGTGTATCTTTTGAAGGGTTACAATCAGAAGCATCCAAATACTTGGGATGAAAATTTGATCTACATTAAACACTCTTACAACATAGCAGTCCACACTTCCATTAGTAAGTCACCTTTTAAATCTTGTTTTGGATACTTTCCACCTTCACCTCTTGATGTTGTTTATGGACGTCAAGGGGGAGTCAGGGAAGACACCACATGTGAGGCATTAAGAGCATAAAATTAGTCATATCCATTTGCAAGTACAAAAATCATTGAAGAAGTCACAGGAAAAACACAAGGCTAGGCATGACCAACATAGGAATGAAAAATCATTCAAAGTGGGAGATAGAGTATGGCTACACCTGAACAAGGAAAGAATATAGGGTCTTGGTAAGAAGATCAAGGCTCTAAAATATGTCTCGTTTGAGGTATTGGAGAAGCTGGGAGATAATGCCTACATACTTACTTTACCCCTATACATGCGCATTTACTCCGTAGTAAATATGGAAAATCTGAAACTCTATGAACTTTCCATGCTGGGTTAGGAACCTGAGCAGGTCTTACCTTTTGTAGAGGACTTAGCACTAGAGGATTAGGAAGAGTTAGTAGAATACGCAGTGTTGTAGAATAATTCCATAACTAGCATGCAGGGATGATATGAACTCTGGCAGGTGGGGTTGAAAGGAAAACTTGTAGGTAAGGCTAAATGGTACTCCAAGGAGAAGGTAAAGGAAAATTTTCCTCACCTCATTTAGTAAAATATTTTGGGGACGAAAAGCCCCCAAAATGGGGAGGTGTGATATGAAATGGATCAATATATAATTTTTCAATTATTTGGATCTTTTGGGGTCATAATATTAGATGAATTCGCTTGTAGGGCCCATTTCAGAGGCAAGTCTCACTTTCTAGATTTGGGGTAAAAAAACCATCGAGAATATTATGGGGCCATTTTGGCTTTTAAGGGTTTAAATTCCTGATTTTTTGCACAAAAAATAACTGGAGGGTTTTTCTTGCATTCTACACACTAATACCTTTCCAATGGTGCAAGAATCACTTCAATTAGAGTCCATATGAAGAAGTCATACCTCCCGCAAGTTGACCTATCCAGTTGGCCACCATAGTTCCGAGAGGATTCCTGGAACATGTGGAGCTAGTTATGTGTGTACTTTCAATAACATTCTAGAAGTTCCAAAATCATAACCCTAAATGGGAATCTGTAATTGCCCTATTTTGACTTTATCACCTGAACTATGATTTCCCATTGTATTTGCTTATTATTGTAGAAATTTGTCAGTTTGATGACACCGTGGACATATGGATTCATTATTTTGCAGAATTTGTATATATATGTGTGTGTGTGTGTGTGTGTGTGTGAAGGGGAGCGGGATGGATCCAGATGGAGGGATAAGGTGCGCATTTTGGCGAACTTTTTTGGGGGTTTCACAGAACCATCCTCTCTAAACTTCGGCAGTCATAATGTTTCAAGAAGGAGATCAAGCTTTGCAGTCCGCAAGTAAGGGTTTATGTTTTTGTTTTAATGCGCAATCATCACAATGTCCCTTAACGTTGTGGATTATGAACCGTACTCGCCAATGGTCCCAATATTCTGTACGGATCGTGAGATGCAAAGCAAGTTTATGGAGGTGGATGCCCCCATTGTTATGATGTCACATGAAGCTCGCACGTCCCCTGATGATGAGGTGATGAACCCCACTGCGTCGCATAATGAGACGTCAACTCATGGACAGAAACCTCAAATTAAGCCCAGTTCAGGGAAATCCATAGGTATCCATCTGAAAAAGGCTATGCAGAGCTCATCATTGGAAAAGACATCCAAATTCCTGAAATTCCAAACTATCTGAATTCGGCTTTGGTGGGCAGGTTTTGTGGCAAAATCACGGGTCGTGTGTCTCTGCAGAACTGTATGGACGAAAATTGGACTTCCTTGTTAGGTTATAGAACAGACTTTAATGTTTTACCACGTGGTTGGTTTATGCTAAAGATGTGCCAGGAAGAAGATGTTAAACTGGAGCTGGCGTTGGGGCCCTTCAGGTCTAATCCTCGAGAAATGGAGGGTGGAGTTTAATGCTAGGAAAGATCCCCATAATAAACAACAAGTTTGGGTGATTCTACCAGGTCTTCCGATGTTTTTCTGGCAACAACCTATGCTTGAGGCCATCATAAATAAAATTGGGAAGTTTTTAGCCCTGGAAGAAGAATGGGAATCCAAGCCTGATAAGAGATGCATTAAAATGCTAGTCAAACTAGATTTAAAAGACTGTCTATACAAAGAAGTGAAAATTCAAATGCACGAGAGTACTTGGTCTCAGAAGCTCGACTATTGGAAATTACCCTTCCACTGCTTCAATTTTCGTAAGGTGGGACACCTTCAGAAGGATTGCTCAGTCTAGAGAAAACAGGGAAATTTCAAGAAGGTATGGATAAAAAAAGACAAAGTTACAATACAACGTCCCCTTAATGGTGTTATACCCGAAGACGCGGAAGGTGGCAAGAAAAAGGTGACGGATAACATTGAAGCATCTACTAAGCAACAGCTGGTGGGAGATAATGCTACGTGTGAGGTCCCCCACTTTGGTGAAGGCCCATCCGCTTTGACCGTTGGAAGTAGGTCTACTGACAAAAACTACAACAGTGGGTCTCAGGAACACACAAAAGTTGATGGAGTGCAAAAAGGTGGTGATGGTGAGCCCATTTCGAAGCTACCTCTCTATTGCAAGGATGATATGGATCTGTTAAGTGGACCAGCCGAAATTCCTGAACACTCAGGCACAAACACTCTTGGTCTATCCTTAGAAGAAGTCCCCGGTCTATCACTGGAGTCTCCAATTGCAATATTTCAAGGTATGTCCTCCTTTCCCATCGTCCCTTCCTTTCCTTCTTCTCCCTTTATGGTTAACCTTAACCATGTCATTCTTGTTCCTTCTCCTAGCCCCTCGAATTCCAGTTCTAATCCCTGAATTTCCGTTCCCCAAAGGAAGGTCTATAACTTACGTTCATACTCGGCCGTCTCTAAAGAGGACCCTATGATTTCCTCTGGCATCATTTCTCTTAACCCCGTGCCCAAGATCCATCTAGGAAGAAAATCCTTCCTAACGAGGGCTCAGAAACAAGCTATATCAGAGATTAAAAACTGAAAAACAATCAACTATAACCCGGGCTCTTAGAGTTATTAAAGCCCTTAGCAAGGGTTCTTAATGCTTATTCTCTCTTTAAAAATAAGGGGGCTGGGGGGAGCCTCTAAAAAAAATCCCTCAAGCGAGTGGTATCAAGCTTAAAACCTTCTATATTGTTATTGCAAGAGACTATGATGGATGGGAAGAAGGTTGAAGAAGTCATTCTAAATTTTTTGAAAGATTGGAAGATGATTTGTTTGGATTCCTTCAGAAACTCTAGAGGGCTTGTAACTGCTTGGAGTCCTGGGCTCTCATTGATTTCGGAAGAAATTCTTGACTCGGCTATTGGAACTATCCTGGAGGATTCGATTTCAGGCCTCACGGTCTCACTTTTAAATGTTTATGGTCCTTATTTTGAAAGGAAATCCTATTGGGAAACCCTCGGAAATTCTATCTTTTTGTCAAAGCCAAACTTAATTCTGGGAGGGGATCTAAACTTGACCCTCTCTGCCAACGAATGTTGGGGTAAGAAAGCAAGAGGAGACTCCTTGAATCCAGTTCTTCTCAATTTTTTTTGAACAAAAGGAGCTAGTGGACATAGAATAACTTTGAAGCTCTCGCTTCTTGAAGAAAAACCACCTTTGCCTTTCAGGTACAACCCACTTTGGCATGAAGATGAAGATTATATAAATTTAATTTCCTCTACTTGGACTTCGCTCGTAGAAAAAAGGGGCCATTCCTTTATGCAATAGTTTATGGATAACCTGAAGAAGGTGAAAAAAGTCTCCAAGGATTGGGACAAGAAACACAAATTGCATTTCCAAAAGGAACTGAAGGAAGTTGAAGCAGAAATTGAGGAACTTTTTAGGAAAAACACTACGGGGGTTTTCTCTATTGAAGAAGTCGGAAGGCTATCAAGGTTGGAAGTAAAAAAAACACTATTATTCTTCAAGAAGAAAAGAATTGGAGATTTAAGAGTAGGGCGTTATGGATGGTTGAAGGAGACAGGAATACTAAATACTTTCATAAGTTTGCTTCCCATAGAAGGAGCTTAAAGACTATCATCAAAATTAAGAATGAAAATGGAATCTTCGTAAACTCCTTTGCGATAAAGCCAGTGAAGCAGAGAGGCATTTTTCTTCCATTTTTAGAGAGCACCAAGGTATCCCTATTTCAAAGATCTTAGAAGTATTAAAAAAATTTCCTCGTTTAATCTTTGAGGATATGAATTAGGAGCTCAACAAAGAAATCACCGAGGAAGAAATAAGATGGATACTTTTTTCTTTTCAAAAAGGTAAAAATCCAGGTCCTGATGGTTTTTTGGTGGATTTTTTTCATTGCTTCTATGATATTCTGAAGGAGGATATCCTGAAGGTGGTTAAAGAATCTCAAAAGTCTGGCAAAGTTTTGGGAGCCATGAATGCAACCTTCATTACTCTAATTCCCCCAAAATAGAAAGACTCCACCTTTGATGACTTCAGGCCGATCTCCTGCTGTAATCTCATTTACAAGGTGATCTCTAAAACCATTGCACAGAGGTTGAAGCCAATTCTAAGCAAGATCATTTCTGAGGAACAGTTTGGTTTCCTCCATAATAGGCAGATACATGATGCTGTATCCTTGGATCAGGAAGCCTTACATACTATTAACAAAGAGAAATTATGTGCCTTTGCCCTTAAACTAGACCTCTCCAAGGATTATGATAGAGTGGATTGGACCTTATTGAGGCTAGTTCTAATCGAAATAGGAATGGACCTAAAAATGGTAGAGTGGATAATGGGCTGCATACATTCAACAAACCTTGCAATTCTTTTCAATGACTCCCCTACTAACTTTATCTATCCTACTAGAGGTCTGCGTCATGGATTCCCCTTGTCTCCCTTCTTATTTCTGGTGATTGGTGAAGCTCTGAGTCGTCTAATCCTGGATGCCAAGTCTAAAAGGAAAATCGAAGGAATATGGGTTTCGAGCACTATAGAAATCACGCACACCCTTTTTGTTGATGATGTGCTACTTCTAGGTAAAGGCTCAACAACGAATCTGAGGGCCTATGCTTCTATTCTTGAAACCTATAAGAAGGAAACAGGAATGGAGATTAATATTTATAAATCCATCTTAGCCTATAACAAGTTCTCGGATGCCCTGTTACAGTCCTCATCCTTAGTCTTATCATGCCAGTGCTCTCCTATTAAGGAAGGTTTTAAGTATTTGGGGTTCTTCCTAAAACCGAATAGCTACTCTTTTCAGGACTAGATTTGGTTTTTCAAAAAGGTTGAAGCTCGGATAGACACTTGGACTAATCATTTTCTATCTTGTGGTGGAAGGTTGGTGCTTCTAAAATCAGTGCTCCAAAGTATCCCGGTTTACTGGGCAATGATAACTTATATTCCCAAAGGAATTATAACCAAGATAAGAAAAAAATGTTTCTCCTTCCTTTGGATGGTAAGT
Organism: Larix kaempferi; assembly: GCA_027924585.1. Lineage (NCBI taxonomy): Eukaryota > Viridiplantae > Streptophyta > Pinopsida > Pinales > Pinaceae > Larix > Larix kaempferi. The sequence goes on along the minus strand of BSBM01000753.1, from coordinate 29,900,291 downwards.
AGACAAAGAGAAGGTATTCCGTTGGTCAAATGGTCTACACTGTATTTACCCAAGAGTAAGGTGGATGGGGCATAAAAAATACAACTACGTTTTGCAAAGCATTGGCAGCCAGATCACTTTGGAGGCTTACCCAGTTCCCTGAGTCTCTGTGAGGTAAAGTAATGATATCCAAGTACTGCCCTGATTTCTTTATAATAGACCGACTTAGAAACCCAATCAAATCCTTTAAAAATGGATCTGTTGGATGTAAAGCATTGGTGATATCCTTCCCCCTAATGGGTAATTGGTTAGCTTGGAATATTGGGGATGGGAAAAAAGTAAGAATTGGAGAAGACCCTTGGGCAGGTAGTGGAGACAACTATAATCTTTTCGAACCTCTAGTATCCAAGCTAAGAGGACAAAGAATTTGTGTCCTAGATGATGTTGAAGTGCATTCTCCCTTATTAAATGGCAGAGCAGGTTGGAAGGATGCCCTAGAATTAAGATTGAACGAAGTAGAGACAGCCGAGTGGGAATTTTATATTCACTCTTTGAATGCTAATTTTATTCACCTTTCTGACTATTTTGAGGACAAAATAATTTGGACTAAAAATTCCCATAATGGAGACTACACAACAAAACTCGGTTATAAAGTCGATTGCCACGAGCATTTTAGAGAAGAAGCGAAGTGGTGGTGGCTTAAAATTTGGAATATCCACAGTCCTTTAAAAACCAAGATAACCCTTTGGTTGGAACTTACCGACAAACTTCTTACCTGGGAAGTTTTGAAAAGAAGAGGATACGAAGGCCCTGATTTTTGTGTTTTGTGCAAAGCTCAGGATGAAACCTCTTCTCTTCTATTTGATTCATGCCTTTATGCAGGTTCTGTTTGGACCTCAGTGGCTAGCTCTGTCAACTATAATTCTCCTCCATAATTTAAGCCTTTGGAACAAGGCTCTAAAGATTGGTGGCTCAGGGAAGGGATACGCAATTATAATTCCTTCCCAGCACTCTTTGTCTTTAGTATTTGGACAACCCACAATAAATCCATCTTTCAAAATGTTCTTCTCCCCCTTGACATTACTAGTTCCCTCTTGTTGAATAAATTACAGGAGCATAAGCATGTTCCAAAACCTAAAAAAAAGAGAAAGATTTATGCTCCAGCCATTGATAAGAACATTCCTTGGCTTTCTTCGACAGAGCTAGTCAAGGAGATCCACCGCTAGGGGTGCTGGAGGAATTATCTTTCAAACTGATAACAAAAAATTATGCTTCAAATATGCTACTGGCAGATCAACAAAAAACAAGGCAGATTGATTTGCTCTGTGGGCAGTTTAAAGCTAGCCAAGAATGCGCAGCTTTCAAGGATCCAATTTTTTGGAGATTCAAAGGTGGTGATCGATTGGGAAAACGAGCTGAATGAGATTAGAGTTCCCAATGTACAACATCTCTTAAGATAAATTCAAGTCTTGAAGTCCACCTTTGAATTGACCACCTTTAGCCACATTTACAGAGAGCTCAACATAGAGGCGGATTCACTGTCAAAATCGGCCCTAGCTTTGCAACCTGGCTGCATGGAGATAGAAAATCGTGGAGATAATCTAATCTCTAGATCTCTTGTAAAGATGTATTGAGAGGCGTGGATTTTTTTTGTAATTTTTGTGGAACAACATACAAAACCCTCAGGTTGAGATCTATTAATGTAAGCTCTATCGAGCACAAGTCTGTATGGCTAATTTGAGCCTTTTGTTTTTGGAACAAGATTGAAAGGAGGCAGATAGTCTATATGATGTAAGCTCTCATGAGTAGTTCTATGTTTATTCGATGAATAAAATGATTTTTTCCTTTGGAAATTATATATATATATGTGTGTGTGTGTGTGTGTGTGTGTGTGTGATGTTAATAGTATGAATTCTGTTCCTTTTTTTATTATGTCTCTAGCATGCAAATTTAATAGATGATGGGTATGTGGATACCAAGTTAAAGTTATACATTGAATGGATGGATATGATACCAGGTGCATGGTACATAGAAAAATGAACTTCATTATTGTTCATTAGTAATGAAAGATGTATACATGTCGATGATTGCATGATATTTCTCGATCTTGTGTTTGGAGACTAACCTACATGTTAAAATAGCTAAGTGGTAGCTAGGTCCTACAAGGTGGAAGTACCTCAGGACATGAATTCCAAAATATAAATGGTATGCAAGTGATGCATTATTGTTTAACATAAGTATTAGTTTATGATCATGATATATGGGCAGGTGTAGGGTTTTAGGAAACTCAACCACCAAATTGGTTATTCGATGACAAAACCTAAGTACAACAGTCGCAACGTAGTCACTATGTTGATGTAGACATAATCCTTTGTTCCATAGGAGGGTGGATGCATTAACCACCATTTATCCTCTTAAACCTGGATTCATGGGATGGTTGTGCTATGGCGCACTCCCAAGGTGTGTGATGATGACTAGTGGGTGCCTGCTGGGGAAGCTTGGTCAATGTAGTCGACACTTCCACTTATGGGTTCTAACTGGGGTTAGGTCATGTAGTTGAATTTCCAGGGTAGTCCAACAGAGGGAGGATAGCATGATGAAGTTAGTTGTGAATTAGAAAGAATGAAGTAGGTAGATAGGAATGTCATTGAAGTCGCATAGATAAAATTTATTAATTATGTGTGTGTTGAAACCTTTGCTTGATTCTTGTGTTGTAAATTAGTATATTATGTTTGTGTCATAGATTATTATGATTTGACTTAGTGGCTAGACGTTGCAAATTCATGTTTAAGTATGCATCAATAGATAGTAACTTGTTTGATTGTGTGATGTGTGGTTGAGTACTATTAGTGTACCTACATGATGTATGTAAGCATTAGCTATGCTTACATAACTCGTCTACATCTATTATAACATAAAAATTGGGCTTTGATGTTTTATAATTGTGACTAGTTACATTATAAATGTTATTACTTATTAAGTTATGAATTGAAACAATTGTGTCAAATTATTAATGAAAGGTTTAGTTGTGATTAAGGTTAATTATTAATTGTGGTCATCACTAAATAAAGGTTAATTAGTGATTAATTGGACTATTATTAACTTGGTTAGTAAATATTAAATAGGTTTTAATTGTAACTAAGGTTTGATTGTTGATTGTTGGGTGTAATCATTAAATAAATGATAAGTGGATTCTAGAAGGGTATAATTAATTAATTAAATTACTAATTAATTTTTAACTATAACAAAATAATTGATGTCAAATTAACGTCATGTACAATATTAACAATAAATTATTCATGTTGAATTATGTTGCTAAATGTTGTTTAATGATTAAGCAATATTGATGTCATAACTTATGTTGAAATATATTGTTGAACAATAGCTAGCTTGATGAGTTATACATTATGAGATTATTATATTGTTAAATAATAGATATGTCAAATTAATGTTTCCAAGTACATTATTAGTAAGAAATTGTGATGTCAAGTTTATGATGGATTACATTATTATTAAATATTTATGTGGAACTTTATTATTTATTAATAATTATGTTTAATTATTAATTAATAATAAGTATTATGATAAATTCTATTAAGAATATATTATTAAAAGAACATCATGTCTAAATTTATGTCGAATAAGGCGGTGAACCTTACTCTCCAATGAATTGATTAATATGGTAGGTGGCCCAAATAACAAGGAATTTCATGAATGTTATTTAATGTTGACAAGCCACATTTGACTGATACCATGGTTATTAAATTAAAAAAATAAATATATTTTGTTGTTGGTAATAAATGCAATCATATTCGAATCTGAATAAATATGATAGGGGATTTCAAACATTAAGAAAGGGGGTAATGTATTAAATGAAATGGGATGGAGTCGGTGAAGGGAGAGGGGATGGATAGGTGGAGATGGATTTTTGAAGGGGGATTATGTTACATGTGAAATTCAACAGAGGAGGTATGAAATTATGTTAAGGGATATATTAGTTGGGATTTGTACTCAGGTTTTGGGCTCGGGGGTCCAATAAAAATATCTTCTTGTAGATAGGAGGTCAGCGAGGATTTGCTAGTTGGAAGGGTGGAAAAATGATTTGGTTGATTGAGTTTTCTAGATCAAGATCTAGAGGGGGACAGGATCTACTATCCTATAAGTATTTTACTTGTATAAAATTTCAATTTTTACATTTAGAAAATGATATAAACTTTATAAACTGTTGAAAATGAATATACTTAGAAATGCTAAGAAATTGGTGTTGTTTATACCTATTCTTATTTGATTTCTACCTGTTAGAAATGCTATCTATATCAGAAACTAAAGATTTTACAAAACCACTGAAGGAAACAGAAAGACTTGAAGCAAAATAACTTAGTACAAATTTCAAACTGCTAGATTTCTAGTAAATTAAACTAAGGACCTGGGGAGGTCCTTATAGAATCAAGGCATATACAAACCCTAAAATTAACCCTAAATAGTTTTCGGGCTATGTTAAATACTAGGCTATTAGGAAAATAAGCTTTTCCATTCTTTTGATGTAATGTATTGTTCCATAGTTTAGAAACAACACGGGAGCAGATATTAGAGTAGAACAAAGTAGATATGAGATCCTATAGTATCCATTTTGGCCACAGATTCATAGGTAACTCCATAGGGAATGCCATTTCCTTTGTATTTGCAAATTGACATAAAGAGCAATGCATAGTTGTTGCTAGTGTTTTTACACCAACACATGCAAAAGTGCACCTACTAAGAGTTGTGTTGATATTAGTATAGTTTCAAGATGAAAAATAAAAATGAGCCAAAACTGAAATGACTAATCTAATAGGAAGACAAAACTAAATGACAATGAAAGCAAATCTAAACTAACATGCATTCTTCATCAAGTCAACAAACACAAATAGCATTATTTAAAGAATAAAGAATGCATTTTTTTTTCTATCAAAATGAAATTTTAAAGGAGTAAGTTTCACCTCTGAGTTGCAGTGGAAGGGGCCCCTAAAAATATCCGAGGGTGGGTTCACTTGATCTCGTAACAGTCCACGATCCTCTAGCCACATGTCACATATGATATCTCCAGCAAGGTGAGAAAAGAATAGGGAAGGGATATTTGATCTCGGGGAGATTTTAGCAGGATAACGGCTTGAGAAATAGATGGAGAATTCTTGTTGAGTGAGGCACCATGACGGTTCATTTATAGGCACAATGGATAGCTTTGAGATAAGGATCAAGCTTTGATTTTTTGTTTTTGCATTTTGATTTTTTTTCCTTTTACTTTTTTTATCAAATTTGGGCTATCATAGGAATCATGCCAATTTTCTTCTTTTTGTTGAGGGTAGAAACATCCAAAAATCAAGATGGGGCAATGGTTGCTCATTTTTCTGAGATAATTGAGCAATTTAATTTGTAAAATATCCCTTTTTGGTGTACAACTTTGAATTTTCATTTTAATGGAGGTCCAAGGGGTGGAAATGAAATGTGGTAGTTGTGTATATGTACGACGGGGCTAACAACATGGTATGTGGAAAAAATTTATGAGTTAACATTAGTCCTCATTTGTGGCTGTGTTTTTCCCCATAGTTTGTTTTCCCCAAGTATATCTTGTGTTATTGTGTGGATTGTGTATTTTTTTTCTCATTCAATTCCATCATATTCAATATTTTATGGAATTAAATTAACACAAAGAATTAAGTTGTAAGATATGTTGTGACAAATTGGAATATATGTTGGCTATGAACCTTGTTATTTAACTCTCTTATATCGACCCAGGTTTTGCGCAGTTGTGGTCCAACAAAACCCTTCTTCGCCGGTCCTTTCGGCAACATCCTGTGAACAAGTTGAGGTCTCACCCGAGGAGAAGTTATGGGGGGATTACAAAAGCAGGTTTTTGTAATCAGGTGATATGTGGTTACGATACTGGGGGACTGCGCGAAGTCACTCCCACTTCACATTTACTTCTTTTTCTACATCACACACTAGGACTGCGCACTTCGCAACGACCACAATACAACAACGCAACTCCAGATTGTGTTACTTCTTAACAATCAGACACTCTACAGACTTCGCTGACTTAGTGTTACTTGTGTAATTATGCATTCAACATACTCGGAATTACTTGCATATTCAAGCATATATGTTTGACACTTAACATATTATTCTCATCACTTATTCATGTGGAAAATACATATAAAAGCAAAGACACATATAACTATAAATATAAGTTAACCATAAACATAAGAAATCACACAAATTCAATCACACAACATGGTATTTACGTTGTTCACCCCCGGGATGGGAGCTACGTCCATGGGAACTATTGTTTATATTAATGGGAAGGGTTCAACAGTTCCAGTCTGCGCACTTAGCTGCAGACTCTTCTCTCTACAATAGGTCTCTATGCACACAGTTGCAGAGCCTTTTTCCTCTCTTTGGATCAATGTAAGACCTTCCATATGATCAATAATTCCTCTCAAATATCAACAAAAATCAACCCTTCCATTACAAAATTTCGCCTTTTATAGATCGTGCCCAGGGGTCACATATTTACAATGATTGTGGGCCAAAAACCCATGCTACCCAAAAATCCCCCAAAACTGGCGCAGTTACCCCGCTAACCCAGCCTGTCATAGTCGACAGTTGCTTCACTTGACTTTGGCCGCCTTTCTGCGCCACTTCTGGCTTTGACGCCTCTTCTGACAGCCGGAGTTATGACTGCATACTGGAACGCCGCTTTCAGCTGATCCACTTCTTATGTCGTTGTTGGTCCTCCGTTCTGCTTCTAATGATCTTAGTACCCTGTACTAAGGTGACAAGTCTCTTTCATCCACTTCCACGTTGCCCCTTAACCAGCTCTCGGGAATCATGGAGTCACTTACCCAAAATAGGTCGCTGCTGGACCTCACTTTACTTGTACCTATTACCAAAAATATTTGTTCCATTGGCGCTATGCATTAGAAAAACTGCACCATGCTTAGACTTCGCATACCCAACTGTGCTTACTTGGAATTCGCATTTCTAACTGCGCTTATTTTCCAAAAATTGTGCCAACTTGGGCCACACCCAACAGGCCCCTAACACTTACTTGTGGATCATCTCTGATCCACTTGGCTCTGGGTTTGCATCCTCTGGAGGACTCAATTTTGCAGTGAAGTCCTGAAGAGTTACGCTTAGCTTTAGAACTACTTCCTTTGTTTCCTGCTTGAATTCCTTAACAGTTTCCACCATCTCTTCTGAGACGTCTTCCTGAGCATACTCCTTAACTGTCTTCTCCATGGTGCGTAGTTCCTGTAATTTTCCTTCGATTTTTTCAGTGAGGCCGAGCGCCTCTTCTTGCATTGGTTGTAACCTTGCTGTGGTATTAGCCTCCTTATCCCTCAGAACTTGCAGTTCTCACTTCAAGTCCTTGACTTTTGCGAACTTCTGAATTTTCTCTCTAGGTGTCAGGGTTTTCATAGCTGCACTCACAGAGTCCAGCTCTGTCTGCCATTGATGCAAGTCATCCTAAATTTTTTGTATGGCCGAATCCTCCTATAGCATATCCCATACAATGGTGGCTTCTTCCAATAAGTCTTGGAATCTTTCTATTTCGCTAGAGATACTCTCTATTGAATCCCGCAATGCGGCAACTCTTGCTTCTACAATGTTCGGCAGGGTACTAGGTGGCTTCTGAGTTGCGAGGCTAGCAAACTCTTCCTTGTGGGCGATCTCCATGTCTTCCATATCTGCTTTAAGATTGCTAACAACCTTTCCAATCTGAACTATTGTATCTTCTAACTTCGGCTATAGTTCACATTCTTATATCTTCGCGCATACTGTAGCAACTGTCTCTTCCAGCCTTCTTCACTTCTCCTACGCTTTAGCTAGTTCTCTTGTTTTCTGCACACTTACCTTTGACAGTTCTTTGTAGCTCTCCTCTAAATATAGGTTTTGATTGTAAGAGGCTATTTATCTATCCTTGATTTCTTCTACAACCTATAGATGTAGATTATGCAACCCTTAAATTAGTAGCATACCGACATTGATGTCCAGATGCTCTAACTTCTTTGCACCTTCGCCTAGCTCATCATTTGGAAATATGATACTCAATGGTTCCATTCTAACCAAGCGCGATTTTTTTGTTAATGCAAGTCTCCTTCTCTTTCTTTCACTAGATTCTTCCAACTTTCCTTCAGAGTTGGATTCTCGAGTCAATTCCTTCTGGACTTGTTCTATCCGCGCAACCATGCTCTTGAGCTCCGCATGCCTGGGTTTCTTCATTTTTGGTATCTTTTAGCACTAACGCCTCTTCCAAGTGTTCGGTGATGCGCAGTGCGATGCAATCATGGTCATCATCTTGTAACATCACCTCTGGCGGAGTCTTGGTTTCCTTATGTTTCTTTTCGGGACCTTTCTCTATTGTTGGACCTTTAGATTCCTTTCTCTTTTCTCCTGTCTACATGGTGTATTTTTTTTCCTGGTCTGGATCTTTAGGTTCATTTTCCTTACTTTCCTCTAGTGTGGTATGGATTTCCATAGGTGCTTCGACCTTCAAATCGGCTGGCCAGTCTTCTAGGTCGAGCTCGATCCTCTGCGCATCCAGCTGGTAATCCATTGGGAACCATTGTGGGTTCTGCTTCTCGGCCCTAGGATAAATGTAGATAGAGTGCAGGTTAACCTTAAATAACAACTTTTGGAGATACATGGTTTTCATGTCCTTTGAGATATGAATAGATAGACATTAAATGTTGTGATTGTTGGACGAATCTGTCGAGGATCTTGGTCCTTTCCTTCATTGAATGTATCTGAAATGGCTAATTTCATGTTAAATGCAAAAGCAGCCGTCGAAAAAACACTGTATAATGGCTAGTTCCATCAAACTTCGCTCATAGCTTAGACAACATCTATGAGGTTCTACTACGCATTTATGCTCTATCATTATTAACTTCACAGCTGCGCTTCTTACTTGCACTTCGCATCGCAACTTCCAGTGTGCACTTTGCATCTGCGTTTCCAATGTGTACTTCGCATCTCATATTTCATGGAACTTTGTATTTCACCAAAATTGTGTGCAAACTCCTTATTCTATCATTCTTAGCATCGAATTTCAACTACACTTGACACTTAGATCTTTCTTCTCTGTTGATCAACTAAGGTCTGGTGAAGTAGGACTATCCCTGTAGGGCTTTAGTCTACTTCCATTAATAAGGCCTGGAATGTTTTCTCCTGTTAATGTGGCTAACTGAACTGCACCACCATTAGTAACATTCTTGGCAATATATAGCCCTAGACAATGCATTTTAAATTTTCCAGGAAACTTCATGAATTTATTGTCATAGAGGAGGATAAGGTCTCCTACCTGAAATAATTTGTACTTGTCGTGGCGATCATGCCATGCTTTCTCTCTGTTTTTCTGCACTTGTTGGTGAAATCCTGCAATGAAACGAGCTTCCTCCAACCCAACCAAGTGTAGTAGCCTTTCTTCCATTGTCTCATCATCTGCCATGCCTGTGAATGCTACAATTCTCAAACCTCGTACTATGTATTCCATTGGCATCACAACTTCCTGTCCATATGTTAACATGAAAGGTGTATGGCCTGTCAATTTCTTGCAAGTTGTCTTGTATGCCCATAACACAACTGGTATTCACAAATCCCAATCATCCATGTTTATGTTGCATACCTTAGTCAGTGCATTTTCCAACACTTTGTTAAAAGCTTCAACAGTGCCATGGTTAAATTTTGAGCATTAATTCACAATACTCTAGGATCTTTACTGAGAGAATAACATGTACAGTATATCAATGCATAACAATCATATTCAAGCATGTCAAGCATCACAATAATCAAAATCATGAGAGACAAGAGACATAGAGTTTCCGTGGGGAAAACCCTAAGGTGAAAAACCCCACAACTTCCTCAGAGATAGAGAGAGAAATGGCTCAACCAAAGTACAACCAAAATACACTGAGATAGTCTCCTAGTAGCAGATGATCCTCCTCCTCACTAGTGCGCCACTTTCTGAGTGAGAGAAGTGTGTGTTTTCGAGTGATCAGATAGAGATCTCCCGATCTCTATTTATACTTAACCTGTTTGCCCAATTACACTATGGGGCCGACTTGTCTAGCTAGGTACATCCACAATATAATATATATTTCAGGGCAGACCCCACACATGGTGGTCTAATAACCCATCGGCAAGTACACACACTTGTGACACTTGTCAATACACATGACAACACTTCCTTATAGAGGTATAACACATCTCTTATAAGGGTACAATAAATATATATGAAATATATAGATGAAATACATTCCGAAGTTACATATACATCAACAATCATTAGCTTGTGGATGATATGGTGTGATTTTTTGATGGTAAATCTGAAATTCCTCAGTCATGGCTTCAATAGTTCTATTCAAGAAGTGTGTTCCCTTATCGCTCATTACGATCTTTGGACATCCAAACCTTGTGATGATGTTTTCAAAAATGAACTGCACTGCAGTAGCTGCGCTACAGTCCTTTACTGGTTTTTCCTCTTCACATCTCATTAGATAGTCTGTAGCTATAATAATGTATCTTGAACCAGTTCGTTTTCCTGGTGGGTTAATAGGTCCCACAAATTCAATAAACCACTTATTAAAGGCTTGCAATGTCAATTGTGTCACAAGTGGCATTTCATCTTTGCGATATGGTTTCCCTGTCCTCTGGAAAACATCGCAACTTCAACAATGCTCCTTTGAATCCTTCTGGAGTGTAGGCCACCATAGTCCTGCTCTTAAAATTTTCTACACAGTAGCTCTTCCTGTGTAGTGGCCTCTAGACACCCCTGAATGTGCTTTAGCTAGTATCAATGGTTTCTCATGTTCTAGCACACATCTGCGTATTACTTCATCCGGTCCTAGCTTATATAATTGTCCTGCAATTATGGTGAAGTCAGCTCCTCTTACTAGCAGTTGCTTCTTCTGCTGCGTAGTAAACTCTGTAGGTGCCAATCTCGTAGTCAAGAATTCTACAATATCCTTATAATAGTCATCTGCTATCTAAATAGAAAATAACTACGCATCTGGTAGACTGTCTTCCAAGTTTGTAGGTTCTTCGCCTGACTCAATTCTAGAAAGATGGTCAGGTACTGAGTTCATCCTTCCTGTCTTAACAACGATTTCAAAATCATACTCTTGAAAGAGTAACAACCATCTACAGATTCTTCCCCTTAACACTGGTTTATTGACTAGGTATTTCAAAATTGAATGGTCAGTAAACATACAAAAGTGCGCACCTAGAAGATAGTTCCCGAACTTATGCAGTGCATACACCATAGCTAAGCCTTCTCTCTCTGTTGTTGTATAATTATTTTCTGCTGAGGACAAATTCTTGCTTGAGAATGAAATAGGATGGTCAATACCTCCCTCACCTGGCTGAGCTAGCACAACGCCAAGTGCAATGGATGAAGCATCTACATGTATGTGGAAATGTTTGCTCCAATCCGAAAAAAACTAAGATAGGCGCAGTTACCATCCTTTCTTTTAGTGTTTCCAATCCTTTCTGGCAGTCATCAGTCCATATGAACTTTGCTTCTTTCTTCAACAATTTTTCCATAGGCACAGTTATCTGCGCATATCCTTTAATGAAATTCCTGTAGTATCCCGTGTGTCCCAATGTAGTGCGTAGTTGTTTTACTGAATTCGGTGCTGGCAAGTTCACAATAATTGTGATTTTAGATGGATCAACCATCAACCCCTGTTTACAAACGATGTGTCCCAATAGAATTCCATAAGGAACACAAAAGATGCTTTTCTTCAAGTTCAGGGAGATCTGATGTTGTCTACATTTTGCTAACATCAGTCTTAGGTTAGCATAATGGTTCTTTAGTAACCCAAATACTGTCCAATCATCGAAATATACTCCTAAAGATTTATGGATGAAATCCTTGAATGCAGCAACAACTACTCTTGAAAAATAAGCAGGTGCGTTCTTCATACCAAAGGGCATAACTGTGTGCTGAAATGAACCCCATTCTGTGGCAGAAGTGGCCTTGTTCCTGTCTGCTATATCAATTCTAATAAGATGATATCCAGAAAATCCATCAATGAAAGAGTACACCTCATTCCCCCCAACATTGTCTAATACTTCATCTGTGAATGGAGTAGGAAATGGGTCATGTAGTGATGCATCGTTTAACTTTCTGATATCTACGCAGATCCTGATTTATCCTTTAGTTTTCTTTTCCTAGATAACCATGGGACTTATCGATTCTGACTCTTCTACAGGTTCAATGATTCCTACATCGATCATATTATCAAGCTCTACTTTTACCCTTTCTTTATATCTTGGATTTAGTGGATAAGGTCTCTATCTAATGGGCTTCTCATACAGCTTGAGAGGTATTTTCATAACCCCTAAGTCGCCCAAATTCCCTTCATTTCGGAAAAATTCGTAGGAAATAAGTCTTCGTATTCATGGATTAAATATGCAATCTACACAACTATCTCTTCATCCCTATAATCTCCTATCGAAGCGAACTTCGGTTCTTTAGTGGTTCCAATGTTCACTTTCCGAGTTTTTACGGGATTACTTAGATCCAAAATTTCCAATGGAGGTCCTTCGACTTTGCGCTTTCCTTCCAACTCAGGTATGTTAACATTGTGCGGTTCGTCATCATCGCGTTCCTCTTTGTCTTCATCTAAAGTGAAGTTATAACATTCTAGGGCATGTTCTAGTTGTCTTTCCTACTCTGGTTGTTGATATACAAGTTTCAGTGTTTTGTTGAATATCTTATTTTTGATGATTTGTAATGCCTCATTTATACTTGGGAATTCATCTTCAAAGCTAAATGTTGTGTGGAAGTTATTAATCATGACAGACCATTCTACCGTCCCTCTGCGAAGTTTTTTTTCTGTGTACCAGTTCTTCGGAATTTGCTCTAATGTGCGCACAAATAGATGAACCCATTCTGTTTGCGGTTTATGTGTCCATGCTTTTGTGCAATGGTCTATGTGATCCCTAGGATCATTTTGTCCATTAAATTTCACTTGTAAAAGCTTAGTCTGTTCTAGGAATCTGATCTCCATCATGTGCTTACACTCTTCCCATGTGGTTAGATTTTGCTTATGCGTAGCCCACCATCTAGCAGGTGTAGCGTGCAGTGCTGTATCTAATGTTGATATCTTATGTTCATCTAAAAATGATATAAGATATTATTTAAAAAATTCATGAATATTACTTAAGCCATCATAGGTAGGGATTCAACTTACCTTTGTTCCAATCCAGCACAATGATCTCGTGAGTTGCGCGCATCTTCTTGTAGATACTTCTTGCATTCTGCTCTGCCAATTCTCTAATCCTGCATCTGAGTCGGATATGCAAGAACTATCACATTGCCAACATAGTGTTCCCTCATCAGTTGGGTTGACGTAATCTATCTGATTCATAGTCATCTTGTAGATATGATCTAGATCTTGCGCTCTGCATTCTTCTCTTATTGGCTCAGTCTATATAGGTCCTTGCGAAGGATCCAATGGTGTGATGACCATGATATCTGCTTCTTCAAATATCATCTGCTTCTTTTTTAGGTTGATAATTGCGAGGTTATCCATGGCCCAATCTATCCCCAATAGTGCAGGATAAGGTTGGCTATCATCTATGATCTCAATCACTTCGAAGTCTCCTCTACTTCACACTCCATCAATGTCAACAAGGAAACTTGCTAACCTCCCAAAGGGTATAACCTTTTGCTAATTGGCTAGCCTCAACTGTATTAGTGACCATGATAAATTCGTCTTTCCCATTTGTTCCCGTGTCTTCTTTGTCAAGAAATTTACTTTTGAGCCTAAGTCAAGGATAATCTTGTCCATTTCAAACTCTCCAATCTGCGCATTTAGTCTCATTTCCCCTTCGGTTCTCTTATAGTTCTTAATATGATGAACCATTCTATGTACTTAATTTTCTATATTATGTTGCTCGTAATGACTCAGTAGGCTCTGTAATTCTTCTAAGGAATTATCACGCTTTAACAGCTTCATGCAGCTCTGTAACAACTGCACAACATGACTCATCATGTCTATCACAGTACATGTTTGAGCATACGAGGCTGGCATATCCTTTACAGGTGTAGTTTCACTTCGTAGCTTGATTCGTGGAGTGACAAGTTCTGGCTCTTTGAAGGTTTCTCTTGCTTCCATGAAGAATTCTTTTCTTTGTTTGGCTCGAAAGAGGGTGTTTTTGCAGTTCCTTTCCTTATCCAAGTCCCTTCAATGGGATTTTTCTTAGCATGGTGATTCTCAGAAGTCGATGCTTCTATTCTTTGATCTGCACCTATCGTAGCTCCACTTTGCGTCACAACATGAATGTTATTTTTCAGCTGCGATCATCTATATGTTTTGATTATGTGCTTCTGGTCTTCTCTCTTTCATTTTTGCTTGCAAAATAGGGCATGCTTCAATGACATGATCAAAAGACTTACAATATTTGCATGTAGTACAAGCATTTGTGCACTCTCTAGATAGATGTCCCGGTTGAGTGTAGTTATAACATACTATGTGACCTCTTCCTCTTCCTTGTCTAGCGTTTCTTCCTCTGCCTCTGAATCCTCCACGTCCTCTGTACGTGCCTTGATCATACTCCGCATTTTCATTGTTATGCAGTGTTTCTTCTTGTACTTAGTAGAAATCATGTTTTCTTTCCATCATGAGTTCATAGGCTCTGCAGTTGCTATCATCATGGCCAACTGATTTACAGAATGTGCAGTATAAGTTCTTTGGTGTTTTCACATACTTCTGAAGTAAGTAGTAGTATTTTGGGAGATGTCCTCTACATCGGAAAATCTCACACCATGGTCCTTGTTGCTGATTCAATGGGTTTGGAGTTCCACTAGTGATGTAGTCTTTAAATATTGGACAATGTTCTTTGGAATGACCTTCTACCTTATACTTTGTACACCAAACCTCTTCTCAGGTTTCTTTTACTTTCTTCATATCTTGCAGTTGTAATGTCAAATTTTCTAGATGGGTCTATATCTGAAGCATACCTGTGCTAGTCTCTCCTATAGGTGAAGCCTCTAGTTTCATCGCAATTTCCAGGGCCTCTGTCTGCGAAGTAACATTTTGTTGCATCAATGGTAATCTGATATGTGGCAACAATGCAGCTATGAACCATTCCTGGTGTTGTTGTGGTGCTATGTCAAATCTCACTTGGTCTAACAGCGCTTTGAACTTTTGATCAAATTCCCACATTGACTCACTCGGTTTCTGTTTAATTTCTTTGAGCTCTGTGATACACTGCGATTCTTACTTAGGTTTTTTAAACTCTTTGATGAGTGAAGTTCTAATCTCTGTTAGTGTTCTATTCTGTCCAACAGAGTACTTCATAAACCATGTTAAGGTTCTGTCCCTAAATGTGGTAACTAGTCGTGCTTGTCTAATAGCATCATCCTGTACTTGTTTAACATTCCACATGGCTTCACAAAGAAACCGGTGTTGCTCAAGGTCTTCTAGACCCGTTCCTTTGAATATAGGCAGCTTGATGTCATCCGTCATTCTTCTTATAGGAGGCGTAGTGTTCTGTGATGTGTTAGGTATACTATTTCTTGGAATGTTCTGAGTAGTTGCTCTTGCAGTGTTACTACTATTGTTGTTATGTGGGTTAGTAGTATTTCTATCGTCAACTGGAGGTTTCTTCGAAGTAATAGGCTGATAAGTAGTTACTCTAGGCTCTGGTTCACTATCAGTCTCAACCTGATATGAGTCCCTATTACTTCCTAACTCATTTTCTAGAGAGATTTGAGGTTCATGTTCATTATAACTCTTCTTGGTCCTATACTTGTATCTTTTACCACTTCGTAATGTGTAGATATTTTCTTCAGTATCACTATCTATATTACTGAACATTACAGACTCAAATTTCTAGGAATCTTATTGCATTCTTAAGAAACCTTTCTCTACTAATAGCATTTTAATGTATAGACTGAGGTTGTTTAAGTACTTACCTCTAAATCCTTTGAATAAATCTGCCTCTGCTGCACTGTAGGACTTCAGAGTGTCCACAACAAATCCTATAACGTAGCCTTGTAGTATGCTATCGAGCCAGAAGTATGCTACTCATGAGATTGGGCTATCCACTGCTTTAAGTCTTTGAACCAGTTCTGGACTCTATACTATAGGTTCTCCACCCTGATAACAGTTCTTCCATTCTACTAGTCTTGATAGCCACTCATATAGGTCGTTGCTGAAATATGCGAATAAAATTTCATAAATATCAGAAAATAGATATCTCTGCAACCATTCTTTGTCATAGAAATGCGGATGTTTGTTCTCCTTCCTTTCAAACTAATTTTCTATATTATCCACCCAGTTCTGTATTTATGTACTCTCAGGATTCCAATATTCAGAACACATTACTAGTTCAAGTGCAGAAACGGAACCATTTGTTGGCTATGAACCTCATTCTTTAACTCTCTTATATTGACTCAGGTTTTGCACAGTTGTGGTCCAACAAAACCCTTCTTCACCGGCCTTTTCGGCAACAGCCTACGAACAAGCTGAGGTATCACTCGAGGTGAAGTTATGGGGGGATTATAGAAGCAGGTTTCTGTAATCAAGTGATGCGTGGTTACGAGACTGGGGGACTGCGTGAAGTCACTCCCACTTCACGTTTACTTCTTTTGCTACAGCGCACACTGGGACTATGCACTTCACAACAACCACAATACAATAGCGCAACTCCAAATTGTGCTACTTCTTAACAATTGCACACTCTACAAACTTTGCTGGCTTAGTGTTACTTGTGTAATTATGCATTCAACATACTCGAAATTACTTGCACATTCAAGCATATATGTTCGACAGTTAACATATTATTCTCATCACTTATTCATGTGGAAAATACATTTAAAAGTAAAGACACATATAACTATAAACATAACTTAACCATAAACATAAGCAATCACACAACACAGTATTTACGTGGTTCACCCCACGGATGGGAGCTACATCCACGGGAACTGTTGTTTATATTAATGGGAAGGGTTCAACAGTTCCAGTCTGCGCACTCAGTTGCATACTCTTCTCTCTACAATAGGTCTATGCGCACACAACCGCAAAGCCTTTTTCCTCTCTTTGGATCAATGTAAGATCTTCTATCTGATCAATAATTCCTCTCAGATATCAACAAAAATCAACCCTTCCCTTACAAAATTGCCTCTTTTATAGATCGTGCCCGAGGGTCATGTCTTTACAATGATTATGGGACAAAAATCCATGCTACCCAAAAATCCCCCAAAACTGATGCTATTACCCTGCTAACCCGGCTTGTCATAGTCGAGAACTGATTCACTTGCCTTCGGCCTCCTTTCTGCACCGCTTCTGGCTCTGACGCCTCTTTTGACAGCCGCAGTTCTGACTACGCGGCTCTGACTGCGTATTGGCATGTCCCTTTCAGCCACTCTAGTTCTTATGTCACTATCGGTCCATTGTTCTGTTTCTAATGGTCTTAGTACCCTATACTAAGGCGACAGGTCGCTTTCATCCACTTCCACGCTGCTCCTTACCCAAGTCTCGGGAATCATGGAGTCACTTACCCAAAATAGGTCGTTGCTGGACCTCACTTTACTTGTACCTGTTACCTAAAATACCTGCTGCACTAGTGCTTCGAATTAGAAAAATTGTGCCATGCTTAGACTTCGCATCCCCAACTGTGCTTACTTGCCAAAAACTGTGCCAACTTGGGCCACGCCCAACAATATCCACATTAGTTTACAAATCAATTTGTATAATATCAGACCTTTGTCCTTTGAAATGAAAATTAAGGCTAGCAAAATAGAGTTTCTATGTCCTAGCATGTGGCCTTTAACAACTATTATATACACAAAAATCACTTTGAAGGAAACTTGGCTAGTGGCCTATAATATATCTACAAAAAATAAAAGATATAGGGGCATAGGGAAATTGTACTTTGGATTCCACTTGCTAGTTTGCATCTTCATATAGGGAGAAGGGTTGTGGTGGTTCTACATCCAATGCTCCATCTTCTCCATCTTCTTCTACCTCCTCCTTTGATTATCTATTTTAGACTTGAAGGGATGGAAACAAGAAATAATATTTGTTGGGTCATTTATTTCCTCCATAGAGTACATATGGCATCCAATTAAATCCTTTTCATGGAAATAAAAATAAAGATATAAGGAATACCTAGTATTCCTACTGCTAGAGAAACCTAAAAATAGGATAATGTGTGCCAAATCCTCATCAATTTTGGTGCTTTTGATGGAGGATCATATTATTTCCCAAACATTTAATCTACCTTGTATAATTTCTAGATAATGGAAATGTTGTGCCTGCCATCAAAAATCCTTGCAATCCTCTGTGCTTCTGTTTTCCTCTTCTTGCACTTGGTTTTATGCTCTCTTAACTACTCAATATTATCCCAATTATTTTGAATCCCACATACATTATTCAAATCCTCTTTTTGCATTTTCAAAGGGGTACTTTTCTACTAAATACATTCATTATGTAGCACTAGTCACACAATTTGTTTCCATGGGAACATATGCAACAATGGAGGGTAGTGAAATTAGCCATGAACCCATAGGAATAGGTATTATGTGCACAAATGTGGAATCCATGGGTATTTTAGAGAAATATGGATGGGTTATTTGTTTCAAGTGGATCTATGGTTTTAATACTTAGATATCCATGAAGTTTTCATAGTCATTTGAAGAGGTCTTTACTACTTTTCAAGGGTTGTGTGCTATTTCTTGTGAATCGAACATCACTCGTGTTATAGGCATCTCCTTGGATGGTGAGTGTTGGTTCAAATGCAAAGGTGTGATTATTGACTCTTGTGAACAATTCATAATGGTAGTGGAAATGGAAAATGACACAAGCAAAGGGGTATTGAAGGAATATCTCATTCAACCATGGAGAGAGATGGCATCTTATATTTAGAGGCACATAACATGAAAGGGAATTTTTAGTTTGTTTTTTGTTATCTATTCAAATTGGTTTCTCACCTAATGAACCACCATCTTCTTTGTTTTCCATATATCCTTGTAAGGAGTTTGACTAATATGGAAAAGGAAGTTCAATGAGGTAACAATATTGAGAGAATTATGTCTCATCGTGGCCTTCTTAAGTTACTCATCATGGTAGCACTGGTTCAAGATGAGAGAACATGGGATGAATTTGTGGCAGAACCTAGGGTCCAAGAAGATGTTTCTATAGAAATTGCAGTATAAGAGCAAGATGTTTTTATTAGTTTCATAATAAGTATGGGAAATTATGTACCTCTTTATCATGTGATGAAGCATGAGTGTTACAAAATATTTAAAAAGGAAAGATACATAAGACAATGGTTTTCTAGAGTCCTGAAATGCTTGTACACGATGAAGAGGTAAGCATCATGTTGCATAAATATTTTTAATGAAACCATCAAGTAGGTCAACTTATGTTAATCTTGTTAAAGGAAACAAACAATTGAGATCACAAAATAAGAGATTTCATAGAAAATTGCTTAAAATGAAATAAAAAACTAGGAATTCGAGAGTGCAATATACTTTAGATACTCTTTTTGAAGCTATTGAGATAATGAAACTTATGTCAAGTAAATTATTCCCATGACTATAGGAGAATGTCAATTTTTTTTGTATAAACAACTAAATATTAACATGTTTTAAATGATATATTAGATGAAACTCTCCATAATAGAGAATAACTGACTTATCTTAGGGATACAATTTCAAAATGAAAGGGAAAGGACTAAACATATGATTTGGGTATCCTTCTCAAGGAGACACACCAATATGAAATACATTGTATGAAAATAAAGTAGCTCAACCATTACTTGAAGGAAGAGAAGAAATTGAAAGAATGAATGAAGGATATTAAACAAGTTCAGGAGATGAGGTTACACGAAAGTCAAACTTGTGGATTAGCATTGTAGGGTATCTCATGCCATCCATCATCTAGGGTATATTGTGTTTTTCTCCATGAGTAATGAATAAAATTTTGTCTTTATCATATTATTTTTGTAAAAACTATCATATTAATAAGGTCCATGACCTTGGTATGGTATTTTGTACTTCCACTCCCCAAGAACAAGATACACATTTTGAATTATATTTTTTCCATTTGTTTATGGAAAAAACTAAGATGGAACCTAAATTACTATGTTGAGGAAGTACAAGTATGAGTATTGTACTCATTAATCATAAGTTAGGTACAATGGAATATGGAATGGGACTATTTTAGTATTGTAGAGGGAAAATCAAGTCTGGTTGTTAGATGGGAATACAAAGTTCATGGAAGAATAATTGATGACCACTATGATATTTTAAAGGATATTGATAAAACAATTAAAATGAGCCAAAATCATAGGGATACCATAACTCAATATCAAGAAACAATTCATCCTTATGCAATTTAAGCACTTCTGGATACAGATGAGAGATGGGGAATATTTCCAATGTTGTTAGAAGTATGAGAACCATTAGGTGATATAGTCAGCCCTTAGCAGGAGTTTGTAGGTCAGAGTATACAACAAACCACACAAAATGACTCGATATAGAGTCACGCATCAAACAAGGGATTGACAAACTCTTCTTCTCTTATTGAAAACAACATATATTTACAATTATGCCTTAACCGGGAATTTCACCACAAAGGGTTATACGAACTTTCAATTCCTCACACACTCAATTACTTATATCCCGTTAATCTTAGTATTAGCTAGGTGCTACATACACAATATATTGTATGCTATGATCTCCTAGCAAGCACTTGGATTTCCTATGTGCATATTCTTGACCACACCTCTTCTCCTCTCTACCTAGGGGTGTGGTGAGATTTTCTTCCTACGGGTAAGATGAAAATCCCTTGGATAACAAAGTGGATCCCTTACACCAAATCCAATACAAAAAGAAAACAAATAGAATCCTAAACTCGTAGATCAATCATGCACAAGTATTTCAACATGAAAATGGAAGGAGAAAGATCAATATCTTACCTTTTGATTTGGAGATTGTCTAAGCTCCAAATTCAATCTTGATGTCCAAGGCTTGTGTACTTGCAACATAAGATAGAAACCAACCTTCCAAACAAAAGTGCATCAACTATATCTAATATAAAATATCATATATCAATGGAAGAGACATGACATGGGAGAATGGGCTAAGTTATTATCAAGAAATCCAAAGAAGAAGTAGTACAATACAGAATTATAGTTGAGGTAAATTCGACAACATCTCCTCCTAAAAATTTCAACAAGCCACCTTTGAGAACCTTGAGAACATGAGGAATCCCTCACAAGTAGATTTGCAACTATACTTCAGACTCAACCTCTATGTGTCTAATCTCAAAACCAAAGAGCAATGGCCTTGATATAGGGTGAGAAATCCCAACCACCATGGAGAAGAGTGTGGATCAAGAGAGGATATCATGGATCTCAAATATTCCAATGTTCTTCATAAGGAAAAACAAGATTGGATCTCAAAGGGATGATGAGATTCTCGAGATGAGGGATCCTAGATATAAGGCACAACAAGCTAACGAAAATTATTGCGCCCTAGACACTAAGCAAAGCACGGCATAGTTGTAATTTTTGTGCCCCCATGGTTCAGCAAAGTGTGAAAATTTGGTATTTTTGCTCCTCCATAGTTCAGCAGGGTGCAAAAATTCCTCCATGAATGGTTGGAAGTGGTTAGGTGAGGTGGGATTCGGCTCCAAGAAATTGGGTGACTTCTCCAACTTAGGTGTATAATGACTTTATCATACAAATTTTTTTTTAATACACTTAGGAGTTCATGTAATGTACGCTTCCCATGGTGTTAAAACATACATGATCAAAAAATGGTAAAATGAGGTATAAAAAGGGGAATTATCTTCTTGATACTTTTACTTTGTCTCAATATCTCTCTCGGTCTCTCTCACTCACTCTCTCTCTCTCTCTCTTCTTGCTTACTTTCTTGGATACCCTCCTCTTCTTCTTGAAGTTTCATTCTTCTATCCAAAAGTTTCCTCTACGCACCAATCCAAATTCATTTACTTCCATCACTTCACATTATTGTTCCATGATGGTAAGATCCTCCATATCCACCTAAAATTGCATCAAATGTACGATTAGTATCCTTCCCCGTATCTTCATCATTTCCTCGTACTAGCTCTCACAAATCCATCCTTAAAATCTATTCTTTTCAAAACCTTTGATCATCACATCCTCTTGGTATTTGTGCTTCCTTGGCACACGTAGATCCTTTCCTATCAACTTCCTTTCTCTTGATCCTCCATCCATGCCCTCTATATGGTTATTTTGATATTCGTGGTTTGATACACCATCAGCTGTAATTTATCGGCTAGTTAGATCATACTCATATGGAACTATTCATTTCCATCTTCCCAAATCACTTTCGGGTTCTCTTCCATTGATATTCCTTTCTAATGTCTTACCTTTGCTTAGGCCTCATCACTTCATCGACTCTTGATATCAGCTTCCTGATCCGACAATTCCTGATGAGTTTCTTTTGATGCGACAAATTCGATGTCACATTGATGATAACTTGTTCCCGATGTCCCAACTTATAACATGTTGTGTCTCGATGCATCATAAACATTCACTCCATCAGTCTTTCCACATTGTGCATATCAATAATTAGCTCTGATGGGTAGAATCCAACTAGGCATCCCTGATACATCGACTTCTGATGCTGCTTGATCTAACGGCTGAGATCACACTTGATAACCCATAAAATGGCTGTGATCACTATTGAGAATCTCGATACTCCTTTGGATTCTTTCCTTGTCGATCAAATGGATGCACCTGCCTTTGATATATCAGGGAATGCTTAATATTTATCCTCTGTGTCTTCTCTTGACATTGACATGTGTCCAAAATCTTGCAAATAGATATGGATGATGTCATTAAATTATGATCCTTACTTGGAACTATGCTCGATCCCCAGTGCCTGCCTCTTTAGATAGATTCTCTTTCATCAATATTCCCTTCCTTATTTAAAAGCATGTTCTCATGTTGAGGTCCTCAGTGTTCCTGTGAATGTGGATTTCTCTTCTTCCTCTTACACCAATGCCAAATTTCATAATAGGTGTGTCGGTTCATCATCCTCTTCATCTTTATTTTCATCTTTACCTTCCTACTTTTATTTATGGCCTTAACTTCCTCCTTCTTCTCTTCTTTCTCAATTTGATCCATGTTGTCGACATGCATCCTTTGCACCCTAGCATGGTGCCTTCTCTCCTCTTTTCTTCTCTTGGTATCTCCATAGCTACTCTCTAGACTTTGATATTCCTTGGAAACCTCAATTCTTACCTTCTTTCCTACTTTCGCACCTGCACACTCAAAAGTATCCAAATGGTTAGTAAAACAAGGGACCACAACATAATCCTTCTTCATATCTTCAATAATATCTACAATGAAAAATGTTGTTTTCATTCCATTCTTCTCCTCACATATCTAAGTTGTGTCTTGGACCTATCCACCCATTTCTTCTTCTGCAGTTTGCACAGTGGCCTTGGAAACTCTCACAACTACTTTTTCCTCAATACTACCTTTATCATGCAACCAATTTTCCATGGAATCCAATTTTCTTCCCATTCATTTCTTTCTTCAACTTCTACTCCATTTTCCACCATCACTACACATTCTTCAGTTTTCTCTTCCTTCACAACAACATTGCATCTATTCTCCTCATAGGAAGATTCCTCCTGGTCATATTTTCTTTTCCCTATGCCCACACATGCACAATCACCAACTACCGTCTATCGTTCCTTGGATAGGTTTCCCAAGGCATCATCATCCCTTGGTTTGTTTTCCACTTTGTCCACCATAAGGTATTCTCCCTCAACTTCTTTTGTAGTATCTATGCTGCATCTTTCCCCTACACTACCCTCATGGGTATGGAGGTCTCCATCCTCTTCCTCTCTGAAGAAGATCTCTGCATCCTTCTCCTTTTACTTTAGGTAGTCTTGAACATCCTCCATTACCACCATCATCTCATAGCGATCAACATCTATCTCATCATCTTATTATTCCTTAATATACCATTACCCCTTATTCCACATCATATTTCTGCTCATCACATTCCTAGGCACATCATGCTTCTTGTTCCTGTTCCAACACCTCGAGCCTTTCAACAATTATCCCATTAATCTTCCTCACCTCCTCCACTATGAGGATTTTGGTCTCCTCCATCAAGACCTTTAGTAGATTTCCTCGCTTCAAGGGTTTCCTGGCCTCTTGATCTCCCTCTAGAGATTATATCTTCACTAGTGTCCTTATCAAATCATCACATATCTCCATGGGAACCATCACCTTCCATGACCTTCCTCTGGTTAGGCTTCCCATCCTTGATCGCTTTTGGCAGTACATATATGCACCTCTCCAATGTACAGTACATTGGAAAATTTTCCCAATGAGTTCTCATTCTAATAGTTCTACCCATCTCTCTTTGCTAGAAATATTATCTTTTAGTTTTATGCATGGAACTCAATTCCTCCTTCCACTCTCAAGTAAGATTCCCTTTTCATTGGAAAAATCTACCCGACATCCTTGTCAGAGTTGTCTCAATCCTCAACCCTCTTAGGGTTTTGTTTCCTCTTCTTCCCTTGAGAGCTATACCCAACCTTCATCCTTGGAGATATCCTCACAATTGCACCCAACTGTAGTTGGAGTTATATTCCTCAACTATTCACAACTCCTCTACAACTCTACACACAATCCCAATTGTGGAGATGTAGATTCTTTGCACTTCACATAGGATGCTCCTATTATGATACCATAAAATAATACATGTCCTCCCTTACCAGTATGATATACGTCAATGTACATAATAAATTGCACACACTGACTCGATACATATTCATACATCAAACAAGGGCTCAACATGCTCTTCTTCTATTATGCAAAACAACATATATTTACAATTATACCTCAACTGGGAATTTCATCATATAGGAGTTCTATGATCCTTCAATTCCTCAGATACTCATTTCCTTATGGAATGCTGGTCTTAGTCTCAACTAGGTACTACATAAACAATATATTCTATGCTCTAATCCATTAGCCTGCAATCATCTTTCCTACATGCCTCTACTCATCCACACTTATTCTCTTCTCTACAAAGGAGAATTTTCTTCTTGAGACCCTCTCTCTCTCTCTCTCTCTCTCTCCTCCTACTTGCTTGGTTTCTTAGCTACCCTCCCCTTATTCTATAGGTTTCATTCTTCTATCTAGAAGCTTATGGTTCACTTACTTTCACCACTTTTCATTATTGTTCCATGATGGTGATATCTGTGATCTCCAACCAAACTTGCCTCAAATGTATAGGTAGTATCCTTTCCCAGATCCTCATCATTTCCCTCTACTAGCTCTCATAAATACACCCTCTGCATCTATTCCTTCCTGATCCTTCGACGATCATATCCTCTTAATATTCATGCCTCCTTAGCGCACTTAGATTCCTTCCTATTGGCTTCCTTTCTCTTAAGCATCCATCCATGCCCTCTCTATGGTTATTTCGATAACTACGGTCTGATACACCATTGGACGTCGCTCCTTGGATTCTCATATCATCCTCATATGGTACTCTTTGATGCCATATTCCCGAAGCAATGCCAGGTGCTCTTTCCTTGACATCCCCCTCTTATTCCTTTCCTTTGCTTAGGTATCACTGCTCTTTTAGCTCTTCATCTCAGCTTCTTGATCTGAAAACCCTGATGAGTTCCTTTTGATGCGACAACTTTTATGTCGAGCTGTTGGTAACATGCTATAGATTTCTTGACTTCTGACATGCCAGGTCTTGATACATCGTAAATCTTCGCTCCATTAGCGTTCCCACTCCATGTCTATCAGTAATATACTATGAAGGTTGGCCTTCAATGAGGCATTGTTGATACGCCGCGTTCTGATGCTACTTGATCTAATGTATAGGATCATGCTTGATAACCCATCGAATAGTTGTGATCGCTCCTGACATAAAAAAATTGATACTCCTTTATGTTATTTCCTTCATTTACCAAACAACTGCACATGCCTTTGATATCTCAGCGAATGGATGATATTTCTCCTCCATATTTTCTCTCAACGCTGACATGCATCTGAACTCCTGTGGACAACTGCACCTTGTGTCAATTTTTTTTTAATTATTAGTTAGAATCGCGCTCAATCCCCAACACCTTGCTCTTCGGTTAGATGCTCCTGCATCGGTACTCCCTTCCGTATTTAAAATAATGTCCTCATGGTGAGGCCCTCGGTCTTCTTATGAATCTGGATTGATCTTCTTCCTCTTACGCTGATGCCAAATTTCATAGAACTCTTACGCTGGTGCCAAATTTCATAGAAGACATGCATGTTCAACTTCCTCTTCATCTTTACCTTCCTCTGTTTCTTTACACCTCAAATGCCATCTTCTTCTCTTCTTTCCCAATATGCTCCATATTGTCGACATAGAGTCTTTGCATCTTGTCATGCTGTCTTATCTCCTCTTTTTTGCTTGCAATAGGTCCATGACTACTCTCTCCACTTTTCTCTTCCTTAGAAACCTCAATGCTACCCTTCTTTATTAGTTCCACACATGCACACTCAAAAGCATCCAAATGGTCAGTAAAACTAGGGACAACCACATGGTCCTTCTTTACATCTTCTCTAAACTCTACCATGAAAACTATAGTCTTATTTTCATTCTTCTCTGCATAGATCGCAGCTATTTCCATGACCTAATTCCTACCTAGTTCTTCTTCTATAGTATACATTGTGGCCTTGGAAACTCCCACAGTTACCTTTTCCTCAGTACTGCCTTCATCATGCAACCACCTTTCTAGGGAGTCCATCTCTATTCATATCTTTCTTCAACTTCTACTATAATTTCCTCCACCACTACAGGTTCCTCAGTCTTCTCTCCTTCACAACATCATTGTAGTTTTTCTCCTCATAGACAAATTCCTCCTCATTGTCTTCTCTTTTACCTGTGCTCATGCATGCATAATCACCAACTACCTTCCGTCCTTCCTTGAATATGTTTCCCAAGGAATAATCATCCCTTGGTTTGTCTTCCACCTTGTCCACCACAATTTATGCTCCCTCATCTTCTTTTGTAGCATCTACGTTGCATATTTCATCTACTCCACCCTCATGGTTCTAGATGTCTCAGTCATATTCCTCTATGATTAAGTTATTTGCATCTTTCTCTTGTTGCTTTAGGGATTCCTGAACCTCCTATGCTACCCCCGTCATCTTGTAGCGGTCATCATCCATCTCATCATCATCATCTTCCTCTAGATGACAAACCATTAGCATTTCTTCCACGTCATCTTCCTATTCATCACTTCCCTGGGCATGGCATGGTTCTTGTGCCTATTCGAGCACCTCGATCCTTTCCACAATTAACTCGTTAATCTTCCTCACCTCCTCCACTATGAGTATTTTGGCTTCCTCCATCATTACCTTGAGTAGATTTCCTCACTTAAAGGGTTTCATTTCCCCTTGTGATCCCTCTATATCTTCTATCTTCGCTACTATCATTCTCAAATCATCACATATATCCATGGGAACCATCACCTTCCTTGACCTCCCTCTGGTCACGATTCCCATCCTTGAAAACATCTCGCGGTCCATCTATCCACCTCTGCAAAGTGTAGTACCTTCGAGAACTTTCCCAATGAGTTCTCCTTCTAACAATTCTACCCATCTCTCTCTCCTGGAACTGTTACTCAGCTTCCTATGTGAAACTCAATTTCACCTTCCACTTAAAGTGGGATTCCCTTTTCACTAGACAACACTACCCAACCTCCCTATTGGAGATGTCTCAATCCTCAACCCTCTCAAAATTTTTCTTCCTCTTCTTCCCATGATAGCTCTACCCAACCTTAACTATTGGATCTACCCTCACACCTCTACCCAACTGTAGCTAAATTTGTCTTCCTCAACTCTTCACAACTCCTTTACAACTCTACCCACAATAGCAACTATAGATTTGTAGCTTCTCCGCACTTCACGCAGGATGCTCCTTCTCTTATGGCACATAATGATATGTGTTCACCCTTACCAGGATGTTTCAAGTTAGAGTATGCAATAGATCACACACACTGAGTTCATATAGATTCATACATCAAACAAGGTATTGACATGCCCTTCTTCTATTATGCACAACAACATATATTTACAATTATGGCTCAACTGGGCATTTCATCACATAGGGGTTCTACTACCATTCAATTCCTCACACACACAAGTCCTTCCAGCTTGCTGGTCTTAGTCTTAGCTAGGCACTACATACATAGCAGAGTCTACACTATGATCTCTCAGCGTGCATGTAGATTTCCCGTGTGCCTTTCCTTAGCCACATGTTGTCTCCTCTCTACTAAGGAGACCTCTCTCTCTCTCTCTCTCTCTCTCTCTCTCTCTCTGATACCCTCCTTTTCTTCTCGCGGTTTCATTCTTTTTTCCAAAAGTTTCCTTTGCACACCAATCCTGGTTCATTTACTTTCGTAACTTTGAATTATTGTAGAATGATAATGAAATACATGGTCTCTGCCCAAAATTCACTTGAATGTAAGGGTAGTATTATTCCCTGGATCCTCATCATTTCCCTGTACCATATATATAAATCCATCCTCCAAATATGTGCCTTCTATATACTTTGACAATTGTATACTCTCGGTCTCCCTGCCTCCTTGATGCACTCAGATCCTTTGTTGTCATATTCTTTGCTCTCGAGCCTCTATCTATGTCATATCTATGGGCATTTCAATGCTTGTGGGCTACTTCTTGGTTGCTTAGATCATCCTCATATGGCACTCTCTAATGTTGTCTTCCAAAAGCACTGCGAAGTTCTCTTTCCTCAGCATTCCCCTTTAATGCCTTTACTTAGGCCTCACCACTCTATCGACTCTTCATATTGGCTTCCCGATTTGACAACTCCTAATGAGTTCCTTCCAATGTAGCAACTTTGATGCTGCGCTACCGATAACCTATTCTCAATGTCCCAACTTTCGACATGCCAAGTCTCAATATATTGGAACTCTTCACTCCATCGGCCTTTCCACTCCACATCTATCTTTAATCTACTTTGATGGTGGCCCTTTGATGAGGCATCGTCGATAAGATGGATTCTGATGTCGCTTGATATGTATGACGGCTAGGATCACACCCGAGAACCTATCGAATGACTGTCACCACTCCCGACATAACAATCTCTATACTCCTTCATTGATCAGACGACTGCACCTACCTTTGATATCTCAGCAAATGCATGATAATTCTCCTCCATGTCTTGTCTCGATGCTGACATGCATCCGAACTCCTGCAGATAGTTGCACCTTGTCTCTCGAACTTCCTATCCTTAGTTGGAATCACGCTCACTCCCTTTCCTAACTCTTTGGTCAGATGCTCCCGCATCATTAGGTTATCCTATATCCAATATGACATTGGAAAGAGTTGGTTGATACTTGGAATCCATAAAATTAAATGGAGCTACATGTATTGTTTTATGGTTTGATTTACCACTCTTGTTGTGCTCCACTTATCATTACCTCCCTGTTGATTCCTATAATAATTTTAAAGAAGTAGCCAATTGGGAAATAGTCAATAAAATGTTAAGATAATATGAATGAATAAAATATGGCCATGTGAAATTCAATTGGATTTATTTACATGTTGGACTTAAATATTTACATCAATCAATGATAAAGACACTGACTATAATTAGTTGCACAAAGTAAGTGAAACAACTTTGGTCAAGGAGAGATGTGAGTCACCATTTTGGCATATTTTGATCTTATTTTTTCCTTACTTATCCATGGTTGTTATCCATAATATACCTTATCTTACCTATCTTGATGTGTGATATTTGATCAACTACAATTAATGTAATTATAAGGAATTGTTATGAATTTTCATGGATTTTTATTGTGTCTAAAAGGAGATTGTGTATTATATAGACTTGCTTCTATCCTTAGTCTTAATGGCTTGTTGTTTTAGGGATCTTGAAATATTTTGTTCGGGTACTACTCACTATAGGTCCATGTGATTCAATATAATTTGAGCCAAATATTGCACTACAAACCTATGGAGGTTGGAACATTACAATTATAGAGCACACTGATGCTACCAATATTGCAATTGGCTATGGATTATGCAAACCAGCATATAACTATAAAATTAACTCTTCCTTGCTAATAAGTTATATCATTAAATCAATGTTGTTTTAAGGAGTAATAACCAAAGATGATCTGTCAATTCCTTTAGTTATGTTTTATAACATAGTAATTTTCTTTGAATTTAAGACCATAACTCTATTTAAAAACTACTTGAGAATCTTTGGTTCTCAATAAATTTTATAGTGAATACTCTTTGTTAACTTTGTTAAGACATCTATGCATAAAAGAAACATCTATGTATAATTTTGATAAGAATAGAATTTAACTTTGGTGTGTTATGCAAGATTTAGTTCAATAGTTTTTATATTTTCATGAGGTTCCGAGTTTGTTTTTTTGTATCCTAAATACAACACCCTATTCTATAGAGATAGCATTGATTCTAGGGACAATTGTTGTATTTTTATATGTTATTATTTGTGTTTACTCTATGCATTGATTAGTTTCTATATCTAAGCAATTTCCTTTCTTTTACAAGCTTTAATAGATTAGTAAATTGAATTTTTTCAATTCATATAATATAGCTTTTATTATGAATTTGCTAACATTTGTAAAATTTGATTTATATTTCAAGTACATGAGTGTATTTATTTTCTACTAGACTGCTATAGTCTGATTTCCATTATAAAATGTGTGTTTGCAATGTTAGTATTTCCATTTACAAGATAGAATATATAGTTTTAGATACAATAACTGTTGAAGATAAGAGTATGGATTCATTCCCTTTTTATTGATAAAATAATTGTAGATAATTAGAAGAAATTTAGAATCTAGAGCCTACCAAACCAATGCATGATATCTAGCAAGCACATAAATCCTCATGACAATTTAATAAACAATCAATTTAATCATTCTCATTGTAAATAAGTGAGGTAGTTTAAAAGACTAGAAATATTTTCTTAGATGATCAACATGCCTGAGAAAATGAAAATGAAACCATATAGTCAACACCATATCTTCTTTTTGTAGAGGGAGTAATATATTTAGGAATTAACTCATATTTCTAATGGATATCATCCATTATGCATTTCAAAACATTCTTTAGATGAGATTAGTTCACAACCAAAGAAATTATGTTCTTCCCCATATGATTTTTCTCACCCACAACAAAGTGCATTGGTGGAGAAGACATGGAATCCTCTTATATATAATATCCACAACAAAGTTTGTTGGTGGAGAATACCTTGAATCCTCTTATGTATAATCTTTGAGTAAAGCTTCATCATATTCAAAATGATAATCTTATAAATGTGGATTTAAGAAATCAACATCAAGAAACTCCTTTATGATTTGGTTTTCTTGAACACCAACAACATCATCTTCAAGAAATTCTTCATAATGACCAACATCTTTAGAATAATAAAACACCAAAGCACCAATGTGCATTATTTTATATTCTTGTATCTCTTCATTAATCTGATGGGAAACATTTTCTTATCACTCTTATCTTCTATACTCTTTCAATATGTTGAACCTCATATCTCATAAAATTAATATGCTCAGTGGTCTCTTTCATCTAGTTGCCTCTACTTGAAAAATAAGAAGGAGAAGGGTTCTCATGATATGCCATCCTCATAATTGAACCAACTAAATTTGATGGTAGATCATTTTTTTAAGAAAGAATCATAAAAACCCTAACACTACTACAATACACTTCATTATAAGCATTGCCTCTAGGTTCACCTTATAGTGTATTTAAAAAATTTCAGTTCACATGATGTTCTTGGGGAATCATAATTTTTGTCTTCTTAGCATCGCACTATGCATATGTTGCATTGTTAATTCTAATGCTTTCTCGAGTCTATGTTATTTGAGAATTAGTATCCACATCCTACATTCATATTTTCATTGTCCTAGCATTGTCTATACTACAATGAAAAACCTATAGTGCTATCATTTTCTCAATTTTCTATTGGATGCATGTTGGTTGCATCGGTGTGGCATTTGGCTATGTATGGAAATTGTTCTTGTGTCATTACCTTGTTCTATTATTTTTCTTGGTTGTTGTTCTAGCATCAATATGTGTATTATTTTAATTTTGCACTGAGGTTGCATCTATGTTGCATTGTAGGAATCATTAAGAGAGTCTAATAGTTTGATGCTAATATAAATTATCAACATTATAGCATTGTATTTTCAACCTTCTTGTAATGTTAATTTTTTTTGGCATCATGTGTGCATCACTTGTGCATCATTAGGTGCATTGTTAAAGGATCTATATTGCATCGATGATGCATCTCTATTATTATAATTATTATCAATAATCCTTATTATTGTTAGAGCAAATAACCCTCTACCTAGCTACCTAGACCTTGACCTGATGACTCCAGTTGGCCAAACCTCATCCAAATTGACCACCTAATTCAACCATGAGTTGGTTTCCTATATTTGGGGGTTCCTTCCTTGATTTGGGGGAACATTCTTGATTTAGGGGATTTATCCTTGATTTTAGGTGTGATTCAGTTAGTTGTTAGTTAAGGACTATATGCACTCCACTAATAGGTCCTAAATGACCCTCTACTGTCATTAGCGCTCCAGTACATTCAATAGAACCCTAGTTGTGAAATTTTGGGGGAATTGCATGCACTTCTTCAGTTAAAACTAGTGCTCAATGAGTCACACAGTCAGTTAAACTCAGTCTAGGTGGGCGTGCATGGATAAATAAGGGTCTTTGTCTCTAGTTAAGCTTGACTAGACTCCAAGTACTACATGACCAATTTGAATAGCCTCATGACCTTGTTTGAATTTCCTTGCTATATGTTTGTTCACCTCCATTCATTACAACTAATGGAACACATAATTATTTTCTTCTTATTTGCTGTAGTTGTTTTGTAACGATATATGATATCTCAGTTTTTACATGATTAGTTGATTGTTGATTTAATTTTCATAGTATATCTCTCTTGTTTATGTGCCTATATCTATATGCTCAAATTTTACAATTATTTCAAAATTACTAATTATAAGAATTATATTGGAATCTGATGGAGATGTTGTGGTATAATTCATTTGTTTTTCAATGTTTTGATCCTTCTCTTAGGATCATCCTCATGAAAAAAATAATGCTGAGAAGTCTCAATTCTTTTCCAAGTAATAAAGAGTTAAAAAAATACACTTTTTTTAGGTCGACCCTTCACAAGAATAAAAGAGGCCAACTCATTACACCTAAATAGAAAAGAGGTTATCCAATACAACAATTAGAGGGGATCTTTGAAGTCATTTAATGAGATATAGTAGCCAAGTTCTATTGATGATTAGATCATCATCACAATTTATAAAGTTGTATTTTTAACAATTTCAATGGCCTCTCTCACCCTTCTTTTGGACCAAATATCAACCTTGGCTAAAATTGTCACTTCCTCAATTTTTATGGGATGGTTCATGTTGTGTGAATGTTTTGCCAATGTTGATTTATGAATTCTATTCAAACGAATGTCTGCAATGTGCTCTTTAATTCTTGCTTGAATATACCTCCATATTTCGCTGATGTAAATTTTTCCACAAGTGTGAGGAATCTGGTAAACCCATTTTTGTAACCATGGGTCAATATGATATTTCATGGTTCTACGAATTTTCTTGAAGTTGTTATGTGGAGAGAAGATTGCATTGATTTTTTTCTTCCTTAGATGCTTGGCAATTTTATTAGTAACCCCTTGAATGTATGGAAGGAAATCTTTATGGTATCCTATGTTAATTTCCTTGGTAGATTCATGACTTCTCCCTTGATGTCCTTCTACCTTGGAAAAGGTTTTATTGATTTGAGACATGGTGTATCCATTACTTAAGAAGACTTCACACATATTCTCTTTTTCTTGTTCAAAGTGATCTATATCATATATTCTTATGGCCCTAGTGATCAAAGTGTTAAGGACCCGTAGATTTTGATTAGTGTGGTGATGAGAATTCACATCCATGTATTGGTATATATGTGTTTTCTTTCTATAAACCTTATGTTCCACACCAACTTTTTATTTATTTATTACCAATACATCAAGAAGTGGAAGGGGTCAGTTTTCTTCTAGATCTGTTGTGAATTTGATCAAATTGCACTAGTTGTTAAGCTATTCAATGATTTTTCTAGTTTGTCCCTTCTATGGCCCCATATAACATAGGTTTCATCAATATATATTGATCACCAACGTGGTTTTGAATGATATGTATTGAACACTTTTTGTTCAAAGTTATCCATGGAAAAGTTTGCTACTATTCATGGAAGCAGGGAGCCCATAACTACTCCATAGGTTTTCTCATATAATTCTCCTTGGAAGTTGAAAAGTTTGATTTGAGATA
The DNA here is from genome assembly GCA_027924585.1 of Larix kaempferi. Taxonomy (NCBI): domain Eukaryota; kingdom Viridiplantae; phylum Streptophyta; class Pinopsida; order Pinales; family Pinaceae; genus Larix; species Larix kaempferi. Next base: position 29,865,888 of record BSBM01000753.1, on the reverse strand, counting down.
CAAGCCTACTAGCCTAGTCATCTTTTGGTTTGTTATATGCTCTATAAATTTGATAGCATATTCTATTGGGATCATTGTAAACAAAGAGACCACATCCAAGATCAAAAGCACCTCTTGTTCCTCCACATGCCTCCCTTGAATTTTCAATAAAGAAGGATGAAATGTTTGATGTAAGAATTCATATTACCTACCAAGGGTCTTGGTTTGCTGGATAAAAACTTTGCAAAATTGTACGATGGTGAAAAAATAGTGCTTATAATGGATCTCAGGGGAACACCCTCTTTGTTTATCTTTGTAATTCCATAGATTCTTGGAACTAAGGGATCCGAGGCTAATTTTTTTTAACTTCTTCATCTAATGATGAATCTTTGATAGCTTATGAAACTTGTTTCACAATGTGTTTCAAGGGGTTCTTTCTGAGTTTATTGTAGCACACACTATTAATCAAGTGCTCATTCATATTTTCAATGTAATCAACTTTTTTTCAAGATCACCATTGCTACACCTTTGTGTGGATTTAGAATGACAATATGCTCATTATCGTTAGGTTTCTTGAGTGCTAAAATTTCTTCTTTGCTAATGTTTTGCATTGGTGGTTTAGCTCTTCTCAAAATTCTTGAGCAATCATGTTGTATTGCTTTGGCTTACCTTTCTAGTATAATCCATAGATTATGTCTTCCATTGGAATTTATTATAATAATCATAATCAATTATTAAATTTTTTGTAAGTGTAGGGTTCATTTATATTAAAGATGACAAAATGATTAGTTACACACTTGGAAGAGGGTTCCAAGTGAGGTGTCTCATCCTAAAACCCTTGCTATGGATTGTTAAGATCTCAGATTGTGCCTTAATGAAAAAAAAAATTAGGACCATTAGTATGATATTTGGCCTCTTCACTTTGAAATGAATACAAAAGATTGCAAAACAAAGTTTCCTAGCATGTGGCTTTTAACAACTATTATATATACAAATGCAATTTAAAGGAAAGTTTTCTAGTGTCCTTTAAGATATCTACAAAAAACATAGAATATATAGCGGCATAGGAGAATTTGGTTTGGCCCTCTACTTCGTAGTTTGCATCTTCATCTATGTAACACCCCATATTTTGACATTTGACAATTAAAACTCTAATGAAGCTTAACTTAGCATTTCATTTTCTTAATATCTGTTGGACTTGGATGGACTAACTAAAACTATTATTAGGTGAAAATTTGAACCTACCTATGTGTGAATAGATTATAAGATATGACTTTTACCATTTTATGTTATTAATGATGATGAATATGTGATTTCGTTTGAGCATGCAAATAAATGTGGAATGTGGTAGATGGATAACAATTCATTTTATACTTTGGATATATATAAGTAATGCAATACTTAATGCATACAAAAATGTACATGCTTATTTAAAATGACATTTTAGTGATATAGATTATCACGTAAAGAGTTAGATATGTTTATGCAGAAGATATATGTTGGTGGTGAACCAACCTAAATATTGTTCAACTATGAGATAATCAAATTTGTAATGTCAAGGTATCTTGGATGTCGTATACATCAAGAGGATAATGACACGATAATAGTTTCCTTATGATTTACATTATGATTACCAAACATTGCTATGATTTGTGGGTGAGTGTGAGTTTTGACAGGACTTATAGCTTGCTCAAAGTGTTTTTTTGATGATGTGACTCTTAGGATAGTGATTGCATAGTATGGTTGATGAAGGGTGCTGACCCTAGTATTATCAGGGGGTGGATCCATTTCCCACTGTTTATCCTCCAGAGCCCAAAGTCAGTGGTGTAGGATTGTGCTGAGCACACTCCCCTAGATGTGTGATGGTGATTGTTTTTATCCTATTGGGAATTCAGTTGATGTAGTTGACACTTCCGTTTACGGGTTTTATCTATAGTTAGGTTGGTATAGTCGATGCCATAACATATTGTACTAGCAGAGGACATGATGGAGAGGTCAGGGATGCAAGTAGTGGTGACTGGGTCTAGGGAGTACTTGTGGATAGGGGTGGGATTGGATGGTGTTATTCATTATTATAAACCTCCATGATTATATACCTGGTCTATTGAATATGTTTATGCAATTAATTTCTAATGCATTTGTATGCAAATTATGAGTAATGATTCATAGTAAATCTTATCTAGAAGTGAATTGTGAATAATGCTTGTTTAATTGTTCATCTACATGGTGTTTTGCAACATATAAGAATTAATCATAGAGGAAGTGTATGTTGATTATTAGTACCTATGTGAGAGGTGTGTATGTTGTCCATGTATATACACCTTGCATGAGTACAATATTATGTTTTTATAGTAGCATTTATTAATGATTCGGTTGAGATTAGACTAATGATTAGCGTGTATGTATTTATAAATATATACTTTCAAAGTTTACAATAAATGGCAATATGTTGGATACTTTTAAATTTAAATATTGTTGAAACATTGCATCTATATAGGTAAAAAATGTAGGATATACTATTAGAATGTTCATTAAGATATTATGTATATAAATGGGTATATATATACATAACATATTTTAATAGGCATGAAATATTTTCATTGATTTAGAAATGGGTATATATATGCATAACATATTTTGATAGGCTTAAATACCTTGATAGATTTATGTGAAGAAAGCTAATATAAATAAATGGGAAGTTAGGGTTGCATTGAAATTCATGGATAGAGTTGTCAAATTGCATTTAAGTAGTATCATGCAGTAGCACGATTACAACAAGACAAGGCTATGCCAATATAAAGCAAATTATCGTGTAGGTGAGGGTTTGTTAAAATGCGCAAGAAGTGCGACTATCGAAGATAAATTTGTGTGTGTAGTGTGCTTAAGGAACCAGGATCTATGTGATTGTGTAAACAACAATACCGGCCAAGAGGAATCCTAATTATAGGATTGAAAGGTATGGATCTCTTCACCACAGAAGAAAATCACCCAGAATTAGCCATTTAGAAAATAACAACCTAGTTAAAGAGGAATGAACACAAATATAATGGAGACGCTGTAAATACTGTTATGGGAAATTTGCACAAAAGAGTGCAAAACTTCCCACTTTGAGAAAAGCCTTTGAGGTTCTCAACAAGGCCTAGTATTGTGTTACAAAAATCAAATGTGAGTGACTCCAAATTGATCCTACAAGGTTCTTGTTAGAAAAATAGAAACAAAATAAAATAAAACTTGGAAATAACTTGAAACAAAGCAAAGGGAATAAGAATATGCAAACCACAATAAGAGCCAAATGCTAGAACCAATTTAGATTGCCCAATGGTCAAGCTTGTTACATGAAGTGTCATCTAGGAGGTGTGGGATTCAAGGGAAGACAACAATCTCCCTTAGGGAGGTCCTTTTTATCCACACTAAATGCTAAATAACTTGAAAGAAAAAATGGGAGAAACACTTTCCGCTTGGAGGAAGGTGGCAAGGGAGCTTGAAGGATGCCAGTAGGTATGGGAAGAGGTGGAAGAAGTTACAACACAATTCCAACAACATAACCTTGCTCTAGATTTATCTTATTAGATGCATGCTCATGGATTCCTTTTATAGTCCAAGAGGTGGCCAAGAAACATCTAGATCCAAGTGTGAATCCCATCACCTCATGAAGTAGATCCAAAGAACACAAAGGGGTCTATTCAATACTTGAAGAGCCAAATTCAAATTTCAAATGGTGAGGGAACATTCATGAGCCTTCAATGCACAACTAGTGGTTGATATTCTACCATTTTTACAGTCATGTGGATTTCAAAGGAAAATTCACGCTAGTATAGCACGAGCGTAAAACTGATAATATATGTTGTAGTGTGGGTTAACATGGAGTGATATGCACCATCTATTCTTTTGATTGTATCACTAGTACAATATGAGAGATTAGTGGCCAAGCGACCAAAAAAATTGGTCACCAAAGTTTTTGGAATGGATAAATGACCAAAATTGAGAAATTTTAAGTGAGCTAACTAAAAATGACCAAGATAAATGACCAATCTGGTCACTAGATAAGGACTAAACTAAAAATTACCAAGATAAATGACCAATTTGGTCACAAGGTAAGAAGTAAGCTAAAAATGACCACATAACAATTGGTCATGTTTTTGGTCATTTTAGTTGTCTCACTCCGACAATGGAAAATTATAATTTTCACAATGAATTTGTACAATTTACCCTTTAGGGGTCTCTGAATCCGTCTGCAATGTTAAATTTTAGTAAATTGAAACATTGTAGATCATGGATTCAGAGACACAAGTGATCATAATGTAAATTGTGTCACTTGACATAGACAATGCAGGTACAAAATTTTAATTCGAGCTGTGGCACAATTTAGTACATGATCAATATAATATAACGACGTATATTAGTACCGATTTAATTAACACCAAATTGATCATCTGCATTATATGTTGACTAACGCCATCATAATTATTATACCCATCATTAACATAAGTCTTCAATATAGGCATAATTTAATAATTGTAATTACAGTCATGTATATTAACAGGGTCACACCGGTCAGCGCCTATAGGTGCATCTCACAGTACAACATCACATGCTGTCAATTTACCTAGTCAATTGGATTTAAAATTAATGGGATTTTGAACAGGGAGATCAGTCAATGAAAAATATATGAATATATTGTAGCTTCTTGGTCAATTAATTGCTAATTCATGATCAGGTAAGAAACATAAGGTCTATATTTCCATCTGTAATGAGCTGGTAAAATGGTACATGCTCTTTATCTTTATTTAATGCTCTAATTATAACGAGGATCCACTTCAAATTGAGGGTCACATGTCGATGTCTTACTATCATGTCTCGTTTTCTATCTAAAATTCTTTCTATTTAACTTCAAGTAAGCCCATTTTTTGCCATTGTCCTTGCATTATCTAACCTATATTGTAAGGGATAAATCTCGTTAATATAAAATATATTTATAATATAATATTGTAAATAAAAGGTTAAAAAAAAAACTATGTAAGAACAATATATATATAATGCAAAAAAAACTTGAATATATAGGTATAATATATATATTAAAATTTTAATTTTGCATTATATAGATATATTGTGCATTATATCAAATATATTAATAAACAAACAATTTATAATATTATAAATAAAATAAAATAGATTAGATTAAAATACAATATAAAATATAATAGATTAAAATACAATATAAAATAAATAAAATACAATATATTAATATAAAATTATTTGTAATATTCTAATTAAAATGAAATGAAATATAAAAAAACAAAAAAAAAAGTTACACTTATTATTCCTGCCTGCATTGCAGAGCAAGGTCATTCCACCCCAGCCTTCACCTCTGAGCGTGCGCCGGTACACTACCTGTCTGAAAACTGAGTCATTCCCCATACCCGCATTGTAGGCCGGGTATTACAGTTGAGTTATGCAAGGAAATGGTTTCGAACCCTCGGGCTGCATTGTGGGTTGGGTATTACAACCGAGTTATGCAAGGAAAATGGTTTTGGAACCCTCGGGCGACTATGAGTTCGGAGAATTATCCGACCGGGGTTAAGAAGATAACAGTGCAATGTCCAATTTGCCACCATGGTTAACTCGAGGAGTTGGTTTCCGAAGTGCAGTGATATCAGGATGGACAACTATGTGGACATTCAATGGAGTTATGAATTCACTACCAGTGTGATAAGATCTCTAATTGGCGCTAAATTTTTTGTTTTGGTGAGAGGGAAGGGGGTTTCTTTGTGTTTGAGAGGCATTTCGATTGAATGGGGTGTGAAATCAGGGTTTAGGTCAATTAATAGCAACTCTTACTGGTTGGAAATCAAGTTTGGGGTTTGGAAATTTCACTATATAGTTGGACTCCTTGCAATGGAGAAAAACACAGCACTTGAGAGAACTTGGAGGATCCTGAAGAGACGAGCGAGGGCTTCTGCAGTAACGGAGTTAAAATATACTTCTACTTCTCCTTCTCAAGTTAGTGAATGCTTGGTTTCCTCTCCCCTTTTTGTGTTATCTTCTTTGTGCCAAGCCTTACGCACTCGTGAGCTTCTGCCCTGAAAGCATGTTCCCAATTTGAATTTATTTCTGATGTGGTTTGAACCCTCTCCTAGTGTAAATTGAGCATATAGAGTAAATATGTATGTTGTTTGTTGTTTATTATTCTAGATTGTATAGATATTTTGCTTATGTTGGCAGACATTCTATAGAATTGTTTCAGCCTGTTCCCTGTTTAGGTTCAAGAGATGGAGTTTATGGATTTGCATCGCTTCCATTCTTTCCTTTGTGCCTTTGGAGTCTTCCATTTTCATGGTAATCTACGCCCAAATTCTATTTCCCCTGCCTTCTGGCAGGGCATCAAATTGACAGCAGAAAAAAAATGAGCAAGACAAAATATATTTGGTCGAGAAAATGTCTATGTCTTGAGGGGACGTGGATGTCTAGGTATTCTTGTGGCCTAATGATTTCATTGCTTGTATTATGTTGTGAATTGGCTCTATGATCTTGAATTTATCCATGTTTTCATTTTTCTCTTTCTGGACTTTGTTCTGTTGGTGGCCAGTACCATCTGCTCTTGGTCCTTGTGTTTCCAATTACATTTGTGGCATTGGCTACGTTCCCAAGGTTTGGGTTTGTGCTTTTGTTGGGGAGTAGTTCGAAATTTTTTTCTCGCATGTACTTTAACAGGAAGCAAAGAATGGACATTCATGGTGGGTTAAGTGATTTCACATGTGTGTTTCTTGTTATATTCATTGGTAAAATTTACAGTGCCTTCCTAGAAATTCTTGATGGGTGTGTCCATGGCTTGGTGTGAGCTTGGTCGTGTTTTCTAGGCATACCAATGGTGGCTCTTAAGATTTGTGATATATATATGGAACAACTTCCTAAAAAACAATGCCCAGGAAAGCAGGAAGATTTTATGAAAATTGTAGAATGGAGCTACAACATAGGTTGATTCATTTGCTTCCATGCTTGTTTTTTAGCATAGATACCTGTGTTGTTTGCCATTATTTGCTTGCCCGTGATGATTGTGTTTGTTTCTGTCCTTTCCAATTTTTGCCCAAAAAAAATCGTGGTCTTCAAAAGCCGGTGTAGATTATTTTAGTGATTTATTTTTTCTTGTATATTTAACTTTGCAAAGATTGTGGTTGTCCATTTCAAAATTCCTATGGATTTGCATCGCTACCATGGGTATCTATGATCGAGCTTCTTTTCCCCCTTTTCGCAGTGCTTGGAGATGACGCTAGAGAGAAAATGAATGAGATAAAATGTTTTTGTTCTCGGAAATGTCTTTGTCTCTAGGGGGCATTATGGTCATGTTGCGTTGTTGTGATAGTCTTCCTTGTACAAAATGGATGTATCCATGCTTTCTTGTCTAGTATTTGGGTTTGTGATCTTGATGGAGAACAACTTGTCTTGGTCCTTGCGTTTTTAGAGACATTTATGACATTGGTTATGCTCCTAGGACTGGGATTTATACTTCTATTGGACACTAGTCCCAAATTATTTTTGTGCAAGTCCTTGAACATGTAGTACAAAGTGAAGCAGTGAAATAAAGCATATTAGTTCCAATAGATGTCTAGTTATATAGGGTGTTCTTGAATAGTATGCGTTGTGTGTGTTGGGAATAATTGCTTCCATGCTATCTCGATTCTAGGTTGAGAGTACAAGGGTGATTGAATTATACATTGGGGGCATTATGGTCATGCTGCGTTGCTGCGATTGTCTTCCTTGTACAAAATGGATGTATCCATGCTTTCTTGTCTAGTATTTGGGTTTGTGCTCTTGATAGAGAACAATTGGTCTTGGTCCTTGTGTTTTTAGAGACATTTGTGGCATTGGCTATGCTCCTAGGACTGGGATTTATACTTCTATTGGACACTAGTCCCAAATTATTTTTGTGCAAGTCCTTGAACATGTAGTACAAAGTGAAGCAGTGAAATAAAGCATATTAGTTCCAATAGATGTCTAGTTATATAGGGTGTTCTTGAATAGTATGCGTTGTGTGTGTTGGGAATAATTGCTTCCATGATATCTCAATTATGGGTTGAGAGTACAAGGGTGATTGAATTATAAAGTTGTTCCTTAGGCTAGATGCCAAGCAGCTCCTTTAAGCATTGTGCTTGGGAAGCTGTGTGTTAAGCAATTTTGTTAGCAATATATGTTTCTTATGGCCTGGCAATGTTGTTTTGGATATTTTCCATGTGCTTAGAGCGGACTTTGATGTTATGGTTAAGGTTGTCTAAACCGGACTGTGCATTTACTCCAACAATCTTCACTCCAACCCACATTAAAAGAAATGGAAAATGCAAGAAATGACCAAATGTCCGAACGAACAAGGCCATTAAAACCCCTTATGCCTGCAATGCACAAAAAACACAGGCACAACTTGCATCCTCCAACAGATGCATTAATCCCCTCCCCCCTGGGCCGAATCTGAACTAGACTCTACATTTACACCAAACATTTTCTAAGCATCCAGAAACATTGTTTGAATTAAACCCACTATGAAATGCATCAAATGCCCAAATGCCCCAAATGGCCGAATCAAGAAAGGCATACTTAACTTGTATTGAAATTTGGACATTGTCCTCTTGATCTATGTCATATTGTATTGTTCCTTATGTTCTTAGATATGTTGGTGTCAAGGTTGAGGTTTTGTTGCTCTGAATCCCCGATTGCAGTTGTTATTTGCACTCATAGTACATTGTGTTAAATGGTAATAATTCTATGTCTCCTAGAGGATTGCTTGCAATATTTTTCAAGTGTGTGAGTGGAAAATGTACCTCAATATAGACAGCTGGCTGTGTAGACTTTGTATATTTCCACCAAGCTAGATGTCAAATGGCCATGTGTTCATATTCTTCATTTATGTCCTTTTGATCCTTGTCAACAAGGTTTACTGAATTCCTGGAAACTAATATAATTTGTTTTAGTCAATGATAGTTCTCAGATAGGCTATTTGTTGTCATCATTTGAAATGAATAATATGGTCTTTTTTGTTGCAAAATCTTATGTTCTCTTCTAGTTGACAAGTCATTTTTCCTCTACCTAGGGTTTACCTATTAGAACCAGATGGCTAGAGTAACGAGGTGGATGGTTTGCCTAAAACAAATCCTTGTATCATTTTTTAGGTTCCTAGACTCCAATTTCCTTTGTTATGAATTGATAGCTACACTTATTCTATATGTTGATAATCCCAAAACCTAGGACCATAGAAACATGCATAGAGAGAAGGGTAGTGGGCTCATGCCATGGATGATATCATGGGCAGTTGGAAGCTGCACTGCGCATTTAATCCAACCATTTTCCCAAATAGCATGGTCTTTCTTAGTTGCAGAAGCCTTTGTATTGGACCAGGGTATTTTCCCCATTAGCCTTCTGCTTAGCAAGGATAGAAGTCCACATGGTTTCTACATGGTTTCTCATGGAAAATATGGATTCTTGGAGTTTGATTCTATAATGGAATTTGACTTGCAAGTGGAATCATGTACTGCATTCACATTGTCAGATTGTGCAAATGCTCACCAAACTAAATGAAAAGTGGCCCTATCCTACGATTCTTTGTTTATTTCCTTATGGTGCTTTCCAAATAGCTTCAGCAATTCCTAAAAACTGCTAAAATGTATTTCAATGATTTGTCTACACTTTACATTAAGTCGAAAGGAAAATGCATTTATCCTAAAGCAACATATGCATTGAACCCAAAGGAAAATTCTTTTCCCATCGTTTTTCATTAATTGCATAGACTACAACAGTTTAATAGCTGAAAGGCAATTGTCTCTATATACATTTTCCTTGAATAACATGTAGGTTCTTGCATTGTGGTCCAGGGTCTGCAAATAAAGGCCTTTAGATGATGGTTTAGGACAACTTGTTGAAATCTTTGTTGCTTGTTTTATTGATGTTTTTGTGTTCCCTGCTATGACGCTCTAGAGGAATGTCTTTAAATTTTGGTTGTTTGATGTCACGGGAAAATCCAAGCCCAAAGTCCAGCCTTGTCCAAACTTATGAAGAAACAAAACTGTTGCCCCTTCGTAAACATTTAGTTGATGTTATTTGACATTTACATGGAGCATTGACATAGTTTCTTCTCCCCATTGTTTGATAGACTATGTGCATTTAAAATCTTTCCTTAAGAACCATTGTCAAATGACAAATTTTGCATTGATTGTGTCCTCTGCTTGCTAGAGAAAGTTTAGAAAGTGTAGATGACAAATTCCATTAATCTATATGTATGTATTTAAGAGTATTAATAACATTTCTAGTAGAATGAGAACAAAATATCATTGAGAGACATTGGTGCCACTAGCTATGTTTCGAAATCCAAGGTCTCCTTCTATGAGTTTCTAGATGTAGACACTCTCTTCATTTACCACATTGCATGCCTTGGAGATATTTCCTTTTGATAGTGTTTGGCTATTGTAGCAATGATACAAGGATCATACAATTGTGCAAACCACACCTACAACCTAGCGCATATGTAGCATGTGCATTAACGATAGTGGAAAAAATGTGTGTATTCTCAATCCATAAATCTACATGGAACCCTATATAACTAGACATTTGTGGGCACTAATATAGTTTATTTCATTGCTTCACTTTATGCTACCCATTCAAGGACTTGCAAAAAAAAATCTGGGGCTAGTGTCCAACGCAAGTATAAATCCTAGCCCTGGGAACATGGAAAATGGCACAAATGTATGAACTTACCACTATGATTTGTTCTTACTTGGGAAAATGCCAATGTTTGTCATTGTTCCTACCTCACAATTCCTTTAGAGCTATGCTTTCACTTGCTTTAGTTGCCTGCTTCTTGTGGCAGGTTTTAAACATTTTCTATTGTTCTCATTTGTAGAAGAGGATGAAAAATGAGATTAAACCAACATTTCTTGTGTGCAAGCATGAAAATGTTAAAGGCCAATTAAGCATGCAATCCATGTGAAAGTTGACACTAGTGTCTATAAATATTTATTGCTCAATTTTCTAGTTGATGGATTGGGCAGCTAGTAAATCTTGTTCCTATTATGGCACTTTATAACAATGGATTTACATCTTGATTGCTTGATGCTAGAACAAAATCCAATTGCAAGTCTCGTTGTATATCAAATGCATGAAAAAAATTAGAAGTGTTCACGTAAAACACCACTTCTAACAGTACTAGAAGACCTCACTTATTATACATGAAAGATATAAAATTAAAATACCTAGTTCTAATTAAATTATCTCTCCCACGCAACTACTCTATCTATCTACTATAATACCTGAAAAGAGAAAAGAACCAAGTTCAAATTCATCTAACCAAGTTAAACTATTTAACTAGCAAACTAGGTCCTTAGCCCTGGGATGATGCCAATCTCCTAGGGAATGGCTTTCGATGTTGCCCAAACATCAACACTTCAATCCTTGTACTGGAACTTAATTTAACAAATAATAAACTTACAGGCACCAATATTTGAGACATTTTTGAGCTAAGAATGTAAATATTGGTGATCAAAATAATTACATTGTCTAATGAACAAGAACCCTCCTTACTAAATAGTAACCTAGTAAACCTTTTTCAATGGAAAGTGGAAAAATTAAGTCTTAAATTCCCTTTTTTTCTAGGAATTGATTTTGATATTGCATTTCAATTCAAGATGATATAGATGAAAAGAGTTGAAAGTAATATTAACGCACCGGTGTCATAATTGAATGCAAGAAATTTAAGATGAGTCAATGGCCATTTTTGTCATCGAATGAATACCATGCACTTGATGAGAGAATAGTTGATGAGAATAGATTGGAGAAATATGCATGCCCATGTAAGGATTGTTGCGGTGGGAAGAAGAGATGAAGGCAAGTTATTTTTTAACATATGTCGAGATTTGGTCATAGCAGTATAAGCCCTTTCCCTCAAAATATTTTGGAGAAATATGCATGCCCATGTAAGGATTGTCACGGTGGGAAGAAGAGAAGAAGGAAAGTGATTTTTTAACATATGTTGAGATTCGGTCATAGAGGTATAAGCCCTTTCCCTCAAAATATTTATCCAAATAGGATACCATTGAAAAGCATGAGAGATGTAGAGGCACCAAGCATAGACGAAGAGGAAACAAACGTAGATGAAGAGGTAACAATACTAGATGAAGGGATTGAAGTAGATAGAATGATAAATGAGGGTATCAAGGATGAATGGCACAAATTGATGGAGAATGCTTCAAAACTTGTGTATGGTACTTGTAGGTTAAGTCATTTGACAACAGTCCTTCTAATTATTAATTTGCAAATGGTGCATGGTTGGACAAATGAGAGTGTTGATGAGTTATTGGCATTGTTACATCAGTTTTTACCACCTGGCTCCACATTACCAACAAAACAGAGTGCATGTAAAGCGCAAATCACTAAGCTAGGATTAGAGTATGAGAACATCCACACATGTGTGAATGGTTGTGTATTATTTTGCAAAAATCATGCAAGTGAGAATATTATTCCCGAAATGTAAAGAACCAAGGTATAGACCAGGGTTGAAATCAAATTCAGCGCCTAGAAATATTATTCGCCACTTTCCAGTAATCCCATGGTTACTTCGAATGTATAGATGTCGAGACATTGTTGATCTTATGCAATGGCATGCCCAAAATAAGAGCACTAATGGAAAACAACGGTTTGTGGTTGACTCTAAGACGTGGATGGAATTTGACAACAAATGGCCCGATTTTTCCCAAGATCCTCGTAATATAAGGTTGGGTTTAGATCTATATGGGGTGAACCCATTCTCAAATCAGAGTACTAAATGTTCAACATGGCAAGTTTTTTTGATAAATTATAACTTTCCTCCATGGTTAGAAACAAAACCATTTATCTTGATGTTGTCATTGATTACACCAGGAAAGAAAAGTGTGACTTCAGATACAATTGAAGTTTATTTAGAGCCATTATTTTATGAGCTAGCAAAATTGTGGAAAGGAATTGGAGCAATTCAAATTTCAAGGGACAATGATTCAATCCAATTCACTTTAAAAGATTCTTTATTGCTTACGATACATGATTTTCCTACATATGGCACATCGACTAGTCTCAATGTTCATGGATACCATGGATGTCCGGCTTGCATCTTTAAGGGTTTTGTGAGGCACTCAAGTAGTTTGCGTAAGTGTATTTATTGTGGACATCGTACTTACCTTAAAATGGAGCATCCATATCGTCAAAAAAAGTCACGTTTCAATGGAAAGGAAGAGAATCGTGAAGCACCATTGACAATAAAAATTGATTACATTATTCAGAATGTAGAAAAAAGAATGTAGTTTATTGAAAATGGTGGCATTCTTGGTAGTAAAAATTATCCACTCAATGAAAGTGGTTTAAAACGATTGTGCATACTCTATAAGTTTCCATACTTTAAGCATATAACCATTAGGCATACTGTTGACGTTATGCATACTAAGAAACACATAGATTTTTCTATTATAGAAACTATTTTTGGTGCATATGATACAGTTTCATCACGCCTAGACCTTCAAGAACTAAAGATTCGTCGAAATCTTTGGGTTGAAAATATGGTGATGGAAAATATAGAAAACCTAGTGCTCCTTATGTGTGGACAGAGGAACAACGTGCACAGTTCTTAACATTGATTTCTCAAACTTGCTTTCCTACTGGATATGTGAGTAGTAATGTTAGAAGGCAAACTGACATTAATGGCTTAAAAGGTCTAAAAACCCATGACTATAATGTCATAATCGAGGATATTTTACCTATTGCAGTCATATCATGTTTGGAAAAAGGCCCAAGATTGGAATTATAAGGTTGGGCATAATATTGAAGAGAATGAGTATGCATGTGTTATATCCTTCAAACTTTGATAAGTTGAGGGAAGAGGTTGTTGAAGTCCTTTGCTTATTGGAACTGGAATTTGCACCAACAATATTCAATATTTCTATGCATCTTCTTATACATCTAGAACATGAACTAGAGCATTGTGGCCTGATAAGAACGGGATGGATGTATCCTATAGAACGATATATGAAGGTTCTAAAAAATTTTGATCGTAACAAGGCAAAACTAGAAGGCAGCGTGTGTGAGGGATATGCAATGCAGGAGGCCATAGGATTTTGCACAGAATATATGGAGGATTTTAATAATGTCAATCGACGTGTATGGGATGATGACGAAGAGGAGAGAGTTGCAGGTGAATTATTGGAAGGAAATGGACGCCGCTTCAATCTATCAACTGAGGAAAGAACTGCGATACATGCCTATGTTCTTCAAAACACATCCTCATTTGATAAGTGGCGCAGGTGAAAAATGATTTACACGATAATTTATTTATTTAATTTAATTTAATAGTTAAATTATTATCATTCTTACTATCTTGTATTTTCATATTCTATGTAGAAAATATGGAGAAGAGATTCGAACAGGGATGCGTCCATCTCGAAAGCGTACACTTAAGGATTTGAATATTGGAGTTGGTTCTTTTCCAAAATTTGATGATTGGATTGTTGATGCAATTAGTATTGCATGAAAGAAAGGTAACAATATAACGATCGAGGAAATTGAGCTTTCACAACCTCCAAATATATTAGCTACTTATTTCAGTGGGATGTGGGCCTATGGTAGTCATTTAAGAGTGGAAGAAAAGGACATAGGAAAGGAAAATTGTGATTGTATTGTTAGTGTTGAATTTCATCATGACACTGAAAAGAAACTGTATGTTGGATTCATACAGGAAATTATTCAAGTTGGTTATGGTGAGACTAGTCCCATATTATTAAAACTTAATTGGATCAAACCATTTGCAATACAAGGTTATGAGTATGGATTTGTACGTGCAAATACACGCCAAATGTTATCAAATACTGATGAGCCATATTTTTCCCCTCTTCAAATTACCCAGTCATTTCTAATTGGTGATCTACCAAGCCCAAGATGGCCATACTCCATTCAAGTAGAGTCTCGTTCCAAAAGGAAATTCATGGAATATGTTGATATAATGGTTGATGATCAATGCACTAGTTTACAAGAAATATTGAAAAAAGAAGCTAAAGATGACAATATAGCTATATTTGAAGAAGAAACTTTGATTCCCAATGAAGATATTGAGATAGAGAATGTAACGCATGGTCAGGAAAATATATTGTATGAGGACGATGGAGATAATGAAGCAGATGCATACACAAGTAAGCACGATTGTGATCTTGATGGCAATGCAAATCATGATGATGATGATTTGTCACCTTAAATTTATGGAATAAATTTTCACTATGCAAATTGTATTTTATTGTTTTTGTCATGGTATTAGCCAATGGTTGTACTAAACTCTGTACTAAGATTTGTATGGATTTTATTGTTTTGGCCATGGGATTAGCCAAATATTTGTTTTTGGTACTGTGCAATGTTTCAAATATGAATTCCTTATGTTCCTTACTATCAAATTTTGTCTAAGAAATGCTATAAATGGATGTTTTTGAGTTTCAATGTTAACAAAATATGAAAGAATGCAAAATACTATGTGGTCTCACATATCCTTTCATCACACGGTACAATTTCAAATATTTGACGGCAGACATACTCATCCCACTTCAAGAAGCCTTTCCAAATTATTTTAAAATAGTGAGATGTGATCTTTTTTTGATAACTCCAAAAATGACACTTTTGTTGATCTCGACTTTGAACAGAGGTAAATTAGTGTAATAGGGAGAAGTGAAACAAGTTCATTCTCTGGAATTATAGCATCAGATTTTTCTTCCATCATTTTATCATTGATCATAAGGGCAGTACCTAGATGCATTAATTGTGCTTCAGGAACACCAAATGTCTTATTAGCCACAATTAGTTCACCAGAAATGGTAAAATGCAGGGTACTTATTTGTGTCAAGAGAAGCAATATTTTTGCTTTGAGTTGGTTTGTCTTATTGATGCAATGTTGGACTACTTCTGTGGGGATAATGTTGATCAGATGGCACAAAAATATGCTAATTGGAAAAGTACAAGGTAATGCTGATCATGGGGGTACAGGGTAATGTTGATGGGGGTGATGCTGATCATCCTTGTTTAGATTAGAATATAGTTAGATTTGACTTAAAATGTTTTATTTTGAATTTATGACTATGAATATGTACCAGGTTTTTTTATATATGCATAATCGTGATGTAATTTTGATTTTATATGGGTTGGGAAGATAGATGCAACATTGGTTAAGTATTCCCCATTTGGGGAGATACAATTGCATGAAGCATGAATCTTGTGACATTCTGGAATGGATAAGGGAGGCAGACTGATAGGATTTATGATATGGATTCCTTAGAAGGGCTAGTATATATATATATGGTGCTTTGGTGTCATTATAGCACCTTGTTTCATTGATCTCAGTGTTGGGTCCATGTACTAATGATGTTTTCTATGAGATATGTTGGACATAAAGGCTATGAAGAATACGGGGCTGAAATGTAAAAGTGGCCAAAACAATGATGAAAATGTTGTAGAATATAAGCGTGTTCGTAAAGAACAGATTGCAAGAAATGAAGACTATATGTCATCTCTTGGTTTGGGAAATAAGTAAGTAGTTATTTCTTGTACCTTTTCACTTCTATGCTTCTTTCATGCAAGTTTTTTATAATCTATTTCATGACATAGCCTATATGTGCTTTTGATTCTCATTTGATAAGTTTTTTGTTTTATAGGGAAAAGTTGGCTTCTAGAGAAAAAGAGAAGAACCAAAAGGCAAGCAAAGGCACATCGTTGCAAACTCATGTTTTGGAAAATCCGTAAGTAGTTATTGCTTGTACTTTTCCACTTAATGCATATTTTATGATATTTTTAAATAATCTATTTGATGATGTGGTCCATCTATGCTTTCAATTCTAATTTAATAAGTTTTTTTATTTCATAGGGTAAAGGTCGATTCTACACAAAATGAGCAAAAACAAAAGGCAAGGAAAGGAACATTGCCTCTAGCTCGCAGAAACCTACACCTTAGTGGATTAGTACATGGATAATATGCTGACAATACTATTGATCTGCTTCCTGATATATCACATGATGATGATCATGTCCAAGTTGATATTGATGAAGACTTCATACATTCTGGATCAGAATCAAGTATGTGATACCTTTATTTAAAATTAAAATAAAGATTTGAAGGCACATCTGAGCAAATTTGTGAGATAGCTATTGCCACACCTAATTATAATGTGGCCAACAAGTAACTAATTAGGCCTTCAGCTTCCAAATACAAAACACATGTTGTGTCCACAAATATGAGTGCTCGTTTGGCATTACCCAATCTTGATTCGAATGAATATATATCAGCTTTCATAAAAAAACGGAGATTTAGTCAAGGTGTGTATAGGTCCACAGAAAGAGAATCCAAAGTAAGGAAATTAGAAGGGAAAAGGATTATTTGGTTGAGGTAAAAGATGGTGAACCCGTTGGACCAAATGCTTCAAGGCGGGCCTCAGAGTTGGGCACAAGAGTAAGGCCTCATTTGAATGTCACCAAAGTCAGTTTTGCAGATTAAGATGAAAGAAATGTGGATCAAGTGATTCGACAAATGGATAGCGTATTTGAGACTGTTGGTGGAAGGATTACCACCAAATATTACAAGACTAGAATGAGAAAATTGATTAATAATTTTAGGTATAAATGCAAAAAATCCATATTGGATGGAAAAGATAGGTATAGCAGCTTGACTTCCAGACAGTGGGAAGATTTGAAGGAAAGTATGTGTGTTGAAGAGTATGTGCAAAATAGCACAAAAGGGAAGAAAACAAGAGATAATGTGAAGGATCGATTTATTTTGGGTCATGGTGGGTGGCGATCCAATCAAAACATGTTTGTAAGTATATGTATTTTTTGTTGAATACATTATGTATAGAATTTTTGTAAGTATATTTATAAGTACATTGTGTTATATTGCATTTTGATTTGTATTTATATCCAACTAATTATGTGTTGATAATGATTTGTAGGTTCATGGAGCTAATAAATCAGAACTGGATGTGAGTGAAATGGTTGACCATATAATAATGGCAGATTTAGACAATTCTAAACGTGAGCATATATCAAGAAATCCAATTGGAATATCATTGCCATCTAATGAAGTTGAGAAAATCCAAACCACATCTATTGTTCAAAACCATAGTGAGAATTATAAACATGTAATGGAATTCATAAATGGGTTGATAAAGACAATCTCAACCATAGCCTCCTCCATTCAACCTATCATCACTTCATGGAAAAATAAGGGATGCCATAGTGATTTAGATGAGGTAAGCTAATTATCATTCCCCTGTGAACATTTGTTCACTTGATTTCATAATCTGATTTAATTGGTTTAGGTCTTATTTTGTGTTTTAATGTTATATTTAATATTTTTATACTATATTTTTGTGTCGTTATAATGATATATTTGATTTTTGCATGATGTAATCACATGCAGGATATAATTAAAGGAAAAAATATAGTATCATAAATTCGAAAATCTCCCAACATTGATGTGCCTCATCATTTTCAATCAGTGCCAACTCATGCTGGACATATATCAAATATTGACTCAGTGAGTGCATTTAATTTTGTTATATCAATAATTATGCATGTTTTTGGAATTTAATTGTAATTTTTTTTCTTATATTTATGTATACTTTTTTTTATAGTTCCCATTAACTTTAGCTAAACGTGAAGAATTCCAGATTGGTGATAAAGTTAACATATTAGATCCATATGACAGTGTTATTGCTGGCACTGGACGAATTCAATCACTTACTATGATCCATGGAGTGCCACTTGGTCCAGAAGATGCCAACGTAAATGTCATTCATGTCACAAGTAACATCCCCCTTGACTATGAAGATAAAGTTGATGGATGTGAACGCTTGACGGAGACATAAATGAGTTTCATTCGGTGGCCGAAGAAGTTATTGGGAAAATCATTGATCTAGATGATCATGTTTTATGAATCAACTGCTTTAAGTTTTTTCAGACCTTTTCTTTTTGCTTTTAGTTTTTATTTTTGAGATTGAAATTTGAGTTTTTGTTTACGTTCTAATCTATTTTGAGACAAATCATGCTCCTAAGGCCTCTTGTTGAGAGGTATCCTGTCATTGTATTGTGTATTAGACAATAAATTGCATCTAGATTTTTCTAAACATATGTTGGAAGATCTTTCGAAAAACTCTTCATTTCTGGGTTGCAGGTCTCATTATTGAAAAGGAAAATATGAGGGTTTTTTTATTTGTGAGCTTGCAATTTTACTGTTTCATGACAAATGCATTTGAGTTTTCTATGTCTCTTAAGGCCTTTTTATGCATGCAAAAATATGTGGAAATGTACCCTAATTCAGGGTATTTAAATTTTATATAATACCACTGATTTAAGGAGGTGTTATCACTTACCATTGATAATATTTTTGATGTCAAATCTATTATGCAAAGACCCTAGCAATGATCTAGGGCCCCCATCTCACTCCTAGGGTTTGTGGTCTGGGACCAAGCGGTATAGTGCTATGGAAAAATTCCCAAGCACGTATGACAAAGCCTTCCAATATGTATACACTGATGACTTGCTCCTTGATTATTCATATGGACCACATACCTGTAGAGAGAGTTAGAGAACTTGTGCACCCCTCTTTGTGATGACTTGTGGTGACTTGTGTATCCTACCTAACCTGCAAGAAAGCCAAACGATGTGTTATTTGTGCAATGCCCTCCCTAGAAGGCAGTAGTCTAAAAATTCGACGATTGGGCCGGAATATACATGTTTACTCGGTTGGATTTTGGAAAAATTTTATTGGAATTTTTCAAAATACATGTTACAGTTGTTAATCTATGAATTTTGTGGGTGCTCGAGGATTTTTGAGGGTGTTGAATCCATTTGTACCATCAAAATGACGATGGAAACATTTCTAAATACATATTTTGAAAAATAAAAAATGTCGAATTCCATTGAAAAATGGTCGTCTAGTCCAAATCGTCGAGGTTTTAGACAACTCCCCCCTAGAATCCCCTAATGATTTATCTTATTGTTGTGTCATCCTATCCTTAAGTTGTAGTGTCTAGTAAATGGAAAGGGTACTAAGGGGTCAATGAGAAATTAGGAGGGGGACCTTCTAGAAATCCATTGTCAAGCTATTAAAGAGCACCCTAGCCTTCACTTGATAGATTTTCTTATGAGATATTCTACTCTGTACTTGATGCACTGATATGGGGTTTTACTATGTACTTGTGTGGCGTAAATATTTTGGGTTTGCAGGTCATTCCGGCTTGAGTATTCACTTGTTTTGGCTTCTCCTCCTTCCAGCGAGTCTATCCATACCTTAGCATTTTTGTTTGGAGGTTATCTGAATTTGGGATGAGTCTTTTCCTTCTCACGTGTGATCCAATCTTCAATTTTATGCTATAGGTCTATTTGTGTTTGAAGGGGTTTATCCACCTAGGGTTTGTCCTAGAGACCTAGAGTTCCTTGGATATTAATTCCATAGGAATTTATGAGTCTCTTGATGGGGTTTGTTGATGGTTAGGGCTTGATATTGAACCATATGTCCTCCTCTCCTATACCCATCCCTTTTGCAGTAGCCATGTGTCCTTCTCTACAGTCACTCTCTCTCGTATGTGATGTTGTCCCATGATTGATCTGCCATGAGGGTTGATATCTGATCTTGAAGCTTTATCTGAGTATACACCAGAAGGAAGGTTTTGTTGGAAAAATCTTTTGTTTTTGTGATTAGTAGCTTATGTTTTATTCTGCTATATTGTTCACGCTTCAATTTAAGTTTCAGTTTATGCTATGCATTGTTATTTATGAATGAAAGTAGTTAATTTTTCTTAAAGCTAATGTGTTTATGTTCAAGCCTTAAATTTAACATGGAGCGTAAGAACTGTGATGAATTTCGAAAGTTAATGGAGGAACACCGAGCATCTAGTATACTTAAAGCTAAGACTCATTGGCATGATTTCTGACTTGCTTTTTATGGTTTTATTTTGTAATGTATTTTTTTAGACTACTAATAGAAGTTGTGAGAACAACTCAAACTTCAAATACATTAACTTGAATCGTCTTCCTAGCACATGGCTTTCTCAGTTCTTGGAGATACTCTTTTTGGATATAGTTTTCTTGTCTTTCCTGCTGCTAGAGAGTTTGAAGAACAACTAATGATGATTTCAAAGGATACTTGCTTCTAGGAAACCTACAGTGTTTTTCCATTATGGAATAAAATATTTCAAAGGTACAAATACATATGTGCAAGGATGCAAGGCTTAACTAAGCAACTGATTTAGGAGAGCAAGAAGCAACATTATAATGTAAGGATATCATGTCAAAAGATATTTCCTGAAAATGTTGCTGCTAGGATTGTGGCTGAATATGAAGGGACGAGTAGAGAGCTTGTTGATTATTTTATATCTGGAATTCTATCTCCACTAGATTCTTCAGGTCATTTCAATTTAGCAGAGGAAATTCATGGCAATGTCATGGGTATGTTGTTTCATGGTTTACTGGAAACATCGAGCATAATAAGTGGTGTGCTCACAATACTTGCACAACATCCAAAAATTCAAGCCAAGGTAAGAACTTTATTTTACTCCTTGTTCATTTTTGTTCAAGTATGCATTTTTTCTCTCTTATATGAATGAAGATAATATATGAGTGAGATATGTTCCCTGTTCTTTTGTGGTTGAGGTATTGATGATACCACCATTTTGATTTCCATAATACATTGCATTTGAAGTACCTTATTCTAATTCATTTACAAATTTGATTTAAACTAGGACTACCACATTGCATGTGCAGGTTGCATTTTTGCTACAGATGTTACTTTAATCATGCAAAGTTGTAAGAATATTTGACTTTACATAAAGTCTTAATTTTTTTGTCTGCATCAAGAGTGGCTTGGTTTTAGTTTTAGTGATTTTATACATGTATTTTTACCAGTATTTTAGCATAAGCTTAGCCTCATGAGCTTGAAATGAAAAACAAAATTATCATCACATGTGCATTTCTGGATAGTTTAGTTCTTTTTGTGTGCCCTTCAGAGTTGGACTAGATTAGTGTTTTGTGAAAAGAAATGGGTGTAGATTTGAAAATATCATGTTCTAAACACTTGCATTGCAATGAAGCATGTTCCAATGTAGATTTCCAGGAAATCAATAACAAACATGGTCTAAGGTACTACGCACACAGATTTAGAATCCAAATACCTAGCTAGCATAAAGTAGTAACATAACTCTCTATGAAGATAAAGTGTGGGAATTTCATTCAAGAACGTTATTGAAATTAAATTCATTTGAATTGTTAGTTGTGGAAATATTGAACTAGCTTGTGTTGCTATGAAAATCATACAAGTCCGGAAAATAATAAAATTGAATGTAGTCAGTGTTGGATGTGGCTTGACAATCATATTTTTGCCTAAAATGTTTTATGCCATGTTATTCCACAGTTTCTCAATTAATACATGTTATTGAATCCTCCTTGTTTCAATAGTAATGAGTGTTCATGATTTGGTCCCTAGCAGTGATCTAGGGCTCCTAGCTCACTCCTGGGGTTCTTGGTTTGGGACCAAGCGCTATAGTGCTATGGAAAAAGTCCCAAGAACTTATGAAAAATCCTTCCAATATGTATACACCGATGACTTGCTGCTTGATTATTCATATGGAAAACATACCTATAGAGAGAGTTAGAGAACTTGTGTGCCCCTCCTTGTGATGACTTGTGTAGCCTCCCTAACCTGTAAGAAGTCAAAACGGTGTGTTATTTGTGCAATGCCCTTCCTAGAAGGCAGTAGTCTAAAAATTCGACGATTTGGACTGGAATATACATGTTTACTCAGCAGGATTTTGGAAAAATATGATCAGAATTTTTCAAAATCCATGTTACAGCTGTCAATTTATGAATTTTTTGGGTGCCTAGGTATTTTTAAGGGTACTAAATCCATTTTTACCATCAAAATGACGATGGAAAAATTGCTAAATACATATTTTGCAAAATAAAAAATGTCGGATTCCATTGAAAAATGGTTGTCTGGTCCAAATCGTCGAGGTTTTAGACAACTCCCCCGAGAATCCCATAACGATTTGTATTGTTGTTGTGTCGTCCTATCCTTAAGTTGTAGCGTCTAGTAAAGGGAAAGGGTCCTAAGGGGTTAATGAGAAATTAGGAGGAGGACCTTCTAGAAGGCCATTGGCAAGTTATAAAAGAGCACCCTAGCCTTCACTTGATAGATTTTTTTATGAGATATTCTACTATGCACTTGACACACTGATCTGGGTTTTTACTATGTACTTGTGTGGGTGAATGTTTTGGGTTTGCAGGTCATTCCATCTTGACTGTTCACTTGTTTTAGCTTCTCCTCCTTCCGGCGATTCCATCCATACCTTAGCGTTCTTGTTTGTAGGTGATCTGAATTTGGGATGAGTCTTTTCCTTCTCACGTGTGATCCAATCTTCAATTTTATGCTACAAGTATATTTTTGTTTCAAGGGTTTTATCCAGCTAGGGTTTTTCCTAGAGACCTAGCATTCCTTAGAGATCAATTCCTTAGGACTTGCCAAGTCTCTTGATGGGGTTTGTTGATGGCTAGGGCTTGATCTTTCTCCAACTGTCCTCCTTTGCAATAGTCGTCCCTTCTGCAGTAGCCATATGTCCTTCTCTGCAGTCACTCTCTCTCATATGTGATATTTCCCCATGATTTATCTTCCATGAGGGTTGATATCTGATCTTGAAGCTTGATGTAAGTATACACCAGAAGGAAGGATTTGTAGGAAAAAACTTTTGTTTTTGTGATTAGTAGATTTTTTTTTTGTGATTAGTAGCTTATGTTTTATTCTGCTATATTGTTCATGCTTCAGTTTAAGTTTCAGTTTATGCTATGCATTATTATTTACGAATGAAACTAGTTAATTTTTTTTTAAATATAACATGTTTATGTCCAAGCCTTAAATTTAACATGGAGCATAAGAACTGTGATAAATTTCGAAAGTTAATGGAGGAACACAGAGCATCTGGTATACTTAAAGCTAAGACTCATTGGCGTGATTTTTGACTTTCTTTTTATGGTTTTATTTTGCAATGTATTTTTTTAGACTAATAATAGAAGTTGTGAGAATAACTCAAAATTCAAATACATTAACTTGAATCGACTTCCTAGAAATTGGATTTCTCAGTTCTTGGATCTACTCTTTTTGGAGATAGTTTTCTTGTCTTTCCTGATGCTAGAGAGTTTGAAGAACAACTAATGATGATTGCAAAGGAGACTTGCTTCTAGGAAACCTACAATGTTTTTCCATTATGGAATAAAAGATTTCAAAGGTATAAAGCCATATGTGCAAGGCTGCAAGGCTTAAATGAGCAACTAATTCAGGAGAGCAAGAAGCAGCGTTATAATGTAAGGATATCATGTCAAAAGATATTTCTTGAAAATGTTGTTGTTGGGATTCTGGCTAAATATGAAGGATGAGTAGAGAGCTTGTTGATTATTTTATATATGGAATTCTATCTCCACTAGATTCTTCAGGTCATTTCAATTTAGCAGAGGAAATTCATGGCAATGTCATGGGTATGTTGTTTCATGGTTTCTTGGCCACATCGGGAATTATAAGTGGTGTGCTCACAAGATTTGCACAGCATCCAAAAATTCAAGCCAAGGTAAGAACTTTATTTCATTCCTTGTTCGTTTTTGTTCAAGTATGCATTTTTTCTCTCTTATATGAATGAAGATAATATATGAGTGAGATATGTTCCTTGTTCTTCTGTGGTTGAGTTACTGAGGAGACCACCATTTTTATTTCCAAGCTCCACGGTCGTCATATATCAGCTGCAAGACCTGTCAAGACATACAGAACAATACAAGTAGTAAAACGCATCTAAACAGTAACAGATCTAAGTAAACGGTTAAGCAAGTAAACTATGCAAACATTATTAACACAACAACATTTGGTGGAAAGAGTTTATATTGCTGTATTAAAAGAGGGAAGTACAAAGAAGAAATGATTACAACCAGAGCTTAACGTCACAATCCTCCTCCAACAAGCCAATGCCAAAGCCTCCAAAGGAAGTATAGGTCTCCCAAGAGATGAGTAGAGATATCCTAAGCTAATTTCACCAGCATGCAAGTGCTATAGACTTCCTCCCCTTGGAATGGAGAGGGCTCTCATATTTATAGGACCAAGTGGATAGAGTAGGTTGAGGATCATGGGGAGAGGGTTAAGGGATCCTCCCATTAGGTTAGGGAACCGAAGGCTAGCTCACCTAGGAGTTAGGGATAGGGATCCACCTCATCCAACTTCTAGAATTCGCTCAAAAGCTACCTTTATCTCATAAAACTGACTCTGGCGTAGTCTGCATGAGGAAAACCTACGCCGACGCACCTTGCTCAAAGACAACATGCACCAGTCTAATTAGGAGTGTGGATAAAGGACATCAACTTGCTCCAAATGACCAACTTGATCATGGGACTTCAGGGATTTAGGCACTAAGGTTACAGGTGTAGATTTTGGGTGTAACAGAATGCCCCCTAAAGCATGAAGTTGTTGAAACTAGACAGGTGAAATGCTTTGACAGGAGGACGGCAAGGAATTGTCAGAGAGAAGATGGTGCTGCAGTACAACTGACTCACAACATGTCTATCGACCAATACATTGCAGATCCATGGTAGTAAAGACCAAATGAACACAATCATGGCTACTAGACACAAGCATAGGTCCATGATGAGATGATAACACCGCCATGATCAATACAAAAGTGGATTTGTGTAATATGACTCAAACAATATCCATCACAACCTGGGTAAAACCTGACTCCCCAGGGTCTTCAAGCCAAATCCGCAATGATACGAAACTACTCACGTGATTACAAATGTCTTAACATTGAACATGGTAGAAACCACTTGATTACCGGTCATTGATGTATACCTTTAACAAGTGCGAGGGAAATCACCATTAATGTCAATGATCCCCAAGGTATCATAGTACATATCATAAAGCGCGAATGAATGAGTTGAAGTTGAATGCTTGACGAAATATTTCAATCAAGAGTCAATAATGTAAACTCATGTCGAAAGCGAGGTAACCTTCCATTGAGGCATGCGGGACCAAGGTACTCAATTGGTTTCTAGATTCAGTCCTCGGATGATGATTTGAAGTCGACAAGGACTGAACCCGTCGAAGGAGGGCCTTAATGAATCCCCCATCATCGACACAAAACTCGATAACAGATGTTTGGAGTAGATTAGATGATACAGTAACATGCAAGACTGACTCAGAGTAGACCGACATGGTGGAGGGTGTACTGATTGCAAATAATGAGTGGTGAATGTATTCTTGAACATGGGCGTGGCGTGACTTGGCAGTATTGACATGATAGGAATGACGCCAACTCCTAATGCAACTGATGATGGAAGTATTCTTTGGATGACCCAAAGGAGTAACAAGAATCAGGAAGTAGGTAAAACTCAAGGACAAACGGATGACAAAAGTACTGTATGCAAATGCAAATGAGATCCATGTTCAAGAACGATTAAGTATTTCCACTGTTATAGGTGTAACACAAAAACTTTCCTTTTTCCCCATCATGACTGATGAGTGCCTCATGCGTTTTTGACAAGCTTGATGAGGGTAACTAGATGCTCGGTATAGCTCATCTCATGGATGAGTCCAATCCCAAATGTTTTCCAAACCTGGGAAAGGAGGGGTTCGTCCCATGACGAGCCCTTCAATGTTGAGTTTTAACGAGGTCATAGAAGGTAAACTCGACGTCATTTCATGTTTAGAGAGTCTGAAAAGAAATAAAGAAGACTCCAAAAAGGTCCTTTTTCATAAGGTTAGCTTCTTCGCCCAGAAAAGGGTAAAACAACCCAAGAGAGGACTCTTCCAGTCATGATTGGCTGGAGTATTCCTTTTTCGTAAGTAGTGCCCCCTGGTCCAAAAAAGGGGTAAACTATCACTAGGAAGATGACCATTCAAATAATTTAACAAGCGTGAACGCGACAAGTTCGCTTGGCGATCTTTTCGTATTTTGAGAGCCTGAAAAGAGCTTAAAGAAAGACTCCGGGGGGGTTCCTTTTTCGTAGGAGTTTAACGAGCCTGAAAAAGTGATAAACTATAACTCGGTGACTTATTCTCATCGTTTCACGAGCATGAGAAAGAACAAAGAGTAAGCTTGGTTGTCATTTAATAATTTACATTAATGAGTGAAATAATGACAAAAATACGCTCGATGAGTGTTCATACCTGAGAATGTACATAGAAAGACCATACCTGCAAAAAACTGGATCAGAATGGTACTAAACTTCACCTGCACGCTTGAAACTAGGTCAACAACGCTTGAAACTAGGTCAACAACGATTAACTGGATATGAATAAGCTCAACTATAGCAAAATAACCCATTTAAAATAAATTAAAAAATGAATACTCTCTTTTTTAATATAAGTAGGGGTAAATAGTAAAAATAATTACTAGTTGTTTTTTACCAAGTTGGAGTGGTGAAAAGTTCCCTTTGAAGTTGTTTTTTCTTTTGTTGATTCTGGGAGCCGTGATACGTCATTTCAGGTGCCATCAGCGATAGGTAACCCTAAACCTACCCATTTAACTTTTCACTGGATTAGAATTTGCTTTTTCGTGCATTTTAGGTAGATTTTGAGTTCGTTAAGTTGGTAGGTTTGCGTTCACGGGACGACGCAGAAAGCCCATTCGGGATTTGCGCTGGCGTAGAACTCGAAAGGGATTTCTGCGTCGGCGGTGCATTGTCCAAATGGGTGCTCAACGCCAGCGCAAACTGCCAATTTGAACTCAAAACCTAGCCAAAAATAAAAAGTTTTGATGGATGGGCAAAGTTCTAAAGATGTTTAAATGGCTTTCTTGGTAGGTTTGGAGTGACACAATGGTCCTTGAGTAGCGGGAACGCGAGCATGAGCTCAAATATGTGCAAGTGGAAAACCATCCACTAAGCGTTGAAACGTTGAGGAACTGTGGGCTACTCAAGTACTTTCGAGTGCCGGGGATGAGAAACTTGTTACCGGACAATCTACCAAAAGGGGACTTAAGGCATGATCTCCCTAGTTCAATGTGAATTTAGAACAAGTGAGATAGAATATGAAACTACTTTCCTAGATCTAGTTAAAGGTCAAGTGATTATATGTCTTACCTTTTAGAATCATAGATCCTTTCTCCTTGATGTTTCTCCAAGCTCCGCGATCGTCAGATCTCAGCTGCAAGACCTATCAAGACATATAGAACAATACAAGCAGTAAAATGCATCTAAACAGTAACAGATCTAAGTAAACAGTTAAGCAAGTAAACTATGCAAACATTATTAACACAACAACATTTGGTGGAAAGAGTTTATATTACTGTATTAAAAGAGGGAAGTACAAAGAAGAAATTATTACAACTAGAGCTTAACGTCGCAATCCTCCTCCAGCAAGCCAATGCCACAGCCTCCAAAGGAAGTTAGGTCTCCCAAGAGATGAGTAGAGATCTCCTAAGATAATTTCACCCGCATGCAAGTGCTATAGGCTTCCTCCCCTTGGAATGGAGAGGGCTCTCATATTTATAGGACCAAGTGGATAGAGTAGGTTGAGGATCATGGGGAGAGGGTTAAGGGATCCTCCCATTAACTAGCCTGTGTTGCTGTGAAAATCATACAAGTCTGGAAAATAATAAAATTGAATGCAGTCAATGTTGGATGTGGCTTGACAATCATATTTGTGCCTAAAATGTTTTATTTCATGTTATTGCACAATTTCTCAATTAATAGATGCTATTGAATCCTTCTTGTTTCAATATTTCTGTCCTTTGTTCTCTGTATAAATCTGGGGGGGTGCGTAATTTAAGTAGACTAAGATGGTTTTGCAAATATAATGCTTGATTTGTATTTGACCATGTTATCCCTCTCCCTTTTATCATATATTCGTGTTTCAGGAGTGCAAAATAAAAGTGTTTTTTCCTTTTCTTTTGGCTTCATGCCTTTTTGACTTGACAATCTGTTTTACTATTTTAGGTTTACGAAGAAAATGTTTCAATCTGTGGGATATCAACACCACCAAGTGCAATCAATGTGTAGGAAATGCATTTTCTCTTGGAAATTGTTCATGATTATGCTCGACTTTTACCTGTTGGACCACTTCTACAGCAATGTTCATTAAAGCACGGTATTGCTCCACTTTGACTAAAATTTGTGGAAATTGAGAATTTTATGCGTGTACCATATGGGGCTCTAAGATAACAAACATTTTTAGTTTCTTAATAGTTAAAATGAATCAATGGAAAATTTTTGTGCTTACTGAATTCTATAGGATCTGGGAATGCTTTGTAGTCTTAGGATATTTGAGAATGACATTGTTTCACATTCTGGAAGAATGTTGAAGAAAACCAATTCTATTTTTGTAAGTGTCACTGCTAGTTGAATATGAGCATTATGAAAAAATAGACAGCAAAATTTATATATATATATATATATTTGTAAAGTACAGGGCATGAAGAATTTTAGCAAGGTTGCACGGGATCTGGTTGTGCGTATACAAAAATTGATGGGGACAACTATCCCGAGGTATGCTTGTGTAGAGATGGAATGAAACTGATGTAATTAGGAACATTTTTCTTAGTAGGATTTGAGTTGGGGAAATGTATTTTCATATTATTCAACATGGTCCATAGCCCATTTGACCAAACGCGCAAGTTATTTCATGCAGACCTTGCATCGAATGTTCATCATCAATAGTGGTATGGGTTTCAAGATACTTTGGAGTACTGTAAAGAAGTTCCTTGATCCAATCACAAGGGATAATATACATGTATGTGGGATGAATTTAATTTTATATGCCTTTCCCTATCACTTAATTTGACTCTTGCTTGATTTAAACTCAATTACTACTTGTGTAGGTACTAGGGAATAAATACCATAGCAAGATTTTGGAGGTCATTGATGCAAGGTATTCAGTCTTTATGGTGATTTAACTGAACTTGTCTCACTTGAGGCCTGAGGTATAGTTTGTAATTTGTTTCCTTCTTCACAAACAGTGAACTACCTAATATTTTGGGTGGTACGTGTACATGTGCTGATGGAGGAGGGTGTTTAGGTCTGATAAAGGAACTTGGAGGGATCTAGTTATAATGAAGGTTGGTCGCTTCTTTGATACATTATTATAATTGGTTGCTACTTTGTTTAACTAGCCATATAACATTGGGCTACTCAGATTGATGCTCAAGTCCACAAGTAAATTTTTCTAGTTAATTGTGGATTACAATTTGATTGTGAATAGTGTGCTCTTACATCTCACATTTCTAGTTGGTGCTTAAAGGGGAGGTGATATTTGAAAAAAAATTGTGATAGTAACAGTTGATGAAGGGAAACCGATATCTTACGGTAAAACATAATCTATGAAGGTGACATATCTATTTCCAATGTTGTTTTTCTTTTAGTGGATGTTTTGGTGTTACTAGTCACTTCCATTATTACAGTTGAGCATTTTTTCTAGATTGTGTTATGGAAAATCATTCCTTTTTCAATATAGAAGGTTAGGGATGGTGACTGCGATACTTCTACGGCAGAGTCAGGATCAAATGTTGAAGATGCTATCTCTCCTATGAAATGAAGGGATGTTGGGACTGGACAATTGACTCCTGTTTATGAAGAAGTAAAACCCCTGACTCATGCCTTTGGAAAGTTGAGAAACACATGTTATGAGAAATATCTTTTCTGAACCAGAGTTTGATAATAGACTTGAAAAACAACAAGTTACAACAAGTTATGGTTTCACATCAAAATCCTCCCATCCAGCCTCCACCATACTCTTACCCTAGAGGATAGAGGTATGTATCATATCAATTATACAACTTTTACACTCATTTAATTCCTTCTTTCACAACAACTATATTTTTTTCTTAATGCATTTGATGAGAAGTATGTTGTATTTATTATCTATCTATCTAAAGACACTTATAGACATACATATACATATCTATCTAAAGATACTTACAGACATACAAATACATATAACCATGTGATCTATCTACTGTAACCACTATGTTACCTTCCAAATCTGAATAGCCTAGTTCATCCTCCATCTGCCTAGCTAACCTATCTAACATTGCATATATTTTCTATGTTTGTGGGTGTGTTCTAATTCAACTTTATGTGTGTGCTTTTTGTTATACTATTGTCTAGATTCTAGTTCTAAGTTGAGTTTTAAAATTGACATCCTGACAACATTTTGTGCTTTCTATTGGGAGTGTGTTGTTGAATATATCAATTTAAAGAAAGCATGTGTGGAGCACCAAAGTAATCAAAACTTCAGTGTGCATAATGAAGATAATAGAAAAATTCACTTATTGAGAAACAATTGAGTAAAATGAAGGAAACTTTAAAATGTTTCTCAGTTCTCCTTGAACTAGTTGGAAATAATTACGTGATTGGATTTAAGCAAGCTGTTGAGGAAGATGGCTCAGCTATTGATGGCTCAACTATTATAGACTATTCAAATAACATTTAAGATAAAATTCATATTTTGAGGCAAGATTCAATTGCAATGCTTCTAGAAATCTATGTCATGGTTCTTAATACATTACACGACTTCAAGGGTACTAGCTCAATGGAAGAGAACCTGTCTTACAGGAAGGATATTGGTGGTTCGATTCCTCCATACCCTATCTACAGAAATCAGTGAATATTTTCATATAAAATGGCTAAAAAAGACTAAATTAGTGACCAAAAAATGAGAGATAAGCGA
Source organism: Larix kaempferi (assembly GCA_027924585.1). Taxonomy (NCBI): domain Eukaryota; kingdom Viridiplantae; phylum Streptophyta; class Pinopsida; order Pinales; family Pinaceae; genus Larix; species Larix kaempferi. The sequence goes on along the minus strand of BSBM01000753.1, from coordinate 29,834,192 downwards.
CCAAAAAATGACCAAATTTCACATATAAATGACCAAATGACAGTTTTGGTGGCTAATTCCTGGTCTCTTATCACGTGACAAAAAATGTGGTCACTTTTAGTTTGGTTAGTTATAGCCTGTCTGTGGTCATTAATTTGGCCATATTTTTGGTCACTAATTTGGTCATATATTTGGTCATTATTCTAGTCATATATTTGGTCATTAATTTGGTCATAGTTTTGGTCATTAATGACCAAACTAAATATGACCACATTTTTTGTCGCGTGATAAGAGATTGGAAATTAGCCACCAGTGATCGCCAAATCAAAAGTGGTCATTTATATGCAGATTTTGGTCATTTTTTTGGTCACTTATCTCTCATATTGTACTAGTGTATGTTGGCTTTTTTGGACTCAGTTGTTTTCTAGATCTGATGAGGATGCCTTCAATGGGATGCATACTATATGTTGATGACATCTTACTTCAAGATTAGCCAAAATTTCACATGTGTGAAAAATTTAGATGTTAATAGACTGAAAAAATATCTATTGAAAGAAGTTTCAAATTTGATGAAATTCCTATGATTAACACTAGTTTTTCTATTGATGCACAACTAGTTACTCAGAATGAATTGTCTGATTCTTCTTCTAATGCTTCGATTGAAATTTTAGATTCAGATACATATTTAGATTCTCATACAGATGATGATGAGATTGTTGCAAATGAGAGTGTTTCATACCCAATAATTCAACCTCGTTGGGAAAATTAAATACTAAAAGAAGCTGGTGAACTAGTGTGTGATATTGTCGATACTTGAAGAACCCATTCTGAGTTTCATGTTGTCACTCAAACTCTTGCATCCATAGATCCTTTGATTCCCACTCATTGCTACATGATGGCCTCTTCTGATCCTCAAACCCATGTGGAATCCTCTAGCAATCCTCATTGGGAGGATGCCATGGATGAAGAATATCAATCCCTCATGGAAAACAAAACTTGGGATTTGGTACCTCTTCCTAAAGGAAGGAAATTGATTCGATGAAAATGGATTTATAAGACCAAGATGGAAACCAATGGGCTTGTCAGCAAGTACAAAGAAATATTAGTGGCCAAAGGGTTCTCTTAGATACATGGAGTTGAATACACAGAAACCTTTGCTCTAGTTGCAAAAATGGATTCAGTTTGACTTGTTCTTGATATAGCAGTTGCACAAAAGTGGGAGATACATCACATGGATGTGAAGAGTGCCTTTATTTATGGGGACCTTGAAGAAGAGATATACATGGAACACCCACTAGGTTACATTCAAAACTCATCTCAGGTATGTAAATTATATATATATATATATGGACTGAAACAAGCTCCTCGAGCTTGGTATGAAAAAATGGGTTCTTTTCTTTTGTCCAAAATTTTTTCAAGATGTAATTCAGATCCAAATGTGTATATGCTCCAAGAAAACAACTCTCTCTTACTTATTATACTCAATGTGGATGATCTCCTCATTGCTGGGAGTTCCACCACCTCCATTGCATGGTTCAAATTTTCTCTACATGACATATTTTCCATGACTGACTTCGGACCATTACAATTATTTCTTGGACTCCAAATCACCCAATCAGATTTGGGAGTCACCTTAACACAATCTAAGTATGCCAAAGATCTCATCACTTGATTCAAAATGGATGATTGTAAACGAGATCCATTCCCATTTCTTTCTGGAGTCCAACTTGAAGATGGAGGGGATACACCATTGGTTGATTGACCATGTATAGACAGTTAGTTGGGAGCTTTCTTTATCTTACACACAGTTGACTAGATATCTCTTTTGCAGTTGGGGAAGTCTCCAGATACATGTAGGAACCACATGAGTTGCATTGGAAGGCTTCCAAAAGAATACTTTGTTATGTAATGGGAACATATAATTATGGGATCCACTATGTTGTTTCTAGCAAATTTGATTTAGTTGGATACACGAATTCTGATTGGGTTGGTGATGGAACAGAACGCAAGTCAATTTCTGGTTACTTCTTCAGTTTGGGAAAGGGAAAATTTTAAGAACCCCCCCCTAAATTTCTATATATAATAAATGGGTGAATCCCCATGATATATAGGAAAATATGAAGGCTATTTTATCAATTTTATATTATGTATATATAATTTTTTGGCGAATCTCTCATTGAATTATATAATCTTGTAAAAAATTGTCAAATCGTTCACTAAATTATAAAACCTTGTAAAATATTGGTGAATCTTTCACTAAATTATAAAACCTTATGAAGTCTTGGTGAATATTTCGGCAAGTTTCTCCTTGGAAAGTCATGGCCCCTTGCATGCCAAAATATGTGGCTATGAATGAAGTCCTAGACCTCAGGAAGGATGCCCCAAACACCCACAAAAATGTTAGTGTTATGTCACCGATTGAAAGCTTCACAATCCCCATGTTTCTTGGGGAAACTTTGGATATGAGGTGATGAGATTTAGAACTCTCCTAGATGCAAATGGGCTGCTTTACAACTTGATAGTAAATATCAACTTCCCTTCTCACGTGGACACTAAAAAACTTGCAAAATGAGATAAAACCCATAAAATTTGGATGAATGTAACTTTGAATTTGATTTCCATGATCAATAGATGGTGAAAGAACCCCAAGCAACTTCTATTTCTGGAAATTGGGGGCGAATGAGAGCTGCTTAGCGATTTTTGTGGGTGAACAAAGGTTTAAATCCATTTTTAAAGAGGTGAAATTGTTTTATATTGGATCCCCTTTTTAAATTCAACGAGGCTAATCTCCTATTCATTATAAATAAATAAATAAAATGTGGGCTAATCATACCTAATAAGGGTTTAATAAAAATTAGCCCATAAAAAATTTAAAACCCCTAAATCTAGCCCATGGGCTAAGATTAGCCCCTAAGATTTTCCATGGTTTGGGATCACGACCTATTTGTTGGTCAAGTAAAAAGCAATCCACTATTGCTCTATCAACAACAAAAGTAGAGTACAAAGGAGTAGTAAATGTTGCAACACAAACCATTTGGTTACAATATATTCTCATTGATTTTGGAATAGAGTTTCACATACCTACCATCATCTTTTGTGACCACCAGGGAGCCATTCAGATTTCAAGAGAACCTATTAAGTACCAACGAAACAAGCACATAAAGATCCATATGCACTATATCATAGGATTGATCCATGATGGACTCATAGATTTACAGTTCTACCCTTCCTTTAAGCAGATTGTAGACATTTTTACCAAGTCTTTTTCCAGCGAGTTATTCATCCAACTGAGAGCTTCCTTAGGAGTCTAAGAATTTCTGGATGAGGCTCATTAAAACCTTCTTCTCACATTCTCTTCTTTTCACATTCTCTTTTATGGGGGGTGGGGTTCCCACTGGGTTTTTTCCTTCTTTCCCAATTTACAAATAATCTTTCTTTTTATGTGCATGAGTACCTAATATGGAAGCAAATTGTCGAGAGTCATTTATTTTTTCCTAGTTAAGCTTATGGGGGGTGTTAGAGTAAATAACCCTCCTAGAGCATGTGTTGATGAGTCTAATAGGCCAAACCACATCCAAAACCACCTCTCAAGTAACCCATGAGACAAAAACCTAGTAATTTTGGGGGTGCCTTCCCTGATTTGGGGGGCACATTCCTTGATTTGGGGGTTTTTTTCCCTGATTTAAGGAGTATGCCTCAGCTAGACTTAAGTTACTCCACTAACTAAGTCCTAACTAACACCCAACTACCCCAAACACTCACTATCACCCCAGTTAGGTCAAGTAGTGACCCTTTTGAGTGATTTTAGGAACATGCATGCATTATTCAGTTAAACTGACTGATTAGTGAGTTCCTTAATCAGTTAAACTCAGTTTAGGAGTGCATGCATGGCTAATTAAGATTATATGCTCTTAGTTATGCCTGACTAGCCCTCTCTGGATAGCATGAACCCTGTTTTCATGGCATGGACAATTTGAGTTGTTCTTTGACCTAATTCGAATTGTTCCTCTATATATTGTAACCTCTTTCATTCAGTCAGTCACTCTGATAATTAATCATTTTCTTTCTTCTCTTCAAGGTTATTGTGTAATGTTTCATGTTATATTACTTCACAACCATTCATGCTTGATTTGATCTTCATATCTTGTTAGTTTATGCACCTAGATCTTTGCATGCTCAAATCTTATTCTGTATCTTACAGAGGAGAAGATATCTGACTTATTCAATGATAACAGGTCGGGTGTTTTCATTAAGGATGAAAAAATGGCCTTAAAATCTTCAGAGGATAAGAAGAGTAAGATTCTAAAAATTGAAACAAAATCATGGCATTTGAAAAGTAGAGCAATTTGAAAAGTAGGCTTTATCAACAAAATATTTTCGCATTAAATAGGATTTACCTTGAGTTTGCTTTCTGTTATAGTTTTATAGAATAGTTTTATGTTTTCTCATACTAGTCCTCATACTAGTTTCTGAACTTGGTTTTTAGACATTTAGTTATTGTCTTTCCCTTTGAAAATTGCCATATTAGCTAGTTTACACTAAATAGGCTATGATTATGTATTTATTATGTTTGCACCTCTAAGTTTACGGACTCTCAAATTGACAACTTGATGTCAGATTATTAATAAGCATATATTAGGCCTGACATTTTCCAAGGACAAGAGTCCAGGGCTTGAGGGCTGGACAATGGAATTTTTCTCTAAGTTCTTTGATATTGTGGGGAAGAACTTGTTGGCAGTGGTGGAGGAATCTTGAACAAAAGGGTATGTATCAGGTGCCTTTAATTCAACTTATCTTGTTCTTATTCCCAATACTTCTAATCTGGTTTCCTATAATGAGTACATACCGATATCCCTTTGCAATTTGATATACAAGATTATTGCAAAAGTTATTTCTAACATGATCAAGCCGCCATCTTTACCAAGGATATATCCTTGGAACAATTTGGTTTTCTATCCAACGGGAAAATAATGGACACTATTAGAGTGACTCAAGAAAGCTTTCACTCAATCACAATTAAGAAATTGAAATCCATGATCCTCAAAATGGATTTAATCAAAGTGTATGATCGTGTGGACTGGGTATTTCTAAGGTTGGTTCTCCTCTAGGTTGGGCTTCCTCTTGAGGTAATTGAATGGATTATGTCGTGTATCTCCTTGGCTATATTTTTTGTTTTGGTTAATGGTGTCCCTTCAAAATTTTTTAAGATCTCTTGAGGTATTAGATAGGGGTGTCCCATGTCACCCTTGCTCTTTCTCTTGGTGATAGAAGGACTTAGCATAATGACTTTGGAAGCTAAATAGAACAATAGACTTAAGGGGGTAAAGGTCTCTTCAAGGCATCATATTTCTCATCTTTTATTCATAGATGATGTTTTATTATTTGGGGATGGGACATGTGAAGAATGGGATACCTATCATGACATTATGAAAGTTTTATGTTTAGCCTCGGGGATGGAGGTGAGCATCTAGAAATTATGTCCATTTCAAAGCGATGTTAATGAGGAAGAGCTTGGGAAGATTCTTGGTCTCTTTCCTATTCAATTGGAGACAATCGATAAAGGGCTCAAGTACTTGGGCTACCTTCTAAAACCCAATTGCTATCAAATCAGTGATTGGAAATGGATTCTTTGGAAGGTGGATAGCATAATCAAATGCTAGTGCTTTAAATGGTTGTCTTTGGGAGGAAGGTTAGTGCTGGTGAAGTCTTTCCTAAAAATCATTTTGGTGTTCTAGATGTCCATGGAAAATATCCCATTTTCCATCCTTGACAATATAAGAAGGAATATGGTAAATTTCTTATGGGACGACCAATCAGATGGGGGCAAGTATCATCTGGATCGATGGGATAAAATTTGTCTGCTGAGAGCGATGGGAGGTTGGGGGATAAAAAACTTGAGATGGTTCTTTCAAGCTCTGAAATTAAAATCTCTTTGGCGTGGTCAGTTTGGCTCAGGATTGTGGTGTGATGTATTTAGAACAAAATATTTAAAGAACCCTTCAGTTGAAGAGTGGGCGAGGAAAGAGAATAAACATGTTTCTCAGGCTTCTAATAGTTGGCTTGGACTTTCCAAGACCTTTACCTGGCTTGGAAAATGGATTTCATGGCGTATTGGAGATCGCTGCACAGTGGTGTTGGGAGTTGATCCTTTCATTCGGGGGGAGGATTTTTACAAATTATCTGTTGCTATGATCTCTCATTTATCAGAACTAGGTATTTATAGACTTGCACATATTACAAATTCTAGCTCTGATTCTTATGATTCTTACTAGTTTTTTGCTTCATATTTGGGGCTCTCTAGTGAATTAGTTGTTGAATGGTCGAACTATATTGCAAGCTTGCATCACCTAGGCATTAGGCTCGAGAATATGGAAGATGTTCTTATGTGGGCATGGAATAAAAGAACTAGTGTGGTAACAACAAAAGAAGCATATGATGCTATTATTCATTCTGCCACTACTGAAGAGCCAATACGATGGTATTCTCACTTATGGAAATGGGACGCTCCATTGAAGATTAATTGTTTCTCTTGGCTAAGTCTAGAAAACCTCATATTAACCTAGGATAATCTGTGTAAGCAGGGTTTTATGGGTGCCAACTTCTGTGTGCTCTTTCTGCTAGGAAGTCTGAGAAGGAGTGCTCAATGATTTAGGGGTTCTTTTTAGGTGGAATCTTCCAAAGTTGGAAAGGAATGTACAATGTTGGATAAATAGCTTCCCTCATTGGAAACCTCTTCCATTTTTTGTCATGTGGGGCATTTGGAGGGCCTGAAATGCATTCATTTTTTACAACATGATCTCCAAGTCACCTTCGACAATTGGTTTGTCATTCTTGAGATTGTTTAAAGAATTCCGTAAGCATCGGTCTTGTAGTAGCCTACGGTCTCTTATCGAACATGAACATGAAAATACTTTTCCTTGTGGTTACTTTGATGGAACAACCAATAGGGATGGTTGTGGCAGAGGCATGGTCCTGAAGTTGACCAATGATCATTTCTTTTTGTTAATATTGGGGTGTGGTTCCGGCACAAATTCCAAGGCCGAACTATTGGCACTTTGGGGGTTGTTGAGTTTTGCAGCGATGACAAATATTCGGTCATTACAAGTTTATGGCAACTCTAACGTAATTGTTGATTGGGTCATAGGTGCTTCTATTTTTCAGGTGATGATGCTAGACCACTAGTGGTCTAGTACTAAAAGTCTAGTGGAAGGATTTAACATGCTTTCAATTAAACACATCTACAAAAAATTCAATTCACTAGCAGATAGCTTGTCCAAACAAGCGGTGGGCATGTTTGAAGGCTTGATCAATTTTGAGAAGTTTAAAGAATTTAACTTATTTAATTCTTGCTCCTTCCATAATTACTAAGATTTGTATGTAGAGTTTTTCATGACCATTAGTGTTGCTAAATTGTTATTTTTTTTAAGTTACTCGTAATTTTCATTAAGTTGTTAGAAGTTATTTTCAAACATGGTGATAGTGTTAATCACTATTGATGACTTTGTTTAGTCCAAATGTAAAGTCTTTGACAACTTTGATTCTCTATTCGGATAGCAAATTGTTGTTTTATTTGTCGTGGAAAAACAAACTATGAATCATTCCCTATCCATAAATTTTAGATCAAACAAAGCTTCCGTATAACCAGAAACCAGTAACTCGTAAGTGGTAACCGAGAAACCAGTAACATTTATGACCAATAGATCAAACAAAGCTTCCGTAAAACCAGAAAACAGTAACTGGTAAGTGGTAACCGAGAAACCAGTAACATTTATGACCAATAGAGTTTGATTCTCACTTATCCAATTGGTAACGGATAAATTTCGACCGGCCTCATTAAAAAGTTACTTCCATTTAACTGAATTATTGGCCTATAAAAGTCAATTAACACAGTACGATTCCGTCTTATCCAAACTGATAACTGGTAACCGACATTTATTACCAATACAGTTTGATTCTCACTTATCCAACTGGTAACCGAGAAACAACTGTTATTTATTACCGCAGTGGAGATCGATCCCCATATTTACGCCACATGGACCAGTAATTAACATCTATTCTAGATAAGAATTTTACGGAGACGTATCCTAAACTGACACACAACCAATGAACAGAATTTAGTTATTACGACCACACTTTTGCTGCTGGCACGCCGATCATGTGACAGATAAAATCGGAGTGGAGAACGAATCAAATGGGTTGAGACTCGAGGTGGCGACGATGAAATAAATTCAGTTCTGACAGTTTAACGACCACCAAACCCAACTCCATTACTAAGTAGCTCCAACCAGGGTCGACTGGCTATAAAGATCCAAATTCCCGCACTCCATTCCATCAGTTTTTTTCGTCTGTTTCATTCTCAAGTCTCTTGTTTTGTATCCGTCCCTCCGCGTATGTGTTTTTTTCTCTGTGATTCTCCGGCATCTTCGTTTGTGCTTCCAAAGGTCCGCAAATTTCGTAGCAATGGCGATGGCAGATACACTTCGTACCGTTTTCGGTATCATTGGTAATTATAATATGAGAATAACGCTGCTCGATATGCATTTCAGTTATTTAGTTATACCGCCGAAGGTTGTGTTTTAAAAATTGCTGTTCTCTGTAAATTTCATTTCTTTAATGTTTCTTTAGAGATTTCTGTTGAAAACGCTACAAAATGAATAACATATTGGAAAGCGAAAACAATATTTCTGTCAAGAATTCTGCGGTTTCTGTTCGCTGCGTCCAAGCTGATGGAAGAGCGAATGACGATACCTTATTGGAAAGCGAAAACAAGATTTCTGTCAAGAATTCTGCTATTTCTGTTCGCTGCGTCCAAGCTGAAGGAACAGCGCCGAATGGCGATAACATTTTGGAAAGCGAAAATAAGATTTCTGTCAAGAATGGAAGATGGAAGAGCGAATGGCGATTTGCGAATCTTGTTTTCGCTTTCCAAGTGCTGTTCTGCGATGCGCGTGCTTAAAGTTCTCAATGTTTTTCCGTCAACCGCCGCATAGCTATGGAGGATGTGTAGTAATGAATAGCCTTGTAAAATGCTTTGAATTTTTTTTTTGTTAAAGTATTTAACAATCCCCGTCTCTTGCAGGTAACGTTATTTCGCTGGCACTCTTTCTGTCGCCGGCGTAAGTTTCCGTCATCTTTCTTTTCTCTTTTGTGTTAAATAATGGAATTCTTTTGGATTCAAGCTTCATCCGCTGGGGTTTGAATGAATCTTTGAAGTTTCCTTTATCATTTTCAGTTTACGCCAAACTGCTTAATTACAAGTTCTCGTCCGGTTGGATGACTTAATTTCAATGAATTATTATCGGATTCGAAATATTGCAAGTTCTTCTGGTCGGATTGAATGCAATATTTGTGGATTCAAGCTTTGTCCGCTTGGATTTGAAGGAACTTTGAAGTTTCCGTCGAAATATTCGAAGTTCTTCTGGTCGGATTGAATGCAATATTTGTGGATTCAAGCTTTGTCAGCTTGGATTTGAAGGAATTTTAAAGTTTCCGTCGCCATTTGTTCTTTTCGCTTAAATGCTTGAATACAAGCTTTTCGAACTGAATGTTTGAAATTTCCGTCATCGTTTTATTTTTCATATAAATTTCGTTGAATTATGCTTTGATTCGAAAGATTCGAGGTTCTTCTGTTTGGATTGACGGAATCTTTGAATTTTCTTGTTTTACAGGCAGACGTTTTACAAGGTGTGGCAATGGAAGTCAACCCGCATGTTCTCAGGCATCCCGTACGTCGCAACGCTGCTCAACTGCCTGCTTTGGGTGTTCTACGGCATTCCCATCGTTCATCCGAACAGTATTCTGGTGGCCACAATTAACGGAACTGGAGTCGTTTTGGAGCTCATTTACATCACGATGTTCATCATTTACTGCAGCAAAGACACTAGGGTAAGCACGCCTGTGTAATTCCGGCAGGATTTTAGACGGGAGATTGTGCGAATATCTTCTTGACGGGAATTCTGATCAATCTGACAATTGATCTCCGTTTACTGCAGGTGATGATGGTGAGAATGGTTGCTGTGGTGGGGTTGTTTTTCTCGGTAGTGGTGGTGCTTACGCTCACGTTAGCTCACACGCACGAAAGGCGTTCGTTAATTATCGGGCTTCTCTGCGTGGTGTTCGGCACCTGCATGTATGCCTCTCCCTTGGCCGTCATGGTAAATATTTTCAGTCTCTGTCATCTCTGCTAGGCCGAGATTAAAGATCGATTGTGTTGGTCACCTGGACCAAGCTGCTGCTGTCCATTTAAAGTCCCCGTTTCTGCACTAAACACTTGCAGTCTGCCATTTTCATTCTTTTTTGTCAAGCTTGTCTCACTTCTCTTCTCTCTCACAACTTTATGTGCAATTCTAGATCCACTGTGAAAACTTCAATATCTTTTGAAATTTATTTTTCGTTTCTAGTAAAACTTGAGTTCTCGGTTCGAATCCTGCCGAGTGGTTTGTATTAGTATTTTTTCAAAATTAATTCACAAATTTCACCCAGGCCGAGATTAAAGATCGATCGGGTTGGTCACCTAGACCAAGCTGCTGTGTTCATTTAAAGTCACCTTTTCTGCACCAAACACTTGCAGTCTACCATTTTCATTTTTTTTCTGTCAAGCTTGTTTCACTTCTCTTGTCTTTCACAACTTTATGTGAAATTTTCGACATTATGAAAACTTCTAGCTATATCCACTGTCAAAACTTCAGTGTCTTTTGAAATTTATTTTTCGTTTTTAGTAGAACTTGAGTTCTCGGTTCGAATCCTGCTGTGCGGAGTGGTTTGTATTACTATTTTTTCAAAATTAATTCACAAATTTTACCCACAGTTCGGTGGCAGATTTCTATGGGTCATGCTTTTGGTACAGACCGATTATTACACGGAATTTAGTTAAAACTAACCGCGAGGACAGTTTGAATTAGTTGATTTATGGCTGTTTTTGCGGCAGAGGTGCGTGATAAAGACCAAAAGTGTGAAGTACATGCCATTTTCCTTGTCTCTGGCCTCCTTCTCTAATGGAGTCATCTGGACGGCCTATGCATGCATTCATTTTGACATCTATGTCACTGTAATTATCTCTAACCTTGACTTCCTATATTGTTTTGTCAAGTTGATCCAGATGAAGTTAAGCTGTATAACCTTATGTTAAGTTTAAATTGTGCAGATTCCTAATGGGCTAGGAGCCTTGCTGGGCGCCATGCAGTTGATACTGTATGCAATATACTACAAAACAACAATATGGGAAGACGATGAGGTAATGGGCGTAGACAAGATCGAAGATCAAACGGGAAGCGAGATAGGGAATATCAGCGAGCAGCAGAGAAAAGCTTCTCAGGCAGATGTCGAGAAAATTTCTATTGGGCATCTCCATGTCTAAAATTACTTCATAATGCAGGGGAACTAGAGTTTGTTCATAATGAAGGGGAAAGGGATGATTTTGGATTTTCATTTCTTAGCGTTTTCTTTGTTTATATTTACAGTTAGGGTTTTCATGAAAATATTTCTACTGGCATATATGATAAGTGTGGTTGCCATTACGATAAGCGTGGTTGTAATTGACTTGCTTATTTGACATAGAGAAATGTAAATAAAATGATTTGTCCGATACAATTTTATAATTTTGATATCAAAGTGTTAACTTTGATATATTTTATAAATTTATCTTTTAAATGTTGTTGTAATTGACTTGCCTATTTGACATAGAGAAATAGAGAAGTGTAAATAAAATGATTTGTCCAATACAATTTTATAATTTTGGTATCAAAGTGTTAACTTTGATATATTTTAAAATTTATCTTTTAAATAAAATTAATTATGAAATAAAACTCTCAAAGATGAGTGGATTTACATTATTAGTAAAGGATTTTGATTTTCGTACTTTATAAGTAATACGGAAAATAACATTAATTATTTTTAGTTTGTATGTATGAATGTATATATTTACCATTCATCTTAGAGGGATCCAATTTTTTGAGGAAGATCTCCCCCATCTCCCCTTTTATTCACACACGTTAGAAGATCTCCCCCATCTCTCCCCCATCTCTCGTTTTATTTACACGCATAAGAAGATCTTCTCCATCTCTTCTTCCCCATCTCCCCCATACTAGACTGTGCTCCATGAGTCATTCTAGTGTTGTGGAAGGTTCATTAAAAATAAATAAGATTTTAATTAGAATTGACTTTTTTATGATTGAAATGTATAAGATAAAATAGATTTTGAGACTCACCTTAGTTCCATATAACTAACTTCCAATATGAAAGATTTTCAAAAACTTCATTCACCTTTTTTAAATCTTTAAATTGTTAGAATATATGTGTAAAAAAAATTCTATAAATTGTTAGAATATACAAAATACCGTGAGTATATAAAATTAAATTATTAATCTTTAAATTGTTAAAATATACCCAAAAAAAGTGATTATATATATAATTAAATTATTAATATTTAAATTATTAAAATATACCCCAAAGAATAAATCTTTAAATGGTTAGAATATACAAAATCCATTGATTATATATAGAATAATGTGGAAAGTGGCCCTCTCAAACCAAAACGTCCCTCTCACGCCAAAAAGTATTTCTACGAACATCTCAAAATATTTTCATATCATTATGTAAATAAAAATTAGTCTAATATTTATCTCGCCCAATGTATACTAATAAAATTTAAGATCGATATATCAATGCCAAATCTCATCATCGACTCCAAAATTCATGAGCTCTTATTTCATTAGTCAATTAACCCCTTCCCATATCCAACCAAAACCATAGTGATAAGCGAAATATGATCTTAGAATAGTCCTCCAAAAGAATGGGCATTCTAACTATTTAACTTAAAGCCCTCCCAAGGATCCATGTGAAAAATTTTCAAAATCCTTAAGAAAAAAATTGATTGATACATTGAAATTAGCCTCAAAGCACACACTATTATAGTAATACATTTGTCTAAATGTAAAGATTTTGTTCACACTTAACACCACATATGTCTTTCCCAAACAAGAGAATCCATTAAAATTGAAAATAATATTGACAACATTATCCACCCTTTGGTCTCTTATTCACCTTCAATTGTGTTTCCCCTTAACTTTATTCATCATTCCCCATCCTTTTACCCCATTAATAAGTTTAGGGACTAATTTTTTCCCATGGGATAATTTTCCATGTTTTTTTCTAAGAAAGGATTTACTAATTACCATGTTTTCTAAAAATAATATATTCAAATTAGATAGGATACATTATTTTATTCTGTAAATCAACAAATTTTCTATAAACCATATAAAATCCTTAGAATTCGAATCTTTTCCCAAAGATATTACCAAACATTTTATAGTCTTCATTTTAAGAAATTGTAAATGAACATCTTCTTGAGGGTTGGTAGGTGGGGAGATCACCTTCCAAAAATGAATTTATGAAATATTTTTTTTGTGGGGGTTAGGAGAAGAAACCAATAACCAAGTTAAAGCATTTTTTCTCCTCTAATCTCAAAATGAATCAAAAGTCTCATTGTAATAGGGGATTCATCATTAGTAATAAGGAACATGAGAATCTAGAGAGGATTCTTTGTAGAAGCTATGGGTATCAAGAAGATTTGATGAAGAGATATAATACTTCCACATGTTGAGGGATTTTAATATCTAGGTTGATAGATTGACAAATGAAGAAATTATGCATGTTGAGGTTGATAGATTGGAAAATGAAGTAATTATGCTTGTTGAGAGATTAATAAGAATAAATGGGGGATCATAAGATTTTCCCACATCTCCTAGAACCATAGTTGTTATCTCATTGTTGAGGAAGATACATAGTTCTCCAATGGTGGATATTAACCCAAGAAAGTGGCAATGAGAAAGTGAGTGGATGGGCATTCAAAGCTACTCTAACCTTCGGTACCTCCTCTCTCACATGAGGTTTTGGTGATGACTCATAAAAGGTTTATTAAGTTTGGGTGCACCACATGTGGGATTATTTAGTATTGTGAACAACCTCACTCTTTTGGAATTTATTTGAGTATGGTTTTGTTTCTAGTTCTAAGGAATCTCACTCAATCCTCTAGCATTATGTAGTTGGGTTGAAGGAAAATTTTTCTATTTTAGTCCATAGTTTGGAATCAAGATTCTACAAATTGTTGAAATTTGGGGTTTTATTTATTGTTATTCAAAAGTTGCTAGTCTTTGGTCCCATTGGATTTTATCCTAAAGGGGTTGGTATTGGTTGAGCATTGTATACCATAGTCATTATGGGTTAGGAATCTTTTAACCTTGTTAGGAACCCATGTCAACCCTTCTCATTACTTTGTTAGTTTATTATTGTTGGACACATATGCTTCGTAATATGTCCCATAGTATTATATGTTCCATGGTATTGATCCATAGTTTGTATTAGCCCATAGTATTATATGATTCATGGTACTGATCCATAGTATTGGGCACATATTCTTTGTAATTCGTCTCATAGTATTATGTGTTCCATGGTATTGATCCATAGTACTGGTGCATAGACTTAGTATATAAGTACGTGTTGAGGCCAATGAAGGCATCCAAGAGTTATTTTGTATTGAGATTGCTCAAAGGAGGTTGCCCCTCAAAGTGGCCCGCGATCAATAAATCTCTGTTGTGTTATGTTATTTCTAATACATTGTGTATTTTAATTAATTAATTGATGGAGGTTCCTTACATCTGGTATCAGAGCACTTTCTTGGGCTCATTGGGTGGAATTTCTACCAATTTTTTTTTTCGCATCTTTATTGTTCCTTTCAATTGCAGGTTCGGATCTAGGAATAATCCTTATCCTCTTAACTGTGGGAAATACTTGGGCATAGCCCTAAAAATAATTGTGAGGAGTAGGTGGACACATGAACCCCGAAGTAGCTGGCCCATTGAGAGGACCTTCCAACGAAAATGGAAACGACCCTTACCTGATTGACTAGTTCCCACCCGTGAGGTAAACCAAGAGCTGTCGTTTGTGGCAAAACGGATATCAGTTTTACCTGATCCATGGAGTGAGGGGTATTGCCCCAATACGCAAGTCGTCAAACAATATTGGTGGTCGAGTGAATCCCCTGAACTGCTAGGAAGCCGAGCATACCTGGGGTCCATATCTATTTTCAGCTGATAAATAGAAGATTACATCTGTCCAGAATTGTTTCTGATCAATTCTGAGCTATTTCAGATCCATTCCGAAAAAAAAAAATGTTTTTCGCCATATATATATATTTTTTAATTCCATTTCCCTTGAAAATTCACTGACACCCCTGCAATCCCATTCTGCATATTTCATTCCTAAGGACCCTATCCCAAATTCTACTTCCCGAAGCCAGAAATCCCACATCCATCTATTTTTAGGGTTTGCCATAACTTCTTCGATTTTCACCCAATCGCTTTCAAATTTTGCCACAGTGTTCATTTCCTATTTCTGCTTCTTTGTCCCTCTTTGACAAATTTTCTCATTCTTTCACCCTGCTTCTGAAATCCCCATTTTCTGCTTCCCTGTCCATCCGAAAGTGTCCAAAACCTAGTCAAATCCCAATTACCCATTAGAGTTTTTCTCCAATCCAAATTTTCCTTTACTAAAGTAGCTTTTGTTTTTGTTTTTCTACCCATTAAAAAAAAAAAACTCTTGGTTATAACACATATTTCATTAAAATTGGAAACATTTTATTCCAAGTACATCACAAAAATTGAGTTTTTTAGTTATTTTGCAATTCTAGATCCACTATCACTGTTTAATTCCAAATTTAATGAAATGTGTGTTTTATGGCTGTTACCCGCACAGGAGCAAAAATTATGGAGGAAGAACTTGCAGCCCTCAAAACCAAACTCCAAGATCTGGATGAAAAATTTCTCAGCCTCCATCTTCAGCATTCATCCATGAATGGTAAACGACAACCAGAATCTTCTGCAGACATTGGGTTCTCTTCTTTCAGTAGTTTTCGTGGGACGAAGCTTGATTTTCCTCGCTTCAATGGTAATGATCCGACTAGATGGATATATCGGGAAGAACAATATTTCAGTCTTCATAATACTTTTGATGTCAACAAAGTTCCACTTGCATCATTTCATTTGGAATATGAAGCCCTTCAATGGTACCGTTGGTGCATCATGGCTCATGAAGAGCCAAAATGGAAATATTTTTGCCAACTCCTTTTGCAACGATTTGGTCCTAGTGCTTTTGATAACTTCACGGGCGCACTCACTACACTTTGCAAAATTGGCATTGTGAGAGAGTATGAGACAAAATTTGAGAAACTAGCCAATCACACAGAAGAATTTTCTCATGAATTATACAGGAGTTGTTTTATCACTGGTCTCAAGGATGTAATCTGATCCGAGGTTAAAATGTTCTGTCACAACATAATGATGGAAGTCCTAGGGTTGGCTAAGTTGGAGGGGGACAAGATCCCAACCCAACAATGCTCCAAATCCACTTTTGTTCCATTCAGAAATATGGTTTCTCAACAACCTCCCATCACGCCAGCTCCTTGACCAAATCCTATCAAGCATTTGTTTGAAGCAGAGATGCGGGCACGTAGAGAAAAAGGAATTTGTTATAATTGTGATGAGAAATTCACTTGGGGCCATAGATGTGTTGAGCAAAAGCTCTATCTCTTGGATATGGATTCTCCGCTTGCCTATGAACTTGGTAAAGAAGCTCCAGATACAATAGATGATCAGGTCGATATTCAGCAGCCGCCTGTTGACCATCTGTCTCAGGACGACCACCCAAAGATATCTCTCAATGATTTAGCCGGAGTCACCACCCCACAAACAATGTGGGTCAGGGGTTACTTTAAGAATCTCCCTCTTATAATACTCATTGTTTTTGGTAGCACTCATAACTTCATTGACCCTCAGATCGCCAAACATGATGATTGTTTTGTCCATCCTTTCTCCAACTTTGAAGTCATGATTGCCGCAATGGGGGAACCTTACCTTGCAAGGGGAAGTGTCGCAATGTGTGTATCTCTATGGGATATTATAACCTGAGCTCTGACATGTTTGTCTTGGCCTTAGGAGGATGTGATGTGGTTTTGGGCGTTCAATGGTTATGCACACTTGGCCCCATTTTATGGGATTTTGCTGAACTTTGGATGTAGTTTTCAGTCAATGGAAAAAAAACACATTGACGGGCTTACAATCAGGGTCTCTCCGCATCATCAGTTCATATCGCCTAGAAAAAATCCTTAAGAAGAATTCTCATGGTGTCATCGCTTAGATCCATTCCATTCAGATGCACCCATCAACGGTCTCCACTACTCCTTTGGATCTACAACAAATTTTAGATAGATATGCAGGTGTCTTTTTTGAACCATTAGGATTGCCACCTTTAAGAGCCCTTTCCGGTAAGAATTTAGTTGCCTCTACATATGAGAAAGAAATTATGGCTATGTTGCATGCAGTACAGAAGTGGCGACCATACCTATTAGGGAATTATTTCTGCATCAAGACTGATCACCAAAGTCTGAAATATTTCCTGGACTATGTCAATGACTCTTCATTATCTCAAATCATCCAATGGTTGGCCAATAACCCTTCTGTTGTACCACATTAATCTTGGGATGGTACTTCCCTGAGATACAAGGGTCATCTGGTGCTTTCCCAAAGCACAGATCTTCAACAAGTTGTCTTCTATGAACTCCATGCTTCTCCATCGGCAGGGAACTATGGGTTCCTCAAAACATATGAGCGGGCACATCATAACTTCTTTTGGCATGGAAAGAAAATGACAATTCCACATATGGTGGCTGAATATGATACTTTCCAACTCAACAAGGGTGAAACGACACTCCTTCCGGGATTGCTCGAACCCTTGCTCATCCCTACATGGATTGGGACAGATATTTCTATGGATTTCATTGAAGGGATCCCTAAATCTGGAGGGAATACAATTATTTTGGTTTTGGTTGATTGCTTCTCCACATATAGTCAATTTTGTGCCCTCTTCCATCCCTATACAACCTCCTCAGTCGCACAAATTTTCCTAGACCAGATCTTCCGTCTTCATGAAATCCCTTCTTCCATTATCTCGGATCGCGATGCAACTTCCACCAGTCATTTTTGGACATAACTATTTTTCCACATTGGCACCAAACTAAAGATGATTTCAGGGTCTCACCCACAAAAATATGGTCAGATTGAAATTGCCAATCTATGTTTCGAAACTTATCTTTGTGGTTTCACCTCTGAACAAAACCCTCAGTGGGTGGAGTGGTTCCCTCTCGCTGAATGGTGGTACAATATTGCATCTAAAATGACTCCATATGAAGCAATCTATGGTCAGGCACTGCCATTTCTTCTTCCATACACCCTCAGTAGTTCACCAGTTCAAGCAGTTGACACGGTTCTTCAAAACCGCGATCATATTCTTCGCATTTTGCAGGTCAATCTTCACATGGAAAGAATTCAAATGAAACAACAAGCCGATCAACATTGTTCTGAGCACACTTTTCAAGCAGGTGATATGTTTCTTCCTCATCTATAGCCTTCCAAGCAATCCTCCCTGCAACTCAAAGGGATTCATCAGCTCACTCCAAAGTTCTATGGGCCCTATAAGGTTCTTCAAAATATTAGGTCTATTGCTTCTAAATTGGAACTTCCTCCTTCTTCGCGCATTCATCCAGTATTTCATGTCTCTTGTCTGACGAAATTTCTTGGCACCAACATCAGAGGACAAACTATTTTACTAGAACTGGATAATGAAGGATCCATCCTTTTAGAGCCAAAGGCCATCCTCATAGGCGCACTCGCCAGCTTCGATATCGATCTATCACAAAGGTATTAATTAAGGGGCACATAATGCAACAAGAGGATGCTACAGGGAACCACTCATTTAGATTCAACATCAATTTCCACATCTAAAGCTTTGAGGACGAAGATTTTTCTAAGGGGGAGGGGATGTTAGGAACTTGTGTCAACCCTTCTAATTACTTTGTTAGTATATTGTTGTTGGACGCATATGCTTTGTAAGTCGTCTCGTAGTATTATATGTTCCATGGTATTGATCCATAGTTTGTATTAGCCCATAGTATTATATGATTCATGGTATTGATCCATATTATTGGATGCATATGCTTTGTAAGTCGTCCCGTAGTATTATATGTTCCATGGTATTTATCCATAGTATTGGTGCAAAGACTTAGTATATAAGTACGTGTTGAGGCCAATGAAGGCATCCAAGACTTATTTTGTATTGAGCTTTCTCAAAGGAGGTTTCCCCCTCGAAGTGGCCCATGATCAATAAATCTCTTCCGTGTTCTATTATTTATAATATATCGTGCATTTTAATTAATTAATTGTTGGAGGTTCCTTACAAACCTTCACCATGTACAAATGAGAAGTGCTTATCTCCTTAAAAATATACAAATAATTGTCTCATCTTAGTGGATAAAAGGCTATCCATATTTATGTTTAGAATGCTATGTATGCATAAATTTTAGAGGTTGTATCTTGTTAGAATAAGCAAATTGAAAAATTGGAGGTAGAGTGCATTATGTTCTATGAAATGGTCTTGGTTCATACTAGGAGTTCATGCTCTTTGATTTCTCATTTAAATAATTCAATTGAGTATGCTTTGGATGTGGTCAAGGGTGAGGAAAATATTGAGTAAGCATGTGGATATTTGGATATGGAAAATGCTAAATTAATGCACTAGCTATAGGCATAAATCAAGCTCGAATATCTAAGTGGGAACTTCTTTTTTAATGTTAGGTTTTCAAATATTTTTTATTTACTCTAAGATCAATATGTTAGGATATATACTGGTCGATCCCTCATTTATACTTTTAATATTGCTAGAGTAGGCTAGCTTATTTGTAGCATTTTTAAATTTTTGGGACTTCTTGAAAGACAATACTCTAATAAGTCCCTTTTTGTTTGTATTAATGTGTTATACATTGCAATTACAAACACTTGTTCAAACAAATTATAACCATTTTAGTATAGTGTTCCCCAAGTTGGTCCCTCTCTCACAAATGGGGAAAATGTTGGGTCATAGTGTGAAAGAGCACCTTCCTAATCCACTCTATGCATTTGAGATAGCATTTGGGCCATAGAAGGGTGTCGTCAATAAATATTAAGGAAAAATGTTCTTGTATATCACCCATGAGAAACATATTCAATCAGTGAAGCAAACTAGATTTATAACAGAGGTAGATGGTGCATGGAGTTGATTTCTAATATTTACTTAAAACAAAATAAAAAGGATGTTGAGTTGTATTTTGGAGGTGATCAAGAATCCAACTACCAAGGGAATTTAATAGGTTTTATCCAAAAGAATGATCTTCTAAACCATAACACCATAATCTAGTTCTACTTGATAATTAACTAAGAGAAAAAGAACAAATACATGTTGAGGAGGTGGTTGAAACTACTTTCCTAACACATATTCATTAGATGGAAAACCAAATGGGAAAGGGAAGCATATAATACATTGGTTTATTCAACACCATGTGAGATAGAAAATGCAAGGGAAAACCAATGCAACTTTCTTGAATCTATCATTTACTAGCGACAACAACATTAATCCTAATTTCATAATAAACCCAACAATTCATTTATAAAATAGTAATTATGGTGTTGGGGACTATAAAGTTTCTAATTTTAAAGAACTGCTTCATTTATATAGTAACTACACTGGGGGATGGGGAATGTAGAATCACTATCGTGGGCCTCACCACTTCCCTTTAGAAAGTATATTACTCAAATAATACTTATAATGAGAATAAGAATTAAAGAGAAAACAATATAAGATGTAGTTGTTACTTTTTGCTATAAAAATAGTGATACTTAAGGTAGACAATTTAGTATTTGATGGATTATTGCCTCCATTTCCCCCTCTTTAGATGTTGATTTTGTTGCGTATGTGTTATATTATTTGCATGACTACCCACCTTCTAGAAGGGGTTTGGGGGATGGCCCACGAATTAAGGGGTTCGGGGGGGACATACCCCCATGGCTGGGAGGCAGCGCGGGCTATTTTTTGCCCCATTTTTGGCTATTTTTGGCCAATGGTTTTTGCCCCATTGTATTTTGTTTCTAGTTTAGGAATTAGGGTTTCATAGGTTTGTAAAGACCTATATATTATATTGTAAATGGTTGAGTTAACATAATAAAAGAAACAAAGAGAGCAGTGAAGCTCTAGTTAAGTTGGCCTTCCCGGTTAAGGTTTTCTAGGGTAAATTCTCTATGTAATGTGTGTGTGTGTCTATTTGTTTTACTTTCTATTTATGCTTAAGAATTGTATGCATTGTTACACTTAATCAAGCTTAGAACTAATTAATTTGAACCTTTGATTGATACCTTGAAACGAGAAAAAAATCTCTATTATAGGCTATTAGAAGAGAAATGAGAGCCTAAAAATTAGGTCTAGGAGAAACCCTTTGGCATCCAATGATATCATCCTATTCTCCAACTATCTTTTCACTATTTGAATTTGTGGTCAATAATACTTGATATTGTGATTTTGTGTTTTTCCATCTAGTATACCTATATCGGTTTATGGTCTAGAACTCTTTTTCCCTATGACAATACCCAAAATGGATAGGTCTATTTTATTGACTCTTTCCATCCTCATAAGTGATATCATATTATGTACATGCTTTTGAAAGAGACTGGTCGACCCACATAGTCAACTCATTATGTCCTTGTCTTTTCAAATCTTATACTATCAAAATGATGAAACTTATGATTAATAATTTCTTAGTGCTGGTTTTGAATCTTGTTATTGCATTAAGAGGGGACTAGCTTCAAATATACCATGTTTGAAAGGAATTGGTGGAACTTAAAATCATGTCTTCAACCTAGTTTACATGTATCTAGGGTCATTTATTGATCATATCTTATCATGACATGTTCTAGTCCAATTGATGCCAAACATGATTTAAAGGTGACTACTCTTTCCTTGCAAACCACCTCTTATTATTTTTTCCTTATTTATTTTATGAGTCACTTGGCCTTTGAGACACTTTTCACCTATCTTAATTCTTGTTCCTCCCCTCTATAGTTCCCAATTATGAAGAGTTTGATTATCATAAGCCTCTAAGAATTTGTATTAGGAGAACCCGATGCTTCGAAAGGGTAGTGTTCATGAGGGAAAGGAATCTTGAGATCCCAAAAACATTAGGAAGGAGAAACCCTTGAAATGTCCCAGTGTTGACATATTCATTGGAACCTACAAGTAGGTGAGTTGTCCCCAAAATAATAAATTTCTAGTTCTCTCCAAATTGGACAACGATTCATTAGAAGATGAGAAGAGTGAGGAAATTATTTTAAAAGAGGCATCCTTACCTTTTACAAGGACTACAATGAAGAAAAGTTGGTATCCTTCTCCCACTCTCATTTTTTTTCTTCCTTCACATAGGTAAGACAAGTAAACTTCCAATACTATTAAAGGAAAGTGGTGTGAAAGTCTCCTATGCAAGAGTTCCCTATGGAATATCTAATGAACATAACGAATAGATGCACCCTATTTTTCCTTTGAATAAGCTTATAGAGAACCAAATTTGAACTATAAAAATCATGATTGAACAACTAAGATCATCCTCCCCTAAGAGATCCATGATCCAAATCTAATTACATAGAGAAGAATAGTAGCAAGATAAAGAAAAGGTTTAGAGTGCTAATGACTAGGATCATGTCACATAGACTTAATCATTTAATAGGGTCCATTTGTGCTACATTAATCAATCGGAATATAACATGGGAAGGCCCTTCACAAACGACCCAATTTACACCAGGAAGTTCAACTTAAAAATTATCCTTTGTTCACATTGTGTGAAGTGATCATGGCCTATCATAGGATGTCCCATTGCAAATGGCCTAGATTTACACCAATGATACTATATCCTTAAACATGTTCCAATCATGAAATGAAACTTGATCAAGGCTTAACATGGGAACTCCCTTGGTGAATGACCCATATATTATATTGGACAAAGGATATCAGTTAATCTAATCCATTTGTGCATTGAAACTTGATCAAGTTATAACACAGATCCTATTATGATTGGTTGATATTAGACCAATTAGGTTATCCTTGTATATCTATACCATTCATGCAATGATAAGTGATCAATATTTTGCATGAATGGTATTACCATAGATGGTTAGGATTAAATTGGGCAAGTTTGGTTGATTGATATAGGCCATTTGTGCAAAGAAATGTGAACCACCCCTAGCATGGGGAATACTTGTGATGATTCTTCAAATTTGATTGTATCCTTAGATCACCAGTTAAGGTTGGATCATAGGATTCAAATTTTTCAAGGTTGGATCACAAGATTCAACTTTAAAATGAAGATTTTGCGACACCATTGTGCCAACAATGGAAAAATATTGAGGAACATACTCGCCAATGACATGAGACCAAATATGGGGCCTATCTACATCATCTATGGATACACTTTGACATATTTCCATGTGTCCCTCCATATTAGATGAAAAATTGTCGAATTCCACCCTATCGAAGTCATAAATGTCACTTAATTGTCTAGACACTCAAACACAAATGAATATATTCCCTTCATTTAAGTAATTGAATCCATTTTCCCCATCATTTTTGCACACATTCAAGCTTGCCCCCAAGTGAATTGAGAAAACCTCTTGCAAGCTAAACCAATGCTTAGAAATTCCTAATTGACTAAAAACTGGTTGTTGTTATATTTCCTTCACCATTGCATAGCCCTGTAAGTGAAAGTACCAAGTAATTCATCCTTTAAAGATTGATCCCACTCATTTTCACATAATAATTTTATAATAAGTTGCTTGCTTGTTTTATCTACATTCATTATACAAGGCGAACCCCTTATTGTTTCCTTTCCCTTTACGATCACGTAACCATGTTGAGAACCTCCAATTCCACACTATGGAGCTCTTATTTCCACTCTACGAACACCAAATCTAGTACAAGTGAAGTTTCATCTTCCCACATTTATCTATTTATATATGATCTCACCCATATAGCCATCCCTCACATGTCCAATTCCTCTCCTACATAGTTGATAGGTGTTTCTTATGGGAGATTTATGTATGTCTAAAATCCAGTACCCTATATGAATATGTTTTGTCTCAACATATTGTTCCTGATGCATTCTTGTTCCCTAATTTTGTCGAACTATTCTTTTGAAATTACCACCCCACTTCTTCCTCAATTACCTCTACTGATGGTTAAACCATGCTCCTTCATAATAATTCCCTATCCATTTCTCAAATTTTGAGTACATTGTTGGGTATGGTTTTCCTGCCTCATGAGGGCCAAACTGAGACATATAAGATCCTAAATCAGTCCTAGAAAGGGGCTATATTCAAGAAGCTACGTTATAATTAGGGTTGGTCTTAGGTTCCTCCTACCCCCTGGAATATTAAGATATTTTCCCATTGGGCTCAAGACTATTTCTCCATCTTTTGTCTAATTCTAGAAATGGATACCGACACATACATAGATGAGAGGATGCTATCCATGGTAGATTCCTACAATGCATCTATCATCCTCGATTTTAGATATGCATAGTCCATAGATATGGGAATGAAGTAACAATTAGCATATTTCTCAACCACTGGGGTGTTCAGATACCCTTCCTACTTGGTGTATTTGTTTATTTACCATCAAGGACATCATATTAAGTCCCCAAATTTACAAAAAAACCAAAGGAGGAAATCCCACTAGAGGAATTGATTAGCTTCCTTGGGTTAACAAAGGAGAACCTAGAGCCTCATTTCTTTGAAATATAATTGAAATTATGTATACTAATTTCTTTATTATCCTTGGTAAAATAACAAGAGAATATGCATATATAGATCAATATACATTCAATTAGGGGGATTCATCAAAAGGGGATATTGGTTCCTAGGGCCCAACGTCACAGTGATTAGAATATATGGGACAAAGTTAGCCCCTCATAGATTTCACAAGATCCTAACCCTCATAATATTTGTATTGGAATATATTAAGTAGATGGATGCGATGATTGATATCCATTTTCTAAGGGCCAAGAAGAAGGGTAGGTTGTCATTTTTTGTGTCCATGGGTGGATATGCCATAAATGATAAAAGAGGCATCAAATATTCTCTCAAGGCCCTAAAACAACTAGACCTCCCATTGGACCATCCTTAGAAATATGATCCACACCTTTTGTTGGATGCCGATAATGGAAGGAAGTGACCAAACCCTCATGATCATGAATACAAGCTTGATATTTAGAGGTAATCCAACAAAGATACCTATGAATAGGTGGATGTCATAATAAAAGGTGAATTGACAGGCAGAGAAATGAAACTCCATGGCTTTATGATTTATTCATGACTGTAAAATGGATATCTAGCTACATAGAGAATCTGTTCATCTACCAAAGAGACCTTTCATATACCTATGTCCCTTCATTTCTAAATTCTCCTATTCATTTACATTTTTCCAATAATCTCGTAGGATTATCCAATATTCCCCCTCTTAATCCAAAGGGGTGTTAGTCACTCCGAGCATCACTTTGAACTTCTCAAACTTTTCTCTTATGAGTGCTTTTGTGAAGATGTCTGCAATCTGCTCAGTTGTAGAACAATGTCTCAGATGTACTATCTTTGCCTCTACATGATATCAAATCAAATGGTACTTTGTATTGATATGTTTAGTTTGATCATGAAATCTGGGATTCTTGGCCAATTTTATTGCAAAAGTATTTTCTACAAGAAGTGGATTGGAATTCACTTGTTTCTCTTGCAAATATTCAAGTATTTTCCTTAACATGTTATACAACTTGACGAGAACTTTACACTCAAAATGAGAACTCTAGACATAAAAACTCACATTTTTGCATAAAACACCAAAAAACAACCCCAAATCAAAAAGTGGTGCTACCGATAGCATCACTTTTTTTTGTGGTTAAAAATATAGACATATACCAAAACAATCCTTATTGTTGTTTACGAAAACCTTAAAATCGAGCCCTAAATTGAAAACTAATGCTATCGGTAGCACACTTTTCAAAAAATGGCATTATTATATCGTTGTATCATAATTTAAAATCGTATTCATTAAATGTCTTAGTAACACTATATAAATCTAGCATTGAGTTAAACACAAATTATTCAAGAAATTACTTCACCACACTTTTCATATAAAATAAAAAGATTTATGATATTATTCATAATAAAACTATAGATTAAACCATAGAATATAGAAGTTATGATATTTGGGGGTAGAAGGGAGAAAGATGAAATGCAGTATACTCTAAAACGACAACTATTTATAAAAAATAAGAACTCAAGCTATAAAAATTCTTATTTTTGCATTAAAAACAACAAAAAACAACTTCAAAATGACCCATGGGTGATATCATTTTAATTGAAACCTTAAATCGACCCTCAGATTGAAAAGTGGACCTCCTAAAATTAAAAAAAAAAAAAAAAATTCAAAAATATGAAAATTAAAAACTGCAAAATTTATTAAAATAATTCAAATACCAAATTAAAAAAAAAATTAGAACCTTACAAGAAAATCTATAAAACAAAAAATTAAAAAAAAAAACAAAAAACGAAAAACGAAACCTACCGTACCTCCCTACCCCTCCCACCCCCCATCCCCTACCTCCCTATCCATCCCTCTCCCCTCCTGACGCCCCTATCTCCTCTCCTCCCCCCTCTCGCTGCCCCTACCTCCTCTCCTCCCCCCTCTCGCTGCCCCTACCTCCTCTCCTCCCCTCCCTCTCGTCCCCCTTTTCTCTCCTCTTTCCCTCCTCTCTACCCCCTTCCCTCCACCCCCGCACCCCCCGTGCCCTCCCTCATCCCCCATATCCCTCCCCCTCCTTGCCGCCCGCGTGCTGCCCAGCCAGCTCTCCCATGAGGTGGCACAATTACGAGAATCGTGTTGTCGTGTAGAGGAGGAACTTAGGCGGAAGAAGGAGTGGATGCAAGGGAGGGGAGGAGAGGAGGTAGGGGTCGGAGGAGGGGGGAGGAGAAGAGGTAGGAGTGGCGGGAGGAGGGAGGAGAAGGGGTAGGGGATGGGTGTGGGAGGGGTAGGGAGGTAGGGGACCGGAGAGGGGGTAGGGGTTGGGGGCAGGGGGAGTATGGGTATTTTTTTATTTTATTTTATTTTTAATAATTTTAATTTTTAATTTTTTTTTTTAAATATATATATTTTTTATATTTTTAATTTTTTCTATAGTTTTGATTTTTTTTTTTAAATTTAGTTATAAATTTAAGATTTTTTTTTTTTGAAATTTTGAAATTTGGTTGTATTTAATTATTTATTTTGTTTTTAATTTTTTTTTTTGAGTGTTTTTTCAAATTAAAAAAAAAAACAAATAAATTTCTTTAGTTTTAGACAATTTTTTTTTTCAACGGAAACGATTAAGAGCACTGATTATATTTATAAAAAGGAAGATTACGTCAAAATGACTGATTCGATTGTTCCCATGAGAGGAAATCAACCATCAATCCAATTTCATCAAGTTCCAGCTGAAATTTAGCATGATACCTATCTGTCCTGTTAAAGCTATAGCTTCTTACAAACTGTCTTAATAGTAAAATGCAGAAGCAAAACATTACAGTGAGCATGAGTTATACAAAAATGGTTGATATGCCCAACTGAGAAAGATAGAAGGTATGTTCATTATATTAGAAGAGAAAGACAACAAAAAAAACCATTAAGGAGCTGACCCAAAGATTCAAAACTGGTTAGGTCCAACGTCCATGACCACATCTGCAGCTTCAACGACCTTCTTCTTCTCTGTACTCAGATCAACGAAGTTGCCAGCTGAAGCCATGAATTTCTTCATCTTATCCATCTTTCGATTGATGTCCACCAGCTCACTGTCAGTTACTTTGGGCTTCCTAACCTTACGGGGATATGCCAGACCCAGAGCTTCTTCCAAGTGATTGATTTTTGCAGCCATTCTAGCATACTGATCTTTTATCTCAATTTGAGGAGCAGTTGCAAAGTTATACATTTGAGAGATTACCTTCTTGAATTTGATGCTGTCTCCACGGACCATCCTCATTTGTAGCTCCAGATCCTGCAGACGATCCAAGAGCTCCACCTCAAACTTTGTAATGCTACGATTTCCCTCCTGACTGACTACATTCCCAGCTCCTGCATGTCGACGAAAGGTCCCAATTCCAGGGTGGCCTTCCAGTTCCGCTATATCCCCCCACATTTCCTCAGGCTGAACCCCCTTGCAACACCCCACATTATGGTCGTGGCGAGATTTACAACAATTCTTGTAGGGGGTTTTATAGTTCCCTGATAAAACCCACCTCCAAAGCAGTGATGCTCCCCACCATTTCCAGATCCATGATGAGCCATTGCGAGACTTACACCAGCATTATTCCATAAAACCAACAGCAAATTCTTCCCAGGGAGAGCGGCGAGAAAACAGAGTGTAGAAGAATGTGGACTGCAAGAAATCCAGAGGAGGTATTTAATTACACCAGCAGGCTCGCATGCCCTCCAGACGGCATAACTTTGAGCAGCAATAACTCCGTGCATGTGAAGAGCACTGTCAAGGAGTGGAAGGGCCGTCGAATTTCCAAGTGTTAACTCCAAGAAATTTTTAATAATGAGACAAATTAAGCAAGGAACAACCATTAAGAGTGAATTGACCATTGAGCTAAATTTGAGCTAGTTCATAAATTAAGGGATCCATGTGTTGTCAAATTGATCTTCATTGAGCCTTAGAGCGCCATAATATAGGTCGACACCATCATTCACCATCTTATCAGCATTCTCATTTAACCCTCGGAGAATATGAAGGAAGGTTATCTCATGGAAATCGTTGAGGATACATTGAAGCAGGAGATGCATTTTAGAGGTGAGATCTTTCCATTTTTCTATTATGTGTCTCGCTTCTATTATTATGACTAGAGAGTCACCAAGAACAATAAGTTTCTTGACGCCCAGGTTGGAAGCAATCTCCAATCCCTTGATAAGTCCTAACCATTCAGCTGCATTATTGGTCTTTCTCCCAATGCCCCAGGCGAAGTCTTTCTGCTTGTTCCCCAAGGAGTCTAGGATTACTCCCCCGTGCCTGCCAATCCTGGTCTTTAGTTTTATACATAGAAAAGGCTTAAAATGCATATAAAAAGATTGAAATGACTTTTTTTTCATTTTTTTTATAAATTTGCTCATAAAATAATTTATTTAGGAGAAAAATAAACAAATAAACTTCAAAAATACATATATTTTTCATTCTAAATGGTTTCTAAAAGTTTTTTAAAAAAAAAGTGTGTATTTTTTCATTATAACTTGCTACTAAATGTATATTTTTTTGTAAACTTTGAAAATATGCCCTTGTAAATAAAAGCTATAGTTTTCTTATAACCAAGAAGTTTCAAAATCACAAAAAAATGGCTCAAAATGAAAAATTGTGCTACCAGTATACACACTTTTTGAAACGGGGGCAAAAACAACTACTAAAATTGACCATAAAAAAAACGAGAACAATGTCAGGTTCTTGTCAAGTTGTATAACTTGTTCCTTATCCACACAATTTATTTTGTTGCCTCTAATGTTGCCACATATTCTACTTATGTTGTCAAATATGTTGGTACTGTTTGCTTGCATGATCCAAGACTCATAAGTTAACTTTAAGTAGACACTCCATGCTCTTTATATCCATTAAAATATGAATCATAATAACCAATGAGACTGAAGTCTTTTTCCTTCAAATATTTAAGTCCAAAGTTCTTAGTTCCTTTCAAATATTTCAAAACCCTCGTTGCTACAATCTAATGTTCTTCACAAGGTTTTTGCATGAATATCGAAAGGATCCCAACAACAAATGATATAGCCATCCTAGTAGTTGTAAGGTAGATCAAACTTCCCACTAGTTGTCTATACTTGGTTGCATCTTCAAATTCATTGCCTTATTTTGATGTGAGCTAAAGATTATGTTCCATTAGAGTAGAGATAGGATTACAATTAGTCATTCCAAACTAATTTAACATCTCTCTAATGTATTTATTTTGGGAGATAAAAATATACTTATGATCCTGAGTTACTTCAATCCCTAAGTAATAGTGTAGAATTCCCAAATCATTCATCTCAAAATTTTTCTTTAGATCTTTCTTAATGGATGCAATATAGCCTTCATTGTTCCCTATTATCAATAGGTCATCCACATACACTCTTAGATATACAATTAATTATCCAATCTTCTTTACGAGCAGATTTGCATCATCAAGGTTAAAATGTTCAAATTTCAAATTCAGAAGATGATTAGTTAATTTCTCATACCAAGCTTGAGGTGCTTGATTTAGTCCATATAAATATTTTATAATTTTGCATACCTTTTGTTCCTGTCCCTTTACAATAAAACCTTCTAGATGAGACATGTAGACATTTTCTTTCAAGTCTCTATTCAAGAATAGAGTCTTTACATCCATGTGATGAATTTTCCATCCTCTCTATGCTTCCAAGGAAAAGAAAGTACAAATGGTTTCCCATTTTTCTATAGGAGAAAAAGTATCAGTACAATCAATTCCTTCTTTTTGAGAAAGCCCCTTTGACATGAGCCTTGCCTTATGTTTTTCAAGTGAGCCATCATATTTGTACTTGTTTTTATATACCCATTTACATCCAATCGGTTTGGTTCCATTAGGAGGGTCTACGAACTTCCAAGTCCCATACTCAATGATAGAATCATATTCATTTTGCATAGCTGCTTTCCATTCCTTGCTAGAAGCCGCTTCTTCAAAGGAAGCTGCTTCATTATTAGCAGAAAAATTTAATTCACAATCATATGAAGTTTGCAATTTGTTACCTAAGTTTGAAGCAGAATCATCTACATTACCTCCATCATTCTGTCATGTTGAACTGTTGGTTCATGTCTTACCAATTTCATCCTCATGGAAACTTTTAAGTGTCTTCTTTTCCCATGTAGGATTCTCATGGGATGATTTTTCATGAGCCGGTTATTCATGATTTTCCATACTTACTCTATCCAATCCCTTAATCAAATCATCTAACCTATCCTCTTTCTCTGATGAGGGAGCAAGAACATGTTCATTAGGGGAAGATGGTGCTGCTACATTAGAAGGAGATTCCAAATATTGATCCTATATATGGATCTCCCATTAAATATTTGGAATATCATTGTCACATTCAACATACATTATTTTATGAGTAAATTTATCTAGATGATTAAGTTGTTTGTCCACAGTCATATCATCTTTTGAAGATTCAAGAAAGACAACATCTATGGAAATAATGAATTTATTATTTTCTTCATCATACAACCTATATGCTTTTGAGGTGTCAAAGTACCCCAAGAAAATGCATTTTCTACTCCTTGCTCCTAACTTATGTCTTTGATGTTTTGGAATGAGGGCATAATAGGTGGAACCAAACATCTTGAAATGTCGAATATCAGGAAGATGGCCATGCCACATCTCATAAGGAGTTTTACTTTTGATAACATGAGAATGATTTCTATTTCTTATATATACTGCACAAAAAACTGCATCACCCCAAAACATTAATTTCACATTCTTAAAAAACATTATCAATCTAACCATATTAAGCAAAGTCATGTTCATTCTCTCAACAACACTATTTTGTTAGGGATTATAAGGAACTGATTTATGATGTTTAATACCATGTTGCTGAAGATAATTTTCAAACTTATTTGATGTGTATTCACCACCATTATTAGTATAAAGAATACCAATATTTATTTGTGTTTTATTTTGTATCCATTAGTGAAAGTTTCTAAATGTTCAACATCTTGAGAATTTTCCTTTAGCAGATACACCTAACACATCCTGGTGTAATCATCAATAAAGTTTGTTAACGCCTAAATTTCACACACATGCAACATTTCAGCAATTTTTGTAGGAAGAAATCATCAACATAAAGAATGCAGTTCACCAAAGGAATCCTCAACAAATCCAAAAGACAACATGAGTCCAAAATTCCCAAGATCAGTCAAAACAAGAGGTCGCATGGCGGAACCATTGTCAACCCGCACTATAGCACGGGTTATCAGTTTAGTGCCCGTGCGATACTCATGCAACTATTCCTTCGATAGTCACGCTACTGTCAAAAAGGCGGGACCACCTAATTCTCGTGGCACATTAAAGGATTCATCACCTCCAAGGATATGAATTCAGCTCCTCACACACTCTATGACATTAAATATTCCCCTTGATGTACCTTGGAACTAGTTCATGGAGGATATGAGTTCACATTTGGATCTAGTTGTTTGTTGTCCACCCCTTGGCCTATATAAGGAATCCATTTGCATTCATTTTGTAGAGAGAAATAAAGAGAAAGGTTATGCTACTAGATTTGTGTTTGAGCTTCCTCATATCCCACCTCTTCCTACCTTTGTAAGCATTCCCAAGATCCCTTTCCACCTTCCCTCAAGGGGAAAGAGTTCCTCTCCATCGTTCCACCATTCACTTAACATATAGTTTGGACAAAAAAGGTCTCCCTAAGGGATATTGTTGGCTTCCCTTGAAGCCCACACCTTCTAGGTGTTGTACAACTTAACCATTGGGAAATACAAAGTAGTTTGGCATACCTTGGATTGTTGTTGGAGTTTGCATTCTCCCCCCATCTCTTTTTATTTTACATTTTATTCAAGTTTTTTTGTTTTTTGTGAATTCCACTAACAATCTATGACAGGATCACTTGGAGGGCCACCAAAACCCACACACAGGTGCTCCAAGAACTAAGGCCTTGTTGCAGCCTACAAGTCCTATCCCCTTACCAAGTGGATGAGTGCACACTTGTGCAGTTTTTTCCAAAACAGTTATAATAGAAACTCCACTTAGTTTTGTTTATTTATTTTAAACTGGGATGTTTTATGATGAGTGGTTAATTCTGGGTGTTTATCATTTGTAGGAGATCGGGTTTACCACCTCCTACTCTAGAATGCTCCCTATTAGCCACAATTATTTTTTAAACACTAGCACGGATCCCGACCTATTAGTCGCGCTACCAATGCGGAAATGCCTTTGACAGTCACGCTACCATCGCAGGTAATCAATTCACGACCTAGGCGACCTCTAGTAGGTTGACCCTCACACCTTGTTTGTGTTCTACTTGAACCACCAGCACATATGTTTTGTTTTTCTTCGTTTTGTCATGCTACAAAGTATTGTTTGGATGCGTTGTAGTCTTTTTATTTGCTTTTTAACTACATAGTACAATCTGGAATCCCCATTGCTTCTTACTAATGAACTCAAATTAAGTTAATTTTCAATAATTACTTACTTGTTTAGTAATTAGTTCATCTAGACCAAGATTAGGAAGTAAAGATTTCATATCTCTCGAACATTACCTAGGTAACCAACCTTGAGGATTTCAATGGGCCTCATTTTTTTCACTTGGTATTCAAGACCTTTCTTGTTTATACACAATTGACATCTGTTTAGGATTAAAGCTAGTGTAGAATCCACTTTTTGTACACAATCAAGGACCTAAAGACTCTTGTATCCCCTAGTATGCTATTCACCTCGCACTCTTGTGAGCTTGGTGAATCAGAAAAGGCTGAGAAGTGTGAAATACCTCCATTGTACACTTTCTAATTAGTTAGCATTTTGATTTGCAAAGCACCTTGAGCATCTTTTAGATTTAAAAGTATATCTACTTTTGAATTTACTTTATATATTGTTCTAATTAATTTTCCGACAATTGATTCGTTTTCATCACATGTGTTTGCACCACTAGCACACACTAAAGAGACCTAAATACTCTTATGGTCCAAGTATGCTCTTCACCTCGCACTTCTTGTGAGCTTGGTGAACCAGATAGGTAAGAATTGTGATATACCTCTCTTACACTCCCTAAGTGAAATTCAAACCCCTTAAAAACAACTTTGTAAATTGTCTAAACCAACTAAAATCCTCCATAGGAGGTCACAAAAGAACATTTTAGTTAGGTAGTATTGATTGCGCTAGGCATCCATTAATTCCCACCAATATAGTTTCATTAGCGATATTTCGAAACATAGCATTGTTGACTCATAGGGTATTTACAAAATCCTGCTATAAGCAAGTGTTCAAAGAAAACCCGGATTAGAAGTTCATCGTGACCAAGGAGGTGAAAGGAAAGGTATAGCTTCCATACTCTCCCCTATCAGTCACTCAACTCATTGTAGGGCGATGACAATATACTGTACAGGACAAACCACTGATATACACTTGAGGAAAGGTATCTTAGTGTCTAGACTTAGGATATCACCCATATGCAATTGTGCGTGCAATTGACTCCTAAAGTTAGCTATTTCCTTTGGGAGGTATTTCCAAGTCTTCTATATTGGAACATTTGCCCCATTACTGGTAGAAATTGCTCTTTGTTACCTCTACTAGTCAATTGGTGCGTGGATACAATCATCACCATCAGTTGTGCTTTTGGGAGGCCCATTACATTTGAGGAGAAGGGCATTAGGTATTTTTAGGGAATTTACATTTATTTTAATTTTAACTACAAGTTCACTAACTCATAATTAAAAAGAACCTATGTGTGGGAACTCATGCACGGAAACTGACTTTGCACATATTACTCACTTATTGCACCATATTGCATATGTTGTGGTTGGCATATTTTTGCATTTGTTCAATTGTGTTTAAATTTCACTATCATTCTCACTTGATACAAAATCCTTCACCATAGAGGAACAAAACAACATCTTGAGATAGTCTTGATGATTGCAAGGCCTATCCTTTCTCTCGAGGGGTGTTTTGACACTTTCTCCTCGTGGTTCACGCGGAAGGTACTTCAGTCGGGGCCGCTCCCAAGCCACATTGATAGGATCATCTGGTCATGCCAAGCCTTTCTAGGTTTTCTCCTTCAAAGAAAATATTAATTATACCACCTCTTCCACCATTGGAAGAGATTCATCCACATTTTCTCCCCTAGGAGAGAATAGAGATACATTTTCACCTCCCCCCCTTGGAAGAGGTACCCCACTGGATTCTACTCTTGGAGATCCTTCGATCCCCTTGGATCCCTCCTCTCTCATAAGAGGTCAGTTGTTGTTTGAAATACCACTCAGGTCTCCCCCTAGAGGAAACCGCACCCATTACATAATGGCGGAACTGATTCCCCCTACCCTACCATTCATGGCTAGTCTAAATCTCCTAGGTTTGGCCAAACTGATCAATGACCCCATTGCACATGATCCAACATGGTCATCTATGCCGAAAAAATTCCCTCCGACATTCCTAAATTCACGGGAAAACAAGGGGATGATCCCACCAACCACGTCATGTCTTTCCACTTATGGTTTTCATCTAACAACATAGTGGATGATCATATGAGGCTTTTCCTCTTTCATCGTACCCTCACTAGAACGACAACAAAATGGTATGTAAACCTATAGAGAGCTACCCATGCCACCTTTACAGCATTGATAACCACATTTCTCACTTGCTTACAGCTTCTGATTTGACATGACCTAGGGCTCAAAATACTCATAGAGTTTCGACAAAATACATCCACCCACATCGCAAACCACATCCATGAGTGGTGTAAAAACCATATGTTGTGTAAAATCGAAATAAAACCACCCTAATTTTTGGATTGGTTTATTAAATCTCTCCAACTTCCATAGCTAAATATGTCGCCACCTCCATGTCGCAAAGAGAGGAAGAGGAAATTCTTAAATCCCATCATTTCGATCTCATATATGCAAAATCTGACTATCTCTACACTATCCTTCTTGATGCTCCTTGACATCGGTTGTTGGAACCTACACCTGCGGTATCGTCACATTCGACAGATGGGCTTATTGGGTCCATTTCCCACTTAGGAAATTTTCCTCCTACCATTTTGGTGCCATTTAATATGGCTCCACAATACCCATCCATGCCATCTGTGTCGGTACCCCCCTGCACCAATACCAACCTCATCAGTTGGTCAGTTATAGTATGGACCCCATAGTCCTACTTATCTGAACGTTATCCGAACGATGATGGTTCTTACACCACCAATGGAACAAGTCATTCCTACGTCCACATATTATGGAGCACAAACCACATTTATCCCACCACCGGGGTATAACCCATATTATCCATTTCCATGCCCAACTGGTCAGCAACCCGGACCCCACATGGGGGTGAACCTGGTTCAACCTTCTTACATTCAACAAGATCAACAATTTTATCAATTGAACACCGAAAACCCCCAAAATCCTCAAACTCAAGGGAAGAAGAAAGAGAATAACAATCCAAACCAGCAACTAGGGAAAGGTGGAAACCTTCCTCCCTTGCAAAACCATAATACGTGCAATCAAAACACATGGACTAACAATCTCACCAAACAGGGGAAGAACGCTAAAATAAGGACCAATTATTGCTTCTCCATTTGTGGCGAGTATTGTCATTACACTCATCATTTCCCTCTTATCCACAACTACCAATAGTTAGTGGAATCCAAGAAGAATAGAGTGACAAATCTCCCTCAAGTTGCACACCCTCCCCAACCACAAAAGTTTTTTTACAACAACCCTTTGCGAACCAAGGGGTTGTTACACAACATCAAGATCCTCGCCCCCCAAGCGATGGCTCTTTTCAAAATATCTACACGTTGGATGTAAATATTCAAACTCGAGCCAAAGGTTATGATAGGCCTAAAGCTCTATAAGTGGAATACAACCTATCCCCTTGGCAAGGGATATGGAAATAAAATGCCCAAGTGAAAAAAAAATCTTGTGAATTCCCAAGGTTCCACTTCGGCATACCCCTAATAACCCTCACATGAAAGCCACCCACAATTATAGTATTGTGGATGACCTGGCTCAATCACCTACAACCATGCCTACGTTATAAGTGTTACAATCATGCCCAACTTAGCGAAATGCATTACTAAATGCACTTGGCCCCATCAACCCTTCTTACCATTGCCTCATGACCTTTAATCTTGACAAAGGTGAACCACAACTACCCTTGTCAGTCGCATTTCAAGTCCCAGTCACAGTAAAAAATGTTATGATTCATCATTGCATCATCAATGAAGGTGCATCTACTTGTGTTATGTTTGCCAAAGTATGGAAACGCTTAGGGTCACCAGATTTGGTCCCTTCATCTATCACCCTTCATGCATATGATGGGATACCATCCCAACCAAGAGGATTGTACCAAAATGTCCCCATCAAATTGGGGGGGGAAATGGTTATGATCGATATTGAGGTAGTCAACACTGAACTCGACTATAACATCCTCTCGGGGCGTAGTTATGTGTACGCCATGAAGGAGTTTTCCTCCTCGGTCTTATGAATCATGATGTTTCCCTTAAATGGGAAGGTCATCACCCTCAACCAGATTAAATACTACGATCCCAATGCCACTAGCAACCCTGAAAATATCCTACCAATTGTCGTTGTCATTGATCAACCATTTGTCAACATCACCCCCAATATTTATAAGGACTCCAATTTATTAAGAGTATATTCAAAACCACCACCTAAGATCCCCACATCAACCTCTAGCCTAATGTGCACAATTTTCACCACTAAAAATAGAGTCTCCTTTACCTTAACACCATCATTAGCACTGTCGCTGAGTCATGGAATTGAATAAACGTTGAGTCCATAGGTCCCACCAATCTTACAAATTCCATTCCTATACCCTCATAGAGGTGTACAAGGAACGCTAGTTATGGCTCAGTTGACTCTACCTGGTCTCACTTTGGATATTTTGGTATAGTACCTTACACCACCCTACCCAGAAATGGCTTCTAAACCAGTCTCTCATTATGATTTTGTCCTTGTTTCGGCTACTATGCTTACAAATCCCATAACACCCTCATTTACAACAGCCCAACCTATGAAGTCGCTAAGACCGCCAACGAGGGCACTAAACAACCAAAGTCGAAAGGTCCCCTATTACCAAAACTTACATCCGACACATTGGAGGTCTCTCAACCTAAAGCAGGGGGCATCAACCAACAATGATTAAAATCCCCAGTAATGACCAATACTCCCACTCAAAGAGTCACACCACCATGTTCTCTTTGTGGTAAAAAAGGCCATGCAACCAACCTATGTCCCACTTTTCCAGATTTGTGGAATTTTCTTAAAACCCCTGTTAGTATAACCCATGCTCCATCGACTGTAAAAGGGGGCACATCTCCCTCGCCCACACCTAAGTCTATAACACTACGAAAAAATCACACATGTGCCATATGTTCTTAGCACTGGCACTACACGCTCCATTGCCCTGATATCCCTC
Organism: Larix kaempferi; assembly: GCA_027924585.1. Taxonomy (NCBI): domain Eukaryota; kingdom Viridiplantae; phylum Streptophyta; class Pinopsida; order Pinales; family Pinaceae; genus Larix; species Larix kaempferi. The sequence goes on along the minus strand of BSBM01000753.1, from coordinate 29,796,078 downwards.
AATTTCAAGATGCTTTGGTGACCATTTGCCTCACCCATCCTTTGGAGGATTCTTCTCCCCATTCATCATTAGAAGCACCGCCCATCAATACGTTTACCGTGGTAACCCAAGTAAAAACCTCCCCTCGGTGGAAAAACTCCATACTGGACCAACATTCTCCATGGAGCCCACAAATCTCGGCCATCATCTTAAACCAAACCAACACCAGTACTCGGCCATGTCACTCATGCAATCTAATGTCTCACCATTCATTCCAATGTCCTCTAGTGGCTGCATTTCGTACTTTGTGCACTACCCATAGTTGATTAGCCAATAACCTTACCCCCTGCAAGACCACCCTCCCTACGGTAATCGAAGAGGATAATGAACCAACGGATCGCAAAGATGACACCCACACCCTCATTAGAGTCCCCAAGAGATCTCGATCCTCCTTCACCTATTTCCTAGGAAGTCTTAGATCCCTCAATCTTTCCTCAAGAAGAGATCCTAGACCCCAACCCAAGTAGCTCTGAACATCTCAACATACAATCCTCCTTCAAACTAATACCAAAGACCCCTTTTCTTCGGATGAAGACATGCTAGAAGAATCTATCTTTCTCATGGATGAAGAGATAATGAAAGCCATGCACACTGAATAAATCCCATGGGACACTTTCCATCATAGGTCCTTTGTAGCTCGTACACAGGAACCACACACTCTTCCAGTCGAACAACAATACACAATTGAATCAAAATATTTTCTTCCCCTTAGTCATATAGATTGGTTCAAAAATCCTATTCCTGCCCTGGATGCTTTTGAAGATGGTAATATTTCCAATATATCCCCCACAATCCAGGTTGAAATCTCCATTATCCCAGGGATTGTCGAAAACATCTCCATTGGGGCTTCCCGTTCACCACAGGAAATCACTGATTTTACCGCTCTCTTCAAAGTGTTTCATGATGTCTTTGCATGGTCCTATGAAGAAATGATAGGCCTTGACCCTGCAATTGTTGAACACCATATCGACACGTGGCCTAACACCATTCCTATCTGACAAAAGAAACGCCCAGTTCACCCTTCCAAGGCACCCGTAATCAAATCCAAGATCGAAATTGTTTTAGAGGACAAGTTTATTTTCTCCATCACTTACACATAGGTTTCTAACCCCGTATCGGTTAACAAAAAGAAGGGAACCATTCATGTCTTTGCAGATTTCAGGGACCTCAATTTAGCCTACCCTAAGGACAATTTTTCGACACCCTTCATCAATCAAATCATGGACTATTGTGTCGGTAGTGAAATGTTGTCCTTTATGGATGGATTCTATAGTTATAATAAAATACAGATCCTCCCCCAACATCTGTACAAAAATGCTTTCACCACACGATGGGGAACCTTTGCATACAAGGTCATGCCCTTTGGTCTCAAGAACGCTGGTGCCACTTTTTGGTGGGCCATGGAATATGTCTTAATGATTTGGCCCATATCATCCTAGCCTTTCTATATGACCTTATCTCCAAATCTAAGAGACATCGCGACCACCTTCAAAACCTTCGAACCATCTTCACATGATGCCACAAATACAACATATGCTTGAACCCCCTCAAGTGCATGTTTTATGTCACCGCTAGTTTCCTCTTAGGATTTATTGTCTCCAAGGATGACATCATTCTTGACCCCTCGCAATTTCAATCCATCTTGGAGCTACCACCCTCGCACACACAATTCCAATTACAGAGTGTCCAAGGCAATGCTAACTTCCTTCGTCATTTTGTTCCTAACTATGCCACCAAGGCCCATGGATTTTTATGACTCTTTAGAAAGGATATCCCCTTTAAGTAGGACGCATATTCCCAAAATGCCTTCGATGCCCTTAAACAAGCATTTTCGTCATCCCCCCTCATATACCCCAGGAACCTTGACAAATATTTCATACTTTATATGTCCACGTCAGGTTCCTCTATGGCCAGTGTGCTAGTTCAACCCACTAAAGACCACCAAGAGAATTTCATCTATTATGTCAACAAAATCCTCGTTGGACTAGCACTTAACTACACCCATGATGAAAAGCTCGCACTTGTAGTCATTCTTTCCATCTAGAAACTACACCATTATATCTTGCTCAGTAAAACAACCGTGGTTTCCGACTCTCACCTGATGCAATACATACTTAGTCGTATGCTTATCAACAGTAAATTTGCACGTTGGATTGTCAGCTTACAATAATTTGAACTTGAATCCATTGTCCCTAAAATAAATAAAGCCATGGCCTTAGCCAAACTCATTATAGAGCTTTCGTCTACCACTTCAGGCCAACCTGTTTGGGACCATTTACCTGATGAGCACCTTTTATTTATCATTGGTGATGACCCATATTATGACAATATCCGTACTTATCTCCGTACTCAAAAATTCAGCCCCCACCTGTCTTGCGATGACCGCCGCAAGATCCAACACCAAGATCCCAGATACTTCCTCATTGGGGATGTCTTATACCGCCATGGCATAGACACCATTATGTGGTGGTGACCCACACACGCGGATGTCGAACACGTTCTCAACGAATTCCATAGCGATGCATGTGGCGACCACCTCTTAGGATTGGCTACCGCCCAAAAGATATTATGAGTTGGGTAATTTTTTCCCTCTATCTTTAAATATTGTGTCTATGTTGTCAAAAAAGTGTGTGAATTGTCAGGTCTTTTCTTACAAGACACGTGTTGATGCCCCAAAGATCGTAGCATCAAGCAGAAAGGGATTCTCCCCGGTAAACTATCCCAATTAGATTGTCCACCGTTTGGTATGGGGAATCCGTCCGGTTAACGGTTCCGGATACCGTTAGATTTAAAGATTTGTTTTCTTCTACACTGGTTATGGCCTGATCCACCGTTCTTTTGTGATTTTATTGTTAAAGATGATATGCAAGTGCCCTAAGCTAATTTGATCTAAATGCAGAGCTTGAAACAAATCTATATCTAAAACTGAAATAAATCTAATCTATCCTTGCAAGGAGCAAAATGTAAATATGAGTAATGTGTTGAAAGAAATATCTAAAGATTGCATGGATAGCCATTTAAATCATAAAGAAACATTTTCAGCAGAGGGTTAAAGATATTAAAGATAGCTTTAATACACATAAAAGCATTCTATTACTCATTTAGGAGAAACATCATTGCCAAGAAAAATAGTAAGATCATTCATTACACAGAAACAATTCAAGACAACAAAGAAAGATCTCACAGCAGTGTCAGAATGTCACAAGAATAATCCAGCAAGCATCTAATCCACATTTCTAGGCAAAACGTCCTCTCCAGGCTCTTATTAGGCAAAATCGCTTTCTTGGAGCAAGTTACAAAATAATTCGTACTAGCTAAGAAAATTCTTTTCCCTCCAAAAAATTCCTTCTCCTCCTCTTCTTAACTTCTACTTATAACTTTACAAAATGTTCCATGAGCTAATAGGTGTACCCTAATTCTACAAGCTTCTAATTTGGATTTTGGTGTGTAATTGCATAATTCCCAGATTCATGGGACACCTTTCATATAAAAAAAAATGATAGCCAGCTGTCCCTTTAAAGCATTTATACAAAAGGTAGAATTTCAGCTTCTCCTTTTATTTAAACAAAGTAAAAATGGTCTATCTATTCTGCTGGGGCTTCTGCTTGTTGACTTGAAGACTTGCCTCCACCATCGGCTTGCTTGTAATTACCGGGCCATATATACCTTGAATGTATGTGGTCCATTGGTTGATATCTTTTACGATAAGCTTGCTACGGGAAAATACTGTTGCCTGGGACGCTATTTCATGTTTGCGTGGGTCCAATTTAATCAACGCTTTTCCCTCTATGGCTTCTTTAGCCATCGCTTCTAGGAAGTGAATATGTACTGTAGGATGGAAAATGAACTGTTGAAATTTGTCCTGAGTCAATACTTCTATCTTCTTGATAAAACCCAAGACTTATCCAGCTTGTTCTGTAGCTCGAACAATCGATCTTCTTCCTTTGGGAAATCATAAATGGAGGCAGGAAGAATCAGATGACACTTGCTATGTGATTCCTTGAGTGTGGAGTAGAACGAACAACACTTGCGGATCGTCTTCCTGATTTCCAAACTTAGCTTGGTGTCACAATCCTTGGAGAATTCAAGGATCCCTATATCCACATCCAATTCATCTCCTGTAGCGGCACGTAAATGTGAAGGGAGTTGAGATTTTCCCCTTTTCCACTCAGATTGTTGTTTCAGCTCCTCTACATGATTTGCAAACTTTTCTTGAGTTTTTAGGGCTTTGGTTTCAATTGATGTCATTTTCTTACTCATATCTTTCACGCTCCAAATCTCTTCCAAGATCAGTACTAGCAGCTGATGGATTTTAATCCGCATACCACATGCTTGTTTGCAAAATGTGGACAAATTTTGCTGGTCCTCCGCCGCCTCTTTGAGCTGCTTCACCAATTGTTCCTTTTCTTTAATTAGCCCTTCATACTCATGTTGGTGGAGATGAATTTGCTGAGCTCTGCTGGCCTCGAGCTATTCTAATTCTGTTATGCGGACTTTCAAATTCTTTTGTTCATCTTTAGAGATGGCCAATTGCATCTCTAAGGTGTTTTTCTCATTCTCAAGTTGGAGAACTCCCACATTTAGCATTAACTGCTCTCCTACCAACTCACTGTATTTCTCTTTTAGTTTGTTTGCTTCCAACACCTCCCTCTTCCTATCATCTCTGATCTTAAAACATTGCTCCCTGTAATGCTTTATCTCACCTTTCAAAAAATCAATATTGGCTTTAGTTGCCTTAGCTGATGCTACAGTGCATTGGGCTTGGAACGTGGGGTCGGAATCAGTTCCTTGGACCAATGTTTCTCTGATATCCATAATTCATATTCATCATCCCCGCTTTCCATCTTCTTTACCCTCCTATGAATAATGGCCTTTTTCCGCTCATGGAAATAAATAGTATCCAAGTCTGCTACTTTGCGCTGCTTCCTGGGGTTATATGGGGTCAACGCTAAGCTCCCTGAAGAGGCATCCCCTTCTTGAGTTGTCCCTGTAGAGTATATTAATGGTGGGTCCACCTCCATGTCTGTTAGAGTAGATGGCTCCGGCTCGGTAGACTTCTCTGTCTGTTCTTTCTCCTTCCCTCCTGCTAGCTCTTCTTGTTGTGTCTGTAATCCAATTGCTTCTTCATTCAGGGGCTTCTCATCTTCCTCATGCTGCTGCTTGGAAGCTTGCTCTTGGAGCACCTGATCTTCTTCTTCCTTATGGATCTTGTCAGCCTCTTCCTGCTGTTTCAACTGAGAGGCTCGCTCCTGCTGCTTCCTTGCAATCTCCTCTTGTTGAAGCTTGGTAGTTAGCTCACCTTGAATTCTTGCTTCTTCTTGGTCCTATTGCCGCTTGAGGGTTTTCTCTTGGAGCATTTTGTCCTGCTCCTACTTGAGGGTTTGCCCTTGGAGCACCCTGTCCTACTCTAATCCTGATGGATCCCCTGATTGCGAGGCTGAGGCCTCCCACTCCTTTTGGATCAGACCAATGGGTTTGGGGCTTGGATCCTTCACGATTTTCTTCTTGTAACGCTTCCCTAACTCAGTTAGGTTGCGGGTGCTCCTAAAGAATTCCTCATTTCGGTCCATAGTATGAGTATATTCAAAAGAAATCTTGAGATATGCACAATGTTGATTGGCACTACCGCAGGGGTCATGCCTTATGAACGGGACCGTGCCAAAATGGAACACTTCTAAGCCTTGGGCGTAGTTTTCCCCATCTCTTGCTCTCGGAAGGCTGTAAGCTCCGATGGTGAATGGAATGGGAGGATACATGCTCTTCTTTCGATCTGTTAAGATCTTACTTACTGCGCCGGTGTTGAAGAGTTGTCTTACAGCCTCCTTGTGAATTATAAAATCTGTAACATACCATGGGAACATAAATGGTTCTTGAGTTCCTCCACTCATCCTGATGTATGTGCCTTCGGCATTGTGATAATAGTCCCCGAATGTTTCAATGATAGGCATTGCATTCTCCAACATACAATCTGGTTCTTCTATGAAAATAAGCTGGTACAATGGCATGATAAATCTCTCGCAAATCATTATGTAGTGGTTTGCGTATTTACTTGCCCATGTATATTGATAAGCTAAGAAGAGGGCTGTTTCTTATGGCTTCCATGAGCAGCCCAAGTCCAGGAACATATGCTTTCTTAACAGAAAGTCAATCAAGTATGAAGACATAAAACAATCTGCCCTCTTTTGGGTTAGTCCTCCCTGGGATGCTGTCAGCTATGAGGCCAAACTCTCCAAAATTATGTCAACCCAGTTAAATATGGTGCCATTCATGGCTATATGAAACATCACTGGCACCCATTCGATTTTGAACACATTGCCAATAGGCATGCCAAAGAGTCGATTCAACATCAGAATGATGAGTCTGTAAGGGGTCTTTAGGAGGCTGCTTTCATACTCATTGTTCTGCCTCTTCCTAATCTACATGTCGTTTATCGTCATCTTTCGGGCAGATTCTAAGGGGTCCATTGGATGTCTTGCTATCCAATCATCGTCCAAACAAGCTTTGGGTGAAGGCAATCTGTAGGCCACTGCGACATGCTCGGGAGCGAAAGATGCCAGGCTCAACCCATTTTTATCATTCATGAGCCTCGTGTCGGTCTGGATGTGGGGAATTAGCCATCCAATAACTTCAGAACAAGGGAACAATTCGGGTCAAGTTGTTGCCTTATGCAAACAAGACCTTCGGATGTTGGCATACACCAGAGCATCCTCTATGGAGGCTATTGTACTATCATGAGCTATGATGAACCTGTACAGATCGCCCCATTGAAATTCAGGGGCAGAGATCCCAGGGGGAACACCAGTGGTAGCTTGCGTGTCAGCGAACATCGTCTCGAGAGAGGTATCTAATAGGATTTCCACATCTAAGTCTAAGGTTATTTTCTGCGCTGCCCTCTTCTTTGCTGACCTCCTATGCATGGTAATCCTGTGGTGAGCAAGGTAATGCCAATAAAGAGCATGCATATGTTCAACCAACTATAAAATGCAAGGCGACAGAAAATGCTATTTTCACAACATGGAGGCTGTTTAAAAAAAAATCAATTTGACCACAATTTCAGCTATCAACTCACAGTTGAAGAACATGAGAAATAATAGAAGCATATTAAACACAGCTTAGGATTATAGCCACTTTGACTTAGGCTTATTACAGTCAGGCCAATTCATAATAATAAGCATGATATCAATAGGGTAGATGGGTGGCAAGATAATTTCTTATTTGCGCCACTCGTTTTACAGCGCACAGGTTTGTTTAAACATTCCACACAAACTTACTGGGAAGAAGGGATCGGAGCAAGGACGTTGAAAGGCAATTGCAGGGATGTGCGAGCCTAAAGAAAAATTCTATGCTAGCGCCTAAAGTTATTTATGCGCCAAGGCCGAGATCTTAGCATGCGCTAGCCAAAGCTATTTTATGCACTATCGCTGAAATTGTACCTGTGCCATCCTAACACTATACCTGCGTTGGCGCCTAACGTTATTTCTATGCTGGAGCCCAAAGTTATTTATGCGCCTAAATGTTTACATATGGTGCTCTCATGTGCCAATGTTTGAGCGAAAGTTTACGCGCCGACACTTGATAGTGGAGTTTGTGTGAAGATGGAAAAAAATGCATAGATGTTGGCCTCCATCGGTTAAAAAAATAGGTTTGTTTATCAAGCTTCCAAGTGGGCTCGATGGGTTGATTTAACATGTCTCAAGGTAGTTTTGGTCGGGAATTGTGGGTTTTATGCAACCTCGTCGTGAATGAACAATGTCCTCTGTTGATCTTTGATCAGTGTACCCCGATGTGCATAGAATGAAACTTTAGCTGAAAGAATGGGAAGGATTGGGTTTTACGCGCAGTAGATACTTGGCATGGAATTTCGTGCTACCCGGGGTGTCGTGTGAACGTGGTTTCTACGGGTTTCAAAAGAAAACTCTGTGGCCACTAAGATACTTCCGGGGTGACTTAGGGATATCAGTGTGGGAGAAAAACTTACTCAGGATGTCGAAGACATACGGCAGGACAGAGTTCATGCTCGCAGGTGGGGACAAAGTTCTCCGGGCTTCGGTTCACGCAAAGCGACTTCGAATTCTCATTTTGGGATCAAGGACGAGACCGATCATTCTGTGCCCTCTAAGCTTCTTGCAAAGAAGTTCCTATGTTGTAAAAACAAGCTCACGAAAAAAGAAAGGGGCATAGAGCCTACCTGTTAGACTGGTAGGATCCATCGAGGGCGAACGTTCCGAGGAAGGAGATGAATTCCGCAGGTACATGACGAATATAAATCCTCACTCTTGATGAAAATGGAAAACTCTGGTTGCTCGATGAGTATAAAATGTGTTGAAAACCCCGTTGCACTTGATTAAATAAGGGTGGCATTTATGTCACATATGACGATAGGTTGGCGGATTTAATTTCACGGGGCTCGAGGTCCTTTTCCATTAAAATGGCACATGGCTCTATTAAAAACCCCACCAAACCCACCGGTGCACAAGGATCGATGTGATTTTTTCGCGCCAAGCTCCAAGTGACGATTTAAATTTTGCACTAAGGCGGTGAGTGTGACTTTTGCGCTGAGTGCAGGTTTAAAAAATTGATTTTGTGCTTCAAGAGGCGATCCTATCATTACGGATGCACTCCTAAAACTGCGCCAGAACTTGGCCTATCGAAAAAGACTAAGTGCGAACTTGCAAGCGAGAGGGATAAGTGTGGCTCCTGCGCTATTGGCGCTAACTCTATCATCACGATTTGCGCTGGGAGAAATGTGCCAACTCTTAACTGCTCTAAGAAAGCAAAGCGCAACTCAAAATGCAGGAGGGATAAGGGTAGGACCCACACCTTCGTCGGCCAAGATATGGTAACAACCTGCGCTGAGAGGCATGCGCCAACGGCGGCCGAGCTACTGTTAAAAAATGCATGCCGGATGAAAAGGACTTGAGACTTAGAGTTTTGAGCCAAGTGGGAACTTATCTTTTGGAGGTGCGCCAAAGTAGCGGAGAACTTTAAGGCTAAAACTTGCGCTACAGCGGGTGAGTTAAGACTAGAATCTGCTCTGAAGAGAAAAAGAATGATTTTTCCATAGGAAAATAAAATGAGAAAACTCTCTTGGAAGCAGGTGGTGAAATTCTGCCAAGTTAGAGAAAGAAATAAACCCGAAAGACAAAGGAAAAACTTGCTACAAAAGTATTGAAAGGAGGGGCCCCAAATACCTTCAAAATTTTGGGGAGGGGTGTTGTATCAACAACAACACGGTCTCCCCCTGCCCCCCTACATCCATTCATCATCGTTGGGCCATTTTGTAAGTAGGAAATTGATTTCATGGAGTGCCACCCTACTTGAGTGCAAGGTCACCACTTGGAATAGTCATCGTCATCGTCGATTACTTCACCAAATGGGCTAAAGCAATGCCGTATTTGATTGTAAAGGAATTACCGTCGTGCAGTTATTCTTTAACCACGTCATATCCTGCTTTTGCGTATACAAACAACTCATCTATGAAAACATAAAAAATTTCTGCAATGATACATTTGAAGAACTATCACACCCGTTAGGCTGCAAGCACGAATTTTGAACAGCTTACTACCCCTAGGAAAATGGCCAGGTTGAAGCTGTCAACAAAGTTCTCAAAACTATGCTCCAATGCACAGTAAATAAGAATAAAACTAACTGACACCACATTCGATTGCTCGCTCTTTGGGATTACCGCACTTTGATAAATACCGCTACATGTTTTACCTCTTTTCACCTGGTCCATGGAGTAGAAGTTGTCCTTCCAATAGAGTGTCAAATCCATACCCTCTAATCTGTCATTGAGTTTCTACGAGACACCTTCACTCTTGAGAAACAATTATTTACTTTGGAACACCTCAGTGAAGAACATCATGACTCCCTTCAACAAACTTAATCCATGAAAGTTCATTCCAAGGCACATTATCATCGATAGGTGTGACCGCACACCTTCGATGAAGGCGACTTTGTACTCGTCTTTAACACCAAGAAAGACAACAAATGAGGTCCCAATAAATTTGTATCTAAATGGATAGGCCCTTATGTCTTTAAGAAATGTCTCCCCAAAGAGGCCTATGTCTTAACTGACCCCGAAGGTATCACCCTTGACCACCCCGTCAAAAGGTTGTACCTTAAATGCTTCTATCCTTGATACTCCAAGTACCCCACAGGTACGACTTGTTTTTAGTTATACGATTTCTGCATTGTTAATACCTTGGTCACATTCTTTACTACACTTGGGTATCTGTGCCATATGTGCATGTTATCGATCAAGACAAGTCGGAGGCTCTTGTTTTTCCATTACAAGAACAACCCTCCATGCTATAGCAATGGTGACGGTAACCCTACCATAGGTATCATTTAGAAACTAGCATATAGGCACTATTTTATATCCATTTATAATGTATATACCAGTATTCCCTCTAATAACCATAGGGCCTCGCTCCCAGTATTGATGTTCCATCAATGTCATCATTGGGACTATCATGTTACTCCATGGGTGAGCACACCATCTCCATCCCCATCATCCATTGACACCCATGATCTCAACCCCCCACAAGTATGAGGAGTCTGATACATTTTGAAAATATTTCCCTTAGCTTATCATTCTATAATAATGTGCATGTACTCCCCTGAGTAGAAACCATCAGATTCCTAGGCCCATGTTACAAGTAAATATTCACAAAGACCATTGATACCTCCATGAGCACGTTATCCCACATAATGTTCCTTGTATCATCAACCTCACAAAGACACCTATGGGTCCCCCACCCTCAGAAGTAACCAATTCCATTCAAATATCCTGCAGGCATACATTGCATGGAATTGATTCATGGGGCCCCCATCTTCGCATCTGCAAATTAACCCCCTCTTCGTCTTGGAAATCATCCCCTGATCCACTCAAAACTGTGGGAACTCCTCCCATCATCAACTTGGTCCCCCGATTCACCCAAAACTGTGGGGACCCACCATTATTATTTATGTACAAACCGTTCCCTCATTAACTCATGTTGTGGGAAAAACTTATTATTTCGAAAGTAACCCATGTTCGCCTTTCATTGATGTATTTTGAGTCTCACTCATCCTCAAAATTACCCGTTTTGACTAGTCACCTTTACTCTTTGTATTGTTTCTCCATCAAATCCTTTTCATTTGTATTTTGTTTCTTGTCGTCTCAATTTGTACCCTTCTGAAACAAAAGTTGTTGTCCCCACTCCCCATACTTACATCAATCAAAGGAAGTTATGAGCTCCACGCTTATCAACCCGTCTTGTGTCAGGTTTTTCCTCCCATAAGTCGCTTACAACATGATATTGGTTCTCAAGATAAGATCCTTGTCTTATCATGTACTTTAACTCTCGTCGACGCCAAAACAATTTATTTCGAGAGTTGCAGTTGTACCTTGGGTTCCCTTTCAATCACTATAATGGATCTCCTCAAACTTGGTAGGGAGAGTCATTAGTGCTCCCTAACCTCGTGGTTTCCCCTATGCCCGATGTCAAAACATTTATCGCATCAGGGGGGAACATACTTTTGAAGGTAGTAGTGTTCAGATTTGAAAACCATGGTAGCAGTCCATCTTGCACTGTAAAGTTCTATTATGGAAGCTTCACAATCACATTGATCCCCCACCACCGTGGGATTATCATGATTATTAGCAGTACCGCTTCTTCATCACCTTGTAGAAGTTCCTGAGTTATTTACTCTCACATGGATCGAAGCTGCCTTCGTTCATGTCCCAGAAATATAGTCGATTGATCCCTTTGGTCCTCCATTATTGTAATCACATTGACAACATTTCATGAGCATTGGTATGCCCGCCTTGTTTGTATAAAAGCTATTCTTTACTATGGCTCCAATGGTCGTCACCAACAACCTTCCCCTATGGGAGGACCCTGTTGTCCACATATGCGTGTTCCTACAGAACATGAGAGAAAAAAAAGAAAACATGATGCATTATTGGATCTATATTACCCTCTGAACCTCATACATCAGGGGGCATATGTTAACACCTAAATTTCATACACATGCAACATTCCAACGATTCTTGTAGTAAGGCATCATCAACATAAATAATGCAGTTCACCAAAGGCATCCTCAACAAATCCAAAAGGCAACATGATTCCAAAATTCCCAAGATCACACAAAATAAGAGGTTGCACAACTCAACCATTGTCAACCTGCGCTATAGCACAGGTTATCAGTTCAATTCCCGCGTGATATTCATGCAGCTATTCCTTCGATAGTGGTGCTACTATCAAAAAATTTGGACCACTTAATTACCGTACAACACATTGAAAGCTCCATCACCTCCAGGGATCCGAATTCAACTCCTAACACACGTGGTGGCATTAAATATCCCCCTTGGTGTACCTTGGAACTAGTTCGTGGAGGATATGAGTTCACATTTGTATCTAGTTGTTTATTGGACACCTCTTGGACTATATAGGGAATCCATTGGCATGCATTTTGTAGAGATAAAACAAGAGCAAGGTTATGCTGTTGGATTTGTGTTGGAGCTTCTTCATAGCCCACCTCTTCCTACCTTTGTAAGCATTCCCAGGCTCCCTTGCCACCTTCCCTCAAGGGGAAATAGTTCCTCTCCATTGTTCTACCATTCACTTGGCATATATTTTGGATAGAAACGGACTCCCTAAAGGGTATTGTTGGCTTCCCTTGAATCCCACACCTCCTAGGTGTTGTACATCTTGACCATTGGGAAATACAAAGTGGTTTGGAATACCTTGGATTGTTGTTGGAGTTTGCATTCTCCCCCCATCTCTTTTTATTTTAAATTTTATTCAAGTTTCTTTGTTTTATCTGAATTCCATTAACAATCTATTGCAGGATCACTTGGAGGACCACCAAAACCCACACACAGGGGCTCCAAGGACTGAGGCCTTATTGCAGCCTACAAGGCCTAGCTCCTTACCAAGTGGATGAGTGCACACTTGTGCAATTTTTTCCACAACAAATTTCATCATGTATTTATTTCCATTTGTAAATTGAATAGGCATGTGGCCAAATAGGTTTGAGTGTACCAGTCCTAACTTTATACATGATTTAGAAGTATATTCAAAAAATGACTTTTTACAATCTTTTCTCATATTACAAGTATCACACTAAATTTTTCTTGTTGGGGTAGTGGGAAATCCATAGACACCTTTCTCTTTCAACAATTTGAGGCTATCATAATTTATATTCCCAAACCTAGCATGCCATAATAAACTAGGAGATAAAGTACCTTCATTGTGTTGATTCATAGTATGCATAATTCTTTGAGCAAGCAGATGTTCCTTTTAGCTTTAAAATTTTTCCATCCTCCACTCCAGTAATTACTATCATATTGTTAGAGGCTCTCCTTATTTCAACAATGCTAGAAAAAAACATCGATAGAGTGAAATTGTTGTCTAATGTGCACTAGAGACATCAAACTCCTCTTTAATTGTGGAAGATAAAAAACATCATGAATAACACAATTAGATAAACAAGCTAATCAAGTCCGATTGAACCATTTCCTCGGGACTTACGGTTAGTTTCGTTTGCAAAGTATACTATGCCATTAACATTGTTACTAAAATTATCTAAGAAAGATCTTATGAATTGATATGGCATGTGGCTCCTGTAACTAATAACCATGCATCTTTACAAGAAGAAAATGTTGTGTTGAATAATTAATCTATACCAAAATTATAGTTTGCAATTATATAATGAGCAGATTCAGGTGCTTTACCTGTGTCTTGTTTATGCTCTTGCTTGTTTGAGATCTCCTCCCAAGGTGTTCAGCATTGTTTTGTAGCATGTCCATATTTTCCACAATGGTAACATTGAATGTTTTTCCTTTCACTTGAGTTGTGTCTACTCCCTGCCTCTCAACTATCTTTTTCCACAATCTCTATTGTTTCTCTCTTATTTTTCATGTTCACGTTTTGATCTATGTCTTGTATGAGCAAGGAAGATTGTTTTTTCATTGATATTACTTTCTTTCTTCCAAAATCCTTTTCTCTTTCTGCAACCTTCTCAATAAGAGAGTCAAAATTCGTATCTTTCATCTGACCACTAGCTTGAAGGGATTCAATATAGCGTGAATAGGTGGGATACAATGCCTTAATAAAGGTAATGATCTCACTATTGTTCTTTAAAAAAGTAGAATGAATGTCATGATAAATAGCTTTAATTTCAGAATCCAGACTCATAGGGTCATTATCTTTCAATTCCACATTAAACAACGTCATCAGTAGTTGAATGATTTCTAGCTCGGAGTGGGAATCATATAATTATTTTAATTTATGCAAGGCCCCGTAAGCATCTTGAATGGAAACAATATGTTTGCTTACCTCTTCAATGACCGAAGCAATCAAGGCATAAGCCTTTTTATCCTTTCTCTTCCATATAGTAATATCTTTATCATATTTAGGTCACTCTGGTTCACTGCCATCTTTCTCCACTTTATCACTTGTAGATTCACTAGCTTCACAAATACCATCCCATAAGAAATTAAATATTAAGGTGTGTTTGATATTTCGAAACCATTTTGCATAATTTTCTTTTCTGGAAAGTACCACTCCAACAATAGATATAAGAGAATGCATTTTATTCAGAGGCAATGACAAATCGGTTTAAAACTTGTACAACAGATACACCAGTTTCAAAACTTATACAACAAGGAATAAGAAACAAGATGAACAATTTAGAAAATAACACCAATGTGCAAAACTCCCACTGTGGTTGCCAATGATAAATATCCTCAATAGTTCTCCATACACTCCTCAACTGCTCCAATAAAAAAATTCCAATGCAAATGGAAAACTCCCAATGAGCAAATGAACAACTCCTCAACGACTCATAAATTCCTCAATTGCTCCAATTAGAAACTCCTCAGTGGCTTCTTCATGACAACAAATATTTAGATGTAGTATACAAACTCTCAAGTGGTAGAGGAATCAAGAGTTTGGTTCTCTTGACAGTCTTTCAGGTGCAAACTCTTGGATGAAAAATAGCACGATGATTGGAATAGAAAATCCTCCGGTGGTAATAAATCAAGAGAATTTGGATCTCATAACAATCTTTAGGGCACACGCTTTTGGATAAACAATAGCACTGTGGTTTTTTCTAGAATCTAGACTATGTGAGGAGCCACAAATCAAACCAGGAAACGAAAAAATGATCATGGAGTACCAACCTCGCTCTGATACTACTGATAGGAAGAGAAATTGGAACTTCATGAATTTATGATTTATTCATGAGTGTAAAATGGCTATATAGCTACATAGAGAATTTGTTCATCTACCGAAGAGACCTTTTATATACCTACATCTCATCATTTACGACTTCTCCTATTCATTTAATTTTTTCTAATAATCCCATATGATTATCCAATAGTATTTGGTCCATCAAAATTTGTAGCAAAAGTGTTCCCATCTCCTCAACCCAAATAGCATGATGTTTGAACTTACTACACTTTCTATAGGCCTCTGGGAACCAAAGTAACTAACAGTGACATGGAATTCATAGCTCATTTATATTGAAGGTATGTTGAGATTCATTAGGATGGTTGTGTTTGGCATACAATGGATCTTGGTGGAGAATGAGGCTACACGTGAAGAAAGAAAATGCCCCTTATAAAATCATTCCTTAGGATGAGGAATTCAACAATATTTATGATGCTCTAGTTCATGATGAAGATGTAGAAGAATATGAGGGTATAATGAGAGATGAAACAAGGGAGACTTTACCAGTGAAGGAGTTGTTAGAGAAGGATTAATAAGCAACTAGCATGCCCATTAATGAGTATGCTACCTCCTAGCCACAATATTCATTTCCCTACCCAAAGGATAACCCCATGATAAAAATCTATTGGTTTTCAAGTGAATGGGTACCAAGAAAATAAGGACAATAGATAAAGTATCCTATTATAGTAGAAGAAAGGAAAAAGGGGCTATGGTTGGTAGCAAATATGTGTATGCCCATGATAAAAAAGGTAGACATGTTATAAAATTTTACTCCACATGCTCGCAATTATCTATAATTTGTCTTGATGGTTTAGGACATGCCTCCCCCATCTCAATCCCCATTGTGAATATCTCGATGAAATGATGATTTTCCCCTAGTTTCCGACATGCAACCTCAATTCTCAGAACCAAAGGGGAAAAATCCATAGTTGAACAACCTACACAAGAAAGGGAAGAAATTCTAGTAAAATTGACTTATGAGGAGGAAGAAGCACCCACAAACCAACATGAAGTATTTTATCTACCAATGGTTGTTGGAGGTGTAAATACCCTGGGTGATATCCTTAATTCTCTTAGGAAAGTTGAGAAGAGAAAGGATAAAGAAAGGAAAGTCAAGAACATCCCAAGTAAAAGAGGGATAGGTTGGAATCCCCCAACGAAAGATCAACAAATGAAATAGGGTAGGAGATTCCAAATATGCCTAAAAGTGTAGAACATGAATTCCTTGAGCCCAATAGTTCCCACAAAGAGGATATTTATTCACCCCATACCCCATCCTCTCATTTTCCTATTAGGTCATCTAATATTTTATTTGTTGCATCTTTTGAAGGAGCAACTAAAACACATAATGCCAACTCTTCTCATGAAATTGGGCACCAAATATTGTGGGATAATGTAATATATCGCATGAATAATTGTGACCCACTTGATATATTAAGGGAATAACAAGGATAAGAGAAGAAAGTCAAAGGGTTTTTATTTTAACTATAACAACTGAAACCCAAGCACAAGAAAGATTATTTCCTAGGTACAATGTAAAAACCTGGGATCTTGTGGCTACCACATTAGAGTGTTTGGGTCAAAAAACATGTGGATAGATGAAACCACAAGAATAGATATCCCTTCAAATTAATTTTGAGATATAAATAATCCCACCCAAAGACAATGTCTCAGTGGCTCTAGAATCAAGCAGGATAGTCTATAATAAATATCTCAAAGTTGCTTCCTCCATTGAGAATTATAAGAAGCAATTATATTCCATCAACATTGAGGCACTAACCATAATTCACTATTATTATATTAGTTATTGTTAGGTCAACTTAGTATTATGTCACATAATGATCACTTCCTCTCTTATTTATAATAAAGGAGATTCATTTGTGTAACCATATCATCTTGCCATGTGTATTTTCTACATTGTATAAGGAGGTTTCCCCCTACAATCTTCTTATGCATCTCATTTATTCATTCTCAAGGCATGGTATTATTCTCTATTTCTTATTTTATGCTATTTTGAGGAATTTGCAGAACATCAACATAAGGAACCAATTCTTGAACTCTAGAGTGAAATCCTTGGAGGAAGAATATGAAAAGATACAAGATACTAGCTTGGTTTCCATGGAAAAGTGAAAGCAATAATAAAATACCTCCCTCTTTGGCACATCTAGTAGGGTTCACTATAGAGAATATGGGGTGTAACATTTGGATCCAACTCTGGGACATGTGATTCTCTTTGGAGTGGGTGAGAACCTATGAATCTTATGGGACCTATAGACATACACACACTTCAAACAACAAAGATTCAAAATGCATCGAAGGTAGACACAACCTTCATATCTTGCTCAAATAAACAATGAACTTGCAATAAAAACAACAAGTGCAATGCATGGGTAAAGAAAATGACACATAAAAAATTCTTATGCAAGAGATTATGCAACCTATCTACCTACCCTAAGAATGGTAACATAAATAATTCAAGTGAAATCATACCACCAGTGAGGACACCTTAGTATATCATTCATGTTAGCTCTTATTCCCTTGTATTTGGAAAGAATCTAAGAAAAAATCACGTCATTCAGAACCTGAGTAGATGTCATTACCTTCATCAGAATGGGACTAGAACAATGGAAAAGATCACGAACTTGGATGCCTTCAAACCCTTGCAAATGATAGGGGCCCCTTTCACAAGCCCCCTCTATCCAAGCTTGGATAGGAATCACATACCAACTTCTTTCACTATGATCCTTATCTTCAAAACATGTTTGCTACCCCAAATGAATTTTGAAAACAACAAGAATCCATGAAAGATATGAATAGAAGAGAGACCTCAAATATTCCCTATAAAGGACATACTTTACTTCTCTAACCCTGCGATAATACCACCTTCTTGATTCCCAGAACCTGCATTATCCCCTAAGAAACAGGACACGGACTGATAGTTGACATCTTCCCTGGAAGAGGATAAACTTGACTGCTCAACATTCGTGACAAAAATATTCATATGTAACCCTATACCATAATCAATGGTGACTGAGCACGGTTGAACCAAATCCTGATAGTTGTCACCAAAGGTAGGATTTCCAAAGTCTTCAAAATTTACAATTTCCGCATTAGAAGAATCATATATGGGATCTACAACAAATTTTCAATAATCCCTACCCATATGATACTTATTAGGAAAATGCATGTCATTGCATCCGTGACAACCATCATCAATATCAAAACGATCCTCAAACCTACCATCTTTTACATATTCACGGTCAATACAAGAGGAGAGAGGAAGACTCACCAAATCCTCATTATAGGGGGGACAATAGGAATCATCAACCATAATTTCACCATCCATATTTTCAATATTCTCATTAATGTGGAATTGATTTTCAAGATATTCTTCATTTTGTAAGATCTACATAAAAAACAGTCTATGGCTGATCCAAAGATCATGGCATGAAAAGATCATGAACATATTCCTTGGCAATTGTGTGACCCGGAGGCTCAAGTACGAAAATCCTATCCCTTGAAGAATCATAGATGGGAGGGCCAAGAAACCTCCAATAATCATCATCTTCTTTATCGTTTAAAGGAATCTTGCCATTTTCTTCCAAAAGAGTCAATAGATCATAGGAATATTCAAAACAATGATAAGGAGAACTCACCATTTCTTCACTTCCTTCAATTAGGCCTTCTTGGTATTCATGTGATTCTTGATTTTCAACATGAATTCCCTCAAATTCATTTTATAAGAAATATTTGTCTTCATCTTCACAAGTATCATTCCTTTCACACATAGGGATCAAGATTTCCTCTTCCCTAGCTTCTTTATTATGATCCTTAATGAAATATTATTCAACAATGGTTTCTTCATGAGAAATCTCTAGGGGTTGATCTTCATCATATAATTCTTTGATAATATCTATGTCCTCAAGCAATGGAATAGAAACTTCTTCTTCTTTGAATCTCTCTTCTTCCTTCAATGGTGGTCTAGGACCTTCTTCCACAATTTTCTATGCAGTATAAAATGTCTTGATCACTTTAACTTTGGGTATCCATTGATCACTGTAGTTAGGGAACCAACATACATTTGCAAAACGATTCCAAAAGGCTTGCGAAAGATGTGATTGTTCTTTGTCCAAGATATTTATACCAATATGTCACATTGTCCTTGATTCCATATGAAAAATAATCCATCATATAATTTTCATAAAGGCTTCCATTATCCATGGAAAATTTGAAAAAGCCCAAGAGATGAACCAAACTTGAACCTTCTTTGTCATGAAATTTTGGAGTCTCCCTTATATCCACTTCTGGTTCTTCATGGGTGAGGGTCCAAAAATTTCCAAAATCTAAGTTCCATAGCTTTCAAGAATATAATATGGATATTCCAAAAAATCATAAAAGATGTTTGTCATATCGAATAAAATGATTTAGTGGAGTTGTCGGGATGAACCTTTTCGTCTCAATGATGGATGTGTTCAACTTTTACACCAAATAATGTGATCAATAGTTCAGGCCTATGTCTTGAAGTGTACCTTTTTGTTGTAATTTTATTTAGTGGAGTCGCCAAATAATACCTACAATGTTAGTCCTTAATAATAATCTTATCGAAGTACAAAACAAAACCTCACCTCAACATTCTTAGTTCTTACCAACTTTTTTGTTTATGCCAAGGGAATGAAATATTTGAATTGAGCAACATGCCCCAATTTTTATTCAACAATATTCAAGGATCCTTGGCAATAGAACCACAAAATGTTACCTCATAAATTAGGACGCTTCAACTTAGGTCATGATGGATGGTGCTAAGATTGAAAACATTTTAGGATATGCACGCACTATCACCTCAGTGCATTGTCCTCTCTCTTTAGGTATGATACTTAGGCCATGGGAGGATTCCCAAATGTTGGTATAAATATAACTATAATACATGCAATGAGAACAACTCTACTTCTACAAGACCTTCCCACTAAGTTAGTAGATCAATGCCTTAATGGAGTCAACAAGATGCTCAATAAATACTCAATGAATATGAAGGTTTAGGATAAATTAAATTTGGTATTGGTTTCTTATATAGATAAATAAACTTTTTGTAGTAAATACTAGCAACATAATCCTACAAGAAAGCCCAAAAACAACCATGGAAATGACACAAAAAGCACCTCCCAGTGATCACCAACCAAAGGAGACTCAATCCCCTAGGGAGAACTTGTTTTTATGGATGAATACTAAAATTTGGGATTTATTCCACCTTCAGATCCATAATACCCTGCAATAATGGATAAAAATCCTAATTTGGCACCTCAAAACCCCTCAGGGTCAACCACCGAAACTTGGAGACAAAGAGGGATCCTTTCCAACCACTAGGGTTTGATCTTCGTGTCAAAATGGACTTGAAAAACACTTATAACAAATAATAAACAAGGATGTAGTATCATTTATAAAGTGATGTCACCCTCCCTAGGGTTGATGTCACCATAAATTAGGGTTTTTTTGAGCTACAAAACAAATCTTGTTATGGATTTTTCAGCTATATAACAACTTCAGAAATTTACAACATCAATAACTATTTCAGAATTGAACAAGTAAAACAATTACCATGGAAAAAAAAATATTTTTGAATTTTTCAAAAAATATTTGATTTTTAGGGTTTTTTATATTTATATTTATATTTTTTCAAATACAATACAAGGAATTTTGTAAAAAGATAATTTTGGTGAAGATGAGGGAATTAGACTTAAGCCTTATTCCTTCTAGGGATTGAGAAATCATGGTTAACGTTTCTCCTAAGAATTGGAAATTCCATATTTGAATTAACCAGGGCAAGGCTAATAAACCCTAGGTTGTGTTAGAATTTGACCTAGTTAGGGAAAAGAAAGATTGCAAGGCCAAAACAAGAGAGACCCTTCAAGAGGGATGTATCTCTTACAATACTAAACTATTATGCATAAAACCTTAGGTTGATTCTACCTTGGATGCCTCTAGCAGTGCAAGAAAAGAGACTTAGATATATTACCATAATTGAGGAGAAAAGGAGAAGAGATTAACATCTCAAGAATCCTTCCACCTTATATAATCCTTGAAAGATAGTAAAAAAAACTCATGCATCAACCTTGAACCTTGAAACCCTAGAACTGGCCAAGAAAGGAGGTGCACACCACTTGAAAGATCATGTACACAAGAATAAAAATAAATAATGTTTTATTTGATCCCACGGTCTTGATTAAAAAAGAGGCGGAGATTCCATATTTATACTTGAAAACGCTAACTTAATCCTCCTTTAATGTGACCTACCTAATTTTTCTTTAAAATGAATTTTAATGATTTTTTAGAGTTTGTCACCCACAATATGAGGACTAAACGTCATGAAACATAAAATAATGATAAAATAAGATGAAAAGCTTCATCTTAATGATTAGTTAATATTGGAAGGATTAAATCATGCCCCATCTAACCCCAACATTTGTCTTTTTCCCTCAACACCCTCCTTCTTAGGTTGGTACAATCTCTTTTATCTTGCTTGGAAGGTGGACGATTTCGTCTTCAAGAATGGGATGACCAATATGGAGGAATGATACAACAAAAATAGGTCCAAGGGGGTATCCATGAGGTGTGATAAGGTGGGTATGAAAACCCTTACAATCACAATCACCTTTACAAATAATAAGGCTATAAGTGTTCCTAGGATCCGCAAGCCATGTGTCCTATAATATTCATGCCAAGGTGCACTTAAACACCCACCTAGGGCATAAATTCTCAACATGATGAGGAAACTCTACCCATCAAGGGGTAGTCAACAAATCCACAAGGCCAACACCCCTTGAAATGAGAACCAAGAAGACTTTCCATGACTAGACCAAGGGTTTGAGCCCTACTAGACCAACTCTCTTACATAAACAAACCCCAACTTGGCCTTTTACAATGGAAAAAATACCCCCATCTTTAGCACATCTAGTAGGGTGCACTATAGAGAATATGGGGTGCAATAGGGACCATAGTACTTGGGTGCTAATTTATTGTCATTCTTCTGTTGCTTTAGGGACATCTATTTCTATGGTTGTAGCCTCATAAATATTTAGACTTTTGGAAACATAATGTGATATTTTTAATTTCTCAATGTTTCGGCTTGGTAGCTTAGCCCATCATCAGTAGAAATTTCTCACGGAATGGAAATGAGAAATTCACGTATAAATATATAAATAATACTTAATTTATGATAATCCTAGGTTGGTTTAGATATACAAATATTTTGTATTTATGATGTTGCAATTGATTTTGATGTGATCGATGATAGGGAACTGTGTTTTGCTCAATATCTAGACATCATATTTGTTAAATTAGCATGGTGTTTCTCAATTTAAATTGCTTCGATGACTTTTGTTTTAGTCAGGAAAGAAGTTGAAATTGAGAAACACGTGACTAATTTTAACACTAAAAGAAAATTCAGGGAAGCAATTGAAATAGAGAAACACCCAAGGAATTTTAGCAAAGGCGATGGCTAGAGGTTGAGAAAAACATGGTACCCCATCATAGAGCACATAAAAATAAATTGTAACATCATAAATATCATAAATTTGTATACCTCAACCGACCCATGATTATCATAAATTAGTTATTATTTGTCTATTTATATGTGAATTCCTCCTTACCATTTCATGGGGTCTTTTCTCCTAATGATGGGATGATCTACCAAGCCCGAAACATTGAGAAATAAAAAATATCACGCTTTGTTTCTGAAATCCCGAATATGAAGAACAATGAAAGCATTAAAAACACCTCAAGAATAACCAATCCCCCACTTTAAATTTCCTTTCATTACAATTTTGATCTACTTAATTGTTGTTTCATCTTATTTTGTGCAATAGCCAAGTTATCTTTTAATAGTTGGAGAACCTCTTTTTGGTGCTCTATGTGATCCTCCACTTCTTGAACCTTAGATTTATCTTTCAAGGATGATGTTATGGAAGTTAGGTGATAGACATAAAGTTCCATAAATGGCGACATTTTTATTAAGTATGGAAATACTTGTTGTACCACCATTTTTCTAAGGGAAACCACTTGACTCATTGTGTTTGTTTATCATATGGAAAGCAACGAAGATACCCTTGTGGGCCTTTATTCACAATCTCACTTTGACCATCGGATTGAGGATGATAGGAGGAGTTGTAAGCCAATTAAGTGCCCAACTATGAAAATATTCCTTCCAAAATTACCAGTGAAAGTCAGATCTCTATCACTTAATATAATCTTGGGGATTCCATGTAGCTTTTTGAATTGGTTCCATGAATGTTTCAACTACTATACTTTCTTTAAAAGGTTGACGAAGAGATAAGAAATGGGAATACTTTGTGAGTCAATCCACTACTACCATGATGATTTTATTTCCTTCTAACTTTGGTAGGCCTTTGATAAAATAAATTGAGAACTCTTCCCAACTGTGACTTGGTATGAATAATGGTTGTAGAAGACTTGGTGTCTACATTCCCTCTCTTTTGTTCTATTGGAAAACAAACATTCTACCACAAACCTCGGGCCATAAACCGTATTTCAAACATCACATGTTTTTGTTACTTCAGTTCACTTCCATGTGTTATATTCTTTTTGAACTTCAAGAAATCAACCCACTTCCAAACATCAACCATAATCCACATTTTAAACATTGGTTGATCGAGATCATTTCAAGATTTCAATTCTTTTTAAAGGAACAACCTTTGTGCTATGTTGAAGGTTTGGGTTGTTTCAAACCTTCAAGCCAGTTTCAAACTTTTCAATTATTCAAAGGAATATCCAACCTATTTTTGTGGTCAATCCCCATCCAAACCCATCATATTATTTCCAAACAGTGGCCGTCAAACCTCTTCAAAACATCAGGCAAGACCAAAACATTGAGGATTTTTTTTTGTAAGTAAGAAGCTAAAAATTGATATATTAACAAAAATATTATAGAGAATAACCAACTGTCTTGGAGTTCTAGTATATTGATTGAGTTTTCCAATCCCCCGAAGGAGAAAACAAGGATAAAAAACTGTCAACATTAATTTTGTTTGAAGAAAAGTAAAAAATGAACAAGAAATACTAATACTATTTCTAAGGATGCCCAGCCACACTATACTTGAGATGCTATTCATAGTAAGATGAACCAAATACTAGTTAGGGAACTTGATTATCTACTGCAGCGCGTGGATGAACAATGGAGGAGGATCAAATCCATTCACCTGGTGTCATTGAGCTTCAGAAGGAAGGATATACCCATTTTTTTGTCCATTGCATCCACCTTCATGTGGAGTACCCAGGTGTCAACAAATAGTTCTTTCCAAAAGGATT
The DNA here is from genome assembly GCA_027924585.1 of Larix kaempferi. NCBI lineage: Eukaryota > Viridiplantae > Streptophyta > Pinopsida > Pinales > Pinaceae > Larix > Larix kaempferi. Next base: position 29,771,500 of record BSBM01000753.1, on the reverse strand, counting down.
ACGGAATTTGATTGCCTTTATCCTTCTCATATCACTTGATCAAGACTCTTCCTAACAAGCCCTTCATAATCCAATAAAGAGTGATAGTCCGCTCAAACTGTTTTATCCTTGTTGACAGTTTTTTATCCTTGTTTTTTATCACGACGTTGGTTAATGCACCAAATCATAATGTTCAAACGAGGCTTCATTGTCCCGACCAGCCCCGCCAGATTTGGTAACTTAATTATCTTAGATTCACATGAGCTCAATATCATGTTCCCACTTCTTTCCATTAAATGTTGAGACTCTCTTAAACAAGAAGTATAGTTTTGGGGCTTGCAAAACTTCCCATTCTCAGTCATGGCTATAATTTCACCCTTGGAAATGATTTTTCCCCATAAAACAAGGAGATGATTAAATAACCAACTATTCACTTCAAGGTTAGGCCACATGTGGTTGCATGTAATTGTAGCCGTCCACCAGTCATGTCCATTATGCGTCATTAATTTGACAATGATGCATCGTCAAAGAGAGGGGAATTTTTTTATGCCACAAGATTAGTGCATTTTCCCCCATAAAACAAGAAGATGATTAAATAACCAACTATTCACTTCAAGGTTAGGTCACGTGGTGATACATGTAATTCTATCCGTCCACCAGTCATGTCCATTATGCATCATTAATTTCACAACATCCTAAAAGAGGGGAATTTTATGGTGCCACAAGATTAGTGCATTTTTTCCAGATGTCCAGCTCCGTTCCCTGAGTTGGCGAGCATATGAGGTCTTGATTATCCTAGTCCACCCCAAAGTTTTCCAAGGTGTCTACTACTTTTTTCTCACTTATTTTAACGTGGGGGGGGGGGGAATGATGACTAATCCCTCCAATAGAAGAGACAAGAGGGTCTCAATATGCCCAAGGATGCGCCAACTAGGAGAGAGGCATTCCTCCCTCAATCCATTTAGGATCCTTGTTAGGAGTCGTCAGACAGTTTGGGAATCCCCCTTAGAAATGATGCGATGTACATTAAATTGAATGGAATATTGAAGAACTCTAATGAGATCCCATAAATCAACCAAATTATTGGTTTCATGGTCGATACTGCCAGCAACGATGTAAGGAATGTTTCCCTACTCATTTTTGAAAACAATACCAAAGCCAGTGGGGCCTGGGTTTCCTTTGGAAGCCTTGTCAAAATTCATTTTCATAAAGCCTTGACGTGGAAAGGACCATATAGTAGGAATAGAGGTCCCAACTTGGCGAGTGATAGTAGTTAATGTGGCATCAATGAGGGACTTTATTCCCTAGCTTGAGAAAACATGCATTTCCTCTTCCACGCATTTGTAGCCCTCCTCAAACCAAATTTTAATATTCAATGTTTCCAGCAAAACAAATTTGATCATGTCCCATATTTTCAACGAGGGGAGGTGTGGGAGTGGAAGATTAATCTGTCATGCTCTTTCCATATGTTCCATAATACGAATCCAGGAAGCAGTTGCCAAATTCTATTGAGAATGGGATTAATTTGTTACCATCTTTCAATTGGTTGTTCTCATAATTTGTGCAAGATGGTCCCATATGTGATTGTTGTACTCGTAGAGGTTGAGGATGTGCTCATTTCTTTCCTCTTGCTAACTACATAGAGGACATATCAATGGTCCAAAAAATTTCTCTTTTGCAAACTTCCTAGGTAAGAATGATTTTGCGTATAAGCTGCCATAGGAAAACGATAATTTTGGGCCAAAAATTGAGGGTCCAAATATGTTTCCACGCTTTAGAGAGGGGAGAAGGTTCTGATTGAGCATGAAGGATATATGCTTCCTTGATTTTGAAGGTTCCTTTGGTGGAATGTCTCAATCGCAAGATGTACGGGCCATCTCAAATTATGATTTTTTGCCTTTGTTATTCATTATACCTGTGCTCAAGACTACTAGAAGGTTGAATAGTGAGTTGGTTCGGATTCAACTTCCATTATTGTCAAACATATTCTTTAGAATCATCCACCTAGTATTGGATTACCTTTTGCATCTCATTGAGATTGAGAGATTACCTTAATTCATCTAGATCCACATTCCCCACCAAAGGAGGGAGTTGCTTCCAAGATTCCATCCAGACGTTTGCATTAGTCCAAATTCTAATTTCCTAGAAGACATGGTTTTGGATTAATGGCCTATTGCGCCATGCAACATTCCAAAGAGTAGAGCCTAATATTTGCTCATTCCATCTTATTAGTTGTTCCTGGATTGCATTAGGGGTATACTTTTTCCTCCATAGCTTGGCGCAGAGATTCTTTGTATTCTTCAACCATCTCCACCAGGTTTTTGCACCCAAGACTTGATTTAAGAGTTGAGGATATCTCAAACCAAGACCACCTTCAATCTTGGGTTTTCATAGATCATACCATTTAACCAGGGCCCATTTCTCCTGATTTTTTGTTCCTTTCCATAGGAAGTTCCTTTGGATATTTATGATTTTCTTGAGGACATTTTTAGGGGCATCCAAGGTAGAGAAAGTGTAAATGGGGATATCTTGGAGGACCAATTTCAGTAGAGTGAGATGCCCAACATAGTTTAGGGTTCAGAAGGTCCAAGATGAAATATGTCTACTGGTGGAATTTAGTAAGTCTTCATGGGTGCAGCTGCGAAGAGCATTGTTAGTGAGAGGGATGCTAAAGTATTAGGAAGGAAGGGAGCTCCACTAGAATCCAAGGATTCTATCAATATTAGTTTGAATTTTTCGAGGGGTGTTAAAGAAGAAAAGATGGCATTTTTCGGGGTTAATAGAGGTACCATACGTGGAACTAAAGTTATCCAGAATGATTTTGATATTCTAATATTCCTTGACAGTGGGGATAACCATCATCATGGTGTCATCGATGAATTGATTATGAGATATTGGGGGATCAATGCCATGGATCAGGGGGAGACCCCAAAGGGAACCATTGGAAATGGCACCTTTGGTAATTCTACTAAGCCCCTCAGCCATGATAACAAAAAGGAAGGGGGATAGAGGGTCACCTTGCCTGATGCCTCTTGAAGGTGAGAAAGGTGCAGAATGGGAGCCATTAACTATGATGCAGAAGAAGGTTGAGGAAGCCAAATTTAGAATCCATTCAACCCATAGTTCATCAAATCCAAAAGCTAACAAAATGGATTTCATGTACTGCCAACTTATTTGTCAAAATATTTTGATAGGTCAAGATTGAGCAACATACCTTGTGATCTTGAAGTCTTGAGGGAATGTATGACTTCATGGGTGAGGATTACACTGTCTATGATTTGTCGTCCTTCCACATAGCCTATCTGCTCATTTGATATGATGTGTTGGAGGATATGATTGAGTCTGTTAGCCATTACTTTGGTGATGAGATTATAGATAACATTGCATAAAGCAATGGGCCTAAATCTATTGGGATTTGTAGGAGTACTTTTTGGGGATTAAGGTAAGGAAAGTGGTACTGAAGGATTTTAGGACTCATCTTTTAGAATGGGAGTCTTCAATTATTTTCCAGACATCATTTCAGATAATGTCCCAACAATGATGGAAAAAATATGAAGTGAATCCATTTGGACATGGATCCTTACCCGTCTGCATGTCCTAGATATCTTGATACACCTCCTCCAGCATGATTGATATCATTAGGGATGCATTATGGTCTTCAATGATTAGAGATGGGATATGTTGAGTGATCCTCTTAATTTTAGCTGATATGTATTCAATAGGCTCTATAATAATATTTTGATAGTAGGATATCATCTCTTGTTCAATATCCTGATGCTCCGTCAAGGTGTTTCCTTGATCATCCTTCAGACTATTGATTCTGTTGATGTGTCTACATTGCAGCACTAATTTGTGGAACAAGGAGGTATTACTTTCTCCTTACTTGATCCACTAGACTCTCAATTTATTCCTCCATAGGATTTCCTCTTGAGCTTCTCTTTCCTCTAATTGTATCTTAAGAATATTTTCCTCTTCCTGGAGTAGGGTCGAGTGCCCGTTGAGTGCCCCTGAAGGATGAGACTCTGTTGGATTTCTTGGAGGTGATTTTCCAAGGATTTTTTAGCTTGGAATATGTTGCCAAAGGTAGTTTTATTCCACTATTTGAGCTTCATCTTGATGCTTTTTATCTTATGCTGGAATTTGTACATGAGCAAGCCATAAGGAATATTGGTATTTTCCCACCATTGCTACATATTCTCCTTGAATCCCGAGTGAGTGAGCCAATTTTTTTTAAAATGAAACTCTTCGGTGAGGGGATCCCGCAGTATTCAACCATAAATATATGGGCCAATGGTTAGAACCAACATTTAATAGAATGGTAGACTCAAGATCCAAGCCATCCATCATGACATTTTCATTGATTATAAACCTATCCAATATGCAAGCGATGTTCTGAGGTCCAGAACTTCGATTGGTCAAGGTGTAACTTCCCGCAATTGGTTCTAGATCATTGAGCTTGGCATCATCCATGACATTTTGAAAGAGGCGACTGTCATCTTCTAGATGACAGAGCCCTCCTCTTTTTTCCTCTAGAGATAGGATCGTGTTGAAGTCACCTCCAACAATCCATCTGTTTTCATCCACAACCCTAATGATACCTTCAATGCTTTCCAGAAAATCCAGTTTCTCCTGGGGTATAGAAGGGCCATAGACATTAGTGAGGTAAATATCCTTGCTTGATCCAATCATTCCGAGTTTGGAAGAAACAGGCCATTTAGTAGAATTTTTTTTGTCTAGGAGAATAGTGGTTGGATTCCATAAAATAACAATACCCCCCATGGTTCCCCAACATCGAGGAAATTTGAATGTAGTTTGACACTAAAATTAAAAGGAAAGGCCCTAACCTTAGATATTGAACCTTGGGCTTAAACATTCCCTTTGAATCCTTCTCTTTTTTAGAAATAAAAATTCATTGTTCATAATTTTATGGAAATTCATGTTGTCCATGGATGTATTTTTCTGAGGATAGTTGACTATTAACCACTCCATGGGTTCAAATCCATGGCCTCCTTGGATTTTAACAATGGTGCTTCATTCCATGAGCATGACCCAATCAAACAAATATGGAAACTTGCCTAAATTCAAACCTCTCTCTTCTTGAAACAATGATACGCACGCATTGCCTTGATTAATCCATTGAATTGTATCTCCTTAAAATGACATATATTTTATCAATCATGGTGTTTGAATTATGAACACAATGAATTCACATTGTGTTCACTCCATTAAAAAAATTCATAAGTCTAAACTATAGCCAATTAAATGAATCCACACCATTATCTCATCACCTTAAGCATTCAAATTGAAAACGATTAACACAATTTCATTGAGGCATTATGTCCAGTAGTTGCATTCAACTATAAATTTCATTAGAAAATTCACATAAACTATCCATATTGGGTTAGTGATGAAAACTAAGCTCTAATACTAATATTCCATGTATCTAGATGCTTCCGTTGGCCATTAAGGTACTCCATATAAAATTATTTCTTTAAATAATCAACTGTTAGGCCGAATTGCAAAGCTAACAACAATATAAATAGAATTCATATGCAGTTATAGAATTGAAGTAGAGATACCATTGCATAATTCAAATTCATTCATTACACAACATATACAATTGCAAATCATTCCACAGATAGGAAAGCATGAACACTTATCTAAAAATGAAGGAAATTCCATTAAACCAGTGGTTGAGAAGTGATTCACCACCCAACCATAGGAATCATCTGTGTAATATTCCACCCCCAAGCTGAAACATGATACCCACCATGGAAAAGGAAGTTCTTATAGAGCTCTATTCTCACTCAACCCAATCAATTTCTCTCATCTCAAACCTAATCTCCTCATTTTTTAGTATTTTAGGCCCTTATCAAGCCATTATTCCACCACGACACTCTCTTCTCCTTCATAGTACAAAGAATATCTCCCTTTATCTACTTTGTAGTTCCCTGGGGATCCTTTTCTCTTCTAGTGTAGGCAGAGAGATTCCAAGTCTATTTGTTTCATATTTTTATTATGGTTGAAAAACACTTGGACAACATAGTGCATTAGAAACACTAACAAGGTTGTAGAATTTAATGGTAGTTTCTTCAATTGCTATGGGAATTCCAACCATTTTTTTCTCTAACTTCCCCAACAAAAACTCACTAACTTCGATGAGTTCTTTGGCTCATGACTTTGTGGAATTCCCTTTCCATTTGTAGGCATAACTAGGAAAGGCTTCACACAAGGTTTCTTCACACCCAACAAAATTTTATTGGGATAGGAATGCTCCTTGGAGAATGGAAGAATAATCATGGAAGGAAACAATGGACATTTTATTTGCATGAGGCCTCCCCTCTTCCCAAAGATGTGACATCTTATACTTGGACACATAAGTTTGAGATTGATTTGATATCTTGGTAAGTAATCATGGGAAAGGATGGTTGTACATTAAAGGATATTTGTCAATTAAAATAGTTCATGAACCCCTTTTCCTCTTATCCCTTTCTAGTATCAAGGCCCCCTTGTTGATTCTCAAGAAACCTTTTTGATGGGTATTACATTATTATATATCTCCTTTTATTCATTCTTTTGCATAACATAAGCATAGTACCATGAAAAATATAGCTGCACCATAATCATATCCAACCATGGAAGCTAAAATACATTCACTAATTGGGGCTTGGCCTTGAGCTCCTAGACCTTGTGCTCCACACTAGGAATATTCACAGTGCAATTTCATTATTTACACATAGGTTCATTTAACTTATCCCACATGGATTGAATCTCATCACATAACCTCATCATTCAAATAATACATGACTAACGCATTATAATTTAGGGGTTGAAATTAAGATATTACAATAGTTTTTTCTTGTTTTTTTATTGTCTTGTATGCAAATTTTGGAGCCCATTGAAACCTTCATCTCTAGATCAAATTTCAAGATCGTAGACCTAGAAAGGAGTGCCTCATGGGTGCACTCCACTTTATCCCTCTAGTGTTTTGTTTTTTATTGATTAAAATATTGTTGGGGGAGTATGTAAGTATATTTTTTATGTTCATGCTTTAACGATTTAATGCACTACTATGGAATGATCATATCCCATGTGTATTGGTTTTCTTCCTACCACACTAAGTAAATGTATCTACACTCAAACCCTTACATAGCTAGAGGACATTGAATGGGTGAGAATCCCACAACATATAAATGGTATTTTTGGTAGGAAGGAAATTCTAATATGGGTTGGATGGGAACAATGTCCCATCTCCAAAATTAGGTCAAGCGAGGGAACTTTATGGGTTGTATGGAAACCACATTTCCTAGTATGTGCACTTGTATTTTTAATGAACAACATAAGATAAAGTTAGAGTAGAAGAAGAAAGGGAACTCAAGAAGTGGAAAAAGGACACCAAGAAAATTCATAGGTATAAAATACATTATATAGAGTACATATCAGGAGTGAACTCAATTATGGGGAATATGGGTGTAAGTTTAATAAATGAAAGAAATATTTATGATGGAAAACACAATATTTTTCATCATCTTAATAGAGGTATATATGGGGTTAAGTGTATATGTAATGTGCATTATCCTAATAGGGGGACCACATGTGCAATGCATATATAAATGTGAATATAGTCGTTATTATAGACATGAAATTATGGTTTGGATATATAGATATACTTAGGTTACATTATAGACTAGATATTGAGATGTAGCTGAGTATTACATTCTTTGACCTTTGTAACTTTTGACCATAATGGAGATCATTGTTAAGTGGGTTCTTTTGTCTATGGTTGGGTTCCCAATATACATTACATATTTGAGTTCATGATGTGCCAATGAGGTTACGTGTTTAATATTTATATTCAAGTTTTGTGTTATTTATTTTTGGTTGTATTTGGGGATAAGCTAAATATGGGTTTATACACAATCTTATATATCGACTCTGACATCTAAGTTTAAGTAGACATATGCCAGTTGGACTGCTAGAGTCTATTCTCTTATGATAAGCTGGACATTCTACATTGGTTGTTACCATATATAACCAATATCTAAGAAATATTAGGCAGTTCTTCATGCAGCTTCCATGACAATATCAGAAATTCATTCCTAATGAGTTGAAAGCATGGCCTCTCTAGTATCCAACTCACTTAATGTTGCATACGTGTGTGACCCCTTAGATTAATTTGAATATATTCCATGTTTCCACAAATTCATGGATTTGAAAGGAAACATATGCAAACTCCACCATGTAATACTCCAACTTGAGATTAATTATAATTATAGTTACATAATAGAAAAATAATCATAAATAGCAAATAATTAGGTGCATAATAGGATTTATTAAGATTAAGTAGGATTAGTGCATGGATGAAAAGTGTCATCCATGCAAGTAAACCTTACTTTAATAATAAGTAAAATTGGCTTTTAAGGGGAGGGTGGAGGATAGGGGGTTTCTTCTCTACCTCAAGGCCTTGGTTTTATGGGTCAAATTGTTGCATGAGATAGTTGTCAATATTACCTATTGGAGGTGAGGAGTTAATGGGAATTAGAGTTCAAATCAATTTGATGTAGAGGGAGGCATGCAAATTGTGTCTGGCATACTTTTACTAAATGAGGGATCAAGGGAACTCAATGTTTGACTAAGGGGTTGGTTGGGTAGAGAGTTATCCCCCACACATTGTTGCTTGCTCATGTTGTTGTTACTGCTAGTCTGGGCCCACTGAACACTCTTGTAAGTATAGTTTTTTCCATGTTTCCATTTCCATATATGTTTCCTTAACTATTTTCCCTTTAAGATACTTTCAATACTTATAATTTATCTATAAAATAGTTATGTTTTATGTTGTAAAATTGATTTTAGTAGTGAAATTAGAGAAGTAATTGTTATTTAAAGAATTAAATATTACTAGGAATCACATTTAGTATAAGATCCCAAGCTTAAACCCTAGGGCCTATGGACCCCCCTTGAAAATATATAAACTAGCTAGTACTATGACCAGGAAATCAATAAATCACCACTGCTTCTGGAACACACACCATTCTAAATGCAATCTTCTATCTCCATCATCACATCATTGATGTTAGAAGAAGAGTGGTAGGGTTTGAAAGAAACTGAAAAAAAAAAAAAAAGAACCTTTGAATAGAAGAAATTATCACGAAAGGGAAAAATCTTAGTGTCTATTTATAAAAGTTTTTAATTTCAATAGATGCTAGGAAATAATGGTTTGTAATAAATCCCTCAGCTTCTAGTTTATGGGATTTTATTCCATATCAAGGAACCCATTTGGCTCCTCTGAAAACCAAAATAAAGTTTTCTTGAATTGGACCAGGCGCCGGAAATGGGCATTTAATTATTCCACGAATGCCATTGGGATTTATGCCGATTTAAGAGGGAAATACAACTCATTTATTCACCACCCACGTCTCCATCCATTTTGTATTGTGGTCAGAGGTTGTAGATTGGATAGATTTTGGATACATGCTTTGTTTTTTTTTTCTATGTGTGTGTGTAAGAGGGAGTTGTTAATTGTGTATAATTGTGTTGAATAAAATTTGAATTATTTAACAACAATTGTAACTTTTCCCACGATGTGGAGATGCTATAGAGGCCGACTCCCTTTGGTGGTCGGGGTTTGAACCCTCTAGATCGGTGAAATTGTAGAGATGTCACAAGACCATGATGCATAAGTTTCTTTTTAGGGGAAATTTCCTCCTAGTTGTGTCTAGCCACATTGAGGGTTCAAATCAATGTGATCTAGAGGAGTAAAAGATCCATGCATTTTCGCTTCTTAATCTTCTCTTTGTTGTTCATGTAGTCATTGATGTGGTCATCATTTTGGTCATCTGTGGTCTGGTCGCTAGGGTTTTGGGTGTATTGAGGCATGGGGACTATAAGCCTCTAGATAATTCAAACCATAGGGAAATGGTATTCATCAAGGCCGAGCCCTAGGGGTTTTGATCATTGTTTTGCTTTGTTTGAAATGTAAGAATGAGAATGAAATCGTTATTTTCATTTATCCATAGATGGAACTTAGTGCATAAAAGGAGATATTGATTCAAGATAATATATTTTTTCACTCTTTGTTATACGCTATGAAAGTCTATTATCTTTTCATGGTCAAAAGAGTTATCAGTTTGCCTAATCTTATTAATAAAATTAGATGTTTCTTGGAATCTTCCTAGTTTACAGTAACTATCTATGATGGCATTATAGGTGATCTCATTAGGCATGTAACCATGTTTTTTCATATAGTTCTTGACATTCTTAGTTTCCTTAAACATTGGAAGGTTTGAATAACCTTCTAAATACGTATTGTAAGTGACAATCGAAGGACTTATCCCAAAGTCCATATCTTTGAGAAAATACTTGAAGCACCCTGCATAAGGCCCTATTTGTAGTATGCATTGATAAGAATGTTGTATGACACAATGAGTTTAGCTTTTGATTTCTAGCATTTTCCTTCTCTACCATACATGCTTATCAATGAGTTGTATGTAATCTAATCTGGTTTCCAATCATTTTGTTTCATCTTTTTTAACATTTCAAGATTTTGATCATTGAATCCATGTTTTCCAAAGACATAATTCATGGTATTGTAACTCACCATGTCTGGGAAAAACCTTTTATTTTCAACTCTAAAAAGGAACCCTCTATCTCCTTGAAGAAATTACTCTTTCCATATGCAAGCACAAGTGTTTTCAAGAGTACCCAACTGGGATGAATGAGTCCTGAATGTATACATTATGGAAGGGTTCTCAACCGCACTTATATGATTACCATTTGCATAATCAATAAATAAGGAATCATAAGCATTTTCATTTGGTTTATAACCATGTCCTTCATATCTATAAGAAGAGACTCAACTTCCTCCCAATTCCCCTTCCTAGCAAATGCATTCAGAAGAGCATTGTAAGTAGATATATTTTGACAAAATCCTACTTTTATCGTTTGACCACATGTTTCCAAATCCATATCTATTGATCCATTCCTACCATAATAATTGTGGCTCCAACATGAAGATTTGTGAATTGAACTTTAGGCATGAACATAAATCCTATTTTTTTATGTGATTGTTGTTTCGACAATTATGTTCATGTGAAATATATCTCATTTTTTTCAAAAGAAATTGGGAACCATATTAAAGCATGGTTCTCTTTTGGTTAATGAGAGGCATTTATGTTCCTAAAATTCAAAGCTTTCATGGTTTTAGAGTGATCTGAAGCTACTAGAAAAAATCCATAAAATTTAGAACTTAAATCTAGTAAAAATATTAAGAATGAAGTTAAAACTAAAGATAGTTTAGACTTTAGAGTTTTGTACTACCAAAGAATACTTGAAATTTAGAAAATACAATTAGCAAAGGAAAAGATTGGCATATCCATCCTTTATATTTCCTTAGTCCTACTTGTTTTTTTCTGCATTGGATTTTTCGGTAGTGATAGAAGGTACACCATCAAGGTGAAGCCCACTGAAGTAGGTTTCTCACTACTTCACCCTTTTATAATTGTTAAATTTGGCACTGAAAAAAGCTTTTAGAATTGTTGAATTTTGACATTGGCATTCTACACCAATTTAGTCATACTTGGGACCACCGGATGGTCTTATATTCTTCATCAAAGCTTTCATAGCTTTAGAGTGATTTGTATCTTGATCATCATCTATTTTTTCTGTGCTGGATAGAATTTAGACTCTTTGTTCTTTATACCCAAAAAATATTTTTCTCCACCACTTCTCTTGGAAATGAAGCATATTGTGAAGAAACAATTACATGGATAGTAGCAAAATTCGGCCATATTGGCCTTTGTTGTACAAAAAATCGATAATATTATGAAATTGAGCCAATTTTTCATACAGTAAGGATATAATACATTAACTTAATTTTGATTTCCTTTTCTAATACTTTATGCATTGGATACCCATCCTAACCCATAAATCGAAAAGAACACATGTAAATACAAAAAAATATTTTGAAAATCTTAAAACACACCTATAATTATAACCGAAATTGTCAATTTTTCAAAGAATTCTTTTTAAAAATTATTAGGCTTTTATAAGGATGAGATTCTTGTATTTTTAAGAAAAAAATACATAGTTTCTTATATATGGGATGTATACTTCTATATTTGAGTCCTACTTGATTATTTCATTACCTATTTTGTATTGTAACAAATTGTATTCAAAATCGTATCCATATATGAACCTTGCTACTAGGAGTACATTCCTCTTTGGTTCTCATAGTGATCTCAAAACCAAAACCCCATGAGTGGGTGTGTTGTGTAGGATTATTACCTTATAGTGAGGAGAAGACACTACCAACTTGGGCAGGGTGACATGTAAATACATTCATTGCAATGCATTTAGTTCCTACAAATGAAAGAGATCAAGATATCGAAAGATGTACCTTTTATTGACGGCTGGTCCTAGCTTTCGCTTCGTCTTCTGCTTGATCTTCCGCTATGATGAACCTGCAACACAAAGGAAACCTTCCTCAACATATCTTGACTACAATAAATATGATGAAATTAAAAGCAATTAAACATCAACTACAATCAGATGTTAAACCAAATGAACATACAATCCAATAGACATTCGATTTGGGACATGAAGGGTATTTCCACCTTTTTATTGTCAAAGAAACATGAATCAGTACAAATATGCCTGATCAGATGCTTCTGCAACCGAGTCTTGGGCTCTTGCTCTTCCCAATGACTTGGGAATTCCTCCAGCGTAACAACACTTAAATAATTCCTTCTAGTTCCTTCTCTCATGGATCCTCCTTGTATTTATGGGACAAGGTAGGCAGTTTGAATCGAGAGGCGGTAGAATTGGGAGGTTGGGGAAGTTGCAAAACCAACTTCAACTAATCCCAATTCGTAATCTTAATATATATTTTTGACTTCATCTTAAGATGTGCACGAGTTTCATACAAACAGAGTAGCGCACAGTATGCAACTCTTGTACTTTGCAATAAGCATTTGCAACATTTTTTAAGGTGTGCACTGGTTGTCCTTGAGCAAAGCAGTGCATCTTTTAAGGGATGCACTAGTTTACTATAGCAAGAGTAGCACACATGTTGTGAAATCAGTAGCAACAGTAAAATTCTCAGCTGAAGAGTGTAGTTCCAGCAGTAAGTCATCTAGGTCAACCTAGCTCTTCAATCCATGGTGTCCTTTTCTGTGATCGACAGAGCAATGTGATCATGAACGAAGAAGTGCAGATTTGACCTATAACAGATTCCCCCTAATGTGTGAGGTCATAGGGAAACGATGGCTGAAATACATTATAATTCCAAATCAGAGGAGGAGCAAGAAACCGCAGAACCAAGTCACAAAAGTACCCGAAACAACGATCAAGGTCAGCGAGCAATTACAATCTTGACATCATATAGATGTGTAGCATGATACAACATGATCTCTGATACATAACTAAGAGATGTATATATAGCATAGCCACTGAGATACAAGCATGGATCCATGTCCAAATGAGAGATCATAGCCATAACAACAAACTGGATCTATGTCTCATGAAGAGCCAAAATGAGTGAGGCTCAATCTTGTGCAGCTTGGGTGATAACATAAATATGGCGATGCTATCATAGTCCCAAGGTCTTCATCCAAAAAACCCAAGGTACAAACCCTAACCATGTAAATAAATGATCTGAGGTCAAACATGGGGGGTATTGTTTGATTACTGGTCATTGATGTATACCATTAACAAACGCGAGGACTTCCATCGATAATGATAATGGGGTCCAAGGTACCTAGTATGTTCCAACAAGTGTGAATAAGTGGACTTGAAGTCGAACACTTGAGGAACCTGTCGAATAAGAGAGATTGATGTATTCCCATTATTCAACAGCAAGGGAAACTTCCACTGATGACTGCAATCCCCAAGGTACTAACCGAAACTCTAAACTTCGTTCCCATAGCATAATGAGCTGAAGTCGATGGGAAGAAGTTTGTTGGAAGGGAGACCTTAATGCATCCTCCATCATCCAACACGAGGAACACTCAAAAGGTGTGAGTTGATGTGGAGTAGGACAAGTAACAAGATGAAACAAACTGACACCAGGATGGCTGACACATGAAGTCAAGGTAAATTGCAGAATGGCCGACACAGGTTGTATCCTTGAACAGTGAGCATGACACAAAGTGACTTAGGAAGTTTTCAACATGAAGGGGAAGTGATATAATCCTGTAATGTAGGAGACATTAATAGACCCTCCATATGGTTGGAAGAATAAGCAACCGGGGGAGTAAAAACTCGAAGATCAGGTTCACCCGAAGGTCAAAAACTAAAACCCAACTGAAATGAAAGACTCAAATAGGTGCTATGTTCAAGGACATGACTAACTTAACTTCCTTTGAAACTGAAAAGATGTGATATATACTTCTCATCCCTCATTCTTTTTGGTAAAAGAATGTCCTTCTTGTTGTTTTAATGAGTCCAAGAAAGAAAACTCAATAAGTCCAACCATGTAAAAGTTTAATGAGTCCATGGGAGGAAGACTCAGAACCTTCTTCATTGTTTACAGAGTTTGAAGAAGAGATAGAAGAATACTCTATAATACTGATCTCTGGATTTTAATATCGAGCCGAGATCTGTTCTTGCTCGCCGGTGTTTTCAATTTTAAGGAGTCTGAAAAACTTAACAATAACTCCATACAACTACCCGTGGATTTTAATATCGAGCCTGGGTTGGTATATGCTCGCCGGTGTTTTCCTGTTTATAGAGTCTGAAAAACTTAAACAATCCTCTATATACCTTCTCATGGATTTCACATCGAGCCCGAGTAGGTGAGTGCTGGCTTGGTGTTTTCATGTTTTGAGAGCCTGAAAACCCTAAAGAAGGCTCCAAAAGTCCTTTTTCGTATAGTTAGTCTCCTCCTTCAAAAAAGTGTAAAACGATGAGAGAAGAACTCTTCTAGCCATGGAGGACTAGAGTATGCCTTTTTCGTAAATGATCCACAGAGGTTCGGAAAAGGGGTAAACTTGTACCTAAGTGGATGTCACTTCAAATCATTTAACGAGTCTGAAAATACAACTATACTCGGCAATCTTGTCATATTTAAAGACTAACAAGAGCGTGAAAGAACTCTATAAATATATTTTTCGTAAATTTTTAACAAGCCCAAAAAAGTAAGCTCGTGACCTCCTTACTATTTTTAATGAGCTCAAAGGAGATATGGAAGAATGCTCGTAGCCTCCTTACTATTTTTAACAAGCTCAAAGTGAAGGTGGAAGAATGCTCGTAGCCTCCTTACTATTTTTAATGAGCTCGAAGAAAAGGTGGAAGAATGCTCGACAGTGGATCAATGTCCAAATGAATGGAAGACTGCATTATAGACTCTAGGAAAACTTCATCAGATGGAATTATATCATCCCAAATAGAACGCATGTCTAAACATTCAGATGGAGTCATCACCTGGTCAATTGCCGGGACCCAGTCCCTAGAAGGTAAGCATGAATTCAGACGATTCTTCTCAGTAGAAATTGGACTCAAGGAACAATATGCCACATAATTTGGTTGTGACATCGTAGTGCCTACTGGTGAGGGATATACTTGGTCTATAGTTGGGTAATAAGAGGGATCAACAAATGTAAGTTGATCGATAGTAAAAATGCTTTCCTTGTGAGGAAAATGCATCACACGAAAGAGCGTAGACACCACAGCCTGCATAGCATATACGTAATCATGCACTAGGATCATATCAAAGTCCATAGAGTCCTTTAAAACCATAAAATAAACTAAGATTGTTTTTCCACCCAAACTAACAGTTACTTGAGGGAGGAATCCCACCGATTCACCAGGTCTTTTATCAAAATTCAATAGCCAATTAACAGTTGGAACAAGGTTAGGAAAACCTAAATCTCTCCAAGCATAAGGGGATAAGATACTAACAGAGGCTCCTTCATCTACAATACATCGATGAACTGAATGGTTTCCGATATCAACCTTTATCTGAAAAGGCGTAGCAGAAGGAAGGCAAGGCCCAGTTAGACTATTCCAATCAAAGGAAATGATCCCAGAGCTTGGTGGGGGTTCACTTGTCACAGATGAAGTGCCCCCCATTTCAGAAACATCTGAACTGGTAATGCATAAGACTTCATGGATAGGTGCATAAGTCTCTAAAGGACTGATGGGATCAGTCGAAGATTGCATCGATTCGATCACTTCACTCTCCGAAGGAAGAGTGGGGTTGACCATAGACTGCATTGGTTCAACCACTTCATCAACCAAAGGTTGATCAGGCTGTTGGGAATCTATAGACAATTCAGGAGCAGAGGATCCTTTAGACATGGACCACACTCTGCACACCTCTGGAATAGTAGGGCACATGTGAGTAAGGTGATCTCCCTTACAAAGTTTACAAGGGAACTTTGGCTTGTGTCCTATAAACCGAGACTCCTTTACAACAACAGTACTCTCAGCATGACTAGCATTGGCTGACAGCTTTCCCCTAGCATGAATTGCAGTGGCTAGTTGCTCAGAAGCAGAATACTTTTGAACTATGGACCACACTCTTTGCACTTCTGGAAGTATAGGGCACAAATAGGTCAGGTGGTCTCCCTCGCAAAACTTACAAGGGAACTTAAGCTTCTGTTTATTGGGTTTGTCGACAATGTCAACTATTTCAGCATGACTTGCAGTGGTTGATTTAGTGTCTCCAGTATGACTCATAGTAACTGGTGACTTGTCATTAATATGACTAGCAGTGATCAATGACATGTCCTCAACATGAGCAACAGTGGTTGAAGACATGCTTTCAGTATGATTTGCAGTGACTGAAATTTTGCTCCCAACATGACCTCTAGAGGTTGGGTAGGTGCCCCCAGCATGACTTCTAGAGGCTGGTTGGGTGGGTTCAGTATGATTTATAGTGACTGAGTGACTTCTCCCAACATGCCCACCATAGGTTGGGTAGGTGCCCCCAGCATGACTTCCAGATGATGGGTGGCTGCCCTCTTGATTTGGCATCTTCTTCCTATTCTTCCTCTGTCTATTCCTTTTAAACTGTTGGTTACTAGTATTACTACTTTCACCACATGAGGTAGAAGGAGGAGGAGAAGTTGTTACTGGAGAAGCACGCATAGGGTTCTGATGCTCTTGATGTGAAGTGCTTACTTGAGAAGCATCAGGAGCATGCAAGGCATTTAGAGTGGAAAACAACCAAACCGGTAGCCCTATAGTGAATCCCGGAAGATTCAAGGTAGCCATTAAAGGAGTACCAATGTTCCCAATGAATGGAAAATCACAAGGATCCCCTTGAACAGGGGTCCCTTGATTGGTGCTCACCGGGATGTTATCCATAGTTTCTGACTCAACGAACCAGAAAAATTCTAAGGCCAACTAAAAACAAGCGGCACAAAGAGCACACCACTAAAAATGTCCTAAGGTGATCAAGACCAAGCAAACAAAGTTGATACTCTCAGAAGTCAGTCTGGGATGATAAGGGCCCAGAACCAGCTAATAGAGTATAGACGGTCAGTTCCGCGATGTCCAATGGAAGTCCTCTAGGTGCAAGCGTTTGAATCACCAAACCGCCCTCCCAAGATTACTGCCAAAGGGTTACCTTCCGTGGCTATCCGAGGTGAAGTGGAAATAGCCTTCCACTCTACCTGTGAAGAATCCTAGATGGTCAAGATACTAAGGATACCATAAGTACAAAAATTCTTGGGGGGACAGCCGTCAATCTAGCCATAACGCATGGGCAGGGTAACGAAGCCCGAAGTCCAAAAGGACCCCTGTACGTGAGACAACTCTGGTTTATGCTCGAAAGGAAAGTGAGGGGTTATACTCAACAATTCTAGTCTCACACGACCTCGTGCTTAGCTCCGGTTTCAGTGGATTTTCCCAAGAAATTTTGATACAGGTGGATTTACCTAAAGAATGTCTTACTACGATTGTTGAGTAATGAAATTGATTCCAGATAGTTTAAGTGTGTTCTGATCCGAAACCCTAGCCTAAGCTAGTTGGTGAAGTGACAACCCTAAAAAAGAAAAAGTTGCTAATAAATTTTATTAAGTGTTCTTTTTAAATGGTTGTTATTTACTCAAAGGTTGTAGTGGAGTGTGTAGCGTGGTTGTGACTGAAATAAAGAGTGCGTAAAAGTAAACAACTTTCACTAAACTTTCTCATTCATTGTTTTCCAAAACTAAAGATAAGAAAACCTAAAATTATTTTTGAGTTTTTTTTCTTTTAAATTTTCAAAGCAAAACAAAATTTATGCTACTTCGAAAAGAAATGATAAACCTTACAGTTCTGCTACCAATTTTCAATTTTTAACTTTTCTCTTTTTCAAAGAAACTGAAATCAGAAAATGGAACAAGTAAGATCTAAAAGCGGTGCCGATAAAGATAAGAGACTAATGGCTTAAAAAATCAAAGTAGAAACTGAGAAAGACTCTACCTACCAAGTTGTTTCGAAACGAAAAAAATCCAGAATTGGCACTGAATGTAAAAAGAAAAGGGAAAAAGATGCATGTAGCGACTGATAAGGCTGCTCCTAAGTGTCAAAACCCAGTAAAACACCAGCCAAGTAAACAGAGTAGGCAAGCAAACCAAAAATCACTTTACCACTACACAAATTGAAAAGAAAAGCTAAGAAGGCTTCAAGCAAATCAAACTGATTTGAACAGAAGTTCAGAAGGCATCAAATCATTAAAACTTTCCAAAAGCACCCAATTGAGGTCAAACCCTAGCAGAACAGTCAAGTAGGTTCAGAAAGGCTTAAACAAGCAGAAGGACACCTAAACAGTACTCGAAGCGAACTAAAAGGACTCTCGAGAGGTTAAAAAAGACCCATAAAAGACACAAGGGTGTCTCAACATCAACAGAGAGGCAAAGCAAAAGAAGGAACAGACCCAACATTCAAAAATCAAACCCTACAGAAAAAGGGTCAGACTTACAGGAATGTGCGCTACTGTATACACTAACAACCTGCACACACATCAGAAAGTATGCAGGTTAAGTGCGCTACTGTGTGGTACATAAACCAATGCACACTAGGAAAGATGCGCTACTATGTAGTGGACAAAGCAGCTGCTATGAACATAAAATAAGATAATAATTAAATAATTAATAATTAGGTTAACTAAAGTTAGGTTATGAAATGAGGCATCTCCTCAACATCAAATGCCCGAGCCATATTTAAGGCAGGGCCATCATCGTGACATATCATCTTTTTATCCTATCATAAAATATATTATTATTATCTATTATTCAATATGAGAGTCGGATTCGACTAATAACTTAGTGAACGGATACGTTCACTGCATTTGGTATCAAAGCCAGCCGTTCTTGGGCCTTGCTGATTCTGGCTTTTAGCCATCCATCTTGGTGCTTCTCCAAATCCAGATTTTAGCCATAATTGTTAGAGTTTCTCTGAATTGGGTTTTTGACCTCCCTCCAACTTCTCCTTCCCACTTCAGACATCGCCCTGCTCGGTTCAACCCACCGTTCACCTCCATCCTCCTCCATCCATTTCCGTCTCCTATCCTGCATCCTGCGTCCACCATCCACCCTCCACACCTGCGCGCTCTTATCTACGTTCTCTTACCCACACCATACTCGCGTACCCGCAGACCCATGCCCAAGCCATCTACCTCTCAGACCCCTTACCACCTACATACCATCCTCAACACCGCCCTTCCGCAGCCTCCACTCTGACCTGCAACAACTACCGCATCTCCCCTCCACTACGCAACCCTTCACATCACCTATCACCCACACTCCTTCCCACGCTCGACCTCGCGCTCATGCTCCCCACCAACTTCGTTCTACCCTTCCATTTCATCCTCGTCCTCCCCCTCGCCTTGCTCTCTCTTCTCTCTCCACACATCCCTACACCGCGCGTGCTCCCACCAACCACGCCCATCACTCTGCATCCTCCCCTTCTCACGCTTCACCGTCTGCGTTCTAATCCCTGCGGTCTCCCCTGCCTCACGCCATCCACATATTCTCCACGCCACCTGCATCTTCCCTCACAGCTTCCACTTGCACTCACCTCCACCTCCACGCAAGCCCTCCACCTCCATGCAAGCTTGCACACTCTACCCACTCAGCCTCTTGCTCTCTTTCTCTCCACTCCCGCTCACACATACTTACCAGCCCCTTCACTCTACTCCATCAACCCATGCCACCATCGGCCATCTCCCTCCATTTCCACGTTCCGATTTCCTTCCACTATTAGAGCTTAAAACCCTAATTCCATATACTTTTCCTAAAAAAAAAAATTAAAAAAATATTATAGTAGTATTATTATAATATTCAAAGCCAATACTCCAAAATTTTATTCTCTACAATTACAAAAAATAATATAATAATAATATTATTATATTGTTATAATATAATAATAAAAAAAATTATTACTTATTTTTGGAAAAGGAAGAAGAAGAGCAAAAAAAAAAGATTCAGAAGAAGTCGAAGTAAAAAAAAAAAGAGAAATAATATTATTATTTTATTAAAATAATAATTACTTTAAAAAAAAGAAAAAAGAAAGAGATAAGAAGTATTGAAGAAGACAAAATCGAGAAAAAGACAAAAAAGACAAAACGAAGAAAAAAGACAATAAGTGAAGATCTAGCAGATACTATCCATCATTGGATAAGTCAAGTCAAAGAAAGACGACCAAGTTTAAGAAAGACTCATCAAAGAAATCAAAGAAGATCATCCCACCGTCGAAGAAGTCAGAAACCATGGAAGCCGATTTGCGAGAAAAATTAGAAGCCACGTTAAAACGTTATCGAAAAGACAATGAAGAATTGCGCGACATAAATAACAGTTCAGAAATAAGAATGGAATTACAAGAAAGGTACAATGAAATAAAAATCTCTGACCATGAAAGGCGTATGGAAAAATTGTATGCGCAAATTGATGAATTAAAAGCCGAAAACAAATTCAATCAAAGGTTAGGAAATCAAGATATAATGAAGGAAATAAATAATTACGAAGCAGAAATAATACGCTTGAACAAAATCGTTAGCAACAAAGATGAAGAACTAATGCAGTTACGACATAAATTAGAAAGTCAAGAATCAGAGGTCGGTTAGTGTCGACAACAGATAAAAGTTCTTCAACAACAAAATGACGACTCTAAAAAGAGACATAAGTCAGAGATCGCGAAGAGTAATAAAGCATTATCTAACAATGCTGAAGAAATTTTTAGACTAAGAAATCATAACAAAATACTAGTCACAAAAATTAAGAAGTTGAAAAATAGCCGAAAGATAGAACAATCTATGGACAACATTGAAGGGAAACTTCTAGACAAGCAGGAAGAAAATAGTTGTATCAGAAGTCATAATGAAGATCTTAAGGAACAACTTAAGACATCTGAAGATGACAGAAAATCGCAAGTCGAATTGATTAAGAAGTTTCAAAATGATAATAGGTAGTTAGAAAACAAGTTGGAAAAGATACAGAACAAAAACTTAAATCCTCAAGAGACGAAAATACAACTTCCAACTCAGATCAATGCTCTAAAGGAAACATTCGTAAACGAAAATGACATCATGAAAGTTCCTTATCGAAACCCCAACCATAAAAACCGATATTTGAAAACGTGGGAAATGTTGAAAGATAATGGTACTAATGTGATCAAATATCCTGACGACACATCAGTAGGGAATCCCATCAGTCCACAACAAATCAATTTGGGATGGATTGATCCGTCGACATATAAGAAGTTATGTTCGACTCTTAGCAATTCGTATCGACATGTTTCTTCATCTACGACACCACATAAAATGTTGCAGAAACATTATAAGGCTTTGAGGACAAAGCCTTTCTAAGAGAGTGGCAATGCTACAAACATAAAATAAGATAATAATTAAATAATTAATAATTAGGTTAACTAAAGTTAGGTTATGAAATGAGGCATCTCCTCAACATCAAATGCCCGAGCCATATTTAAGGCAAGGCCATCATCGTGACATATCATCTTTTTATCCTATCATCAAATATATTATTCTTATCTATTATTCAATATGAGAGTTGGATTCGACTATTAACTTAGTGAACGGATACGTTCACTGCATTAATGCTATGAATATTATATGTATTTTAATTAAAGTTATTAGTTATTAAGTGAAAGGGTGTAACCCTTCACTATACACGCTCAAGCCTATAAAAGCGAGCCTCATTGTAAATTATTAATCATCTTCTTATCTATTAAAAATATCTATATAAGTTCGCCTATTAATGGCTTATTTGATTTACCAGGTCTTTTGGTAACTATTATTGTATGAGCGAATAGTTTTTCGCTGCATTTGGTATCAGAGCCTTTCGGCCCTCTATGATTCCGGCTTTTAGCCATAGTTGTCAGAGTTTCTCTGGAATATTGGTCATTAACCAAATTTTGGGCCTTTGGCTCTCACTCCCACTCTCACACTTCTCCTCCACCATCTACATTTGTCCCTTGTGCGTCTTGCTCTCTTGCATCCCTCCATTTGCTTCTCTCCACGCATCTCTCTTTCTCCCCCACTATCTCCCCACTCTCCTCCCCTCCTCCCACGCTCTCCATTCCCGCGCTACCTCCCTTCTTCCACTTCCGTTTCCTACTTCTCCCCTTAGCCCACACTCCACCTCTTCTTTCACGCTCCCTTCACATTCCCCCTCGCCCTCCTGTGCCCTACGCCCTTCGTCCTCCCTACTTCAAAGGCCAAACGCTTCCTCACACCACCTGCACCATACCTTGCTCCTCTGTCGAGACCCACCTCCATGCTTTGCCTCCTCTCCTCCTTTCCCCTCCACGCCTCCGCGCCACTCCCCAGCTCCCCATTGCTCACTCCAGCATGCCACCTCATGTTGCTCCACACAGCTCCACGTTGCTCGCCCCTGCACGCCAGCCACTGCCGTCATCCTTCCAGCCAAATCCTCCCATCCGACGTCCATTCTTCCCTCACAGTTCCTCCCTCACACCTCATCGCCTCTCCCCATTACGCCTCTCCCCTCCACGCCATCTCCGCCTCCCTTTCCAGCTTCCGCTCCTCCTCCTCCCACCCATCTGCTCCGGCCGCTCCTCCTCCACGGGCCATTGAAACCCTAACCTAAAACAAAAAAAAATTAAATATTAAACATTATAATATATTATTATATTTGTTTAAATATTTTAATTTCTGAAAAAATATATATATATTAAACTATATATATTTTATATAAGACATAAATAATAATATTATTAATTAACTAATTAATAATTGTTATTATTCAAAAGAAATAATAATTATTTTTGAAAAAAAAAAAGGGTTACTTGACCTAATAAGAAAGAAGTCAAGATTTTGTGATAATTATCGAAGAAAAGAGAAGAACAAATCAAGAAGAATTCAAAGCAATCATCAAGAAGTCGAGACGTGCTATCATCAGAAAAATCAAAATCAAAAGAAGACTGATTATCGTTGAAAAAGTAGTCAAAGGAAGACAAACTTGAAAAAAAAAAAGTCGAAGACCATGGAAGCTGGGTTACGACTACAAATGGAGAAATTAGAAGCCAAGTTAAAGCACTATCAAAACGACAATGAAGAATTACGAGACATTAATACACAATCAGAAATAAGGATTGAACTACATAATATACAAGAACGGTTCAATGAACAAACAATGTCCAACCAAAAAAATCACATAGAAAAACTATGTGCGCAAATCAAGGAATTAAAAGATAAGAGTGATTTCAATCAGAGGTTGAAAAATCAAGATATAAAGAAGGAAATAAATAATTACGAAGCAGGAATAATACGCTTGAACAAAATCGTTAGCAACAAAGATGAAGAACTAATGCAGTTACGACATAAATTAGAAATCCAAGAATCAGAGGTTGGCTAGTGTCGACAACAAATAAAAGTTTTTCAACAACAAAATGACGACTCTAAAAAGACACATAAGTCAGAGATCGCGAAGAGTAATAAAGCATTATCTAACAATGCTGAAGAAATTTTTAGATTAAGAAATCATAACAAGACACTAGTCACAAAAATTAAGAAGTTGAAAAATAGTCGGAAGACAGAACAATCTATGGAAGACATTGAAATAAAACTTCTAGACAAGCACGAAGAAAATAGCTGCATCAGAAGTCATAATGAAGATCTTAAGGAACAACTTAAGAAGTCTGAAGATGACAGAAAATCGCAAGTCGAATTGATCAAGAAGCTTCAAAATGATAACATGCAGTTAGGAAACAAGTTGGAAAAGATACAGAATGAAACATTAAAACCTCAAGAGACAAAAATAAAAGTCCCAGCTCAAATCAATGCTCAAAAGACGACACTCGTAAAAGAAAATGACATTGTGAAAGTTCCCTATCAACACCCCAACCATAAAAACCGATATTTGAAAAAGTGGGAAATGTCGAAAGATAATAGTACTAATGTGATCAAATCTCATGACGACACATCAGTAGGGAATCCCATCAGTCCACAACAAATCAATTTGGGATGGATTGATCCGTCGATGTATCGGAAGTTATGCTCTACACTTAGCAGTTCGTATCGACATGTTTCATCAGCCATGACATCGCAAAGAACAATGCGACAAAATTATAAGGCTTTGAGGACAAAGCCTCTCTAAGAGAGTGGCAATGCTATGGATATTATATGCATGTTAATTAAAGTTATTAATTATTAAGTGAAAGGGTGTAACCCTTCACTATACACGCTCAAGCCTATAAAAGCGAGCCTCATTGTAAATTATTAATCATCTTCTTATCTATTAAAAATATCTATATAAGTTCACCTATTAATGGCTTATTTGATTTACCAAGTCTTTTGGTAACTATTATTGTATGAGCGAATAGTTTTTTGCTGCATCAGCATTCATGACACAAAATGCGCTACTGTGAGTATAGTAAACCAACGCACAGGGTCTGAAATCAGACAAAAAGGCGTTGCAACAGTAGACTAAGATGAATCAAAACAGAAAGAACAGGAAACAATGACTTATAAGACCTCTCAGAGAACAAATAGACTGAAATAGACTGGAAGAAAAACCTAACAAGGTCTCTTAGAGCAGAAAAACGGTCGGTTACTCCCCAGCGGAGTCACCAGTCTGTTGTGTAGGATTATTACCTTATAGTGAGGAGAAGACACTACCAACTTGGGCGGGGTGACAGGTAAATACATTCATTGCATTGCATTTAGTTCCTACAAATGAAAGAGATCAAGATATCGAAAGATGTACCTTTTATTGACGGCTGGTCCTAGCTTTCGCTTGGTCTTCCGCTATGATGAACCTGCAACACAAAGGAAACCTTCCTTAGCATATCTTGACTACAATAAATATGATGAAATTGAAAGCAATTAAACATCAACTACAATAAGATGTTAAACCAAATGAACATACAATCCAATAGACATTCGATTTGGGACAGGAAGGGTATTTCCACCTTTTTATTATCAAAGAAACATGAATCAGTACAAATATACCTGATCGGTCAAGATGCTTCTGCAACCGAGTCCTGGGCTCCTTTTCTTCACAATGTCTTGGGAATTCCTCCAGCGTAACAACACTTAAAGCATTCCTTCTAGTTCCTTCTCTCATGGATCCTCCTTGTATTTATGGGACAAGGTAGGCAGTTTGAATCGATAGGTGGTTGAACTGGGAGGTTGGGGAAGTTGCAGAACCAAATTCAACTAATCCCAATTCGTAATCTTAATATATTTTTTGACTTCATATTAAGATGTGCGCGGGTTTCATACAAACAGAGTAGCACACAGTATGCAACTCTTGTACTTTGCAACAAGCATTTGCAACATTTTTTAAGGTGTGCATTGGTTATCCTTGAGAAAAGCGGTGCATCTTTTAAGGTATGCGTTGGTTTACTATAGCAAGAGTAGCGCACATGTTGTGAAATCAGTAGCAATAGTAAAATTCTCAGGTGAAGAGTGTAGTTCCAACAGTAAGTCATCTAGGTCAACCTAGCTCTTCAATCCATGGTGTCCTTTTGTGTGATCGACAGAGCAATGTGATCACGGACGGAGAAGTGCAGATTTGACCTATAACAGGGTGTGTGATCTTGCAACAAGTAGTGACCTCGGTTCAAAAGTATCAAGTGGGTGAATTTGGGGTGATTTTGGTGGTGAGGGTCAAAAGAGTGTTTGTCACCAAAAATTGAACGTCACCAAAGCCCTGGTCACCAAAAGTATAGGTGATGTGGTGACATTCAAGCTCCATCACGAATAATGATTATAATGACAGATAGGGGCCATCACCATTTCATATGAACAACAGTGATTTATGGTGATGGACCTTTCATGGATCTCACTATTGTTATGGTAACGTTCATCAACCGTCACCATTGCATATTTTGGTGAGGGTTTAAAAATGTCACCATAAGCTCATTGGTGATGGTCAAAAGAGCCTCCGTAATAAAAAACTGAATGTCGCCAAAGGCCACGTCACCAATAGTATAGGTGATGTGGTGACATTCAAGGTCCATCACGAATAATGATTATAATGACGGATAATGACCCTCACCATTTATGAACAACAATGATTTATGGTGATGGACCTTTCATGTCCCTTACTATTGATGCATATATATGGCGAAGTTTGTTGACTGTCACTATTTCATATATAAAAATTACTTTTGATGATGTCTTTTTAACAACCCTCACTATTGATACATATTTAGGAATAGATAGTGATCATCACCGTTCCCTATGAATAGTAGGGAATGATGGAATCGAACCACCAACCTCCTTCTTGTAAAGCAGGTGCTCTTCCATTGAGCTAGCACCCTTCAAAGAATTAGACCTTGAAACTTTGTAAATTCTAAATTCTATAACTTTCATTAAATTATAAAGCTTTGTAAAGTATTGGTGAATCTTTTACTAAACAAGTGGTATAAGTAGCATAGCCAGTTAGTACCTGCCTCTTATGTCTATAAACAATGTAAAAAAAACAGCTATTTCTTTAAAAAAAAATCAATTATTTCTACAATCATAGTAGAAAGGGGCTAAGGCACATGGACATCTTCATATATAATTCATCCAAGTTAAAATCCCTTTCTGATAAAGTGACCACCTTTTTTTGTCTAGTTGATAACTGCTCCCTAAGAGTATACTTAAAATCCTATATAAGCTTATATAAGAGAATCCTAAGTGATATTTATTAATCCTATCAAATCCATATATTTCCTTGCAAAGTTAGAAAAAGTTCCAAACAAAAAATGTACTTGCTCCAGATAAGGGATATAGAAATTCCAGTAATCTAATTCAACACCTAGTTCATTGCCATAGAAAAACACAATGCAAAATCATCATGTTCTGAATAGATAACCCTAATATGATTGAGAATGGAGTCGTTGACAATATGCTTTAAATCTTTGTCAGATTGGTTAGTATTGTATCAAATTCAATATAGTTTTAGGAGCCAGTGGTAAATCCAAGAGTAGGGCCTTGAGGCACAACTGTATTCTGTAGATGTATGAAATATCTAGATTAATGTATCTAGAGTATTGTTTTTTTCAGTTCTTTTTATATAGAGAGAAACATTACACTATCAAGGGTGATGGAAATTGATCCTAGATATTTGGTTATCATATTTAACTTGATCAAAAAACTTGTGTGTAACTCATAACAATTCCAACAGAGGATTCCAGGTTAACAACACCTGCTCAATTCCCAAGATGATGGTGTGGAAATCCCCACAACTGTGCAACAACTTGCACTTATGTATTAGAACAAACCTCCGTGCAAATAGTTTCATCAAACCTAGAAAGCTCAACAATTCTGCACACATATTTTTTATTATCATTTCTAACATTCCCCAACTAGCAGGACAATGGTTGTGGATAAACAACTCCTAAAAGAAGAATCAGAGATCAACCAAGTTTGTGACTAATGGAGTCACGATGGAGACAAGTTCAACACAAAACTTTGTCAAGGATGGGCACACGAATTCAATCATTGTATTAAAGGTCGAAAATAATGCAGAATCATCAACAACAAATGCACATTGCAATGGAAAACTTTGACAAAGATCAAAGTGGAAAATTGGCATTGTTTTGCAAAAACAATAATATTCTTAATCTTGCAATTCTAGCACTATGACCTAGTATTCAAAGTATTAGAGTTAAATCATGTTAATACATTGCCACATTAACCTTTGTCACATGCACCAATTCCAAATCAGCAGAGTCATACTGGAGTGGATGCACAGAAAAAACAAATTGATAAGCACAGAAGAGCAGCAGTCACTACAGATTGTCTTCTCTCTATCTCTTCCTCTTCTCAAGATTTTGTACAATTCTGTAATTTAGATAATATGAACAGAAGAGACACAAATAAATTCATATTCCCTTATTTATATTATATATGCATGGCCTTTTGATTGTAAAAAGGTTGGTTGTTGTGGCCGACTTCATTTTGTTCATATCTCATTGTCATTGTACAATGTTATTTAATTAAAAAAAATATGGAGTTGAGTTTGTTTCTCAATTTTATCATGTCAATATTCAATGTATGAGTCCATATCCATCTGAGCTAGTAGTTAATATATCACACCATAATTTAGTGATTGAGTATGATAATTGAACTCATCACAGTTTGTGTTGCAATTTCATTAATTCCACTAGTACACTTCCATTTGGATCAAGGAATTTTCCAAATAAGAAACTCACTCCACATAAATTCCAAATCTTGAAATAAGCCACGATCTCCTTGCTATAAACTTAAAAGTCTTAATGAAAAGTTTTTTAATTTGTGGATAAACTATTACACAATCCAAAGGTATTTTTTGATTGGGTCTAGTGCACAATCTAGAAATCAATATATGATCCAGATAACACTCCCAAATATGAACCTAGTCACTCTAAAATATTGGATTCCAAGTATGTAAAAATGGTGGACTTATATTTACATGTGAAGGGGATGAATGATAACAACATTGACATGGAAGAGTTGAAAAATAGCCCAATACTAAAAAAGATTAAACTATTGATAAATATGTATGATGGCTTCATCAATACAATTATAAGCTTATAATAGTGGACCAAGAGCTTAGTTTTTCCTAATATTAAGGGATTATAAGCTTAGAATAGTGGACCAAGGGCTTAGTTTTTGCTAATATTAAGTTTCCCATATGTCATACAACCATACTTTATGAGACAATGGAATGGATTTGTCTCCTTTTTAAATTTGATTCTCACTAAAAAAACGTTGGTTCTCATAAGGTCCCTTACTATCATATTTACTTTACTTTTTCACTCTAATTTAATTCTCATTAAAAGGGTTGGTTCTCACTCTAACCCACACAATCCCTTCTCATGAAAAAAAAGGTCTACAAAGCATCTTAGTATGAGGCAAGGAAAGCATTATAAATAAAAATTTAGCATGTAAAACAATGACCACCTGCATTAGACAAAACCTCTTTCCTCGATTCAGACGACCTTTTCTTTTCATAATAAATGAATGCAATATTAGTTGGAGTACTCAAATACACCCTATCAACATAGCTATTCCCATTGTAGTGGCTTAGCACTAGGAAGTTCATCAAATGGATGTGAAGAGTGAATTTCTTCACATGGATCTTGAGGAAGAGATTTACATTTAACATCCATTAGGGTTCTCTCAGGACTCTTCAAAGGTTTCTAGACTTTCAAATTCTTGTATGGCCTCAAATAGGCCCCTTGGGCTTGGTATGACAAGATAGACGATTTCCTTCTTTCCCATGGATTCTCTCGATGTCATTTAGATCCCAATGTCTACAATCTATGGTAGGATTACTCTATCTTGTTCTTGGTGCTATTTGTATATTACCTCAACTTCATGAACTTGTGCTTACCTACTTTTTATAGATCATCTACTTCATGAAATTGTACACTAATACATGCATCATACTAGTCTAAAATAGGTAGCAGAAAAAAAGTAGAAGACAACCAAACCTAATAAATGGTATAACACTGTTGTTAGCACTAAAATCCACCTATCAAAATTTTTCATCTTTGGCTCAGTCTTAGGATTCCACAACACTTATTCCAATCCGTTGAAGGATTGATGTTGCAAAATGTGTAAAAATACTACTGCTCATCGACAACCAGGTTGTTATTATTGCAAATTTTGTTGAAGCTTGTCATCATTTTGAACATTTTTGCGTCAACTTAGCCAAATTCTCTATTTCCTTAATCCTCAATCTAGTGAATGCCACAAAATGCTTGGGTCTTTCATCGAGTCAATATGCCTATACCCCTTTACTTTCAGAGCTCATTTTCACCTTGTTGTCATGAAAGCTTAAATAAATAAAAATTATTATTATAGAATTATTTTATTAATTATAAAATGATTTTCATGTTAAATAATAATTTTTATTTAAACAAAACATGACTATTAATACACCTTTTTACCAAAACCAAAACTTTTGGCCCAATCCCATATTAAAACAAGAGCCACGAGGTGGCAATGTCCCCAACATTGTAGTTGCAATGGGTGTTTTGTGTCAATGTGCATTATGAACTGTGCAATGCTCAAAAGTAATTGATATTTTTAGGAAGATGATTGTGTGATATTTTACACTATGATAAATAAATAAATAAAAATTGAATTGTTTATTTTCTATATTTTTTTTGGTTTTAGATGCTCTTGCATTTTTCACAATGAAGAAGATTTAACCAAGCCAATGATTTTTTTTTGGTTGTAAATGCAATGCAAACTATATTGTTTCTTGTTCCTTTTTTAATTTTAAATTTTTTGTGATGTTATATATTTTTGACATGTACATATATATATATTGTATTGACATGACATGTGTGTGTGTGTGTGCGCACGCGCGCGCGCGCGCGCGTGTGTGTGTAATCATAAAAAATATGTATATGTATACGTCCAAATTTTTTGGTACCCTTGTATTCAGATATTTGCATTTATAATATAGAAAAACTGTAGATGCAAATATTTATTATGTTAAAAACAAAAAAAATTGATGGGAAAAATTAAAATTAAAACAAAATACAAAACAGGCTGAGTTTTTTATAGTAATCAAATACATAGGTTTTTTTTTTTTAACAATATGTAAAAAAAATTGTAAACATATATAGTTTTCATGAATATAGTTATCATTGGATGCAAATTTGTAAACAATGTCTTATATAGCTATCATTTACATAAACATAACACATAAAAGAATGAATGATCTCAACATAGTTGTGATTTGCATCCAAAACATAATCAAAATCGCTCACAGCTTCAAAATAAATGAATGTTCAAATACAAGAACTTGAGAACAAAATGGTTGTACACATAGTGATAATCATAGCACAGGACAAAAAAAAAAGTTCTAAGTTGTCAAGGAAAACTAACCACATCATCAAAGATGTAGGGCTGCATATGCGTGATATGGTTCATACCCCAAGACATTATTGTCTACATATACTTATGCTACCATGAATTTTGTGGCTTGGATTACCATTGGGCAGAGATATAGTTTGGTTTTTCTGAGCAAGTCTACTTAGTTGTGCCATGGAAATTAGTCCTGCGACGTTTACAATTTTTTATTTTGATCAAGGCAGATATTCAACGAGGAAAGGATGCATATTATGCTAATGAAATCCAGGAAGGATGGGTAGGGAAGTATATTACACAGTTGATAGATCAATTGAAAAAAATGGTAAACAACAAGGAATAGGAACATCTGGATATGGCCATGGTTGATGCACTTGAAGAGAAGGTTGGCATGAAGTTTGAAGAAATTTTTACAAGGAAATATTGCTTTGTATCTTTCAAATATGATCATATAATCACATATTTTTGCTTGAAATGTAGAGCAATTAGTAACTCTATTCTTCTACTTTGTGGCGAAAGTAAAAGAATAGAGTTTGTGTCAAAGAACAAATCAAAGGTCTTGCATCATTGAAAGAAATAGATTTCTCTTTGGAAGAGTTGTACAACAAATGGGTTGATTGTAGCAGAGTGGGCTGTTGACACTAACAACAAGCTAGCTATCAATATTTAGTTCATTAATGGTTGTAGGATTTGAATGGAGAAACTTAGTATATTGCACCTAACATTGAAATTGTCTTGAAGCGGGAATTGGAAAAAGTTTCATTTTTAATTTTTCTAGCAACAATAAAAAAGTTTTATTTATTTTTTTTCCATACAATCTGTCAATGCCAAACAACAAAGCAACGATCTCCTAGCAAAAACAAATAAGGTGTAAACATCGGTGTCATTGTTTGTTCAGTAATTTCAATAAAGTCTGTAAAAACAAAAACAGAGGGAATAAATACAGTGAGGCAAGGACATAGTGTCACCAAATAGTTTGGCAGCATTTGTCAGTAGGAGATTAGGATATTTTCATTTCAATTGGAATTAAATATGGATTTTTTGGATATGATGTTTTCTAATCTGGTTACATTAAAAGTTTAAAACAGATTGGTGATCTAATGTTGTTTATTCTAATTGTGAATATATTCAGGGTATGTGCTCTGTGAATGGAATTTGGTACAGATTTCTTTGCAGTTTGTATTGGTTCCAAGTCAATGTCTAAAATAAAGAATGATGGGAAAATTTAAGCCAAGGATAGAGAGTTGTTTGATGCAATTTATTTTGACTTATGTAATCCAAAACAAATGTTGGCTACAAGCATACCCATTAAATTGCAAAGTATATAGCATTAGCGAGTTTGGATTAATCTAAATTGTTCTGGATCACGAACAAGTGGCAGAGTATCAGTGAAAGAGCATCTAAAGGAAGAGTATATTGAATGTATGGTAGTTTTAGTATTTCAAGAGCTCTATCCCAGATCTAAATTCAGTCATCAAGAATAAGCTAAGATGTCCGAAAGCTCAATTTTTACACCAGGAGCAGGACTGACCATCATTTCCCTGGTCCATGCACTTGCAATATATGAAATGGTTTCAGCTGAGTTTCATCTATCGGCTGGAGTACATCTCAACGCTGCAGTCACGATGAGATCAGTCATTTGGGGGGCATACTACTATTCCCAGATCTATCCTATATTGTATCGCTCAGCTCCTAGGCTCCCCAATAGCCTGCTTTCTACTCAGGCTCATAACAGTAAGAATGGTAACCTTGTCTTGCAAAATATTTTGAAGGAAAAATGCGCATATATTATGTAGTAAATGTGTGGTCAATTGAATTCTGGGTAAGGAGGAAAAGCAGTGGGGGTTTTCTTGGTTTTCTCTGGTTTTTTTATCTTGAAGCCCTTCAAGTCCTAAAAACATGTTTTAGGAGTGTAGCTTAGTTCACTCCCACCTATATATGCTGATAGAGAAATAAGAACAAGATTTCTGGAAAGAAATTGTTGATATCTGTTCAAAGGCTTCTACAATGGCCATTTTTTTGGAAACTTTTTGAAATCACAACAAGAGTCATCACCAGAACAATATGTGAAATGAAAAAGCTGGCAACCAATTCAGTCAATATCAATAATGGCAAGTGGTTTTTTTCTCTTGGCAAATTCAAAGGATTATTTCTCCATTATTGATATCAATGGATCTAGCTTACAGCTCTTTTATTTCACCAATATTCTTGATGATGAATCTGGTTGTGGACTCCAAAGGTTAAAATAAATAGCCACTGCAGATATTCTGAAATAGAAATATGTAGAAGTGTTGATTGTTTAATTAGTGAACCGTGGATGGCCCTCTAACTGCAGGAAAAATCTAGTGCATACGCTGGTTGCTAGAGCACTATAAATTGAAAGATTCGTTATGGAGAAATTCCCAACCTTCTCGTGGTTGTTCATAGCATATGCAACAACGATTTTTTAAAAGAGGGCATCAATGGGTGCAATAATGCTGCTTCTGTGCATATCACTGGTTAAAAGTGCAAATACAATATTCGACAAATGGAAGATAAAATCCTAATAAAAAAATACAGACCCTATGCATGTTTCAGCGCCAATTCTCCATAAAAGATTCATAGACAACGGGAAGCAAAAAATTTCATCTTTTCAAGTCTTAGCAGAGAACCATGTCTTAAAAACAAACTATGGCTTTCAAAACAGATACGATGTAAACATATCGAGACAACCAAGCCTGAGAGAACATAAGAATACAATTTTTTTAATGAAAAGTAGATACAGGGGGAAGGAAAAATGCAGTAGATTCTTTCACTATTTAACATGGGGAATAAAGCTATCCTTATTTAAGGGGGAAATAATAGATAAATTGATTCAATGCATAAACCCCATTTAAAATCAACAAAAAAGAGAAGGGTTTGACACATCTTTCTCCCGAAACACACAACAGAAGACATGGAAATTGCATACACAGGAAAAAAAGTTGCAGATAAGGGAATGTAGAAGACGTACCTATCCAACCAAGTCGACAATGTAGTCGAGCAACCCACACACCGATGCATCTTGGAATAAAATGCAGCAGAACGGAGATCAAGTAAAAATTAAACAAGGCCATGCAAATTGAAATGCTTTTGGTTTATGCAGTTCAACATAGTTTTCTCCTTCACTTAAGAACCTTAAACCCCAACAAAAGATACATAAACCAACTAGCACATTCCTGTCAATTTTTGTAGTAAGTTATGGAAATTTGATGACAAGGGTATATGCTACAACTCCCTTTCGCTACTCTTTTCCCTTCTTGGCGGTTGTTTTCTCGTTCTATTGGCTGGAAGAACCAAGATTCAAAGTTCACAATCGCTATGGAATTGTTCCTTTGGCTATCAGATTAGTCCCCAAAATAATGTGAAATCCAATGTATATGAGCCGATAGCATTTGTTCCAAAAGCATGAATTCAATACCACTGAAATGACAGAAGTAAAAAATTGATAGGTCTATCAGGCTTAGGGTTTAGGATCTATCAGAAATTTAAAATTCCCAATCATTGATATGAACCCGATATTCTTCAAGACTACAAGTAATTACAGGGTAATTCATTCATTTATTGAATGAAATCTCATTCTTTGGTGCCCTTGAACTCGAACATGTTGTAAAGAAACATATATCTTGGAATAACTCGTCAGAAACTCAATGCAAATAATACCCTCATATTTGAATCATAGAACCAAAAGCACGACCTTGGTCTATTGGTTCAGAGCCCTTTTTAAAATGATCAACACTCAACCTTTTGAAAAAATCCGAACATGAAATATCTGTAAATGGATTTACACTTTACCCGAATTTAATTTTGAATTTGTGCCTAAAACAACTTGACAAATAGAGGTTCTTTGAGAAACTTGAAACCAATTACTCTTTCATTCCTCCACTCTAAGGACTTAGACAACTTCTATGATCACGCATAAGCTTATTTGACAGTCATTCAAATGCTCAAATTCATTATGAAACATTAAAACTACATTCAATCTTGTGTTGAGTCTTGCAGAGAACAAACACAAAGTTTTGCCAAAGTCTTGCAATTTCAGAGTCCCCAAACACCAATGACAGGGGAAAACCAAATGTCCCAAAAATGCCAAAAATGTCACTGAATAGTTTCCAAATGCCAATGGAACAATCCCTAAACACCAAT
Source organism: Larix kaempferi (assembly GCA_027924585.1). Lineage (NCBI taxonomy): Eukaryota > Viridiplantae > Streptophyta > Pinopsida > Pinales > Pinaceae > Larix > Larix kaempferi. The sequence goes on along the minus strand of BSBM01000753.1, from coordinate 29,736,099 downwards.
GGGAGGGAAAAAACAAATGTCACTAAAATGTCATTGAATAGATTCCAAATGCAAATGGAAGGAAAACTAAAATCCCCCAAATTTTAATGGAGGGAAAAAACATGAATTTTAAAAAAAAATCATGAATATTTTTACATATGATTATGTGATTCTTTTGTAGTTCTTAATTTTATGGGTTATATTGATATTGTAACCTATTAAATAATTTTTTCCAATATATAAATAGAGTAACACTATTTTATGACTAAATTTTGTATTTTTCAGAGATTATGGCATTTATATTAATATATCATGAGAGAAACAAATTATATCTTAAATATTATCAAATTTTTTAATTGTTTTTGAATTTATGTTTGTGAGAATTCATCGTAGCATTGAATTGAACTTGTGAGCAAGTTTGTTTTTATCACAAAAATATGCCATGTCCCTACATAACATGATTAGATAATTGCTATCGTAAATAATTAAGTAATTCTCATATATTTTAACTAGGTTAGAGAACTATGGCTAAGATGATGTCCTTTTACTGGTCTCGAAGATCCCCAAAGATGGTTTGACTCGAAATTTCCTCCACGTCCCTTCTTTCTTAAGTTCAAAATAAATCCACCCTTCCCAATTATCTTTTTTTTTTTTTTCCTTAACCCATGTACCTATATGTTTCCTTCTCTTATGCGTAATAGTTTGGAACTCTTCACCCCGAAAGGATGATGCTTGTAACTTTGAACAACATTAGAGAGGGGAGGATAAAGAGGATAGGTTTTCATTAGAAATTTTATATTGGCACATCAACTTTCTCACCCTGATTGTTTCAATCATCAATTACATATGCTTGGGAAATATATTGAACTATGACAATTCTCTAGGAGTTCTTCCTTTAAGACAAAGATTGAATTAGGGTTCAGATCATTGTACTGCCCTACCCATAGTCTACTAGGTTTATGACTTCCTCAATGTCTAGGTTTAGAACTTAGCTTGTTTAAAAAACATTTAAACTTCTACAAACAATATTTGCAAGACACCTAAAAATCATTCCAACCCCATACCCATCTCCCTAATTTGAATTGCATCCTTATATCCTCGATTTCTATCCATGATGAGTTCTCCAATAAGAAGTCCCGACTCGATTATATTTATAAGTAGAGACATAATACTTATCTCTTATATAAAGTTTGTTTAGGAAACTAGTTGTGCATTAGCAATTTTCACCCGACTATAGGATTCCAGGATGAATGCAACCAACAAATTGGGTTATGAGGCCACTGGGGTGAATGAATCAAGCTACGACCTCACAAATCAATACTCAACCCAGTCCAGTTGGTATCAATCTCAATGAATTTTCTCACTAAATATAACGCTAGGGAACTCTTCCAACCATTAATCAATGATGGAATTCCCATCAACTACCTTAACCAACATAACAAATATTTCTCATTTATCCACTTCACAATCCCTCATGAGTCTTATTCCCATCTATCACTCTTTGGTGTATGCAAAAATAATCCATTTTGGTGATTCCCGTATAGGGATAACCTTCCAAATTAATGCTCCATATTTAAGACCTTCAATAAGAAACAATTAACAAGGAAATGAAAGGATTCCTAGATACCCAACCTATATGCTCATTGATAGTCATCCACATCCCATCATAGATCTATGAATTACTCTTTGCATTGTTTATTTGGTCATTTTTAGGTTTTGCATATCAATCCAAATAGGGGGAACACATCATGTAGAAGTTGGGTAGTGTTTACACATGAGAATAGTGAATGCAATATTCAGAAAACAATTTCCCATGAGGAAGAAGATTGAAGTACTCTCCCCTCCCCCACACCACTCTTAATTACTCATACCCAATTTAAGTAGGGCCCCGAGAACCATGGCTTAATTCCGAGGTTTTATGTAGGAAGGATGGTCATGATGTCCTTGTACATCATCAAAGGATGAACACTAGCATATTAGGGCATACAATAACCTTTTATGGATCGTGGACCATGAACACAATCCAAAGTACTACACATGATCTATGAAGGGAATATTTGGTGTACATGTCTTGTATGGGATTGGTCGGTCATAAGCAAGTACAAGAGAACACTTTGATCAAAACTCAAAGATCACGTCAATGTCTTGAAGACCTTCATCTAGATCTAGATCGATATAGACGATCTATTTATACACTTTAGTGCATAAATGATATCCCTAAAATAGGATTGATTTATTCAAGATTGATCACTCAAGAAGACTTGAAAACAATTTAAATAATCAATATGTCTTGACCTTCTTCATGTTAGTTAGTTATAGTCGACCTAGTTGTGACCACTTAGTTTCCTATTTGATGAGTCAAAACCCCTCAATGGACCAATACCTGGTGTGTCTCTCCTCAACATGGTGGGAATATATCACATGTAGGATAAGGATTCCCTACATAGGCCCTATGCAATGATGTGGATTACTATGCAAAGATCATGAGCCCCATAGACAAATGTTCTATCCAAACAACATGCATTTTGGTATCAAGCCATGGATTACCAACCAAGAAGCATATATGATGTGACAAACCTGAAAATGGCCACCATATCCCTATCATAGGGAAAAGATGAGCTAGGGCCTCATGTATGGCCTATGTAGAACCCAAAAGCCTCATGTTATGGACTAAAACTCTAAATCTTCCCCCTTGACCATAACTTGGGTTGTGAGAACCATCCTTGGTGTACTAAAACTTTAAATGTGACACCACATCTTAGTCACATGCCAAATATTGTGTATGCATGGCCTATGTTGTGTCTTGAGTCCCCACACATGGCATGTAATGCTTAGAGATAGATTCCATGGACTTAGAACCTAGGGTTTTGTACCAAACTGTGCACTTATCCCCAAGAAACCATGGAGAGGACTGTCACACACATAGTCTTCATGTAGGAAAAAGGAGTGTGTGGCAATTCAAACATTTTTTTGCAGGGAAGAGATCACAAAGAAAGGTGCCACTAGACACACCACCATGACCCAACAAAGACAAATGTTGAGATTAATAGTGCAAACACTGCAAAGATACCAATGTTTCCATACTTGGTCATGCCCTATTGTATCCTGGATAGGATCGGCACCCTATTTGCTAGATGTAGTGACACATAACATGATGGTTAATAAGATCGATGGTGTATATTGGAACGTTGTCACCACCTCTTCCACATATTTGGTTGGACATTTCCTTTAATTTGGAATGGTTGGCTCGATAGACTAGGATCTCCAATGAGTTCATTCACATGCATCTATATAATAGTTCTACATCTTGTTGCATTGCATCCTCCTTCATAATTTTTCCATGTAGTAAATATACTAACAAATTCCTTTTCTTCTTTTATTTGTACACTCTTGTGATCTTGTTCTCCATATCCTTGAGTGTTACATTCTTTTTACATGAAGGTTGCAAATTTTTGAATTTGCTAAATCTCGAATTTCAGTGGCAAGGGCCAGTGTCTAGACCATAGTATTTCAAAGATAGAAAAAGGTGAACAAGATTTGAGAAGACAAATAAATTTGATACTTGCAAAAGGGAAACCTACAAAAAATAGTTATACATCTCTTACAAAAGAATCTCACTGGAAATCTTGAACAAGATCAATGATGCATAATTCAACCAATATGTTATGAGCTCCAAAGATTTTTAATTTCCTAAATTAAGATAATAATACGCATATGAAGTTGGTGTTTATGTTGTAATGACACAATTATCATACATTATTGATTTATGTCTTTTGTCATAGCATAGTTTATAGACTTTAAACCCCACCTATAATAGCACAGTGAACAAAGATGATCAAATATTCTAAGAAAGAAGAACATTTTTACATGATTGGGAATCTAATAACATGTTTAGAAATAATGCCCCTAACACCAGTATTAATAACAAGCATTCATTAAAATACTTATGGATAAAGACAAAAATGGTTTCAAAAACAGTAAGATGACATCTCAAGACCGAAGCCAAGGATAAAGTCTCACACTCAAGCAATTACAAGAGAATATGTCATAAACTCAGTGTTTTTTTTCCTTAGCTTAACAATGAAAATATCCTATTTTATGAAGAAGATTGAGATTCATGAAATTCTACCAAGACATTTTGGGCATGGTTTCAGACTAAATTTCACTCCCTCATGGAAAGGGCCTCTCCTAGGGGATTTGGATTATCTTTATAGCACATAGTTCATTTGGTTGCAACTCTAGTGTAGGTATTACTGCGGGAAAAGTACACCTTACAGTAATAAAGAAGATCCTCAAGGAAAAATTCTTATGATAATCGACCAATTGAGATAAATGTTTAGACCATCAAATGCCATAAAGCACTAATCTCATTCTACACACAAAAATTGTCAAATGGATTATGTCATGTGTGACCTATGCAATCTATGCAATTTTCATCAATGGCTCGACCTCACCTTTTTTAGGTAACTCATGGCTTGAGACAAGGATGTCCCCTATCACCTAATCTATTATTTCTAATGGTTGAAGGCTTCAGCAGAGCCTTATCTCAAGCAAAGAAAAATGGGAAAATACGTGTTAAATTCTCAAGTAGAATTGTTATTTTGCATCTTCTTTTCATTGATGAAACTTTGATTTTTGGTTCAGGTTCTTTAAGGGAAGCTACTCATATCAAATAATTTCTAGACACCTATCATTGTGCAACAAGTATGGTTTAATCAATTGTGGAAAATATGGTCTCTTTACTTTTGGAATGATAGAACGTTCCTCAAGAATAATTGTTGGACTATTTAACATCCCTCTGAAGGACTTCGATTTTGGTTTTAAGTACCTTAATTTTATTATCAATCCCGATAATTATCGGACAGGGGACTAGAAGTGGCTAGTTGAAAAAATAGAACGAAGAATCATTCATTGGTGCAATAGGTGGATCTCATGTGGTGGTTGGCTTTTCATGAGCATACTTTAAGGGGTGTCAATGGATGCCAATTGTATGAACATACCAGTTGGTTCTGAGTAGATGGATCTAGGTCAATACATGCTCATGCATATAGCCACTATTTTCATTCAACATGTTGTCTGGTAGGAAAACAAATATGCCTGGTCGATAGAGGTTGATTCAATATAAGAGCCTAAGTCACATTAGTATTCTTCCTTGAATCACCATGAGAATTTGGATTGCCTCTTGAGCATGAAAGGATGTTTGAACCCTGTACATAAATGGAAACATAAACCTCAAACTACCTAGCGCTCATCACACTTGGCACACACATATTCTATTAAAAATTAAACTCAGTTAATTGCTCCACATAAACCATCAAATAAAATAGTAGTAGGAATTATGATCATGTTAAGCATTACATGGTTATCTTTGTCTTTAACGGATTATCCATGAAATTTAACAACAATATTAGGGTTGATAAGGATGGTATTCCACTTGTAATCTCCTTGATCGATCTCAAATTATTCTCAACCTATAAATAACTAACCCTAAATTCATAGAACTTGTCCTTTTCGAGGCAAGATGAAGAGGGAAGCTATGTCACATCTCCAAGGGTTCATGAACAACATAGACAACTTAGTGCTTATGCAGATAGTGTTCAAATTGACAAGTTTGAGTGAATGGTAAAGAGAATTATAAAGGGGTTTCTTTCTTATGGAGTAAGATGCACTACCTCAAGACTTACATAGTTGGTCACATATTTGCAATCTTCATTTATACCTTATTGATATATCCTTTTATTTGCAAATGGAGGCTTACACAAATTAGAGTCATAAAGCTAGGTAAAGCACTTATTATGTTTGAATATATTTAAAATGAACTTTTTTTTCCATATATAAAATAGAATTTGAATTCTAATAATTTTACACAACATTGAATTCAATGGCCCATTGAAGCTTATCCCTAGCATAGTGGCTTCCTAGGAAATGGGGGATGGGAGAATATGGATACATAAATTGCAAATACAATGGAAGGATGTTTTAGCCATGTTATAGATTCATACATTTACGTTTACTCAAAAAGTGGGCACTTGATTTCATGGAACTCAATGGACAAAGGAAGTTTACCCTTATCATATAGAGTGGCCTCCTAGGAAATGGGGGAGGGGATAAGATGGCTACATAAATTGTATATCAAATACAAATATGTTTTAGCCAATTCATGGATTCATAAAATGCACTTTACAATTTCTTTTTTCATAAAATGAGGGAACTTTAGTCGAGCCACACTAAGATAGTGAAGGAATTATCATTTATAGGCTATTGAGGGTCAAACATTAAGCAAATAAACCATAAATATGAAATACACTATAGAACTACATAATTCCCATGGTTCTAGAATGGAATCTAGAGATGAACCAATGGCCAAGGTCACTAGGTTATGGTTTATATATTTTTCTTATAAGAAACCAATAGAGATTGCTTATAGATCCATTTTTGGAATGGTTATAAATTGCTAGTGGTTTCTTAAGAAAAACCATTAGATATTGCTTATAGATATTATGAGTGGGTACTGTGACCAGTATGACCTTGGAAACATATTAATTACAAAGACTCCATAACAATATTGGTATTAAACCACTATATTTTGTCAAAAAATATAGCAATGGTCACATAGTGTCATAAAAAAACCATTAGAATGATCATTGGTGACAAACATTTTTCTACATTCACCAAAAGTAACAAAAAAGAGTATTGGTGAGGGATAATAAAATATTGTCACTAGAAGTTTCACCAAAGAGAGAATCAATAACGTGCCTTTAAGAACCCTCACCAAAAGTGTCACTACAAATGGATTCGGTGACGAAACTTAAAGGACCATCTCAAAAGGCACTTATAACGATGATGTTTTAAAGACCATCATCATATGTGACATTAGTGATGACCCATAAAGGTCCGTCACAGGCATGACCCTCACCAATGACCCTTTTTCTTGTAGTGTTGTTGTCTAATGTGCACTAGAGACATCAGATTCCTCTTTAATTGTGGAAGATAAAGAACATCATGAAGAACACAATTAGATAACTAGCTAATTTAAGTCCGATTGAACCAATTCCTCGGGGTTTACGGTTAGTTTTTTTTGCAAAGTATACTATGCCATTAACATTGTTACTGAAATTCTCTAAGAAATATCTTCTGAATTCATATGGCATGTGGCTCCTATATCTAATAACCATGCATCTTTCCAAGAAAAAAATGATGTGTTGAATACTTAATCTATGCCAAAATTATAGTATGCAATTATATAATTAACAGATTCAGGTGATTTACCTATGTCTTGTTTTTGCTCTTGCTTGTCTGAGATATTCTCCCAAGGTGTTCAACATTGTTTTGCAGTATGTCCATATTTTCCACAATGGTAACATTGAATATTTTTCCTTTCACTTGAGTTGTGTCTACCCCCTGCCTCTGAACTGTCTTTTCCCACAATATATGTTGTTTCTCTCTTCTTTTTCAGGTTCACCTTTTGATCTATGTCTTGTATGAGAAAGACATAGTGTTTTTTCATTGATATTACTTTCTTTCTTCCCAAAATCCTTTTCTCTTTCTACAACCTTCTCAATAAGAGAGTCACAATTCGTATCTTTCATTTGACCACTAGCTTGAAGGGATTCAATATAGCGTGAATAGGTGGGATACAAAGCCTTAATAAAGGCAGTGATCTCACTATCGTTCTTTAAAAAAAGTAGAATGAATGTCATGATAAATAGCTTTAATTTCAGAAGACAGACTCATAGGTTCATTGTCTTTCAATTCCACATTAAACAACTTCATCAGTAGTTGAATGATTTATAGCTGAATAAAGCCCCATAAGCATCTTGAATGGAAACAATATGTTTTCTTAACTCTTGATTGACATAAGCTACAATCAAGGCATAATCCTTTTTATCCTTTCTCTTCCATATAGTAATATCTTTATCATATTTAGGCCTCTCTGGTTCACTGCCATCTTTCTCCTCTTTATCACTTGTAGATTCACTAGCTTCACAAATTCCATCCCATAAGAAATTAAATATTAAGGTGTGTTTGATATTTCGAAACCATTCTGCATAATTTTCTTTTCTGGAAAGTACCACTCCAACAATAGATATAAGAGAATGCATTTTTTTAGAGGCAACGACAAACCAGTTTCAAACTTGTACAACAGATACAACAGTTTCAAAACTTATACAACAAGGAATAAGAAACAAGATGAACATTTTAGAAAATAGCACCAATGTGCAAAACTCCCACTGTGGTAGCCAATCATAAATCTCCTCAACAATTCTTCATAAACTCCCCAACTACTCCAATTAAAAATTTCCAATGGCGCAAATGCAAAACTCCCAATGCGCAGCACCAATGCACAAATGAAGAAATCCTCAACGGCTCTTATAAACTCCTCAAGTGATCCAATTAGAAACTCCTCAATGGCTTCTTCATTACAACAAATATTTAGATGTAGTATACAAACTCTCCAGTGGTCGAGGAATCAAGAGTTTGGCTCTCTTGACAGTCTTTCAGGTGCACACTCTTGGATGAAAAATAACACGATGATTGGAATAGAAAATCCTCTGGTTGTAATAAATCAAGATAATTTGGCTCTCATAACAATCTTTAGGGCACACGCTTTTGGATAAACAATAGCACTGTGGCTTTTTCTAGATTCCAGACTATGTGAGGAGCCACAAATCAAACCAGGAAATGAAAAAATGATCATGGAGTAGCAACCTCACTCTGATACCACTAATAGGAAGAGAAATTGGAACTCCATGACTTTATGATTTATTCATGAGTGTAAAATGGCTATTTAGCTACATAGAGAATTTGTTCAGCTACCGAAGAGACCTTTCATATACTTGCCTCTCTTCATTTATGAATTCTCCTATTCATTTAATTTTTTCTAATAATCCCGTATGATTATCCAATAGTATTTGGTCCATCAAAATTTGTAGCAAAAGTGTTCCCATCTCCTCAACCCAAATAGCATGATGTTTGACCTTACTACAATTTCTATAGGCCTCTAGGCCTTCGGGAACCAGAGTAACTAACAATGACATGGAATTCATAGCTCATTTATATTGAAGGTATGTTGAGATTCATTAGGATGGTTGTGTTTGGAATACAAGTGGATCTTGGTGGAGAATGAGGCTACACTTGAAGAAATAAAATGCCCCTTATAAAAGAATTCCTTAGGATGAGGAATTCAACAAGATTTATGATGTTATTCATGATGAATATGAAGAAGAATATGAGGGTATAATGAGAGATGAAAAAAGGGAGACTTTACCAATGAAGGATTTGTTAGAGAAGGATTAACAAGCAACTAGCATGCCCATTAATGAGTATGCTACCTCCTAGCCACAAGATTCATTTCCCTACCCAAAGGATAACTCCATGATGAAATCTATTGGTTGTAAAGTGAATGGATACTAGGAAAATAAGGACAATAAATAAAGGATCCTATTATAGTAGAAGAAAGGCAAAAGGGGCTATGGTTGGTAGCATATATGTGTATGCCCATGATGAAAAAGGTAGACATGTTATAAAATTTTACTCCACATGCCCACAATTCTCTATAATTTGGCTTGATATTTTAGGACATGCCTCTCCCATATCAATCCCCATTGTGAATATCTCGATGAAATGATGATTTCCCCCTAGTTTCCGACATGCAACCTCAATTCTCACAACCAGAGGGGGAAAATCCATAGTTGAACAACCTACACAAGAAAGGGAAGAAATTCTAGTAAAATTGACTTATGAGGAGGAAGAAGCACCCAAAAACCAATATGAAGTATTTTATCTACCAATGGTTGTTGGAGGTGTCAGAACCTAGGTTATATCCTTAATTATCTTTGGCAAGTTGAGAAGAGAAGGATAAAGAGAGGAAAAGTCAAGAAGATCCCAAGTAAAAGAGGGATAGGTTGGAATCCCCCAACGAAAGATCAACAAAGGAAATAGGGTAGGAGATTCCAAATATGCCTAAAAGTGTAGAACATGAATTCCTTGAGCCCAATAGTTCCCACAAAGAGGATATTTATTCGCCCCATACCCCACCCTCTCATTTTCCTATTAGATCATCTAATATTTTATTTGCTGCAGCTTTTGAAGGAGCAACTAAAACACATAATGTCAACTCTTCTCATGAAATTGGGCAGCAAATATTGTGGGATAATGTAATATATCGCATGAATACTTGTGGCCCACTTGATATATTAAGGGAATAACAAGGATAAGAGAATAAAGTCAAGAGGTTTTTATTTTAACTATAACAACTGAAACCTAAGCACGGGAAATATTATTTCCCAGGTACAATGTAAAAACTTGGCATCTTGTGGCTACCAAATTAGAGTTTTTGGGTCAAAAAACATGTGGATAGATGAAACCACAAGCCTTCAAATTAATTTTGAGATATAAATAATCCCACCCAAAGACAATGTCTCAGTGGCTCGAGAATCAAGCGGGATAGTTTATAATAAATATCTCAAAGTTGCTTCCTCCATTGAGAATTATAAGAAGCAATTAATTCCATAAACATTGAGGCACTAACCATAATTCATTATTATTATATTAGTTATTGTTAATTCAGCTTAGTATTATGTCACATAATGATCACTTCATCTCCTATTTATAATAAAGGAGATTCATGTGCATAACCATATGATCTTGTCATGTGTATTTTCTACATTGTATAAGGAGGTTTCCCTCTACAAGCTTCTTATTCGTCTCATTTATTCATTCTCAAGGCATGGTATTACTCTCTATTTCTTATTTTATGCTATTTTGGGGAATTTGGTGCATAACATCAACATAAGGAACCAATTCTTGAACTCTAGAATGAAATCCTTGGAGGAAGAATATGAAAAGATACAATCTACTAGCTTGGTTTCCATGGAAAAGTGAAAGCAATAATAAAATACCTCCCTCTTTGTCACATCCAGTAGGGTGCACTATAGAGATTATGGGGTGTAACATTTGGCTCCAAATATGGGACATGTGATTCTCTTTGGAGTGGGTGAGAACCTATGAATATTATGGGACCTATAGACCTACACAAAATTCAAACAACAAATATTCCAAATGCATCGAAGGTAGACACATCCTTCCTATCTTGCTCAAATAAAAAAATGAACTTGTAATAAAAACAACAAGTGCAATGCATGGGTAAAGAAAATGACACACAAAAAATTCTTATGAAAGATATTATGCAACCTATCTACCTACTCTAAGCATGGTAACACAAATAATTCAAGTGAAATCACACCACTAGTGAAGCCACCTTAGTATATCATTCATGTTAGCTCTTATTCCCTTGTATTTGGAAACAATCCAAGAAAAAATCATGTCATTCATGAGCTGAGTAGATTTCAATACCTTCATCAAAATGGGACTAGAACAATGGAAAATATCATGAACTTGGATTCCTTCAAACCCTTGTGAATGATAGGGGCCCCTTTCACAATCCCCCTCTATCCAAGCTTGGATAGGAATCACATACCAAATTCTTTCACTATGATCCTTCTCTTCAAAACATGTTTGCTACCCCAAATGACTTCTGAAAAAAACAAGAATCCATGAAAGATATGAATCTAAGAGAGACCTCAAATCTTCCCTATAAAAGGCATACTTTAATTCTCTAACCCTACGATAATACCACCTTCTTGATTCCCAGAACCTGCATTATCCCCTAAGAAACATGACTTGGAATGATAGTTGACATCCACCCTGGAAGAGGATAAAATTGACTGCTCAACATTCATGACAAAAATATTCATATGTAACCCTTTACCATAATCAATGGTGAGTGAGCAAGGTTGAACTAAATCCTGATAGTTGTCACCAAAGGTAGGCTTTCCAAAGTATTCAAAATTTACAATTTCCGCATTAGAAGAATCATATATGGGATCTACAACAAATTTCGAATAATCCATACCCATATCATACTTATTAGGAAAATGCATGTCATTGAATATGTGACAACCATCATCAATTTCAAAACAATTCTCAAACATACCATCCTTTAAAGATTCACGATCAATATCAAAGGAGAGAGGAAGACTCACCAAATCCTCATTATAGGGGGGACAATAGGAATCATCAACCATAATTTCACCATCCATATTTTCAATATTCTCATTAATGTGGAATTGATTTTCAATATATTCTTCATTTTGTTCAAGATCTACATAAAAAATAGGCTATGGCTGATCTAAAGACCATGGCATGAAAATATCATGAACATATTCCTTGGAAATTGTGTGGCCCGGAGGCTCAAGTACGAAAATACTATCCCTTTAAGAATCATAGATGGGAGGGCCAATAAACCTCCAATAATCATCATGTTCTTTATCGTGTAAAGTAATCTTGCCATTTTCTTCCAAAAGAGCCAATACATCATAGGAATATTCAAAACAATGATAAGGATAACTCACCATTTCTTCACTTCCTTCAATTAGGCCTTCTTGGTATTCATGTGATTCTTGATTTTCAACATGGATTCCCTCAAATTCATTTTATAAGAAATCTTTGCCTTCATCTTCAAAAGTATCATCCTTTTCACACATAGGGATCAATATTTCCTCTTCCTTAGCTTCTTTATTATGATCCCTAATGAAATATTCTTCAACAATGGTTTCTTCATGAGAACTCTCTAGGGGTTTATATTCATCATATAATTCTATGATAATATCTATGTCCTCAAGCAATGGACTAGAAACTTCTTCTTATTTGACTCTCTCTTCTTCCTTCAATGGTGGTCTAGGACCTTCTTCCACAATTTTCTATGCAGCATAAAATGTCTTGATCACTTTAAATTTGGGTATCCATTGATCAATGTAGTTAGGGAACCAACATATGTTTGCAAAATGATTCCAAAAGGCTTGCAAAATATGTAATTGTTCTTTGTCCAAGATATTTGTACCAATATGTCACATTGTCCTTGATTCCATATGAAAAATAATCCATCATATAATTTTCATAAAGGCTTCCATTATCCATGGAAAATTTGAAAAATCCCAAGAGACCAAACTTGAACCTTCTTTGTCATGAAATTTTGAGTCTCCCTTATATCCACTTCTGGTACTTCATGGGTGAGGGTCCAAACATTTCAAAAATCCAAGGTTCCATAAATTTCAAGAAGCTAATATGGATATTCCCAAAAATCATAAAAGATGTTCGTCATATCAAATAAAATGCTTCAGTGGAGTCATCGGGATGAACCTTTTCTTCTCAACGATGCATGTGTTAAACTTTTACACCAAATAATGTCATCAATATTCGAGGCCTCTGTCTTGAAGTGTAACTTTTTGTTGTAATTTTGTTTAGTGGAGTCGCTAAATAATACCTACAACATTAGTCCTTAATAATAATCTCATCGAAGTACAAAACAAAACCTTACGTGAACCTTCTTAGTTCTTACCAATTTTTTTGTTTATGCCAAGGGAATGAAATATTTGAATTGAGCAACATGCCCTAATTTTTATTCAACAATATTCAAGTATCCTTGGAAACAGAACCACAAAATGTTACCTCATAAATTAGGAGCCTTCAACTTAGGTCATGATGGATGGTTGTAAGATTGACAACATTTTAGGATATGCACGCACTGTCACCTCGGTGCATTGTCCTCTCTCTTTAGTTATGATACTTATTCCATGGTAGGATTCCCAAATGTTGGTATAAATATAACTATAATACATGCAATGAGAACAACTCTACTTCTACAAGACCTTCCCACTAAGTTAGTAGATCGATGCCTTAATGGAGTCAACAAGATACTCAATAAATACTCAATGACTATGAAGGTTTAGGAGAAATGAAATTTGGTATTGGTTTCTTAGATAGATAAATCAACTTTTTGTAGTAAATACTAGCAACATAATCCTACAAGAAATCCCAAAACAAACTATGGAAATGCCACAAAAAGCACCTCCCAGTGATCACCAACCAAAGGAGACTCAATCCCGCTAGGGAGAACTTGTTTTGATGGATGAATACTACAATTTGGAACTTATTCCACCTTCAGATCTATATACCCTGCAATAATGGCTAAAAGGCCTAATTTGGCACCTCAAAACTCCTCAGGGTCAACCACCGAAACTTGGAGACAAAGAGGGATCCTTTCCAACCACTAGGGTTTGATCTTCGTGTCAAAATGTGCTTGCAAAACACTTACAACAAATCATAAAAAAGGATGTAGTATCATTTAGAAAGTGATGTCACTCTCCCCAGGGTTGATGTCGCCCTAAATTAGGATTTTTTTGAGCTACAAAACAAATTTTGTTATGGATTTTTCAGCTATATAACAACTTTAGAAATTTATAACATCAATAACTATTTCATAACTGAACAAGTAAAACAATTACCATGGAAAAAAAAATATTTTTTTAATTTTTCAAAAAAATTTGATTTTTATGGGTTTTTATATTTATATTTATATTTTTTCAAATACAATACAAGGAATTTTGGAAAAAGATAATTTTGGTGAAGATGAGGAAATTAGACTTAAGTCTTATTCCTTCTAGGCACTGAGAAATCATGGTTAACGTTTCTCCTAAGAATTGGAAATTCAATATTTGAATCAAATAGGGAAAGGCTAATAAACCCTAGGTTGTGTTAGACTTTGACCTAGTTAGGGAAAAGAAAGATTGCAAGGCCCAAACGAGAGAGACCCTTCAAGAGGGATGTCTCTCTTACAAGACTAAACTATTATGCATATAACTTTAGGTTAATCCTACCTTGGATGCCTCTAGCAATGCAAGAAAAGAGACTTAGATATCTTACCATAATTGAGGAGAAAAGGAGAAGAGATTAACATCTCAAGAATCCTTCCACCTTATATAATCCTTGAAAATAGTAAAGAAACCTCATGCATCAACCTTGAACCTTGAAACCGTAGAACTTGCCAAGAAAGGAGGTGCACACAACTTGAAAGATAATGTACAAAAAAAGAAAAATAAATAATGTATTATTTGATCCCACGGTCTTGATTACAAATGATGAAGAGATTCCTTATTTATACTTGAAAATGCTAACTTGCTCCTTTAATCTGACCTACCTAATTTTTCTTTAAAATGAATTTTAATGATTTTTTAGAGTTTGTCACCCACAATATGAGGACTAAATGTCACGAAACATAAAATAATGATAAAATAAGATGAAATGCTTCATCTTAATGATTAGTTAATATTGGAAGGAGGACATCATGCCCCATCTAACCCCAACATTTGTCTTTTTCCCTCAACACCCTCCTTATTAGGTTAGTACAATCTCTTTTATCTTGCTTGGAAGGTGGACGATTTGGTCTTCAAGAATGAGATGACCAATATGGAGGAATGATACAAAAAAATAGGTCCAAGGGGGTATCCATGAGGTGTGCTAAGGTGGGTATGACAACCCTTACAATCACAATCACCTTTACAAAGAATAATATTGTAAGTGTTCCTAGGAGCCCCAAGCCATGTGTCCTATAAGATTCATCCCAAGGTGCACTGAAACACCCACCTAGGGCATAAATTCCCAACATGATGAGGGACCTCCACCCATCAAGGGTTAGTCAACAAATCCACAAGGCCAACACCCCTTGAAATGAGAACCAAGAATACTTTCGATGACTAGACCAAGGGTCTGAGCCCTACTAGACCAACACTTTTACATAAACAAGCCCCGACTTGGCCTTTTACAATGGAAACAATACCCCCATCTTTAGCACATCTAGTAGGGTGAACTATAGAGAATATGGGGTGTAATAGGGACCATAGTACTTGGGTGCTAATTTATTGTCATTCTTCGCTTTCTTTAGGGACATCTATTTCTATGGTTGTAGCCTCATAAATATTTAGACTTTTGGAAAAATAATGGGATATTTTTAATTTCTCAATGTTTTGGGCTTGGTAGATTATCCCATCATCAGGAGAAAATTTCTCACAGAATGGAAATGAGAAATTCACATATAAATATATAAATAATACTTAATTTATGATAATCCTAGGTTAGTTTAGATATACAAATATTTTTTATTTATGATGTTGCAATTGATTTTGATGTGATCGATTATAGGGAACCGTGTTTTGCTCAATCTCTAGCCACCGTCTTTGTTAAATTAGCATGGTGTTTCTCAATTTCAACCTTCCATGACATTTCTTTTAGTCAGGCAAGAAGCTGAAATTGAGAAACACATGACTAATTTTAACACTAAAAAAAAATTCAGGGCAACACCTGAAATAGAGAAACGCCCAGCAAATTTTAGCAAAGCCGATGTCTAGGGGTTGAGAAAAACATGGTACCCCATCATAGAGCACATCAAAATCAATTGTAACATCATAAATAGCATAAATTTGTATACCTTAGCTAACCCATGATTATCATAAATTAGTTATTATTTGTCTATTTTTATGTGACTTCCTCATTACCATTTCATGGGAACTTTTCTCGTAATGATGGGATGAGCTACCAAGCCCGAAACATTGAGAAATAAAAAATATCACGCTGTGTTTCTGAAATTCTGAATATGAAGACCAATGAAAGCATTAAAAACACCTCAAAAATACCCAATCCCCCACTTTAAATTTCCTTTCATTACAATTTTGATCTACTTAATTGTTGTTTCATCTTATTTCATGCAATAGCCAAGTTATCTTTTAATAGTTGGAGAACCTCTTTTTGGTGCTCTATGTGATCCTCCACTTCTTGAACCTTAGATTTCTCTTTCAAGGATGATGTTATGGAAGTCAGGTGATAGACATAAAGTTCCATAAATGGTGACATTTTTATTAAGTATGGAAATATTTGTTGTACCACCATTTTGCTAAGGGAAACTACTTGACTCATTTTGTTTGTTTATCACATGGAAAGCAACGAAGATACCCTTGTGGGTCTTTATTCACAATCTCACTTTGACCATCGGATTGAGGATGATAGGAGGAGTTGTAAGCCAATTAAGTGCCCAACTATGAAAATATTTCCTTCCAAAAATACCAGTGAAAGTCAGATCTCTATCACTTATAATAATCTTGGGGATTCCATGTAGCTTTTTGAATTGGTTCCATGAATGTTGCAACTACTATACTTTGTTTAAAAGGTTGATGAAGAGATAAGAAATAGGAATACTTTGTGAGTCAATCCACTACTACCGTGATGATATTCTTTCCTTCTAACTTTGGTATACCTTTGATCAAATTAATTGAGAACTCTTCCCAACTATGACTTGGTATGAATAATGGTTGTAGAAGACTTTGTGTTTGCATTCCCTCTCTTTTTTTCTATTGTAAAACAAACATTCTACCACAAACCTCGGGCCATAAAACGTATTTCAAACATCACATGTTTTTGTTAATTCAGCTCACTTCCATGTATTATATTCTTTTTGAACTTCAAGAAATCAACCCACTTCTAAACATCAACCATAATCCACATTTTAAACATTAGTTGATCGAGATCATTTCAAGATTTCAATTTTTTTTGAAGGACCAACCTTCGTGCTATGTTGAAGGTTTGGGTTGTTTCAAAACTTCAAACCATTTTCAAACTTTGGAATTATTCAAAGGAATATCCAACCTCTTTTTTTGGTCACTCCCCAACCAAACCCATCATATTATTTCCAAACAATGGCCATGAAACCTCTTCAAAACATTAGACACGACCAAAACATTGAGGATTTATTTTGTAAGTAAGAAGCTAAAAAATTATATATTAACAAAAATATTATAGAGAATAACCAACTGTCTTGGAGTTCTAGTATATTGACTGAATTTTCCGTTAACTAACATAAGTACAGTCATCCAGAAGTTCCCTCCCCCGAAGGATACAAAATGGAATAACATAAAATATGGACTATTAAAAATTACAATCCCCTGAAGGAGAAAATAGGGATAAAAAACTGTCAACATTAAGTCAATTTGAAGCAAAGTAAAAAATGAACAAGAAATACTAATACTATTTCTAAGTATGCCCATTCGCACTATATTTTAGATGCTATTCATAGTAAGATGAACCAAAGAGTAGTTAGGGAACTTAATTATCTATTGCAGCGCCTGGATGAACAAAATAGGACGATCTAATCCATTCATTTGGTTTAATTGAGCTTTGGAAGGAAGGATATACCCATTTTGTTGGCCATTGCATCCACCTTCATGTGGAGTAACCAGGTGTCAACAAATAGTTCTTTCCAAAAGGATTCTGGAATTTCATTGCCTTTCTCCTTCTCCTCTCACTTGAGAAATACTCTTCCTAACAAGCTCTTCATAATCCAATAAAGAGTGATAGTACACTAAAATTGTGTTTAGAAGCGATGGGTAGAGCCTAGATCCTGGATCCAAGCTTCCAGAGTAGTAAAATACTATAGCAGCAGTGCTTGTTCAATCTATTCCCTGAGGGCCCTCTTTGTTTCCTCAAATTCCTTGCGAATACCTAGGGAATAATATCCTTAAACATCCATGTTGCATGTGCAACCCACAATTGTTCACAATTTTCCCACTACTGGGTAGGCTTATTGCTTCCAACCTTATCATGAATTTTATCCATCAGACCCAAACCAAGAGCATTCCAAAGAAACAGCGAAAGGAGGGAGGAAACTAGAGGCATTCTAGATTCAGAGAAAACGGAGCTCACAACAGTTCCAAAACTTGAATTTCCATCCCAAACATTGAAGGTGAGGGGGATTAAAGGTGGTTGGGAGTATGCATCATGATGTTGATTAATGCACCAAATCATAATGTTCACACGAGGCTTCATCGTCCCGACCAGCCCCACCAGATTTGGTAACTTAATTATCCTATATTCGCTTGAGCTCAGTATCTTGTTCCAACTTCTTTCCATTAAATGTTGAGACTCTCCTGTACGAGAAGTACATTTTTGGGGCTTGCAAAACTTCCCATTCTCATTCATGTCTATAATTCCACCCTTGGAAATGATTTTTCCCCATAAAACAAGAAGATGATTAAATAACCAACTATTCACTTCAAGGTTAGGCCACATGGGGTTGCATGTCATGCTAGCTGTCCACCATTCATGTCCATTATGAATCATTAATTTGACAATGATGAATCCTCACAGAGAGGGGAATTTTACGATTCCACAAGATTAGTGCATTTTTTCCAGATGTCCAGCTCCATTCCCCGATTTGGTGAGCATATGAGGTCTTGATTATCCCAATCCACCCCAAAGTTTTCCAAGGTGTCTGATACTTTGTTGGCACTTATTTTAACATGGGAGGGAATGATGACTAAGCCCTCTGATAGAAGAGACAAGATGGTCTCAATATGCCCAAGGAGGTTCCAACTAGGAGAGAGGCGCTCCACCCTCGAGCCATTCGGGAGCCTCGTTAGGATTCGTCAGATAGTTTAGGAATCCCCCTCAAGAAATTATGTGATGTACATTAAACTGAATGCAATATCGAAGAACTCTAATGAGAGCCCATAAAGCAACCAAATTATTGGTTTCATGGTTGATACTTCTCGCAAGGATGTAAGAAATGTTTCCCTACTCATTTCTGAAAACAATACCAAAGCCAACGGGGCTTGGGTTTCCTTTGGAAGCCCTGTCAAAATTCATTTTCACAAAGCCTCGAGGTCGAAAGTACCATATAGTAGGACTATAGGTCCCAAATTGGGGATTGATAGTAGTCAATGTGGCATCAGTGGGGGCATTTATGCCCTATCTTGAGAAAACATGCATTTCCTCTTCCACGCATTTGTAGTCCTCCTGGGACCAAATTTTAATATTCAATGTCTCCAACACAACAGATTTGATCATATCCCATATTTTCAACCAAGCAAGGTGTGGGAATGGAAGATTCATCTGTTACGCTCTTTCCATATGTTCCATAATATGAATCCAGGAAGCAGTTGCCAAATTCTATTGAGGATGGGATTCTTAAAAGTGTCTAGATGCCATTCAGATATCGTGTCAGATAATCTTGTTCTATTTCAGTTGATTGTTCTCATAATTTGCGCAAGATGGTCCCATATCTGATTGTTTTACTCGTAGAACTTGAGGAGGTGCTCAGTTGTTTCCTATTGTTCACTACATAGAGGACATATCGATGGCCCAACAAAATTTCTCTTCTGCAAATTTCCTAGGTAAGAATGCTTTTATGTATAAGATGCCATAGGAAAAAGATAATTTTGGGCCACAAATTGAGGGTCCAAATATGTTTCCACGCTTTAGAGAGGGGAGAAGGTTCTGATTAAGCATGAAGGATATATGATTCCTTGATTGTGAAGGTTCCTTTGGTGGAATGTCTCGATCGCAAGATGTACGGGCCATCTCGAATTATGATTTTTCTCCTTTTCTATTTATTATACTTGTGCTCAAGACTAGTGGAGGGTTGAACAATTAGTTGGTTCGGAGTCAAATTCCATTATCGCCAAACATATTCTTTAGAATCATCCACCTAGTATTGGATTACTTTTTGCATCTCATTGAGATTGAGAGAGTACCTTAATTCATTCAGATCCCCATTCCCCACTAAAGGAGGGAGTTGCTTCCAATATTCCGTCCAGATGTTTGCATTAGTCCAACTTCTAATTTCCCAGAAGACATGGTTTTGGACTAATGGCCTATTGCTTCATGCAAAATTCCAAAGAGTAGAGACTAACATTTGCTCATTCCATCTTATTAATTGTTCCTCGATTGCATCATGGGTATAATTTTTCCTCCATAGCTTGGCCCAGAGCTCCTTTGGATTCTTCAACCATCTCCATCAAGTTTTTTCACCCAAGACTTGATTTAAGAGTTGAGTATATCTCAAACCAAGAACACCTTCAATCTTGGGTTCGCATAGATCATACCATTAACTAGGGCCCATTTCTCTTGATATTTTGTTCCTTTCCATAGGAAGTTCCTTTGGATATTTATGATTTTATTGAGGACATTTTTAGGGGCAGCCAAGGTAGATAAAATGTAAATGGGGATAGCCTGGAGGACCAATTTCAGCAGAGTGAGATGCCTAGCATAGTTTAGGGTTCAGAAGGTCCAGGATGAAAGATGTCTACTGATGGAATTTAGTAAGTCTTCCTGGGTGCAGCTGCGAAGAGAATTGTTAGTGAGAGGGATGCCGAAGTATTTGGAAGGAAGGGAGCTCCACTAGAATCCAGGGATTATAGCAATATTAGTTTGAATTTGTCAGGGAGTATTAAAGAATAAAAGATGGCATTTTTAAGGGTTAATAGAGATACCATAGGTGGAACTAAAGCTATCCAAAATGATTTTGATATTCTAATATTCGTTGATAGTGGGGATAACCATCATCATGGTGTCATCGACGAATTGATTATGATATATTGGGGGATCAATGCCATGGATCAGGGGGAGACCCCAAAGGGAACCATTGGAAATGGAACCTTTGGTAATTCTACTAATCCCCTCAGCCATGATAACAAAAAGGAAGGGGAATAGAGGGTCACCTTTCCTGATGCCTCTTGAAGGTGAGAAAGGTGCAGAATGAGAGCCATTATCTAAGATGGAGAAGAAGGTTGAGGAAGTCAAATTTAGAATCCATTCAACCCATAGTTCATCAAATCCAAAAGCTAACAAATGGATTTCATTTACTGCCAACTTATTTTGTCAAAATATTTTTAGAGGTCAAGATTGAGAAACATACCTTGCGATCTTGAAGTCTTGAGGGAATGTATGAATTCATGGGTGAGGAGTACACTATCTATGATTTGTCGTCCTTCCACATATCCCGTCTGCTCATTTGATATGATGTGATGGAGGATATGCTTGAGTCTATTAGCCATTACTTTGTTGATGAGATTATAGATAACATTGCATAAAGCAATGGGCCTAAAGCTATTGGGATTTGTAGGCCTTTCCTATTTGGGGATTAAGGTAAGGAAAGTGGCACTGAAGGATTTCAGGACTCATCTTGAAGAATGGGAGTCTTGAATGATTTTCTAGACATCATTTCTGATAATGTCCCAACAGTGATGGAAAAAATATGAAGTGAATCCATCTGGACATGGATCCTTACCTGGCTGTGTGTCCTAGATAGCTTGATCCACATCCTCCAGCATGATTGATATCATTAGGGCTGCATTATGGTCTTTAGAGATTAGAGATGGGATATGTTGAGTGATCCTCTCAATTTCATATGATCTGTCTTCAATAGGGTCTGTAAGAATATTTTGATAGTAGGCTATCAACTCTTGTTCAATATACAGATGCTCCGTCAAGGTGTTTCCTTGATTTTCCTTCAGACTATTGATTCTTTTTATGTGTCTACGCTGTAGTATTGATTTGTGGAAGAAGGAGGTGTTCCTTTCTCCTTCCTCCATAGGATTTCCTCCTGATATTCTCTTTCCTCTAATTGTTTCTTAAGAATATTTTCCTCTTCTTGGAGTAGGGTCGAGTGCCCCTAAAGGATGAGAGTATGTTGGATTTATTGGAGGTGATTTTCCAAGGATTTTTTAGCTTGGAATATTTTTCCAAAGGTAGTTTTATTCCACTCTTTGTGCTTCATCTTGATACTTTTTATCTTATGCTGGAATTTGTACATGATCAAGCCATAAGGAATATTGGTCTCTTCCCAACATTGCTGCATATTCTCCTTGAATCCCAGGTGAGTGAGCCAATTTTTTTTTAAACAAAACTCTTCGGTGAGGGGATCCCGTGGTATCCAACCATAAATATATGGGCCAATGGTCACAACCAAAAATTTTTAGAATGGTAGAATCAAGATCCATGCCATCCATCATGGCATTTTCATTAATTATAAATCTATCCAATCTGCATGCGATCTTGTAAGGTCCAGATCTTTGATTGGTCCAGGTGTAACGTCCCACAATTGGTTCTAGATAAATGAGGTTGGAATCATCCATGACATTTTGAAAGAGGCGACTGTCGTCTTGTAGACGACAGAGCCCTCCTCTTTTTTCCTCCAGAGATAGGATTGTGTTGAAGTCACCTCCAACAATCCATTTGTTTTCATCCACAACCCTACTGATACCTTCAATGCTTTCCAGAAAATCCAGTTTCTCCTGGGGTATAAAAGGGCCATAGACATTAGTGAGATAAATCTCCTTGCTTGATCCAATCATTCTGAGTTTGGCAGAAAGGGACCATTTAGTAGAAAAAAATGTGTCTAGGAGAATAGTGGTTGGATTCCATAAAATAACAATACCCCCCACAATTCCCCAACATTGAGGAAATTTGAATGTTGTTTGACACTAAAATTAGAAGGAAAGGCCCTAACCTTAGAGCTTGCACCTTGGGCTTCGACATTCCCTTTGAATCCTTCTCTTTTTTAGAAATCAAAATTCATTGTTCATAATTTTATGGAAATTCATGTTGTCCATGGACAAATGTTTTCGAGGATATTTGACTATTAACCACTCAATGGGTTCAAACCCATGGCCTCCTTGGATTTTACCAATGGTGCTTCATTCCATGAGCATGCACCAATCAAATAAATATGGAAACTTGCCTAAATTCAAACCTCTCTCTTCTTGAAACAATGATAGGAACTCATTTCATTGATTAATCCATTTAATTGTATCTCCTAAAAATGACATATATTTTATCAATCATGGTGTTTGAATTATGAACACAATGAATTCACATTAAATGAATCCCCACCATCATCTCATCACCATGATCATTCAAATTGAAAAAATTTAACACAATTTCATTGAGGCATTATGTCCAGTAGTTGCATTCAACCATAAATTTCATTAGAAAATTCACATAAACTATCCATATTGGGTTAGTGATGAAAACTAAGCTCTAATACTAATATTCCATGTATCTAGATGATTCCCTTGGCCATTAAGGTACTCCATATAAAATTATTTCTTTAAATAATCAATTGTTAGGCCGACTTGCAAATATAACAACAATATAAATAGAACTCATATGTAGTTATAGAATAGAAGTAGAGATAACATTGCATAATTCAAATTCATTCATTACACAACATATACAATTGCAAAGCATTCCACAGATAGGAAAGCATGAACACTTATCTAAAAATGCAGGCAAATCCATTAAACCAGTGGTTGAGAAGTGATTGACCACCCAACCATAGGAATCACCTGTGTAATATTCCACCCCCAAGTTGAAACATGATACCCACCATGGAAAAGGAATTTCTTATAGAGCTCTAATATCACTCAACCAAATCAATTTCTCTCATCTCAAACCTAATATCCTCATTGTTGAGTATTTTAGGCCCTTATCAAGTCATTAGTCCACCAAGACACTCTCTTCTCCTTCATAGTACAAAACATATCTCCCTTTATCTACTATGTGGTTCCCTGGGGATCCTTTTCTCTTCTAGTGTAGGCAGAGAGATTCAAAGAATATTTGTTTCATATTTTTATTATGGATTAAAAACACTTGGACAACATAGTGCATTAGAAACACTAACAAAGTTGTAGAATTTAATGGTAGTTTCTTCAATTGCTACGGGCATTCCAATCATGGTTTTTCTCTAACTTCCCCAACAACAACTCACTAAATTCAATGAGTTCTTTGGCTCGTGACTTTGTGGAATTCCCTTTCCGTTTGTAGGCATAACTAGGCAAGGCTTCACACAAGCTTTCTTCACACCCAACAAAATTTGATTGGGATAGGAATGCTCCTTGGATAATGGAAGAATAATCATGGAAGGAAACAATCGACATTTTATTTGCATGAAGCCTCCCCTCTTCCCAAATATGTGACATCTTATACTTGGACACACAAGTTTGAGATTGATTTGATATCTTTGTAAGGAATCATAGAAAAGGATGGTTGTACCTTAAAGGACATGCGTAAAGTAAAATAGTTCATGAACCCCTTTTCTTCTTATCCTTTTCTAGTATCAAGGCCCCCTTGCTGATTCTCAAGAAACCTTTTTGATGGATATTACATTATTATATATCTCCTTTTATTCATTCTTTTGCATAACATAAGCATAGTACCATGAAAAATATAGCCGCACCATAATCATATCCAACCATGGAAGCTAAAATACATTCACTAATTGGGGCTTGGCCTTGAGATTCTAGGCCTTGTGCTCCACACTAGGAATATTCACAGTGCAATTTCATTATTTACACATAGGTTCAATATTTAACTTATCCCACATGGATTGAATCTCATCACATAACCTCATCATTCAAATAATACATGATTAAGCCGGAAAGGAGTGCCTCATGGGTGCACTCCACTTTATTCCTCTAGTGTTTTGTTTTTTATTGATTAAAATATTGTTGGGGGAGGATGTAAGTATATTTTTTATGTTCATGCTTTGACGATTTAATGTACTACTATGGAATGGTCACATCCCATGTGTATTGATTTTCTTCCTACCACACTACGTAAATGTATCTACACTCAAACCCTTCCATAGATAGAGGACATTGAATGGGTGAGAATGCCACAACAAATAAGTGGTATTTTTGGTAGGAGGGAAAGTCTAATATGGGTTGGATGTGAACAATGTCCCATCTCCAAAAGTAGGTCAAGCCAGGGAACTTTATGGGTTGTATGGAAACCACATTTCCTAGTATGTGCACTTGTATTTTTAATGAACAACATAAGAAAATGTTAGAGTAGAAGAAGAAAGGAATTCAGGAAGTGGAAAAAGGACACCAATAAAATTCATAGGTAGAAAATACATTATATAGAGGACATATGAGGAGTGAACTCAATTATGGGGAATATGGGTGCAAGTTTAATAAATGAAAGAAATATTTATGATGGGAAACACAATATTTTTCATCATCTTAATAGAGGTATATATGGGGTTAAGTGTATATGTAATGTGCATTATCCTAATAGGGGGACCACCTGTGCAATGCATAACATTATGCATATATAAATGTGAATATAGTCATTATTGTAGACATGAACTTATGGTATGGATATATAGATATACTTAGGTTACATTATAGACTAGATATTGAGATGTAGCTGAGTATTACATTCTTTGACCATTGTAAATTTTGACCATAATGGAGATCATTGTTAAGTGGGTTCTTTTGTCTATGGTTGGGTTCCCAATATACATTCTATATTTGAGTTCATGGTGTGCCATTGGGGTTATATGTTTAATATTTCTATTCAAGTTTTGTGTTATTTATTTTTGGTTGTATTTGAGGATAAGCTAAATATGGGTTGATACACTATCTTATATATTGACTCTGGCATCTAAGTTTAATAGACATAGGCTAGTTGGATTGCTAGAGTCTATTCTCTTATGATAAGTTGGAAATTCTACATTGGTTGTTCCCATATATAACCAATATCTAAGAAATATTAGGCAGTTTTTCATGCACCTTCCAAGACAATATCATAAATTCATTCATAATGAGTTGAAAGCATGGCCTCTCTAGTATCCAACTCACTTAATGTTGCATACGTGTGTGACCCCTTATATTAAGTTGAATATATTCCATGTTTTCACAAATTCATGGATTTGAAAGGGAACATTAGATTCCACTACAATGATGCAAACTCCACCACGTAATACTCCAACTTGTGATTAATTATAATTATAGTTACATAATAGGAAAACAATCATAAATAGAAAATAATTAGGTGCATAATAGGATTTATTAAGATTAACTAGGATTAGTGCATGGATGAAAAGTGTCATCCATGCAAGTAAACCTTACTTTAATAATAAGGAAAACTAGCTTTTAAGGGGAGGGTGGAGGATAGGGGTTTTTTTATCAACCTCAAGGATTTGGTTTTATGGGTCAGATTGTTGCACGAGATAGTTTTCAATATTACCTATTGGAGGCGAGGATTTAATGGGAATTAGAGTTCAAATCAATTTGATTTAGAGGGAGGCATGCAAATTGTGTCTGGCATAGTTTTACTAAATGGGGGATCAAGGGATCTCAATGTTTGACTAAGTGGTAGGTTGGGTGGAGAGTTATCCCCCACACATTGTTTCTTTCTCATGTTGTTGTTACTGCTAGTTTGGGCCTACTGCACACTCTTGTAAGTATAGTTTTTTCCATGTTTCCATTTCCATATATGTTTCCTTAACTCTTTTCCCTTTAAGATAATTTCAATATTTATAATTTATCTATAAAATAGTTATGTTTTATTTTGTATAATTGATTTTAGTAGTGACATTAGAGAAGTAATTGTTATTTAAAGAATTAAATATTACTAGGCATCACATCTAGTATCGGATCCCAAGCTTAACCCTATGGCCTATGGACCCCCCTTGACAATATATAAACTAGCTAGTACTACGACCAAGAAATCAGTAAATCACCATCGCTTCTAGAACACACATCATTCTAAATGCAAGGTGCTATCTCCATCATCACATCATTGATGTTAGAAAAAAGAGTGGTAGGGTTTGAAAGAAACTAAAAAAAGAACCTTTGAATAGAAGAAATTATCACGAAAGGGAAAAATCTTAGTTTCTATTTATAAAAGTTTGTAATTTCAATAGATGATAGGAAATAACGGTTTGTAATAACTCCCTCAGCTTCTAGTTTATGGGATGTTCTTCCATATCAAGGAACCCATTTGGCTCCTCTGAAAACCCAAATGAAGTTCTATTGAATTGGACCAAGCACCAAAAATGGGTATTCAACTATTCCACGAATGCCATTGGGATTTATGCTGATTTAAGATTGAAATACAACCCATTTATCACCACCCACATCTCCATCCATTTTGTATTGCGGTCAAAAGTTGTAGATTGGAAAGCTTTTGGATATATGCTTTGTTTTCTTTTGTGTGTGTGTAAGAGGGAGTTGTTAATTGTGTATAATTGCATTGACTAAACTTTGAATTATTTAACAACAATTATAACTTTTCCCATGATGTGGAGAGGATACAGAGGTCGAATCCCTTTGGTGGTCAGGGTTCGAACCCCCCAGATCGGTGTTGTAGAGATGTCACAAGACCATGATGCCTAAGTTTAGTTTTAGGGGAAATTTCCTCCTAGTTGTGTCTAGCCACATTGAGAGTTCAAATCAATGTCATCTATAGGAGTACAAGATCCGCGCATTTTCGCTTCTTAATATTCTCTCTGTTTTTCATGTAGTCATTGACGTGGGCATATGGAGGAATGGGGACTATAATCCTTTGGATAATTCAAACCATAGGGAAATGGTATTCATCAAGGCTGAGCCCTAGGGTTTTTTATCATTGTTTTGTTTTTTTTGAAATGTAAGAATGAGAATGAAATCGTTATTTTCATTTATCCATAGATGGACCTCGATGTATAAAAGGAGATATTGATTCAAGATAATATATTTTTTCACTCTTTTTTATTTGCTATGAAAGTCTATTATCTTTTCTTGGTCAAAAGAGTTATCAGTTTGTCTAATCTTATTAATAAAATTAGATGTTGCTTGGAATCTGCCTAGTTTACAGTAACTATCTATGATGGCATTATAGGTGAGCTCATTAGGCATGTAACCATGTTTTTTCATATAGTTGTTGACATTCTTAGTTTCCTTAAACATTTAAAGGTTTGAATAACCTTCTACAAACATATTGTAAGTGACAATCGAAGGACTTATCCCCAAATACATCATTTTTGGGAAAATCCTTGAAGCACCATGCATAAGGCCCTATTTGTAGTATCTATTGATAAGAATGTTGTATGACACAATATATAGCTTCTTTCCAACTCATTTCATCTCTCTTAGTTTAGATTTTTATTTCTTGCATTTTCCTTCTCTACCATACATGCTTATCAACGAGTTGTATGTAATCTAATCTGGTTTCCAATCATTTTGTTTCATCTTTTTTAATATTTCAAGATTTTGATAAATGAATCCATGGTTTCCAAAGATAGAATTCATGGTATTGTAACTCACCATGTCTGGGTAAAACCTTCTATTTTCAACTCTAAAAAGGCACCCTCTATCTCCTTGAATAAATTACGCTTTCCATATGCAAGCACAAGTGTTTTCAAGAGTACCCAACTGGTATGAATGACTCATGAATGTATACATTATGGAAGGATTCTCAACCACACTATATGATTACCATTTGCATAATCAATAAATGAGGAATCATAAGCATTTTCATTTGGTTTATAACCCCTGTCCTTCATATCTATAAGAAGAGACTCAACTTTCTCACAATTCCCCTTCTTAGCAAATGCATTCAAAAGAGCATTATAAGTAGATAGATTAGGAAAAAATCCTAATTAATTTTATCGTTTGACCATATGTTTCCAAATCCATATATATTGATCCACTCCTACCATAATAATTGTGGCTCCAACATGAAGATTTGTGATTTGAACTTTAGGCATCAACATAAATCCTATTTTTTTATGTGATTGTTGTTTCGACAATTATGTTCATGTGAAATATATCTCATTTTTTTCAAAAGAAGTTGGGAACCATATTGAAGCATGGTTCTCTTTTGGTTAATGAGAGGCATTTATGTTCCTAAAATTCAAAGCTTTCATGGTTTTAGAGTGATCTGAAGCTACCAGAAAAAATCTATAAAAGATAGAACTTAAATCTAGTAAAAATATTAAGAATGAAGTTAAAACTAAAGATAGTTTAGAATTTAGGGTTTTGTACTACCAAAGAATACTTAAAATTTAGAAAATACAACTAGCAAAGGAAAAGAGTGGCATATACATCCTTTATATTTCCTTAGTCCTACTTTTTTTTTTTCTGTATTGGATTTTTTGGTAGTGATAGATGGTACACCATCAAGGTGAAGCCCATTGAAGTAGGTTTCTCACTGCTTCACCCTTTTATAATTGTTAAATTTGGCACTAACAAAAGCTTTTATAATTGTTGAATTTTTACATTGGCATTCTACACCAATTGATTTATACTTGGGACCTCCAGATGGTCTTATATTCTTCCTCAACGCTTTCATAGCTTTAGAGTGATTTGTAGCTTGATCATCATCTATTTTTTTTGTGCTAGATAGAATTTAGACTCTTTGTTCTTTATACCCACAAAATATTTTTCTCCATCGTTTCTCTTGGAAATGAAGCATATTGTGAAGAAACAATTTACATAGATAGTAGCAAAATTCGGCTATATTGGCTTGTACAAAAAAATCGGTAATATTATGAAATTGAGCACATTTTTCGTACAGTAAGGATATAATACAATTAACTTACTCTTGATTTCCTTTTATAATACTTTATGCGTTGGAAACCCATCCTAACCCATAAATCCAAAAGAACACATGTAAATACTAAAAAAATATTTTGAAAAATCTTAAAAGACACCTATAATTATAAACGAAATTGCCCAGTTTTCAAGGATTTTTTTTTTAATTATTAGGCTTTTATAAGGATGAGATTCTTGTATTTTTAAGAACAAAATACATAGTTTCTTATATATGGGATGTATACTTCTATATTTGAGTCCTACTTGATTTTTTCATTACTTATTTTGTATTATAACAAATTGTATTCAAAATCATATCCATATATGAACCTTGCTACTAGGAGTACATTCCTCTTTGGTTCTCATAGTGATCTCAAAACCAAAATCCCATGAGTGGGTGTGTGATCTTGCAGTAAGTAGTGACCTCGGTTCAAAACTCTCAAGTGGGTGAATTTGGGATGATTTTGATGGAATATAAACACTCCTCATAGCTCAATGCTTAGTTCAAGGACCATTGTATTTCTATCAAAAGAATTTCTAAATCCTTCAAACATTTAACAAGCATTCCTCTAATATCAAGCTTGTAAGAAATAATGGGTAGAGTGGCCTTATGCTATCTAGTTTTGGAAAACTGCTAGTTTAGTTGCAGTCTCAATCTTACCCATACAAGCATTCATCATGTATCTCTGCAATAATTATTGACTCAAACAAATTTACCAAATTATGAACTTAAGCAAGTGGGTTAGATGTTTAGTTCTTTAGTTGTTTTTTCTTCACTGATTAGAAGCTTCCATGACATGTGATCTACTAAAACTACACAGAGCCTCCTCCATGAACCATAACCGGCGCCAAAGAAATTTCATTTGTTAAATAGATCTGTAACCAACGCATTAAAGAATGATCTTAAAGATCAAACCTTAGTGCAGAACAAAAAATTATGATGGATAAACATTTTCTCCATCAATTCTAGTGTTGAAAGTTCAATCCATAGCTTGATTAACTTGATTAGGGATGACAACTCACTTAAGGGAAATAGATTAGTCTATTAGGTGGAGAGATAGGCATATTGAAGAATCTTCTCCTAGTAACCTTTGTAACTATATAGTATGAGTTTTTTTTTCCAAGGAAAACATTTTGGAAAAGCCTTTGTGTACTTACCATGATCCATGGATGGTAAATGGGGTAAAGTGTTGATGCTCATTATGATGCCTAACCATAAAAGTATTGAGTGAGTCTAATTTGTGACCTCCCAAATTTGAGAGGTTCCATGTCTATCTCCAAGACCAATTGAGCTAACCCTTGGGGTTATGTCATACAATTTATTTCAACCATTCATTGTTGCTTAAATAACTTGTTTATAACTTGATATCGATGACAAGATTTGATTTGTCATCAAACAAGTTACACAATCCCTACATTTCATACCCATCTATGCTAGGGCATATTACTTTTTGCATTTACATCGCTTGAAGATAAATAGATTTGTTTGTTGGTTACCTCTTCCAAGGATAGGAATTTTTTAGAGTGTCAATTTTTTTTTTTGCGCGCGATTGTCCCTAACTTGCGACAATGGCCTTTGGTCTAAGAAATCGTGACCCAGGGGAATTTAAGCCGTCAAAATCACCTAGGGATTGCATGCGACCTGAGCCACACCAACCCTTAGAATGGATTTTTTTTTGGTGTCTCCTCCCACCACCATCGATTTTATAACCCTGGGACACCTAACAAATGAAACCCCTCAAATACCAACCGTGCTAGTGGGACTTGAATTTTAGATTTTCAAACATTATTCATGTAGTACTCTACCTATTTGATTCACTTTGAATTTATTCATTTTTTCCATCACAATATTTGTAGCCAAGATCAATAATATCATCTCCATCCATTCACTAATAGCTTCTTCTATTTCTTTCTTTGAAGAGATCATTTTCCCTTTTGAATCAATAGATTATGTATTATGCACTTCTCTTTGAAATATCTTCATGTATTCCTTCCTTGCTTCTAAAATTCTAGCACACATCATCTCCATATCATTTATTCTCTAAAATGTCTATTCAATATATTCAAATACAATGGAGACCATGCTTTTGCAACTAATATTTGGGACCAAAATTTAGTTTCAATGTTTTTTTACCTTTCTTGCATAGCCATGCTATCAAATTTTTTCTAGGTAATTATCCTAGGGAAAAACACCGAGCACTTCCCCTCATTTCAAGGATGGTACCCAGGCTAAACCGTATATTCTTCAGGCCATAAGGCCAATTGAACTATAGGGCTTGAATCCATTACAACAATATACTCATTATTAGTTCAACATGTCACTTAATGAATATAACATGGGTGGGGAGGATAACACTCCATCCCACAACCACTCAAGCTAGACCCAATTGAAAATTGTGTTATCAACCTAGAAATTATTGTTCTAAAAAAGGGCTTTGCAAGGATCAATAGATCCCCCTCTCCCAAGAGAGATTGGAACAGTGTGTGCTCTTATTCCATATTGAAATTCATGTTGTTGGACAAGGTAAGATTACACAAAATGAACTTCACACAAAACTTGAATATTCTTATTGATTTTAGGTTGAATATATAACATTGAAATGTGTTTGAAATAGAACAGTGGTTGTAATTCCTTCAACTATCCAACAATTGTTCCCCTAATATCAAGCTAAAATGTTAAGAGATAATATTTACATGAATTGTAAGATCTAGTGATCTTATCGTATCTAGATGAAGGTAGACTTTTAATTTATCTAGTTTTAGAAAGGTTTTAGTTCAATTTTAGTTTCATTCTTATCCATTTATGCAATGCATCTCTCCAACAATTATTGACTCAATTTTTTTTATCAAATTCTAAGCTTAGGCAAGTAACTTGGATGTAAACTTTATTTTCAATAAAGCACTTGAGCAAGAAGGCAACTATAGTAATATATGTTGGAGTGGAGTGGAAATGTAGTTGCATGTATGTGAGGAAACACTTGTTTGAATTTATTCTTGTAACTTTGAAATAGGTTTTGTAGATCTATAATACGGTACCGCTATTGATATGTCTCAAACTGAGATAAGGAGATATGATGTCCCTCTTTTCACTCGGATCATAGCACTTTATTTTAATGATTAGATTTTTTGTTATTTTTATTTCTTAGATTGTTAAAGTTTGGTTAATGTTCCCATTGGTGTGTGGACTAACAGAAGGAAATGAGGTGATTAGTCTTATATTAACATGGATACCTAGGTTCAACCCCCCCTAGCGTAGCATATGAGGCTAGATGCAAGTCCTTCTTGGTTTGATGGCATATATACATCCATCATAGTGTGTCTTCGTAGATGAGGACTGATGTAAGTTTCAATATCATCATTCCAAAAGAAAAGAGTTGGACGAGGTGAATGCTTCTCACTAGATTTTGAAATGGTGCTCCTCATAGTGTGACTGCTTAGCTAAAGGACAATTGCAAGTTTTTCTTCTAACAAAAAAATGATAAATTATTTTCTTCATATAATAATGCCTTGGAATCTTAGATAGTTCAAATTAACAAATCTGGTTTTTGAGTTTAGTGAGAATTTATATCTCCATTCCAACCTTGATAACTAGACAACAACTTCAATGACAACCAGAAAAAAAATTCATTCATTTTTCACTTTACACAACAAACTTTATTCAAATTTCATCTCATGGGCACTTCAAAGTTCATCTTATTGAAGGAGCTCTAAATTGTTCTGGGAATAATAACTCAAAACATCTTAATATTTGTATTCAGAGTGCCAATACCAATTTTCTATAGAACACAATTCCTTTTGAAAGACATAGGCCCATGAGGCTATAATATCCTACTCACAACACCATGCTAATGAACTATGAGCATGTATACCCAAAACTATGAATTCCAATTGTATGTAGAATGCTACACTGCCATAGGCACAAGGCTAATGCCCTATTAATTTTTATGGAAACAACAAACAAACTTGATTTAACAATACCTTTTAGTTATAGAAACATATGAATGAATTGATTTTAAGGTTAACTATATATAATTTTGACTTATGATATAATTCTTTTCAATTTGATTTTTTTTTTTGTGGGGGCATTCTTTATCTTTAATATACCGTTTGAGAGTTTGTACCAATTTCATGAGTTGTTCATGAGAGTCAATCTTGCAAAATCCTAAGGTGTTGTCCAAAATTTATTTCCTTTGTGAAAGCAAAATCACAAAATACTTCATGATTATTTAGTAACCACTAATGTCATGATTGGGGGTTTATGTTAAGCTTGAGTTCCCTTTTTTTCTCTTAGAAACAATTACTATGTTTTTTCGAGGTTTTCTTATTTTTCAATTTAGTCGGACTATTTGTAGTCACTTGTCACATCTCATTTTATGTGCAGATTATCCCTAATGTGAACATTTAATTCCCCTTTTTCAGACCATTTTTCTTGACATTTAGAGCCTTCAGGCATTCTACCAAATTATTTTGCATTCATACCTGAATTTTGGGTTTCATCATGCTAACATTTGGATTATTTGTTGTTCTTACCAGGATGAGAACATGTCCATTCAGTACAAAATTTATTTGAGATTTTCCCTAAAACAAGACATGCTTGTTATCCACCTATCTATAATAGCCTACTTATATATTTTTTTTCAGTATATTGGGGGCTTCAATATGTTCTCACGCTTCAAGATGTTCTCACACATTTTGGTATCTACTTTTAGATTCAATGGTTTTTTTTTCAAACCTAATTTTCTTATTTACTTGTTTGATCCCTTTCATTGTCACTTCCAAACTCGACATATGCTTATTATCAACAAATATAGATTCTCAACTTTAGCTCATTAACTTTGTTCATTTAAGAAAACTGTGATTGCAAGTTTTTAATCTTTTGTATCAAGCACTTAGCATCAATTTTACATTTTCCTTTTTAATGCTATATTTCCATATTCCATATGTTTCAATCTATTTTTATGGGAAGATATTCTTCTACCATGATTTCATATGATGTCATCAAATTTATATTTTTTGTTTTTATCAACTATGTGCTATTTGTAGCTTGTGGACATCATAATTAAGTTTGCTGGTCTTTTCTAGTAATAGCTTTGAACCATTTTTGTCTTCTTGTTAATTTCAACTTGAAAACTTTTCCTAAATTTGTCATGCTTCAAGTTTAAAAGGTCTTCAAGATTAAATATGACTACCTTTTTACTTGTAATGTATGAAACATCAAAGTTTTTCTCATATGTCAACTTAAATTGTTTTTTTCTTTACAGATCTATTCACATCCATCATGATAATTCATATGCCAACTTTTAGTTTCTTTTCAATGACATTTTAGTACATGCTAATAGGCTTTGAGCTTTTCACATCCATCATGATAAATTATAGGGTTCTCTTTTTCTCAAGAATTAGATGTTTTTTTAATTCATGAAGATCCTTCACTATTACTTTTAATTATTTGTACATACATTCACAATCAATATTAATTTAGTAGAGTTTTAGATGCGATATCTCAATACTCATTGTTTAATTATTCATGCATTACCAATGATTCTACAAGCTCTATATACCCTATGCTAAGATGATTATTAGGATATGAGTATTCATGATGTTATGTCATTCTTGTGTATGGTATTTCATGATTTGTTGTTCTTATGATAGCATGCAATACTTAGCATGCGACGATTTTCTAATTCACAAGGATTTGATTATGTGAAATTACTATGATAATATGAGGTAATGGCATACAATTTTATGTTCCTTATGATGACATATGTTCATATAAAGATGGCAATGTTGTGCTAATATGCTTTCACATGCTAGCTGGTACCGTCCTTGATATTTCACGATGATTACATAATTTTATATTTATGATGATTTTATAACCGTATGGTAGCATGCAACAACATGCAGTTGTTTACTATTCATTATGCCATGATGAAAATGATGGTGTATGATAATGTCATGTTCCTTCATATTCATGACGATGGTGTTATGTTTCCATGATGGCATGTGGTAGGATATAGTTCCTTCATATTTATGATGAGGATGCTATACTCTCATGATGGCATGTGGTAGCATGTAGTTCCTTAATATTGATGATATATGTTTTTTAATGTTATGGTTATAACTAATGCATCGGTAGCATGATGGGGGGAGGGGCTTGATGGGAAATCCACTCTTGGGGTCTGAAAAGCATGTTCATTTAGTGATCGTGTGGGATCCCATAACCACGAAAGATAATTTATACATGTAACACCTTATGGGTTGGGGACTCACTCGGTTACTAAACCCATGCCGACAATTTTGTTCCTTTATATAGTTACCGGAAGTCCATGACTTGAAGTCTTTTCACCATGAGGGGGGTATATGGAGAAGGACTTTTGATGCTTTGGGTCGGTTCCTTAAGGGTGCATAGGGGGGAGTATATGCCATGCTTTCAATATGCTTGGGGTAAAATAATGGTAATGTCGGGATTGGTGCACTAATAACCAGATGCCCACAATTCCAGATGATGCCTGAATTCTAGTTAATTTCGATGAGGTCGGAGATTTACAAAAAGCTGGGAGGGTGGCTAATTGCCTCCACACAATAGTACTAGTTATCCAGGTGCATATTGCTTGATGGTAGAGTTCATACTGGTTGATGGTATTATTTGATGGCAGTGAGGAGGAATTAAGGGGAAATAGAGTTCAGATCTAGCTAATTTGGAGGGAGGTATGAAAAATGTGTTTGACATAGTTTTATTGATTAAGGGCTCGAGGGTTCTGAGTGTCTAACTGAGGGGTAGGTTGGGTGAAAAGTTGTCCCCCACATATTGTTTTCTGTTAAGATTGTTGTTGCTATTGATGTGGACCTAATACACACTCTTGTAAGTCCAATTTTTTCCATACTTCCATTTCCAAGTATATTTTCCCTTTACAATACTTTCAATAATATATAAAATAATTATATTTTATATTGTAAATCATTAATTTTAATAATGACATTATTATATCATTAATTTTAATAATCACATTAAAGAAATAAATTTTATTTAAACAAATAAATATTACTAAACATCACACACCAAAACAAATATACATACAATGAAACTCTTTAATTTAGATGGAATGTAAATCTTCCATGCTACATACAATATCTTAATAAACCACAAAGTTCGACATTCCGAAAATACCCCATATCATAAATTACATCTGTGATGTACCTTACGTATGCCGTTACCGCCCTCTGCCAATGGTAATCTTTATATCTCCCCTACACATAAGGGAAGTCTTACCTACTAATTTAGATGAATCCATTGATCATATGTGTATCTATTTGTTATTTTTTTAACCAAGGAGAAAAATTAAAATTTATAGGTCTTTAATTTAAGACACCAAAACTCATTCATGAGAAGCCTTATATGTTAATTAGGTGAATTCATGGATATACATCTCATTTTATATTTGTTTTATTAAGACATATACACTATTAAAGCTTATCTAAGAATATGCAATTTTTTAATCTATTTAAAATTAAGTCATGTCAAGAAAATGAGGCCATTCCAGCCATTCCTCTTGAGCACATTTCAATTGAGACCATTTTTCATAAGAGCTTGAATTATATTATTTTGAGAGAAGATTTTTCAATGATTTAGAAGTGTTTACGTCAAAGAAGGGTTTAGAATTTTAACTTGGGAATTAATATTTTGAAAACTTGTCAATTCAAAATGATGATTTTTATCAACTTTAGGTGACATGAAAGATGCCGAGTTTTCCAAGGCACTCAGTTGTCGCAATGTCTTCCTACAATTGCGTTGGAAGCAAGCGATTTTACACACTGGAATTATTTTCGGAGCAACCTGAGAAACTTTTTTAGTTGCTAGCTCGTATTGCCCACATGAGTTGAGTTCATGCAGAAGCTTCAACCTTCATGGTCACTTCCTTGTCATCTTCCCAAACCGTTGTTCTGTAATATTTTGCGTACAGCATTAACTGCAGACCGCTCAGACAGGCTCCTAGCCCATTAGGAATCTGCACATTTTTAACTTGGCATAAGCTTATCTTAACATAATACAATATAGCTTAACTTACGTAAGATAAGATAAATTAACTTAACATAACAATATAATTAAGCACTCAAGGTTACACATAATTACAGTGATAAATATGTCAAAATGTATGCATGCATAGGCCATCCAGACTGTTCCGTTGAGGAACGAAGCGAGAGAGAGCGGAAGCGGCATGTACTTCACGCTTTTGCTACTCACGACCTTTCTCTGTCCACACAGCAATCAGTAAATCAATCCACTTATAAGTTTCAGCCTTAGTTCTAACTGAAATCTGCCGCCGAACAGCGGGTGAAATCAGTGAATTAATTTCAAAAATCACTACTGCAGAACAGTCCGCAGGATTCGAACCAAGAGCTCTAATATAATAGGACACTTGCATCATTGCATTGGCTAAGCAAACGACAAAGACGCCAGCATGGCACTGTTTGGCAGTGTGGAGACTGCGTCCACGTGTCAAACATGTCCTGCACAGACGGATTAGTTACCAAACCGATTGATGTTTAAGCTCAGTATATGTGAGAGGACGGAGACTCGAAAAACTCACAATGACGGACAACGGAGCCGCATACATGCAGGTGCCGAACACCACGCAGAGAAATCCAACTATTAACGACCGCCTGTCGTGCGTGTGCGCTAACATGAGCGTGAGCACCACGAACAAGGCGAATAATAGCGCCACCAGAGCGAGTATTTTCAACATACTGACCTACAATTAGCGGATATCAATTTAAAGAATCATCAGAGTTCCCGTCAAGAAAATACCCGGCGGGAATTACAGAGCCGTGCTTACCCTGGTGTCTTTACTGCAGTAAATGACGAACATCATGACGTAAATGCCCTCCAGAAAGACTCCGGTTCCGTTGATTGTCACCACCAGAATACTGTTCGGATGCACGATGGGAATGCCGTAGAAAACCCAGAGCATGCAGTTCAGCAGCGTTGCGACGTACGGGATGCCTGAGTACTCGCGTGTCGATTTCCATTTCCAAACATTGTAGAACGTCGGCCTTCAACAGACAGAAAATTCAAACATTGCGTCAATACAAACTGACTAACCTCGAATTTCTGAGGATAATTCATTGGAGTTAAGTGAAAAACAAAGCAATCACGAAAAGTTCAAACTTTCCGTTAATCCAAACGGATGAAAGCTTGAATCCGAAAAAATAATTATTTACCCGAAAACGGAAAATAATAACGGAACTTCACACATTTCGTACAATCCAAACGAACAAAAAGCTTGAATCCAAAAAGATTTCATTATTTCACCGAAAAACAAAGAGTTTACGCGAAAAAATAAAATGTTTACAGAATCTTCAAACCTTCCGTAAAATGCAAATGGACGAAGCTTGAATCCAAAAATATTGCTATTTCACCGAAAAATAAATTATTTACGCTTAAAAGTAAAATGATGACGGAAATTTCAAACGTTTCGTCAATCCAAACGATCGAAGCTTGAATCCAGTAATATTGAACTACTTCACCGAAAAAGAAATTTCTTACGCGAAAAACTAAAATGTTGGCGGAAAATCCAAACGGACGAGGCTTGAATTTTAAAATATTGCTTTCTTTCACCGAAAATAAAATTATTCACGCGAATAGAGAAAATGATGACGAAACCCCAAACATTGCGTAAAATCCAAACGAAAGAAGCTTAACTTGAATTTAAAAATATTACATTCTTTCACGGAAGAAATATTATTTACGCGAAAAGAGCATATTCAAACGCCGTAAACCTTCAGCGGAAAAAGCTTGAATCCAAAATATTCGAGCTTAAATAACCGGAAAATAATTTTTAACGCAAAAAAGAAAATGATGATTCCGTCAAATCCAAAAGGAGGAAGCTTGAATCCAAAAATATTGCATTATTTCACCGAAAAAGAAAATAAATATGACGGAAACTTACGCCGGGGACAGGAAGAGACACAGCGAAATAACGTTACCTGCAAATGACGGTGATTGTTAGATACCTCACCTCAAATTTAAATTCAAACAATACACAAATGAATAATCACGATGGAATGCCCGGAACAAGATTCAACACTCGCATTTCCATAAACTTGGACGCGGCAAACAGAATCGCAACATTCTTCACAGAAATCTCGAAAACGAAACCCTAGGATTAAAAAAAAAAATGCATGGATGGAGAACATCCTGTTGTTCGTATTATTATCATTACCGATAATGCCGAACACGGTACGAAGTGTAGCAGCTGTAACCGCCATTGCTACGGACTTTGCGGCCCGATCGAAGCACAAACCAACAACAAAATCCTAAACGAGAACCCTGGAGATGAAAAAGCACAGGCTTCAGAAGGAAAAAGACGGAAATTACAGTATCTCCGTTACTGATCAGCACAGAGCTTCCAGAGAGCAAAAGCTAGGGCGTTTGGAGCTTTATAGTCAGTCAACCTTGGTTACAGCTTTAGTTATGACTAAAACGAAATGGAGCGGGCTTAGCAGAGGCCAATTTGTAAGGGTGCTAAACGATCCATTTTTCTCCACCGCCGCGTCCACTGTCTCAACCCAATTGAGTCACATTTTCGTGGTTATGGAGACGATCTTCTGCCACGTAAGCACGAGATTATGATTCTTCCATGCGAACAAGGTGCGAGACAGCTGTGGTGTTGGCAACGTGGCAGGTGAAAACAAATCCACGGCCTAAGGACAACGTGGAGTTTCCTTTGAATTGCGTGCCGTGCACAGGCCGAAATAATAGCGGACGTGCCAACATTGATCTCGGGTGGCGGACTGATTATTTATTGTATGTCAGTTGACTTGATTATGCTTGCATGGCATGATACGTCTAATTTATTGGTCGATGTGGTGTAAATGGACGTAATTTCGGCGGGCACGATTTCCGATTGGTTTTGTTTCCCGATTTCAGGTTTGGATAAGAGGGAATCATAGTACTTCATTGATTTCCCCGTCTAGAAATTTTAACTAGCTCGGTAGTCAAGGTGATAACAACCTATTACCTTTTTCAGAAATATTTGCCACTTTCAAATAATTAACTATCAATTGTTTGTTTCCAAAATGTCCAGATTTGTGATGAATTAGTATGTCCTATTGTTCCAACACCCTGCTACACACATCAACACAACAATCTAGAAATTCAAGAGGTGAAATTACTGCATAGGATAATTATAATTTCCTAAAGCCCAAGCATAGTCCGGAGTTTGAAAAACTTAGCTTTTGATAAAGGCTTCATAAAGATATAACAATATGATCATCTATTCTACAACATATAATTTTGACATTATCTATTCTACAACATATAATTTTGACATTAGAATGTTGTATTAACTGTATCAAGTGGTGACCATGGATCTCCACATGTTTCATCTTATTGTGTGCAACAAGATTGTCAGCAACATGTATTGCACTCCGCTTATCCCAAAATATTACGACCATCGAACCAATTGAAAAATCAAGCTCTCCTAAGAGCTCCCAAATCCATACCACTTCTGTGGAAGCATTAATTGCACCACAATATTCAACCTCTATGGTTGAAAGAGATACCAACCTCTAATTCTTGCACAACGAAACCGAGGGTCCTGAACTAAGGTGAAATGCATATCTAAATGTCAACTTCCTATCATCATTGTCCCCAACCCAATGAGTTTTAGTGTAGTTGATCAATGATTTTGTGATATTGGTTCAATACTTTATACCAAGTTGATAAGTTCCCTTGATATAGGGAAAAATTATCTTTGCACCCTTTAGTGACTTTTTCGAGGATCCTACATAAACTGAGAAACCACACTAACAACAAAGGAAATATCAAGGTAACTGCAAGTTAAATAAATTAGACTACCAACCAAATATAAAAAAATAGTTGTATCAAATCATGGTGTGTGAAAGTCCTTTATCAAATTTATGCCCGACTGAAAAGTTATAGCACAAGCTTTATTGTTGTTCATCTTGAATCTTTGAAAAATATCCATTACATACTTAGGTTGAGAAATAAAGGTATCGTCATCCATCCGTAGAACTTGAATGCCCAAAAATAAATATAAGAGACCAAGGTTAGTCATTTCAAAAGTATCAGCTAATTGTTTCTTCAAACCCAAATTCATATTTATATTGCTGCTAGTAATAACTAAATCTTTTGCATATAATGCAACAATTAAGGTTTCACCATTTTCATATAAAACATAAATTTTATGATGTGATTCACAATGTTTGAAACCAAGATTGATAAAGAATCATTTAATCATTTCACACCAAGCCTGAAGGGCCTATTTCAAATACATGACTATTATTCTTTAAAAATTTAACTCAAGTGTACCTTGAAAAAATCATCAATGAAGGTTAAACAATACCTCGCACCTACTAGTGATGGTTTGTTCATGCATCATAGATCACTATGGACATGTTTCAACTTAGTCTTTTCTCTCCATGCCTTTTTGGTCTCAAAGGGAGCCTGGTGATGCTTTCCAAGTACACACCCTTCTCATACTCCATCACTTGGAACAATTTTAGTTAGTCCAACAACAATGTCATGTTTCACCATGTTTTAAGCTTAAAAATTTAAATGTTTGAGTCGTTCATGCCAAACTTTGTTGCATTAGTCAGTTTGAGATACGAGTGGAGTTGATCATCTATCTTCTCTTGGGAAAAACAAAAATCTTATAGAGCCTTTCTTTGGGATTAAGAAACCATTCGACTATAATTTTTGTATTGATCACATCCTCCACAACAAATCTAACCATAATTCAACCTTTTTGCTGGTCTAGGTAAATTGGGGTACCGACAACAAGTTTTCCCTCAAGTTGGGAACATGTTACATATTGGTGATCACACCATGTGGACTTCATTGTTACTGTAACCATCAACAACAAGTGAATAATCATCTGCTACAAAAAAATATTTTCTACAACTTCACTTAAGGAAGAAAAGATAGAAGCATCTTTATTCATATGATGAGTACAACCAGAATCAAATATACACTCATTATGAGCAGTGTGGGCATGTAGGGACTAATAAGCACTAAAAATATGTATAATTGAAAGTTGGTGTTGAGAATTGGTCGGTCATCTGGTCAACACATCTACTTCAAGTTTCCAGGCCTCCTCTTCCAAATCGTTGGTCTTGTTCCAATTAAACATCCCCATATGTCCTAATTTCCCAAAATAATAATAGGTCTTGCTATTACTTTCCTTCTTAGTCATATCATCATGGTTCTTCTTCTCATTCTGGTCAATGCACTCCCAACTTTTCTTCAAGTTACCCTATCAACCTCTTTCTCTGTAGTTCTATCAATGTTTTCCCTTTAACAAATGGGTCTGGTACCTGATGCTTAATTCACCTTCAATGATTAATTTCTCTTTCTCCCTAATAAGAAATACAAACGAGTCAAAATTATAGTCCCTGCCATCTTCTTTGTTATATTCCCAACTAGCACGAAACATCGAACATAATAGATCATAGGGTGTCTTCACATTCATGAGGATTAGTTCAATGAGTTGACCATATTTGTTTAGAAATTCCTCACCACATTCACCAATTTCAATTGAAACTACTTGACATGAGACAAATAGTTTTCAATCCTTTCAAAGGAGAGAGGATCCCAAGAGGTCAAATATTTTTCAATTTACATAACCTGGCTTACACCTACTTGATCAAATAGATTCTTCAATTTCTTCCAAACCTGATGAGGGCGGTTGATCCTACTTTTTTGAAAAGTAATATCCCTTGAAATATAGGTGGTAATCACTCTTAAAAACTCATCCTTCTTCCCATCGAGGATGAACTTCTAGTGATCATCCTTTAGATCTAGGATTGGGATCTTTGTAAATTTCTAGAGGGCCTTAGTTTTAGTAAGATATCCATATATTGTGCCCATATTCCATAGTTGTTACCATTTGATATCATAGGTTCTTGTTTGGAATCCATAACATCCATATGTCGATCTAAACCTTGATGTAGTCTGCAAGTTGAAACCCAGAGTCAATCACAAATTGATCTAACTCAATAGAGTGTTTCTAGTTGATACTTCTAAGATACTGGTAGACATTAGGCCATGATTCAAACCAACAAATCTGATTCCATATTGGAGAATACAAGAACTTAGAAATATCAAAGAGCTCATTATTCCAAGAAAAGGTGGTATTGATAGGCACATTTTCTTCTCTTAAGCACATCATATCACAATAAAAAAATACATCAAAATTAATTTTTCATTAGCCACAATTCACCATGTATATTTCACCCATAGGGTCATCCTTTTATAGGTCCAATATGTAACTAAATCCCTTTATTTGAGGAAGAATGTGTCCACATACTTAGGTCATAGCAGACAATGACCTCCTTGAATTATTCCATGTTTATGCCATAGTCAATGGTTTTGATCCAACTGCCCAATTAGTTAGTTGGCTAGTTAACTCTTCCATAGGTTAGTTGGTTCAACTAGTGGAGAGCCTAGTAGGTCTAATTAGTCAAGATCCAAGTTGTCCCATTAGTCAACCAACTAAGGGAACACTAAGTAGAATCTTCTAGTAGACTATTCATTATTGAGTGTCTATATCCAAAATATCCAAGGGTGTGATGAACTAGCATGCGTTGTGATTCCAATATCGGAGTGGTCATGTGATGCCATTCTCCTTAGGTTTTTGCTAACCCATGAGCCTCCTTCTATAGCAGAATAATTGTAAATAGTTCCCACTATTCATGTCGGTGAAAGTTATACCAAATTGTACATGTACTGAAGGAACTAAAACAAGGCCAAGACCAGTATAAATAAGTGTTGGAGGGCCTCTTAGGCCTTTGTAAAAAGTCATCATATAAATGTAATATGTGATTATGTAGTGTCCCTAACCCTTAACTAAGGTTAACGGTGCTAATATTAAGATTAAGTTAAGTTTAAGTACAATGGATACATATAAATTACGCTTAGGCTAACTAACCATTCACCCAAAT
This sequence comes from Larix kaempferi, assembly GCA_027924585.1. NCBI lineage: Eukaryota > Viridiplantae > Streptophyta > Pinopsida > Pinales > Pinaceae > Larix > Larix kaempferi. Next base: position 29,691,136 of record BSBM01000753.1, on the reverse strand, counting down.
AATTAAAACTTTTAACTCTAGAGATTGAATTATAACTAAAGTTGTGACTCTTAATTAATTATTTAATTACGACATTTAATTAAATAATTAATTACGACACTTAAATAATAACTTCCTATTGGAATTGGTTTAAATACTGAGGGGGGGGTGAATCAGTATTAGTGCAATTATCAATCATTTTTACCTTCTTTAGCAGATTATTCTTTAACTTCATCTTGATCTTTAATTATGCATCCATCATACAGAAACATCATTCACATATGCGCCAAATCAAAGAACAAAGGGCACACATAATTTTTACATGGAAACCCAAATGGGAGAAAACCATGGAATGCTCTTTTGTAATGAAAATAAGATATTCAAGGAAGCACCGAATTCCTGTGTTTAGCAGCACCAACTAGAAGGAGGCACCAACCCCATGGTTTTACAGGCACCGACCCGAAGGAAGCACAAAATCCCTGTGTTCTCCAGCACCAATTGGAAGGAGGCTCCCTCCTTCTCCTTGTCTCGTCCTACTGCCCAGATATCCAAAATATTATTCTATCTTATTGATCTTCCAACTCGCGCAAACTTATGATATTTTGTTATTAGTTTTGTTGTGTGCTTCCTTCGTATGCAAACGATTACCTGTCACTATGTTGCATACATCACTTGACTTCTCATTCCACACAATTCTTCCCTTCTATTGATGAATTGCTTCACGTACTATGTGCTTCTGATATTGCAGTCTGCGCAAGGGCTCACTCTGTTTTCTTGCTATTGAGCAACTGCACTTACTAACTAATACTGTACTTTCAATTGATAGTTTGTTGTTATGATATTATGCATCAGTATTAGATGGAACTGCACACTAACGTAGATGTGTCCATTCGGTTTAAGTGCTACAATCCTTTAGAAAATCTGTGACATGTTGTGCATCATATGATTCATCCTTTCAGTTTAACACACTTTCCTGAGATCATCCTCATCATGATGTGCCTACAAGATTATGCTTTTGTTAAGTCGTTGCGCATCTGATGGACTTCTTTACTTCTTGCACTTCACTTCAACATTCATGCATCAACCAAACTTCTGTGCATTTTCTGATATACTTCGGTTCTTTCTCTACACATCTCTCTTACATCATTTGTGACTATGTGCATGATGCCAACAATACTGTCATTTTGTCCTCACACACTTGCGCACACTTCTACGATTCTTCCTTTCGGTATTTGTGCATCCATCACAGATCTACAACATCATTCTACACACCATCATTAAATCATTATGTTGCATGTGCGCACTCGGCTCCTCGCTAGATCATATTGTTCTGTCCTAGATATTAACACCCAAAAAGTGCTCACTAGCTCATTTCCTTATTGACATGACCCATTTGTCCACTTTTCCACCATTTGAGCCTCTAAAGCCATCAAAAGGTCACCAAAAGACCATAATACACCCCTTTTTCCCCTCAAAATGAATATTTTTCCTCAAAAAGCATAAAAAACCCTCAAAAAGGGTCTAGAATTCCCAAAAATATTAAAAAGGGAATAAAAATATTCAAAATATTCAAAAAAGGAAAAAGGAGGGAAAAGGTACCTAAACCATGTTGGTCAATACCATGGGTTTCCTCAAAACCATAATGGTATTCCCCACCACCAAAAACCATAAAAAGGTGGTAGGGGCTCTTCACTTTCCATCCATCCATCATCCTATCCTCATGCTGTCAAAATCTCTCATGACACTTTTGGCCATTTTCAGCATCTTGGAGAAGAAACATTTGGAGCTTGGAGCTACTCACCTTGGGAGTTGCTCAACACAAATCCTCACCATTTGAGGTATCTTAATACAAAACACCTATTCTTTTATTTCTTGTTCTTGAATCATTTGAAAAAAAAATTATTTGTTATATGCACATACTAGTTTAGATTTAGATTTAATTTATAATTGTTTTTGCTTTCAATATTGAAACTGCTATCACAATGTTGATAGGTGCCCATTGCACAAAGCTTGGTTGCAAAACCAAGCCAACAGTTTTTGGCAACTCTGTTGGCTTCGAATTCTTAGATCTCAGTTTTTTTCTTTCGATCTTAGTTTTTCTTAGTTTTAATCATTTTAATTCATAGATCTGCCATCCTAGACAGCAGATCCATTGCTGTTCTAGATCTTGGCCTTTTCTATTGCCATTAACAGCCAGAAATTTCCATTTTCGAGTTCGTTTTTCGGCGTCTGTTTTTCGGCTTTCACCTCGCGGCTTTTCGCCCGACAGTCACGCGGCTCATCGTGACCTCGCAGCTTTTTTCCGTGCGGCGTGTCGTGGCTTCGCGGCCATTTTACGCGCTGCACATCGCGGCTTCGCGGCCATTTTCCGCACTGCACATCGCGACTGTGTAACCGAAACCCACGCTGCACATTGCTACTGCGCAGTGGAAACCCACGCTGCACATCACGGTTGTTTTCCCAAAACCCACGACGCAATTTTTTTTGAATTCAACCAATTTTTTTAAAATAGTTTTTGCTGTATTTTCTTCCCATTTAGCACATTTTACAGCATTAATTTTTCTCCATTTTTATAGCCATATTAAATCTTTTACTATTTATATATGCTCCATTAAAAGTCTTTTTAAAAATTTCCAGTAATTGAAAGAAAGATTTTTCTGCATTTTGTTTAGATCAAGGTTTTACTGTTTATTTGCTTGATACTTTGCCTAAGCAACTTTTAAGAGATCCATTTATTTCTTGAAATATTTATGTTATTTGCTTTCCTTCAAATTATTTCAAAGATCCATTATTTTTTAATAGTTTTTTTTTTTTAAGCATTTATATTTCAAAAATGCCTTTATTTTTTGCAAAACTGGAAGCATCTTTTCTTTCATTTGTAATCAATCGCCCAAGCAAGACAAATCAATTTCAGTTTAAATACCACACTTGCACCCACTCTGCCACATAATTTAAACTGAGCCTTAAAATTTACCTTAAACTCAACAAACTTTTAACCCCACTTGGGGAGCACTTAAAAGAATTGTGTAGTTAGGTAGAATTGAGGGGATAGGTGTTCCAATAACACCCCTCAATTATTACATTTGAGACATAGTGGTTGTCCTCTACGGTACCAAAATCCCTTATAATTTTTACACGGTTATCAACCAATTTATTGGGAAGGCCTCTCCCTTAGGAGGGTTGAAGTAGCCAGACTGGTTTTGGAAGTCTAAGTGGAATACTGCAATCCATTCAGTAACCGAAGGATACCTTTCGAAGTTCTCGATGTACACCCAAGAGGGTATACAACGGCGATAGAACCAAAATGCAGATTCACGCAATCGAACATGTCATGAACAGGGTATCCTAGTTGCCACTCTTTAGGATTGTTTACCCAGTATCCCTCCCGGTAGGGGGATATCTAGTCGTTGATTCAACACTCTATATTGTCTGACTTGGATTTCATCACCTTGCAGAGGAAATCGTTTGTTGACTCACAATACTTCTAGTTAGGTGTTTGCATGATACATTACCCACCTTTGGTCTAGTAACATCCCTTTTTTCTAGAAACTGTTTGACTTTTGGTATTCTGACCAATTTTGTTGCATCCCTCCACTTATTATAGGACAGCTGCTATAATAAGTGCTTTTTGAGGTTGGTTGTTGGCTTGAGAGCCTTTATTTTTTCACTCCCCTCTTGCACTCATTGTTGCATTAGGGTTTCGAGTTTTTTGCATCACCACCTTACACTGAAATTTTTAAAAATATTTCTCACCATTGAGAATTTAAGACGATCTCGTCGTCTTCAGGGTGAACCCCCTCAGTTCCATATACTTGGCTCTACATGTCACCGACGTAGAGCCTTATCCCTTGACTCGACACATCATCGACCAAACACACATTCATCCAATTCTGACATGCCTCACTTCACATCTGATTTTGAGGATGAATCCGAAAACTCTACTGAAATATCACCAACCAACCTCATGGTTGGATCACAATACGACCCAATTTTCACCAGTACTATTGGAGATACATCCACAAACCCTTCTACTACTGTGCCATCCATGGTAACAACAACCCCTTTAGGCATGCCTAATATAGGGGCCAATCCACCTTTAGGTATGCCCAATATAGGGGCCACTCCACCTTTAGGTATGCCCAACACAGGACTACCTCCTATTATGGGTATGCCCAACATAGGAATTATGCCACCTCTCATTACCACAACCCAGATCCAAGGAATTCCTGGCACTATTCCTAACCCCTCTGCAACCCATGTTTCACTTGGGAGCGTTGGCCCATCCCAAACCACAATGGTTGGAGGACATATACCTTCAATACCTAGCATACCCTTACGGGATACTAGACCACTACATAATGCCACCATTAATAGTTATGTCCCAGTCACTACACCACACCCATCTGCTAGTTTAACTTACATGGCTAGTCTGAACTTACCAGACCTAGCCAGGCTAACCAACGATCCTATCAGGCACAACCCTACATGGCCACCCATGCCTACAAAGCTCCCCTCGGACATCCCCAAGTTTGAAGGAAAACCTAGGGAGGATCCCCAAAACCACATAATGTCATTTCACCTATGGTGTTCATCTAACTCCATAGTGGATGAATCCATTAGACTAAGACTGTTGCAACAAACGTTCACTGGCTCTGCAGCCAAGTGGTACATCGAACAACCACATGGGACCCACCATACATTTACGTCTCTCGCCTCCACTTTCCTTCATTTTTTCAGCTACCTGTATGCTATGATGTAGGAGTTGAAATACTGTTGTCTTGCAGACAAAACACAGCTACCCACATCACCGACCATATCCATGAGTGGCGCAAGCGTTGTAGCCTCTGTAAGATAAAACTGGATGATCGTATATTTTTCGACTGGTTTCTTAAATCACTCCTACCCCTCATAGCCAAAGACGTAGCTTCTGAACGACCCCAGTCAGAGGAAGAAGCTATCTTAAAAGCTCAACAATTCGACCTGATTTATGCCCAGTCAGGCTATCTCTACACCATCATACCAGACGCCCCACGAGGCGATTCTTCACGCGGTGATGCTCCAGGGCCATCACATGCCGCTGATGGTATTATTGGCCAAGTCACGGCACAAAATAAACCTTTTAGCATGGTGAGCACCATAAATGCCCCAGACCTCTCTAAGGCTACATCTGATTCTGGAGCGACAACTTCGTACGTTCCAACGAATCAAACTCATCACACTCATGGACTCTCTTGTCCACAACATTGCTATGGGAAAGCGCCATTGACATATGTACCACCCACATACTATAACCAACCGGGCACCCAGAACCCAATTCATTTACCGGCACAACCAATGTATTACCCACAGCAAGCTACACCAGCTACACCAGCTAACCCAACACTTCCAATAGCTCAGGGTTGCCAACAACCCCAGCAGGAAACTGGACCACCTCCAGCCCCACCAGTTTATTATCCACCGTAACCTTCTCCCGCACCTGCGGCACCCAAAAATCCTCCCACTACTCAAGGGAAAGTGTACACACAACACAATCAGCCCCAACATCAAAACAACCAACGCAACCAGGGTGGACAACAAAACCATGGAAGAGGACGTAACCGCGGCAACAACCAACAACATAATCAAGGTCCACCACCTCCCAATCCTCCAAATAATAACAATGTTGCTCCTCCCAACCAGAATCCTGATCGACATCCCAAGCAGCCAAAAAACAATAACCTGAGAACAAACCATCCATGTTCTATATGTGGAGTCTATGGACACTACACTCATAACTGCCCCCATTTAGAGAAAGCACGTAAACTTTGGGCTGACGATGCCCAACGCCAGGGCCACGCTGTACAACCAGCTCCACTTAATCAACCGTAACCCATGATATTACAAAACCCATTTCCAAACCAGGGAGTAGTAAATACTCGCCCTATGGACCCCCCACAAGGATATGCTGCACCCCAGCAGCAAATCACCTATGCCGCAACTGATTATCAGCATAGGGATCCAGGCACACACCATTTATTAATGATGTCATCCAATGACATTAACCTCTAAACTCGCAGGAATCAGTACGGCCCACCCCCAGAAACTCCTCCCACTGACGCATCCACCTCCCTTCCACCAGATCAACCACTACGCATACCAAATATGCCGTTGGACGAAGGACCTAAAATCCCTCGCATCCCTTTGCGAAGGATTAACAACAATCCTAATGCTTGCACAGCATCCAATTATAACATCGTGGAAGACCTAGCACAATCCCCCGTTGCTATGTCTGCTTTAGAGGTACTGAAAACATGCCCTGCACAACGAAAACTATTACTATCCGCCATCGGAGGAGTAGACCCTGACGACACACACATGATGGCTTTCGACTTATACCAAGCCAAACCTCGATTGCCATCAAATTTGGCTTTCCAAGTATCAGTAAACATTCGAAACCTTGTTGTGCATCGATGCATCATCGATGAAGGAGCTTCAACCTACATTATGTCCACCCTTGTGTGGCAAAAACTTGGCTCCCCCGCTTTACAACCATCCACCACGGCATTACGAGCTTATGACGGATGCTCAACTCAACTACAAGGCCTCTTAGCGAAGGTACCCATAGAACTAGGTGGCAAATTAGTTCTTATCGACATCGAAGTGATCAATGCCCAACTCGACTACAACCTCCTTCTTGGACGTAGCTATATGTACAAAATGAAAGCAGTGGCTTCATCTGTTTTTCACCTCATGATGTTCCCACATGAAGGACACGTTATCAAGATTGATCAACTCACATATTATGATCCTAACGCCCCCACAGCTCCTCAAAATGTGCTACCAATGATTGAACAAACCATTCAAACCGTACCAACATCATTTGTGTCGTCAATTGGTCCTGGAATCTACACCGAGTCACCTATGACTTCCACATTTCCATCGATCTCACCACCTTTACCGATAGAAAAAACATTGGATTTGTGCAACCTGTCACACACCACACAGCAGCCTTCCTCACTACCACAAACACCCACAGTTCCTACTCATATTGGGACAACGCCAATTCATACTATCCCGTTCTTGTTCCCATTTTCCGGAGTTGTCAATTCGCCAGTAATGGCTACACTCAACCTTCCTGGTTTAAAATTAGGGATACCTGTATGGTACTTACCTGCTCCGAGCCCGCCGCCAACTCCGACTGTTATTTTAGAACCGGTATAACCTATCCCTACTACCAACCACCCACCCCATCCGGTCGCTCGTATGCAAAACAGACCACCCCCAATAGTGACTACGACATCAACGTCCAGAAACACCCCACCTCCGTTATGGAACACAGGGGGCAGAGGCCCACCGACTTATAACACTGGACTCATAACTCGCACCCCCCCAGCAACCCCCAAGGTAGCTAAAAACCCCCCAACTATTCCCATTCCCCCTAAGTGCTCATTGTGTGACAACGTAGGCCATGCCACTCATCAATGTCCACAATTACCTGCACTCCAAGAACACATGAATATGATGAATATGTTGGATGACGACACCGGAATTCCAGTGGTAAGACTTGAGCCACCTCCTCACCCTCGCGACAAAATGCTCTGCACTAACCACCCTTGTGCAATATGCGGCATTTATGGCCATTATTCACACCACTGCCCTGATCTCCCAGATTATAGAGCAGCCTTGTACGAGATGAACAATTCCGACTTAGAGATATCTCCTCCCCTCATCGAGGAGATCTACCCTCCGAAATCATCTTCTTCAGAAGAAATCAATACCATCTATATGATTTCAACCACATACAAACCAGAACCCGTTGATTTATGGTCTGATTACTTTCGTACGAATGAGCAAATTCTAGAAACACTCACTGCACCGGACTACCCTTGAGACGATATGCATCATCTCTCATACTTCCCCCTTGAGGCGTCTACATCCACCGCAGAAAACCAACTATCAGTCGAATCGAAAGATTTCCTATCAACTAAAGTTGATTGGTTCAAAGATCCCATCCCAACACCAGATGCCTTCGAAGAAGGGAACATGTCCAACATTTCCCCTATTATACAAATTGACATTTCCACCACACCTGGAAAACCTGAGCTCATCTCGCTAGGCGCATGCACTCAAGTGGAAACTCAGGCATATAAGAAACTCTTCCAAGAGTTTAGTGATGTCTTCGCCTGGTCTTACACCGAGATGCCTGGCCTCAATCCCAAAATTGTGGAACATCACATCGACACTTGGCCCAATGTGCCTCCTGTCCGACAAAAACAACGACCAATTCACCCGTCCAAGCTCCCAGCTGTTAAGGCTAAGATTGAGAAACTCCAAAAAGCAGGATTCATATATCCTATTGCCTACACCACCTGGGTTTCAAACCTAATGCCAGTAAACAAAAAAGTGGGCACCATACGCGTTTGTACTGATTTTCGAGACCTCAACCTCGCTTGTCCCAAAGACAACTTCCCCACACCTTTCATTGACCAACTAATCGATGAATGTGCGGGACATGAGGTCCTTTCTTTTATGGATGGTTTCTCCGGATATAACCAAATCAAAATCCGTAAAGAAGATCAATACAAGACAGATTTCACTACCCCATGGGGCACCTTCGCCTATCGCATCATGCCTTTCGGTCTCAAGAATTCTAGAGCCACTTTCCAACGCGCCATGACTTATTGCTTCCACGATCTACACAGAATCATAAAAAGTTTATCTGGACAACCTCACCGCTCGATCCAAGAAGCGATCTGACCATTTAGACAACCTTCGACAAATTTTCTTGCGTTGTCGAAAATACAACATCCGCTTGAACCCTCTCAAGTGTGTCTTTTGCGTTACATCAGGTCACCTACTGGGGTTCGTTATTTCAGAAAAAGGCATCACTATAGACCCCTTGAAAGTCCAAGCCATTGTAGAATTACCGTCACCCCGTACATTAAGACAACTTCAAAGCCTTCAAGGGAGGTCCAACTTCCTCTGCCGCTTTGTCCCTGACTATGCCACAACGGTCCACGGTTTCCTACGACTACTATGTCTGCATACCCATTTCATATGGGACCAACAAGCAGAGACAACTTTCATCGACTTAAAGAAAGCACTCACAAACGCCCCGTTGATCTCTCCTCCAGATTTCACAAAAGATTTCACCCTCTATGTTTCAGCATCCGAACATGCCGTATCTAGATTTCTTGTGCAAGAAGATACTGCTCGCCAAGAGCATGTCATCTACTATGTTAGCCAGACCTTGTCAGGCCCACCCCTCCGCTACCCACATGAAGAAAAGATGGCCCTCGCCGTCATCTTTTCAGTACAAAAGCTGCGACATTATATTCTCCTGAGCCACACCACAGTTGTAGCCAATTCCAATCCAATGGTTTACCTCTTGACACGTCGCCTCCTTCAAGGCCGCGTAGCTAAATGGGTGATTATCCTGCAAGAATACGACCTAACTTAAAAAACCCCAAAGAGCACCAAGGCCCTAGCACTCGCTCAACTCATCACAGATCTCCCATCCTCTTCGTCATCACCCGCTATCCAAACGGATCTCATTAACGATCACATTTTCATCACTTCTTCTGACGACCCATGGTACGGTGACATCTTAATCTACCTCTGCACACAAAAATTTTGACCCCACATCGATCGTGACGGACGCCGTCGTATACGACACCACGCCCCCCGATATCTCCTATTAGGAGATTTACTTTATCGACGCGGCGTCGATACCATCTTACGATGCTTCCTATCTCATAATGAGGCAGAACAAGTCCTTAATGACTGCCATAGCGGTGCCTACGGAGGCCACTTCTCTGGCATGGCCACCGCCCAAAATATCATCCACGCAGGTTACTTTTGGCCTTCATTATTTACTGATTGCATCACCGCAGTCAAACATTGTCAAAATTGCCAACTTTTTTCCCCCAAGACAAGAACCCCACCCGCCCCCCTTCATCCAGTCGTCACTGTTGGACCATTCTGCAAATGGGCCATCGACTTCCTAGATTGCAATCCCACGTCAGCCGGCGGTCATAAACACATCATTGTGGTCGTATATTATTTCACCAAGTGGGCGGAAGCCATGCCAACTTACAATTGCAAAGCCGACACCGTGGCATGTTTTTTCCTCAACCATGTTATCACTCATTTTGGAGTGCCAAAGCAACTCGTTTCAGACCACGGCTCTCACTTCGAAGATGTCGTTTGGCGAGAATTATCAACCTTACTGAAATTTGAACACCATTTCTCCTCTGCCTACTACCCCCAAGGAAATGGCCAAGTCGAAGCGTTTAATAAAATTTTGAAGACCATCCTCCAGTGCACTGTGGACAAACACAAATCAAAGTGGCACCACATGCTCTTCACAACACTATGGGCATACTGCACGTCAACCAAAACCGCCACTGGTTTTACCCCTTTCCATCTAGTTCACGGTGTCGAATCCGTCTTCCCCATCGAATGCCAGATTCCAACCCTACATATGGACATTGAACTCCTACCTAACACTTCCCCAATTGAGCAACGCTTACTACTCCTGGAGCAAGCTGATGAAGATCGACGCATAGCCCTCCAAACCATAGAAGCAGCCAAGAACTGATCCAAATTGAGTTATGACAAACATGTCCACCCAAGAACTTTTACTGAAGGGGACCTTGTCCTCGCCAATGATCAAGCTCATGACAAAACTGGAAAAGGAAAGTTTGTGTCCATGTGGCAAGGCTCATACATTATACACACTTGCCTCGGACAGGGGGCATACATTCTGACTGATTCATAAGGCAACCCCCTACGCAACCCACGCAACGGGTTGTACCTCAAGTGATTTTACCCATAAAAAATCTAATGGACACCACCGTCTATTATTGTACAGTCTTATTTTGTTTTTCACAAAAAATTAAAAAAACCTAAATATTTGTTTTCTCTGCATGACCACAGATGGATCCTGTTCCACTCTGCTACGTCGGTTTCGCTGATGGTGCAAGCCGTTGGTTCCCCAATCTGGCCTCCGCAACTTGGGTAATATATTCCCCTTCACATGAGTTGATCCACATCGACGGAGTGTGCGTAGGTTCCGCCACCAATAACCAAGCTGAATACAATGTCGTGACTGGTCTCCTGGCCGCAGCTCTCCAAATGAGCATAAGTCACCTTAACGTTTTCTTGGACTCACAACTCCTTGTTTCCCAGCTCAACAATGATTACCAGGTACGCGATCCTTGTCTTTTCAGAAAATTCTTGCGCACTAAACAAATGGTTCGACAGTTTGAATCCATTTCATTCACACATGTCCCAAGGAATCTCAATAGTGTAGCAGACCATATGGCTAACAACATTCTTGACTGGCACACCAACCAAACCATATAGTAAACACAAATGTACCTCCACGGGCTTAAACAAAAATGCATCCATGTGCATAACATGTGCCTCCATGGGCATATATAACAATTACAAAAATGCATCCACATGCATAACATGTGCCTCCACGGGCATATACAAAAATCAAAATGTTGCATCCACGTGCATAACATGTGCCTCCACGAGCATATACAAAAATCAAAATGTTGTATCCACGTGCATAACATGTGCCTCCATGGGCATACAGAAAATCAAACATGCCTCCACGGGCAAGCAAAAAGACAATAAATGCATCCATGTGCATACACGACTATATACCAAATCACATATATATATACATCATAATATAGTCAAACATGTCCTAGGTGCCCTCAGCACCCAATATACAAAAATACATTAGCCGTACAAAAAGCTACTTCCCCATATGCTCATCAGCATTTGGGGTCAGATACAAGATCATCTAATCATCATGGTCTCCTGGCTCCTCTGGCGCCACCTCCGCTGGCCCCACCAGATCATGCCGAGCCCGAACTCTCCTCTCCGTCGGCCCCGCTGGATCATCTCGCACCCAAATCCTCCCCTCCACCGGCCCTGCCGTATCATGCCGAGCCCCATCCCTCCACTCAGCCGCCAACAATGCTGCTCTGAGCAAGATCGAGTGCCACTCACGGGGTGCATCGAAACAATGCTTGACGATGTCCCGATCCAGATCCGTCCACCCATTCTCTGGAAATCCTTCCAGGATCATGTCTAGTGTCTCTCGGACACCCTCCACGGCATCATCTCGAGGCCCAGCTCCTCGACCGCGAGCCCCAACTCCTCGAGCATGAGGAGGTGATATCGCTACAGGAGGTGGAATGACCACCATCGCCCGTCCCCTACGAACCACATGGTCGGCCGGTGGTATAGGACCAACATCTGCACAATCACGCAAGTGAACCATCATATAAATATCTAACTATAATCATAACAAACACATCTAAAACACATGATATAGTAGAGAACAAAACACAAAAACATACCATCTAAACCGTAGGCCTGTCTCTGGGCTCAAGGCATCTCCGGATCTCCTCGATAATCCATACCGACATATGGATAGTCATCAATCAGCAGGGGGATCTGCTCCCACTACTCATACATATCCTGTGAAAAGAACCCGCGGATACCACCACCACCGCAAGCCATCATCTGCCCCCACCGCACCATGCGCGGCTCGCTCAACAACCCGTCTCAAACCAGCACCCATGGCCGCAAAGTCGATACCCGCTCAAAGAAGAAACAACACAAAAAGGAGGCATAGCAAAACTCTCCCCCCTCCCGATTGACCTTGTCCAGATCTCTCCGGACACCAGCCAAAAACATCTAACCCCACGCATAGTTGGTCCCCCTCAGCACAGAATCCACCATCATTGTTTTTCCCCGCGATAAACGATGTGGCACCGCGGCACCCAACACCCGCAGAACACAAGCCCCAACAACCCGCATGTCCCACTCTCGCAAAGATCTCAGGCTCAAAGCGTTGTTATGCACAATCTCCCCAGCAACACAGATGGTCTCCAGGAGATCCTCGATATCCACGCCTGCCGGGATCCTCGACAGAAGATCCCCCACCTCCCCTAAGCGAGGTAACCCGGTAAGAAAGTATACATCAGTAAGGGTGGTCTCTAACCTCTCACCCCCAACAATAAAAGCACCCACTGCAGGGACCCAAAGACTCACCAATTTGTTCAGTAGTGGTCCTACTGAATGCATCGATGGAATCTGAGCGAACTTCAGGAGCCCACTCACAGCTAGAGCCTACCGGACCCCCTGATCGGTTCGAATCCGAATCATCAAATCCTCCTCCATCTCCCGCTCTCACCATGACACCAATGGTCTCCTCAACATCCTGCCAAAAAACAAAGAAATTTTTAAGAACCGGAATTTGTTTTTCAAAAAATTCCATTCCTGTTTTTCCATTAAAAGCCGCGACGATCATCGTAGCTTTCATCCAAGAACCCGCGATGAACATCGCGGGTATTGACCACACAGTCGCGATGAACATCGCGACTATGAACCCCATAGTCGCGATGAACATCGCGACTTTTAGCCCGATAGTCGCGATGAACATCGCGACTGTCAGCAACTAACCCGCGATGTTCATCACGGAAAAAGACGCGAAACCTGCGATATTCCACGTTGGAAGGCCAACATGGAATTTCGCGGCCTTCGGGGGCCCGCCGCTAACCAAAAAAGAAATAATTAAAAAGGCTAAGGCGAATAGGGTTACCTGAAACTCGCGGAATCGAAAACCAACGGTCAAATCCCCTGGAAATCAAGAAAGAGCTCCGATTGCTCTTCCAAACTCACACGTAACAATGACACGTCATATGGGCCCCACAACCTATTTATAGAAATTTCACCATTTTTCAAACAACCATTGCGGTATCATATGACATCCGTTCCTCAAACCGTTGGAATCAGCACAACGAAAACTTCATGATAGTCCTTTCCTTTTCCTGTTTTCACCAGGTCCATTTTTTGACCATTTTTTCACACCCTCGTTGCCTCGATTTGCGTGCCATATCGGTTGTTCTCCATTTTTTACGAGTCTTATATCACTGGATTCAGTTTTCCATGCTCGTGTTGATGCTTGAGATCATTTCTCGCTCTCACACCTAGATTTTTCGAGCATTCTTCCCATGCCCCCTCGTTGCCTCGATTTACGTGCCACATCGGCCGTTCTCCATTTTTAACAAGTCTTATATCGCCGGATTCGGTTTTCCGCGCTCGTGATGACGCTTGATATCATTTCTCGCTCTCATGCCCAGATTTTTTGGGCATTTTTCCCATGCCCCCTTGTTGCCTCGATTTGCGTGCCACATCGGCCGTTCTCCATTTTTAACAAGTCTTATATCGTCGGATTCTGTTTTCTGCGCTCGTGATGATGCTTTAGATAATTTATCGCTCTCACCTCCATATTTTTTGGGAATTTTTCCCATGCCCCCTCGTCGCCTCGGTTTGCGTGCCACATCGGTCGTCGTCCGTTTTTAACAAGTTTGATATCATCGGATTCAATTTTCCGTGCTCGTGATGACGCTTGAGATCATTTCTCACCACTCATCACCTCAGTTTACATGCCACATTGGCCATTGCCCCTTTTTGACAATCTTTATATCACCGGATTCCGTATTCCGCACTCATGACAATGCTTGAGACCTTTTCTCGCTCTCATCAATCCCTTTTTGTTCGGTATAGTTTTACCCCTTTTTCGGGCTGAGCAATCCCTTTTACGAAAAAGGCACTTAGGGAGTTTCTGTTAAGCTCTTTTCTGACTCCTAAAACAATGAAAAGATCGTCGAGCAACCTTGCTTCCTTTCATGCTCGCTAAACGTATCTGAAAGGGCGTCTACATGGTATAAGTTTACCCCTTTTCTGGACCTTGTAGACTAATTATGAAAAAGGAATACTCTAGTGACATCGGCTAGAAGAGTTCTCCATTTGCATCATTTTATGCTTTTTCGGGCCTTGGAGACTAACTTACGAAAAAGAACACCAATGGAGTCCACTTACCGCTTTCAGACTCTCTAAACATGAAAGCGACCACGAGCAATCACCATCCTGGGCTTGTAAAAACCCACAGGACGGTATTCACAACCACTGTAGAGTCTTCTTATCATTTTCAAACTCCTTAAAAATGAAAGCACCCATGAGCACGAACAGTCCTGGGCTCGCAAAATCCACAGGACAGTACCATTTCAGAGCACACTTTTATCCCTTCTTGTAGCTCATTAAAACTACGAAGAAGGACCCAATGGTGCAACAAATCACGTCTACTCATATGGCAGCTTCCCCATTTTGGTCACCTTTGTTCAGAGTATTCTACAGTATGTCACCCTGAGAATCCCTCGGCAGCACCCATCAGCTTGACCCCCCCAGAGTCAATACATACCCTTCAGTCCCTAAAAGCTATGATCCCCACACCTACAAATCAGTTCCCTACGCTGCCAGGTCAACCATGTCATCATGCTCTGAACAAAGGAAGTTTGATTCTACCCACTCTATGACCCCAGTTACTTCCCAACCCCACAAGTATGTCAGTCCTACCATCAGTACTACCACACTTCAGTTCTACACCTCGTGCTCCTATCAAGGAAACATCATTGCCTTGTTAGTTGCTGGTCTCCCTCTGTCGACGACACCCAAATTTATTCCAGAGGATAAACCTAGAGGTCCCTGTGTCTTGGACTCATCACCATTTATGATGAGTGCCTACGAATCATTTTGAGAAGAGTCCGCAGTACCTCTCCAAATGATTGTTTCTCACATGCTCGACTTCAACACCTTGATCGCATCGTTGAGACTCGCACAGGGTATTGGTCCTTTCAGTTATTGGTTGAAGACCCCAGATACCACCTGACTCTTCCACATTGGAGAGTCTACCTATGGAAACAACCAGTTACATTTTTTCTATAGATATCCGGGTTGCGCATGGCAACAGTATTCATATGTACCCCAATTTTATACTCCCTCGAGTATACAGTTACATATACTCCTCAGAGTTGACTCAGAGCCATTGACTCCCTACAAATGTTGGACACCTTTAGATTCAACAGTTCATCAACCCTTCTGAGACCTTGTTCAAAACGGTTGTCGCTTTATTCCAGTGTATCAGTTATTGAGATCAATCATGTCATGATCATGAGTACATCCCAAAATAGTGTCCCCTTTGGACCATCATGATGTACCAGCATATATTTTTTATTTTTTTTATTTTAATTCAGGTCCCCCTTCTTGGGACTAATTGTTATGTATATATATGAGCATGGGTATGCCCACCTCATCCATTATCAGAGATTATTCCTCATTCATATTGAGGCCATGTAATATTGTTTGTTTTGCAACTTCCATGGGCCATGGATCCAGTCTCCAACCGGTCTCTTCTCTTCCCCAAACCCCAGGAAAAAGACAAAAGAACTATGATGTCTATCAGCCATATGATGAGCTCCTACCCTCACACATCAGGGGGCAATCTGTTAACACCCAAAAAGTGCTCACTAGCTCACTTCCTTATTCACATGACCCATTTGTCCACTTTTCCACCATTTGAGCCTCTAAAGCCATCAAAATGTCACCAAAAGACCATAATACACCCCCTTTTCCCCTCAAAATGAATATTTTTCCTCAAAAAGGGTTCAGAATTCCCAAAAATATTAAAAAGGGAATAAAAATATTCAAAATATTCAAAAAAGGAAAAAGGAGGGAAAATGTACCTAAACCATGTTGGTCAATACCATTGGTTTCCTCAATACCATAATGGTATTCTCCACCACCAAAAACTATAAAAAGGTGGTAGGGGCTCCTCACTTTCCATCCATCCATCATCCTATCCTCACGCTGTCAAAATCTCTCATGAGACTTTTGGCCATTTTCAGCATCTTGGAGAAGAGACCTTTGGAGCTTCGAGCTACTCACCTTGGGAGTTGCTCAACACAAATCCTCACCATTTGAAGTATCTTAATACAAAACGCCTATTCTTTTATTTCTTGTTCTTGAATCGTTTAAAAAAATTTTATTTGTTATATGCACATGCTAGTTTAGATTTAGATTTAATTTATAATTGTTTTTGCTTTCAATATTGAAACTGCTATCACATTGTTGATAGGTGCCCATTGCACAAAGCTTGGTTGCAAAACCAAGCCAACACTAGATCCCTTGATTCCCCAAATATAAATTTGTATCTTCCAATTGAATCTTTATAGCCTTGCCATCAAGCTTACCTCAAATATCCAACTTGCATCTCTATTTATACATGTCCTGCATGGATTGCATGTCCACAAGTTGGTTGTGGCATTCCTTCTTTCTTACTTCAGAGATTAATCCTATGCCACATGTCATGTCATGCACTGCTGATGTGCCATCCTTTGTGGGTATTGCGCATCAATGGTCCATGACTTAGGTGGAAATTTCACCTCAGTGTTGTAGTCTTGCACTCTCGATGTACCATTGCTTTGTAGAATTTGTGCAACTATGGTCCTCAACTTGGTGGGACTTTGACCTCATCTTGTGCTTTTGTCATGCCATCTCTTTTAGAACTTGTGCATACTTGGTCCTTAACTGAGTGGGACTTTAACCCTTACGGTATAATCACTTGTGGGACTTGCACACTTGGTGATCAATGCTTTGCAGAACTTTTTCATACATGATATTCGACTTGGTGGGAATTTGACCCTTGTGGTACCATCACTTGTGGGTATTTCACACTTATTGTGTCATCGGCTGTGGAATTTGCGCATACACTATCATCAATTCTTACACCCTTCTTGGAACTTGCGCATGCTTCACTAACTAAAAGCATCTTCTGATTGGTAAGGCTTGTGTGCTTTCGGGGCTATTTAACCATAATCGTTACTTGATGCTTGCGCATTCCAGAATATTCTCTTGACATGCTTGCACACTTGTACCTTTGCTTGGTCAACTCCTTGGATGCTTGTGCACATGTACCTTTTTCCATCCAATTCTTTGGTTTCTACCTTGAGAGAGTATGACTTGGTGATCTTGATATCTGCGCAAGTACCACATGTGGTAGGATACATTACTTATGTACTTATTTGAACTGGATCTTCATGATGTTCCTTCCTTATTTACTTCTTCATATTGTTCATTCATGATGTATCCTTTTTTATGTACTTCTTCATACTGGATATGCATGATGTATCTTTCTTGTGTGCTTCTTCATACTGGTCATGCATGATGTATCCTTGGACACACATCTTCAGATTGGATGCAACTTTTAGATATATTTTTTCAGACTAGCATCCATATCCTTCATCTATATAGAGAATATACTTCTTCAAAGTGGCTTCCATATACTTCTTTAAGCTGGCATAAGAATGTTGTATCCACTTTGACCTCAGTTGACATCAATGACTCAAACCGAATCAATTGACATCCTCTTTGACATTAGTTGACATCAATGAAAACCAAATTTCAATACTTCCAAAGTGCAAACTAAGGATCGTAATCGCAACAAGCACATGATTAAGGCATGATAAACATCATCTTTAGTGTGAATAATTAATTCATGTACTTTTGATTTGTTTGATAACATAGTTTATAAATAACCAAGTATTGATGTCATCAATTATTTGCAAATTAATCTATTTTTTGGTGTTTTTATGTGTGTGTTGTTAGTGAGGCTAAAAATTAAGTAAAACCACATATCACGGAACATCCGTGAGCTGCAATATATAGCCACAACAAAACCATATCAAATAGAGAACATTGGCTGGAACTACAACCCTCAAAATCAGCTCTCGATGATTGTCCCCTACAATCATCTCTCACTAATAAAAATAAGATCGTATGGATGCCACCCTACAGCCATAGATCACTTTTACATCCATAATAAATCACTCATCCTCATATCTGCAATGAAGAACAGATCTATAAACAAAACTTTTTACAATCAAATGATAAGTGCGCTCATCTTGGCACCATAAAACTGTCGGACCAAAACATACATATCTTGGTCATCCAGAAGGATTTTTCAATGAAACGAAGAGCTTTATTTACTGGAAACACTGTTCCGGATGTAATGGAACAAGTCTCACAACACATAAATGAGAAAATATGGGTGAACCATAGCATATGGTTTCACCCCTCTTAATACCATAGAGCCAAAATTACAATTTTTTATTAAGAGGAAGCAGAATATAAAGAAGGTAAAGAGCATAGCAACATATTATATGAAATTCATCCTTCCTACATATAGATCCCATCATTAAATACATGAACATATAGAAAACCAATTCATCCACCATTGCACATATACGAAATAAAATAACGTAATGAAAATGAAACATAAGAGAAATACTTATCTCTAAATAAGGGAAACTAGCTGCAACAGGACAACTTTCCTCCTAGTTGTAGATACAGTCAATCCTTCCTAGAACATGTCACCCCTGAGCCAAGACCATGGATTCACGAGTAGAGGCACACCTATTCTAGTAACTCTCGGAACTACCTCTTCCAAGAACCACAATTATTCCCACTACTACTTTCCTATTTGTCTCCACTGCTTATGTAATGTGACTCCTCTCACCAACCCATTTCCTGGATTCCTATGCAAGAACCTGGACGAGTAGAGTGATTTAATGGAATCAAAGGGAAAAAAACTTGACTAGCTCTAAGTCTCAACACACTCTCAATGCTATCAACATTCCCAACATGGTGAGATAACACAAGTCAAGTGATCCAAAGCTCACGATTAGCTTCAAGAAGGAGAGAACACATGTATAAATAGCTTAAGGATTGAAATTCAAACCCAAGGTGGCCAACTAGAATTGGTTTGAGTGTGGTTGGGATTCATCATGGATACTTAACTCAAATTAGTGGAGTGGTGGCCTATTTAGGATATTCCCTTTCCCGGATTAGTACCACGAGGAGGAGTTACCAAAAACCAAGGAGTGGAGCCATGAAGAGAACAAGAAGGTGCACTAATGCATAAGGGGGGATACAAAACACGAAGGAGGGAGAATCAGGTGAGAGAGGGGATCCAATTGGGTCATAAATATAATAGAATCATAAAAACAGGGATGAATGGAGGAGTGGGGCGCACTTGTGGAGGAGGAGGAACAAATCAAGGAGGTGGAAGCTAAATTCTAGCTTACAGCTCTTAGAATCTAGGGGGAGGGCTCATAAATGAAAAAAACACATAAATATGAGGGAATTTATCCCAAGGAGGGAACACTAGGAAAGAGGGGCCCGCTAAAGTATGCATAAGGTGCAATAATAACTCTACAGTCCATAAAATAAAAAATGGGGTCCATTGTACAATGTTTGGGTGACCAACAATACTAAAGTCACCAAGGCACAAAATGAACTAGGATGGAAAAATACCATTCAACAACAAGTTCTAAGGTGTCAGCGATTCCCCCCATTCCCCCTCACTCTGTGAGATCCATGGTCTCCCATTCTCTTTTAGTTTCCTTTATTGAGCCAATTGTTTATTTAATTAATAGAAACAACATTCAATGGTAACAAAAATGATAATAACACCATTAGCATTAATAATAATAATGCCAAAATACATTAGAAAACAAATGCGCATAATTCCATAGTCACATTAACAAATAGAACATAATTCCATAGTCAAATAAAATACCATAAGTCCGACGATTTAACAATTGGGGTATTACATCCCCCTCCCCCTTAAACAATGCATCGTCCTGGATGCATGTTTATTACATACATGCCGTAAACACCAATATTTCAAAATAGATGAGGGTATGCTTCCCTCATAGCATGTTCCAGCTCCCAAGTCGCATCCTCGGGGATGTAATGGGTCCATTCGACCTTTACCTGTTTGATTTATCGATTCTGAAGTAACTTTACCTTGCTGCCTAAAATGACAACAGGTTGTACCAAAAAAACCCTTCCGGTTCCACCTGGATCATAATCCATTCAATCACATGATTAGTACCATGAACATACATGTATATATATCAATAAAGAAAATAAAATCACTCTAATTACCTGTATCACATTCCAATCAATTACATGGTTAACATCATGTATATATTTTTTTAATAAAGACACATGAAACAGATTATGTACTCTAATGCAAGCGGGTAGATCCATCTCATAAGCAACGGGTCCTATCTTAGCTAAGACCTCAAAAGGTCCACAATATCTAGCAGCTAGCTTGGAGCAATTTCCCAAGTTTAAGGAACTCTTCTTGGGTCTAACTTTAAGAAAAACATGATATCCAACTTGAAACTATCTGGTCATCCTGTTCTGATCCGCATAGCTTTTCTTCCTATCTTGAGCTACCTTTAGATTTTGCTTTATATTCACCATCCAATCCTCCATACCCTTTAATAATTCTGGTCTAATAATGACTCTATCTGTTGGGTTATCCCAATTGATGGGAGTATTGCACTTCCTTCCATACATGGCCTTGAAAGCATTCATCTTCAAAGATGAATTATATTCATTATTATAAGAAAATTCCACCAAGTGTAAATAATATTCCCACTTAGATGGTTGATCCATTACATACATACTAACACATATCTTCAATCACATGGTTAATTCTTTCTGTCTTTCTGTTTGTTTGAGGGTTGTATGCTGTAATCATGTTTAGACTTGTGCCAAACCCCTCGAACAATCCTTTCCAAAAGTTACAAGTAAATTTTGAATCCCTGTCTGATACTATAGCCTTGGGAATACCATGCAATCTAGCTACTTCTTTCATGTAAATATTTGCAATGTCAACTGCTTTGTCAGTTGTATTTACTGGAATGAAGTGTTCTTACTTAGTCAACTTATCTTCCACAACCATGATGGCATCATTTTGTAATCTCGTCTTAGGAAAATTGGTGATGAAATCCATCGTCACTACATCCCATTTCCATTCTGCTATTGGCAAGGGGTGTAATAATCCCATTGGATGTCGATGATGAGTTTTAACTTTTTGACATTCCATGCACATAGCTATATATTCTGCAACATCATTCTTTATCCCTGGACAATAATATTGTTTCCTTACTGCTGCTACTATTTTTTGATAACCCAAATGTCCTTCATAAGTAACATCATGCATTTCCTTCAAAACCATATTCCTTATATCTCCAACATTATGTACATAAACTCTATCTTTGTGCATGAGGATCCCATTTTCTTCCAACTTATACTTATCAAATTTATGTGGAATTTTCTGTTGTTGCAATGCTTCTTTTACCTGTTGATAAATTTCATATGTAGCACTGGATTCAATGATCTTATACTTTAAATTTAATGTATTGGTGTTGATAGTTGCTACATGCATCACATGTATCTTCCTACAAAGTGCATCAACTACTTTATTTTCACATGTTTCCTTTGATATGATTGATGTCAAAGTTATATTCACATAATAATGTCTCCATCTATCTCCTTTGTGTTGTGTTCAAATTTGGCTGCTCAAACAAGTATTTTAACCCATCATGATCAATTCTCAACTCAAACTTCTTACCCATTAGATAATGTCTCTACATCTTCAAAGCATGGATGATAGCTGCAAGCTCTAAATCATGGGTGGCATAGTTTTTTCTCATGTTCCTTCAACTTTCTAGATTCATAACTGATCACATGTCCATCCTACATCAATACTCCACCAATTCCTTGCTTACATGCATTTGTGCAATCAACAAAGTTTCCTTCAGGATCTGTAATCTTTAGAACATGTGGATTGGTAAGAATTTCCTTAAGTATTTGAAAACTATCTTCACACTTAGGAGTCAAGTCGAAATTCACACCCTTCTTTAGCAAATATGTCCATACCTTATTCTAAATTTTGTCTTATTGATATCCTCATTCTTAATTCTAATTTGATGGTATCCCAACCTCCAATCTATTTTTGAAAACACCTTGGCTCCTCTCAACCGATCAAACAAGTCATCAATTATTGGTAAGGGGTACTTTTTTTTAACTGTTGCTGTGTTCAATTGTCTATAATCTATGCAGAGTCTTATATTTCCATCCTTCTTCTTTACAAATAACATAGGGGATCCCCAAGGTGAAACACTGGTTCTTATGTAACCTTGATTTAGTAGCTCCTCTAACTGCATCTGTAATTGCTTTAACTATGGATTACTCATTCTATAAGGTGATTTAGATAAAGGTACTTTCCCTGGCACCATGTCGATAGAAAAATCAATGTCCTTCTTAGGAGGCATTCCTGGAAGTTCTTGAAATATATCCGTGAACTCTTGTAGTACCGGATAATCCTGTAGTTCTGGATCTTTTCCTTCTTTTGACTCTTCCACATGAATTTCATATAACTGACATCCCTTTCTGAGAAATTTCTTCAATTGTAGATTTGTAACTTGCCTCAAGGATATGGGTCTAGGTATTCCTTTGACTATCACTCAATTTCCTTCTTCATCCAAATAAGTATAAGTTTTATTACGGCAATCCAGTATGGCATGGTGTGCATCCAACCGATCCATGCCAACCAGTACATCATATGACCCCAAGGGTATGATGTTTAAGTCTTCAAAGGTTTTCAAACCATTCATTTCTAAAGGACACGCTTTTACAAATTCTGTGATTTTCCTCTTGGCTCCTGTAGCTAGTTGTACTAGACTTGTTATTTCAAGTTTACTTTACATCAAATGACATTTATTAACTAGATTAGGTGCAATGTAACTATTGCTAGCTCTAGAATCAATCAAAATAGCTATGGTTTTATTAGCAATATTATCTGCTACCTCAATCATTCGAGACTGGTGGTCAACTTGACTCCCATCCAGGGATGTATAGATCCTCTAAACACTTCCACCCACATCTCCAACAGTTGAATCCTCTTGAATGTTGTGAAGGTTATTTTTCTTACACAGGCACTGACTGGAAAAGTGATTTTCCTTGCATATCCAACATTCCATAGGTGATTTTTTTCTTGAAGGATATTCCCTTGGATGTGGCTTGTTGATAAAAAATATTGGTTTTGAATTTTGAAGGATGGAAACCTTTCTTCCTATGCTCTTGTTTTTTCTTCTTCGTATCCTTCCAATTCTTTTGATATGGGGCCTTGCTCTTATTTTGTTCATATAAGTGTTTTGCCTTGCATATGCCATCCTTAAGGTTTGTTCCTTGGTCTATCATACTAGATTTTGTCTCTATAAGAATCAGGAAGACCACTTAGGGACCGTTGAATCTTTACCTTCTCATCTTTGATGAAGTACACATACTTTAAAAGTTCCAGAAACTTCTTATCACAGGCCTCCATAGTCATGCTTCCCAATTTGAGTTCTGTGAGGAACCTGCAACAATTAATTAATACGAATATGCGAAATAGCAGAAATGACAGAACTCAGAATCACTTTTATATTGATCATAGGCCACTTCGAGGGGGAAACCTCCTTTGAGCAAGATCAATACAAATAACTTCACGGTTCCTTCATAGGTCTCAACACACACTTATATACTAATTCTAGATGCCAATACTATGGGTCGAAACCATGGGCCATTACAAACTATGGATCAACAATACTACGGGTGACTTACAAAGCATATGCGCCAACAACAATAACACAAACTATTGATCAACAAATACTACGAGACGACTTGCAAAGCATATGCGTCCAACAACAACATACTAACAAAGTAAAGACATGGGTTCCTAACATCCCCTCCCTCTTAAAAAAAAGCTTTGTCCTCAAAGCTTTAGATGTGGAAATTGTTGTTGAATCTGAAGGAGTGGTTCCCATGTAGCATCCTCTGGTTGCATGTCGTGCCACTGAATTAAGACCTCTGTGATAGAGCGAGAGCAAAGCTAACGCGTGCGCCGATTGAGGATGGCCTCTGGCTCCAAAAGGATGGATCCTTCATTATCCAGTTCGGGTAAAATCGTTTGTCCGCTGATGTTGGTGCCAAGAACTTTCTTCAAACAAGAGACATGAAAGACTAGATGAATGCGGGAAGAAGGAGGAAGTTCCAATTTATAAGCAATGGACCCAATCTTCTGAAGAATCCGATATGGCCCATAGAACTTTGGAGCGAGCTTATGACGCCCTTTGAGTTTCAAGGAGGATTGTTTGTACGGCTGGAGACGAAGAAAAACCATATCTACGACTTGAAAAATGCACTCCGAACGGTGCTGATCAGCTTGTTGCTTCATGCGATTTCTTGCCATGTGAAGATTGTCCCGCAAAATGCGAAGAATCTGATCGCGGTTTCGAAGGATCGTGTCAACTTCCTAAATTGGTGAACTGGTGGGGGTGTATGGAAGAAGTGCTGGAGGTGCCTGACCATAGACTGCTTCATATGGAGTCATTTTGGAGGCAATGTGGTAAGAGGTATTGTACCACCATTCAACGATAGGGAGCCACTTTGCCCACTGATGTTGTTGTTCCGAGGTGAAGCAACGAAGATAAGTTTCCAAGCATTTATTGACAATTTCAATCTGACCATCTGTTTGTGGGTGATACCCTGAACTCATCTTCAGTTTGGTGCTAGTGTGGCGAAATAGTTCTTTCCAAAAATGACTGGTGAAAGTCGCATCACGATCCGAGACAATGGAAGAAGGGATGCCATGAAGACGAAAGATCTGGTCCAGAAAAATTTGAGCGACGGAGGAGGCTGTATAGGGATGGCTGAGAGCACAAAAATGACTATATTTGGAGAGGCGATCAACCACAACGAGAATCACTGTCTTCCCGCCAGATTTAGGGAGCCCTTCAATGAAATCCATAGAAATATCTGTCCAAATCCGTGTAGTTATGGGCAAGGGTTCAAGCAATCCTAGAAGGAGTGTTGTTTCACCCTTATTGCGCTGGCAGGTATCACATTCGGCCACCATCTGTTGAATTGTCCTTTTCATGCCCTGTCAGAAGAAGTTACGCTGTGCTCGTTCATATGTTTTGAGGAACCCAGAGTGCCCTGCCTATGGAGAAGCATGGAGTTCATAGAAGATAGCCTATGGAAGATCTATGCTCTGGGGAAGCACCAGACGACCCTTGTATCGCAGACAAGCACCATCCCAAGAGTAATGTGGTACAACAGAAGGGTTGTTGGTCAAGCGTTGGATGATTTGAGATAAGGAAGAGTCAGTGACATAACCTCGTTGAACAGATTGCAACCAATTTGGAACCTGCATAGAAATAGCTGAAAGAGAACCTTGGGCATCAAATGTGCGAGAAAGAGCATCTGCCACAATATTGTCTTTACCCTTCTTGTAAGTGATCTCATAGTCATAACCCATGAGTTTGCTAACCCATTTGTGTTGTGCTGGGGAGGAGATACGCTGGTCCAAGAAATATTTCAGACTCTGGTGATCAGTCTTGATGCAGAAATGATTCCCTAATAGGTATGGGCGCCACTTCTGTACTGCATGCAAAATAGCCATCATTTCCTTCTCATAGGTAGAGGCAGCTAAATTCTTACCTGAAAGGGCTTTGCTGGTGAACGCAATGGGGTGTTCATCTTGAAGGAGAACAGCACCAAGTCCATTGCCGCAAGCATCACTCTCAATAGTGAAGGGCTTGAAAAAATCGGGCATAGCTAGCACAGGTGTAATACACATAGCTTGTTTTAGTTTGTCAAATGCACACTGAGCAGCAGGTGTCCATGTAAAAGAATTCTTTTTCAATAGAGTAGTTAATGGAGCTGCAATCTTCCCATAATCCTTGACGAACTTATGGTAGTATCTAGTCAACCCCAAAAAACCACGAAGGCTCTTGAGTGTCTGAGGATGCAGCCAATTGTTCATGGCATCGACTTTGGCAGGATCCACGTGAACCCCTTGTGCTGAGATAATGTGCCCGAGATACTCAACTTCCTTTTGTCCAAAAACACATTTAGACTGCTTGGCATGGAGATGATGGTCAGAGAAAAGTTGCATGACAAGATCCAGATGTTGGAGATGTTCATCCCATGTTTTACTATAGATGAGGATATCATCAAAGAATACCATAATGAATTTCCGCAAGTAGGGTCGAAATATTTTATTCATTAAGGCCTGGAATGTGGAAGGAGCATTAGTGAGGCCAAAGGGCATGACCAAAAACTCATAATGGCCATCATGTGTGCGGAAAGCTGTTTTAGGAATATCATCCTCATGAACCAGAATTTGATGATACCCAGAACGAAGATCCAACTTGGAGAAAAAGTGAGCCCCATGAAGCTCATCAACAACAGGAATTGGAAACTTATCCTTGATGGTGAGGTGATTAAGTGCTCGGAAGTCAATGCAGAGGCACCATGACCCATCTTTTTTGCGGACAAGAATAACTGGAGAAGAAAATGAACTAGTGCTTGGGCGAATAATACCTTGTTTCAATAAGTCCCGAACGAGCATTTCAATCTCCATTTTTTGGTGAAATGGGTAGCGATAGGGCCTAATGTTGGGAGGAACGCTGCCAGGAAGGAGCTGAATACGATGGTATTCTAGCCTGGAAGGTGGAAATCCCACTGGTTCAGCAAAGACACTTGTATATCGATCCAGAATTTGTTGTAGATCCAAAGGAGTAGTGAAGACCGCTGATGGTTGCATCTGAATGGAATGGATCTGAGCGATGACACCATGTGAATTCTTCTTGAGGAGTTTTTCCATGCGATGTGAACTGATGATGCTGAGAGAACCTGGTTGTAATCCTGTCAATGTGTGTTTTTGTCCATTGAGGGAAAACTGCATCCAAAGTTCAGCAAAATCCCATAAGATAGGGCCAAGTGTGCATAGCCATTGAGCGCCCAAAACCACATCACATCCGCCTAAGGGCAAGGCAAACATGTCAGAGCGCAAGGTATAATCTCCCATAGAGATACGCACATTTTGACACTTCCCTTTGCAAGGTAAGGTGCCCCCATTGGCAACCATGACTTCAAAGTTGGAGCAAGGATGGATAAAACAATCAGCTTGTTTGGCGATCTGAGGGTCAATGAAATTATGAGTGCTACCAGAATCAATGAGTATTGTAAGAGGAAGCTTCTTGAAGTAACCCCTGACCCGCATTGTTTGGGGGGTGGTGATTCTAGCTAAAGCATGGAGAGATATCTCTGGTTGGTCATCCTGAGATGGGGGGTCGATAGGCGGTTCCTGAATGTCGACCGGAGCATCCAGTGTTTCTGGATCTTCGTCACCAATTTCAGAGGCAGGCGGAGACTCCACATCCAAGAGATAGAGCTTTTGCTGAACACATCTATGTCCCCAAGTGAATTTCTCATCACAATTATAGCAAAGCCCCTTTTCTCTATGTGCTTGCATCTTTGTTTCAGACAAACGCTTGATAAGAGTCGGTCGAGGAGCCTGCGGTATAGGTGGTCGCTGAGAACCCATATTTTGGAAGGGAACAAAAGTGGGCTTGGAGCATTGTTGGGCTGCAATCTTGTCTTCTTCCAACTTAGCCACCCCTAGGGATTCTATCATTGTGTTGGGACAGAACATTTTGACCTCAGAGTGGATGGCATCCTTTAGACCACTGATAAAACAAATCTGGTAAAAGTCATCAGACAATCCTTCGGTGTGGTTGGCTAGATTCTCAAATTCGATTTGATACTCTCTCACTATGCCAATTTGGCAAAGTTTAGTGAGGGCTCCTGTGAAGTCATCAAAAGCACATGACCAAATCGTTGCAAAAGGAGCTGGCAAAAGTCTGGCCATTTGGGCTCTAGATTAGCCTTGATGTACCAACAGTACCATTGAAGAGCTTCCTGTTCCAAGTGAAAGGATGCCAGCGAAACTTTGTTGACATCAAAAGTATTATGCAGACTAAAATACTGTTCTGCGCGATAGATCCATCCAGTTGGATCAGTACCATTGAAACGAGGAAAATCAAGCTTCGGACCACGGAAATTGCTGGAAGAGGAGAACCCATTGTCTGATGAAGACTCGGACTGCCGTTTGTTGTTCATAGCTGAATGTTCAAGATGGAGGCTGAGAAATTTTTCATCCAGATCCTGGAGTTTGGCTTGGATGGCTGCAAGTGCTTCCTCCATGGTTTTTGCTCCTGCACGGGTGACAACCATAACCAGGGATTTTTTTTTTCGGTTGACTGGGTAGGGAAACAAAAACAGAAACTACTTCAGTAAGGAAAAATCTGGACTAGGGAAAAAATCTAAATGGTAATTGGGGTTTGAATAGGTTTTGGACACTGTTGAATAGACAGGGAAACAAAAATGAGGATTCTAGAAGTGGGGTGAAAGAATGGGAAAATTTGGTAGAGGGGAACAAAGAAGCAGAATTCAGAAATGAACTCTGTGGTAAAAGTTTAGGGTGATTGGGTGAAATCTGAGGGAGTTATGGCAAACCCTAAAAATAGACAAATGTGGGATTTCGGGCTTTGGGAAGGGGAATTGTGGATAGGGTCCTCAGGAATGAAATATGTAGAATGGGGTGACAGGGGTTCCCCAAAAATTTCAAGGGAAACAGAGTGAAAACAAGGAAGATATGGAGAAAAAACTGAATTTTATACTCTTTTTTCTTTTTCCTTCAGACTGGAGTGGCTACGGCTCGAAAGGGATCTGAAACGACGCCAAATGGATTGAAAATGGCTGGATCTGGAATGTCTTGCAAAATGGGTCTGAACGACTGGATGTAAAACGGCGCAGCAACGATCGACGACAGTTCAGTTGAAATTAGATATGGACCCCAGGTATGTGCGGCTTCCTAACCGTTCAAGGGTTTCACTCGGCCACCAATGCTATCTGACAGCTTGCATATTGGGGCAGTACCCCTCACTCCATGGCTTAGGTAAAACTGATAACCGCTTTTCCACAAACGACAGCTCTTGGTTTACCTCACGGGTGGGAACTAGTCAATCAGGTAGGGGTCGTTGCCCTTTTCGCTGGCAGGTCCTCTCAATGGGCCAGCTACTTCGGGGTTCCTGTGGTACTTCTCACAATGAGTTTTAGGGCTTATGCCCAAGTACTTCCCACAGTTAAGCGGATAGGGATTATTCCCAAATCCGAACTTGCAACAGATGCGAAAAAAAAATTTGGCAGAAATTTCACCCAGCGAGCCCAAGAAAGTGCTCTGATACCAGATGTGAGGCACCTGCAACAATTAATTAATACGAATATGCGAAATAGCAGAAATGACAGAACTCAGAATCACTTTTATATTGATCACAGGCCACTTCGAGGGGGCAACCTCCTTTGAGCAAGCTCAATACAAATAACTTCACGGTGCCTTCATAAGTCTCAACACACACTTATATACTAATTCTAGGCGCCAATACTATGGGTCGAAACCATGGGCCGTTACAAACTATGGATCAACAATACTACGGGCGACTTACAAAGCATATGCACCAACAGCAATAACACAAACTATTGATCAGCAAATACTACGTGACGACTTACAATGCATATGCGTCCAACAACAACATACTAACAAAGTAAAGACATGGGTTCCTAACAAGTTCAAAGAACTCTTCCATCTTTTTTTCATAGTAATGCTGAAAGAGGTATTCCTTATGGAAGTACGTGTCGCTTTCATACTCGAACCTTTTGGGAAACATTATCCAACATAGGATGTAATGAATTAAATTTCTTCCCTTTTTGTATTGTTTCCAAAAATTCATTACCTCCATAATTTAGTTTTGGAAACTCTACCACCTTCATTGACTTGTGCGACATTGAATGCATATCTCATCAAATTAATTTCATGCACGTGAACATCTTCCTTTCAACTCTATAATATTTATATGAACAATTCCTAGTTCACTGCCTCTTGCACTCCTGCTCTTTCGTGTCGCATTGTTGTTTGATCCTTATTCTAGTTCCTCTTCTTCCTTCGAATGGATTCCTTTTATCAGATAATGAACACAACCCTTGAGAATGTGGCCTTGATTTCCAGGCTCAGCAAACTAAGTTTTCACACTTGAGAGTTGGCATAGAGTCCTAGCAACGAAAAATGGAGGAAAAGCAATTTCTTCATCAATACTCTTAGTCACAAGTGAATTACCAACATTCTGATAAATTGACTCTTTTGACCTGTCGAATGGATAATATGGAACTTCAACATCAAAAAATACTAAATGAGTTGTCTCATATTTGGCCTCAGCATGCTGAACCATTGTCGTTAGCAACCCTGCAGCTTCTTCCTCTGCACTCTTCTTCTGAATGTACTGCATTGACACCGGTGGATTTGGAGCTTCATCTTACAAACCAACCAAACATGGAGCTTGACCTTGAACTATGGTTGTAGAATGATTCAACACCTCATCAATTTTGCACATATGATGTCTTCTTGTATACACCATTTTTGGCCTCGGCATGGAATCTTGACTCATTTATTTTGTAATCATACCCAATTTTGAATGTAATGAAAATGATCCATTTTGTATAGTCTCATGTCTTCCAGCAATGTATGATTATTCATGAAAATATTTTCTTCTTTTGTTTGTACTACTTAATTCAAACTGATACTCTCTATTTTAACTAACATTCCCTTGAATTCCTTAAAATGCATCGTGTTGAATTTAGGGGTTTCTTATAGTCCTCATAGGACTAGCCTGAGAGGAAACAATTGCTTGTTGTGCCTAGATTGTCTGCATCTTCAACATACTTCTAGGGATATTTCCTTACCCAAGCCTTGTTGTGTGTGCTTCTATTTTGATTGTACTCCGGAGATTTTCTACTACACTCCTTTTGAATTTAATTACCTTTGCGCAATAATCCTACATCTGGATAATTCACTGCTCTTCGACAGTACATGACCTTATGTCCAAAACCGTCACATGCAAAGTATCTCATAGTTTGATAGTATTTTGCAATAAGACCAAAGAAATTGCATCTTTCGCACCTCACGTTATTGATCCTTCTTTGGTTAGGAAATTGAAAAGTTCTGAAGTTGAAGGAATCATCATATAAGGAGGACTTAACCTGATTTGGACAATATTCTCTCTTGTATACCTTCTTTGGTATCTTTACATAACCAAGACCTGTTTTATCTTCTGGTGGTCTCTGATATTTCAAAATTTTGTTCAGCATTGATGTGATTTCTTTTAACTTGTTATGCACTTCATCTTCAGATTCTGCCTTGTCATTTTATGGTTGTGCATAGATAGGATTGTTGCTTGCAATATGAACTTGTTTGTTTCCCTTTATCTCAATTAGCTTGTCTTCTAAGCGAGATATCTCTCTGTCCTTTTCTTCAAGTTGATTCATCAACATCTTGATTTTCTGTGCCAATTATTCCAGCGAAGATTCTAGTGCAGATCTCTCTTTCTCAAGTAATTCCACCTTGTCTTGTGCGTAACTCACTTGAATTTCATAGTTGGATACCTTTTCACGAATTTCTATGACAACAAATTCTTGACACGGTATGTTATGTTCTTCATACTTTAGCAATTGTTTTTGCAAGAGTTTATTCTTCTTCTTTGACTCCTTCAAGTCATCTAGGGTGCTAATAAATTCACCTTCCCAGTCAATATATGCGGTATCCTCGTCATCATCAGATTAACTATCAGTCTTGACCTATGCTACAGGATTTGGAGTTGTAACTGGCTTAGGAGGTGTTTTAAGAGACCCACTGAAGAAGTATTTGTCTAGTGACCCTAGCTTGCTTTGTGCAGCAGGAGTTTGCTTTGAACAATTCTTCTTCCTTTAATATTTTCTTTCTTCTACTACATGAGCCATGAAGAGTACTTATTTAGGTTCTTTGTCACATTTACTTCCTTCAGACGCATTGTTTCCTTCCTCGATGTACATACTCTTCCTCTATTTTGGAATCCTTCTTTTATTTTTGGGTTTGTGTTGTAAGCGTGCAGTTTTCTGATCATACAACCTAGATTCCTCATCACTGTCGTTGTATCCATTTCCTTGAAGGGACACTTTTGGGCATAGTGGCCTACTCCTCCACATCTGAATAATTTGAAGGGTAACTTGTTTTTGTAGTTACCTAGTCCTCTTTTCAGTTTCTTGACAAAGTTTGATTCTTCATCCTCTGATTCATCACAACAATATTTTTCATGATCATGCTTATCCTTTCCTGTGGCTTTAAATGCAGAATCCTTTCTAAGGGGAGGTTCCTTCTCAGTTCTCATCTCATATGCAGTGAGAATCCCCTAAAGCTCATCCTTTTTTCAGGTCTTCAAGATTAGCTCAATCTTCTAACACATACACCTTCGCATTGAATCTTTGAGGAAAAATCCTCAATATATTATGCACCACTGATTCTTCATCTACTGTGACCGTGAGACTCTTGATAGAATTGAATATCTCATCTACCCTTAAGAATTAGGATGTAATTTTCTCTTCATCTTTCATCCTCAGTGATTCAAATTGCCAAGAGTAGTTTTGCAATTGTGCTTTCTTTACCTTATCGTCACATTCGTAGATACCTCTGAGTTTGTCCCAAACTTCCTTTTATGATGCGCAGTGCATAACCTTGATGAATTCATCACCTGTCAAGCCACATAGTAGAGCATTTCTAGCTTTTGCATTGCTTTCACAAATTCTCCTTTGTGCTAGATTAACTGGCACAACTGCTGGGACATCATAGCCATCTAAAATAGATTTCCAAACATATACTCCCAATGATTGTAGATAAACTTCCATACGAACCTTTCAAAAAATATAATTTGTGCCTTCAAATCTTGGTGCCAGGTTGGTGGAAATACCTTCCTGCTTATCCATTTCTACACAATGATCTATCTTCCAGATGTTAATCTCTTACTGAAGAAACCCGCTCCGATACCAATTGTTGGAATCAATTTAATACTGAGAGGGGAGGTGAATTAATATTAGTGCAGTTATCATCAATTTTTACCTTCTTAAACAGATTAGCATTTACTTAATTCTTATCTTATGTTATGAATGAATAAATCAAACATTCATTCATTCATGCATCAACACAAAGAACACATAACACAAGAATTTTGACGTGGAAACCCAATGAGGAGAAAACCATGGAATGATTCTTTATAATGAGAAAGAATACATTCAAGGAAGCACCAAATTCCTTTGTTTACCTACATCAACTGAAAGGAGGGACTGACTCCCTAGTTTTACATACTTCTACCTAAAGAAAGTTACAACTCTCTATATTTCTCTAGCACCAACTAGAAGGAGGCACCGACTCCCTGTCTCCTTGTTTTTTAACACACACCACTCTTAAGGAATCTCCAACTCCCTATCTCCTTCCTCCATACAACTGCCCTGATGTCCAAAGTAAAATTTTGTCTAACTAAACTTCAATTCCACGCACTTGTATGATCTTCTGAAAACTGTTCTGTTGTGCACTACTTTCGTATGTAGTAGATTCTCTGTCACTAAGATACATACATCACTTGACTTCTCATTCCTCTCTAATCACACTTCTGTTGATGACTTAATTCATGTACTGTGTGCTCACTGATATTGCAGTCTATGTTGAGGTATGCTCTGTCGTTCTTCTATAGAGATACTGCTTTTACCAACTAATACTGTGATTTCAATTGATAGTTTGTTGTTCTGAAATATTGCACTAGTAACAGATGGAAATGCACACTTACTGATGGGTCCGTTCGCTATAAGTGCCATAGTATATTAGACAATCTGCGACAACATATGCATCAAAATATTCATCCATTCGATTTAACGCACTTGTATCATATCATCTGCATCATGATGCACATGCTAGATCCTGTTGTTGTTTTGTCGTCACACATCAGATGGTCTTATCAACTTCGAACACTTTCACTTCTTCTCATATGCATCAACTATACATCTGCACATCATCTTATATACTTTGGTTCTGTCTCTATGCTTCTGTCTTTCAACATTTGTGACTATTGGTTTTCCATCTGTAATGTTGTCCTTCAAAACATCACACACCTGTGCATACTTCAATTCCTTTCATTACTTTTGCATCAATCACAGATCTACGTCATCATATTGCGCACTATCAAAACTGCATTATGTTGCATGTGCACTACTCGGTTCCTCCCTAGATAATTATGTTCTGTCCTCGATCCCTTTGATGCCCTGAATATCAAACTTCAACAAACCCTTGAAGCTCTTATGCTGTCTCCATCAAGCTTACTTCAAATCTCCAACTTGAATATCTATTTATACAAATCTTGCACTGATTGTATGTCCACAAGTTAGTCATGGCATCCCTTCTTACAAAATTCGGGGACTGTGAATTTGCCACATGTCATTTTTTGCGTTATTGATGTGTCATCCTTTGTGTGTCTTGCATATTCATGGTCCACAACTTAGTGGGACTTTACAACTTGGTGGTGTGCTCTTGCGCTCTTGATGTACCATCATTTGAGATATGTGTGCATCCTTGTTTTTCAACTTGGTGTATCTTCAACCTTTTTTATACCATCCATTATGGGTGATGCACCCTTGATGTGTTGTTTCTCTGCAGAAACTACACATACTCCAACTTCTACTTGGTGGGACTTTGACCCTTACTGCTTCATCACTAGTGAGTAATGCGGACTTGATGCTTTATGGATTCTACGCCTACTCCATCTTCTACTTGGTGGAACTTTGAACTTTGCCTTGTTATCACTTGTGGGACTTGCACACCTGCTGTACTATTGACTGTGGAATTTTCTCATAGAATTACTTCAACCGCTATACCATTCTAGGATATTATGCGCATTCCACTAACTGAAATTATCCTCTGATTGGATGAATTTGCGCGCTTCCAGGTCTGTCCAACTATTTGTTGTTTCTTACTGCTTGCGCAATTTCGATCTTTAACCAAGCAATGCTTGTGCATACCAGAGACTTCTTTCCACGTGCTTGCACATTTGTGTTATTTGCTCAACCAAATCCTTGGCTTCTTGTGCACAAGTACCATTATACAACCAACTCCTTTGAATGCTACCTTGAGAGAGTATGACTTGGTGGACTTGTCTTCTATGCAGGAACAACATGTAGTGGGATACATTACTTGTGTTCTTCTTTGAATTGAATCTGCATGATGTATCCTTGGACACACACCTACAGACTGGATGCACCTTCTAGATATACTTCTTCACACAGGAATCCATGTCCTTCACCATCTTGCGCAGAGACTTCTTCAAAGTGGTTTCCATATACTTCTTCACACCATTGTAGGAATGTTCTATCCACTTTGACATCAGTTGATATCAATGAATCGCACTGAATCAGTTAACATCCTCTTTGACATTAGTTGACATCAATGACAACCAAAGTTCAACAATCTCCCCCTTTGGCATTGATGTCAACACCTTATGAATCTGTGCATGATATTATTTGAACTATGTGCTTCATCTGTACTCTATCACGGTGCTCCCCCTGATTTCTTTGGGATTTTGGCTACTGTGATGTCTGCTGCTAATTATTTTGCTACTTCTGCGTGAACCATGCTACTTTCTGTTCTTTCTGTGTAGACCATACATTTAGTCATCTTCATTTTATTTCTCCAATTGATTTGCTTCACGCTCTTTCACGTCTTCTTTATATCTATGTTGTGTCTTCAATCATGTTGTTTCTTCTGTTGCACTCATGCATTATACTTTAGTATAGTCAACTTCATGAAACTCTCCAATTCAAGTTGTATTCTATTGTCTGCTATAGCTTCATGCTGTCATTTCCATCTTCATGCATCTTCAACTTTGATTTCAGCTTCATGCATCTCTCCCCCTTTGACATCAATGGAAAAGAGGGGCCATTAATTGCACAATGTAAGTTCTTCTATTACTTGGTTTTGCACTGGAGTCTACCTTAACTGTTTCAGGGATGACGCCCCCTGTCTTCATGCTTCATTTCTCTGCTGAACTTCTACACTGATATATTTTCATAATTATCTTTGATTTCTTTCTTGATATAGATGTTTCATTGTTCCTTCATATTAATCTCCTGTTCCTATCACAACACTCCATTATTCCTTGCGCAGTAATCCATATAGATGTCCTTTTGTGTTAATTGTGTAGTGTCAAAGTCAATTCTCTACTAGTTTTGCATTACACTTCATGCACATGACTACTTCACCTGTCGCATTTACAATGTTGTCATAGGGCCTTGTCGCATTCAATGTTGTTTCATCCCTTGTCAAGACAACTAAAGATATGGCACATTTTTCATTTATCGGCTAGATCGACATAAAAGCGGACATGACACTCAGTTCATGTGGAAACAAAGATGTTTCTCTTTCATACTTGAACCTTTTGGGAAACATTATCCAATGTAGGATGCAATGAATTAAATTTCCTTCCTTTTTGTACTGTTTCCAAAAATTCATTAACTCCAACGTTTAGTTTTGGAAATTCTATCACCTTCATCAACTTGTGCGACATTGAATGTATATCTCATCAAATTAATTCCATGCATGTAAACATTTTGCTTTCATGTCACGTCCCCCATTTTGACCCTTACAATATTTTGGGCTATAATGTAAATAATGTATGAATATTATGTATGATTCCTAGCGTGGAGCTCAAGGCCAAGGCCCCGCTAGTGAATGCTCAATCTAGAAGAGGCAAGTATTTGAAATTATGTTACCCATGTGCTAGTGAACCATGGGAATTGTAAATATGCATCTTAATATAAATGCCCACAACTAGCTATGTAATGCAACAAGAGATGGGGGCATGATATTGCAAGGAATTGGGAGGAGGATATTCAAAACCCTTTAGCCAATTGAGTCGAGCCAAGTTTCAATGAGAGAACCCATCAACCCTCAACTACCCATGTTGATTTTGGTGCCCAATCATTCATTTCTCCCAAAAGTTGGGTGAAGTAGTTAATGCCTTGGGGATTGGGGAGGTATGGCTGTCCAAATTCGAGTATGGGAAAGACACCCTCATGGAAAAACATGTTTCTCCTTCTTGGGCAAGAAAACACCCACGAATTTCCTTCCCAAGCCATTATTCATGCTCAGACTTCACCCTCTCACGTTTTTGAAGCTTGCTGGGCATTTTTGGCTTGTTGGGTGTTTTATTTTGAAGCTTGTTGGGCATTTTTGAAGCTTGTTGGGCGTCTTTGGAGCTTGCTGGGTGTTTTTGGCTTGCTGGGAACTCATTTTTGGTTAGCACAGTGGCTGAAGAGAACCATGAATTGGGGGTTTAATGGAGGTCGTTTTTGCTCCTGGGTTGTCCCTAAACGTTTTCTGAAAACAAAATTGCCTTTCCAGGGTTGTTTTCCCCATTTCTCACTTCGTTTTTGGGTTGCCCACGTTTTCCATCCATACCCAACACTTGGAGTTTTGTTGTTATATGTAACCATGCCCAATTTATGAGTTTTCTGTGTGTAGGATATTGTTGGGGTTGAAATGGGTCTCCATTGTTTTGGCTTGAGCTTGAGTGGAACCATCCACGAATGAAGAGGGTTCAGACTTAGCCTGATAAACCCAAAAGTGGTCTAGCTTGGCTTAGATCCAAATATGATTAATTGGCTGTGTACCAGTTTGAAATCCCCTTTTTCCTTTGTAGATATCATGCCCAGCTCGGGGGTGGTCTCTGAGTGCTGAAATAATATAGGTTGGGCAGAGACCTACGGTTCGGAGGAATGTTGCAGCGACATAGCTAGTTGTTTGGGACAACATTACATTGAGATAAGTATATTCCCTGCTTGTATTTAATTCTACAATGTGTTAAGTTAAATGGCTGTTATTGATATATTGAATGTACATGAAATTATGTGTGTGGATGAATTTATCTCCGCTGTGCATGTTTGTTGAATTTACATCTGCACACATGGGTTTTTAAAAATATGAATTTTAATGAATGGCTGAGTTTGCTTAAAAAGCCCCATAGATTGGCTTCATGTTCCCTCCCTTGCCTTGGATGGATGGGTGGGGATGTTACATTTGGTATCAGAGCCCATGGTTACAACACTGAGGCTGTTGGGCCGACATCCACACAACAGATTAGAAAAATATGACTTTTGTGTGTGTTGGTTGTTGTTTGTTGCTAATTGTTGTGCATATGAGATAACACATCATGTGCTTGAGACCTTGATTAATTATGACTCCTTGTCCCTTGAATGTCCGTGATGATTTGAATGCATGAAATTGAATGTTGGGGCATGGCTGGCATGAGTTTTTGTGTGTTAATTTCATGATTGAAAGCCTGAACAGTTGGTTGTTATAGCCCCATATCTTAATGATGTTTGTTAATTATAATGAACCAACATTTATATGGCCGATTGATGGTTTTCGGAAGCGAGGAAAGCTTGCGAATTATGCCCTTATGCACATGAGTTTTCCTTGCTCATGCTTGTTGGGTGCTTGAAGATTGATTGTGAATCCATTGGTTGGATTGTTGAATTTGAAATGAAGAGAAAATCCCCTTTCAGAGATGCAAGTTCTTGGCATTCTTTTACTGTTTTTATGCAAGTTTGATTTGTAGTAACTCACCTCTGTAAAGAAAACGAAGGGCACATTCTAGAAAAATTTCTAACTGTCTGTGAAAATTTACAATTTTTCTAAGTAATTATGAGTTCTGTTAAAGGCTTTGTTGGCGATTTTAGCATTAAGTTTTGTGCACACGGTGGCAGAATTAATGCTAATTTTTGCAACATGGTTGATGGCAAATTTAAGGGTAAAATTTGCGCCATGTGAGGCGGCAGGACCTGCGGCAAATTTAAGGGTAAATTTTGTGCGACGCGCGGCGGCGGCAATTTTAACTTTAAAATATGCGATGCGCGCGACGAAGTTAAAGTTAGGTTTTGCGCGCGGTGGCAATTCTAAGCTTAAAAGCTGCGACACTAGGCGGCAATTTTAAGCTTAAAAATTGCGACTAGCGGCGAAGAAAAGGCCAGGACCGCCATAATATGGTGCAGAAGTTAAGGTCAAAATCTGCGCCGGTCGGCGGCGACACTGGCGAAACGACGACGACTTTAAGGTTAAAACCTGCGCTACGACGACGACTTTAAGGTTAAAACATGCGCTACGGCGATGATTTTTGGGTTAGATACAGTGCCAAGGGCGGCAATGGTAAGGATAAAACCTATGCTGGGACGAGGAAGTTAAATCTAGTGATGGTTGCAGAAGTTGAGCCGCGACCAGCGATGGGAGGAGCAGAAAAAAAAAGCCCAAAACTTGATTTTTGGGTACAAGGAGAAGTTGGGCTTAGAATGGGATGATTCCTGTGGGGTTCAAAGGACATTAACGAAGGTCATGAAAGAACCAGAGAGGGTCCCGAACCCAGTATGCTCCAATCTGACAGAAAATGGAGAATAATGACTTTTGTAAGACGGTGTCCCGAGGCTTGATGGAAGGTCAGTTTGAGCTGAAATTGATATGGCACGGCCATGGAGTAGGAACAGTGTTAAGTTTGGAATCTTGGAGCCGAACTCCAAAGGACGTGGAGTCGGGGTGAGCAAGAAGGCCAAAAAGCACTGTTCCAGGCCACTTTTTTGGGATTTTGAAAAGCTTGTGGACAGTAAAAGTGACCCTAGATGTTGGAATAATTTTTTTTTACTGAACTAGACATTTCATCTTCTCATTAAGACGGACAGTTTCCATTAGATGAAGATTTTCCAGAAATGCATAGTTTGGGAGATGGCCATTTTTGGCCAAATTTTGAGATTTTGGGGGGAAAGTGAAAAGTTAAAAGCAG
Organism: Larix kaempferi; assembly: GCA_027924585.1. NCBI lineage: Eukaryota > Viridiplantae > Streptophyta > Pinopsida > Pinales > Pinaceae > Larix > Larix kaempferi. The sequence continues at coordinate 29,650,832 of BSBM01000753.1, read as the reverse complement.
CCAAACCCTGAATTTTATAGAAGTTGACGGGTGCATCGGAATATGGATCCAAAGGTTGCTGAGTGTTCCTTGTTATATGGGCTACCTTCGCCCGGTAGATAAGTTTTCATGGTTCTTCCTAAATTTTGCTTCTACAAGCAACCGAAGTTGGCCTTTCAGAATAAATTGCAGCTTTGTAAAAGTGCAAAAAAAAAAATTGGGCAAAGTTTGCATTTTGGAAGAGTGTAAATTCCATGTCCTGGATCGGAATGGAGCACGGGGATAGGTGTTGGAAAGCTTCTCCAAAAGAGAACAGGGATGAATCACCATAGTTTGAATGAGGTCTACATATGTGATAGATGTTTGGTACAGAAGAGTGCCAGTTGTTGTTTTGACAAAAGAATTGTTGTCAATATGGGCAATTTCTACAATTGCATGACTGGAAGGAAATCAGACCAACTATGATATGGAAGAGGGATTCCATTCTACGATGAGGGATTGGAAAGAGAGAATTCCTTAACCCCCCTGTTTTGATATCGTATTTATAATTATAAAATTGTCGTGCATATAAACTATGGCATAGGAATGTGAAAATGTAAGAGATTACATAGATGCATATGCACTAGATGGCATATTAACAAACATTGCATAGTGCATGTGAAAATGTTTGTGCATGGATAGGATATTGCATATTGGTAAAATAGTGAAGTTTTACATATGCAATGAGCCACTTAAAACAATGATTGTGGTTGCTAATCATTAGTCGTGTTCGCATTGGTTATAGGACTAAGGGAAACTTAAGCATGGATAAAGACGAGGATGATATTGTTGCATATGACCAATAACCGTATGAGGAAGGGATGGTGCAACAAATCTATGATCATGAGGTTGGAAAAAGGACTGTGTAGCCTTGGTAAGAGACCAACTGATCAGGTAACATCAAGTGATGTTAATAGTATCCATGCAGGTAATGGTTATTGGTGCTTAATTGCATGAATGTTGAAAGAGGATTTGGTGAGATCCCTTCAACTATGTTGAATTGTTTGCATGTGGTATTGAGTGCCCGAATGGGAACGTTAACCTACTGAGTATGGTAAGGTGTGGATTTCAGGTAGATTGTTTTGGGCATGGAAAATATTGGTAAGTCCATGATGAAGATTGGAATCTACCGTGAGTAAGAGCCAAACGATATGAGAACAGACTCATGGCTAAGCGAATCAATTTCCGTAGAGGACAGAATTGCAATTCATACTTGAATTTAATTATCAATGCCATTGACTGATTAGAGAAATCAGATTTGAATTTTATTGTTAAATGCTGCTAATTGTTTGGCTATTTGATAAATGTGCCAGGAAGACACATTGCAGGAAGACCAGGAGTGATGGCCTGCAAAAGCCAAACTAGATGGGAAAGACCCCATGCTTTGGAAATGGGTTTCGAGCGAAACACCATTGATAATGTCTCAGCCAAACCGCATGTTGGTAAACCATGAGAGTGAGATGGTAAAGCTATGCCAAGCAGGCATGTGAGATACATCTGCAAAATGAATGAGTATTCTGTGACCCTAAACAAGAACATGCATGTCTAAATTATTAGGTTTAATATGCAAAGCATGCTCTATTTTGTTTATATCATTGTAGACTGCCTAAGTATGATTAGGGCCTACATGGCACACATCAGGAAGGGGGTGCACACCTTTTCTGGTGCTGAGTCATGATAGGGTTTTCAATATTGACTACACCCTAAGGGAATGGACGCATTCCTGGTGTTTCAATACTTGATAGTGAATGATATGGATTATGGTTACAAAAATTGAACAGCAATACTGATGAGCTTGCTTATCCTTCTTGTGTTGTCATCCTACACAGATGCAGATTGATACTGCACATTAAGAGGCAAAGTAAAGAAGGGTACGCAAAAGGACTGTATAGGAATTGGCAACCTTTTTATGCTCACACGAAATATTACCAGAAGGGATGGACAGGCCCGAACAGCTGTGTAATAAGAAGAGGTATCATCCTTGTGTGAGTGGGGTCATGTTAACCTGCAGTCAAGAAAGTCACATATAAAGTTCCAAAAAGGAACCACCGATTTGCACAATAGAAGGAGTGGTGTCCTTGTATGAATGAAGAGTTGATGTGTGTGTGAAGGGTTATGGTGCAAGAAGGTGTGGTGACATTGGTGAAGGCATAACATCTCTATTGGGTCAGAAGTGGGAGGGCGGGCGCCGAAGACTGACTGAAAAACCTGAGATTCCTATGGCTCCATAGTAGAGCCTTGACCTATAATGGTGAGGTGGCGCAGTTTCCTTCCATTGGTCGATGACCTAGACGAATGTGTTGGCTTGGCAATGGAGAGGGCCAACTAGGTATGGGATTGGTTGGGCACCACCAAATGCTTGGTAAATCCATTCGGCGTGAAGGTGTACAGATGAAGCATTAACTACATCCAAGTCCATAGGCGATTCCAAGGCTTGCAAAGCGAAGCAGGATCCTGTGGACCAGAGGGGAAACACACAATATAGATAACTATTCAGTTTCATTTATGTCTTGTTTGGAATAATGAAGATTTCAGGTATAAGTCTTCTAATAGCTAAGATGATACACTATTGTTTCTTTGTTGGAAACCTTGGTCATTGCAGGAAAGCAAGACCCTAAAAGCGCTATAAAATTACTGGTAAATCCAGAGAGTAAATGAGTGGGCGCTATGAAATTATTGATAAATCTAGGGAGTAATTGGATGGGCATTAATCACTTAATATTGTGAAAACAACATGCATGCTGGCCCAATACCCCTTAAATAATTGATAAAACCAGTCAGCGTACTGGCCTGGAATTGCCTATTTGAATGATGTGGAGTAGCCTACGTGCTATCCCAACATTCATAATTATGTTCACGGGAAATCCAAGGCTCGTTAGGCAAAGAAGGATCCCGTGGAATAAAGTGAAGACATCCAATATAGATAAGTATTTGGTTACCTTGCGGCTTCTTGCTTATGAATATACGTGTGTATATGATTTGGTTATGATTTCTCAAACTCTTGTTTAGAGAAAAACCTTATGAAATAAATTAAACATGTGAATTGATTCAATGTTTGAGTGTAGGTATTGTTGGAAGAAAAGACCAGGAAGGCATCATAGGGATGCATATGGACATATGACTGTCCCAAAAGAGCTCAATATGAGTAGTAATAAAAGATGGTGCTAGTGAACATGAGTGGGTCCTAGCAACCAGGGGTTCTATAAGCAGAATGGGAAGGGATACCCAAGTTGAAAAGCTTTAAACAGACCTTAGACACTAAGTGTCATACCCAATAAAGGGCAATTCAAGCATTCACATTAAAGTGAAAGAGACTAAGGAGCATGAAACCATAGTGATGGCATAGCTCCGTAATAAAACAAGACTAAGAGGGAGAAACTCTTACTCTTCTCTTTCCTTTTAATTGATGCATTTATAAAACAAAGAATTGTTGAATGCATGTCATGACTAGAAGAAGAATGTGTTTATTTGCTTGAAATAAATTGTGAATGCTAAAATAGTTATTTCACTATGAAAGGACGAACATGAAAGAGATCATGTGTATGTTGGGAAAGCATGAAAATTTGGAAGTCGCATGAGTGAAGCATGGAGGTTCCATGTCAATTGGGAAATAATTGACTAATTGAATGTTTATATTATGCTTGTCCTAACAAGGAGTTTCCTTGATAAATTTCACAGGTAAGAAATTGAAACAATTGGTTGCAGCCGACACAAGCAAGTGTTAAGGATTTTAGGTTTCCGTGGTTTGCAGTGTTAGAAAAGGTATTCGGATGATCCACGGTTTTCATTTTCGTTGTGGTCAGCTATGCACATTGACCATGGCGGCAGACCAAGGGCTATTAGAGTTGGCTGAAAGTCTTCTTCAAACAATTGCAAAAACCCAAGAAAATCTTGGAGAGATGCTCAAGCTACAAAGGCAACAGAATGAGATGAACCGCAAGGTTTTGCAAGACTCTATTCGTCTGCAAAAAGAGGTAAAAAGCATTCTGGGAGCAATCAGCAAGGGAAACGAAAGTGGATCAATGAAGAAGCATTCATCCAACTGTCCGAGTAAGAAACGTTCCAGGTGGGAAGACTCAAAGGAAATGGATCTGGAAAAGGTAAAGCAACCAATGAAATGTTGGGGATGTCGAGGAAATCATTGCCTCCGTAACTACTCAACAATGGAACATCAAGAGGGTAGCCGCCATAAAGTTTCCAAACTTGTAGATCAGCGGGAAGGTAAAGAAGAGGAAGGGATTGTTTTGGAACAATGCCCTCATGCAGAGCTAGAAGGTCCCTGCCAACAGGAACAGTTTGTGAAGGCCAAAAGACCTAGTCCTGAAAACCCAAGTAAAGGGTGAGATGCAGGACAAGCCTGCCATATTTTGTGAATTTTGGACATGTATATAACATGTATGTATTCCTAGGTATTGGAACACCGAGTATGGTGTTATTCCAAGGGGAGGGGAATGTCGTGCCCCCCATTTTGACCCTTATAATATTTTGGGTTATAATGTAAATAATATATGCATATTATGTATGATTCCTAGCGTGGAGCTCAATGCCAAGTCCCTGCTAGTGAATGCTCGATCTAGAAGAGGCAAGTATTTGAAATTATGTTACCCATGTGCTAGTGAACCATGGGAATTGTAAATATGCATCTTAATATAAATGCCCACGACTAGCTATGCAATGCAACAAGAGATGGGGGCATGATATTGCAAGGAATTGGGAGGAGGATATTCAAAACCCTTAAGCCAATTGATTCAAGCCAAGTGTCAATGAGAGAACCCATCAACCCTCAACTACCCATGTTGATTTTGGTGCCCAATCATTCATTTCTCCCAAAAGTTGGGTGAAGTAGTTAATGCCTTGGGGATTGGGGAGGTATGGCTGTCCAAATTCGAGTATGGGCAAGCCACCCTCATGGAAAAACATGTTTCTCCTTCTTGGGAAAGAAAACACCCACGAATTTCCTTCCCAAGCCATTATTCATGGTCAGACTTCACCCTCTCACGTTTTTTAAGCTTGCTGGGCGTTTTTGGCTTGTTGGGTGTTTTATTTTGAAGCTTGTTGGGTGTATGGGAGCTTGCTGGGAATTTTTGAAGCTTGTTGGGCATCTTTGGAGCTTGCTGGGCATTTTTGGCTTGCTAGGAACTCGTTTTTGGTTAGCACAGTGGTTGGGAGAAGAGAACCACGAATTGGGGGTTTAATGGAGGTCGTTTTTGCTCCTGGGTTGTCCCCAAACATTTTCTGAAAATGAAATTGCCTTTCCAGGGTTGTTTTCCCCATTTCTCACTTTGTTTTTGGGTTTTCCACGTTTTCCATCCATACCCAACACTTGGGGTTTTGCTGTTATGTGTACCCATGCCCAGTTTATGAGTTTTCTGTGTGTAGGATATTGTTGGGGTTGAAATGGGTCTCCATTATTTTGGCTTGAGCTTGAGTGGAACCATCCACAGATGAATACGGTTCAGACTTAGCCTGATAAACCTAGCAGTGGTCTGGCTTGGCTTAGATCCAAATATGATTAATTGGCTGTGTACCAGTTTGAAATCCCCTTTTTCCTTTGTAGATATCGTGCCCAGCTCGGAGGTGGTCTCTGAGTGCTGAAATAATATAGGCTGGGCAGAGACCTATGGTTGGGAGGAACGTTGCAGCGACATAGCTAGTTGTTGGGGACAACATTACATTGAGATAAGTATACTCCTTGCTTGTATTTAATTCTACAACATGGTAAGTTAAATGGCTGTTATTGATATATTGAATGCACATGAAATTATGTGTGTGGATGAATTTATCTCCGCTATGCATGTTTGTTGAATTTACATCTGCACACATGCGTTTTTAAAAATATGAATTTTAATGAATGGTTGAGTTTGCTTAAAAATCCCCATAGATTGGCTTCATGTTCCCTCCCTTGCCTTGGATGGATGGGTGGGGACATTACATTTCAACTCTATAATATTTCTGTGAACAGTGCCTAGTTTAGTGCCTCTTGCACTCCTACTCTTTTATGTCGCATTGATGTCTCATCCTTCTTCTAGTTCCTCTTCATCCTTCCATTGGATTCATTTTATCAGAGAATGAACACATCCCTTGATAATGTGCTCCTTTTTGTCCAGAATCAGCAGTCTGAGTTTTCACACTTGCGAGTTGACATAGAGTCCTGGAAACAACAAATGGAGGAAAAAAAATTTCTTCATCAATACTCTCAGCCACAAGTGAATTACCATAATTATAAGCAACTGATTCTGTTGAACCATCAAACGGATAATATGGAATGTCAACAACAAAAAATCCTGAATGAGTTGTCTCATCTTCGGCCTGAACATGCTGAGCCATCTTCGTCTACAACTTGCAGCTTCTTCCTTTGCGCTCTATGTCTGAATGTACTGCACTGGTATCAATGGATTTGGAGCTTCATCTTACAAACCAACCAGACATAGAATTTGAACTCAAACTACGGCTGTAGAATGCTTCAACACCTCATCAATTTTTCCACATATCATGTCTTCTTGTATACACCATTTTTGGCCTCGGCATGGAGTCTTGACTCATGCTTTTTGTAATCATACCCAATTTGAATATAATGAAAATGCTATATTTTGTATAGTCTCATATCTTTCAGCAATGTATGATTCTTCATGAAATTTTTTTCTTCTTGTGTTTGTACTACTGAATTCAAACTAATACTCTCTGTTCTAATTAACATCCCATTGAATTCCTAAAAATGCATCGTGTTCAATTCAGGGGTTTCTTATAGTCCTTATAGGACTAGAATGAGAGGCAACAATTGCTTATTGCGCTTGGATTGTCTGCATTTTCAGTGTACTTCTTGATGCTCATGGGAATAATGAACAAGTATTTGTAGTGGAAACCTAGAATGAATATCATGAACAATTGAAGAGTTGCATTAAAATCTATCCACCTTGTTTGACCTACATGAAGGTCCACAATAATCCAACCACTAGTTGACTAGCATGGAAGACAGTGGACTCACAATGAGAAAAAAGAAAAAGAAGAGGTTAAACACATTTCCTATTGCGAATGGTATTTTGTTTACTATTTCTTCTTATATGGAGTATGTGAAAGATAGTTATGGTGGACTATGAATGACACCATAACTAACCAAAAAATATTTTAACTGATTGGAGTGTCAAATTGAGCATTCGACTATGTATTGGTTTCATTATTTAAGACTGGCTATAGAAATATTAGAATATTTATTAGCTTTTTGTCGACCTAAAGAAATCAAAATTTGTTGAAATTCAACCTGATTAGAGTGGTCGATTGAGATTTCAGGCGATTTTGATATTTGACTGCCCAATATGAGAGCCCCTGACTCCCCAGTCATCGTTGTTTCTTCACATTTCTACCAATTGAGGTGTGTTGGTTGAATTTTAAAGGCACTAAGTAGGTTAACTAGAGAATAAATAGCCAATAAGTTGACCACGTGACTAGCAATGATTAAGAACACATTGATGTAGTTGACAAGGGTGTAGTAAGTCCACTTTTAAGTCTCCTACTAAACCATAAAGAGAAATTATGATTTAATGATCAAGTGGAGTAATTTTTGTCAAGTCGGAGGCTTGCAAGGATTCAACAATGGAATTGTTTTAGTCGACAATGTGAAAATATTAACCGCATAAATTTACTGCATGCATAAATTGTTGAAGCAATGAAACTCTTCAACATTCAAAGAATTTTTGTGATGGGGTAGAATCTAGATGATGGATAAGTAGAAGTTGAAGCTATTTGAATTCCTACAAGACAGATTCTCAAAGATTTGAATCATGAGTATTGTTCTCAATAAGGTATTTTTGAGTAGAACTCAAGACATTTATTAACAAAATAGTTTTGGATATCCAAAAGATTTTAATATCAAAGTATTTTAAATAAAAGAAATAATCCATAATTTGTAAATAGAGTAATATGTATGGAAATAAGATACATGGTGGATAATTGAGTTTAAAGTATGTTGAGTATTGGTAGTTAATAAACATCAAAAATAAAATTTTGTTAGTTGAAGTCAGAGTCAAAAGAAAGAAAGTAGGTGGTTAAACATGAGACTTCATGGCATGAGGTCCCATCCACCTTCGTAATGTGAGTCAATTTCTAGTTGACGAGATGGGTTCCTCACCAACGTTTGTCAATTTTTTTTTGTCAAGTTAGTAAATTTGGGTACCAACAAAAGAGTCCCTAATTGATTATTACTAATAGTTAGTGTAAGTACCACTCAAGGACCTTAGATAACTAATACTAAGCTAACTGTTTAATGGTTATCCATTTATCAATTTTCATTTCTACCGAGTTGTTTCTGTTCTATTTAGTGTCTCTGTAAAATTTATATACATGTATAAACCAATTTATGTATACTCTATCTTGTGTAATGTACCAATCAGATCTCATGATACACTAACTAACTCTCCTATAAGACTTAAGGAAAAACAATGAACTCTGGTGACTTTTCTTACTGTAGGAAGGAAAAATCAAAGGACTCTGGAAGGGATGAGGATCATGCCAAATGATATAACCTTTACAAAATGTATTGGGACCATTAATGTTTCAAACATCATCCAAGATGAAGTCTACTCCAAGGCTCCTGGGCATACCAACATATGCAAACTAGAACTTCAGCTAAGCATTGCCTGATAACCAATGGTGAGGTATTTTGACTTCGGAAGGCTCAATAACATTAAATAATAGTCAATTATCAGCCTATGTTATCTCCATAAAGTTTGGGAAGGTTCTTGGGAGGTCTCACAAACATACAAGAAAAATTTCCTTCCAGGATTGCACAACTAGGCCAAATTCAAGAATTCCCAAACAATCAAAGAGGCTCACGAATTTTTGATTTTAAGATTGGAGTGATTAATTTGGAATATTAATTAAAATCAGAAATAGAAATCACTTCATTTGGTATGATAATCATTCATTTATAAAGCAAGTTCTGGAAACTAGCTTATTTTCATAGAAATCTAGACTAGGTGCAAGAAGAGGTATTGGAATCCAATTTTTATTTAGTAAATCTTAAGAATTGATATCAGAGGTCCATTATTAAAAATTAAAAGCATATCAGCCATCAATATCTTATTTACACATATAATATTTCTCAGGAAAGGGATACATCAAGAACAAGTTCTTCCATTAAGAAAGACTAAGAAAATACTCATAGATATGCATGGAGAGCTATCAAATATCTATCATAAGCTTGTAATCCATTGGTTCAGCCTTCAGGTACTGCAATAAATGCATTGAAAATGGATAAATTTCATCATCTTCTCACAGAAGCAGGGGTACATCTCCCAGCTTGGACTAGGGACACATCTCCCAAGTCACTGATGCACAATAACACTTAGTCCAATTATCCAACTGTCAAAAGATGTGATAGTGGCGCACTTTCATTCTTTTATAGATGGAAGGTGACTTGAGGAGAAGGTATCCTAATCTAATGTTCCCTCATGGATGGATATGGAAAGCTTTCTTTCATCCTTTTCTCTTTTTTTCTTTTCTTTCTGCTTTTACCTTTTCTGCTTTAGCTTTCCTATCCTACTTTTCTTTGACTGTTTTTTTCTTTCTTTTCTACCTTAGCCTGATTTTCTACCTTATCCTAATTTTTTGTGTTTATTCTTCTTTCTATTTTTATACTGCTTTATGCTTTATGTTGCTTTCCTAAGTTTTTCTGCCTTTCTGCTTTGTACTATATTTTCTTTCTTTTTCCTTATTTTCTAGCTTTGGATACTTTCACCTATATTCTCTTGCAAGCCACCTCTTGGTCAACCTTATCCTATAAGGAACACTTGTGGAGAATTACCCACTTAATTCCCAAAAAAAAAACTATTTAATGAAAAATAATTATCATCAAGTGCATATCAAACTTTAGGAAAATAAACCAACACCTCCTAATTAATTAAATGCATGAACTTGCAAAATTAAACCCAATTAAATGAAGTCTTCTCCTCAACCCAAGGGATTGATTGGGTTATGAACTCAATCTAGTGATCATCAATGAGGGGACATGATAGTCCTCCCCTCCCAATATTGCTTGTCCTCAAGCAATTTCAAAATGGGATGTTGTAAGATGTGTTCTCCTTCCCAAGTAGCATCCTCACTAGGAAGTTATTCCCATTGCACTAGGAATTCCTTAATGATTCTGTTTCTTAACTTCTTCTCTTGGACCTCCAAAATATTGTATGCAAATAACACCAAATTTCCTTCATCATCAAGCGGGGGAAATTATTTTGAAACCTTAACTTGCTGCCCTATTGCCTTCTTCAAACAAGACACATGGAAAACATTGTGAATCCTACTACCTGGAGGAAATTCTAGCTCATAAGCCACTTCACCGATATTCCTTAGGACTTGGTAGGGGCCATAGAACCTTGGATGCAGCTTCTCAACCCCTTTAGAATTCAACGGGTATTGTCTATAGGGTTGCAACCTCAAATATACCAGATATCCTACTTGGAAGGTTCACTCCACCCTCTACTTGTCTACATTCACCTTGAGAGTTATGAGTATGTATCGACTCTCTTGGAGCCAATTTTCTTCTGTGTTTTGCAATCACCAAATATCAGTTCAGAAAAAGTGGGTGCATCATATCCATATAGGGCCTTGAAAGGTGACATTCCAATTGAAAGATGAAAGGCAATATTGTAACAAAACTCTTCCAAATGGAGCCAAGTAGTCCATGACTTTTGATGATGAGTAACATAGTTTCTCAAGTATCCTTCCAGCCATTGTTTCAGTCTCTCTATTTGGCCATTATTCCATGGATGGTAGCTTGTACTCATGTTCAAAATTTTCCCCACTAACTTGAACAATTCTTGCCAAAAATTGCTAGTAAACTTGCTATCTCTATCACTGATGATGGGCTCAGGCATGCCTTGAAGTTTGAAGACTTCTTTGATGAAATGTTCAGCCACTTGGATGGATACAATATTCATTGTGACAGCAAAAAAATTTGCATAGTTATTCAAACTATAAACCACAACAAAAATACTAAATTTGTCTTGGATTTTGGGGATCCCAGTGATGAAATCCATTGATACACTTTGCCATTTCTATTCAGGAATAGGAAGTGGTTGTAAGAGTCCAGCTAGATGAGTATGTTCTATTTTTTTTTTTATTGACATGCCACACATGATCTAACATACTCCATAAATTCCTTCTTTAGGCCCTTCCAAGAGAACCTTTCCTTCACTTTTCTGTATGTATTCACAAACCCCGGATTTCCTACTGGGGGCGCATCATGAGAAACCTCTAGGATCTTCATCTCTAATGAGGATTCTAGAACGAAAAATATCCTATCCTTATGATAGATTATATAATTGAGAATGTTGTAAGTATCATAATGAATTAATTGATCTAATAAATCACAAGCAAACTAGTTCTTTGCATATTCTACTCCTAGCTATGCTTTCCAATCATCATGAAACTTCATAAATGCAAAAGTTGGTTTTCTAGAAAGTGCATCAGCTACAATGTTCATCTTACCATTCTTGTATTCAATGTCAAAGTTGAATGCTTGGATATTTCTTATTCACTTTTTTTGCCTATCATTCAAATCCTTTTGGGTTAGGAAGTGTCTCAAGCTATTATGATCAGTCTTAATGATGACCTTATCACCCACAAGATATTGTTTGAACTTTACCAATGCATACATGATGGCTAGCATCTCCTTATCATAGACTGAATATAACCTCTCATGGGGCTGAAACTTCCTGCTTTCAAAGGATAGGGGATGCTTGTTTTGCATCAAGACTGCTCCAATCCCATTCCCTGAAGCATCACATTCAAGAACAAAAGGTTGAGAAAAATATAGAAGTGCAAGAACATGAAAACTACTCATTACCTCTTTCATCTTATTGAATTCTTGTTCAGCCTCTTCTGACCAAATAAAGGCTCTCTTCTTAGTAAGATTTGTCAATGGATATGTCAACTTTGTAAATCCTTTGACAAAATTTCGGTAGTAAGTTCATATTCCAATGAACCCTTTCAACTCAATGATATTTTTAGGACTTGGCCAATCCAAAATGGTTTGGATCTTCCCCATGTGAACCTTCACTCCTTCTTTCTAAATCACATGACCAAGATATATAATTTCAGTCATTCCAAACTCACACTTGGATAGTTTTGCATAGAAAGACTGATCTGCCAAGATTGTTAGTACAACAGCCAAATGGTGCAAGTGCACCTCCCAAGTTCTACTATAGATTAAGATATTATCAAAGAAAACAAGAACAAACTTATGGAGTTTCCTGCTAAATACTCTGTTCATGCAAGATTGAGAAGTTGTAGGTGCATTAGTTAGGCCAAAAGGCATAACCAGGAACTCAAAGTGCCCATGATGACACTGGAAATATGTCTTCTGAATGTCTTCCTCCCGCATACTGATTTGATGGTAACCAAAGTGAAGGTAAATCTTTGAAAAGTATTTGGTTCCATGTAGTTCACCCATCATCTCATCAATCCTTTGGATATGATATCTATTCTTGATAGTCTTTTTGTTGAGAGCTCTATAGTCTATGCACATGTGCATGGTCCCATATTTCTTCTTCACAAGGACTATAGATGATGCAAAAGGACTTGAGCTTGGTTTAATGAATCCCAAGTCAAGCAGTTCCTTGATGGTTCTCTCTATCTCATCCTTGAATATTTTTGGGTGCTTGTAAGAATGGAATTTGATAGGTGATGTGCCTATATCCAACTCGATTCTATGATCCACTCATCTATCAGGTGGCATACCATGAGGAAGGTCCCCAAATACCCTCTTATGATTTTGGATCAATTTCTGAATGTATTATGGATATTGTGCTACTTATAAGGAGGTTCCTTTAGTAGTTATTAGGTAGTCTGCATCCCACTCAATGTCCCCATGCCTCAATAGGGACCTCATACTATGTGCACTCACCACTTGCTTTGGGTAGGTGTTGATTCCTCTCAACACTACCTCCTTTCCACCTCCCCCTTTGAATGTCATCTCAGGAATTTGGTAGTCTATTGTGTGCTTCCCAATGGAATACAGCCATTGTACTCCAAAAACCATGTTAGTATCAGCCACATTCACAACATAAAATCTATTTGTAATAGTGTGATATCCTATAGTGATTTGCAATTTAGGAATCCATCTAGAACAATCCATAGAATGATTACTTGGAATGATAACAGTAAAGCCTTTGAATTTATCAGTAGGTATATTTATTCTTTCAAACAAAGATGAATCAATGAAGTTATGTGTTTTTCCTCCATCCACTAACACAGTGACTGATTTCCCTTGAACCACTCCTTTGAATCTGAGAGTGTGGAAGCGAGGAACTCTTGATAATACTACAAATTTGCTCACCTCGGGAGTGTGTTCTTCTTCTGTAGTATCATAAGTCACTTCGGCATCTGTTGGGGCCTCGTCTTCTTCCTCCTTAGCTTCTCTCTTTGAATAAACTTCAATATAGTGTGATTTTCCCTTAGCACACCTCTGTCCTGGAACCCATCATTCTCGACAAGTGAAACACAACTTCCTTCTTCTCAATTCATCTTGATCTTTGGAGTAATTTTCCTTGTTGAAGTTTCAATAAGGACTCTTCATGGGTGGCCTTTGATTCTTGAATTGGGTAGGAAAAATAGTTCTAGGAGGAAATATTTTCCTCGGAATAGAATCTTGCAAATCTCTTGTTCTACTCAATGCATCTTACAAGGTAGTGGGTCTGTAGGCATTCACCAAATATTTCAAAGGTTCTTATAAACCTTCAATGAAAAATAGGATCAAGAGAGCTTATGAGATATGAGTGACCATCAAAACTATTTTTAAAAACTCATAGTTGTAATCTTCATGTTGGAATATTAAATCTTCCTACCTATGCCATTTAATTATATTGGAGCATTATTAATCTTCTATGATTAATTACCTATGTAATAGACTAGGAAATTGCCTTGTGTGGACCACAAGGAAACATTGGGGGGACCACAATACTTACAAAGTGTGAACCACAAGCTACCTAGGCCACTTGGGCACATTTCCATTAGATTCTGGATAAGATTTGGTAGGAAAGGTGCACTTCTAAGTTTTACTGCTTTTTACAGCTTTTTACCCTATGGGGAAAAGCTAGTCACCTTAGGAAACTTGTTTTTTGCACCCCACATCCTCTATGATGTTTCTTCTTTCCAAAACTGAGATTTGGATTTTTTTTTTAATCATACATCACCTTCAGGTCACTAATTTGGAAATTCGTGAGCCTTTGGAGTGACTTGGGAGACACACTTTCCACCTAGAAGGGATGAGCATATTTTTAGTAAGTCTGATGATGAGATGATCCAAATGGAATCTTTAGCCATTCAAATATCTGTTGTAATGTTATATAACATCAACCTATTATTTTCCAAAGGTTGACTGATGTATTTTATTCATGAGAAGTTAATACAGAATATCTTTGGGAGTATTTTTTGTGCCTTTGACTAGTTGTGTGAGATCTTCTGTGAGTGAGTGTAATTCCTTGATCAGATCTTGGTTTGAAGTAAATTTCACATGGTAGCAGAGCTATCAATAATTTCCTTTCTCCTTCTATTTTCTTTCAAGATTCAACTAGTCTCAAGGAAGGCGCATTGATCAATCCGCTGGGTGTATTCTATTCTCTACAGGGCGCATTTGAGCATCCAGAAGTATACCAAAATTAATCCATAAGTTATTTCAGAGAAGCCATGGATCATTCACAGCAGATAATCCTCACTCCTTTCAATTACTTTGACTGGAAGGTGCAAATGGAGATCTTACTGAGGAGCAAAGGGCTCTACAGCGTGACAATGGCAACTGAAGCTGAGCCAACCTCAGCAGTAGAGAAATCTAAATGGCACAATCGAAGAGATGAAGCCTATGGGCTGTTGTGTCTCACTACATCTAGGGAACTCCTATTTCATATTGATGGCCTCACTTCTCCCAATGAAGTATGGCTTAAACTTCAAGAATTGCTCGGGAAAATCGATGAATTAAGAGGTCACCAATTGGATAACGAGCTAGTCTCACTGAGTCTACAAAATTTCGATAACCTACAGGATTTCTTCTCCAAATTTAAATCACTTGTGTTGCAGCTGAAGCAATGTGGAATTGAAAAAAATGATGAACAATTAGTCTTGGCCATTCTCTCCATTATTGGCCCTGACTACTCAATTTTTGTCTCAACTTTCCATTCCACCCGGAAAGCAATTAAAAATTGGAAGAGTCCGACACTTTCAGAATTCATGGAGTCTTTAACAAAAGAACAAGACAAATTGGTCTTGATGGGAGCCATTAAAATTCCATCCAAAGACCACTATTTGAATGTTGGAGATTCAAAGGGTTCGAAAGGGAAGAACAAGGGCAATTTCAAGAAGCCCACCGGTGAGACGAAAGACAAGCAGAAAATGAATTAAGACTCCTCAAATTTCAAAAGGAATCCAAATAAAAAGAATGAGAGGACAAAGTGCAATTATTGCAGCAAGGGATTTCATCCTAAAAGCTCCTGCATGAAGAAGACCATTGACCAAATGGCTCAACTCTTGGAGAAAGCCAACATTCCTCTTCCAGAGAGCGCAAGGAGGAAGGATGCAGGACAAAATTCTGATGACAAAGAGAGAGTACATGCACTGATGGAAAGCACATCCAAGCATACCTCATTCAGTATTGATTCTGGTGCTTTGAGACACATGGTGTCTACAAGTAAGTTTTTCACTTCACTTGACTCTTCCAGTGGTCCAAATATTGTATTGGGAGACAATTCTGAAACTTCTATCAAAGGAAAAGGTAGCATAGATCTTGAGTTTGGTTCATTTAATAATGTATTATATGTACCTGGACTTGCTTCAAACCTATTGTTAGTCTATTAGATGACCCATACAGGGCTGCCAAGAGAGTAACCTTTACCCCTAATGATGTTGAGATAGCTGAAATTTCAACAGGAAAAATTATTGCATTTGGTACTACTGATCACTGTTCTAGAATCTACAAGTTTTCTCACTTTGTGCCAAATCCCCCACCTTCTACTCTTTTAACCCATGCCAATGAGTCCATCAAACTATGGCATGAAATATTTGGCCACCTAAATTACAAATACCTTTTCCAACTTCATGAGAAAGAGATGGTTATAGGGCTGCCCAATATCAGATTTTCCAAAGGTGTCTATCAATCTTACATCCTAGGAAAACACCCCGAGCATAAGTATGGGAGATCTACCACTAAGAGAACATCTGCACCACTGGAACTTATTCACACTGACATATCAGGTCCATTCCCTCGTGAGTCTTTGAACCATGCCAAGTACATCCTCACATTCATAGATGACTTTAGTAGGTACTGTTGGATTTATTTCATCAAGCTAAATTATGAATTTTTTGGTCTGTTCAAGCTATTCAAAGCCTCAGTTGAGAACCCGTCTGGTAGGCATATTAAAATTAGCAGATATGATAATGGTGGTGAATATGTGAAATTAGAGTTTCAGCAATTTTTTTCCTCTTCAGGCATTCAGATGCAACACACAGTTCCATATACACCTCAACAGAATGGGGTTGCTAATAGGAAAAAAAGGTCTCTAAAGGAGATGGCCACATGTATGCTTGAGGAAAAGTCATTGTCTCCCAAGCTATGGGCTGAGGAAATAAATTGTGACACATACATTCATAACAGAGTGCCACACAAATCTCTCAAAGGTATCATTCCTTTTGAGGCTTGGACAGGGCACAAACCTGATATCTCTCATTTTGAGATTTTTGGCTCAAAGGCTTGGGCTAGGATTCCACTTGAGAAGAGGAGGGATTTGCAGCCCCAAAGCCAACCATGTTTATTTGTTGGATATTCAGAGGACTCTAAAGGGTATAATTTTCTGAACATGAGCACTCAAAAATACTTCATAGAAAGGAGTGTTCAGTTTGAGGAGGTGCCCTCACAGAGCGTTGAAATTGGAGAACCATTTTCACACCGACTGAAGAAGAAGTAAGTGATGCGATTGAATTTTTTGATTCTGATATTTTTGATGATGAGGACCATTTTATTGCAGATGCTAACTCACCTACAAATCCTAAATGTGCTGCTAATACTTTGCATGCAGTGGGTGAACTAGTGGGCAATCCTCAGGATACGAGGAGGACTAGATCACAATTTGAGACTGGTCTCAATGTGAATGAACCCTACCTTTCTGAGAAGTGTTTTATGATGGTAGATTCTGATCCTTAGAATATGAGGAAGCTTCACATGATATCATATGGAAGGTTTCCATGGATGAGGAGTTTCAGTCATTGCAGAAGAATGAAACATGGGAGCTAGTCAAGTTCCCCGCATGCAGAAAAATGGTAAGGTGCAAGTGGATCTACAAAAATAAATGTGCAGCTGATGGTACAGAAGTGAAATATAAGGCTAGGCTGGTAGAAAAAGGGCTTTTTACAAATCCAAGGCCTTTTCCCCTGTTGCAAAAAAGGATTCGATAAGACTAGTTTTGGCAATTGCAACATCCAATCGATGGGAAGTGCACCACATGGATGTGAAAAGTGCATTTCTCCATGGGGATATTGAAGAGGAGATTTATATGCAGCATCCAGAAGGGTATACATCAGATCCTAATCTTGTGTGCAGGTTCAAGAAGTCCTTATATGGGATTAAGCAAGCCCCCAGGGCTTGGTATGCCAAAATGGACAATTTCCTCTTGTCACAATCTTATGTTCGGTGCAAATATGATCCTAATGTTTATATGAAGCTGATTGATGGTTCAATAATGATTATAGTGCTGTATGTTGATGATTTTCTGATCACAGGTAGCTCCACTGATCAAATTGCTTCATTAAAGACCGCTTTGCACCAAGCATTCTCCATGAGTGACTTGGGAATTCTTAAGCAGTTTTTGGGGCTTGAGATTTCTCAAACAGAGAATGGAACAAAGGTATCTCAGTCCAAATATGCATCTGATATGTTAAAGAAGTTCAAGATGGATGATTTCAAGCCTTCTAAGACTCCATTCCTTTCAGGGGTTAGAATGGAAGAAGCAGAATCTACACCTTTGGTTGACAGCACCTTGTATAGGAAGCTTGTTGGCAGCTTGCTTTATTTGACTCACACTCGAAATGATCTTGCTTATGATGTGAGTGTGGCATCTAGATACATGGAGCAGCCACCTGAGCTCCATTGGAGGGCTGCAAAAATAATTTTGCACTATGTGAAGGGCACCAAGAGTGATGGGATTCACTATGTTGCAGATTCTAGCCTAGATCTTTTGGGCTTCACTGATTCAGATTGGGCTGGTGATAGCCTTGACAGGAAATCCACATATGGATTTGTATTCATGCTTGGAGGTGGTCCAGTTTGCTAGTCTAGCAAGAAACAGAGTGCCATAGCACTATCTTCAGCAGAGGCTGAGTACAGAGGAGCAGTGAATGTTGCTACCTAGTGTGTATGGTTGCAGGGGATACTTTCAGAGTTTGAGATTGCTTTTAGTACTCATACTATCATCTTTTGTGACAACCAGAGTGCTATAAGAGTCTCAAGTGATCCAGTACAGAGGCAGAGGACCAAGCATATTGAGATACATATGCACTACATCAGAGGACTAGTGCATGACCAAATCATAGATTTGTAGTATTGCCCAACAGGTGAGCAAACTGCAGACATCTTCACCAAAGCTTTTACTGAGAAAATTTTCAGCTATCTTAGATCACTACTTCGGATGGATGAACATGTGGTGGAGTGAAGGATTGATCAACAATATTTCAATTTTGATATGTCCATTTTTTGAGGGAAGGTTTTTCCCATGAGGTTTTCATTCTATCCTTGTTTTGTGGATCGACAGTATTGTACAAGGTGACCAAGTCTTGTTACTGGGCCCTTAGTATTTCTATTTTATGATATTTAGACCATAAATTCAGATTTATGAGGGGGTGTTGGAATATTAAATCTTCCTACTATGTCATTTAATTATATTGGAGCGTTAATTAATCTTCTATGGTTAATTACCTATGTAATAGACTAGGAAGTTGCCTTGTGTGGACCACAAGGAAACATTGGGAGACCCACAATACTTCCAAAGTGTGAACCACAAGATACCTAGGCCACTTGGGAACATTTCCATTAGATTCTGGATAAGATTTGGTAGGAAATGCACACTTCTGAGTTTTACTGCTTTTTACAGCTTTTTACCCTATTGGGAAAAGCTAGTCACCTTAGGAAACTTGTTTTTGGCACCCCACATCCTCTATGGTGTTTCTTCTTTCCAAAATTGAGATTTGGCAATTTTGTTTATCATACATCACCTTCAGGTCACTAATTTGGAAATTCGTGAGCTTTGGAGTAACTTGGGAGACACACTTGCCACCTAGTGGGGATGAGCATATTTTTAGTAAGTCTGATGATGAGATGATCCAAATGGAATATTTAGCCATTTGAATCTCTGTTGTAATGTTATATAACAACATCCTATTATTTTCCAAATGTTGGTTATTCATGAGAAGTTAATACAAAATTGTATCTTTGTGAGTATTTTTTGTGTCTTTGACTAGTTGTGTGAGATCTTCTGTGAGTGAGTGTAATTCCTTGATCAGATCTTGGTGTGAAGTAAATTTCACACTTCAGGAGTTCCAGTCTGCTTCACATGCACTATTTCTCTAAAAGTGATTTCAAGATCTCTTCTTTCGAACCTTTCATCCAGTCTTCTTGTGAACTCTTCATAAGTTGTCACTTGATCATGTCCAAGTGTCTTCATCCCATGAAACCACCAATCATTGGATTCACCATATAATTGTAGAGTATCCAACTTGATAGCATCTCTCTCATCCATTGGATTCAACTAAAAATAGGCATCTAGATTTTGAATGCAAGAACTAGTAGTGCACTTTTGTGAGCCATCAAAGTAAGGCAAGGAAATGTTACCAATAGGATTTCTTAACTCATAATTCTGATTTGCCATCCGAAAAATTCCTCTTGAATTGGTCATTTACTGAAGATCATAGAAATATTTGAATGGAAAGGCTCTTCTACATTCTTCATTCAGTGTAAGGTACTCAACATACATATCCTCCCATGAAGCAAGACCTTCATTTCGAACCTCAGGTTCTTGCCTTTGATCTTCAATAAATTTGGGCATAGTGGGCCTTGATTTGTGCTAAGACTCCATCTTGAATTCATCAGGGTGATTATGAGGCCCATTATTGAAAAAATAGAACCACCACTGATCTTCCTTTCACCATGTGGGGAACCATTGCTTCTCCCTTCTCCATTTTCGTTTCCAAGTTGTTGAGCTAAGAATTCTCTGGTTTCTTTTCCGGATTGGACAATGTTGTGGGATATGTCCTGTAAAAATTTCATCATGCTTTAAAAAATAGTTTGAATTCATCTTTCTCTTCATTATGAGACATCTCTGATTCTCTTTGTAACTTTCCTTTAGTAGAATTGACTTCTTCTCCTTCTTCTTCCTCTGTTAGAGGATATTTCTTCTTGGAATCTGAATGTCTTTTAGGACTCATAGAAAAATTACAACAAAAGGTTCATATCTGATTGGTTCTGATACCATTGTAATGTACCAATCATATCTGATCATAAACTAACTAACTCTCCTACAAGACTTAAGCAAAAACAATGAACTCTGGTGACTTTTCTGATTGTAGGAAGGCAAACTCAAAGGACTCTAGAAGCGATGAGGATCATTCTAGCTTATAGAATCTTTGAAAAATGTACTGGGACCATTAATTTTTTGAACACCATCCAATATGAAGTCTAATCCAAGGCTCTTGGGAACCCCAACATATGCAAACTAGAACTTCAACTAAGCATTGCCTGATAACCATTGGTGATGGATTTTGAATTAGGAAGGATCAATAACATTAAATAAAAGTAAATTATCAGCCTATGATCACTCTAGAAAATTTTGGAAGTTTCTGAGGAGGTCTCACAAACATACAAGAAAAATTTCGTTCCAAGATTGCACAACTAGGCCAAATTCAAGAATTCCCAAACAGTCAAAGAGGCTCACTAATTTCTGATTTTAATCTTGGAGTGAGTCATTTGGAATATTAATTAACATCAGAAACAAAAATCACTTCATTTGGGCTGAAAATCATTCATTTATAAAACAAGTTCTAGAAACTAGCTTATTGTGATAGAAATCTAGACTAGGTGCAAGAAGAGGTATTGGAATCAGATTTGTATTCAGAAAAAATTCAGAATTGATATCATAAGTCCATTATTACAGTCATATCAGCCATCGGTAGTTTATTTACACATCATATAGTTCACAGGAAAGAGATACATCAAGAACAATTTCTTCCATTAAGAAAGACTAAGAAAATACTCATAGATATGCATGGAGAGCTATCAGATATATGTCATAAGATTGTAATCCACTGGTTCAGCCTTCAAGACCTGCAATAAACTCATTGAAAATGTATTAATTCCATTATCTTCTCATAGAATCAAGGGCATATCTCCCAGCTTGGACTAAGGGCACATCTCCCAAGTCCCTAGTGCATAATAGCACTCAGTGCAATTCTCCAACTGTCAAAAGATGTTATAGTGGTGCAATATCATTCTTTTATAGATGGAAGGTGACTTGAGGATCAATTTTTCTAAGCTAATGCGCTCTCATGGATGGATAAGGAAATCTTGCTTTCATCCCTTTCTCCTTTTTTGGTTTGCTTTCTGCTTTTACCTTTTCTGCTTTCTCTTTTCTATCCTTGTTTTCTTTTGAATGCTTTTTCTTTCTTTTATTCCTTAATCCTGTTGTTATGTCTTTATCATGCTTTTTTCTTTTATGATGCTTTCTTCTTTATGCTACTTTCCTAAGTTTTCTGCCTTTATTCTTTGTACTATCTTTTCTTTCTTTTCCTGATATTCTAGATTTGGATACTTTCACCTATCTTCTCTTGCAAGTTACCTCTTGGTCAAGCTTATCCTCTAAGTGCACTTGTGGAGAATTATCCACTTAATTCCCCCCAAAAAAACTATTTAATGAAAAATTATTATCATAAAGTGCATATCAAACTTTAGGGAAATAAATAAACACCTCCTAATTAATTAAATGCCTGAACTTGCAAAATTAACCCCAATTAAATGAAGTATTATCCTCAACCCAAGGGATTGATTGGGTTAGGAACTCAATCCAGTGATCATCAATGAGGGGACATGAAATCATTCTTCTCTTCATATCTACTATGCTTTTTTTTTAAGTGCACATATAAATCAATAAATTTATAATTATTTTGAGTAGTTAAAGGTAAGAGTAGATAAAAGTAGATTGAAGCATGTTCATTAATATTTTCCAAAAAAATTCTTACAACAAGTATATTTAATTAAACCTTTAAAAATATAAAATTTGATTTAACTAATAAAAAAATTGTAAAATAGTAGATTGTCCCTACAAGCTCCTTGTAGATAAATAGATTTTCCCCTACAACAGGAAACTCAATCGCCAAATGAATTTACCACCCTGTCAGTTAGGAACAACATCACCATCTCCCTATCTCCAATAAAACTATAGGTTCCTTGGCCCTCCATTCCTGAAGTCCCCAAGAAAAACAACAACAGCATATGCAACATTTACAAGTAGGTCTTGAGATCCAACTCCCCTCTATTTCAGATCTCCTTTTGGTTTCCCCCATGGGTTCCCAGCTTCAACTTCCTTTCTCGACTCCTTTTCATTTCCCCTCTTGTGGTTCCCAAGAATTATTTTCCCCAAAAGAAAAAAAAATCTCCCCTCCCTTCATCTTCTCTCATCCCCTTTAATCACTTCCCACTGCCTCTTTCTTCAGAAGGAGTGTTGTGCTATCCTCTAGAAAGTTTTTTAAATAATCATGTTCAAAGTACCACTATATCCATACATTTGCATCTTAGATAACATGTCAAGTCAAATTGAATAATTTCAATTGCACCATTTTCTAAAAAGAATTACAATAATCACTTTGAAAGCACAACCGTATCCATTCCTTTAATTCAATTGACAATTTACCAAACATTGAAATCAAATCGAATAACTTCAACTACACCATTTTATAAAAAAGATTAAAATATTCACCTTGAAAATACAACTATATCCATTGATTTAATTTCAATACATTTACCTAACAATCCAATCAAATTGAATAACTTCAACCTTTCTAAAACATTGTGAATGATATCTTATGATCTCAATCCCAAAAATTATTAAAATTAAATGCATCTAAAATAAGCAAAAATGAATATTAAATAAAATGCACTTTTCATTCATAAATTAATGTATAGTTAACCCAATATCCTCAATACAAATAATCACAATACAATTAACGAGGTAATTAATAATAAATCTATATTTGAATAATACTAGCGTATGTGCGCAAGGTATGCACATGTATCTAGCACTTACATAGCATGTGTGTGTACTATTAATAACATGATAAACCTCTAATGCATAATACCTATTTATCATAAGAAACAATGTAAGGAAACAATTTAGTAATCACATCATGTAACAATAATTACTAACTAGATCACAATAACACAACATCAACTGCACAGTATACTAAGTTTATCACACATGAGTAAAGAAAGAGTCTTAGCACACATATAAACAACCAAGATATTTTTACTAACTCCCATAAAATTCTTAACTACCTGCTTATTCTTCTAATTCACAACTACCTTCCACATCCTATCCTTCCTCTACTAGACTGTACTGGAGCATCAACTATATTGACCTAACTCCATATAGAACCTATAAGCGGAAGTATTGACTACATTGACCAAGATTCTCCAATAGAAACTCGTTTGTAATCATCACACACCTTGGGGAGCGTGTCGTAGCACAACCCTCCCATGACTCCAAGTTTCGAAGGATAAGTGATGGGTAATGCCTCCACTCCTCCTATGGAATAGGGGTCAACACCCGATCATAGGCATACTGCATTGCTCTTGTTGTTCTTAGGGGTTCATCATTGAATAACCAATTTGGGTAGTTGAGTTTCCTGAAACCCCACACTTGCCCACACATCATGATAATAAACCAATAATCATACATAACAATAATGCTTCACTCACATACCATTTCTCTTATGGAATTCATGTCATAGATGTACTTCCATTTCATAGGACCCAACTATCACTTAGCTCTTTTAAACCTCTAGGTTAGTCTCCCAAACAGGATCTTGCTACACACACACACACTTTATGGCTAATCGATGAACTGTGTAACAAGTTTTCCCATGTATCATGCATATGGTACCGCATTCATTTATTCAATGTTTAACTTAAACTGGTATCCACATACCAAATCATCTCATTTAAATTTGCATGATAGAATAAAATTAAATCACGACCATCATTAATAATTGTTACAACGTAATCTTCCACCTTGTGAGAATCAACACCTTTGGCCTAGAGGATCCATTTCACTGACTCAGAACCATTTTATATCCTTTAGACACTATTTTCCCCTATTTTTTCCCTTGTATGCTAGCTGCATCACTATAGCTAGCGTACCCGCGAGTTGCATCCATATAGCCCGTGGGTAGCATGTAAAATGGTAAAAATCACTAATTTATTACTTTTTACTCCCAAAAAGCGGTTATTGGGTGACCTTTGACTCTCCATCTGCCCAAGTAACGCCTCGATGTGTCCTTTCACTTACCCTTGGGAGGACTATATATTGAGCACATATAGCTTATGGATAGGAGGAAAAAAAAGAGCAAGAGAGCTCTAGTGGATTTTTGCCCTACCTTGAGTCTACACTCATTGATCCTTGTAGTTGTGAACCCCTTATGTTCACCTTCCAAACTCCTACCATAGTTTGAGTTTTCCATTCATGGAGGATTGAAGGGGTGGAGGCACAAGTGGATTGATCTAGATTTTGGTTCAAATTGGTTGCCGACAAGAGGTCATATCACATTGTACTTCTTTTTGTTTATTAATAGAAATACTCATATTCTTGTCCATTAATGTTGTAAATGTTGTGTATCTTACATTGGGTTGCATTTACTTGTTATATCATGGGCCATTGCTATTGATGATGTTAATACCGTTTATATATTATATGTACTTGTTGTATATTGGCTATCAAGACTAATTTGCAGATTCAAGTGCACGGATGGGAAAAGCTCCAACGGGGATCTACATCAAACGTTTGGATCGAGGTTGGTTACATTCTCCATTATCTCAGCATTGTCATTTATAATAGCATAGTTCTGAGAATTGAGTTAATTTATGGTAGTCAGCTGTCTGTAGTGGTCCCCCAAGCCATAGTGAGTTTTCTCCAATACATAAATGGTGACTCCACTGGGGAAAACATCCATTTTTGGGGGATTTTTTGAGCATTAGTCCTTAATTAGAGTTGGTGTTTGTCGAAGCTCTGTGTCACTAATTGGCTATTAAGATATACTATAGAAAAATTGCTTTTTCTGAGCCATTGGACTCTTTACTTTCCCATTTTCCTTTCCTCACCCGCGGGCTAGCTTAACTCTAGCCACATATACCCGCCTCTATTTACTCTACTACTCACGAGTACCCGCAGGTATTCCTTTGACAGTAGCGTACAACTCCAGCTTTGGTTGATTTATGACCTTTGGTTATTGCTGGGTTGGTTTTGGTTGATCCTGAGTCTTTGTTGGCCTGTTTCTTGACTGTTCCATGCCTTGGTTGTGACCAGAACTCTTCTTTTCTCTTGGTTGAGCCTTGTTGGTTTTTTACCCATATTTGGATTTAGCCTTATTGGTTTTTTCCTTTTGAGCTCATTCCTTTGGCTGAGTCTTACTGTTTGGTATCTGCCTAGTTGTCTTAGTGATCTCCTTGGCATATCAGTGACTAGATAGTAGGATTTTGCTTGCATTTTTCATTTCCATATATTGAAAAATACAAAAATACACATAGTTTTGCATTTTCCTTTTGCTTATAAGAGAAAATACAAAAAAAAAAATTACTTTCATGTACTGCATCTTGCATTGAGTGCTTTCTGCCTTCATTTAGATTTTGATTGTGCATCGAAAAATATAAAAGGATTGCATATTTATTTCGAAACAGTTGGTTTGATTGTGCATGTTAGTGGCATTGTTTTCATTGGATAGATGAGTCTAGGATTTGACGATTTTGCATACTATTGAGTCTTACACATCACTAGTTTCATGATCATATCCCTTGAGTAATCACAGCCATTAAAATTAATGCTTAATCTTAAAATTGATTAGACCGATTTTATTTATAAGGTACACCAACTAGCATAGGTTTAGATTCTTGGAATAGATCATTGTGAGTTAACAATCCAAGACTACTAGACGAAACAATAGGTGTCTGACCAGGGAGTGGAGGAATCCATGGTATATATCGGTATTCTCAGGAAGCTCTACTCAAACCAAAGTTAAGCACGAGGTCACGGGAGGTTGGTTGAAGGGATATCCCTCTGATACCGGCTGAACGTGGGAGATATTTCCAGGATTTGTTCGTATCTGGGGGTATCGAAGGTTCGTCCTCTTGTGCTTTGGGCTTAGCTACCCTTCCCATATGACAGATCCCACCTGCGGCTATCCCCTTGAGCATTGGTTATATTGTGGTGACCATAGTTTCCTTACTTAGGTATCGCAAAGGGTACTTGCAGTGGTTATGCTATTTGTGTCCTGAGTCAGATAGGGATTGGACAGCACAGTTGTGTTTGTACAGTGGACTTGACCCTGTGCACGCAGTGAAGACTGGGTGTCTCTATAACTGATTCTGTTACCTCCGGATATATTTTGGGAGTGTCAAGCCTCTCCTAGGCAAGACATACTGGCTCTAGCGAAGGGAGCTCATTTAGCCACTCTGTTTGTCTGCTCTTGGATGTAGTTTCTCTAGGTGTGTGCCTTTGATTTACTGTTTTTGATCGATAGTTGGCCTTTAGGGGACGTTTTGATTATATATTCTCTCCGAATATATCGTGGCACGAAGCCCTACTCTCCACCAATCCCGTCGGTTGGCTGGTTTAGAGCCTATCGAACTTTCACGCCGTGTTGCTAGGGGACCCCAGCGGGCTCCCTCTGAGTCTTCGAATTCTTATGAGACATACGTTCGAGACGTCATGACTACTGCACATTCCAATACTGAAGATATACCTACGACTCCATCGGGTAGAGTCGAGCACATTGCCAACTCCCCTACTCCTTGTGAGGCATGGGGGGGTGATCCACCTGAGACTCAACCTGGTTCAGTTTGGCCGAATCCACTTGAACACGATCCGTTCGATCCTTCGAATCCAGATAATTATCTTTATGGGATGCCAACCTTACCTGAGGACGAAGAATAGGATGACACGTTCGTTCCTTCGTTTCCATGCAATTAAGACACGGGATACCAGAGTTACACGACAACACTGGTCCTACGGTCAACTCAACTGCACTCTCTTTTGGTATGCCTAATTATAGTACATTTGAGCCTTCCAGTACGTTTGGTAGTCACGTTGGCACTAGTCATGGGGTTAGCCATACTATACCCACTGGGGGCACTACCCTCACTGGGGGCACTACATTGTCCACTCACACACATAGTATGGGGACTGGTCATGTTCCTCCTAACAATGCTAATGTTGGAAGAAGACCACCTCCTAGGATTGCCCAACCTAATAGGAACGCTGTTCAAAACATGACTCGCCATCCACCACCTAATACACATGCCACTACTCGTCAACCCAAGACTACTTTCGCAAATGTTAATGCTCCTCCTAACCACAAGGGTGGACATATACCGCATACTTTTGCGTCCACTGCCGCTACTAGTAATGCCAATATAGGGGGTGGGAATATATCCTATCCACATGGACATAACTCCACCATCCCTGCTACTAGTAACACCAATGTTGGGGCTGGGAATACATCTCATGCTTCTGGTCACAACACGACTACTCAAGCTAATCCTAATGCTAAGGGTGGGAACATACCATACCATTATGGTCATTACAACACGGTTCCTGCTACAAATAGTACGTATATGCCCCATACTCATGGTGGCAACCCTTACTACAACACAGTTGGTGCTGGCCACTAGTACAACCCACCACCCCAATATGGTGCCCAAAACACGCACATACCTGCTTACTCTCATATGGGTCAGGCAGGAGGAGGTTATCAATCCTATGGCCATGGGAAAGCTTATGGTCCGTCAGGTCCTCATTATCATCATTTTAATCCTCGCGGTCAAGCTTTTGTTCCATATTATAATTCGGTTCCGTTCAACCAACCTTTTATGGGGGCTTATAATCAAGCTTTCTAGCCTCAGCTCCCGTTCCTTACACGCTTGAATCTTCTGGATCTTTTGAAGCTCACGAATGATCCGGTGTGTCACGACCCTACTTGGCCCTCGATCCCTACCAAGATCCCTTCCGACATTCCTAAGTTTGAGGGGAAAGGTGGTGAGGACCCGGGTGATCATGTCACAACATTTCACCTTTGGTGCTCCTCCAACTCATTGAATCGCGATTCCATTAGATTGCCACTATTTCAACGCACCCTCAAGGGGGCAGCTGCGAAGTGGTACGTCGAGTTTCCTGGAAACACTTATAGGGGTTTTACGAGATCGCTTTGGTTTTCTTGGACCATTTCCAGTTGTCGGTTCGTTATGATACTGGTACTGAACTGTTGTCTACCTTCTGTCAGAATAAGGCCACACATATTTCTGACCACGTTCAAGAGTGGCGCCGATGGAAGAGATTAGTGAAATCCAACATTCCTCCAGAGTTTCTGTTGGAATGGTTCCTCAAGTCTCTACTCCCATACATTGCCAAGGATGTTTTGATGTCTAGCATTGTGACCGAGGAACAAGCCATCTTGAAAGTCTAGCAGTTAGATCTACTATACTCTCAGTTTGGCATTTTATATGACATTATTCCTGACGCACTGAGAACGCGACATGAGCCTCAGTCAGTTCCTGGACCGCATGCCGATGGCATCGTAGGATCTGCAAGCACTTTCCTTATAGACTTGGTAGATAATCAAATGCAAAATTTGTCGCTAAACCAGTCTACTCCCGGACAGGTTCACACCTTGTCCACTTCCATCCCATCGTCTGATGTACACAATGTGCAATCAACGAAGCCGTCAGGTAACCAGCAACCTGGTGGTAAGAAAAAGGGGAGAAATAATCGTAGGGGTGGAAACAATGGAAGTAACAATAATAGCAATCGCAATACCCCTCGTAAAGAGAATGCCAACCCTCCTAGGGAAGGCAAAAATTCTAGTGAGGATCGTAAACCTAGGCGTAAGGTGAAATTCCCTTGCAAGCTATGTGGGGAAGATCATCTTACTCACTTATGTCCTCAAATTGAAGAAGCATCGAAGCATTTGGCACAGAGCCCAATTGTGTTGAAGGATCCCCTTCCTCATCATCAAAACATGGCTTCGCATGCTCCCACCGCTGGTTATGGACCTACTGAGACGGTAACGTCTTCTTCCAATACTAGTGGTTATGGATGTGTGAATATGGTTCAATTGGAGGTTAGTGTTACTACTCGCCAATGCCATTATGGTGCACCATAACCTAATATGGGGGGTGAGCCTCCCCCTCCTCCTGACAATTCTTTGCATATTGAGAAGCCCTCTAATATGCCGTGGATACCAAAAGGTGTTCTCAAGCACTCTACGCATAATCCTAATGCTCGAGCCACCCATAACTACTCCATTGTAGAATATTTGGGCCAAACCCCGTGTGCCATGTCGGCTCTTGAAGTTTTGCAGGCCTGTCCTTCTTAGAAGCATGCCCTTTTGAGTGCATTAGGAGTTCAGGATGGGGGAATTCCCAGTGTTATCAAGTTCGATACTATTGATGTTCAACCTCACTTACCTTACCTTGTGGCTTTTCAAATCCAGGTGGTGTGCCTTCATATTTTTTTCAAACGTACTATGGTTGATGAAGGTGCTTCCACGTCAGTAATGTCGTTAACTTGTTGGAAAGATCTTGGCTCTGCTCCTCTACTCACGTCTAGAACCACGCTCACTGCATTCGATGGTCGGTCATTTAAGCTGCATGGAATTATCCCTTCCCTTGTTGTCTCCTTGGGAGGTAAGTCTATGCCTATTGAAGTCGAGGTGGTTGATGCACCCATCGACTACAACCTATTATTGGATCGGAATTGGATGTACGCTATGAAGGCTGTCGCGTCCATTGTATTCAGAGTTATCTTTTCTCTCCATGAAGGCAATATTGTGATCATCGATCAGCTAGATTTCGTTAACACTCCTTCCACAACATCCACGATATCCATAGTCCCGCAAGTTACTGATTCTCAGCCGACAACTGGGAACATAGGTGTTGGTATGTACCCTTCATTGATGGGAACTTATAGTCTTTCGACACCTGTGAACTTCATCGGAACCATTTCCGAGGATGTGCCTCCTCCTTTGCATAATATGCCATTCCGGACTTCCTATTGTATTGATCCATGGACTTTACCATCTGGAGACATTACGCACATCGGGATGTCTGTGCCCTTGTTTGTAGCTGAGCTTGCTTACGAGAATATTCAACAAGCCACTGTAGAACCAAATCTCTCTTCTTCTCAGAAAGTCGAAGAAGATCCTGTTACGCTGCCAGTTTGGGCAGCCAACTCATCTTGTTCACACGACTTCCTTGATGATACTTTGCCATCTGATGAAGCTATTATGGAGGCCATGTGTGGTAGTGAGAGGCCTTGGGAGGATATGCATCATTGCTCTTATTTCCTTCCCAACCTCAAGCTCGTTGAGCAATAAGAGTTTAGGATGACTCTAGAAGAGATGGTTGGTCACCTTGTGGCCCTTTGGGAGTCGCCTAATGTTTTTGCAGAGGCGAATATGGCCAATATTTCCCCAACTATGTTGATCAACATCTCTCATACTCCCAGAAAGGTAGAGAATGTCTACATCGGTGCCAATTGCACTCCTGAGGAGATTGCTATTTGCACTGAATTGTTTACAGAACTTCGGGAAGCTTTCACCTGGTCATATGAGGAGATGCCAGGAATAGACCCTCGCATTGTAGAACATGAGATTAGAACGTATCCTAATGCTAAACCGGTTCGACAATGCTTACGTGCTGTGAACCTTAGGAAGGCAGCTACTATCAAGGAAAAGGTGGAGAAACTGCTCAAAGCTGGTTTCATCTACCCCGTTCCCCTTACCGAATGGGTGTAAAACCCCGTTCCTATGGATAAGAAGCAGGGAACGATCCGCGTATGCACCGATTTTAGAGATTTGAACCATGCATGTCCGAAAGACAACTTCCCCACGCCATTCATTGATCAGATCTTGGATGCTTGTGCGGGAAGTGAGATTTTTTTGTTCATGGATGGCTTCTCAGGCTATAATCAGATTCAGATCAAACCCGTGGACCAACATAAGACGGAATTCATTTGTCCATGGGGAATGTTTGCATATCGAAAAATGCCCTTCGGCCTTAAAAACGTCGGAGCTATGTTTCAGTGAGCCATGACCTACGCCTTTCACGATCTTAAGAAGATTATGGAGGTTTTCTTGGATGATCTTGCTGGCCATTCTCGCAAGAGAGCGGACCACCCCAAGCACCTCTGTATGATTCTCGAACGATGTATACACTGCAAAATTCGATTGAATCCCAATAAATGCATCTTCGCTGTAAGGACTAGTCGCCTTCTAGGCTTCATAGTTTCAAAAGAGGGTATTAGAGTCGATCCTCTAAAAGTTGAGGCAATACTTTAGTTGCCTCCTCTGCGTAATTTGTTACAACTTCAGAGCCTCTAAGGGAGATCCACTTTTCTACGTCGTTTCGTAGTCAATTATGCTAATCTTACCAAAGGTTTCACGCGCTTATTGAAGAAAGACACACCCTTTATCTGGGATGAGCGAGCCCAGCAGTCTTTCGATGCCCGGAAGAAAGATTTGGTATCGGCCCCTTTGCTTAGTCCACCAGACTTCGCATGAGATTTTATCCTTTATGTGGCCGCGTCTCAAGAGATGATTAGCATGGTCTTGGTTCAAGTTGATGACACGCTCATCGAGCATGTTATCTATTACCTCAGTCGAAATCTAGTAGACGCTGAACTAAGATATACTCACGTAGAAAAGCTGGCACTTGCGACTGTCCATGCAATCCAACGGTTACGACATTACATTTTACTTAGAACAACCACAGTTGTAGCTCACATCAATCCATTTCAGTTCGTGCTATCACGACGCCTTATAGGGGGGAATTATAATAAATGGATTGTGATCCTTCAGGAGTTCGATCTCGATTTTGCTTCGGCGAAATCAATGAAATCGTTGGTGTTTGCTGAGCTTATGTCGGACCTCCCGAGACTTGATGAGGATGTCATTCATGAAGATTCCTTTGTGGATGAGCACTTATTTCTTATCTCGTCCAAGGACCCTTGGTATGGGGATGTCATTGTATATCTCCAAACTTTGAAGTTTCCTCCGAATTATTCACGAGACGAGTGATGGCATGTGAAACATCACGCTAAAGATTATATTATCATCGATGAAACTTTGTATCACTGAGGAAAGGATTCTATTCTCTGTCGTTGCTTAACTCACGAAGAAGCGGAGCGAGTGCTTAATGATTTCCATGCTGGGGCGTGTGGCGGTCACTTATCTGAGCTTGCTACAGCCGAACGTATTATGCGAGTTGGTTATTTTTGGCCTTCCATCTTTAAGGACTGTGTTAATGCTATGAAGAGATGTCACCCTTGTTAGGTGTTTTCTTGAAACATACGCTCGCATCCAGCGCCCCTTCATCCGGTCGTCACCATCGGTCCCTTCACCAAGTGGGGGGTCGATTTCATGGATTGCAAACCAGTTTCGGCTGGGGGGCATCACCATATCATAGTGGCCATGGACTACTTTTCCAAATGGGCTGAGGCCATGCCTACCATAAAAGTCGATGGTGCTATAGCATCCCACTTCATATTCAATCAAATTATCACTCAGTTTGGTATTCCGAAAGAGATTGTCATTGACCATGGAAGTCACTTTTAGAACAATATGATGGAGGATTTGTCTCTCAAGCTTGGGTTTCATCAAGAACACTCGTCTTCCTACTATCCCCAAGCGAATGGTCAAGTTGAAGCAGTTAATAAGTCTTTGAAGACCATTCTCTAGCGTACCATCCAACAAAGCAAGACCAACTGGCACATCATGTTATATCCTACTTTGTGGGCATATTGAATCGCAGTCAAGACTACCACTGGGTTCTCACCTTTTCAGTTAGTACACGGTGTGGAGTCACTTTTACCGATTGAATATGAAATCCCTTTGCTTAAATTGGCCATAGAGCTCCTCCCTGATACGACGGGTCTCGAGCAACATTTAATCCACCTTGAGCAACTTGACGAGCAACGTTGAGATGCCACTGTGGCTATAGATGCCAACAAACATCGTGTTAAGGTTCAGTATGATAGGTCTGTCTGTCCCCGGCAGTATGCTGAAGGTGACTTGGTCCTCTTATATGACCAAGCTAAAGAACCCCTGGGGGAAGGCAAGTTCAATCCCATGTGGCACGGTCCTTACATCGTGATGCGCATCCTGGAAAAAGGAGCCCATGAATTAGAAGACTATGAGGGGACTGTCTTGAAGGAGCCTAGAAATGGGCTCTATCTCAAGCGGTATTATGCTTAAACCTATGGTTCAGGCTGGTACCTTTGTATACTATTGTATAGTTACTTTTGTACATAGTTTAGCTTTCTTTTGGTTTTCGGGTCTAATGATTAGCTTTCATTTGATTGACATATGTCAACTAAGTTTCTTACATTCTTAGGGTTCGCGGATGGTGCTAACCGTCATACGTAGCAGCTTGCTTCTATTGCCTGGGTTATTTTCTCACCTGACCACCTAGTTGTGTCCTCAGGAGGTGCTTGTCTTGGTCCTACATCTAACAATGTGGCTGAGTATAGTGCCTTCATTGAGCTACTTCACGATGCTATTTCACATGATGTCCAGTCTTTAGAAGTCCACTTGGAATCACAACTAGTTGTGTCTCAACTAAATGGGCAGTACCGTGTGCAAGATCCTATGCTACAACAGAAATTCCTAAGGGTAAGATTCTTGGAACGACATTTTGTTTCAATTACATACATACATGTTCCGAGAAGTGTTAATCATATATCTGATGCATACGCTAACTATGTATTAGATTGGCATTTGTCAGATTCACCATGAAGCACACAAATGAAAGAGACATTCATACATTTGTACATACACACATATAATAGAACCGGATAACCAAAGTTTTTTATAAATATGTCCAAAAATAGTAGTGTCATACAAAACTGGAGCCCGTAGCCCTAAAAAATATACATATCGATACAAAAATGAGATCCTGGGATATCTACTCCCTGCGAGGAGGCCTAGATGCCACCCTGACAGGATGTGTCTCGTAGAAATACTGAACTGTATTGGCTACCCGCTGCAGTAACCACACCCAATCACCTGGAACCCCCACTACTTAGCGCTGCATGGCCTCAGGTAGTCACACCACCTCTATCTGTGGAACCCTAGCAACCATCCGTGATAGGTTGTGCCGCAAGGTCTGTAGAGTGTGCCCTACTGCAGCATCAACTGCCTCATCACCCCTGCCTCGGCGACCATGTCTCGGGAAGCCATCGGGTCTCACTGGGCCCTTGTCTGCGAGAAAACAATCAACCATTAGCATTTGATACTACTGCCAAAAATATTTTTGCATTCACATCTATAATAAAAAATCCATAAAAATTTAATAACAAAAAATTAAAAAAGAGTACTCACCAATGTCTCCGAACGATGCGTTTGGTGGGAGTGGCATGTCCCGATCCTGGTGGAAGTCTATCCCTACATAGGGGTAGTCCTCTATGGAAATGACCTTTCGGTCCCACCAGCGGAAGAACTCCTCAGTATATGGTGATGCCAGATGGCCACCATCCTGTATTGTCAAGATCTCATCCCACCAGGTCAGGGCTGGATCGCGAAGACTATGAGGAGGGACATCCACCCTCAGACTAAGTCCTGGAACCCTCTCAAAGAAGAATTTGCACAAGATAGTGCCATACCCAAATTTTTTGGCATTCCCTTCTTTGCATTCTGTCAGTTGGGTCTTCATAGACCCCAGTAGTGTGCTACACCAATCGAATACCATAGGATGCATGCATTGTGATGCATAGAACATCAGTGGCCTAGATTCCTGGTGCAGAGCTTTGGAATCTGTTATCCTCACTAAGGTAGCCACAATGATCTTCATGCTCAGGTCTACTATGGCATTGATGGGCACCTGAATTCCCACTGCTTGTGTGTTTTCGGGACAATACCGCACTATGTAGTCAAGGACGGTGATCCCACCACCCACAGTACGAGACCAAAGACTGGCCTCCTCACCTTAGCGGGACAAACCGGTAATGAAGTAGATGTCGTCCACTTCTAGTGTGAGGATTTGCCCATTGAGATTGAAGTTCTGTGCATCAACATCCCAATAATCGATCAAACCCCCTATACTCCAGAATTTGTACAACCCACATGCTTGCAATTCCTATTGTGCTTGCACATCATTGTGTACAGCCTCATCTACTTGGTCATGCTTCCTCTCCCTCCACTCTAGAACCATCCTGGAGTGAGAAAAAACAAGGATTTTGGTCAAATTCTTTTGCAAAATCAACTACACGGCCGTACCCGTGGGCTAGTTTGTATACAGGTGCGGGTACCCATGGTCAACCTGTGCGTTGACTGTGAGTATCATTCCCTACCCGCGACCTGCATAGTGATAGACCGCAGGTAGCGCCGAAGCCATTTAGGGCTTGGCCAAACTAAAAATCCCACCGCTGAAAACTAAAATGAAAGCAATGAAATTAAAGGTATGGATGACACTACCAACCTACTCCAGACGGTTCAATGAACGGATGCTTGTAGCTCCCAGAATCGACAGTTGAACTTCAAGGTGAAAACTAACCCCAAAGCTCCAAATGGGTGAATAGTAAAAATGAATT
The DNA here is from genome assembly GCA_027924585.1 of Larix kaempferi. Classification (NCBI taxonomy): domain Eukaryota; kingdom Viridiplantae; phylum Streptophyta; class Pinopsida; order Pinales; family Pinaceae; genus Larix; species Larix kaempferi. The sequence continues at coordinate 29,614,947 of BSBM01000753.1, read as the reverse complement.
GTAAATTGTAAATTTTTATTACTATTTATAATTTTCAAGACCCACTTGTCTATAGTTTTTACTGTTTGATGCCGTTATGGACTAATATAATGTCATGGAGTAGAATTTTTAATCAGATTTCTTCGGTGAAAGTTGTTTTGGACCATTTCACACCTACAACAGGTATGTTTCACACCTGGCATATAGGTTAGATGTCATTTCCACATGCATTATGCATTTGACCTTTTGACCACTTTCATAAACCCTAAGTGCGACCCCGCTTCTTAACTAACACGGAACCTTCACACTGCTATAGAAGTGTCGTTATGTGGCGGTAGGGATTTTCCGAACATGGGTACCCTAGTTAGAACCCCTTTGTGCATTCTAGTGCCCATGCTGTTGTTTGTCCTTAGGATTGGGATTCCTTTGTAGTTATGCCATGATGTTACGATAAAGACTCATACTCTACTTTGTCTTATGTTGGCCATCTCCCTTAAGGACTCCCCTCAGTTATATCATGTTGTGATTACATTACATCATCATGCTTGCCACTTGAGCCTTGTGTCAACTCCCACTTACTTAGTTGTTAGCCTGGTGGCTGAGCACTTTTCCCTGTCGAGCCCTGCAGAGCTTATATTTGCCATTCACAATTTGATGACCCTTTTGACCCCGAGGGAAAACCCTGGCCCCCCCGAGTGTCCAAATCCTGCATGCACTTCCTTGCATTGATCATAGGTATGTTCCACTGCTTGGGACTAGTCTTCTCACTATTTGACACTCGTTCCCTCACTTGTTGTACTATAAGCAATTTTATTCTTTTTCAAGCTTACCCCAAATATGAAAAAGACCAAAAAAACAAATATTCCAGAAAGACGGACGGGATTATGGTTACTACTTCTTGTTGGCAGCTGTTGTGTTGCCTTTGAATAGAGCATTCATTCCACTCCATACACTATGAGTCAGGACTATAGTTGGACCTTAGGAGCTGTACTTGTTTCTCAGTTTGTCCACCAATTGGTTAAGCTTCCAGTCATTATGGAGCCCTTTGTAATGCCTCCTGCATTGCACAGTTTACGTCAAGTCTATGCTTCCTACGTCTATCCATATACTCATGCTCTTGTTCAAAGGAAGTCCCGAAACTAGTGTTGGCCACTCCTCAGATCTCTTGACTATTGCATGCTGGCCATCCTTATTGAGTCAATCCGTTTCACCTGAGTTCTTCCAAATCTTTCACTGTAGCTGGTACATCGTGCTGGTTGATGGGGGATGCCTTAATTCCCTCCTTCCAGCGAGTCTCATTCCGTCGACTTCAACCCATTTATTCTGGGACTTGAGGCTTAGAGTTTGGTTGAGTACCTTGAGGCTTGCAGTCATTAGTGGCAGGTTCTCTCGCCATCGAAAGTCTTGGGAATACATCTATTCACACTTTGATGATTGTACTCTGTGCCTTGATGCCCATTTTCATTATTGGTGGGTCATCTCGCGTCTGTTAACGATATACATCATTGACTGGCAATCAGACGATGTCACATCAAGTTCGACCCCAACTCCTTTATTCACTTGATGGGAATTGCACCGTCGAAGACTTGTGTAGAAGACCCTAGGCGATGGTGGCATTCAGTATGCTATCTATGACTTTGACTTTACATCTGAGATATCACCTCTCAGATATCAGCAGTTTGTACCTCCAGTTTGCACTAGTTCTTTCAGCAGGAGACCATATCTTACTGTAGAGGGATCATGGTTATGATCACTTATGACATGTATTCACTATGTACTACCTATTCATGGCCATTGTATCAAATTGTTGTACTATACCGACATGTATTCAGGGATACTATTGTATTATGACGAGTGATCTGCTCTTTCCACTTGTGTCTCCATCACTCAACTTTTGAGATTTATAATGTATTTCGGCCATCGTAGCATCAGTCTCTGACCTCACACATTAGGGGGCATCTATTACAATGTAATCTTCCACCTTGTGAGAATCAACACTCTTTGGCCTAGAGGATCCATTTCACTGACTCAGAACCATTTTATATCCTTTAGACACTATTTTTCCCTATTTTTTCCCTTGTACACTAGCTGCATCACTATAGCCAGGGTACCCGCGAGTTGCATCACTATAGCCCGCGGGTATCATGTAAAATGGTAAAAATCACTAGTTTATTAATTTTTACTCCCAAAAAGCGGTTATTGGGTGACCTTTGACTCTCCATCTTCCCAAGTAATGCCTCGATGTGTCCTTTCACTTACCCTTGGGAGGACTATATATTGAGCACATATGGCTTATGGACGGGAGGAAAAAAAAGAGCAAGAGAACTCTAGTGGATTTTTTCCCTACCTTGAGTCTACACTCATTGATCCTTGTATTTGTGAACCTCTTATGTTCACCTTCCAAACTCCTACCATATTTTGAGTTTTCCATTCATGGAGGATTGAAGTGGTGGAGGCACAAGTGGATTGATCCAAATCTTGGTTCAGATTGGTTGCTGGAAAGAGGTCGTATCACATTGTACTTCTTCTTGAATATTAATAGAAATACTCATATTCTCGTCCATTAATGTTGTAAATGTTGTGTATCTTACATTGGGTTGCATTTACTTGTTATATCATGGGCCATTGCTATTGATGATGTTAATACCGTTTATATATTATATGTACTTGTTGTATATCGGCTGTCAAGACTAATTTGCATATTCAAGTGCATTGATGGGAAAAGCTCCAACAGGGATCTACATCAAATGTTTGAATTGAGGTTGGTTACATTCTCCATTATCTTAGCATTGTCATTTATAATAACATAGTTATGAGAATTGAGTTAATTTATGGTAGTCAGCTGTCTGTAGTGGTCCCCCAAGCCATAGTGAGTTTTCTCCAATACAATAATATTAACATTAGACACATATACATAACTTCCACAGAAGAATAGGTCCATATGTCCACAATGTCATCATATTGACTGAGTTCCACATATGATAAAAAAATACAAAATAGGTAATGGTAGTTCATAAGGTTAGGTCAAAATGGGGCATTACGGTTAGAGAGTTATACTAACATTGTTAGGCATTGATTCATGCAATATAGAGTCTTAATTGAGTCATAGTTGAGTCATCCTTCATGTAATGTAAAATTGTAGAATTAAGTACATTGCCAGAGACCTTGAGAATACCCATGATAATAAAGGAACATAGGACAGAGTTTGTCGTAGTTTGAGGATTCATGAAAGACCATCTAGTGGTAACATTTATGATTGATCTAGAATAAATAAGATATTTAGATAGGAAAGAATGATTGAGCATTAAGGATGAGCATTCTGACTAAACAATGAACACACAGACATAGAGAATTTGATTGAAGCATTTCCATAGATTAATGACTCCAAGATTCTTACTACAATGACAAGAGACAAAAGCATTAAAGAAAGATACTTTAGATGGCACACAAAAAAGAGAATAAAGAAAATATCTCATATGTGGGTGCAAATTAATGTTCCCGGAGAAGGAGGTACGACCACTAGTGACCACATCGAGGGGCATGTTGAGGAGTCATGGAAAATGGAGGGTTGGATTTAATGTTCTTAAGGAGTATGAGGAGATAGACGGTGTCTTGTTTCATTTCCTAGTACATCCATGGTTCACCAATGCTCTCAGCATGATCCTTAGTGTTTAGGTAATTAATGAGGGCCATGGGGAAGATATATGCCTGATCTACCAAGATGGATGGTTGTGCGGAGCATTCAGACATAGATCATTATGATGAGAGGGGGATGTATTTTAAGATCCAAGAGGAGGGGCAAGCCAATCAATTAGGGAAGTTTCCTATTTCTTGGTATTTATTGGAGAATCCATCCCAATCTTAGTTGGCGGTTCGCAGAGGTGGGTGGGGTGAACGGAGTGCTAGGAGTCATGGAACTGAATGGCCAGGTCACCGTCGTGATAATAAGGGAAATTAGGTGGAGGCTAGTGTTTGTATGACTAGGGATTGACTGAGGGACACGCAAGAGGCTCTCCTTTTGAAACCGAACATCTGGTATGAGGTTCAGCGGAAAATGGATGACCTTGAGGCTGGCCTTTGGGAAAATTTGGATTAGAATCAATTGGAGGAGGAGGAAAAGGATATAGAAGACTGGGTTTATGACCCAGGGAACAATGCCTCTCGCCTTTCATTGTATGGTTGGTCAATTGCTCTATATTGGGTGGTGAAGAACATGTTAGCCATGTGTTGTGGGAGCGTAGTTTGAAGGAGAAAGGGAACACAAAACCTGTTAGCTATTGGAAGGAGCACCACATAGATTCTCGTGCAATGCATGAGAATATTGATGTGATAGCATATAGGTTGGGTATCAAGTTTTCCCCAAAGAAATTGGGAGTTTATGGTTTTCTGAAACCGCTTCCAAATGAAGAAAAAACAATCGTGTCGGAAGCCCTGTCGGGTGCTAGAAGGTTCCTTCTCTGTGCTGTTGTTTTGTTATGTTTACTACTAGTGTGACTCTGGTGGTCTATTAGTGTCTTTTTTTGTTGTAGTTATGGTTCTAGTTACTTCTGGTTTTAGGGTGTGTTTTGGGTATGCATTTTCTTATGGGTCAGTGGGTATGCAAGTTCTTATGGGTTGGTAGGCATTGTCAAGGAAAATTTTGACACTATTTGTGGAAGAATGGTATTGTATCTCATGAACAGAAGCAAGAAATATTCCTCTAGCAGTATTGTTAGTTTGAGATGGTCTTGATGTGGAGGAGGCTCTATTTCTCTAAATCCATCTTTGTACTTGTTAACACCCAAAAAGTGCTCACTAGCTCATTTCCCTATTCACATGACCCATTTATCCACTTTTTCACCATCAGAGCCTCTGAAACCAACAAAAGGTCACCAAAAGACCTGAGTACACCCCTTTTTCCATTAAAAAAGATTATTTTTCCCAAAAAAGCATAAAAAACCCTAAAAAAGGGTCCAAATTCCCAAAAATATTAAAAAGGGAATTAAAATATTATTTTTATTCAAAAAAGGAAAAAGGAGGGAAAAGTACCTAAACCATGTTGGTCAATACCATTTGGTTTCCACAAAACCACAAATGGTATTTCCCACCACCAAAACCTATAAAAAGGTGGTAGGGGCTCCTCATTTCACATCCATCCATTATCTCATCCTTATGCTGCTGAAATCTCCCTTGAGCATTTTAGCCATTGCAAACCACATTGGAGAAGAGACCATTGGAGATTGGAGTTGCTCATCCTTGGAGCCATTCAACCTCACCATTAGAGGTATTGATTCCGCAAGCACTTGCTTGCCTCATTCTTTCAATACAAATTTATTATTCTACATTTTCTTGTTCTTGATTTTAAATTATTTTTGTTATTTGCTTAATATCTTTGCTTAGATCCATGAATAGTCTTGTTTAATTAGTTTATTGTTATTTATTTCCATTGAAATTGCTGCTACTAGTTAGCAGGTGCCCATAGCACTAAGCCTGGTTGCAAAACCGGGCCAACAGTTTTGGCGACTCCGCTTTGGTTTGAACAATAGATCTCTAGTTTTGCCTTTAATCTTAGTTTTTTATTAGTTTTTAACCTTTAGATCCATAGATCGGCCATCTTAAACAGCAGATCCATTGCTGCTCTGAGTTTTGGCCCCATTAACAGCCCGAAATTCTTGATTTTCGGGTTCGTTTTTCGGTTTCCGTGCACGGCTTTCGCCTCACAGTTTTTAGCCTGACAGTCGCGCGGTCCATCGCGGATTTCGGCCCTTTTTCCGCGCGGTCCATCGCGGCTTTCGGCCTTTTTTCCGTGCGGTCCATCGCGACCTTTGGCCTTTTTTCCGCGCGGTTCACCGCTGCTTTGCGGCCGATTTCCGCGCTGCACATCGCGGCATCGCGGTCATTTACCGCGCTGCACATCGCGACTGCGCGGCCCTTTTCCGCGCGGTTAACCACGGCTTCGCGGCCTGTTTGCGCGCTGCACATCGCGGCTTCGCGGACTTTTTCCGCGCTGCACATCGCGACTGTGTGCCCAAATCCCGCGCGGTCCATCGCGACTGTGCGACAGAAACCCGCGCGGTCCATCGCGGCTTTTCTGTCAAAACCCGCGCGGCTGATTTTTTCATTCGGCCATCCCGATTTTGAAAAAATTTGTTACTGTACTTTCTGCCCATAGCACATTTTTTACCGTATTAAATTCTGCATATTTTACAGCTTTGAAATTTTTTTTACTATTTAAAAAGCATATCTAGAAGTCTTGTTAAAAATTTTCAAGAAAGTGAAAGAAAGACGCATTTTGCATTTTTATCTAGATTAAAATTTTTTCCTGTTTACTTCTTTAAAATCTTGCCCTCAGCAATTTACTTGAAAAAAGAAATCCATTTATTTCTTTTAAAGAAGTCTATTATTTGCTTTCAGAAATCAAAAGATCCATTATTTTTTGAGTTGATATTTGCAAAGCAATTTTATTCCCATTTATTTGAAAAAGTTATTTGCTTTTTTATTTTTTCAAAGCTCCTTTGTTTTGTGAAAATTTCCTATAGAGCATTTACATTTTTCAAAGTTCAGTTTACAACACCTCACGTGCACTCACACGATCACTTAATTGAACTAAGCCTTAAAACGTACCCTAATTTGAACACACTTTTAACCCCACTTGGGGAACACTAAAAGAACTTTTGTAGCTAGATAGTATTGAGGGGATAGGTGTTCCAATAACACCCCTCAGTTATTACATCTGAGACATAGAAGTTGTCCAATTAGGGAGCTAAAATCTCTTAGTACTTTTTGGCGCGGTCACAACCGGTTTGTGGGAAGGCCTCTCCCTTAGGAGGGTTGAAGTCGCGAGGATGGTTCCGGAAGCCTGAGTGGAATACCGAAATCCATTTAGTAACCGAAGGGCTACCATTCGCAGTTCTCGGGATATCCCTGTATTGGGATATTGCGATCAAAGGACCAAACGGCAGATTTACCTTTTCTCGACGCGTCATGAACGAAGTATCCTAGTAGCCTGTCTTTAGGATTGATTACCCGGTGTCCCTCCCGGTAGGGGGATATCTAGCCGTTGTCTCAACATTCATATTGTCTGACTTGGATTTCATCACCTTGCAGAGGATATCGTCTGTTTGAGTCACAATACTTTTAGATTAGGTGTTTGCATGATTCAACCCACCCTTGGTCTAGTTACACCTATTTTTTATAGACGCCATTTGCATGTTGGTACTCTGACCAGTTGTTGCATTCCTCCACTTATTGTAGCACAGCTGCTAGAATAAGTGCCTTTTTTGAGGATTGATTTTTGGCCTGAGAGCCTTCTTTTTTCACTCCCCTTCTTGCACCCTTGGTTGCATTAGGGTTTTGAGTCTTTTTTTAGATATATCACCACCTGATACTTAAACAAATTTTTACATAAAACCTTAATTCTCACCATTGAGAATTTTAGACGCTCTCGTCGTCTACAGGGCGAACTCCCAGAGTTTAGTCCACTTGGCTCTCCACGTCACGGACGCAGAGCCTTATCCCTTGATTCGACACATCGTCAATCAACTACACAGTCATCCGATTCTGACACACCTCACTTCACTTTTGATTTGGAGGTAGAATCCGAAAAACCCACAGAGTTACCACCAACCACCATTATGGCTGGAACACCATTTGATCCATTGTTTACAAGCACCATAGGTGAGACATCCACAGACCCTTCTGCGGAGGTGCCATCCATGGCAACAACCACCCCCCTGGGTATGCCCAACATGGGTAACACTCCACATTTAGGAATGCCCAACACAGGGCCACCACCTGTCATAGGTATACCCAACATAGGGGTCACACCCCCTCTGGTTTCCACAAACCCTATCCCAGGAATCCCCACTGCTATTCCTAACCCAAGTGTAACCCATGTTGCACTTGGAGGCGCTGGCCCATACCAGACTACACCTATTGGAGGGCACATACCCTCCACACCTAGCATACCTTTAGGCGCTACTAGACCCCTACACCATACCACAATGGCTAGGCATGTCCCAGTTCCAGTTACCACATCTGCTAGCTTACCATACATGGCGAGTCTGAACCTGCCAGACTTAGCTAGGCTAACAAATGACCCCATCAGACATGATCCTGCGTGGCCTCATATGCCCACCAAACTTCCCTCTGACATCCCTAAGTTTGAGGGTAAGGCAGGGGAAGACCCCCAGAACCATATCATGTCCTTCCATTTATGGTGTTCCTCCAACTCCATAGTGGACGACTCAATCCGCCTCCGGATTTTACAATGCACCTTCACTGGCTCTGCAGCCAAGTGGTATATCGAGCAGCCTCATGGGACGCATGCCACCTTTACCTCCCTTGCCTCGACCTTCCTGCAGTTTTTTTAGTTACCTGTCCGTTATGATGCGGGCGTTGAGATCCTACTGTCTTGCAGACAAACCACGGCCACCCACATCACTGACCACATTCATGAGTGGCGTCGACGCCGAAGCCTCTGTAAAATTAAGTTAGACGACCGTATCTTTTTAGATTGGTTTCTAAAATCCCTCCTCCCCCTTATTGCGAAGGATGTGGCATCTGAAAGACCCCAGTCTGAAGAAGAGGCCATCCTCAAAGCCCAACAGTTTGATCTCATCTACGCCCAGTCGGGTTATCTATACACAATCATACCTGACGCCCCACGAGGTGACTCCTCACGTGGTGACGCACCGGGGGCATCACATGCCGCTGATGGCATCATTGGCCAAATCACCCCGCAACCTAAACCTTTCAGCATGGTGAGCACCATGCCCGCCCCAGACCTCTCTAGGGCTACATCCAGTTCCGGAGCAACAACTTCTTATGCTCCAACAAACCAGACCCATCACATTCATGGACCCTCTTGTCCACAACATTGTTATGGGCAAGCGCCATCAGCATATGTACCTCCTACATACTATGCTCAACCCGCTACACAGAACCCCATTCAGTTCTCACCACAACCGTTGCAGTACCCACAGCAAACTGCACCAGCTAATCCACCACATCCAATAGCTCAGGGGTACCAACAACCCCAACAGGCAACTGGACCACCTCCAGCTCCACCTGCATACTACCCACCGCAACCTGCTCCCGCACCTGCGGCTCCCCAGAATCCCCCCAATGCTCAAGGGCATGTGTACGCACAACAACATCAGCCCCAATACCAAAATAACCAATGCAACCAGGGTGGGCAACCAAACCGCGGAAGAGGACGTAACCGTGGAAACAACCAAAACCATAACCAAGCTCCACAACCTACCCATCCTCCGCAAAACAATAATGCGGCGCCTGCTCATCAGAATCCTGATCGGCCACCTAAGCAAGCCAAAAATGCTATATTACGAACAAACCATCCTTGTTCCATTTGCGGTGTCTATGGCCACTATACCCACGCTTGCCCACATCTGGAGCGAGCTCGACAACTATGGACAGATGACGCCCATCGTCAGGGGCAGGCGGCTCCTCAGCCACCACCCAACCCCCCACCACCTCAACATCAACCCTTGGTGCTGCAAAACCCCTTTCCAAACCAGGGTGTAGTGAACACTCAGCCGTTAGCCCCCCCTCAGGGCAACGTGCCACCACAGCAGATCACTTATGCAGCCCCTGATCAACCCATGTTCGATTCAGGTACTCACCATTTGTTGATGATGTCGACTACCGCTGCCAACCTCCAAACCCGTCAGAACCAATATGGCTCCACCTATGAAGCCCCTCCCACCGACAAAAACACTAACTTTAATCCCACAGATCAAACGTTACGTATACCTCTGGCTCCACTTGATGGCGCTTCCAAAGCACCTCGCTTCCCACTTCGTCGCATCAACAGTAATCCTAATGCTCGCGCTGCGTCGAATTACAACATTGTTGACGACTTAGCCCAGTCTCCTGCAGCCATGTCTGCTTTAGAAGTTTAAAAAACTGTCCTTCGCAGCGCAAAACTTTGCTCTTTGCCATTGGCGCCATTGACCCCAATGATTCACAGTTGATCGCATTCGATTCAAACCAGTCTGAACCCCGCCTGCCTTCCTCTTTAGCATTCCAAGTTTCTGTTTCTGTTCGGAATATTGTCATCCATCGGTGCATTATCGATGAAGGGGCCTCCACATGCGTCATGTCCACATTCGTTTGGCAGAAGTTGGGATCCCCTACTCTCCAGCAGTCCACCACTGCATTACGAGCTTATGACGGCCGTTTGGCTCAACCCCAAGGTCTTTTAGCCAATGTCCTTGTCCAGCTGGAGGGTAAAAACCGTGCTCATTGACATTGAGGTCATCAATGCCCAACTAGACTATAACCTTTTACTTGGTCGCAGCTACATGTACGCCATGCGGGCTGTTGCCTCATCCGTATTTCGCACCATGCAGTTCCCCCATGAGGGACGCGTGGTCAAGGTCGACCAGCTCACCTATTACGATCCCAAGGCCCCTGCCACACCTGAAAATGTTCTCCCCAGGGTTGAACAACCTGTTTGTGGTGCAACTACCTCATTCATTTCCTCAGTAGGACCCGGACTTTACTCCGAGGCACCGATGACCTCTACATTCCAGGCCTTTCCACCACCGTCACCGGAGACCCAGGTCGCTAACCTCTGCACTCTTTCACAAACACCCGGTAATCAACCCTCCTTGTTACCCAAACCACCATTGGTCCCTAGTCACATCGGTGTTACACCTATCCACACAATCCCCTTTCTATTTCCTCCTTCGGGTGTAGTAAGCGCCCCGGTTATGGCTACCCTTAGTCTCCCCGGGTTAACATTGGGATTACCCGTGTGGTATATTACGCCTCCCGTTCCTCCACCGACACCAAATGTCATCCTGCAACCGGTGCAACCCATTGTTACTTCTACCCAACCACCTCCCGGTATCAATACTCCTTCGTCATCGACGAACCCCCCTCCATTCATCAGGCCCACTAGGGGCAGAGGCCCACAACCATACACTGCGGTACCCCCACCCATGGCGGTTAAACCTCCCCCCGTGTTTCGTGCTCCTCCCAAATGCTCGCTATGTGATGAGTTAGGCCATCCAACCCATCAGTGCCCACAGTTAACTGCATTGCAGGAACACATGCAAATGCTGGACGACGACCCCAACATCCCGGTGGTCATCCATCCAAACCCTATGCCTCGTGATAAATCACTGCGTACCAACCACCCATGTGCGATATGCGGTATTTACGGCCACTACTCCCACAACTGTCCTGACATCCCAGACTACAGAGCAGCTCTCTATGAGATGAACAATTTGGACCTAGAGACGGCACCCCCTACTATCGAGGAGATCTACCCTCCCACGTCATCCTCATCCGGAGAGATTAACACCATCTACATGATCTCTTCGACTACCACTACCTCATCACTCGATTTGACCACTCAAAGCTCCCGCAATGATGAAGAGGTTCTCGAGACTCCTACTACCTTTGATTATCCCGGGGAAGACATGCACCATCGTCCATACTTCCTCCTGGAAGAGACTTCATCCACCACCGCTACCCAATCCGCGGTTGAGTCCAAGGATTTCCTTCCTACTAAAATCGACTGGTTAAAGGATCCCATGGCCGATATTTCTCCCATCATCCACATTGACATCTCTGACCCACTTGGTGCCCTTCATACCATCACATTAGGAACCTCCCACAGTGAGCATGAGATCGGAGAATACCAACAACTCTTCCAAGAATTCACTGATGTCTTTACTTGGTCAGATACCGAAATGCCTGGCCTTGACCCCGCCATTTATACGATCTCCACTGGATACCCCTCTGTCTGGTCGGCCCCTTCCATTGATCCCTTTGACACACAGGTTCAACCCTTTCAAATCGACCAGGAAACCACATGTCCACAACATGGGGGCAGGCCCAAAACCTTACCTACTCATCATCATCGTGATCCTCGTCGGAGATACTGGGGGCATCCACCCCACAAAGGGAATCCCCCATCATCATATCATCACTTCAGTATGCCACCACGACCCACAACCTCATGGTATAACACCCTGCCAGCAGTTGCTCAATGCCCTATTGATCTCTCTCTGAGACAACATCTGCACCACATTGACACCTCTGAGTTAGGGGGCATAATAGATTACCTCGACCCCAGGATAGGGGGCATGATCAATCATTTTGAACCTTCCCCATCATCTCTATCTCAACACCTCAATGAGCCCATCGTTCAAACCAACACACATGTGATCCACAATCACAAACCCCATGCACATAGCATGGGGGCAGGTCATTAACCCTGCTCACTTTTTCATATTCGTGATCTCAACCTTTTTTGAGGTCACATGTCACTTGTATATTTGAGGTTATACACATAGTGTTCCCCCCCACAGGTCATCATTTCTCCCCACCACTGCATCCTTCGCTTGGTGGGATCACCTTTAGTTGTAGCCATTTTTTAACCTAGTTCTTTCCTTTAGCCATTCCGGAGTCCTTATGACCTCCGTTTTTCGCACCATTTGCACTGCCGGATTCATATTTCCGTGCCCGTGATGATGCTTGAGATCATTTCTCGCTCTCACCAGGACCAATATCAACATTGTGTCCCGAAATTCGTCAACTCGGTTTGCGTGCCACATCGGCCGTTCTCCGTTTTTGACGTATCTTATATCGCTGGATTCAGTTTTCCGCGCTCGGGATGATGCTTGAGAACATTTCTCGCTGTGACGTCCTGATTTTCAGGGCATTTTTTCTGCCCTCCACATAACCTCGGTTTGCGTGCCACATCGGCCGTTCTCCGTTTTCGACAATCCTTATGTCACCGGAACCAGTTTTCCGCACTGATGACGATGCTTGAGACCTTTTCTCGACCTCATCAATCCATGTTTGTTCGGTATAATTTTACCCCTTTTTCAGGCCGAGCAATCCCTTTTTACGAAAAAGGCACTTAGGGAGTTTCTGTTAAGCTCTTTTCTGACTCCTAAAACAATGAAAAGATCGCCGAGCAATCTTGCTTCCTTTCATGCTCGCTAAACTTATCTGAAAGGGCGTCTACCTGGTATAAGTTTACCCCTTTTCCGGACCTCGTAGACTAATTACGAAAAAGGTATACTCTAGTCACATCGGCTAGAAGAGTTCTCCATCCGCATCATTTTATGCTTTTTCGAGCCTTGGAGACTAAACTTACGAAAAAGAAACACCAATAGAGTCCACTTACCGCTTTCAGACTCTCTAAACATGAAAGCAACCATGAGCATGAGCCGTCCTGGGCTTGCAAAATCCACAGGACCGTACCATTTCAGAGCACACTTTTATCCCTTCTTGGAGCTCATTAAAATTACGAAGAAGGAATCAATGGTGCCTCTTGGCGCCACAACAGATCATATCTACTCATATGGCAGCTTCCCCATTTTGGTCGCCTTTGTTCAGAGTATTCTGCAGTATGTCACCCTGAGAACCCCTCGACATCACCCATCAGCTTGATTCCCCCCCAGAGTCAATGCATACCCTTTAGTCCTTAAAAGCAATGATACCCACACCTATAAGTCAGTTACCTACGCTGCCAGGTCAACCATGTCATCATGCTCTGAACAAAGGAAGTTTGAGTCTACCCACTATATGACCCCAGTTACTTCCCATCCCCACAAGTATGTCAGTCCTACCATCAGTACTACAACACTTTAGTTCTACACCTCGCGCTCTTATCAAGGAACCATCATCGCCTTGTTAGTTGTTGGTCTCCCTCTGTCGACGACAACCACAATTATTCCAGAGGATAGACCTTGAGGTCCCTGTGTCTTGGACTCATTACCATTTATGATGAGTGCCTACGAATCATTTCGAGAGGAATCCTCAGTGCCTCTCCGAATGGTTGTTTCTCACATGCTCGACTTCAACACCTTGATCGGATCGTTGAGACTCGCACAGGGTATTGGTCCATTCAGTTATTAGTCGAAGACCCTGGATACCACCTGACTCCTCCACATTTGAGAGTCTACCTATGGATACAACCAGTTACATTTTTTCTATAGATATCCGGGTTGCGTATGGCGACAGTATTCCAGATGGCTCATAGTCATTGAGTCCATACAGATGTTGGACACCTTCAGATTCAGCAGTTCAACAGTTATTCCAGTGTATCAGTTATTGAGATCAGCCATGATCATGAGTATATACCACAATAATGTCCCCTCTGGACCATTATGATGTACCAGTATATTTCTTTACGTATTAGATCCCCCTTCTTGGGACTAATTGTTTTGTATATGTCTTGATACGAGCATGGGAATGCCCGCCTCGTCCTTTATTAGAGGTTATACCTCATTCATATTGAGGCCATGTAATATTTTTTGTTTTTGCAGCTTCCAAGGGTCGTGGCTCCAGTCTCCAACCGGTCTCTTCTCTCCCCTAAAACCCCAGAAAAAGACAAATGAACTATGATGTTTATCGGCCATACGATGAGCTCCTGCCCTCACACATCAGGGGGCAATCTGTTAACACCCAAAAAGTGCTCACTAGCTCATTTCCCTATTCACATGACCCATTTATCCACTTTTTCACCATCAGAGCCTCTGAAACCAACAAAAGGTCACCAAAAGACCTGAGTACACCCCTTTTTCCATTAAAAAAGATTATTTTTCCCAAAAAAGCATAAAAAACCCTCAAAAAGGGTCCAAATTCCCAAAAATATTAAAAAGGGAATTAAAATATTATTTTTATTCAAAAAAGGAAAAAGGAGGGAAAGTACCTAAACCATGTTGGTCAATACCATTTGGTTTCCACAAAATCACAAATGGTATTTCCCACCACCAAAACCTATAAAAAGGTGGTAGGGGCTCCTCATTTCACATCCATCCATTATCTCATCCTTATGCTGCTGAAATCTCCCTTGAGCATTTTAGCCATTGCAAACCACATTGGAGAAGAGACCATTGGAGATTGGAGTTGCTCATCCTTGGAGCCATTCAACCTCACCATTAGAGGTATTGATTCCGCAAGCACTTGCTTGCCTCATTCTTTCAATACAAATTTATTATTCTACATTTTCTTGTTCTTGATTTTAAATTATTTTTGTTATTTGCTTAATATCTTTGCTTAGATCCATGAATAGTCTTGTTTAATTAGTTTATTGTTATTTATTTCCATTGAAACTGCTGCTACTAGTTAGCAGGTGCCCATTTCACTAAGCCTGGTTGCAAAACCGGGCCAACAGTACTAATATACATATAACTTTACTTTGTTAATAAAATCTTACTTATACAAAAAGAGAGAATAAATAAAATATGATGATTCAAGAAAAAATGAAATGATTGACCCCCTTAGTATGTTCAGTTGTAGAGAAATCCTTGGGTTGTGACCTCAGAGTCTAGAAGAAGAAACAAAGTGATGGGTTGTGCCCCAGTATATGTAAATGACCGATGAAATCCATTGGAAAGAAAAAAAATATACTTCAGTATATATGTGCTACAATTCTGTTTGGGATTCATTATAGTTTAGGGTGGACTGCTTTGTTGCTTGGTTTCATTGATTTAGATTGGGTCACAACCTTGATGATTGGAATTATACTGGAGGTTATTTTTTTAGTCTTGGTTGTGGAACTGAAACTTGGGATTGTAAGAAAAACAATCTCTTTCTCTTTCTTCAATGGAAGCAGAGTATTGAGTTGTAGTTAGTGCAAGTCAAGAATCTTTATGGCTTTGATAAATCATTTTAGAGTTTGGATTTGATCAGAAACATCTGAATACCCTTTGGTGCGACAATAATAGTTCCATCAAGATTTCCAAAGATCTAGTTCAACATCAGTGCACCGAACGCATTGAGCTATAGATTCATTTCATCATAAGCTTGTTTAGGATGACATTCTTGAAGTGCTCTTTTTCCCTACAAATGATCAAGTTGTAGACATCTTCACCAAGTCTTTTATAGAAGTGAAGTTTGCTAATATTCGATCTATGTTAGGAGTTCAGGAATTTTTCATTAAGGGCACTACAAAAATCACCCTTTTAGGGGTTGTTTTGGCTCGCGGTGGTTTTGGTAAACCCCTCCCAAAAATATTTTTAGGTCTTTGGGGGCAGTTCTTAAAACCTCCCCTCAAAAGTATTGAGAATTGTATTTTTGGGGGCGGTTTTTTAAACCACCCCCCAAAAGTCCAATTCTCAGGACTGTTTTGTTGGGGGGGGGTTGGAAAGATCCCCCCTATAGGTAATTTTCAAGGTAGTTTTAAAAAAATCCCATCCAAATGTCATGAGAATGAGAATTGGACTTTTGGGGGCAATTGTTTTAAAGCCTCCCCCAAAATTCATGATAATTGGACTTTTGGGTGTAGTTGTTTTAAATATGACCCCGAAAAGTCATGAGAATTTGCACTGTTGGGGGTGGTTGTTATAAAGCCATCCTCAAAAGACCAATTGTCATGACCTTTATGGGGGAGGGGGGTTGAAAGACTCCCCCTAAAGGTCCTTTTCAAGGCGGTTTTTAAACCCCTCCCCCTAAAAGTCATGAGAATTTGGAATTTTGGGGGCGGTGGTTATAAAGACTCCCTCAAAAGTCCAATTGTCACAACTTTTTTTTTGGGGGGGGGTTTGAAAGACACCCCCTAAAGGTTCTTTTCAAGGCAATTTTTAAAAAATCCCCCTTAAAAGTCACGAGAATTTGGAATGTTGGGGGTGGTTTTTATAAATCCGCCCTCAAAATTCTAATTGTCATGACATTTTTGGGGGGTGTTGAAAGACCCCCCCCTAAAGGTCCTTTTCGAGGTAGTTTTAAAAAAAAAAAACCTTAAAATTCATGAATATTGGAGTGTTGGGGGCGATTGTTTTAAAGACACACCCAAAAGTCCAATTGGCATGAATTTTTGGGACGGGTTTGAAATACCCCCCCTAAAATTCCTTTTCAAGGAGGTTATTAAACCCCCCCCCACCCCGCAAAAAAGTCACGAGAATTGGATTTTTGGGGGCGGTTATTTAAAGACCACCCCAAAAAATCTAATTCTCAAGAATTTTTTTTGTGGGGCATCTTTACCTCAAAGGACTTTTATCTTGAGTGATTTGTTAAGATTTAATATGCTAAGACATAAAATATCAGCATTACATTCCATTTCACAATAATAGCATATACAGGATCACTGAAGAAACAACAAGCACAACATAAACACAAGAGACAGAGATTTATCCTGGGAAACCCTCATGGGGTAGAAAACCCAGCAAAGCTTCCTCAATATAGATGACCAGCAATATACAAAGATGAAACCCTGAGACATGATCTCCTCCTCCACAATAGAAGACCTCTCCTCCACAAGTGCGCTATCCTCAAGTGAGTGAGTGAGTATAATGAGGAACACACCTCCTCTATTTATACACTACTCTGATATGTATTTTACACAAGTACATGTAGGCTCGTATTTAACCATTAGGTTAAATACCCCATTATAACTGACTGGGCCGACCCCCACATGGTGGGTCTAATAACCCTTTGACCCACATAACACATACAGGGCCGACCCCCACTAGGGAAGTCCAATAACCCAAGTTACCACATTCCGACAGAGGAATAAACATCTCCGAATATACAATAAGATCTTCAAGGAGGAATGAAACATCTCCAGAATAATAAAGTACAAATATAATATTCTTTGAAGTTACAATATCTCAACATGATTAATGCTTGTTGCTTATCCTTGGTTTAGCTAGGGTTTTTGTTGGTTTTTGCAGCTAGGGTTTTGGATATGTAGTTTTTTCTAGTAGCCCTGTGATAAGGATCTTGTATGTACAACTTCATCTTATTCATATTGATGAAGTTTTCATTGAATTTTCACTTGATCCAATACTTTTGTAATTTGTCGATTTTATTTTCAACCATTTATGTTCATGGTATAGAATTTCCATCTGTATGTCTTGTGGATTTGACATAAGTTAGAGGAAATTTTGTTGCGTGATTAACACCATTATAATTAAAGAAGATAAGGATTTTTTAATGTTGTATTTATTTTTGTAAGTAAAGAGTTTTAAAATATGGTTATGTAAGATAAGATTCCCTGGAGGGATGAAACTTATCGAAACACTTTGGCATCATTTCTCTTGGATTTCCTATAAGTTTGGATTTGTTAAGGATTGAAATATATGCATTCACTTATGATGTTGGTTTATATTATATTTCATAGAATCCCTAAGGATGAAAATTCATATGGTTAATATTTGAGAAACCTATAGTTAAAGGGTGATGAAATGTTTTTTTCTTTAAAATCCATTTTTTCATTTGAAATTTCTACATTACTCATGTGACAAATTCCATATGTAGGGATTGCAAGTTTCCCTTGAGTTCCATATGTCCCCATCAATTTCATAGAGAACCCATATGGCCTAATACATTAGCTATTTTCCTTATACCATGGACTAGGAGTTTAGAACTATTTGTGGATTGTTATACCTTACAAATATCTCCCTTATATGATAAATATTTTGTATGCAAGGATTAGTTGTCTATTTGGGCCATATGCATGACTCTTCAATATTTCAAACTAATGTTAAGATCTAAGACCTAGAATTTTGGCCATGTACCATGGCTTATGTTTGAAGAACCATCCATTGTATTCTAAACATCAAAATGGCCATGATATCTTGCTCACATAGAATATGTTTACTATGTGGAGCTTTTGTCATGTTCTTTGTCCATATGAAATGTAGCCCATCAACCATGTACACAAATACTATCACTTAATAGCCTCACTTTTGTCCCTAGAGCATGGCTTAGACCTTGACAACTATTCGTAGTGTGTTAAACCTCAACATTACCAAGATATGTTACTTGTATACTAAATGTTCCTTAATTATTTAAGGCTCTTGTGGAAGAATTAAAAACCACAATATATGACCCATAAGTCCCATAGAAAAAAATTATGTTTTAAGACCTCAACTTTTGGCCCTATAACAACGAATGGACCTCAAGAATCATGTACATCCCATGAATCCATTAGGTCATTAGTATCACCTTAGAATATAATGAATACGCTACCACATCACGATAATTGCCTTTAGGTGGAATGGCCACATCATCTGCAATCTCTTGCATTGGTACTTAATGTCAATCATTATCATTGAATTTCAATACCATCACCAAAAACCTCAAGATCATGTAAGGTGTTGTTGATGGTAATTTCATAGAGTTTGGAGCCAAAGGGATTACCAAGACTTGTATGCGCTCATTGCCAAGTTTATGAGTATCAGATAGTGCTTGTCATTCCCAAGTGTTCAACGAGGGAACCCATCAACTGTCAAATGTGATTACATAGCACCAAGTTGTAGAGAGAAACTTACTCTCATTTGGATACAAGAATTTCAATGGGGTTTCGAGAGCCTCATGGAATATATGTCCTCCATTGGGCAGGAAGAAGAGACAAAGGGTAATGAGCTTATTTTCAAACAGATCAAGAAGTACCGTCACAAAGTTGAGGATGAACTCAACAATATTTGCAATCACCTTTTCAAAATTATTGATGATCTCATTTCCTCTTCTAGCACCGACGAAGGCACAGTTTTCTAATACAATATTGTAGGGATATTGATGAAAAGTGGAAGAACTTTTAAAGGTAGAATATCATCATTCGAATCCTTCTAATATTTGAGGGCATTTGACAAGTCAATGAATTCATCCAATTTTTGATAGGCATCTAAACTGCTTCAAATTTTAAAGAAACTACTTCAGATCCCATATGAGGTAGAAAATCAATAGGTGGTCGAGTATTTTGCACAACACTTCGATGCAGAGGATTATCAGTGAGCAAGGCAAACTCTTGCAAATGGAGGCACTTGACATATGTTCCAAGAAAGTTTTTTGTTTCATAATAACAATGACACTAAACCCTTCAAGGAGTATTATAAAGGATTCTAAGATAAATATTTGTTTTTTTATAGTAACAATGACACCAAACCATTCAATTATTATAAAGGATCCAAACTTACAAATACCATGCAAATACCACTAACTCCCCTATAGTGACTTCTCCTCCATATTCATGACAAGGAGCCAAATGAAAGGAGAAGGAGCCAATCAAATATTATTCCTTTAGGGACAAAGATTAACATCATAATACACATTGTAGGAAGAAGATGCAAATGTTGCATGAAGTGATAGGAGTTTTTCTCACAAAACCCAAGATCATTCTACCACTTTCCCCAAGACAACCTCTACTAAGCTTTATGAATTTCCATTGTTGTATTATGGTGATGCGCTGTCCCTTTTATGCTTTTGGGATTTTGAACAGGGGTAAATTTATTTAATAGAATGTCGTTTCAACAAAAGAAAGTACATTCATCTTCAGAAGCCATAAAACAAAAGCTGTGACTGAACTGTAAAGCATATTACATAATCCATCCATCCTCTCAACAACAAAATGTGTAGTTGATTACATCAACACCACATATATTTTGTGGTGTTAAAAAGTTGTTAATGTTTATTGGAAATTCCGTTTTTACTCATGTATATTAAGAGAAATGCCATGTTGGAAAGTCCATAAAGTGGTGCTAATAATTATTTGTCACATGGAGATGTACATGTAGGATTTATTTATGAGGATTTTCACCATAAACACAACCATTTAACAAATAATTATTTTTTAAATAATTTAATTTAATTATTTATAAATTTATTCATTCAAATAAATGATCAAGACAAATTTATGAGTTTTTGCACCACATTCCCAACAACTTCAATTTCTTATTTTTACACTATTTAAACAAAAAAATTCGAGCAATTCAATTTGATTCAATTATTCATTTTTAATACTATTTAAAAAATAAATACTTAGGACTCTTAATATTGACAAACAATAAAAATAACCATTTTTTAATTATTAATATTATAATGTAGCAATAAAAATTATTTAAATTGAACTTTGATTATTCAGTTGAATTTTTTTATGTTGAGCTTATTAAATTTGTTGATGGACATTTGTATCATTATTAGATTTTAATCACTAGCTTAAGTCCATCTTTAACACCACAAGTTAGCCCCACTTATATTATATGGTGTTAATATGAGGATATTAGCACCACTTACATTATGTGGTATTAAATTGGTGATAGTATTTGTTAATCTTATTGGAAATGGCATGCCACATCATATATGTTAATTAGAAGAGTGGTGTGTGATAATTTGACAAGTACAATAAGGTGGTGATAAGTCCTTTGCCACATTTACACTTACAAATAAATTTTAGTTATAAGGGTTTGCACCAACCATAAAAAAAATTCACAAGTAATTTCTTTTGTAAATAGCCCACTTCAATGATTTAATCTTTATTTTATTCAAGCAAATAAATGTTTTTAATATGAGGCTTTGCACCATAAATATATATATATATATAATAATTGATTCAATTGTTTACTTTCTATATTATTGTAACTTCAAATAAATAAAAATAAATAAATATATGCATTTTACAAAATTATTATTGAAAGATGATTAAAGATAATCAATTTTAGTTTATTAAGATTATAAAGATGGTGATAAAAGTGTTTTGAATTGAAATTTAATTGTTTGAATGATAATTTTTTTAATAATAGTAATAATTAATTATCAAATTGTTTGATGGTTATTAGTTCCATTAGAAAGATTTGATCATTATGTAGGGTCTCAAGGCCCCATATAAGGTTGAGGGAGGAAACTTCTACCTTAAGTCTTATATGAATCTTCTAAACATATATGGACAATAAAATCACCTCAAACCACTATATATGGATTTGTGAGGGTATTCTTAGCCTATGTGTGTGGATATCAATACTATTATGAAATTTTGATAAGTACATATGTGACTGGGAGTCATTTACATGGTTAAGAGAGGAAACAAATCCTTAGGCACTAAATGATTCTTTTAGGGATTCAAGGCTAATAATGATGCCATACACCTCCAAACACAAGACATGACTTATCTAGGGGATCCTTGGCCTTAGAATAGGGATATGGGTGGAATTTGTAAGGTTTTAAAGACTAGGCATGGGTATTGGGGCCCTAGACATGGACAGGGGAGGAAACTTGAACTTTAGATCCTAAAGGAACTATCTAGGAATCTATGGTCAAGAAAGACACTTCAAATGAGTATATAAGACCATTTGAGGGTATCATTGACGTATGAGTTGAGATACCAATTCCATTAGGAGGAACTAAGCAATAGACATGGGTCTCGATGCCTTTGACATGGTCAATGGAGGAAAGTTAGGCCTTAGGACCTAAGGCACATTCTATACACCCAAGGCCCATATCAATGGCTTGAATCACCACCGAGGGAATATGTCACCTCTTAGTGGGGATATTAATTACATTAGAAGGATTTAAATAGTAGATATGGGTCTCAATATTATGAACATGGTATACAAATAAAATATTGGCTTTACACCCTAAAAGAAACGTTTATGCATAGAGGTCCTAGAACAACACCTCAACCCACCAAAAATGACCTCTGAAATATACCCTTCACCTAATGGTGGCATGTTGATGACATTAATAAGTTGTTCAACATTATGTATGGGTATTGGAGCTGAGAGCGAGGTTAGGGGATTAAACCTAAAACTTAGGACATAAAGGAAGCTTCTAGTTATCTAAGGCTTAAAGCAGCAACTCAAGCTACATCATAACACCTCTCAAGGGTATTGTTTTCTTTTGAGTGGGCTTAAGGGAGCCATTCGAATATTTTGACTAGTGGGTATGGATTTCAAGTAATTTGACATGGTTTGGGGAGGAAATGTGGGATATGACTCCATATAAATATTATAAGTACTCATGTCCATAAAAAATACCTCAAACCACCACCTAAGACATCTTAAGGTTATCCTCACCTTCAAGTGGGGATACAAATGCCATTAGAACATTTTGGATACTAGGTATGAGTCTTTATGGCTTGAACATGATTGAGGAAGGAAAGCTAGGCCTTATTCTGCAAAGTAAATTTATACACATTTAGTTTAAAGAACAATTCCTTGATCAAGCACACATCAACCTGCCGAGCATATACTTGGCACAAGTATGTGTCTTAGGGCCTTGGACATGGTTGGTAGACAATGAAATGCATATTAATGGAATATAGTCCCAAGAATGATTCGTTGATCTAAAACCCATGACCTCTCAAGGGGATATTTGACCTCAAAATGGTGATGTGGACACCATTATGAATTTTTAAGCACAAGGTATTGTTCAGAAGGCATTGAGCATGGTGGATGGAGGAAACCTAGGCCTTAGACCCTAAAGGGATATTTTGTGGTTCCAATGCTAATAACATTGCCTTGAACAAACACAAATGCCTCTTAAGGGGATCCTTCACCTTCAATAAATCATATTGGAACCATTAAGCAATTTTGAGAACTATGTGTAAGTATTGAGGCCTAAATGAAGATAAAGTGATGAAACATTAGCCATAGTCCTAAAATGTAGCCTTTGAAACTCAAGGTCCATGAATAAAATTGGAACCTACCACACATGGCCTCTATGTAGGATATTTGGCCTCTAAGTTGTAATATGGAACCATTAGAAGGTTTTTAGCACCAAGAATGGGTCATTGTAGCATAGACATGGATAAGAGAGGAACCTAATCCTTACTATCTAAAACAATATTTTAGGTAGCTTACTTCAAGAACAACACCTTGAACCATCGCACTCAATCTCTTGAGAGTATCATTTTCCTCCAAGTTGGGATATGGGTAGGTAGGGCCAACAACATCACATTGAAACATCCCACATGATCTCCTAAGGGTATCCATGGCCAGCAAGTGGAGATATGGGTACCATTAGGAGTTTTTGTGCACCAGGTTTAGGTGTTGAGGTATTAACCATGGTTGGTGTAGGAAGCTAATGCATTGGGATATATAGGAAAATTTTAGGCCTAAAGGTCTAACAATGATGTCTCCAACTACCAAAACTAACCTCTCAAGGGGATATTTTTCCTTATAGTCAGAATATGGGCACTGTTAAGAAGTTTCTGAGAATTAGGTATGGGTCTTGGGGCCACAGACATGGTTAATGTACTGCTCCATATTTTGACAATCATTAATTAAAAACTCTAATGTGAATTAGCTTAGAATTTTATTTGCTTATTATCTGTTTGACTAAGATAAATTGATTAAGACTATTATTATGTGGACATATGTACTCCTTTAAGGTGTGGACAATAAATGGAATATATTGTTTTAATGACAATGAATATGTTATTTCATTTGAACATGCAAAATTGAATGTGGAATATCAATATGTGGAATGCTAATCTAATCCGCTTGCAAAATAAATTACATGATTATGTTTAAATGTCGTTATTGTCATATGGATTAACACTTAAATGAGTTGGGTATGTTTATACATGAGAAATATGTTAATGATGAATTAATCCACATGTTGATTGGCTACAAGATAGTCATATTCCTACAGTGCCAAGGGGCACGAGATGTCTTGGACATCAACATGATAATGATGTTATATCGATTTTCATGTTATTTGATTGTGAATGCCAATATTTCTATGACTTGTGGGTGAGTGTGAGTTTTGACAAGAACTATGACTTTCCCAAAGTGGTTTTTTGATGAAAAGATCCCTTAAAACAATGATGGATTAGTATGGTTGATGTAGGTTATTGACCTTAGTACTATCAGGGGGGGTGGAGGCATTTCCCACCATTTATCCTCCGAAACCTGGAGTCATGGGAGGGATATGCTAAGCACACTCCTGTGGATGTGTGATGAGGACTAATGGGTGTTTGCTGGGGAAGCTTGGTCAATGTAGTCGATCGACACTTCTGCTTACGGGTTCTATATGTGGTTGGTCGTGTAGTCGATGTCATAGTATATTCCAATAGATGATGGTATGGTGAGGTCAACAGCTAGAAGTAGTGGTAATTAGGTGGTTGTATTACCGATGAGATGGATGGGACAAATGATGTATTGGATGGTGTTCTTGATTGTTATTAACCATCATGATTATGTGCTCAATTTCATCATTATGTTTATTGCTTATGTATGAATGATTATGAATGATGAATGATGCATTGTTTAATTATTCTTCTATATGTTGTTTGCAAGAATGTAATAATGATATATTAGGATCATTAAAAGTGATTATTAGTACCCACGCTTAAGACATGTGCACTAGCCATGCATATGCTAATTCGTGAGTACATTACTATGATTGGTCAATCGATGAATAAATTAATATGGTTATATTAGCTATTAGTAACTTGGTTGATTAATTGTTGAAAGTATTAGGTGTGTGTTGAAAGTATGAGTTTGTTGACTTGTTTAATATGTTTTATATTTATTACGCCGTAGGTGTTTCACCATGGAGAAGCATGACCTCCATGTCGTCTAGATTCCTCGCTCATAGATCGAATGGAATTCTGACACATGGATGGTTTCCTTCATCCTGTGCGCGTTCCAACGTTTTGTCCACGCGGCTTCACATGCGAATGTAGACAGAGATCGAATGCCTTTTTCTGCGACGTTGAGGGCGAGGTTCCGACCCGTGATTGCCAGACCTGCCAGTCCGATTCTGGACAGCACTTCCGACTCCATTGGAGATAAAACAAACGCAGAACTCCAACACGATACCTTCTTTCATCATTTAAATTTCTTCCTTAAATCTCGCGGTGGTAATCATTTAAATTCCTTCCTTAAATCTCGCGGTTACATTACTCCTCACTCAGAGGAAGGATTCTGTTAAGGTATCGAGAGGCATTCATGCTTAAATCCAGCATCAATCCTATTGCCGGAGAGGACGATCGCTAAGCTAAATCTTCACTGCAGATTTTTTTTAGAGTAGATTTCTAATGCACAAAAAAGGAAAATGGAGGTTCGATTTCGTTGGATTAAAGGATTCAATGGATAAATAAGGTTTCACAGTGCAACAGTGACAATATCCATATCTCACCCGAGTGGGAATTGGGTTATTACCGCTATCGAATAAATAAGAGATTAACAATCATTCCTTCAATCAACCAGATATTTGGGTCGTAGAAGTACCACTCTGATTTCACTCTTAAGTTATTAACATACAAATAAAGTTGTCTAAACTCGGATAAGTAAGTCTGGATATAAGGATTTTAATATTCAGGCAACAGTTGGTGTATACGATACCAGTAATGCCTCCATGGACTGCATCTAATTTCTGTAGGCAACATCTGGAAATTTAGCTATTTAACCCAAACTGGAAATTTAGCTATTTAACCCAACATCTGGAATTTAATGCAGGAAGGTTTTGGCTTAATCTTGGAGGGTAAACTCAATGCCCACTGCAATGCCAAGGATGTCCCCCCTCACCACGTTCACTACTCCACTTCTGATTTTGTACTCGACGGTCGGAGCTCGGCGATCGAAGCTTGGCGTTCGGAGATCAGCTGTCGAAGGTCGGCAATGGGTCGGAGCTCGGAGATCGGCGGTCAGAGCTTGGCGGTCGGAGATAGGAGGTCGAAGGTCGGAGCTTGGTGGTTGGAGCTCGGACCTCAACAATGTTGCTGCAGTTTCGTCAGGCCTTTATGCTCAGTTTCCTCATGAAATTGGGAGGGAACCTAAAAATCAGGGGCATTGAAGCGCCAAAGCAGGTGTCCCCCTTCAAGAATCCCTTCTACGGGGAGCTCCCGGAGTCCGGCCGCTCGTGTTTCGCAGATCATGGGGGATTTTCCCAGCATTCAAAGAGCAGCAACGATGTTCAGTTCTTGCATCACTGTATAAAATGTACGGAGATAGAGTCGAAGTTGACATCATTACGTCAACGTCGACAGCAAGTTTCGAACAATTAACTTACCATTCCAACATTGTAAATTGAACCTTATAATTTAAAATTCTATAACACTAGAGTAAAATCCGCAGTTAATCACGCTAACCTGGACTACCCGGTCATACGGTGTACGACTCAACAACTAACGGTTATAGAGAATTGGAGTGTCAGTGAGCTTCTCCTTAAAATGTCTTCATGTATTTTGGAATAAGAATTTATTTATGATTGAGTTACACTGATAGATAAAAGGTAGAATTCATGTTAGATATAAAAGTTATAGAACTACATGTTGTAAATTGCTTTGTTTACTTAAAAAAGAAGAATTACTTTGTATTGTTTATGGGATCAGACTGGGAAGTTGAGTTTCACTTCTGTGTCCCCAACCAAACCGTAGTTAAGGTAGCCAACAAACTTTACTTTTATTATTTTATCTCTTAGATTCAACTCAGAACCTATAGACCGCATCCAAGAACATAGAGTTGGAATATCCTTGCTTTGATAGATTATGTTAAGATCCTATTCCTTTAATATTAAAGTTATATCAGTATGGAAAACATACAGTAAATTACTGTGGGAAATTTTATGGGTAATTTTGGTTCATTTAAGACATATATTAATGTGAGTATAACTTCCATGATTTCGATATCAGGTGAAGCGATATTCCCAAACTGAAATTGTTTCATTTAAATTTATTTTAATGTGAACATAAGCTCTAGGATTTGAAATTTAGCGAATGCTTCGTGAGGGTATTCAATGGGAATGTATTGAAAATTGCGACTACATTGTTATCTTTTTTCTAAAAAGTTTACCTTTGCCTTAAATCAACCAAATTACAAGCAAAGCCACAACATCAATGATCTACTCCCCTGAATATTTTAAAAAGCCCCGGGAATAAGGTAGGATAAGGTTATTCACATCTATTGTAATTTCTTCCAGTCAAATCGGTGCATAAGAAAAGAAGGAGCTATGTCCCTTTAGAAATTATTACTACATTATTACACTTGATTAATAGGGGATAGAGGGATATAAAGTGTTCATGTTGGAATTATTATATATTTTTCATTTATGTAGAATTTTTGATATAATAGGTATATGATTTGTGTAAGATGCTTGAAATAAATAAGTGTATTTTTATATGGATATATGTCTCCATTTATGTGATAAAGTATCATTAGTATTTAGTTTGAATATTGTATATATCTCATTTATATAGAATACATGATATACTATGCATATCATTTGTGTAGGATGCTTGAATTAAAGAAGTGAGTAAATGGATATTGTTATGTGATAAAGTATCATTAGTATTTAGTTTGAATATTGTATATATCTCATTTATATAGAATACATGATATACTATGCATATCATTTGTGTAGGATGCTTGAATTAAAGAAATGAGTAAATGGATATTGTAGTATAACATATCTTATCCATTATAGCATAGGTTTATGAATTACATTTTATTGTAATTATTATTATTATTTTCATATACTATATTATTCAATGAGTTTATATTGTATTGAAATATATATTTTTATTTAAGTTATGCATGTAGAATAGGATTATGTTGTTCCTTGTCATATAATTATATAGGCATAGTCCTTTGAAATCTTTGAAATTAGAAAACTATATTCATCTTTTTAATGGATTTTATTATTCCTTGCATATAAATATATTTAATAAAGTCATGCATTGTCTTTGAACTAGAATGAAACTTTATTCATCTTTAATGGATTATATTGTAATTTTTAAATACATACTATTGATAAAGTTATACATTATTTTTGAATTAGATTAAGATCATATACATCCTTGAATGGATCTATGTTGTTCCATTGCATATATATATATATTCAATAAAGTTAGACATCGTTCTTGTGAATTAGAATAAAATTTAGATACAATCTTTAATGGATTTATATTGTAAATCTTGAAGATATATCTTTATTAAAATTTATGCATTGTTCCTTGAAATATGAAAAGAATATACAAGTCCTTTAATATATTTGTTTGTTTATTTAAATACATATCTTAAATAAGTCGTGCATTATATTAAGAAATGGAATACGAATATATACATAACTTTAAGTAATTTATGTATTATGCTTTGAGTGTACATCTTATATGAAGTCATATATTGTCTGTTGAATTGGAATATGAATATACCTACCCTCAATGAATTTACATGTTGTAATGATTAATTGGTAATGTGCTCTTATTTTAACTACCTTTCCATTCTCTAGTGAGTGGGTGTTATTAAAGGTGTAAGTCCATTAAGGAATACTTGGACATTCGAAAAGTAAAGAGACAGACACTTGTATACTCATAAGTGTAGATGGTGTAAGGATCATTTAGGATGGATTGCGACTATGCAAAATGATTATCATAATTGTGAGAGAAAACCCCAAGAAGAGGAGGATTAAGAATTTTTATACATTATATCTTGGTCTAAGTAAACCATATGTCTACATACCAAATCGAGTAGTGCAAGAGTAAATCACAAAATTATGCTTAAGAAGATGGCATATTTATAAAGAAGAAACGACGTGGTTAGGTGAGTGACATGGTCATGTCATGGAACATGTTTATGGGTTGGTAATTTGGAAAGAGAAAAGAGGTATAAACATGCAACTACAATAGGTAAAAGTTTCAACGAATTACGGTATTATATGGGTTGTTTCGAAAAGAAAACTATGTATATACTTATTTGATTATAAAAAACATGTATTTTTTTATACCTATTTCTATTTAAGAAAATTGTTATTCACGAGATTATGAGTGTCCCGAATTGACCTTACACAACCTTTAATCAGGGAAGCTCTAAAATAGAATTCATTTAAGAAGAGAATACCAATGTGATGGAAGAATCTATATATAGGATGAGGATCTTAGGTAAAGAATGGAGAATGCATAATGAATGAAGGAACCAAAGATGGGGAGTTTTTAGTTATCATCATGCAAAGGCTAATTATAAAGACACCAAAAAGCTGCCTTTCGCCATTTCTTGGGTAAAGGTTGAGAGAGTGAAACATACATGAAATTTGGAAGACAAAATGTCAATGCTACTAGCATGAGCAATGGATCCCCTCGACAAAGACATGATGTTATAGAAGAAAATGAATGGAAGGGTGAATTATATAAGTATACTAGATCACTAACTCTTGATACCCTGTAGAAGTGTTAGAAACCGAAGTCATAGATGGGAATTATTGGGAAAAACTATTACGAGAAGGAAGGTACATAAAATTATTGATTAAAACAGAAGATGATGACAAAAGACATGGATGTGAAAATAAAGTGAAAATCACCATGAAAATACAATAAAATTTAACTTCGGGACGAAGTTCTATATAAGGAGGGGTGTATGTAGTGACCCTAGACGGTTGTAGACCTTGAGGGCACTTGTCGAGTGACCCAACTGATTGAAACTTCCACAAGATAACCCTTTGAGTATATATTTCTGAATAATTGAAGAACAACTGAGTATGTACGTGACATCAACTAATGAATGAAAATAATGAATTGTATGGCAGTCATGAAAGTGAATAATTGTCTAATCTGAAAAATAACATGTTGTGTATTGACTAGATGTATGATGAATTATGTGATGTAAATGAAAGAAATACATGTGACGTAATACCTTACTGATTAACAAGATATTATGAGTAAACTGTAATTGCTTAACGATTAGCATGTATAAAATGATTATGATGAATGAGGACATGACTATTAATATGTGTTTTTGAGAATGTGTGTATAGACAGGTGAAATAGTTCACCGATGGACACACAAAGGAAATAAAGGGTTGCAGAGTACCAATAAATCACACATGGAAGGACGACGACAGTGTCGACTTCCAATGGAGCCCACTACCGAGTTCAAAATCCCTTATCCACTTACTCGGGGTTGCATGAAGTCGTGCAAAGTGGACCATGATGGAGTTGGTCACGTACAAGTTGGGGGGTGCGTTGTAAGAACAGACTTACTCCTCAGTGCCATTAGTCCCCAATAACGTGTAGATGGAGGATTGAAGGTAACGGATCCTAAATCCCCACATGAAGTTCCTGCAAGTCAAATGAAAATATCTCAGCATAAGGACCCAACGATGTGGTACCTTGCCGAGAAACGAAAAGGATGGACGCAAGGACCCGATGATGTGGTACATTTCCAAGAAATGGATACAATGGATGAATGGAACCAATAGAGTGGTACCATGATGAAAGATGAGCATAAAGGGCAGATGGACCCAAAGATGTGGAACCTAGGTCCTAGAAAGGATTAACTGGTAAACTTTTTGCATAAAAAGAAAAACCATATAAATTGCATTTAGAACACTTGCTCATAAAAATACATTTTAGTATTAAAAATATTAGAAATAATTATTTTTAAGCATTTGCACTTTGACCTTGTACACAACTTAGCTTCAATTTTAATGGACAAAAAAAATGAATTGCATTGATTATTGTTTACAATAATTTTATTGTTTTCTTAATTATTTTATTATTTTTCTTCAAAATGTTTTTTATGTTTTTTTTAACACTTTTTTTTTTTCTTCTAAAAGATATTTTTTATGTTTTTCATGGAACACCTTTAAAATATACAATTTATTTTTCTTTCTATAAAGATAGAAATATATTTAGTTGGCAATATTTTAAAATTTTATTTTTTTTCTTAATTGTTTTATCTCTTTTCCTGAAGATGTTTTTTATGTTTTTTTTTAAACACTTTCGAATATGTTTTTTTCTTTTCTTTTCAATACAGATAGAAATATATTTAGCTGACAATTTTTTAGAATTTTTATTATTTTCTATAAAGATATAAACATATTTAGTTGACAATTTTTTAAAATTTTTATTTTTTTCTTAATTCCTTTATCTTTTGTACTGAAGTTGTTTTTTTATTTTTTTGGAACACCTTTGAAATATGACTTTCTTTTTCTTTTTGGAACACATTTGAAATATTTTTTTTCCTTTTCTATAAAGATATAAATATATTTAATTCACAATTTTTTAAAATTCAAATTCCTAGAGAAACATTTCCATTCCTTTCAAAAGCATACCATGCTTGGTGATTTGTTTCAATTTCCTATTGTTACGAGTGACATGGTGTTCATTATACAAATTTTTTTCTATACTTTTTGTTTATTTATTCCTAAAAAAACATTTCCATTCCTTTCAAAAGCATAGCGTGCTTAGTGATTTGTTTCAATTTCATATTGTTATGAGTGGAATGGTGTTCATTATGGTGTGCTATGGTGTTCATAGTTGTTTCCGACACTACAACATAGATGAAGTCTTGGCTTGATCGCGGATTATATTCGATGGTGTAATTTGACGAGAAATTTAGTGTTTTCTTCTAAGGAATTTGAGTCTCTTAGTATTATTCTTGGATAAAGGTTTCTTCATGATAATATGGGACAATAACTTCCTCAACTGTTTGATGATTTTTATCTTCTTAAAAATATTTTTCATACTCACTTTTGTAATGATTTTTCCCTCCAAGTTCTTTATCGCAACAATATTCTAAAAGAACCACAACTAATTTGGCCTCTTTATTATAGTGCAAGTGGGTTGGATTTGTGGTTGCATTTGTTCCAAATGAATATTCTAGTGTTGGCATGCATGGTTTCACTCATAGATGAGCACAAGGATATAAAGTATTCTGGATTTGTAGTTGCATTTGTTTTGAATGACCAATATGTTTTTGGAATGCATGGTTTCACTCATAGATGAGCACAATGATATAATGTATTTCAATAAATTCAAGGGTTAGCTATGTAGTTCAAAACATCAAGGAATATTTGATTAGATATCTTTGCCTTTTAATGTGCATATGAAGATTTTTCTGCAGTCTCATATTCACTATTAACTATTGCTATACTATGTAAATGATATTTCCATTGTAACAATATTAATGTCTTTTACTTATTACTGCATAATATAAATGATATTGAAGTTATGATCCATAAATGATAAGGTAAAACTAAAATGAGCAAGTACAAATTATTTAATGGAAAATGTCAACTGTGTACCTCCATGAAATCAATTAAACAAGTCATGGAACTATAAAAGGGCTAGGAAGGATGGTAGCTACCATGGGACCATTTATTAGTGATATTTATCAAATTATTGAGATGGAAAACAACCTTACTAAGATATATAGATGTAGTTTACAAAGTCTGTCAACATGTCACTTATAGAAATAGAACCTGAGTGGGGAGGATAACACTCCATCCCCCAACCACTCAGACTAGACCCAATTGACTATATTTAGTCAAATGTTACCCAATTGACTGTATTTGGTTAAACATTAAAACAATTTCTTTAACCCATTTCTGAAGATATAAATGAAATTTTTTGTTCAGCAAGTATTGCCTCTTAGTCAATATCTTTGTGATAAATCTTCATTTTTACCTTTTGTTGCAGTTGAGCTAATATGTATTATCATAAGATATCATTGTACATATTGTTGTCCACACCAAATATATATGTGAAGATAGTATCACAATCCTTGTTCTTTGCTTTGATTGCTAAGAACAAAACTCATAAATGATTCAATATTATTGAGGTTTATAGGTTTCTAAAGATGACACATTTTTTGCCTTGTATGAAGATTAATAATGTGAGCTATTACATGAATTCAT
This sequence comes from Larix kaempferi, assembly GCA_027924585.1. NCBI lineage: Eukaryota > Viridiplantae > Streptophyta > Pinopsida > Pinales > Pinaceae > Larix > Larix kaempferi. Next base: position 29,581,651 of record BSBM01000753.1, on the reverse strand, counting down.
TCTTCAAGAAGATCATGAAAATTCATGGATTGTTAAAGAGAATTAATTTAGACATGTGGGAAATATTTAAAAATTAGCCTAGTGTATACTCCAAAGGCCTTGCCAAACTTGTTATGACTTCTTTACTTTTTTATAATTCCACATTTCATCATGCATGCTATAAATCATTCTCTTTCTTTGGGCTCTTTTCCACTCGATGTTCCTTTTGCCCCTCATGGGGCAATTGCTTACTTTCCTCTGTAATGATGGTGTTTCAAAACATTTTGTGGTAGGTTATGGGGATATCTTATTTATATGCTTGGGCCCATGCTGCTCCTTTGCCTATCGTTTATAAGTAATAACGCTTGAGCTCACAATGCTGCTATTATTTATGTAATAACGCAATCTAAGTGTTATGCTCCAACTTCCCTAACTTATAATGGAGAGGAAAGGCAGAGGGTAAGTTAAGTAACTTCACCATCATCCTAAATTAACTAACTGCACATGAGATTCTCATCTCATGTGAAGAAAATCATGTTAGTGTGCAACATAACACACACATATATTTCATATTCGCGAGTTGGATTTAATATTGGAGACATATCACATTCTTCCCAAAAATATGTGACAAATATCAAGCATGATATGAGAGTCTAGAACCCATGGACACAAACGTGCTGAGCCCACTAACTGGAGGCCACCTGCCATTTCCAGATCTTGAGATTACACCGTTTACCCCATCCAAAGAACATACAGTGGCCCGATTGGACACGATTTTTTTTATTCAAAGAGAAATACCATAACACGATGGTCAGAAAAAGAATGAAAATGCCCGCTCAACCAGATATTGTCATCGTCACAGAAAATACACTTTTAGAAGGCACCCAAAAGGACCCCAAATTCATAGCCTCCGTGAATTTCGCAGCTGCACAAGCAAGTGCTGACAATGTCGACAAGCTGCTTACCATTATTGAGCAAAACAAAGAAAAAATGTTGAAACTCAAGGACACCTTGGTAAAGGAATGTGGAGGGACCATTGAGTTAAAACACAAAATTACAGGCCACATTATTTGAGAAAGACAATTTACTAGCTGCATACAACAACCTTAACACAACAAAGGAAGCATTGGCTATTTAGTTAATGATAATGGAAGGGGAGACAAATGATTTTCAAGCAAAGCTTACAGACTTTGAAACACATGCATCAATGGCGAACGCCAAGGCTAATGAATTGAAGACTCAAGCAGATAAGTTGTTGAGAGATAAGGAATCACTCATGGAACCGTTCTAGGCACAAGCATGCAAGCTTCAAGAGCAAGTCTCAAACTATCAGAAAACACTCTTTCAACAAATCTACAATATCAAACAATTCATGGCATGGATGCAGGAAATTGCTACAAGCTCAATAGCAATGCATCAACATTTGATTACTACTGGCAACAAGCTTAACAAATAGTTAACTTGGAGAGAAAATAACCCAACATTTCCTCTTCACCTCCCTCAAAAAACACTAGCGACCCTGAAGATGGATATTGCACTCCTTGAATTTTGTAGAAAATCCACTAATCGACTAAATGCTGAGATTTATAAACTCTTGAAAAGCGCACAAAATTCTATGAGGAAATCCATCAGGTTCAGCTTAAATGTCAGCTCCCAATGGTAGCCAATATGTTCGGGTACACAGGGTACTACCAAAGGACCGAACATCAAGAGCAACCACTTCACACAAACAGATCACAGATCAACACACCGATGTTTTGACATGGTTTAAACCCTCTTGAGGGAAACACTCCATGGCCCCAGCCAAATAGCTTCTATGGGACAATTTATTATGCAAAGAAAGAAAGTTACAAATGAGCTTCTCATAATCGATCAACTAAACAATGACCCTCCATGCTCTTTAAATAGAGATCATGGACCAATCGGGTGTTAAGCCATGGATCAAGGTTAGGTATGATCTAAGAGAAGTTGATCCATTAGATCGCTTTATGTCGGGAACATATCGTAACCATCAGATTAAGTATTTACAAATGTATACTAATGCATACTAAAGAAACACACTTTCCCTAACGGATATATTACACAAGTTGATCTTAACTAACTCCTAAGTGTCTAAATATCCTAACATCCCCCCTTAAGAACAACTTGGGATAGGATTGAAGGATTTACAAAAGTGACACTATTAGGAGAAGGAAGGAGGCATTAGAGCCTATCCCCCCTTAATGACAAGTTCCTGAACTCCTAACATAGATCGAAGTTTAGGAAAATTCGCTTCTGTAAGAGACTTGGTGAAGATGTCTGCAACTTGATCATCTATAGGGCAAAAGAGCACTTCAAGAACACGATCATGAACAAGATTTCTGATGAAGTGCATATGTAGCTCAATGTGTTTGCTGCGTTGATGTAGAACTGGATCTTTGGCAAGCTTGATGGCACTTTGATTGTCGCACCAAAGTGGAGTAGGCTGCTGCTGCTCAAATCCGAACTCTGAAAGGATCTATCAAAGCCATAAAGCTTCCTGACTGGCATTAACTATGGCTCGATATTCTGCTTCTGCTGAAGAAAGAGCAAGAGCTTGTTGTTTCTTACAAGCCCAAGTGATAGGTCCAGATCCCAGACTGAAAACATAACCTGCAGTAAACTTTCGATCATTAGGATCGCCGGCCCAATCTGAATCAGTGAAACCAACCAACAAAGGTTTCCCCCCTGTACTGTAATGAATCCCAAACTGAACTGTACCTCGAATATATCGAAGTATTCTTTTAGTTGCTTTCTAGTGACTTTCATGAGGTGTCTGCATATAACGGGAAACATGACCAACGGCAAAGGAAAGGTCAGGACAGGAATGATTCAAGTATAGGAGACTACCAACAAGATGACAATACAAGGTGGCATCGACTTCAGGTGAAGTACAAGTGGCAGAAAGTTTGACTCCAGACTGGAAAAGAGAAGGGGCTGGTGTACAATCTTCCATGTGAAAGTGACGAAGAAGGTCACAAGCATACTTAGACTGAGAAAGAAAGATTCCTTCTTTGGTTTGCAGGACTTGGAGACCAAGAAAATAATACAAATGTCCTAAGTCTGACATTTCAAAATTTTGCTTAAGACTGGATTTCACATGGGTTATAAGCTTAGGGTCACTACCGGTAAGAATAAGGTCATCAACATATAGAAAAAGTATGATAAGATGGTTTCCTACTTTCTTGGTATAGACATTGGGGTCAGAATGGCATCTAGAAAAACCAGTGTCAAGGAGAAAGTTATCCATTTTGGCATACCAAGCTCCAGGAGCTTGCTTAAGGCCATATAAAGATTTCTTAAGGTGGCAGACAAGGCTAAAGTTATTTTGAACATATCCAGGAGGTTGTTCCATGTAAATTTACTCCTGTAAATCACCATGTAAGAAGGTAGACTTGACATCCATTTGATGGACTTCCCAGTTGTATAAGTCTGCAAGGGAAAGAACAAGGCGGATGGAGTTCATTTTGGCGACAGGAGCAAAGGTTTCATTGTAGTCAATCCCTTCAACTTGGTAAAAACCTTTGGCAACCAACCTTGCCTTAAGTCTTTCAACACTTCCATCTGATGCATACTTAGTTCTGTAGACCCATTTACATCTGACAAGTTTTCTTCCTTTTGGAAGAGGTACAAAATCCCAAGTATCGTTCGCAATTAAGGAACGATATTCTTCATCCATAGCTGCATCCCAATCTAGATTTTCTGAAGCTTCTGCAAAGGTTTCTGGATCATGATTCTCGGAAACTTGAGCCAAAAGAGAAGAGGCTTGCTGAAACTAAGAATGTGTTCGTTGTTGATCCCTAAGATCACCGCCAAGATCACCAGCTGCTTCACATGTTGAACGGACCCATTGAGGAAGCACTTGTGCTGGTGCAACTGGAGGAACATGAGCAGGCGGAGGTGGATTTTCATCCTCACTGTCATCATCAGAAACTGGAGTTGGAAACCTGTCAAGGAAGTTGGAAGAAGAAGAAGAAGACACAAATGCCGAATTAGGCTTGTAGGCCAAAGATGGCACAATCGCCGAGTTAGGCTCGCAGGCCAAGAGATTTTCATCAAATTTAACATCTCTTCTAATGATTATATCATGAGAATGTGGTTGAAGAAGTCTATAACCTTTTACATCTTCAAAATATCCAACAAATATGCACTTTTCACTTTTAGGCTGCAATGCTTTCCGTTTTTTCATCCAGAATGTGAGCCCATACTTCACTACCAAACACACGGAAGTGACTTACATCAGGTTTAATTTTACTCCATGCTTCTTCCTGTGTGATACCTTGTAATGCTTTAGTGGGGGTGCGATTCACTATGTAATTTGCACAATTAATGGCTTCAGCCCAAAATTGAAGACTTAGTCCCTTAGATTGGATCATACAATTAGCCATTTCTTTTAAAGTGCGGTTCTTCCGCTCAGCTACACCATTTTGTTGTGGTGTATATGGAACAGTGTGCTATTGTTGGATGCCTTGTTCAGTACAGAAAGTAGTGAACTTTTTGTTAACATATTCTCCTCCATTGTCAGATCTTAACTTAATAATTTGATGACTAGATTGTTTTTCAACAAGGGCCTTGTAGGCCAAGAACATGTTAAATACTTTTCTCTTAAGTTTTAGGAAATAAACCCAAGTGCGTCTGGTGTAATCATCAATGAAAGTTAAGAAATATTTGAAACCAGAAAAGGAAGCAGATGGAAGAGGACCACACAAGTCACTATGCACAAGCTCCAAGGGAATTGAGGCATGCCAAGAGGCACGTTTTTCAAAACTGTCCTGATGATGTTTTTCGAATACACAACCGGAACAAACATCATCTCTGCAAGATACCATCGGAAGACCTGTCACCATATGTTCTTTACATAGTTGTTGCAATGAGCGATAATTTAAGTGACCAAATCGCTCATGCCAAAGTTTGCTCAAGTTATCACTATGAGCAACAAAAACTGAAGGAAAAGGTGATGACCCAAAGTTGTTAAACTTGTACAACCTGGTAATATCATCAACAATTCTGGTAGCTAGGACCTGTTGAGAATCTTTAAAATCCTTGATTACAACTTGGTGAGGTGTAAAGGTCACAGTTTTACCTTCACCAGAATGAGTGATCTAATAGATTGATAACAAATTGCAGGAAATTCTTGGAACACATAGTACATCACTAAAATGACCATTATCTACTGGAACTGTTCCAGCTCCTACAACACTTAGAGATCTATCATCACCAACAAACATTTGTTTGGTGTTACATTCATGCATAGTAGAAAAGATGGCTTGATCCTTAGCTATATGATAAGATGCTCCATAATCAATGAGCCATTCATTTGAAGTAGAAGAAGAAGATGCATTATAAGAATAACCAGAAGCACAAAGTGCATGTCCATAAGAGGTAGATTCTGAAGGTGAATCTAGGCTGATGTGGTGCTTCTTCATTGTTACTTCCAAGGCTGCCATCTTCTTGAAACACTTGGATTCATCATGATTATATTTCCCGCAATAGTTGCAATGACACTCAGTCTTCTTGCCTTTGGGCTTGGATCCTTTGTCATTTTTTAAAGAAGGAGCTGACTGAGAGGGTTTGGGACCCTTGTTTGACTTAATATTGCAAAAATTTTGTTTCTTGGGAGGCTTGGACTTTTCTTTCTGTTGGGACAATAAGGATTTCCCAGATGTATCTGCATTGTTGATTATTCTAAAATGGATGAGTTTATCTTGCTCTCTAATCAAAGAATCACAAAATGATTCAAGACTAGGTTCTTGATAGCTAGCTGCATTCAAGGATTCTTTCATGGAGTAAAATGTAGATACAAAAATAGAATATGCAGATCCAAGTTTTGAAAGAATATGATAGATGCATTGCTTGTCTTCCCTCTTAATCTTACATTCTGCACATAAGAGTTTAAGAGTTTTGTACTTAGATAAATAATCTTGAATGCATGAAAAATCACTTGGATTTAAAGAAATCAACTGATTTTCGAGTTTGTGACCTCGAATTTCATTGTGTTTACCAAACATAGATTCCAACTTGTCCCAAGCAGCATCAGGTTCTTCAATTCCAGATATGTGGAATCGCAAATCAGTAGAGATTGACATCCCAATCAATCCACGAGCTTCGTCACATCTATTTCCCATTTTATTTTCTTATCATGATTAGTGGGTTCTGTTTCTTTCCCTGAGGTAATTCTGAAAAGTCCCCTACTTCGTAGAACATCCTCCATACGAGATTTCCATGAGAAATAGTTGGAACTGTTAAGTAGAATATCATAAGGGGCGGCCATATTTGTAAATTAATAGCTGTAAAAGTAGAAACCAATAGTTTGGATATGAAGAGCTCGAAAAAATAGGCAGTTTAAAAAAAATGGCACTGAAAACGGACTTCGGATGATGAAGTTATGCTTGAACAAAAAAACTGTTGAAGATGTCCCCAATAGTGACGTGGCACATAGAGAATGATCAGCTAAAAAAAAGACCCCCCTCTTCCCAAGAAGAACCTTTTACAATCACTTTACAAGAAAGTTGCTTTAAGTGAATCACTTTTACAATGATATTACTTTTAAATAGTGCAACAATAAAAAAGAACTTAAGTGACTCACTTTTTAATTTATTTTTATTATTTAAGTGAGATGCACTTTTACAATAAAGTAACTTGAAAATAGAAATTGCATGCACTTTTTCTTTTAAAAGTAACTTTCTAAGACTTGAACTCAAGACCTATTAAGGAATAAAACAACTTTGAGCCAAGTGAGCTAGATTAAAAGGTATGTAAAATATGGGAATGAGGAAGGGGGCTCTTTTTTTTACTCTTCTTGTTTGGTTTCCGTGCTTGCCTTTTTTCCTGCAAATCACACCACAAACCCAAACAAAAAAACTTTTCCACACTTGTGGACATAGATCTCGTTAGCTTGCCCGGAAAGTCTACGTTTTCTCTCTGTTTCTGATTTGCCGAGATCGCGCAAGGTGCACGGCAAAGAGCATACGCAGCCGAAAAAAAACCCTTTCCCTTTCTGTTTCTGATTTGCCGAGATCGCTCAAGGTGCACGGCAAAGAGCATACGCAGACAAAGAAAGCAACAATCCGAAACCAAAAAAATCTAATAGTAAAAAATGATGAAATATGAGTTTTTTTCTTTTAAAACAGAAAATAAAAAAATGCGTCGCTGTAACATTATACCTTCAGATCTGATGAAATACATGTTTCTGGAGCAACCGGGAACCATTTTAGATCAAATGAAAACTATTTTCCAATGGAAATGGCGCTCCGGATGCAATGGAACACCTCCCATAGCCCAAAAATGCACAGAAATACTAGAACCAGAAACCCTTTCGAGTTTCGGCAACAACAGTTCAAGATCTAGATCATAACCGGAAGCGGCTCTTCATAAAAGCTCTAATACCATGTTCGAGTACACAGGGTACTACCAAAAGACTGAACACCAAGAGAAACCACTTCACACAAACAGATCACAGGTCAAAACATCGGTGTGTTGATCTGTGATTTGTTTGTGTGAAGTGGTTGCTCTTGGTATTCGGTCCTTTGGTAGTACCCTGTGTACTTGAACACAATATCGATGAGCTCCCCCCTAAGGATCAGCAGATGGAAGAACTCCAACAAGTGTTGCAATCAAACCTGGACTACATCAAGAAAATTGATGCTCTAACAGAAGAAGACATTGACTTCTATGTGAGGCAAACATATGCACATCTCATTTTCCTTGAGGATACCTGCAAGGTTGCACCAACAGAAGTTGCAAATATAGAAACATAATTGTCTTATCATGAAGTGTCTCTAAAACTATTAAACCCTGACGAATATAATATCATAACTATCTATATTGTCATAATACGTGTGAATCCTTGATGCAGTGAGAGTCATTGATAACCAGTTACTTTCCTTGGTTTATTAATGATTTTCAGAAGACTAATTCATATAGTGACAGGTTTGTTCACCTTTACATGGTTGAGAAGCATGTAAAGTTTTTATTGTGGACTTGAAATCCTCAATGAGAAGAAAGAAACATATATGGGTTTCCCACTGTATCTTCCATTCTTGAAGAAAGCATAACGAAGATTCACCACTCCTATTGTGTTGTAAGTCTGCATTTTTATTGTGCTTTGTTGTGAATTATATATATTGTCAGAAGGCGTGTGAATCCTTGATGCGGTGGGAGTCATTGATAATTAATTACTTTCCTTGGTTTATTAGTAATCTTCAGAAGATTAGTTCATGTAGTGACAGGTCTGTTCGCCTTTACATGGTTAAGAAGGATGTAAAGTTTTTATTGTGGACTTGAAATCCTCAATGAGAAGAAATAAACATATTTGGATTTCCCATTGAATATTCCATTCTTGAAGCAAGCATAACGAAAATTCATTTACAACTTAGATCGTGGCACTATCAAGATCTAATCCATGAAATAATTCTATACCTACACTTGTATATGGAGATTCCTAAATTTATTGCTACAACACATGGCATGGAAACAAACTTTTGTTCACAAGTAGTTTGTGTAGTTTAGGAGCTATTATAATCATTGTTTTCATTCATATTATTGTAGAATTATTTTTTCAAATTGCTTATATATTTCAGATATAGTAGTAATCTATAGTGTTGAGATTATTACTACAGAGATTGTGAGAAAAGCAATTGTAGTTGGCTCACTGTGTTGATGAACTTAACATTATTTTTTGTTATGGATTTAGTGCCTATGTCTTTGTAATCTGAGATTGTTACAAAATTTGCTCTTTTCCTACCAGTATCCTTCGCTGCCTTTGCCTATGTTTTTGTTCCTTCTAACTTTCCTCTTTTCCTACTGGTGTTCATTTTTTCCCCTCAAGGGCAAAATGCTAGTACAAATTGACTGGATTATTGAATGACATATATAATTATATACATATAATATAAAATATGTCATAGTGTAATATAGTATATGAAAATATCTTATTTGACTTATGGATGAGAGGATAATATAAATAAATGGATAGCCAAGATTGTACAAAATTTTAGAAAAGAGTTGTCATAGTTGCATTTAAGATAGAAGCATGACAAGTGAGACTTTGCAACCATGTTTATTAATATTCTATTTATTTAAATCAAATTGCAATTTTTTTTAGAAAATAAATTTACTGATTGTTGAATATTATTCTATTGGAATTTATTGATAGATGAGGAGGAGGATGAAGACTTTTGATATAAATAGGAGACTTGAGATTGGAAAGAGGGGAGGTTCTTTTCTCTTGAAGGATATTTTGGTGAGAGTCTTATAGGGATGAGAATTTGGGATATTTTGGGGTATGAGAAGTTTGGAAGAGTTGGAAGAGTTTGAGAACTCTTGGAATATTTGATACATAACCTACTAGTGCATCACTGTTCAGTTCGGTGGGGTCTCAGGCACGGAGGGACAAGAGGTCATTTGGATGGGACCATTCGATGGATTCTCTGGGCTAGGGAGCCGACTAGGTCCCTAGTTGGCTGGGAGGTAAAACTGTGGATCCACTTTGGGAAATGAAGAGGGAAGTAACTCGAGGAGAAGAGAGAAGCTTGATCAGTTTGGACTTCATCACCATTCTTATATAGAGGTATTTTTCTTGCGATTTTAAATTGATTATAAGTTGTTGTAAACTTCTTATATGTTGTTATGGTTACAAGATGCTTATATGTTGCTCAGTCATACAATTAAGAAATTCGCCATTTGAGGTTGTATTAATACTCTTATGCATTTCTAGAATGAAAAGAAAATAGATTCTTAGTTAGATTAAAGTTTATAATTCCAATGGAGGCATTACATATGGTATCATAGCCCAGTTTCACAAAATAGAGCCATTAGGCCTGCTACACACAAAAATTGGAAATGTAGTAAAACATGATTTGAAATGAAGCTAGAAAATTGAACCAAAATTTAACAAGAATTGAGAAAAAAACAATTTGTTAAGGAATGCTTGGTAAGATGCTTGTAAATGTCTATTACATGATGGAACTTGGTTCCATAACTAAAGGAAAAGAATAAGCATTAAGTAGAGAGCCATGTAGAGGATGCCATAAAACTAAACCATTCATTTTCAACAAGACATCAAGAAACCCTGTAGTACAAAACAAACAATCCATAAGGTTAGAAAACAAATCAACATTAAGACCTGATTGATTAATTAATAGATTTAATGAATCAAGATTTGTTATGAAAAGACGGTAAAGGAAAACCCGAATCCATAAAGCAACAAAACTGATTCACCTTAATCAAAATAAAAATAAGAATTGCATGGAGAAGTTATCTAGGAATTTATAATGGAACACCTATTTCATTAAATTTGGACATATTAGGAAAACATTGGACTAAAAAAGTGTGAATTTAGACTTCGAAAGTCTCAATATCAACCTTTCTAAAGTGCAAAATTATGTTCTGAAAGTAGCAATATTGGCTTTTAAAATTGTGTTTTTCTATTCGAATAGTGTTTTTTGATTACTTATGAACTCTAAAATTGTAGTTTTTTATTATGAAACTATGAATTTCAATTCAAAAAGTGTGAATTTCAAATTTAAAAATGCAAATTTTGATTTGAAAAGTGCAATTTTCATTTGGAAATGTGCATTATTTTAAGGTGAAAAGTGCAATGTCTATAATATTTAGTCCTTGTTTGAATATCAAGTTTATCAGTTCTTGTTTCTTTTTTTATAAGTATCAAGAATATCTAGCTTTTTACATAGATAATTTTAGTAGTTTCCAAATGAGGAAGGAATTCTCTGCGTAATATGTATAGGAACATATTACTTACACAGTAGTAACCAGTAAATGGTGTATTCTACATCACTGTAGTAATTTTCCTCAAATGCCTAGAGGCTCGTGGACGTTCCAGACACTCTACGTTTGCTCGCCCAACTAGGTTAATAGATTTACTAGAAGGGTTGTAACAAAATATAAATTTGTTGGGATAATATCCCATCAAACGATATCCATAGGAACATCCATCCCACTGTCAACACTATGCCCCATCTGTTCTCGTTGTTCCTTAACTATTGCAAGTCCCTTCTCGTTTATTCTAATTTTTTCACCTAACTATCCTAGCCTTGGTGACCATTCCATGATGATGCTATTTACATCAATCATCATATTTTCTTCTGCACCAACAACCCATTGTTGCTTTCTATTTAAGCAGTTTTTGTACAATACCTTCATATCCTTCGATGCTCCTGTTGGATTCCACCATTGCACCTCTACTTTGTAAGACCCAAGAGTACTAGCATCTGAATCCTGATAAATATTACCAATCACCCTATCCAACCATATTGCACAATCTAGGTCTAGTGATTGCATAATGACCATTTGGCCCTTTACAACATCCACTCTTGGAATGACTTCATCTCTAGGGTTGTTTCATACTAGTCCAACATAGAAATCCTGCAAAGCAGGAACATTTTCCTTCAAATAAGCATCCATAATTTCATGTTCAAATCTTGTAGGTTCACTACTATGAATATCATGGCTTGTCGATGGCCAAAATTTAGTTGTTGATTGATCAACACTCTCGAAAGGATTGTCCAAATATTTATATACAACCTCCCAATCATTTAACTTGGGACGCCAAAATTGTTCACCTCCCTTCTCAATCCCTCGATTCTAGAATGAAATATATGTTTCTATTCATTTTTTTAATTTCTTCAATGTTTGAAGGTATTTTTGATTGCATATTTAATAACCTAGGCTGCCCCACTGGCAAGTTTGCATTACCATCTGACAATGACTGCCATAGATGAATAGGAGATGACCAAACTTCATCCCGAAGTGATGCCCTCCATTGCATGAATGGAATGTTATCTATGAGCTGAAATTTAAAAAACTGGCATTTTTTGATACTGATGATCTTGGCATTTCCATCCAAAAGGTGGGGTTTCACAAAATTCTTAAAATCATAAAGTTCATCAATTAGATAAGGGGCATAGAAATTTTGATCTTCACATGTCCTATACGTATCCTGATAATTTCCGAGAGTGAAAATATATCCTTGTGCATTAGCTTTACTGATAGCCTTTCATAAGTTCCATCTATGTCTTCATGGGTGTGTCCAACCGAGAGGAATCCAAATTCAACAATCTTGAACACTCTCCTTGTTGTTAAGAGAGATAAAAATGCAAATACAAAGTGGTTTTTGTTATCGCCTGAACAATTATCCATTTGCAACAACAATATGGGTGGTAATTTTCTATTTGGCATGCACTGATCAGTACCATCAACACATAATATATTATGTTGCATTAATCTTGTTTGGATATCACACACTTTTCAGATAACTCTGATTGCAATAGAGCATCATGCAATTGATGCTTATATGTCCCTCCTTTGTGGAGCAAATCACCATATTTATCAACCACTAGTTCTTCAAGACTCTTCAATCATTTATCCAGGGATGTCACAATGAAATTCGATCCCATCTCTAAAAATGAGAGGTTGAAATGGCCAAAACCCCCAATCTTGTGCCCATGAGTCAACATTCCATTCAATGATATGGGAAGATTCATAACATTACTAAAAGCTTTTTCCTTCTTACCCATCCTTGGAATGGAATTCTTTGACTTATTCATTTTTTCATGAACAATACTCAGAAAAGTATTTGGATTTTTTTGTGAAGCTAATATGTGAGAATAATACAATTGGAAACAACTTGCGATATATCTATTATGAGCTGCATGATGTCCTCGCAACCTTTCCACCTCAGTTGGATCAGTGGTCCCCTTTAGCCTATCTTGTATTGTAATGCACTCATTACACCTTGCAAAGGAGTTTGCTTTAGAAATTTAACATCTCGAAAATCTTATCTCATCACCTTGCTAAAGGAGGATTGTGATACTAGAGGCAAACCAATACTTTCGATTTCTTCATTTTCCATTTTTCGTAGCAAACCATGGGACATATTAGATGGCAATAATTTCAAGGTTGTCCTTGTTCCATATTCACTAATTAATCATGTAAGATGTGGAGATTTGTCTGAATTCTCTTCTACAATTTTATTAATAGTAGCTACCAGTGCAACAATGTTTTCCCTAGATTTTTCCAATCCACTATTACCATGCACAACTCTCACATCACCATTCAAGAACATGCTTTTATAATTGTAGAAAGTGCTACTTTTTATCCCATGGGCATTTATACCATGCATTTTGACAGATGTCTATTGCGTCTAATCTTATTGTAAAAATGCTTCTTTCTCTCTCCTCTCTTTCTTTGGCCACATGAGCATTTGATCCCATAGAATTTATAACATATTATCTTCTTGAAATTCCATTCATACTATGAAATTTATTCACACATTCAACTATCGATTGAAGTGAAATTTTTGATATACAAATATTTGAGCAACAATGTTCAGTGACAATTTTTTAAAGGAATACATCCTGATCAATTCCAAGCCTGTAAGGTACTTTTTTTTTTAACAGAAATGGTTAAGAATTTTGTATTAAAAGATTTCCCTGGCGAACTAGGAACAGGGAGTAACAAAGTGAAAGAAGGTTGATGACCTCTAATGGGGCTGTCAGCCTTCTTATTGATATCATGGGAGACAAATCCCATATGCTTCTAGAGATATCCCGAGTAAAAGAGAAAATTTGCTTACAAGAATAAATCCTTACAAACTAGGAGCATAACAAGCTGCAAAAACAGTACATTTAAGTGGGTGAGGAGATAAAATGCTCTTTAAGGAAGGGGTTCAATCGCTTCTGGTGTCCCAAATATATGTTCTCAGCCGCCTCTTTGTCCCTCCACTCTTTGTTGGATTTCCTACCTCTAGTAAGAGGAGGAGAAGGAGTGGAAGAGTCTTCAGTATTCGAAGTGCCCTCTGTAGCAGTGGAGGGAACTAGAAAAGCCAAACCTGCATGAGCAGAAGTCTCCTTCTCCAGGTTTCGAGCCTCTCTCATGGAACCTTGGGGAATCGATTTTGGAGGTGAGGCGGTCAAAGGAGGATTGTCTTTTTCCATATGATCTGAAGAAACTGGAATAGTCTCAAAGTGTCTGGGATCTACCTGTGCTTCAGGTTCTTTAACTTCGTCTTCTTGCAAAACTGCAAAGCTATTGTTATTTGTCCAAGGAGAGCTACGACCAGTTGGAGGGTTTTTAACTTGTGGTTGAACCATATTCTGTGAGGGTTGAGATTCCTTATGCCGAGGAGCTCATCGCTGATTATTAACAGCCTGGAACTCTGTTTCTTTGCTTGCTTGGGATTTTTCAGAATGAAGAGTTTCTGAGAGTTTGGGGCAGTTCTTAGCAAAGTGACCGTAAACATGGCAAGAGCTGCATTTAGGTGGTATCTGCTCCTAGTCCATCTCTTGGAGGTGGCTCTAATCTCCCAAGTTGATCTTTAGGGCTTCAGGAATCCCTTTCTCCAAGTTTACCTCTACACAAATGCGAGCGTAGGAGAACTGACCCCCTTTTGGTTTTGCACAATCCAGAAAATGCCCCAGTTTGTTTCTGATGTCTATGAGAGAGATATGCCCCCAAATATGTAAGGGGAGGTGGGGAGGTATCACCCAAATAGGTGTAGCAGCGATCTTCGAAACTGGATTGAAATCCAGAGTCCACAGAGTTAAGAAAAAACCTCTTGAGCCCATGAAAAAAGGCCCCAAATGGAAGATTAGATCTCTTTCTGCTTTGTTCATGAAGAGGAAAACCAAATAGCCCCTCCCGGTAGCATAGACAGAGACTTTCCCTTGAAACTTGGGATCCCAATGCTCTGTTATCCATAGGTCTACCATTTTTGGTTTGGGCCAGAGGCCAGTAAACTTTCCAATGAGAGCTTTTTCTGAGAAGGTCAGAGCTTTCCGACAAGGATCCGAAGGATAAAGAGTCATGGAGGGGATCTCTTCCAACTTCTTCACAAATTTTCTGGTAGGAATAGAGGCAGCCTTGGGATAAGAGGACTGGACGAGGGCAGTGAAGGCCAGAAGCTCCTCGTCTGCGTCCATACCACCACCACTGCGAGCTGCAAAAAAAAACATAGAGACGACGGCCTGCAAGAGAGCCACCGGAAACAAGCCTGGGCAGCTGCTACAGTGAGCCCAGGTGACTGCAAATAATGGTGGCTAGGGAAACCCTAGCCACACTTCGGCCGGGTAGAGAAACACCATTCTGCGAGCGAAAAATCACACATTTTTTTAACTCATAGAAGCCCAAGCCTGTAAGGTACTAATCTTGTATTTCTTTCAGAAATTTTAGTTCCATCTTCCTGGTTTACGGAATTGTATGGCCTTGTTCCATTACCTTTAACATCTGTATATTCACAATGGGGAGTACTTGGAAGGACCATCTGTAAAGGAAATTCTTCAAAAATATTCCAAATCTTGACCATGTCTTTGTTTGTGTTCCTTTTTAGTATAATATCCAAAGGAACATCATTGAGGTCAATAAAATTGCTTGTAGGCCATCTTACAAGAGAGCCTTCAAATACACCACAATCCTCACAATTGCAGAAGAATTTATGAACTGAAATACAAAACTCACCAACATCTAGTGGTTTGAATTGTACAATGTCTCCTTCAAAAAAACTTGACACGATTCCCCGAGCAACATAATGTGGCTTTAAATAACATTGATGTATCAAATTAAATTTCTCTCCCACAAACTTGATATTGTGATTTTGGCTTAATACCTTCAAAGTAGTTTCAGATTTATTATTGTTGAAATTGTTTTCAACGGAAAGCAATGTTTCTGTATTAAAATCTATGATTCTTTTAATCGATCATACAACAAAAACTCCACTACTTAACCCTGGACAACATGCCATACAAGAAAACACCACTTCATCCACCAGTATACCAAAGGAGAAGTCACCCAAAAACATTCCCTGACCAACAAAATCAATCCCACTCACATTTGTTACAAAAACTATGGAAATGCAATCCTTGCATTCTAAACATTTATGTAACAACTTAACTTTTCTCATAATAAAAGAAGATTTATTGTCAGTTGTTATAATATGTTCTACACTTGTCGAAGTAGAAGCTGGTATATCATTCACCTCATTCTCTTGAAGAGCAGATCCAATGTGGTTAACGATCTTAAATGCAGTCCATTGAATATAACCATCTGTCTCTGACAATGTATCTACACCTTCTGATGGATAGGGAAATTGAAGACCTGCATTTAAAATCTTGGTAACGTTTATAATGATACATCCATCATGAATGTTAATATTATGCAATATTTTTCTTTCTGGAAAATACATTCCTTCAGCAACTTTCAATCCATTCAAAAGGAGGTCCACACATTTTTGAGAACCAAAATCCATTTCAGAAGTGATTTCTAAAATACAAAATAACATGAGCACATTAAAAATAAGTCAATGCTCTACAGGTTAATAGAATTATTGTAAGCTAACATTCTCCATAAGACGGTAAATGAGAAAACGTTCCTCACTATGAAGAAAACGTTCAGTGTTCTAGTAACAACAATCTCATGTAGATTTACCATGCTATTGTTTTTTTAGAAGGAATCTATTTTAGAAGGAGTGGACGATCCTTCCTAATTGGATATAATTTAATTGTTGCTTAGAATAAATCTATGAGATAAGGAGGTGTCGCTGAATGCTCAAAAGGTAATCTGTTGTTTTCATTGGAAGGCGCCTAATGCGATGATGGATGAATGAGTGACTAATTCTTTGAGGAAGGAGCAGTCGTTCCTTCTTAAAATGATCCCTTGGACCATTGAGGTTGGAAATATTTATTGAGATAATATATTATTAGTAATACTTAAATATTATACATGAATTTGCTTTACGTATTAGAATAATGAATTCTATTAGGCAGTATCAATAAAGGAAAAATGTCCTTAGCCTTCTAACATGCATATGTCTGAATGGAGTGTACAAGCTTTGAACAATTGATGATTTCAATTGTTGAACCATATTTTGTGAGGGTTGAGATTCCTTACGCCGAGGAGCTCATCGCTGATTATTAACAGCCTGGAACTCTGTTTCTTTGCTTGCTTGGGATTTTTCAGGATGAAGAGTTTCTGAGAGTTTGGGGCAGTTCTTAGCAAAGTGACCGTAAACATGGCAAGAGCTGCATTTAGGCGGTATATGCTCCTAGTCCATCTCTTGGAGGTGGCTCTAATCTCCCAAGTTGATCTTTAGGGCTTCAGGAATCCCTTTCTCCAAGTTTACCTCTACACAAATGCGAGCGTAGGAGAACTGACCCCCTTTTGGTTTTGCACAATCCAGAAAATGCCCCAGTTTGTTTCTGATGTCTATGAGAGAGATATGCCCCCAAAGATGTAAGGGGAGGTGGGGAGGTATCACCCAAATAGGTGTAGCAGTGATCTCCGAAACTGGATTGAAATCCAGAGTCCACAGAGTTAAGAAAAAACCTCTTGAGCCCATGAAAAAAGGCCCCAAACGGAAGATTAGATCTCTTTCTGCTTTGTTCATGAAGAGGAAAACGAAATAGCCCCTCCCGGTAGCATAGACAGAGACTTGCCCTTGCAACTTGGGATCCCAATGCTCTGTTATCCATAGGTCTACCATTTTTGGTTTGGGCCATAGGCCAGTAAACTTTCCAATGAGAGCTTTTTCTAAGAAGGTCAGAGCTTTCCGACAAGGATCCGAAGGATAAAGAGTCATGGAGGGGATCTCTTCCAACTTTTTCACAAATTTTCTGGTAGGAATAGAGGCAGCCTTGGGATAAGAGGATTGGACGAGGGCAGTGAAGGCCAGAAGCTCCTCCTCTGCGTCCATACCACCACCACCGCGAGCTGCAAAAAACAACGCAGAGACGACGGCCTGCAAGAGAGCCACCGGAAACGAGCCTGGGCGGCTGCTACAGTGAGCCCAGGTGACTACAAACAATGGCGGCTAGGGAAACCCTAGCCACACTTCGGCCGGGTAGAGAAACACCATTCTGCGAGCGAAAAATCGCACATTTTTTTAACTCATAGAAGCCCAAGCCTGTAAGGTACTGATCTTGTATTTCTTTCAGAAATTTTAGTTCCATCTTCCTGGTTTACGGAATTGTATGGCCTTGTTCCATTACCTTTAACATCTATATATTCACAATGGGGAGTACTTGGAAGGACCATCTGTAAAGGAAATTCTTCAAAAATATTCCAAATCTTGACCATGTCTTTGTTTGTGTTCCTTTTTAGTATAATATCCAAAGGAACATCATTGAGGTCAATAAAATTGCTTGCAGGCCATCTTACAAGAGAGCCTTCAAATACACCACAATCCTCACAATTGCAGAAGAATTTATGAACTGAAATACAAAACTCACCAACATCTAGTGGTTTGAATTGTACAATGTCTCCTTCAAAAAAACTTGACACTATTCCCCGAGCAACATAATGTGGCTTTAAATAACATTGATGTATCAAATTAAATTTCTCTCCCACAAACTTGATATTGTGATTTTGGCCTAATACCTTCAAAGTAGTTTCAGATTTATTATTGTTGAAATTGTTTTCAACGGAAAGCAATGTTTCTGTATTAAAATCTATGATTCTTTTAATCGATCATACAACAAAAACTCCACTACTTAACCCTGGACAACATGCCATACAAGAAAACACCACTTCATCCACCAGAATACCAAAGGAGAAGTCACCCAAAAACATTCCCTGACCAACAAAATCAGTCCCACTCACATTTGTTACAAAAACTATGGAAATGCAATCCTTGCATTCTAAACATTTATGTAACAACTTAACTTTTCTCATAATAAAAGAAGATTTATTGTCAGTTGTTATAATATGTTCTACACTTGTCGAAGTAGAAGCTGGTATATCATTCACCTCATTCTCTTGAAGAGCAGATCCAATGTGGTTAACGATCTTAAATGCAGTCCATTGAATATAACCACCATCTGTCTCTGACAATGTATCTACACCTTCTGATGGATAGGGAAATTGAAGACCTGCATTTAAAATCTTGGTAACGTTTATAATGATACATCCATCATGAATGTTGATATTATGCAATATTTTTCTTTCTGGAAAATAGATTCCTTCAGCAACTTTCAATCCATTCAAAAGGAGGTCCACACATTTTTGAGAACCAAAATCCATTTCAGAAGTGATTTCTAAAATACAAAATAACATGAGCACATTAAAAATAAGTCAATGCTCTACAGGTTAATAGAATTATTGTAAGCTAACATTCTCCATAAGATGGTAAATGAGAAAACGTTCCTCACTATGAAGAAAACGTTCAGTGTTCTAGTAACAACAATCTCATGTAGATTTACCATGCTATTGTTTTTTTAGAAGGAATCTATTTTAGAAGGAGTGGACGATCCTTCCTAATTGGATATAATTTAATTGTTGCTTAGAATAAATCTATGAGATAAGGAGGTGTCGCTGAATGCTCAAAAGGTAATCTGTTGTTTTCATTGGAAGGCGCTTAATGCGATGATGGATGAATGAGTGACTAATTCTTTGAGGAAGGAGCAGTCGTTCCTTCTTAAAATGATCCCTTGGACCATTGAGGTTGGAAATATTTATTGAGATAATATATTATTAGTAAGACTTAAATATTATACATGAATTTGCTTTATGTATTAGAATAATGAATTCTATTAGGCAGTATCAATAAAGGAAAAATGTCCTTAGCCTTCTAACATGCATATGTCTGAATGGAGTGTACAAGCTTTGAACAATTGATGATTTCATTGAAATCATATATGACCTACTACATTCTTCAACTCCAAAATTCAACCACTCGGGGAAGGAGCGACCGCTCTTTTGCTGAGAAAATTCTTTAAATTTTCACCAAAATCTGTTAAATTTTCAGAATTTACTTCAATCTGATCCAGGATCTTAACTGAGAGAACAACATGTATAGCAAATCTACAGCATATCAATCATGGACACAATAATGCAAGCACACAAGAGACACAGAGTTTACTTGGGGAAAACCATAAAGGTGAAAAACCCCAATAAATTCCTCAGAGATAGATAGAGAAATGATACAACCAGAATACAAGAGATAGTCTTCTCCTAGAAGCAGAGCCTCCTCCTCCAAAAGTGCGCCACTCTCCCAAGTGTGAGTGAGAGGATAGAATGTGTAAAATGAGAGAGACACACTCTCTATTTATGCACTAACTTGACTTGACCTTTATTCAACTAGGTCGGCCTCAACTTAATCACTTAACATAATGATGATTGGGCCGACTCCCACTAGGGTGGTCTAATAACCCTTTGACCCACATGACTTATACAGGGCTGACCCCAACAAGGTGGTCTAATAACCCATCAAGTATAAGTTACGACACTTACAATATAAATGACGACACTTCTGTATAGAGGAATAATAACATCTCTATAGCAATACAATATACATATATGTGAAATACATTCCGAAGTCTATTTGCATATCTCCCAAGGCCAAATTATATGTCCTCCCAGAGCAAAACCTCGAAAGAGCATTTGCCAGATATCTCGGGGCCAGATTACATGCCATAGGGAAAACCTCGAAAGACTATCTACAAATATCCCAGGGCCAAATTATATGCTTATCTGCACAACTTGATCCACAGCCATAGAGTATCAACCTGATACTCACCATACATCATCCTAATGTACACATGATCATCCTGATCATCATCAATGCAACATCCTGCTGCATGTCATCTAGAGCAACATCCTGAATCTCGTCATCCATGATCATCCTGATCATATAATGCATCTACCCAATGCATACCAAGTATCTACCTGATACATATCATCATACATGATCCACCTGATCATACAATGTATCCACCTGATACAAATACAATACATGATCCACCTGATCATACTTGATACATATCAACATACATGATCTACATGATCATACAATGTATCCACCTGATACATATACAGATACATGGTCCAAGCATCCAACATGATGCATATACAAAATACATACAAATGATCCAACTGATCATATCTAGCATCCAACATGATGCATATATACATAAATGATCCAACTGATCATAACAAGCATCCAATATGATGCAATGATCCAACTGATCATAACAAGCATCCAACATGATGCATATACATATACAGAGTAGTAACTAGAGCATCGTCTTGATGCTCATCATCCAGCCCTTACATCCACATCCATGTGAAGGATCCTCCTTCCAACATGCTTGGAATGGATTCAGCAAATGTGTCCATCACTTCTTCCTCGAAGTGTCCTCAATCTGAAGAACACCCAGCCTCTCCCTGAAGTACTCAAACTTCACCCTAGCTAGTGGCTTTGTCAACACATCTGCAATCTGCTCGTCCGTCACAACATACAGGAGCTTCACAGCTCCTTTCTGCACCATATCCCTGATATAGTGATATTTGATCTCTATGTGTTTCGACCTGTCATGAAACACTGGGTTCTCAGACAGCTTCACACAACTCTGGTTATCGCAAAAGATATGAGTAGCATCCAACGGGAGATCAAATAACTCAGACAGTAGCTTCCGTAGCCATACTGCCTCACAACTAGTTGAACAAGCTACAACATACTCTACCTCAGCTGTACTCAGTGCTAAGCAGGACTACTTCCTGCTAAACCAAGAGATCACACCTGATCCCATCTTGAAGCAGCACCCAGATGTTCTCTTCCTATCTGCAGCACTACCTGCCCAATCTAAATCAACATAACCCTGTAGGTTAAACTTTTGATTCGCTTTATACTTGAGCCCATAATCCACTGTACCCTTCAGGTACCTCAGAATATGCTTTACAACAACCAGGTGAACACTCCTCGAATCCATCAGGAACTGGCTCAATGTGTTCACCGCAAAGCAAATATCTGGTCTCGTGTTTGTCAGGTACATCAAGGACCCAATCATCTGACGATACATAGTGACATAAACCGATTCAAATGAAGCATCACACATAAGCTTTAGGTTCGATGCCATAGCCTCGCAGTCCATCATCCTGAACCTCTTCAGGATCTCTACTGCATACTTCCCTTATCCAAGGAAGATTCCATCTGCACTCTGCCACACCTCCGTGCCAAAAAAAAATAGTGCATCATCCCCAAGTTCTTCAACTCGAACTCGACAGCAAGCTTCCGCTACATGTTGGCAATCAATCTATCCTCACTTGTTACAAATAGGTCATCCACATAGTAGTATCACTGGATTGCCTTCCTCAACCTTGTAGTAAAGGTTGGAATCCGCTTTATTCTTGGTAAATCCCAAACTGGATAGAAAGCTTTCTATCCTACCATACCAAGTTATGCACATATATGACTCCCTGTCATGTGTCTCAGAACCAAGTGGCTTCTCCACATACACTTCTTCTTCAACTACACCATTCAAGAAAGTGTATCTTCCTCTTCATCACTGCAGCATGCTTGATCTTGTAGATCCTCTTGGAAGTCACTACAGACTCCCCTTCAGGTCTTGGGACTACATCCCAAACATCTTCATGATTGACTGGTACTCCTCGATCATGGCATTCTTCCCCGATCCTGGAAACTTCAACATCTTCAATATTTTCAATAAATAACTTTGTTGCTGAACAAATGTTGTAGTCCTTCTTTTGTAGGTGATGGTATATGATCTTTCCTACACAACAAGTTAAATTGTATGATTAGAAAACATCTCATAGTTTTCAGAACAAATTCTTACACATAAAGAAATATGTCATACAGTCATGCAATTATCTTAGCCAATGCTTCAATACAACATTTATCCATATTCCGTAACTTTCTAGATGCCTTCCAATCTCTACCAGAACATTGTTAAGAGTGTGCACAACTCCTAACATGTCAGCAAAGAGGTTTCATTCTAGATAAGTAGCAATGGAATGTTGTACAGTGCCATAGGCCACTTACCCATGTATATTAGTAGTATACTTTTAATCAATGCAACTATTCTAATATGCATAATACACAACCTAATTCTAGGAACATAAGCATATACATCATTGAATAACATTATGTAAGAAATGGAAATTCAAATACTTATCCTTGTTTGGTTGCTGGGTGGACTCCCTCTGAATCTTTGCAACTCCATTCTGATGTGGATTGTGAGAAGTGGTCAACTCCCTCTGAATATCTACATCCTTGCAGAAACTACTGGAGTGTGCTCTTTCTTGATTTTTGCTTCCTGGATTACCTGTTCTGAACTTATATTCATTCTATATCCCTATGCATGCTTATTAGTATCATCATTGTGTTATCTTTGAGGTCTCATACATAATCATACATTCATTAGTATATTCTTAATACTATCAAAACACAATAATCTTAAACATGTATAGTCATGATCATTCACAGATAATAAACATTAGTATTCAAGGTTTCAGGGAAGTCTTCTTTTACTCATGCATATTCTTGTTTGATCATAGGGCTCTTCTGATTAGTTAAATCATCAATGCATAAACCCGTGATTACTCAAACCTATACCTTCATGATTCCTCTGGTTAGTCATATCATCAATTATGGTAAGAAACATAATATGCATACAACCATGACTATTCAAACCTATGACTTCATGAATAATCATTATCAACAACACAATAGTATAAGATCCTAACACAAGGTAGGATTCTAGCTTGATATAGGAAAAACATACTTGGATTAGCATGCTAGCTAGATATGTCTAACATACCCACATAATGTCTTCTGGTTCTCTTCAGTGACTCGTGCTAGTAACCTGCATGTCTCATAAGTTAACCATTGTAGAACCAAGTTATACATACCTCGTAAGTAGATCTTCTATGTGATCCATGACAATGAATGAATCTTTGTCTTCATGTCACCATGAGCATATGTTCTTGAAGTAGAACATGATTTGTCTTTCTTGGTGTACCTTTGATGTTAGCAGACAACATAAACCTCATACAACACCATAATGCATTAGTACAATCATAAGTGTCAACACCCTAACCAATGAATATCTTCTATCATGCATTCATAATTTTGTTAAGGTGATATGACAAATCTCAAATCAAGATTGTACTAACTGTAATAATCATGAAGACAAACATACCATAAACTTAATCATGAACAAATCTCGAAACATACCTCGATGAGTCATACCTGTCGAGATTGCTTGTAATATTCTTATGTAAGGCCTTAGCCTCATCTCCCTCTAAAACAGGAACTTATTCACTTATGCAGGTGACCAATCCATCCTCTTCTAGGATTAAACCAATCCACTTGATTTGCAGGAACTGGATCTGGAGCTGTATTAGGGTTTGTTAGAGAAACCCCAAAAATTCAAACTTTGAATTTCAAACTTCCGAAAGGATAGAAATATGCGCCTTGATGAGCTGATCAAGCTGGTATATTCAGAATTTGAAAACTGCAAAGTTTCACTCCTCAATTTTGCCTTTGAAACTTCTGGATTCACTAGACGTGACCCTGAACTGGGGTTTGATGAAGCCCACTCTTCTACCCAATAAAAAGGTTTGATCCAAAGCTCTAAGCTTCTATTTTTATGAGGAGCTTCCAGCCGTGGTCACAGATTTAAAAAATTCTCATTTTTGCAGAAGCCCTAATTTTCCACTTTTCTGATCAAAGTCCTGAACTAGGGTCTGATCAAGCCTGTCCTTCTGCCCAACAAAAAATTCTGATCTTGGTCTCTAAATTTTGATTTTGATGAGTAGCATTCAGCCGTGGTCTCCGATTACAAAAATTCCAACTTTCTCCGAAGCCCTAAATTCCAGAACCCATGAATGAAGGTGCTCAAAAATAAATTTTTTTTGACAGAAATATGTACCTGATTGTTTCTGGTTTAACTCTGAACTTTTCGATCCACAGGGTCTGAAAAATTTTCTTGCGATATCCCGACCTGTTATCTTTCCATCTCGATAGGTCTGACCTCAATTGGATTCTCTGAGAGAGAGTTATGCCAAGTGTCGCAACGTGACCTATTTATGGGATAATACAGGAGAGTGAACTTGTACGGTATTCCACGTGTCACTGTTTCAACTTCGGCCTTTGAAAACTTTTTTCTGAGATACTACAGTCTGTTTACTACCTGTCACTTTTTATGCAATTTCATTTGGAGCTTCCTAGCCCAAGTTATGACCTTTTTTCCAAGGTCACCTGTTTTTGACTCAGATCTGGAAGAGGGAGAAATCCTATATTGTACAGATCCTAAATCACAAAGTACAACGAATTCGAGGTTTTCCTTTGGATACAAGGTACATGGGGATCGGATATTGGACCTATAAAAGTTTCAGATCCAAAAACTTCGCCAAAATGGATTTATAGCAAAAGTGCTACGATGAATGGTTTTTGCTATATCAATCCCTAGCATCGTAAGTGCAACAAGTGTCATACATGCCATATCATGCCTTCTTTCACGCTAGCTCTGATACCATGTTAAATTTTCAGAATTTACTTCAATCTGATCTAGGATCTTTACTGAGAGAACAACATGTACAACAAATCTACAACATATCAATCATGGACACAATAATGCAAGCACACAAGAGACACAGAGTTTACTTGGGGAAAACCATAAAGGTGAAAAACCCCAATAACTTCCTCAGAGATAGATAGAGAAATGATACAACCAAAATACAAGAGATAGTCTTCTCCTAGCAGCAGAGCCTCTTCCTCCACAAGTGCGCCACTCTCCCAAGTGTGAGTGAGAGAATAGAATGTGTAAAATGAGAGAGACACACTCTCTATTTATACACTAACTTGACTTGACCTTTACTCAACTAGGTCGGCCTCAACTTAACCACTTAACATAATGCTGACTGGGCCGACCCCCACTAGGGTGGTCTAATAACCCTTTGACCCACATGGACAACCCCCAATAGGGTGGTCTAATAACCCTTTGACCCACATGACTTATATAGGGCCGACCCCAACAAGGTGGTCTAATAACCCATCAAGTATAAGTTATGACACTTACAATATAAATGACGACACTTTCATATAGAGGAATAATAACATCTCTATAGGAATACAATATACATATATGTGAAATACATTCCGAAGTTACATATACATCAACAAAATCATATACGATCTACTGAATTCTGGGAACTCCAAAATGGACCTACTTGGTAAAAAGGCGGCAGCTCTTTATTCTGACCATCTACTTTCCCCAATACAAAAATGGAAATTATTGAGAAAGGATCAATCGCTCTTTCTAAGATAAGAATCTTTTCTAAAAGGGTCCATACATATAAAGATCAACCGTTCCTTTTCCGTCCTATCCCCATGCTCCTTGCAGGGGTGGACACTCTTTAAATGATTTACATATTGACATAAATCATATATGTTCTTTAGAATTACCAAAAATCCACAATCGACCTACTTGGGGATAAAGTGGAAGCTCTTTCTCCTCAGCATCTACTTTCACCACCCTAAAATAGAACAACTTGAGGAAGGAGCGACCGTTCTTTCTCTAAGAAAATTTATACTTTCCAAGAAAATGGATGAAGCAAATTTCCAACAAGATTTGTTGTTAAAGTGTTGATATCTAATTTCCGCACCCCTAAAAAATAACCCCTTGAAGAAGAAGTGGCTTCTCTTTCTCCTCAACATCCACTTTCAACACAACAAATAGAGCAACTTGAGGAAGGAGCGACTACTCTTTCTGTGAGAAAATAGAACCACTTTTTAGTAAACTATTTGAAGCAAGGTTCCTATGAAATTTGTGGTGAAAGTGATGGTATCTAATTTCCCCACCCCTTAAAAATAACCCCTGAATGAAGGATCTGATTCTTTTTCTGCTCAACATCTACTTCCAACACCCGAAATAGAGCAACTTGAGGAAAGAACGTCTGCTCTTTCTCTGAGAAAATTTCCACTTGTCAGCAAACTATTTAAGGAAAAAATCTTATGAAATTTGTGCTTAAGGTTCCAATATATGGTTTCCCCAGCCCTTATAAAGAGCTCCCAAAGAAAGGAGTGTATGCTCTTTCTCCTCAGCATATACTTTCATCTCCCCAAAATAGAGAAACTTGAGGAAAGAGCGACCGCTCTTTCTCTGGAAACATTTCCACTTTTCAGCAAACTGTTCGAAGCAAAGTTTCTATGAAAATTGTGTTTAAAGTGCCAATGTCTAATTTTACCACTTTTAAAAAAGAACCACTGAGGGAAGGAGTAGACGTTCTTTCTCCTCAGCATTTACTTCCAACACCCCAACATAGAACAATTTGATGAAAGAGCCGTCTCTCTTTCTCTGAGAAAATTTCCGCTTTCCAGCAAAATTACTATGAATTTTGTTGTTAAAATGTTGATATATACTTTACCCACCATAAAATATAACCCCTAAAGAAAGGATCAGACGCTCTTTCTCCTTAGTATCTACTTTCAACACCCCAAAATAGAACATCTCGAGAAAAGAGCAGCCGAATCTTGCTCTGAGAAAATTTCCACTTGTCAGCAAAGTGTTTAAAGCAAAGTTCCTATCAAATTTGTGATTAAGGTACCAATATCTACTTTTCTCACCCCTTAAAAAGAACCCCTGGAGGAAGGAGCGGACGCTCTTTCTCCCTAGCATATACTTTCGTTAGCTCAAAATAGAACAACATGAGGAAAAAACGACCTCTCTTTCTCTAAGAAAATTTTCACTTTCCAACAAACTATTTCTAGCAAAGTTCCTATGAAATTTATATTTAATGTGGTGATATCTACTTTCCCCACCCCTAAGAAAGAATGCCTGGAGAAAGGAGCGAACACTCTTTCTCCTCACTATATTCTTTCAACACCCCAAAATAGAACAAATTGAATAAATAACGACTGCTCTTTCTCTAAGAATATTTCCACTTGCCAGCAAACTGTTCAAAGCAATGTTCCAATGAAATTTGTGTTTAGAGTGTCGATATCTACTTTCCCCACTCCTAAAAAAAATACATGGAGGAAGGAGCAGACTCTCTTTCTCCTCAACATCTACTTCCAACACCCCAAAATAGAACAACCTGAGGAAAGAGTGATCTCTCTTTCTCTGACAAAATTTCCACTTGCTAGCAAACTCTTTGAAGCAAAATCTCTATAAATTTTGTTGTTAAAATGTTGATATCTAGTTTCCCATGGTGACACATGGAATGATTAGATGGTGACATGTGGCACATTTACAGAGCTCCATGGGGTAGGTGACCGGTTGCCGACTTTTGAATTCCGCATTGGAACAGTCGGATGTCGGGAGTCGGGAGTCTGGATGGCATAAAGTAAGCACTTGGTTTTCGACTTCCGACTTCCACACCAGAACAGTTGGACATTGGGAGTCGGGGTGTCATAAATACAAATGGGTATGGCGACTTCCAGGTATGCCGCCTGTCAGTATGCAAATATGTCTTTTAATTAACAAAAAACACAAATAAATTATTCAAAATTAATTTAAAAATAAAAATAAAGTGTAAATAAATTTTGTTAAAAATACGTAAAAATTAATATATTAATATAAAGTGTTTTATATCCATAACAATATATATCAAACGTTAATATTTAAGACTCTTTAAAAATGTGAAGTTGCATATTAAATGTTAATATCTAAAAAAATTAAAAATTGTGAATTTGCAAACTTCTGAAAATAATAGTAGAAAATAAATGAACCTAAATAAGTTAAATATGTTTATTTTTGAAAAAACAATATAAATAAATAGGATGTGAGTTTGTTGAATTGTTTGTATTGTTTTGATATCAATATTTAATATAATTATTATATAAACCATTTTTATAACACTAAATTATTTAAAAAATATCAAATTCAACAATATAATCAATACAAGTTTTCATAATAAAAAATTCAATTTTTTAATTAGAAATAAAAATCAAGTAAATCAAAATTGCAAATATTAATAAGGTAACTTATTTTCTTCTATAAATAAATATACATAATCCAAAACTCATGCTATTTTTTAAGAGGAAGAGAGATTCAAAAATCAATTTAAAATATATTAAACTATAATTATGTTTATTACTATTTTTTATGTTTAAATTAATTTTAAAAATTATATTAAATTAAAAAGAAAAAGTGGAAAATGAGATAATTTTTCACACTTTTAAAACAACATAAAATATAAAAATTACATATTTTCTTTTGAAAATTAGTTTAAAGATTGTATAAACGAATATTAAGGATATTAATGGTACCATTTAAATATAAACATATGGATTTAAGTTATAAATTTTTTTGGAATAGGTATATATATATATATAAGTTTTCATATGTGAAGTGACAACAATACAACATTGAAGTGACAACAGTACAACACTATTTCATAAATATTTCATGAACTTCTAAAGTTTTGATTATATATGTAAATTTTATTTTATTTTCCTATTTTTAACTAATGTGATCAATGATAAAAAATGTATAGGCCAATCAAATTTCAACACACATGAAAATAAATTGAATAAATAAAAACAGATTAATATTATTTTTCTCAAACTTTAAAAATACTTTTGATTTCTTTGTCTCATTGGCCAAACTAATAGGGTAAGGTGAAACATATAGTCTCTTCCTACGACATGACTAAAAAACAAGAAAGGATTATGTATAAAAATATCAAGTAGGGTTGTGCCTTTTCGTCTCATTCAAAGGGATATTCAATGTGTCTGCACTAATAGTAGTAACTCCGATATCACACAGGATGTTTTAATATGGCTTGTGCTAATCGAGGAGGGTGAAATGTGGCTTTCAACGATTTTGAGAGGCGGAAGGACTGACGACGATCATGGTTGCAGTAATGGGGGAGGGGGGGTTCTCAAGCCTCCCTGGTAGATCTGTCACGGGGGATCTAGATCGGTGGAATCCCAATCCCTGATTGGTGGTAGTGGGGGGAGAGGGAACTGGTAACGAGGCTTCGAATTTGAATGTTCCATCAATTGAAAGGAGCCCTGGGCAGTGTATCCCTAAAACTGCCTAAATTCCCTTGATGCAGATCAGATCAAGTAAACTTAGGGATCGAATTCAATACATGAAAGATCATGCTCTTATAGGGAATATGAAATACTAAATTATTCCATTGATGGATTATCCAAAACCGCTCGTAGAACATAATTCTAATGGGGACAGATTGGAAACTAGGGAAGAGATTGAGGTGGAATTAGGCCAATAATTTCGAGATATTATGAGTGAACCCATCTTGGACAGATGTAGGGACATTAAACATGTAACAAAATATATTCCTTCTCTGGTATCTCAGGATCAAAATGACCTTTAAATGAAGACTCTCATGGAAGTCGAAGAAATGGTGGATCAAATGGCCGACAGGAAATCCCCCGGTCCGGACAAATTCACAGTCAACTTATTTCACCATTTTTGGGACCTCAT
The DNA here is from genome assembly GCA_027924585.1 of Larix kaempferi. Taxonomy (NCBI): domain Eukaryota; kingdom Viridiplantae; phylum Streptophyta; class Pinopsida; order Pinales; family Pinaceae; genus Larix; species Larix kaempferi. Next base: position 29,551,457 of record BSBM01000753.1, on the reverse strand, counting down.
TAATAATGAAGTCTGGAGTATTGTGGAAAACTGGAGAATCACTCAGAAAATTCTTCCTTCTTTAAGTGCCACCTCTATCACGCTTCTCCCAAAGAGTGATGGGGTGGACTCGCTGGGAAAATTCAGACCCATTTCCATTTGCAATGTTATTTACAAAATTGTAACCAAGGTAATTGCTAACTGCCTCAAACCCATCCTTCCTTCTCAGATTTCTCTTGAGCAGTCAGGGTTTGTGGAAGGTCACTAGATAATGGATGGCATAATCCTTGTCCACTAAGTTCTCCACTCTCTCAAAACTGAGAAGATACCTGGGATGATGTTGAAACATGACATTGCTAAATCCTATGACAAGCTCAACTGGAAGTACATCCGAGCAATTTTAAGAGAATTCAACTTTAAGGAATGATGGATCAAGTGGATCATGAGTCTTATCTCGACAACATTCTTCTCCATTCTCGTCAATGGAGTACTGTCAGGTCTCATCAAGCCAACTAGGGGCATTGGACAAGAGGACCCCTTATCCCCATTTATGTTCATAATTATGGCGGAAGAGCTGGGAAGGACCATCAAGGCCATGTAGGGAAATCACGAGATGCAGGGGATTCTCATTCACCCGAGAGAAGATAAAAAAACCCATCAATAGTTTGTTGATGATACAATGTTGATGGGTCATCCTTCGGTTCAGTAGGCTTGGAAGCTCCAATAGTGTTAGGTTAACTTTAGCAAATCCTTGACCCTATAGGTTAACGAGAAAAAATACCATGTATTCTTCTTTAACACCCCAAGGGTCACCAGGCGAAGACACCACGACCCCTCAATTTTGGAGAAAAGCAGCAGGTTGAAGGTGTAATTATGATTAACGAGGGTGGAGGATCCTCCCCCCAATGTGGGGCATATCTTGATAGGACTACGGATCCCGAAAGGATATTAAAGGCTTGCGCCAGAACAATCATGGCCTAAAATGGAAATTTCCTATATATTGGATGGAAAGATGACGACATTAGTCGTGAGAACAAGGTTCAACTTTGCATGCATTCTGTAATTTTCGTTCTGCTAACAAGGGAAGAGGATTTCCATAGGGTTAGAGATATGGACGGCCAACGAGTGGGGGATGGTGAGAACATTATGAATCGACGAAGAATGAGGAAGAAAAGAAATAAATACCCACAGGAGAGGATCGAAGGGCTACCCAGGTGTAGAATAGAGAAATATGGGAGGCACACATGTTTGGGTTGGGATTACCATTGGTCATCCAACAGGAAATAAAGGATGTGGAACAGATTTTATGGAGGGAGCTGGATAAGGATACCTTTCAAGAGGAGTGCCGAAAAATGGATGAATGGATAATGGACCCAGGAAACAACACTGCACGACTGTGTCTCTACGAGTAGATGGTGGCGCTCTTCTGGGTAATGAAGAACCTGATGGGGGATGTGATGTGGGAGCAGATAGAGAATTATGAAGGTGATGAAACCCCAACTCAATGGTGGAAATCTCATCATGCTGAGGCGAAGGAGATGCACCTGAAAATGGACGCCATAATGATGACTCTGGGCATTCGCTTCCCAAATGTTCCTTCTTCTTCTATGGATGGTGGTCAACAAGGTCACTTTCCAGACCTTCTGTATATTATGATATGAAGGTTTTCTGGGTATGGGGTCCATGTTATTGATTCAGCTGCGGATTAGAGATCTATGTTAAATTTGTCTGTTAGTCGTTTTAGTTCTTGGAAAAATCAAGCTCTTAGTGTCTGGTTCATTTCATGCATTTTAGATTTTTATGTTATGAAGGCATCTAGGGACAACAAGTCTGAAGTCAACATAGAGGTCCTCAGTTTTTGTAATATTGGGATGGTGCTTTGGGATGGGTTTTTTTACAATATCTCTCATGTATTGAAACTAGATAGTTTAGAAGAGCAGGAAGCCAACAGGGCTTTGGCCCATTTTGTTCAAATGTAACTTTTATTCATTATATATAATACAAAATTTCCTTACTTACAAAAAAAAAATTTCCGATATCACACACTCCTTAACACTGTGTCTCTCCTTAAACAAATTGCTAAACCAATAGAAAAATAGCAGTGCCAAGCTACGTAATCATGATGTGATATCAATATATTCATGTACTAGAAGTAATTATATATCAAACAACTTGGGACTGCACCTGTTATAGGTCAAATCTGCACTTCTCCGTCTGTGATCACATTTAGCTATTGATCACACAAAAGGACAACTTGGATTGAAGAGCATGATGACCCTAGATGATGACTGGCCTAGACTTATCCCTATGCAACTGAAAAAACCCTCTTTTTACCTACTTTTAAGGAAAAATGCTACCCTACAAGCATGATAGTAGCATTTTCCTCCAGAAATACTCTACTCCACTTCATTAAAGTAGCATTTTCCCTCATAAATACTCTACTTTGCTTCAATAGAGTAGCATACAGCCTCAGAAATCTTTCAAACGCTGGTTGTAAAGTAGGGAAGTTGCATGTTGAACGCTACTTCACTTAAGAAAAGTAGCGTATACCTTAAAAAGTAATCAAAAATATATTAATTTGACGAATTGGGATTAGTTGAAGTTGGTTTTGCAACTTCCACAACTTCCCAATCAAACTACCTCTCGATCCAAACTGCCTACCTTGTCCCATAAATACAAGGGGAATAGATGAGAGAGAAAAGGAGAAACTATGCATTAAGGGTTGTTACGCTGGAGGAATTCCAAACTTAGTGTGAAGAATAGGAGCCTAGGATCTGGTTGCACAAGCACTTTGAATGATTAGGTATAATTGTACTGATTATTTGCTTTTGACAATAAAGGTTGAAATGCCCTTCCCGTCCCAATCAAATGTCTAATGGATTGCATATTTGTTTGGATTAAATGCTTGATTGTATTTGATGTTTGAATTGTATTTCAATTTCATCATTGTTATATCAATCAAGACACGCTGAGGAAGGTATCTTTGTATTGCAGGTTCGTCAAACGGAAGATCAAGTGGAGGATCGATCGAAGGAGTAAGCGAAAGCTAGGGTCGAACTTCGTTAATAAGGTATGCCTTCAAGAACCTTGATCTCTTTCCTTTTGTAGAAGCCTATGTGATATGATCAATGCATTTACCTATCACCCCAGAAGTTGGTAGTGTCCCTCTCCTCGCTATAGAGTAGAATTCCCGAACAACAGACTGGCGACTCCACTGGGGAACCGGTTGTTTTATGTTCTAGGAGACTCATTTGACTTTCCTTCCAGTACTTTTTGATCTTTCTGATCCTCTGAGAGGCTTTGTCAGTTACTGTAGCCTATTTCCATTGCTTGACTTACCTCAGTTTGAAGTTTTGAAGCCAGTTTTAAACCTTCTCTGGAAAAAACGTTGGTTTTCTATGCATACAGTAGCGTTCATCTCTTGAAAAACGATGGTTTTCCTTTACACAGTAGGGTACACCTCTTGAAAAATGGTGGTTTTCCTTTACACAGTAGAGTACACCTCCAGAAAAATGCAAGTTTCTCTACTGCACAGTAGAGTATTTTCCTGTAAGTCTCTGTTTGTGTTTGGGATTTGATTTTTGCCTATTTGGCTTGATTTCCAGCCTCTGTTTTTCCTTTCCCAACTGATCCTTGAGGTCTGTATGCCTTGGTTGAGTTTTGTTTGCCTCTCCTAAGTCCCTTAGGTCATCTTTTGCTTGTTTGAGTACTTTTGAGGTGTCTTGTTTGTTTGTGGCTCTTTTTGGAAACCGTGCCTTGTTCCTTGTTGAACATAGCTGCATGTTAGTACCCTAGTTGCTTGTTGCAGGTATACAAACCTTTGTTTACCACATTTTTTGTTTGTTGCAACACTAAGCATACTTTTATGGTGTCTTAGCCTTTGATTTAGGGTTTGACCCCAATTTGGAGTCTTTAGGGTGTTTTCAAAATTTTTTGAGTCTAGACACTTCCTGATTGCTTTGTCAGTTTCAGTTTCAAGTAAGTTGAAGTCTTTTAGTTTGCTTCCATTTTAGTCTTTGTGATTGTAAGGCAATCTTTGGTTCGCTTTCCTACCATTAGCTTGGCTTAGTGTTTTTAGGGTTTTTGATGCTTTGGAGCAACCTTTGAAGTTTTTCTTTCCATTTTAAAAGCGTATCTTATCTTTCTTTTCTTTCCACTTTGTCTTCCAAGCCCAAGGTTTTTTGTCTTTAAAAACTTTGTAGGATAAGTCTTTGTCAAGTAATCAAGTTGATTGTTGTGAACATTAGAGTTGTTTTTCCTTACTTACATTGCTCTTTCAGGTCTTACTTGCTTCCATTTTCGAGTTCTTTTTCTTTTGCATATATCATAAAAAGAAAAAAATGAGTTTGGTAGTTTAAAGTAGTAAGGCTTATGATCATTTCAAAGTAGCGTAGTTTACTTTGTTTTGAATTTGAAAAAGAAAAGAAAAAAGAGATTTGTTTTTGGTTTGCTTAAGCTTTCATTTTGGAAAGAGCATAAACGAAAAAAAGAAAAAGAGTCTTTTTGTTGCTTTGAAAGTTATTTCTTTTGCACTTTACTTTCTCAAACCATTTCCACACAATGCACTACCCCGTTGAGTAAAAAGTTGCCTTAAAAAGAATTTTAATAAAATAAATTAGAAACATTTTCTTTTTAGGAATACACGACACCAACTAGCTTAGGCTAGAGTTTCGAGCTTAAAACACCTTAAACTACTCGGAACTAGTTTCATTACACAACAATCGTAGTATAACTTTCATTTAGGTAAACCCATATATATCAAATAACCCTGGGATGCTCTACTCAAACCAGAGTTAAGCACAAGACCATGGAAGATCGGAATAGTTGAGGATAACCCCCTCGCTTTCCTTTTGACCATAAACTAGAGTCGATTCGTGTACGGGGGTCCTTTCGGACTTCAGGCTTTGCTACCTTGCCCATGCGTTTTGACTAGGATGACGACTGTCCCCCCAAGATATTTCTTATGTATGGTAGCCTTAGTATCAAACCTTTAGGATTCTACATAGGTAGAGTGGGTGGTTATTCCCACTTCACCTAAGACAGGCGTCGAAGGTAACCCTCTAGCAGTACTCCCGGGAAAGTGGTTTGGTGATTCAAGCACTTGCACCCAGTGGACCTCCGGTGGACACCACGAAACTGACCATCAGTACTCTGTTAGTCTGTTCTGGGCCCTAATCATCCCATACTTACTTTCGAGAGTATTTGATATCTGTTTGATTGGTTTGATTACTTAGGATTTTTTAATGGTATGCTGTTTACCCCTTAGTCTTAGTGGCCACTAGGTTTTTACTTAGTGTTATTTGTATATAATTGTGGAAGACCAACAACTTCATAGGTCTCGGAGGTTGCAAAACCTTCCCCCACCCAGTGTGGAGCCACTACCGCCACCATGACGATGGAGGACTAACTCCAATGGTCTTTTTGAATCTACTGGTGAAATAGAGGTTCCTGGTGAACCACAACCTAGAACCCCAGATCAACAAGTTTTTAACACTATTGAGGTTGAGGATATCACTTCTAATGATTTTAACACTCCTTTTAACCCTCCTCTTATCGGACTTAGCGATCCGCTTCTAGTACCTGTTGGTTTCCAACAACCCAAGTATAGTGCATATTTTTTCACACCTGGCATATTATGACTAACCCAGGAGATGAACAAGGAGTCCCACAGACTCCCACAATGGGCATGAATACAAGTATTGTAAACCCTCCTTCCATTGCTACACCGAGTTCGACACAGAAAACTTCTGTTTCAACTCCGTCCTTCAGTTTTAACGCTGGTACATTAGGCATGCCAAGCTCAACAGCTTTGACATCCACCTCTACCCCTACTTTTGGACCCAGTAATACAACGAATGTCGTTCCACCTCTTGCAACTCAACAATCATACCATATACCTAGTACTTGGATTTCCACACCCAATGTTGGGCTGAACCCCTCTGCAACTATGCCTGTTATGAGTACCATGACTGCGCCATCCACCTCGACTACCACTGGTTTTAACACCTTTGCAGGTTACAATATGAATAAAAGTAATATACCTGTAGGAAATATCCCCTTTTCTTTGTTTTCTAGAGGAGGGGGTAATATTTTTAACCAATAATATGGCGGGGCTAACACCCATCCACAGTGGACGAATACACAGGGTGCCAACCCACTTTCATTTGGCTGGGGGAATTTCAACAACACTTTCACACAACAATAGATGACTAGGGGCAACCCCTACCAGCAGATGGTTGGGGACAACCCTTTCCAGCAGATGGATGGAGGAAACCCCTACCAACAAATGGCTGGGGGAAAGCCTAACCAACAGTTTATGGGTCAAACGATGGGAGGTTCCCCCTTCATGACTCCAGCTCGTCAAATGCCATCTTTTAGACCCCGTTTACCATTTCTGGCAACTCGAAATTTTCCAGATCTTTCCAAGTTAATGAACGATCCGGTTTGCTAGAACGTTACATGGCCACTAGTTCCCACTAAGCTACCTTCGAACATTCCAAAGTTCGAAGGTAAAACTGGTGAGGATCCTGGTGATCATGTTACCACTTTTCATCTCTAGTGTTCTTTGAACTCATTGAATGAAGATTCCGTTAGGTTGAGACTTTTTCAAAGGACCTTAACTGGTGTTGCAGCCAAATGGTACATTGAGTTACCTGCAGCCACTTTTTTTAACTTTTGGGATCTCGCCGTAGTCTTCTTGAACCACTTCCAGCTTCCTATTCAGTACGATGCCGGAACAGATATTTTTCCTACCTTTAGACAAAACAAAGCCACCCATTTATCTGATCACATTCAGGAGTGGTGAAGACAGAAGAGGCTCATTAAGGCCAATATCCCCCCATAATTCTTATTAGAGTGGTATCTAAAATCACTCCTTCCTTATGTTTCTAAGGAAGTAGCTACGTCTGGGGTGTCATCGAAAGAAGAAGCCATTCTAAGGACCCAGCAACTAGATTTGGTTTACGCTCAGTCTGGGCTCTTTTACAAGATTAAACCTGATGCACCACGGTCAAACATTGATCTAGGTAGACCAAAACCTGGACCACATGCTAATGGCATAGTAGGTTCAGTTGATTCTATAGCCTTTGAAGCATTGACTAAACAGGTCCATGCCTTATCGGTCAAACAATCGACTGCAGAAGTGACTCCCGTCACAACCTCTCCTTCTACTACTGAATCTGTACAACAGATTCAGACTAATCAAAAGGGCCCTCGGTAGACCAAGAATAAAAAGAAGGGCAAGAAAGGAGAGGGGAACCAACAAAATCCCCAAAACAAAGAAAATGCTGAGGAGGGTAGCAGAGAAAAGAAGAAGGTCAAGTTCCCTTGCAAGCTTTGCAAGCAGGACCACCTCACTCACCAATGCCCTCTAATCGAAGAATCCCAGAAGTTGCTTCAATAAAAGAAACCCGCCGTCCTTAAAGATCCATTTCCCAAAGGGCAGGGATCAGCTTCTGGCACCTCCAATGCTAGGGGCACCACCCATGCTTTAGTTGATCAAACTTTTATTAATATGGTTAAATCGAATGCTCTTTTACAAACGTGGGAAAGAAATTATACCCCGGATTCGCAGAATAAGGATAAATAAGTTCCTGAATATTCCACTCCTCTCTACATACCTATGGACCCATTTCCCAAGATCCTGAAAGGTGTCTTGAAACGGGCTTCACACAATCCCAACGCACGGGCTGCTGCCAACTACAATGTGGTTGAAGATTTAGCCCAGAACCCTTGTGCCATGTCCACCTTAGAAGTTTTGCAAAGTTGTCCATTACAACGAAATGCACTTCTGGCAGTGATTGGAAGTATGGAATTGTCCAACATGACTACGCGTTTTGATATGTCTGATATCAAATACCGGTTGCCGTACCATGTTGATTTTCAGATAGAGGTAGTTCATGGTCCTATGACCATTGGATGAAAGCCCTGGGTTCTCCCGAGTTAGCCCCCTCTAACACACTGCTTACTGCATTTGATGGTAGAACCTTCCGTCCACACGGATTCTTGCCATCATTTGATGTCACACGCACTGGTAAGACAGTTGCTGTAGAGATTGAAGTTCTGGACTCTCTGCTTGATTACAACATGTTATTAGGTAGGATATGGACATATGCCATGTGAGCTATTCCATCGACAGTTTTTTGAGTTGTTATGTTCCCTCATGAAGGTAAGATCGTCATGGTCGATCAACTTTCGTTCTCTCGGCGAAACAACCAGACTTCATCGGAATCCACAGTTCCTTTGGTTAATCAATCTGCCCCAGCAAGCGAGAGTTTAGGAGCAAGGATTTACGGGTCATTAATGGGCACTTTTGACCTACCCTCTCCCATTCTTTTTATGCATTCTAATGAAGGTACATCTACTGAAACTTTCACAGTCGGTTTAAGGACTGATCTGTGGATCCTTCCTACTACATCAGAAGCATCAGTGCCCTTACCCGTTGTAGAAGTAGCATACATGGAAACACAACATGCTGCAACGGAACATATCATGACTCTGCTAGTCTTTGCCGAGTCGGATATGGACCCTGCTCCTGCACGGTCAACGGACTCTACCCTCTCTCCTAATAGTTTAGACACGGTTTTTCCCTCCGACGAAACATTTTTTGAAGCTATGATAGGTCTGAGACGCCCTTGGGAACATTTACACCCCAGGACCTATTTACTTCCTGTTCTAAACCTGATAGAGAGAGGTGAGTTCCCTTCGAGACCCAGTGAGAATGCTGATTGGTCCTCTATCCTTTCCACTTTACAAGTTATTTTTGCCGAAGGGAATAGGATGAGTACAATGAGAACCATCCCTATCAACATTCCCACTGAACCTGGGGTCACAGAACATATCTTTATTGGAATGAACTGTTACCTTGATGAGATCATTCCGTACACCAATTTGTTTAATGATTTTCGTGACATCTTTGCCTGATCTCATGAGGAGATTCTGGGAATCGACCCTACTTGAAGGAGTTTCTGAGCAATCTTCCACCTTTCCTTCGAGCTCTTTAAAAACAGTAAGGAAGTTACGAGCATTCTTCCATCTTTTCTTTGAGCTCGTTAAAAACAGTAAGGAGGCTACGAGCATTCTTCCACCTTTTCTTCGAGCTCGTTAAAAACAGTAAGGAGGCTACGAGCATTCTTCCATCTCTCCTTTGAGCTCGTTAAAAACAACAAGGAGGTCACGAGTTTACTTTTTCGGGCTCGTTAAAATTTTATGAAAAATATTTTTATGGAGTTCTCTCTAAGCTCTTGTTAGAATCTTTAAATATGACAAGATTGCCGAGTATAGTTGTCATTTCAGACTCATTAAAGGATTTGAAGCAACATCTGCTTAAGTATAAGTTTAATCCTTTTCCGGACTTTTGCAGATTACTTACGAAAAAGGAATACTCTAGTCATCCGTGGCTAGAAGAGTTCTTCTTCCATTGTTTTACACTTTTTCAGGGGAGGAGACTAACTTTACAAAAAATGACCTTTTGGAGCATTCTTTAGGGTTTTCAGGATCTCGAAATATGAAAACACCAAGTGAGATCTCGGCTACTCGTGCTCAATGTGAAATCCATGAGAGGGTGTATAGAGGATTGTTTAAGTTTTTCAAACTCTATAAATAGGAAAACACTGGCGAGCATTGACCTACTTGGGATCAATATTAAAATCCACAAGTAGGTAAATGGAGTTATTGTTTAAGTTTTTCAGACTCCTTAAAATTGAAAACACCGGTGAGAAAGAACAAATCTCTGCTCGATATTAAAATCCAGAGATCAGTACTATAGAGTAATATTCTATCTCTTCTTCGAACTCTGTAAACAATGAAGAAGGTGCTGAGTCTTCCTCCCATGGGCTCGTTAAACTCTTTACATGGTTGGATCTATTGATTTTTCATTCTTTCTTGGACTCATTAAAACAACAAGAAAGGTATTCTTTTATCTAAAAAGAATAAGGGATAAGAAGGGTATATCACATCTTATAGTTTCAAAAGCAGTTCATTCAGTTCTATCCTTGAACACAACACCTACTTGAGTCCATCATGTTAGTTGGGTTTTAGTTTTTTACCTTAGGGTGAACCTGATCTCCGAGTTGTTTACTCCCCCGGTTGGTTATTCTTCCAACCATATGGAGGGTCTGCTAATGTATCCTACATTGCAGGCTTATATCACTTCCCCATCATGTTGAAAATTGCCTAAGTCACTTTGTGTCATGCTCATTGTTCAAGGATACAGCCTGTGTCGGCCATTCTGCAATTTACCTTGACCTCATGTGTCGACCATCCTAGTGTCAGTCTTGTTACTTGTACTACTCCACATTAGCTCATACCATTCGAGTGTTCCTCGTGTTGGATGATGGAGGATGCCTTAAGGCCTCCTTTCCAACGGAATTCTTCCCATCAAAATCAACTCATTTTGCTCTGGGAATGAAGTTTAGAGTTTCGGTTAGTACCTTGAGGATTGCAGTCCCCAATGGCAATCCTTCTCACTGTTGAATTATGAGAATACATAAATGTATTTTATTTGACAGGTTCCTCAAGTGTTCGATGTCAAGTCCATTTATTCACACTTGTTGGATCGTACTAGGTACCTTGGGCCCCATTATCATTATCGGTGGAAGCCCTCACGTTTGTTAACGATATACATTAATGACCAGTAATCAAACGATACCCCCCATGTTCGACTTTCAGCTCATTTATTCACATGGTTAGGGTTTGTACCTTGGATTGTTGGATGAAGACCTTGGGATTTTGATAGCATTACCTCATTATGTTATCACCCAAGCTGCGCAAGACTGAGCCTTACTCATTTTTTGGCTCTCCATGAGACATAGATCCAGTTTGTTGTTATGGCTATGATCTCTCATTCTGACATGGATCCAGGCTTGTATTTTAGTGGCCATGCTATATATACATCTCCTAGTTATGTATCGGAGATCATGTTGTGTCATGATACACATCTATTTGATGTCAAGATTGTAATTGCTCGCTAACCTTAATTGTTATTTCAGGTACTTTTGTGACTTGATTCTATGGTTTCTTGCTCCTCCGCTAACTTGGAATTATAATGTATTTCGACCATCGTTTCCCTCTGACCTCACACATTAGGGGGCATCTGTTATAGGTCAAATCTATACTTCTCCATCCGTGATCACGTTTAGCTGTTGATCACACAAAAGGACAACTTGGATTGAAGTGCATGATGACCCTAGATGATGAATGGCCTAGACTTACCCCTCTGCAGCTGACAAAACCCTCTTTTTACCTACTTTTAAGGAAAAATGCTACCCTACAAGCATGATAGTAGCGTTTGCCTCCAGAAATATTCTACTCCACTTCATTAAAGTAGCGTTTTCCCTCAGAAATACTCTACTTTGCTTCAATAGAGTAGCGTACATCCTCATAAATCTTGCAAACGCTGGTTGTAAAGCAGGGAAGTTGCATGTTGAACGCTACTTCACTTAAGAAAAGTAGAGTACACCTTAAAAAGTAATGAAAAATATATTAATTTGACGAATTGGGATTAGTTGAAGTTGGTTTTGCAACTTCCCCAACTTCCCAATCAAACTACCTCTCGATCCAAACTACCTACCTTGTCCCATAAATACAAGGGGGATAGATGAGGGAGAAAGGGAGAAACTATGCATTAAGGGTTGCTACGCTGGAGGAATTCCAAAGTTAGTGTGAAGAGCAGGAGCCCAGGATCCGGTTGCACAAGCACTCTGAATGATCAGGTATAATTGTATTGATTATTTGCTTTTGACAATAAATGTTGAAATGCCCTTCCCGTCCCAATCAAATGTCTAATGGATTGCATATTTGTTTGGATTAAATGCTTGATTGTATTTGATGTTTAAATTGTATTTCAATTTCATCATTGTTATATCAGTCAAGATACATTGAGGAAGGTATCTTTGTATTGCAGGTTCGTCAAATGGAAGATCAAGTGGAGGATCGATCGAAGGAGCAAGTGAAAGCTAAGATCGAACTTCGTTAATAAAGTATGCCTTCAAGATCCTTGATCCTCTTTCCTTTTGTAGAAGCCTATGTGATATGATCAATGCATTTACCTGTCACCCCAGAAGTTGGTAGTGTCCCTCTCCTCGCTATAGGGTAGAATTCCCAAATAACAGCACCCCACCCAGATATGCATATTCAGTAATTTATGTATGTGAACATGCTGCAGGGCATTGAGGCATCAAATGAATGTGAAAAAAAAGTACTTTAAGAGGGACCCAAGGAGAACCAGGGTAATTCCCCTTTCCATTCTCCCAGAGAATGCAAATAGTTCACCATACTATGCGCTATCATCGCTCAAAAGGAAAGCGTTAAAAAAATAGCATTTCAAGTTTAGCAGAGGGTAAGAAGAGGTTGTACTGAAACACAAATGCCCCTTCGGTTCTTAAAACAATTTTGCAACAATTGCCCTGATACTCTGTGACATGTATGCCACAGATTCCTACCATTTTCATAACAAAAAGAGAGTACTTGCATGGAAATCAAGGAGCAAAAACACCTGGAACTGCACAGTTCCTCCCAACCATAGAAGCAGGAAACCAAATCTACTTTCCAGCTTCACCCCCGAGCTGGATCACCACCTTCAATCAATGGAATAGCAACAAATGCATGCATCACTCTCCCAGAGAGTCTGTAATATTTTATATGATGGACTTACAAATCTCAGAGAAGACTCAACAACATACCCTCAATAGCAGCAAAATTCTCTCCGTGCACAACACATCGTCCTGTGCTATCACAGTGCAATATTATATGATTTCTTGCCCGGTTCTTGTGCCATCTCAATCAAATCTCAAGAAATCTATTGATCCCTTAAATTGTGGATATGGTCGGAGTTGTTGAGTTTTTGGCTTAGATTTAATTGATACTCAAATCTATTTTCTATCTCTTGTCCATTTTCTCTGGTGGTGTCCCCTTTTTAATTGGTAGTTCCAAGTGTTTCTCTTGTTATTAAAAATAAAATTATAGTTTATGGTGCCAAATATTCTCTCACATAAGTGTGAGTTACAAATAGAGTTTTAATAACTCTTTACAAAAATAATAATTGTTTTTGTGAGTAAAATCATTAACTCAAAATAAAATAATAAAATGTTTGTGGGGGTATTACAAGTAGTGCTCTAGGTACGTTACATTGTGGTATCGGAGCAGTGATGGGCTCCTACACGCTTTCTCAAAGAAAATCGTCATTGTTAATGGTGTCAGGTAAAAAGTAGGAAATGAGGAGTAATAATGTCAGTCCACAATCAAGTTCAGATAAACAAAGATATTCGGACTTGATACAAATTGTCATTCACCATCATCGTTTTAGTCAAAATGTATCACATTATAGCCTAAGACATCTCAGGGGTTAAAACATGCTATTTCTGGAAGCTATCCACAAAAATATTTATGCACCTGACCAACAACCTATCTACCCATAATCTATCCTGATGATGAATCTAGCTTGGGATTCGAAACGTCGACAACACAAAAATGCAGAACGTGGATTATCCGGAAACCCATTCTAAAAATATTTATATTAAAACATAGAATCATGTAAGCCTCTTATGACACAGAGGTTCCAGAAACTGTAAGCTAGTTTACAAGCATAGACATGTTGGTGTGTAGAAAGAAATAGGAATAAAAGGACACATAAAACAAAATAGTGCAAATTGATCATGTAATAGTTACATTATATTCATTCGATAAATTTCATAAGGGTTGTCAGGCAAACTGGACAACGAGATAAATAAGTTGAACTGTCTTTCATCCCAATTATACAAAATGAATGGAAGACCCTTTGCAAAATAGTTCAGTTTGATACTATCCTTCCTTCCATTCTTCTACTATCCCTCTAAAAGTACAACCATTAGAAAAGGCCTACCTATACAAAATGTGCAGAAGGGCCTTTGCAAAATAGGACATAGTCCTCCCATTCTATTCTTATATTGTCCGTAGAAAACTAGACAAGGAAAACTAACAGAAAACGAAAAACTAAAAATGATCCCAAAAATATAAAGAAGAGATCCTGGTAGGTGTGCTGTGTGGTTCCCTCAATCAATATCCATTTATTTTGACCTTGAGGGAGGCCTGTCAGCTGGAGGGGACTATCCATAGCCTAATTAATTCATTGGGATACTCTCGACATCACGTTTAGCTTGACTGGATGTAGCGTGTTCGATGAGGAGCACTCACATTCGTTCCATCAGTTCGTCATTATTGTTTGCGAACTTACGGTCAATGTTATCCCTAATTCTCTTCTCCATGGATTATGAGTCCTGTTTGTCGCATTTTCTGTTATAGCGTATTTTTCCACCCTATGAGCATTTATACTATTTGGCCTCTGATATTCATTTCATGGACTCAAAACCACTTTTTTCCCTCCAGGAACCCAGTTTTCCCTATTTGTGTTCCTGTACGCGAGCTGCTTTGCTGTAACTTGCGCATGTGCAGGTTGTCCCACTACAGCCTGCGTACATCGAGTTAAATTGTAAATTTTAATTAAAACTCACTTTTTACTCCAAAAATCGGTCATAGGGTGACCTTTGGCCCTCCATGTATCCCGAAAAGACTCAATTCGACCTTTCACCTACCTTTGGAAGGCTATATATTGAGTTCTTATGGTACATGGAAGGAGGAGAAAGAGAGAGCATCGAAACTCTATTGGATTTTTTCCATAGCTTGAGTCTACATCCATTGATCCTTGTTGTTGTGAACCTCTTATGTTCACCTACCAAAATCCTTCATAGTTTGAGTTTGCCATTGCATGGGGGATTGAAGTGGTGGAGACACAAGTGGAGGGACCTAGTTCTCGGTTCAGATGAGTTGGCGGCAAGAGGTTGTATCATGTACTTCTTGTTTCATTAATAAAAATACTCATTTTCTTGTCCAATTGATGTTGTGAATGGTTAATTAACATTGGGTACATTTTATTATTATATCATGGACCATGCTATTGTTTATGCTAATATCTTTCATATATTATATGCACTTGCTTGTGTTTGTTGTTGAGACTACACTACAGGTTCAAGTGTAGAGATTTGAAATCTCAACGGGGATCCACATCGAACGTCTGGTTGAAGGTTGGTTATTGATTCCACATCTTAGATTTACATTTATATAGCATTGCATTGGGAATTGAGTTGACTTCTGGTAGTCATCTGTCTATTGTGGTCTACCCAAAGCCATAAGAAGTTTTTCTCTATAACAAAAATGGCGACTCCGTTGGGGAGGAACCTCCATTTTGGGGATTTTGGGCATTTTTCCTTGTTTTGAGTTTCTTTTTTGTCGAGTGTCTGTGTCTTTGGTTGGCTGTTAGGATATGCATAAGAAATAATATTTTTTCTTGCCCTATTTGATTCATTTTTGGTCCACCTACCTTTCCTTGTACATGGTTCAACTTTGCTTAGCCCGCGTGGATGCGCTATTATCAGTACAGTAGCCTGCGTATACATGCTATTGTTCTATGAACAGTTGCATACAACTCCACCTCTCTACCTCTTCGGAATTACGGAGTCATCGTAGATCGATATCCGCCTCTCCGTCGATCTCATAGGTTGGCTGGTTTATTGGCTAGCGATCCATCACAGTATTTTATTAAGAGACGTCAGAGGAGTACAGCGGGTCCTATACACACATCTCATGAGCTTTAGAGAGATTCTCTTATGAGTTCCACATTTGGCACTACGGGAGCCCCGGTGAATCCATCCAGTAGCACCATGAGAAACTCCCTTCTAGTCACTCCTAGGGGTGAATGGGGAGGAGGTTCACCACACAACACTCCTCCTGGGTCTGGAACATCCCAGCCCACAAGATCGAACCCTTTCGATGGAACATGGTCTTCAGGTTTCTTATAGGGTTAATCCTTAGGGATGACAAGTTTTGGTTCTTCATCCGTCACTTCGACCTCAAGCCCCTTTTCATATGGTATGCCTGGTTTTATGTTGACTCTTACCTCTACCAGAAGTTGCCACCGAGTTTCCCAACTTCGTGTTTTCAGGATTCCATGAAAATTTTAGAGAGGGACCACCATGCTTGTTGCTACACTACTGTAGTAACAATCACCTTCTCAAGTGGTGACTCAATCTCCCATACTACTTTTCCCCCCAAAAATTGAAACCAATGAGACCAAAAATTATCCCAGGGTCCCAAATGATCTTGATACATGCATGGTGTGAAATGTCTATATGAAATTCCATGAAAACCAAGCATGTGAAGATTGAATCCATATCTCAAAAGGTATCCCACATAGGAAAATGGAACACTGATCTGCAAATATGAAATCAAACAACTGAAGGTTGGATTTCTCTCTCAAACCAACAATCGAACTACTGCTCCAAGTGAAATGAAACCAAGCAACACCAAGATCCCATTGCTTGTATTGCATTCAAAAATATAGGCATGTTCTACCACAAAAACTTGCAAGCAAAAGATTGCCCAAATCCCACTACCTTAGTTGCAAATCTTTGAGTGGCCATGTCACATGTGGAAAACTAACATTCCAAAAAATGCCAAGACCCCATTGTCTCATCTTCATATTTCCAAACATCAGTAACAACAATAAAAACTTATCACTATGAAAAATGAAAGGAAGGATGTAAAGATCATACCACCACACTAGAAGTTCAACATTTCCAATGCACAATTGAAACCTTGAGGGCCTCTGCATCAAAATATGAATTTCTTCAAGGTTGGGTTGAGACCAAGAGAGACTCTCCATCATGAAATACATATCCTCAAAGTGAGGTTGAATGAAAACAAGTATCCCCCAATCAACCAGATAATCCTCATGTGCTAAATGCACACAAGAATCAAGAGTGGGACCATTGAAGCTCAAAGGACAAGGGTGAAAGTCCCAGGTCTCATCACCAAAAGAGTAGGAATCATCCCATAAGAAAATATGTCCATGCTACTCCAAAAGAATGTAAGATGCAATAAAATAATCATCCATGTGTTCTTTCATCGAAGAAGTGAATGAAGAACCTCCACTAAAATCTGAACCAATTAGGGAGCAAAGAAAACAATAAGCCTTCAAGGGGATCACAAAAGTACCATTTATGCATCCATGGATATGTGTATCATAAATAAATGAAAAAGGATGTTGCTGTCAATAAAAATTTGCTCCAATCATATATATTTTCACCCAAGTATTGGATGAAGTTCCTGCAACATCAATTGAACTAAGCAAGGAGCAAGGAAAATCATGAGTCTTCAAGTGACTCAAGTGAAAATCATAGGTGCATCCATGCAAATGCGTACCATCATAAAGTAATCGAAAGGATGATGCTGAAAATGTAAATAATAAAGTGCTCTAGTCATGTCATCCTCAAAAGGGGAGATAGGATTTTTATACTCCTCATGTGGCACCTTCAAAAAGAAACCTTTCACCCATACTTCATTAGGATGAATTCTTCAAAATATGGAAGTGTAGGATGTGGGAGAACAAACCAACTCACCTAAATGATAAGAAAATGCAAAAGTGTCATCATGTGAAGGCTCCATAACGGTAGGATCATGCACCTCCCTCAAAATTGTAAAACTTTCCTCATAGGTTGGTTCCAAGGTAGTGGGATCATAAACTTCTTCAAAAAGTGTGTAACCATTTCCAAGAGAAAACTAAGTTCCTCTTCCAACACAACAAGCGCTTAGATCTCATCAAGCAGATGCAAGTTTCCATGTTTCTCATGATCCATCATGTCATGAGAACCCTCCAAGCAATCTACCATTTGAGAATCTAAAACATAGGAGGAAGAACAAGTATCTTGAAACCTATCAAGAAGTTGCTCATTTTGAATTTTGAGCTTATGAATATCCTCATTATTCTTCAAGTATGCTCCATGTAACCTTTCATTAAGCTCAACCAAATTGTTTCTATCAAAAAGAAAATACATGACATTACCTTTGATGTTGCATATTGCTCTTTGAATCTTCTCCATGTCTTCAAGGAAGGATGGATCCTTCAATGAAGAAACTATCCAACGGGAATTTGACACCAATGCTTGAGTATCATGGAGTGTGCTTAGGGTCTCTTGGATCTTATTTTCATTCATCTTTGATGACTCTTCAAGAAAAAGAGGCTCTTTTAGAGGTACCTCCTCTTCTTTGTACTTTCTGATTGGACCAAATTCATTAAGTTCAAGTGGTAATGGGGAAGTTGATCTTGGTTCTTCTTCAACTACTACAAGGCCTTCATTTTCATGATTAATGGAACTTTGGATTGCAGAAACACATTAAAAAGTGATCTCTATGTCACCAACATAGAGGTGTACTGAGAACCCATCAGTAGGTACTCCTTCATAGTTTAAGCATCCATCAGTAGATGCTCTTTGATTCATATCCAAAGTAGAGTGTGTCTCAGAATGATCTGCAGTATTTTCAATGGAATTTCTTCATGCTTATGTGATGTTTCTTCATATTTTTCAGAGTCACTTGGGAGTGAATTTTGATACTCTTCATGTAATGCTTTTTCTACTTCACCACCTTTAGAACTAGGTGGCTCATGGGTCTCCTCATTTTGCTCCTCCTTTTCACTCAAGCATATATGAGTTTCTCTCCAAGGTATTTTGCAAGAAAGGCATAGATATTTCTTCACTAACTCCACATCTTCATTTTTGGGCCTATTTTAAAACACCCAATCAACAAAGTATTCAAAAGGAATGGCCTTTTTTGTATCTCCCTTATACATATCAAGATATTCCTGATATTGTTGGGGCAAGGTTTTACATGTTTCTCTCAATCTTTGTAGTTCATTCATAGAATTATCCTTTGGTGGTTCATAACATACATATTCATCATACATAGGGTCATAAGAATAACCTCCATTTCTTAGGAAATTGTAAGAAGTGTTGCATGATGGCACCTCTTCCTCATAACATTCACATTCTTCTTCATATTACTCACAATCATCTTCATACTGCTCATAAGCATTGTACTCATATGAGTCATCATAATAGTAAGAAATGGATGAAAATTATTCTTCAATGTATGATATTAGCGTAAAGGTGAAAGTACCATGCTCTGATACTCTTGTAATATCCCTAATTTGAAAGTTTACACAATTTGGCCAATTTTTGAATCTTGGACTAGTGAAACCCCAAACTGTCCCAAATGATCCCAAATGGTTTAGAATTCTTATATGGGGGGAATTAGAAGGATATAGGACACATTAATACATCTATAAAACACCCAAACAACTTATATACCCATCCATGGTCTTCAATTTGCAAGGAAATAATTTTCGGGACAAGACTAGTTAATTTGAGAAGTGGAAATCCCCCTAGGTCTTCCATTAAATGCTATTCCAAAAAATGTATGGCCTTCACTAATTATTGTTTTGAGACTTGGCTATATTAGAGGAAATTAAGGAAAATATGTGTGCAGAATTATATTTTGTTTTAGGGTTGAATAGGTATCGGAATGAACAACATCTTCTAGAGTTTAAAATTTGTGGTGAAACTTAATGGTGGACAAGGAGTCTCGAATTTAGTCATAAACCATAGTGACACTTTAGGGGTATGCAAACATCCTTTGGGACATAAAATTAAATTCATATACATCTCATAAGATGGATAAATATCTCATCAAACTCTAATATAAAATAGGTACAACATCATTCCAAAATCATTATGCAAATGCTATGGGGAAAATGGCTCGAATATATTTCTTGATTGGAAATATCACTTGAAATACATGGTGTTTCGAGCTGTGCCTTTCATGATATGATTATTACAGATATATGAAGAATATAACATGTCCATGAAGTCTAAATAACAATCCTACACTAACTATATGCAACAAGAAGTGTGCCCTTGCACATTTACATGACATTGAGAGAAAGATAGTAGAATAAGCATAGAGAAGAATGAGAGAAGATGAACTCGAACTCAGTTGGGGTTTGAACCTACATAAAAAAATATCCATGAAGCTTTGTTGAGAGGTCTGAATGGCCTCTCCATAAACTAACTTGGATGGGAATCTTGCGCCCTCGAAATTGGTTCTAAGGAAGGGAGGATGAACATCCACTGTGCAAGGACAAGCTTGAAGCTCTCCCAAATTGCAATGATGCAAATAAAAAAATGACAAAAATATGCTCCATTTCGACTTGGCCTCCTTTTAATAACTATATTTAACTCATTTACCTCCTTAGAACTCAAATTATCTCCTAATTACCCATGAAATTCAAATTAGTGGGATTTATGACCCTTCATTGGCCCTACATGACACTTGGCTCATCTTTTGTCTCCAACTCCTCCATGAATTCAAATTGGGGAATCCTTTGGATTATTTGGAGATGTGTAACTCCTCTCATGTTCCCTCTTGGTATATTTTTAGCTCTTTGTTGTTGCTACAACCTGATCCCCAAATTTTTTTAAAATAATGGGGCCCCTCCTTTTCTCTTAAAGAGATTTTTAGAAGTTTAAGTCTTTTAGAAAACCCACCTTCATACTTAGTTTTTTCCAAAAAAGTCGAGCAAGGAAAGTTTTTCTCACTAAGTAAAACTCAAATTTTTTCGCCGAAACGGTTGGAAAAACTCATCCAGTTGAGCCAAAACAGTCGGCGTAAGTCGGTTACATCTGTAGAAACGGTCGCATCTCTTGACTTGTTTCCTTTTAGAGATTTTTTGTGTGTTTCGGTGAAACTCAGCCAGTTCGACCAAAACGGTCGGGGTTATGGGTTAAGCTTGGTCTCTTTTTTGTTTCGGAGAAACTTGATGAGCTCGGCCAACATGTTTGAAGAAACTTAGCGAGATCCACTGAAACGGTCAGAGGTTTCTTTTGACTTTGGAGCCCTTTCCCTTTTCGGAAGAACTCGCCCAACTTTGCCGAAACAATCGGAGGAACCGAGTTAAATACACAGAAATGGTTGGAAGCTATCATTTGGCATATTTTCTCCCTTAAATGTTTTTGGTGCAAAGCTTTTTAGGTTGGCGGATGAGGTTTCACGCCATGACCAGTTTCAGAAGACTGGAGTGTCTGAGCCGAAACGATCGTCGACAACTACTGATATACTCTAGAAAGGGACTCGGCGGAAGGAGGATTTGAACAGGTTACATCAGCATGACACATTCAACTTAACTCAGGAATAAACACCGAAACAGTCGCAAGCAAAAAGCTAAATCTCATGAAGTAGTTCTGAAAGAAGTTCGCCGAAATCCCGCATCAGCGTAATTTGATTTCCATCGCCGATACGTTTTGCGCAAACTCAACGAGTCCCACTAAAACGATCGGAAACAGACCCTTAGTGGTAGCGATATTTGGAATGGTTCTTGGAACCAAAATGGGGTTGGCCCCACCGCATTAATTATGCTTTTAAAACACTACCAACCCCGTTCGTGCTACATTAAATGCTCCCTGTTTTTCAAAACGTATTTATAGGGCATTGGGGAATTTTCATTTTATTGTTTTAAACTTTGAAAAATGTCATTACAGTTGTTGCTTCCGCCTTTCGTCAAACGCCGAGCATCCACAATGTTGTCAATCTGATAAACCAGCCACCAACTCACAAGTAGGTCACCTTATGCTCTTTTGGTTGGTTTTGTTTTGTTGTTTGGTTTCTTTTTTGTGGGGTTTTGTTCCTTTGGGTGTCATTTTTCCCCCCTTGAAGCCTTTTTTGTCCACGTCATCCTCACTGGCCAGTTTTGAGCTTGTTTTGGGATCTTTTCCTAGAAGCAGTCGTTAGGAGGCTAGGTTTTTAAACTTTGTATTGCACCAGTCTTTACTTCTCCCTTTGAGCGCATGATAGGCGAGTGGGACCTTGTTTTAGTATTTTGAAGCCGTGTTTCAAAGTGACTTTTAGCGCGGTTAGTGGTTCTTTTCCACGCGACCAACTGTGCATAGAGAATCCTTATGCCTGTAAGACCATGATAACCCCTAGTAGCAGCACTGTCATTCCACAAACTCAAGCCTTGATTCTTATCCTCAATGGACTAACTAGATGTGCTCGTAAACATTTTCCACGCAAAGTGAACCTAATCAACGCACTCCTTTGAGCTAACTTTTTCAATTATTGGTTTTGCATTCAGATTTCACACTTAGCAATTGGTTGTGTTATTGTTTAAATAGTTGGCAGAGTTTATTGGTTATCTACATATGATTTTGTTTGCTCACCTGCACATTGATAGGACAAAGCACAAAGCTTAACAAACATAATAATAATTTTTTTGTTCAAACTCTGCCTATCAGTAGTAACAAGAAAGAAAATTTTTGATGAAATTTTGTTTGATTTCTGCTAATATATGGCTATATTTGATCAAAATTTAAACAATGACTAAGAAAGGAGCCAAGAGGAAATCCAAGGTGACTGAGTTGGGGTCAGATGTCGAAATTGTGTTGGAGACCAAGGTAGAAGCTGTGTTCGAGGATAACAAAGCAGTGACAGGGGCTCTCCCTGAATTCAGATGGGGAGAATTATATCAGATGATCCGATACCAGGATGTCCCCAATGTAGTTCTTGAGGAGATTTTCTTATATCAAAACATCAGGAAGTCTGGCATTGCTAAAGTATCCATGCGCCCAAAGCTCTTTCCTTGATCAGAATTCATTGGGTGGATTCTATAGCAAGATTATTCCCAATCAAGGATACTTTCTGATAGCAAAGGAGAAGATTTTGCATCATTTCATCCGTCCCACATAATAGCAGTGTGCAAGTTACCGTGTGCTCAAGTCCTGCTGACCGAAGAATGCCTATAAATTCTGAAC
Source organism: Larix kaempferi (assembly GCA_027924585.1). NCBI lineage: Eukaryota > Viridiplantae > Streptophyta > Pinopsida > Pinales > Pinaceae > Larix > Larix kaempferi. Next base: position 29,528,808 of record BSBM01000753.1, on the reverse strand, counting down.
ATGGACACTCTAGACTACACCGAGAAATTATTAATAACATGAAAAAAACTGAGGAAAAAGGAAAGCGGAGAATTTGAAATTCAAATCCTGAGGCCTCCCTTTAGGATCATAGCCTTGATGCTAAGCAAGTTTTTTTGGCAGGGCAGACGGGACGGTCTACAAACTAAATTGGATACCCCTGATTCACCACGTAGCCTTCTATGGTACGATATTTAACTAGGCATAAGTTATCTCAGGCAGTATTTCATCGACAATAGCGGCTACGAGAGGAGGCTTGACCCAGAAGAAGGCAGAATTTTACATGTCTTCATACCTGGTAGATTGTATATTATCAAGGCATCCTTTCCCTAATTTGGGATGCATCTGGAATTCATCTGATTCCCCTGTCCATGTTTCCTATCGGATCTTGTATTCTCATAAGTATGTAGCCAATATAAACTCATATGTGAGGAATTTATCATTCCTCTATATGAGTTAATTTTTAACAAAGAACGCAACTGCTTATCTGAAAATGCCATGGCAGTTGTAGAACAGTATGGGGATTACTATTTTTCACAGGAGGGTACAAATCTCAGTATGTATGGAGGTTCCAAACCCCCATCTCTTTTTCCCAAGTATGCAACTGATTATGTAGTTCACAAGGAAGCAGTAAAATAGGTTTTTATCAATGGGATGGGAAAAATCTTGCACGATCAAAAGAAAGCTTCTTTTATGCCTCTACCCTTTTGCATCAGAGCATACAAATTCTCCAAAGTTAAGACGGTTGAAACCTTTGTGTAAGATTTGGAAGCATTCCATTTTGGGGAAAAGAGTTTCGCTAGGAATGATAACCAAGGCAAGGTGGCTGAACATTGTGCAGTAGTTAAGGTACATTGTGATTATGCTAATCACTTTGACAAGGATGAAGCAGTATTCAGAAGAGCTAGCAACATGACTAAGCTCAACAAGCGCCTTCATCCCAAAAGCAGAGTTAGTTCCAACACTGCTTCCAAAGCTGCATAGCAGGAAGTATCTTTACAATTAGAAAAGGAAGAACAAAGGCTTAAAGAAGAAATTGAAAAGGCTCAGAGAGAGGAAGATGAAAGAATTCAGAAAGCAGAAGCTGACAAAATTCAAAGGGAGGAAACATAAAGAGTCCAGAAGGAAGAAGCTGACATATTGCAAAGAGAAGAAGCTGAAAGGATTCAAAGAGAAGAGACTGAAATAATTTGGAAAGAAGAAGCCGAGAAGCTGCAAGAAATAAGAGACGGAGCAGAAAAGGAAGCGACTGAAATGCAAAATAAAATAGAAGAAGAAGAAAAGTCCAAGAAATTTGTGGAAATGGGAAGCCGGAGCATGCATAACATGGCCACAGACCCACCCCAAGTGTCTACTGAAATACTCACAGGAGGCCACCTCCCATTGAAGGAGCTTGGACTCATGCCATTTACCCTATCAAAGGGATACACTATGGCTCAATTGGACACAATCGTCTTTGACCGTAACAGGAAAACCATCTTAAGAAGAAGTGAAAAGAGACTGAAAGTGGGCTCCAAATCGGATGTCGTCACTTTACAGGAGAACACCATCCTAGAGGGTACACACAAATACCCCAGATTCATGGCATCTGTCAGTGTGGTCGCTGCTCAAGCAAGTGAAGATAATATTAGCAAGATAATGAATGATGTTGAGTGAAGCAAGGAGAAAGTGCTTAAATTGAAGGTTAATCATGTGGAAGAGTGAGAAGAAGGTATAGAATGGAAAAGGAAATATCACACCCTGTTATCCGAGAAAGAAAGAATAATAAATGAATACCAGAGCTTGGAGGAAGAAAAGGAGGCATTAACTGTTCAGTTAATGATATTGGAAGGAGAGAAGAATGATCTTGAAGCTCAGACTACTCATCTAGAATCAAGCAAGGTAGTTGCCAACTAACAAGTTGAAGAGTTAATATCCAAGATGGAAGGTTTGGAAAAGGAGAAATAATCTTAGACAGAACAGCTGGATACTGCAGACAAGAGTAAACTAGATATGTCTCCATTTTGGTATCAAGCCTGTAAGATCCAAGAACAAATACATCATTCTCAGGTAACTCTCACAGAAAAGATATACAAGATAAAGATAATGATGGCGAGAATGGATGAGATATCTACTGAGTCACAGGGAGTCAAACAAAGGTTGTTTGATGTTGTAGAAAAGATCAAAAGTCAAATGGCCTGGATTGAGACAAATGCTGAGCACCCCAACAACTTGCTTCCTAAGACAACAACAGATTTGAAGTCAGAAATGGAACTTTTAGAATTTTGTAGGAGAGCTTCCATAAAACTGAATAATGACATCCTAGAGACTATGTATAAGTGTCAGGAACTTTATGAGAATATCCAACAAGTTCATGAAAAATTTCACCTCTCTCCGCTCTCACCAATGAATGAGCTTCTTTCAAGAGATCTACGCATGACAAAGATGTTGAATGGATTGCAAGGGGAGCTACAATACATCAGAAAGTTGGATGTTCTCATAGAGGAAGACATCCACCATTTCATAGGGAAAGCATCCATACATCTATATTTTTTCATGTCCCAAATTTGGCATTGGGTCACAATGGCCTAATCCGATTGGCCATATTCATGAGAGTTTGTCAAGTTGATGTTAAGGGTCAAATAATTGCCAAGGAGGAAAATTACTAGTTTCCTAGGTTGTGGGTGGAAGCATTTGGATTTGAAATAAGAAGGATAATAAATGATGCGTGGACACTAGAATAACATAAATATTTAATAAAATATCTAAATAAATATATACAAGGTAAAATCGAAGTGGCATTTGATCATGAATACACATGGAGGAAGTGGGACCCACACAAGCTAGAGTTTATATGCCACATGGCATCCTCCTCTTGTCATTTTGAATCCATAAGAAGCCCAAGGGTCTTGGGATGATTTGGAAGTTCAATAATGCTTGGCATGAGTCAATGAGGTTGAAATGTAGAGGAAGATTAACTCCCATGGAAGAGGAAGAGGCAATTTGGAGCTAGTGGGACACTTGGGCTAGATTCCCTAGCTCTATGACAACAATGATGAAGATGCTATGACATGTATGACACAAATCATACCTGAAGGATGATATCTGACATATATGACATGTCAGGGCTAAAAATATCCTCCAAGAGGGTGCTCAAGGGAGTTAGGGAAGCTAAGATGCTTCCACATGTGATTTGGTGGAAGTGGGAGGCTAGGAATTGTTGTACAAGTGGCATTCTTTGGAATCTCTTCCCAACTTGAGTTGGAATGCATCTCTTGGAATGAATTTGACCCATAGAAAGCTTGGAAACTTTATAAATTTCAATAACAATTAATGAAACCATATTTTGATCATTTTTAGAATTTGCAATTGCATTTGTGAAGAGGGAGAGCTAGTGGATGACTAGTTTCTTGCCTTAGCCAATTTCGAGGGTGAAAGATTCCCATCCAAGTTGGTAATTGGAAAGGCCATTCAGACATTTAATTTGTAGCTTTAATGAAGTCTTAATTTGCAGGTGTAATCTACAAGGAATATCATCGTTTCTTCTAGTGCATCTCACTCCTTCAACCATTTCCAGTTTTCATGGCATATTCTTGATCCTTGAGGGAGGGTGTTTTTTGGTGAGCTATTGTACTCTTTGGGGGAGATTCTCATGCCCCATTTATTTTTTAATATGAATTAAATACTATTTTCTTCATCTTCAAAAAGTTTCAGGTCAAAATTCCAAGTGTAAATGTATAAATCTGTTTTTTTAATGAAAGAATGGTGCCATTTCCCTACTACCTTGATGTGTGGCAATGATGTACTAATGTATTCGAATGAAATATCATTCCTATGATGTATTTATGATTAATGTACTTTCATTTATGAGCTTCAAAAGTTTCATGTTCAGTACTTAAGCATTTGGAGTCATTTTGATCAGTTTAATACCATTTGAAGAATATTTAATGTCATTTCCCCCAAGGTCGAGACTAGTTTTTTTTTTCATATGATTTAAGGGAGTTATAGAAGACATTAAAAGTTGAATGGTGATTAATATGAGTTAATGTTGATTTCCTTTATATTTACCATGATTCCATCCAGAAATTCGAGTTCAATTGAGTGCATTTGGAAAGTCATTTTCATCATTTACCCCTAGGGGATTTGAACCACAATTTACTAGTAAAACCCCTATCTTGACCAGATTTGAAAGAGGAGTTGAAGAAGTCATATGAACACTCAATATCATCCATAAAAATTATAAATATGACTTAATATCATCCAAGTACCTTTTGTAGAAATTTGGGAGAATTTGGAGTCATTTGGAGACAAAGGGACCAATACTAGTCAAGGAGAAATTGCTAGTAAAATACCATACATTGACCAAAATATTAAAGGAGTTTGCAGAAGTGTTTTAATGGTATTAAATCATCCCTAAACATCATAATAAATTATTAATATCATTCATACACCTCCTCAAAATAGTTGGGAGCATTTGGAGTAATTTGGAGACATAGACATCAAAACTAGTCAAAGGTCGAACTAGGGAAAAAAGTTAAAATTTTGCCATTTTAAATAATTTCAAAAATGGGACATTACAATGGTATCAGAGCATGATATTGGAACCTGATGTTGTCTGATATTCATGAGGACAATAATTTAGGGACCACCATTAGATATTGAAACCAAAAGTGCTTTTGTTGAAGAGGAAAAAAAAGTAGGAGAAGAAGAGCAATTTTTTAAAGAAATCATGGCTAGGGATGAAAGGGGAAACTCAAAAAATAAGGAGGAATTTATTTCAGTCCTAAAACCTTTCTTTGAAGACATGAACAAAAACATGATGAAGGGAATCGAATTAATGGCTACTAAACTAGCAGGCCTTAAAGGAGTAGTAGGAGGTAGCAATAGTAGTACACAATCAGAAGAAAAGAAGACACATGGTGAGCATATCTTTTCAAGCACAGGACCCCATAATAGAGAAAATAAATTTCATAGAACACCAACTGCCTACTGCACCAAAATTTATTTTTAATCCGAATGATGTGAAAGAAATTCTACTCGAATGGAAAAATTTGAGTGAAGATTGCAGAAACACTTTACCATTTGATCAATACCTCATCGTCTCAAACAAGCTCAAGATGAAGGAATGTAATAAGAATCCATTTCAAAATAGAGAATTCAATCATATAATAAGTAAAATGCCACTCCCCACCGTTGATGGCTCATCTCAAAGTTTTGCACATACTTGGGTACAAAATGCATCATCTTGCTTGAAGGAGCAAAAGGAGGAGACCCATGAACCACCTAGTTCTGAAATAGGTGAAGTAGAAGAAGCAGTACATGAAGAGGATCGAAAGTCACTCCCAAGCGACTCTGAAAAAGATGAAGAGACATCACATGAGCATGAAGAAGATTCTATTGAAAATATTGAAGATCATTCCGAGACACATTCTACCTTGGAAATGAAACAAAGAGCAATGTGAAACAACAAAGGTAATTTCATGTATTTTCCTTTTGATAGGAACAATTTGATTGAGTTTAATGAATTGTTACATGATGCGAACTTGAAGAATAATGAGGATATTCAAAATGAGCAAATTCTTGAAAAGTTGCAAGATACTTGTTTTTCGTCCTATGTTTCAGATTGTTGAATGGTAGATTGTTTGGAGGATTCTCATGATAACTGTGGAAATTTGAATATGCTTGATGTGTTTGAAGATAAAATTGAAGAGATCCAAAAACTTGATGTGGTGGAAGAGGAACTTGAATTGTCTCTTGATGAAAGTTATGCAATTTTTAAAGAAGAGCGTGATTCTTCTACATTGGAACCAATCTATGACAAAGGTTTCACACTTTTGAAGGAGCTGTGTGATACTACCCATATGGATCCTTCCCATGATGAAACTTCTGCACTTTTTTATCATCTGGGTGAGTTAGTTCATTCTCCTACATCCTACAATTCCATGTTTTGCAGCATTAGTCTCAATGAAGTATGGGTGAAAGGGTTCTTTTTGATGGTGCCACATGAGGAGTATGGAACTCCTAGATTTACCTTTTATGATGACATGGTTGGAGCACATTCTTATCCACATTTGTTGCAGCATCCTTTGTTACTTTATGATGATGCACATCTACATGGATGCACCTATGATATGCATTTGATTCACTTGAAGACTCATGGTTTTTCCTGCTCAACACTTGGTTCAATTGATGTTGGAGGAACTTCATCCAACACTAGGGTGAATAGATTTATGATTGGAGAACATTTTTGTTGGAAGCCACATAATTTGTTATACCTTTATGATTCTCACATTCATGGATGTATGAGTGAGACTTCTTTGAGTCATTTGAAGTCTCATTGTTTTCCTTGCTCATTATTCGGTTCATATTTTAGTGGAGATTATTCATTCACTTCTTGGATGAAAGAATACATGGCTGAATATTTTGATGCATATCACATCCTTTTGGAGCAGCATGATAGGACATGGGATCCTCACCTATGCCATTGGAGCAGATTTTATTGGTTACTTGATGCTTGTATGCACTTGGAAAATGGTGGTCTACTTGCTTGGAGGTATAAGCACTTTCATGATTCTTTGATGAAGGATATTCTTGATGTTTGATTTTCATTATGTTGTTATGTACTTTGATGATATATATTTTGTAATCATGATGTTTGGAAGAATTCATACAAGAAAATGGGTTCCACAAACTATGAATTGGAGAGCACTTCTAATTGTTGGAGTGCAATACAAGCAATGGGACCCTAGGATAATTCTTAGTCTCATTGGTTTAAATTTTTTGGGGAAGAAATTAGTATGGGGGATGGATTCCCCACTTAATAAATTGATTTTAATTAGATTAGTGTAGCAGAAAGCATGGTGGTTCCTCTCTAAACTCTTCATGGAAGCTCGAAGACTCAAAGTTGGGCAACTCAGTGGCAACTTCAAAGAATTATATAGAAAGCAGGTTCTTCAACACCCATGTTTGAAATTGCTTGAGGACAAGAAATATTGGGAAGGGAGGATTTGTCATCTCCAAAATTTGGCATTGGGTCACAATGGCCTAAGACCATTGGTCATATTCATGAGAGTTTGTCAAATTGATGTTAAGGGTCAAATAATTGCCAAGGAAAATTACTAGTTTCCTAGGTTGTGGGTGGAAGTATTTGGATTTGAAATAAGAAGGATAATAAATGATGTGTGGAAATTATAATAGCATAAATATTTAATAAAGTATCTAGATAAATATATACAAGGGAAAATCAAAGTGGCATTTGATCATGAAGACACATGGAGGAAGTGGGACCCACACAACCTAGATTTTCTATGCCACATGGCATCCTCCTGTTGTCATTTTGAATCCATAAGAATCCCAAGGGTCTTGGAATGAGTTGGAAGGTCAATAATACTTGGCATGATTCAATGAGTTAGAAATGTAGAGGAAGAGTAACTCCCATGGAAGATGAAGAGGCATTTTGGAGCTAGTGGGACACTTGGGCGAGATTCCCTAGCTCTATGACAACAATGATGAAGATGCTATGAAACCTATGACAAAAATCAGAACTGAAGGATGAAATATGACATATATGACATGTCAAGGATAAAAATAGACTCCAAGAGGGCAATCACGGGAGTTAGGGAAGCTAAGATGCTTCCACATGTGATTTGGTGGAAGTGGGAGACTAGGAATTGTTGTACAAGTGGCATTCTTTGGAATCTCTTCCCAACTTGAGTTGGAATGCATCTCTTGGAAGTAATTAGACCCATATAGATCTTGGAAACTTTATAAATGTCAAGAACAAAGAATGAAACCAGATTTTGATCATTTTTAGAATTTGCAATTGCATTTGTGAAGAGGGAGAGCTAGTGGATGACTAGTTTCTTGCCTTAGCCAATTTCGAGGGTGAAAGATTCCCATCCAAGTTGGTAATTGGAAAGGCCATTCAGACCTTTGATTTGGAGATTTAATGGAGTCTTAATTTTTAGGTGTAAGATACAAGGCAACTCATGGTTTCTTGTAGTGCAGCTCACTCCTTCAACCATTTCCAGTTTTCATGGCATATTCTTGATCCTTGAGGAAGGGAATTTTTGGTGAGCTATTGTACTCTTTGGGGGAGATTCTCATGCCCCATTTATTTTTTAATATGAATTAAATACTCTTATCTTCATCTTCAGAAATTTTCAGGTCTAAATTCCAAGTGTAAATGTATAAATCTGATTTTTAATGAAAGAATGGTGCCATTTCCCCACTACCTTGATGTGCAGCAATGATGTACTAATGTATTCGAATGAAAGATAATTCCTATTATGTATTTATGATTAATGGACTGTCATTTATGAGCTACACAAGTTTCATGTTCAGTACTTAATCATTTGGAGTCATTTCAATCAGTTTAATACCATTTGAAGAAGATTTAATGCCATTTCTCCGAAGGTCGAGACTAGTTGTTTTGCATCTGATTTAAGGGAGTTATAGAAGTAATTAAAAGTTTAATGGTGATTCATATGAGTTCATGTCGATTTCCTTTATATGTCCCCTAATTCCATCCAGAAATTTGAGTTGGATTGAGTGCATTTGGAAAGTCATTTTCATCATCTACCCCTAGGGGATTTGAACCACAATTTACTAGTAAAACCCCTATCTTGACCATATTTGAAAGAGGAGTTTAAGAAGTCATATGAACACTATAGAGAATCCATAAACATTCTAAATATTTATTAATATCATCCAAGTACCTTCTGTAGCAATTTGGGAGAATTTGGAGTCATTTGGAGACCAAGGGACCAATACTAGTCAAAGAGAAATTGCTAGTAAAATATCATACATTGACCATAATATTAAAGGAGTTTGCAGAAGTGTTTTAATGGTATTAAATCATCCCTCGACATCATAATAAAGTCTTAATATCATTCATACACCTACTCAAAATATTTGGGAGCATTTGGAGTAATTTGGAAACCTAGACATCAAAACTAGTCAAAGGTCGAACTAGGAAAAAAAAGTGAAAAATTTGCCATTTTGATTAATTTCAAAAATGGGACATGGCATATTTCCTGGAAGATAGTTGTACAATAGCGAAAGTAGGGGTGGCACATTTTGAGACCCAGCTATCATACCATGAAGTCTCTTTGCAAGTATTAGATCCCAAAAGGCTAAATGTCATCATTGAGGGAGCTAATGCGTGGGGTAAATATTTCTCTAGTTTATTTGGGCCCACATAAATTCAAATTTGTAATTATCTTTATATTTTCTGATGTAAGTGCTAGAAGACAAAGTTTTGGGACTCTTAGGGTTAGGGTAGATGAAGAGACACTAGAAGACAATTTTTTGTAAAGTTATAAATAGAGGAAGAGAAGGAGGAGGAGGGACGTTTGGTAGGTACAATAGAGTTGGACTATTTTGTATGAGAACTATTTTTCTACTTAATAAAGAAGGATCTGTTTCCTAGGGAAATCTAGCACAGAGATTTTTCCTGGAATATGTGGAATGTCATGTGGAACTAATTCTTTGTACATTCATATTGCATACTGTGAGATCATTCTTAATTGTTTTGAATTACTTCATGGTTGTGAATGATTTTATTTACCGTGTAAATGTTGATGTGCTTAATGAGTAATAGAATGATTTAATCATATCAAAGTTATCTTTGGTATCTTTTCTTTCTGCTGTAAATGTGCTTATTACATTGAAACAACTCTCTGTGAGGCTTTTATGTGCATTCCCAGTTTATTACTCATAATTCAGATTTGCTCCGTATAGGGATAGTTTAGATTAATTTAGTTAGATCAGATATATTAGATAGACTACATGCATTTAACTAGGGAACTTGCATGTCATCTTTAAATAAAAAATATATTGGACCAGGCCGCAACTAGTGAAACCAAAATTTAAATCACACACGATAGCCGGTTCGTTAACCATATGGTTCCCCACACCAAATGGTGAGCGATCTAATTGGGTTTGCTTGCCAGAGAGAATCCCTAACTGTTGGTGCTGCGATTTCAGGGGCATCAACACTCTTACATTGTCATAGATGTCATCAAATCTGTCATAAGTGTCATAGGTGTCATAGAATCTGTCATAAGTGTCATAATGCTTGTCATAGTTGTCATAGAATATGTCATTGCCGTTTAGCTCTATAACTCTTTCTCTTCCTTCATGAATGTTACCTCTTCCCTTCCAACTCGAATTTGGGGATGAATCCATGTTTAAAGGAGGAATATTCTCTCATGTGGACCCCACATGTCCACTTATGCACCCCCAAGTCCAACTAGGACCTAATGCCACTTCATTTTGGAGCATTGAACATTTATTCCATAATTTATTGGCCTATTTTTCCACCACCAATTTAGGATATTGAATTTTCATGAGAAACTATAGACCGTGGGGTTAAATGCCAATATTTTAATTCTTCCACATAACCCTTAGGAATTGGGTAGGCCAACTTAATTATTTATCTGAAACCCATTTAGTTGGGGACATGACATTACAATTAATTAATACAAAAAAACATGTAGAGGAAATACATGCCATTATCCACTCAATTACACGCAATGGAACCCCAATCTAGAGAAGAAGCAATCTTAGAAAGGCCCAATTCACCTTGGCATATGCCTTAATTAAATCCATTTTGAGTATGAGCGTATCCAATTTTTTTGACCTGATAGAATGGAGGCATTCCTGAGTGACACTAATGGCATCAAGGATTTCCCTATTATCCAAGAAACCAAATTGTCCCTTGGATATACTCCAGTTTAGGCTTGATTCTATTAGTTGTGACCTTGGAGATAATCTTGTAAGTAAGATTACATAAGGAAATGGGTATGTAGTCTGCAAATGATTCGGGCTTGTCACTTTTAGGTATGAGAGATATAAAAGTGGAATTCAATGAACTTGATACATACCTATGATTCCTAGACTGCTCAACCACCTCCAATAATTCACCACCCAAAATATCAAAGAAAGCTAGAAAGAATTCAACATGGAAACCATCTAGCCCGTGCCTTTTATCCTTGGCACAATGTTTCATAACTTATTCAATATCCTATAAGGTAACCTCTCTACCAATATGTTGAATATCAATCTCATTAAAAAAGGAGGGAAAATGCATGATCGCTATGAGTTGAGAAACTATATCAGCATGCCCAAGGTCTTTAAAGAGATTGGAAAAATAGGATTTAACTGCTTCCTCTAAATCTCCCTGGATGTTTACCCAGAAACCCTTATCATCCTTGAGGTCCCAAATGTTGTTTAGGTTTCTTCGGTAGTTTGCATAATTATGAAATTTTTTTGTGTTGTTATGTCCTTGGGAAAGCCATATAGCTCGGCTCTTTAGCCTCCATGTATCTTCTTCCCACTTTAGGATTTTGGATTTAATACTTTCCATATCATACATAATCATTTTGTTCTCATGAGTAAGGGAACCAAACATATTGTCTTAATATTAAATATTTTACATTATAATATTATATTTATATTTAATTAATATTTAGAATATTATAATATTTATATTATTTCTTCCCACAAGTAAAGGACGCTCCTTTGATCTGGGTTACTAGAGAAGAAGAAATTAATAGTGAAATCGCATGGGAATTTTTCGATGGAGCATCTCAACAAAATGGATCTATGTGCGGGTGGAGGGGGGGGAGTACTATACCTATTTGAACAACACATTTTCAAGATTTCAATGGGGTTTGGGGAAGGCTCCAATAACTATGTTGAACTACATGCACTAAAAATTCTGTTGCTATTTGCAATAGAAAATGGATGCCAAAAACTGGAAATCATTGGAGACTCAATGTTGGATATAAATTGGTTCAAAAAGTTTCAAATATGCAAAAATATTCATCTTGCTCCATTATTGGAAGAGGTTCAAGAAATTGTCGAGAACTTTAACACTCTCTCTTGCACACATGTTTACAAGGAGAAAAATCAAGAAGCTGACTCCTTATCTAAGGAGGGTATTCGAATGGGTAAAGGGTATCTTAAAGTAATTGAGAAGCATCAGTATCAATCCTTTCGGTTCTACCACCGACCTTTCATTGAAGTAGATCCCGATCCTAAAATTTTATCACGGGCATAATGATCAAGAAAAATCTCAGGGTAGAAGGAAAATTGCAATAATATTTTGGAAGGAAGACTACTACATGATTGAGGTTTTTATGGTTTTGTTTGATTTCACAATGAACAATGGTACGCAGCGAACTCATCTCTGTGCAAACACTTATATATTTTTTCTGGAATGTCTCATCGTAGAATGGGATCCATACTGATTCACAATATGGAACCATTTTTTTAAGTTTTTGTTGTCAATGCCACAGTTACTATAATATTGCATAAACTATGAATACCTCTCATATAGAATATCAAAAGACAAATCTATATGATCTCGGGATGTATCTACAACAGTTTATTCTCATTTTGAAAACTGTTTTTTATAGCTTTTATCTCTGAAGACCGCTTTATATGGTAATATATGCTCAACATATATCTGCATATGTAATTTTATACTTATTAATAAAATTATGATTATTTTTCTGAGGAAATAGAAATATTATATTTATATTTTTAAACAAGTTGCCTCAACTTTATCTTTTATTTTTCCTCTCTATCATATAAAAATTGTATATGATCTTAGCATGTCAAATCTAGTCCATGTAAAAAGACAACAATGGAATCCATTTAAAAGAAAAAAGTATAATGTCTTCACTATAATTGTAAAGAAGTTAAATATATATTTTAATGTATTTAAAATAAAATGATATATCTATGTAAAATGTAAAGAATAAAAACTATTACAACTTACAATAATGGCATTAAAAAATAAATGACTCACTATTGATAGAATATTTAAATAGGTGGTAGTACCTTCATATTGTGCTAGAAAATTTAGAGTTCACAACCAATGTTAATTTAATAATATATGGAAATGTATTCAAATAAGATGCGATTCTCAACCCCATGGATGGTCTAGCTGTTAGAAAAAAAAAAGAAAGGAAGATTTTATAAATAAACTTAAAAAGGTAAAAGGTCTGTTAAAGGCGATTGACAATAGAAAACACGTTGTTAGAAGATCCGTTGGAGGAAATCAACATCCATACGAATGTTCATGGGAATGTTAATGGGATTAGTTCTCTTAGACAAGGAAATAAAATTGGTGGGAGAATATTTTCATAATCAACACATAAATACTATTTTACAATTAATTCTTAAAATGCAGATACCAATGAAGAAAAAACCTAGAAAAAAGACAATGGCTATGAGCATTATCAAGATTTTAATCATAAATAGAAAGTAGAGAAAGATCATTGTTACATTTATAGGGAGATCACCATTCCCGTATCCATGAATTCTACAAGACACCAGCTCATATGTCGACCAACCTTATATTAAAAAACATGCACACATTAAAAGACAAATGCGGACAAAATTAAATAGAAAAATTACCACATGGCCATGTCCATCGGAGAGAGATCAACATTCCAGTGCACATAGAGAGATCGCTTGTGCATGCCACAGAGATCAACACTGGAATGGATGGAGAAAAGAGATAAGCCGATCCAATGCATTGTTTCTTTGTTTTTTGCATTGATAGGTGTTTATATCTTAGAATTCGGGGTGGACTAGGGTCTATGCTTTTCCTAGATTGCATGAGTATGAGACAAGTGTATTGTCTATATCTTAGAATTTGGCTTTGAATAAAGTCTATGATTTTCCTAGATTGCATGAGTATGAGACAAGTGTATTGTCCATATTGATTTTATGGCAGTCGTTCCAATTTCAAAATAAATAATTATAAAAAAATCCAAAAATATATGATGCATGGATAATTGGTAGTTGATGCATGAATAACTTGTAGCCAATGCATGGATAATGGGCAGTGTGACCTATGGGTGTTCACCATCCACAAGTTAAGTGGATAAAAATGTAACATCACTAAACTTCAAACTGGTTCCTACTGAATATATATATATATATAAGTACAGGTTGGTTCATAATAGTTGGTCTTGAATGTTTTCATCATGGGACTGATAACTGCTTGTGGTATGCATACTCATAGCTTGGTAAATAAGATCGTTATTAATACTTGTCTTCCTGTCTTAAATACTTCATGGTACTTGTTTTACACATACTCTGTGCGTTTAACCATAGCGACACCAAGTAAGTTCTGGTGGCCTTACTCTTTCACGTTTGCATACCAACCTCTCGTCATTAGTCTACAAGATGATTAAGATTCAAGGCTGTCCAAGTGTAACGGGGTTAACTTGTGAAATATTTGATCCATATAGAATCCCATGATATATTGTATGTATTAAGTTTTAGACCAAGTGTTGTTTAAATGTTGAGGTTTACTTTGCGAAAGTGTCAATAGGAGCTTACTTAGCCTCGTGCTAATGCATTACACTTGTGTGGCAGGCTATACTTAGAAACTATGTTCTTGGGGGAAACTTCCGCTCAAAACTATGGAAAAATTGACTTCATGCAAGCAATACGAAGTACCACCAACGTGGTAAGGGAGTTAATGTGGCTACCAGCCATCCAGCTGCTCAGAACTTCCAACTCTTATAGGTTGGTAGCTGGAGCTTTTAATGCACACAGTTCTTTGGAAACAACATGAGGTTTTACCTATACCCCGGTAATTCGACCCAATTGCCTTCACCGTGGTGTTTTGGGGTTTTTCTTGCTCTTCCAAGGATTGTTGCACAAGGTTGTAGCCTCCATCGGGCTAACCCTAGGCGAAGGGAAATGTATATGGCCAACGGCTAAGCTCCAGGCAGAGTGGGGATGGCCTCATGCTAGATGAGGCACCACCCAACCGCTACAGTGCCTTCGGTCATTACAAGTAGGTAAGAAATTATCCAAAGCTTTTTACTGTCGTAACAAATTTGTAATGGTTCACTTCTTTAATAAAAACGTTATGACACCGTGTTGTTTCGTGTTACAGGTCACAACATCTCCAAGCTCGAGGTTGTCCCAAGTTCAAAAGGGATGGTAAAGGAAGCGTCGAGGGTAATCCACCCTTCCTAGACATGTAGCAAAGTAAACCACATAGTTCGAAACTATAGGGATTTCCAAGAGTTCTTTGGCTCGAGGAGCCTGGAAAACTCTTTGTTGGTTTGTTTGACCAACTAGTGCCAGGACAAAGCGCCAAACGTTAGTCCTGCTAAACTATTAAGTGAATTGGAAATGAATAGGGTTCACATCAGAGTTCATGGTTCAAGGCCATAGAGTCCCTTTGTGGCCCATAGAGTTGCATGCACACTAAACACTTGTTCTCCCAATAGGGATTTCATCCCTTGCGAGACTATGTCTGCGTTTTTGGCTTTAGATGAACTCTGTTACTGTGTTTGTACTTATGTTATTGTTTAAGGGTTTTACCCTTGTCTGTAATTATGTGGATGCAGCCCAATTCCCATGGTTCCTGCATACGATGGTTGAATTTACGGTTTGAAGCTTGCATGTATTTCCATACTGTCATAATACATTCTTATGTTGTTTAACGATCCTGTGTGAATATTTTCCTGTGTTTATTGTTTACATCAGTCTTGCCAATTTTATGCATGCTTACGGCCTTGGTCGTGATGACCATGTTGGCCCAAGTTCGATCCCTATATGGAGCATCGATACGTTCATTCATTTTTAATGTTGAGTAATCAAATTATTTTAATGATTACAGTGCTCGGGTTAATAGTTGATTTACCATGCATTGCGATGATTTGTTTGAAAAATGCACAAACCTTGCTTAATGATATACAGTCCTATAGATAGAGGGTTTGTTTTAAATGAATAAATTTCCCATTCTATGCAAGGTTTAACTCTTGATTAAGTTTTAAAATGCAAGCACAAGCTTTGTGAATAGAATACATGTGCCGTGAAGGTTGGAGGAACCAAATCAATTCCTGCACGAAAACCTGAGTTGGTCCAGTCATTTTGAATTTCAATAGTATTTAACCGCTTTCAAGGTTTTGTTTGATTCCTTTGAATAAATAATAGATTTGTTTGTGAATTGGCCTCCAATCTTGGGAATTATCACGTCTGTGGATTTATGGTTTCAGTATGGTTTAATGTGTTTCCATATGCATGCAGTAGGTTTGGTTATTTCTTTCAAAATAAATTTTATAGAAATAAACTCTTACCATATATATAAACTCGTGGATGCATGCATGCTGTCTGTATCTATTAAATATACACTATGCATATAACATGGAATATGATTATTAATTCCACGATGAAACCCTTAATAAGCATGTTCAGTTTAGATACTTCCTTGCCCTGTTTCCTCATGCATGTACTAAATTAGATTCAACAAATACTACATAGGATTCTATGATAACATCGAATGCCTTTAAATAAATGACCATTACACTCAATTCATATTCAATAATCAATAATAGATAAAATAAACATAACACAATAATTGAAGAATATAAATATCAATCAAATAAGGCCCGAGACAATACTTATCTGATGTCTCTGATGATCAATGGGACAAGCACAAACCACCCAGCCATAGACCAACAAGTCTCTCCTTGCTCTTATGGTCACCCTTGAGCTAGGCACACAGTTCCACAAGGTCTGGAGTTTTGTTATTTTAAAATTTTATAGCTTTAGTTCCCATTCAATTACATAATCTTATTGCAGAAGGAATCCAAACAGTCACTTAGTGCTCCTGATTTTTCTCTGAGTGCTCCAGGGACTTTTAAGCCTTTCAATCCAGGAATCAACCTCTTACATCCTTCCAGGGTATTACAGTGATCCTGCAAGAAATTGGTAGTGCTCCTACGAGAACACTTCTCATTTTCTATTCCATACCCAACTGCAGTTGTTCCTCTTCTGGTTTAAGTCTGTGCTCCAGACTTAACCCTTCTTACTCTTGCTTTATCACAGTTCTTCATTTATTTGGTTTCAGTTCTTTTCTTTCTTTAATTTCATTATTTTATTTTTGGTTCTTTCTCTCCTCTCCTCTCCTTATGGAAGTTATGCTCATACATATATATATATATATAGGAGTGATCGCTCCCCCTTTTAGTCTTGATTTCAGTTTCTTTGTTATTATATCATTTCTAATTATTTTATTCCCAAAAACTCTTCTTTGGTGTTTTTACAAGTGTCTCAATTATTTCTTACCTTTTATTTTATTTTTGTTTATTCTCCAGACCCATAGGAACTGTGGCCCCCATCTCATTTAATGTGTTGTCCTCATTGTGATCAGAATTAAAATAAAAAAAAATATAATACTTATCAAAATAATAAGGGGTTTGCAAGTTCCAAAACTGGGGTATTACAATCTCCCTCCCCTTAAGTTTATACCGTCCTCAGTGTTCATGGTTTCTAACTGAAGCAATTATTTTATGCATCATGCATTCCTTCAAATAGGAAAGGATAGGCTACTCGCATATCCTCTTCCTTCTCCCAGGTAGCCTCCTCAGGCTTATAGTGCTCCCATTGCACCTTTACCTGGGTGATGGTGTGATTCTGAAGTACCACCTCTTTCCGGTTCAGTATGCTTACAAGATTTTTCTTGAAATACCCATATGTTTCCACCTGTATCACATGCCAATTTACAATATGCTTAGGATCATATACATACATTTTTAGCAATGAAACATGAAATGCATCATGTACTTTAAAATGTGTTGGTAGTGCTAACTGATAAGCAACAGGTCCTACTCTAGCAAGTATTTGGAAAGGACCAAAGTATCTCGGTGCCAACTTGGCAACCTTGCATAAACTCGGAGAGATTTTATTTTCCTTTACTCTTAAGAACACATCATCCCCTACTTCAAACTCTTTATTTTCTCTATGCAGGTCAGCATAACGTTTTTGTCTATCCTGGGTTGTTTTCAATTTTGCTTTAACTTTTTGCACAATGTTTTCTAAATCATGCAATAGTTTAGGTCCCAACATGATCCTATTCACAGGATCATCCCAAGTCATAGGAGTTCTGCATTTTCTGCCATACAGAATTTCAAATGGGCTTATCTCTGCATAAGCTTGATACCCATTGTTATAGGAAAACTCAGCCAAGTGTAGGTGTTCTTCCCACTTCTTTGGGTTGTCCATGACATACAAACGAAGCATGTATTCCAACACCTGATTCACCCTCTCGGTTTGTCCGTCAGTTTGAAGATGGTAGGCTGTACTGAAATTTAGTTTAGTACCCAAACCTACAAATAATTCCTTCCAAAAGTGTGAAGTAAACTTAGGATCCCTGTCAAATATGATGGTTTTTGGAACCCCATGAAGTCTAAAGACTTCCTTGATAAATACATCTGCAATATTTATTGCTTTAAAAGTGGATTTGATAGGTATGAAGTGAGTTGCCTTGCTCAGCTTATCCACTACTACCATGATAGCATCATGTCGTATGCTATTTTTATGCAACCCAGTAATGAAATCCATGGAAATAGTTTCCCATTTCCATTCCGGTATAGGTATAGGTTGCAACAAACCTGCCACATGTCGATTCTCTACCTTCACTCGTTGACATTCCATACATTTTTTTATGTACTCGGCAATTTCATATTTCAATCTAGGCCAATAATACTGCTTGTTGACAACTGTTATCATCTTTTGATAACCTGGATGTCCTGAGTAGGGTCTTTTATGGAACTCTCCTAGAATAAGTTGCTTTAAATCTAGCAGATCAGGTACATACAACCTATTTTTAAACAACAACAATCCATCATTTGTTAAACTGAAATTTTTTGTTTGGTGTCCTAAATTTTCTGCACGACATTTATGCACTAAATTCATGTATTTAGGGTCCTTTTCAGCTTCTGTCTGGATTTGTACTAACAAATTAGACTAAAAACTACTAATAGAAGTCATCATTAGCATATGCATTCTCCTTCTAAGGGAATCCACTACCTTATTCTCCTTTCCTTTAATGTGTTGGATGTCAAAATCAAATTCACTTAGGAAAGATAGCCACCTAGCTTGCCGAGCGTTTAGATTTGGTTGTTCAAAGATATACTTCAGTCCTACATTATCAATTTTAAGCACAAACCTTTTCCCAAGAAGATAATGTCTACACACCTTCAATGCATGAAAGATGGCAGCCAATTCCCAATCATGAGTTGTGTAATTTAATTCGTGCATCTTTAATTTTATGGACTCATATCCAATTAAATGACCATCCTACATCAATGCACCTCCCAGGCCTTCTTTGCACGCATTGGTGCATACTACAAAATCACCATACGGGTCAGCTAATTTTAAAATAGGAACTGAAGTAAGTAACTCTTTCATCTTAACAAAAATCTCTTCACACCTAGCAGTCCAAATGAACTTGGCCTCTTTTCTCTGAAGAGAGGTAATGGGATAAGCTACTTTAGATAATCCTTCGATGAACCTTTGATAATATCCAGCTAGACCCATGAATGAGCGGATATCACTCACACTTTGAGGGGTAGGCCAGATCATGATGGACTCTATCTTATTAGGGTCTACAACGATACCTTGAACTGAAATTATGTGACCCAAATATTCAATTTGGTCCTTATAAAAATCGCATTTTCCCAACTATGCATACAACTGATTTTCCCTTAGGATTTTCAAAACTAACTTCAAATGTTCTTCATGCTCACATTCATTCCTTGAGTATATAAGTATGTCATCTATGATACCAAAAGAAACTTATCCAGATATTTATTGAACACATTGTTCATGAGACACATAAAAGTGGTAGGGCATTTGTCAAACCAAATGGCATAACCACAAATTCATAATGTCGATACCTTGTTCGAAAAGAAGTTTTATGAATGTCTTCTTCCTTGATTCTGATTTGATGATAACTAGATCTTAGATCTATTTTTGAGAAAATGGCAGCATCTCCAACCTGGTCAAACAAGTCATCAATTCTTGGTAAAGGGTACCAATTTTTTATCACCAGCCTATATGTGCCATCTTTCTTCTGTACAAAGATCACAGATGCTCCCTAAGGGGAGACACTTGGACTGATGTATCCTTTTTCCAACAAATCCCGCAATTGCTCTTTTAATTCAATTAATTTAGGAGTGATTAAGTGATATGGTGCATTAGAGATAGGTACTGCACTAAGGCTTAGGTCGATTGTAAAATCAAGTTCTCTTTTAGGTGGAAACCCAGGAACTTCCTCAGGAAATAGATCTTTAAATTCAACCAACACTGGGTACCTCATCAAGTCTGAAATTTTGCTGTCTTGTTTTTCTGTAAAATGGACAGTGTATAGTTTACACCCTTTTCTCACATTCCTCTTCATTTGAAGCACATAAATTTCTCTTAACTTTACTACTGGTGGTACTCTTTGGATTCTTTCAGTCTCCCCATCATTATTCACAAAGGTGATAGATTTTTGATAACAATCTAGGATTGCTCTATGTTTTTCCATCCAATCCATTCCGATGAGTAAATCATAAGATCCTAACGGTAAAACATTCAAATCTGTTTCAGTATATGAACCATTTAACTTTAACACACAATCAATCACTACTTTGGAAACTTTTTCATTTTACTCTTGTGGCCATTTCTACCAGCCAAGTTTGCACATACTTACTTTTGCCTAGATTGCAAGACTCACAAATTTTTGGGTCTATATAAATTTTACATGCACCGGAGTCAATAAGTACAGATATAGTTTTCCAAGAAATCATACCTTCTACCTCTATGATAGAGGCTTGATGATCTACCTGTCGGTTACTCATCGTTGCATAAATTTTTGGAGTCCTAGCAATGTCTTGAACTATAGAAGCTTCTTGTTGTTAGGATATCTCATCATCACTTTTTATGTTTGCATGCATTTTGCATGCAGTCATGCATTTGCATGCATCCTAGTCATTAGTGAGGTGTCACCCAGCACCTAGTCCCCAATTTGCTAGCCCTAGGAGCTTCTTTCCACTCATTTTTATCCCTGCTAGTCAGTGATGCACCCACCTTTCACCTACCACTTGTGAAAGGCGCTCTTCTTCACCTACCACTAAGTTACACTTCAATTAGTTGAGTAATTTGTGGATCTTTCCTTGATTTAAGGCTAGATTGACTTGTTAACTAACTGAAACACTCCATTGGACGCCCAGTGAGACTAGATTGCCTATTTTGACTCCATTCAGCTCCCCATGCGCCCTCCACTGAGCCTCCTTCCCTACATTAGTGCTCCATGCGCCAGTTACACTACCTACATTCAGTTAGACTCAGTTTGATACCTAGATGACCGTTACTTGTGCATTGATGACTCCACTGATCTTATGATGAAGAATCCTAGTTGAGACATGCTACACCATGCAGGCTATTTGATTGACCCTCTTGGTTAATTCGATTTTCTTGGCTTGGCCTATTCAGTCATTGTGACTGCACATTGTATTGTTTTCTACTTCTAAGTTCAATAGAGCACTGCTGCAATTCTCTTGCACAGTTTACACATATTATTCTTTATGCATCTGTTGTAATTGATTTACTTGTTCATTAGATCTGTTGTGTTTCAATTTCACATGCTATCAAAGCCATGGAAGGGACAATAATTCTTTTCTGCAAGGATTATTCATGAAGATTGAGCAATTTTTGCTCACTTTGCAACAGTTTTCTGCAGTTGTAGCACTTTTTGCAGTTGCAGCTATTGCTCCATAATGGTTCTTGTTTGCTTGTGATTTGCAGGTTTCTTACTTCCTCCATTTGCATTCTCTATTGCAGAGATGGAATATTCTTCTTCACAAAATCTTCTTACTCCATTCAACTATGATGAATGGAAACCAAAGATGATATCATGCTTGAAGAGACAATGTCTCTTTGATATGTGTATTGGTATTACAAGAGATTTTGTTTCCAATGAAAAGGCCCGAATGATTGGATTAATGATTGTGATAGAGATTTTGGTACAATATGTCTTGCTATGTCTCCTTGTATGCGCTGCCTTAGTACTACTGTTGGAGGGGCCTAGGTCATCCTGTCGACTAGATCCTCCACCCAACCACTCTGTAGCACATGTCGACAGGTCGCGTCGACTAGTATAGGTCGGGTCAGTTGGATAAACCGATAGATGGTTATGTAACTGTATTTGCATATATATATATAGGCTAGTGAGTTGATGTACTAGTGAAGAGAGGTTTTGTGGCTGTATTCTGCTCTTGCTGGTTAATATAAAGGCTTGTGTTCTCTCTATCTGTCTCGTCTCATGTATCTGTATCATTGTGTATGCTTGCTTATATCATGTAATGTATCTATGGTAACCACATGAACCTTGGGACTACAATATCTGGTTCCATTTCCGTTTGATGTATGAAAAATAAAATAACAGCATGACCTATGATTTCAGAATAGGAGATTAGAGATCGGTGGGAGAATAAAATCATGAATTATCTGTAGAACTATGCGTAACATAACAAGCTAACGATTACCCAAACGAGAGATCGATTCTTCTCTGAGACCCATGAGATATTTGTAGAATCTGTGTCAACTGCCTTGAAGAAGCTTCTAGATGAAAAGACCAATTGATGAAGTAGATCAGAAGCTGTTGTCGAAGCTGATCAACAGAGGACGTATGAATATGTTGGAGTGGTGCTAAAATATTGCAGACGATTTCTATGAAGAGTAGGCGATTGAAGATCGAGTCTTGGTAGATGAAATAAGAAGAAAGTTCTTCACTGAATTAGCTGATCAATTTCTGTGTTCTCTGCCGACTTTATTGTTCAAATTTTTTATCGACAAAGGCGCTGCGCATATTGTCGAAACAATACCGTTGCTGCTCCTGCCCCTTCCGAACTCTAATTGGAAGGAGAAAGAACGTAAGTGAGAAAAATTTGTAAAGGAGAGTGAATGGGAATTTTTCTTGAACAAATGATGGTCTGCAATTCCCCAATAATCTAGAAACCTTCGGGCTAGCATTGGGGGGGTGATGAAGCATGCTCTGATGTACCTAGTTTGATGAAATTCGACATATGACAAGACGACATGGCCAACAGTGGAAGAAAATCTGACAAAGACATACTTTTGAGTCATAAAAGCATACCATACATTCAGAAAATGGAAAGAGAAAAGAGGAGGCAGCAGTGTGAAGAGCTGCGGGAGAAAGCAATTGTGCTCCAGAGGATGCGAGGATCAAATATCGCAATAGATGCAGAAGGAAATTTTCCAGAATCAATCCAAGCCCGCAATGATTGGGGTGTCGAAGAAGACCTGTTGCCGATGGATGAAGACTTGTGGATAGAGCGTGGTAGATATCTCCAAGTTCAAATACCTGAAACGGTGACACCTCCTTCTCCATTGCGTTTAACACAAAGTGTAAGGGTGCAAGTAATTGTCGAAGAAAATATTGGTCTCCATGTAGGTCAGTCGGGAATTTGGAGTCGTCGAAGTATAGAAGGAAAGGATATTAATAGACTATTGATTCATCGGTTGGAGAAGGAAATTGGGTGTCTTTTCAACCCAAATTTTCAAATAGAAGCTTTCATCTAGTGTACTTAGAGCATGAGGAAGTTCCCCCCTGCCATTACCAAATTTGAGCGACTCGACAAGCACGTCGGAAAGCCCGAGATTTAGTGAAATCTCGTTCGAGCAGAAATTTAACTGGATTTCGAAAAAAGTGATAGAAGAAGGAAGATCTAGCAGTATAGAAGAAGTTATAGTCACTGATTCTAAAGACAGAGGACCAAGTCCAGAAAGACAGCTAATTTAAATTAGCAACGCACCAAGTTTTGATTGTGGAAATAACCCACCCACACCACCATCAAATTCTCAAAACAATACACTAGTAGACATGGCACACACAACGACACACCTTCTGTTCTATGAAGGTGACGAAGACCCAAGAAGACACTAGTTTGTGTGCGAAGCATTATGGACAGCCAACCAAATCACCAGCGAAGAAAGACAGATTGCTCAATTTGTTGGCTCGTTAAGGAAAAGAGCACTAACATGGTACATGGGATACATAGCAAAGTCACCAAATGCAACAAAAGCACAAATCAAACAAAGCTTTTTGTCCTTCTTTATGATTGAAGATGTGACATACCGGGCGAAAGAACAACTGAAGATGACAATCCAAAAGCCAACATAAACTGTCAAGGAGTATGACAAAAGGTTCAAAGACCTCCTAAGAAAATTAGACTATGAGATTGAAGAAAAACTATTAATCAAATGGTTTATTGCTAGTCTAATAAGTAAAATCAGAATACATGTTCATCGACAAAGTATTAATACATATGCATATGCACTAAAAGTAGCACTAGAAATTGAAATGGATGATAAATACCCTCTAGTATCCATGGATAGACATGTCAATGAACGCCTTGAAAGTATGGAGCAGGCTATCCAGAATATGACGCTAAAAGGGCCAGAATTATGGTGTACAAATTGTCGAACTTCAGGACATACCAAAGATTCTTGTTGAATTGAGGATCGGCGACAAGAAGTGAAACTCATTCAATCCATATGTTTCTATGACTTGTGCAAAGAATATGATTCACATACCACAAATGATTTCCCATTCAATCTAAAAAACAAAAAGGAAAGATGGTGTCAAATCTGTGAAGTGAATACACATACAATTGAAGATTGTCATCTGAACCTGAAAAATTGGCAAAATTATTATGCAGTGTACCAGACAAACTCTGTCGAGCAACATCATGATAGAAATGTAGCAAACGACATATTCGAGAGAAACGATGGAAGAAATAACCGGTACAATCAAAATAGGAACGACAGATACCCAAGGTATAATGACCGACAGTATGATCGGCAATATGAAGGCTACAATAGACGAAGAGGATACCAGAATCATGGTCCTGGAAGTGGAGGTCACGGTGTTCAACCTAGTTGACCTAGTGCATGTTTCACATGTCTCAGTGAGGATCATCGGCATGCAGAATGCCCTTATAGGGAAACAACTGATCTTAAATTTTGTAGAAAGTGTGGGGTAGGCGATCACTATTTAGAGGATTGCCCTACCATGATTGAGAAAGCAAATAATAAAAAGAATGTTCATGTTTTATCTTTTATTTCAAAAAATGATGTGCTTCGTACAAAAAAATTGCAAATTGTAACCAAGCAAGGCACTCACATTGGTCAAGATAAACCTCAGATAACTAGAATTGTCGATAATAAGGATTATCCAAATCCTATAAAACAAAAATCTGTGTACAAAGATGCATCCGACATATTTCATGACTTAGCAGCACATGAAGATGTTCTCAATGAATCGCTCAAATTAATTTCAAATGAGGAAACTGTAGGCAAAATGATTGACCTATTGCATAAATTAAAACATATCGAGCAAAGAAAAACTAAAAACATTCGCCGACTAAAACAAAAAGAGAAAAATGATGCTGACCCATTAGTCGACCTCGACATAAATGGATATCATGTATGACAAGTCATCTTGGATTTTGGATCCCATGTGAATATCATGACTCGTGATACTTGGGACCAACTCGATCGACCTCAAATGCAGGAATCAAGCATCTATTTAAAGCTCGTAGATCAAGGATTAATTGAGCCGATTGGAGTATGGAAAGGAGTCGAAACTTCCATTAAAGGCATCACGACGAAAGTAGATTTCGAAATCATCACTCCAAAGGATGATGCAAGTTCATTCCCTGCATTGGTCGGTCGACCCTGGGGACAAAAGATGAAGGCCTCAATTTCCTTAGGAAAAAGTTGTATCAAGTTGAAAGGAAACGGGAAGAAGGTTATCGTACCAATCTTCCTATCTAAGGGAGAACCTTGGTCGGAACCTACAGAAATCGACAATGATGTTCAACAGCTTTACCGCATATATAATAATGAAGATCACGTTGAGCCAAATACCCAAGGAGAACTTCATCTCGGAGATCCTATCTCGCTCGGATACAATTCGGATGCAAAACTCTATGATTTACATGCAAAAGAATGCTAGACTGTGGAAGCCATCTCAAAGAAACAAATAAAGAAATGTCTCTCAATATCTTATACACTGAAGATACTCGAATTAAAAATGCAAGCATATCCAACACTTGCCCCAGACAAAAATGCATAATATGGTAGTTCGACATTAAGATATAAAGAATGTGATTCACCTGTTGTACATGTCAAACAGGTATCAAAACATGTCGGAGAGCAAGGCCGACTACAAAGTTTGGTAGAGACATTCACTAGTCAAGCTGCGAGATGGTGGGACACTCATCAGTCGAAACTCCAAAACTAGAATACTGCATCAACATTTTTCATAGAAATATTTGGAGGAAGACAACTGACAACTCAAGATGACATCCCCTTGTTTACGCAAGGACAAAATCCTAAAGTTCACATTGACTATTGCGAAAAAGAATGGAGAAAACTGGGCTATAAAGATGAAAGAACATGGCCTCACCTCTTCCCCAGAACACTTGATGATCTACCTAACAAATGGTACAAGATGGAAGAAGCGAGAGGAGAAACCTTCTTTTGGAAAGACTTAAAAGAAAATTTTATTAAGGATTTCTAATTTTTTCCGTAGGATGAGAAGTTGGTCGAAGCAAGTAAAAGCATCAAATAATTTCTGCAACCAACAGAAACCTTAAAAATTGCAGACAAGCAGAAGATTATGCACCCACCTACCACCTGCTACAACATAAAGTCAACAGAAAGCCAGCAGTCGTCAAGACTAAGTCTAGAAACAGAGATGTCAGTCGGAAAAATTTTCAATAGAGAAAGGATCATCCCTACGTATCGAAGCCCGTAAGAACAATCTTTAGCACAGAGATTGTTGACAAAAATGAACCCGAAAGGTTATCAGAAAAAAGACTTTCCACCAACTTTTACACAAATCAAAGAAGGTGAAAGACAGATAAGTAACAGTCGTGCACTAGAATGGATGGACACGAATATTAAAATGAAAGAAGTAGATATTTCAAATGACAACCGACCGAAAATGGAAAAGATTGGCGATTACTGGAGTTAGGAACAAATGGTAGAAATCTACAGTATCCTTAAAGAATTTCAAGAAATTTTTGCTCAAGATTATAGAGACTTGAAAGGACTTGTAAAGGAAATGGGCGAGATGAAAATTGATATTAATCCTGATGCCAGACTTGTAAAGAAAAGATCCTACAAGCTCGCTCACAAATATAAGGATATTGTCAAAAAGGAGATCGATAACATGCTCCCACCAGGAATCATATATCCTATCGACCAATCGGAGTGGGAAAGCCCAATGGTCGTTCAGCCAAAGAAACAAGATCTGACGTGACTGAGAATCTGTGTCAACGTCCGAGAGCTGAACAAGGTAACACTCACAGATCCCTTTCCAAACCCTTTCGCTGACGAACTTATTAATGAAGTTGTAGGGGATGAGTGCTACTCTTTCACAGATGGAGTCTCTGGGTACAACCAAGTACCTATTGCAAAGGAAGATCAGAAAAAGACAACATTCGTGTGTGAATTTGGGTCATTCGCGTACAATGTTATGCCCTTCGGTCTGAAGAACACACCCGCGGTCTTTTCAAGAATTGTCGTCAAAGCATTTCAAGAATATATCTACAAAACCATGGCTCTATACTTTGATGATTGGACAATCTATACAATGTTGAAAGATCATTGCAAGTGGCTTCGACTGATGTTGGAACGGTGTCGACAGATACAATTATCGCTGAATATTAAAAAGTGCATCTTCGCGACACTTATCGACATATTACTAGGCCATGTAGTTTGCAAAGAAGGGATCAAAGTCGATTACGCAAAGATCAAAATTATCCTCAACCTAAAGCCTCCAGTTAATCCGAAACAAGTACAAATCCTATTGGGTCATATCGGATATTACAGAAAGTTTATCAGACATTATTTCGATATGACTTATCCCCTTGAAGAATTACTAAAATATGATCGATATTATAGGTGGACAGAGGAATGCGATATCTCATTTAACACGTTGAAAAGAAAAAATGGTCGAAGCACCCATCTTCCGATTTCTGGATTGGTCGAAGAAATTTCATGTACATATTGACGCATCTGGAATAGCAGTGGGCGCCATTCTAACACAACCTAGAGAAGATGGCATGGATTACCCTAATGAATTAAGCAGTCGAAAATTGAATAAAGCTGAAAGAAATTACTCCACGACCGAAAGGGAAGCATTAGGTATGGTATTTACACTTCATAAATACCATCATTATTTATTGGCTAACCCTTTTGTATTTTATACAGATCACCAAGCTTTAAAATACTTAGTCAATAAACCATTACATCATGGGAGGTTATGCCGTTGGCTATTACTGTTTCAAGAATTTGAATTTGAAGTAATCATTCGACCGGGAAAAGCTAATGTCAGACCAGACCACCTGTCGAGAGTCGACAAAGGAGAAGAGCCAATAAGAATTGAAGATGACTTACCAGACACACACTTGTTTCATATTGAAGCAATCCCTTTAGAACTTGTGGAAATTGCACAATTTCTCGAGGATGGACAATCTCCTAAAGGAATGACTGAGAAAAAGATGAAGATATTAGCAATAAAAGAAGCCCCCTACACTTTGATCAATGGATTCCTCTATAAACTTGGCTTAGATGATATATTACATCGATGTGCACTTGATCATGAACAACAGGATATACTTGCAGAAGCCCATGCTGGACCGGCAGGAGGACATTATCATGCAGACATAACAGCTAGAAAAATCCTGTAAGCGAGACTTTGGTGGTCGACAGTTTATAAATACTGTCGAGAATTTGTATCTAAGTGTGATAAATGTCAGCGCATGGGTCGACCGCTACCAAGAACAGAAATGCCATTGGTCCTAATTAACCCTAGCCGAACATTTGAAATTTGGGCTATCGATTTTATTGGACCATTTCCAGTAGTGGGGAGAAGGACAGGTGCTCGATACATTATCACTGTTGTCGAATATGTTACCAAGTGGGCAGAAGCAGAACCAGTCGAAACATGTTCAAGTGAAGTTGCCGCTAAGTTTATTTATGAAAACATCATAACACAATTTGGATGCCCCATAACATTGATAAGCGACCAAGGTACGCACTTTGTATGTAAAACCATTGAAGCACTGACTAAGGAATTCGCAGTTGATCATAGAATAAGCACAGTGTATCATCCTCAGTCGAATGGCGTGTTACGAATATAAATAGCATATTAAATAAATAATAATTGTTAATCATTAAAGTAGTTATCTTTTAATGTGAAAGGACATAACCTTTCATTAGGAACGCTTAAGCCATATTAAAGGCAAGCTCTTGTAATACATTAATCATCCATTTTATCATATATATTTTTATATTCAATTATGCGAAGTCGGATTCGCTTCTCAACGAAGACAACCGGATTCGGTTGCTACATTTGGTTTCAGAGCCCCTTCTTGGGCATCTCTACTTCGGCTTTTGGCTAAATTACAGACTTTTTCTGAGCTGTTAAAGTTTCTCTGGTATTTTTGGTCCTTGACCAAGAAGCAGGCCCTTGGCCTTTTCAATACCTCCCCCACCCATCTCATCATCTGCCTTTCTTGACTTCTTTCCCACTCCATCTCCATGCAGCCTCTTCATCTTCCCCACCTTCTCTCCTGCCCCTCCACATCTTCACACACGCCCCTCGGCTCTTCTTCCAACTACGCTATCCATTCTCTTGGTCCACCACTCCGACATCCTTCATCTACTTCAACTCCCCCCCACTAACGCACCACGCCACCTCCTGCACACTCCCTTTTCCACCCCCACGTCTTACTCTTGCTTCCTGCCATCCCCCTTGCTCTCACAAACACTGCCGTCTTTCCGCGCTCACTTCCATCCCCCACGTTCATTTCCATATTCTCGTGCTTCGTTCCATCGCTCCCTTACCAACGGCTCATTCTTGTGCCTCTCCTCTACAACGCACCCCCTCGCTACGTCATTCTTCGCTCCTACCAATCCCTCATACCTCCTACGCAAACAACCCGTCTCTCCTCCACGTTCACTGCTCCGTCGCCGTCTCTCCTCCACGTTCACTACTCCCCATCCTCCTCACCACTTCCGGCTCAACCTACTTCCATCTTGCCACCTCCAGGCCCCTACGTAGCCCACCCAACTTCAACCAACTCCTCTCCCATCCTCCAGCTCACGCAGCCACCTCTCCTCTTTTTTCCCCACGCAGTCCTCTCATCTCCTCTCAGCCCACACCCTTCACTCCAACTCCACGCCACCCATTTTGACCCAATCGCCATCCCTCCATTCCCTTCCCACTTGTCCACGCAGCAACTCCACACGTGCTCACCCACATTGCTCCTCAAAGCCGCCCTCCACCTCCACGTCCACCCTCCGCTCTCTCAACCGTCCTCCCCCATGACTCCGCCTCCCAATCACAACAAATCCTAAACAAACTCTCAAAAAAAAATATTAAACATTAGAATATTATTATATTGTTTAAATATTCTAATTTTTGGAAAAAATTATATTTTAAACTATATATATAGTTTAAAAAGATATGAATAATAATGTTATTAATTAATTAATTAATAATTATTATTATTTAAAAAATATAAATAAATAAAAAGAAATAATATTATTATTTTATTAAAATAATAATTATTTTTGGAAAAAAAGAGATAAGAAGAATCGAAGAAGACAAAATCAAGAAAAGGTCAAAGAATATCATCGCTCGTCAAAAAAGACAAAATTAAGAAGTCAAATTCAAAGTCAAAGGAAAACTCCTTCGTCAAAAGAATTGAGGCTATCTATCATCAGAGAAGTCAAAATCAAAGACCTTCTATCATCGAAAAAGTCTAATACTATCTATCTCCGAAGAAGTTGAGATCATGGAATCTAGTTTGCGACTACGAATAGAGGAATTAGAAGCCAATTTAAAGCATTATCGAAAAGACAATGAAGAATTGCGCGACATAAATAACAAATTAGAAATAAGAATGGAATTACAAGTAAGGTCCAATGAAATAAAAATCTTTGACCGAGAAAGGTGTATAGAAAAATTGTATGCGCAAATTGATGAATTAAAAACCGAAAATGAATTCAATCAGAGGTTAGGAAATCAAGATATAAAGAAGGAAATAAATAATTACGAAGCAGAAATGATACGCTTGAACAAGATCCTTAATGACAAGGATGAAGAACTAAAGCAGATACGACATAATTTAGGAGATCAAGAATCAAAGGTCGACCAATGTCGACAACAGATACAAGTTCTTCAAACACAAAATGACGACTCTAAAAAGACACACAAATCAGAGATCGCAAAGAATAATAAAGCATTATCCAACAATGCTAAAGAAATTTTCAGACTAAGAAATCATAACAAGATACTAGTCACAAAAATTAAGAAGTTGAAAAATAGTCGGAAGACAGAACAATCTACGGAAGACATTGAAGGAAAAATTCTAGACAAGCAGGAAGAAAATAGCTGCATCAGAAGTCATAATGAAGATCTTAAGAAACAACTTAAGAAGTCTGAAGATGATAGAAAATCGCAAGTCGAATTGATTAAGAAGTTTCAAAATGATAACAGGCAGTTAGAAAACAAGTTGGAAAAGATACAGAATGAAACCTTAAAACCTCAAGAGATGAAAATAAAACTTCCAGCTCAAATCAATGCTCAAAACACAACACTCTTAAAAGAAAATGACATTGTGAAAATTTCCCAACGACACCCCAACCATAAAAACCGATATTCTGAAAAGTGGGAAATGTCGAAAGACGATGGTACTAATGCGATCAAATCTCTTGACGACAGATCAATGGGGAATCCCAACAGTCATCAACAAATCAATTTGGGATGGATTGACCCATCCACATATCGGAAGTTATGCTCTACACTTAGCAGTTCGTATCGACATGTTTCGTCAACCATAACATCGCAAAGAACAATGCGAAAAAATTATAAGGCTTTGAGGACAAAGCCTTTCTAAGAGAGTGGCAATGCTACGAATATAAATAGCATATTAAATAAATAATAATTGTTAATCATTAAAGTAGTTATCTTTTAATGTGAAAGGACATAACCTTTCATTAGGAACGCTCAAGCCATATTAAAGGCAAGCTCTTGTAATACATTAATCATCCATTTTATCAATCATTTTATCATATTTATTTTATATTCAATTATGTGAAGTCGGATTCACTTCGCAACGGAGACAACCGGATTTGGTTGCTGCATGGTGCCGTAGAATCATTTAATAAAACACTTACAAAAGGACTGACAAAAATATGCAACATAAAGAAAGATGACTGGGATGACAAAGTACCTGCTGTTCTCTGGGCATATAGAACAACATACAAAAGAGTGACAGGTCAAACACCATTCTCACTTGTTTATGGACAAGAAGTTGTCATCCCATTACATTTTCGACGACTTGCACTGACCATTGCAATAGCTTTACATATTGACGTCAAAGATACTCAACAAGAACAGCTACTCCAACTATCGAAGTTGGATGAAAGTCAACAATTGGTGATAGAACATCAGTGAGTGCAAAAACAGCAACAGAAAGCATGGCATGATAGAAATATCAAACAGAAGAATCTGTCAGTTGGATATTTGGCACTCCTTTATAACAGCCGAGTAAAAGGGAAGCCGAAAAAGATGCATACAGAATGGATGGGACCCTATATTGTCGAAGCATTAAATCCTAATGGATCAATCCGACTAAAAACACTACAAGGAAATGTTTTCAAGAAAGTGGTAAATGGCGCTCGATTTAAATGGTACAAGTCATGAATATAAGAAAAAAAAAAGCGGTTAAGAAATAACTGAATGAGAGTACTATAAGCAATCAAGAAAAAATAGAGCATGAAAAAAGCAGAAATGATGAGAGAGTGGCAAAAGAAGGATGGAAAAATTAGAGAAAGAAGTCCAGTACACAACCATCAATATTATAGACATTGATAAGAATGCCGACGGTTTGCAGAAAAAAAATCAGGCACGACAAAAGCATTGGAGCCTGATCCGACCAAACTCAAACAGAGAATCCCGTTGACATAACACATCAAACGAGGTGTCGCAGCATCATGATGACAAAGAAATAAAGGTTAAAGATACCCGGTATGCCAGAATTAATGCACCTGATGAAGCGTCGATAGCATGTCAATCTAATTTAATAACCCCATCAAATAAACCATTCATACGGGCCTCTACGTCCCGTTCACCCGTGCCGAGTAACTCCACCATAAATCCATAACTCGAGGATTCTTGGGCACTCTTTTGCCGAGAACTTGAACTCCAAGATACAGAGTTCCCTGACTCCGTTGAAGCTAACTTCACATTCTTGAACCTTGAATTTTCCATGGCTCCTAGAAAAACTCTAACAGCTACCAAAGCCGCTGCGACGTCAGTCAGAGAATTGGAGAAGGAACAAACACCACTAGAAACAAGACTCCAGATGATTAGGAACACAAAGGTGATAGAACCCACTTGGAATAAAGCATGGAAGAGCATTCAAGATTGGGGGAAGGAGTCATATGGTCATTGGAGGGATGAAGCACGACGTTTACAGACAACCACAATTATGCATTACATGAAGGTACCCTTGTTGGATAATTTTGGAGGATTGAAAGAAGTCATTGCATAATTTATCGTTAGTAGGTATCACAATGGCAAGCTTTATTTTGATGTTTCGGTCGATATCAATGGTGAAATAATCCACAAGATAACTGGCCTATCACATAAGGGGGACGTTGTACCAACAAATTCAGGTGCAAACTTGGTTGACAAGTTTATTGATACTCCTGCTGAAAATAATTCTCGAGGCATAGTCATGAGCCAGATTGTTTTTGGCAACTACAAAACCATTGCCAACATTGTGTCACACACACTTTCACGGATAGGCAAGGGATCAGATTTGAAGACCGACATGTTGGAAGCTATCAAGAATATGGCTATGAATGACAAAGTATACAAATGGGTAGACTTCCTGGCTGACATTCTCAAATACACATGCCATAAGTGCCAAGAGGAGGGAGCTAACATCCACTACCCATATGTACTCATATGGATTGCTATGACCCACCTCCAACCGAAAGGAAACAAGGATTTTTCAGAAGACCGACTTGTCCTTATGGAAAATTTTCGTTGTTTTGCTCCTGGAGCAAGTCGACATGGGCCTACAACAGTTAAACTTTGGCTAGAAGCATGGTTTATAGACCTTAAAATAATGGACATAAGATGGAGAGAACCACAGAACGTCCGTCGAAGTTTACCCTTGACAGCTCACATCCAACTATATTTGGATGATATAGTAGTCTGGTACATGGAAGGAGTAGCAGGTCCGGCAAGGCGGCTCAACTAATACCCTTCGGTAAGCGAAATTTTCATGGAGTTAAGTTGGCAATCTAACGAACTATTACCTGTTCCGGTACAAGCAAGGAAAACCAACTTCAAGTATGTCGAGCCTCTCACTCATATGGAACAAGAAGAAGCATATGAAAGTCGGTTGTATATGAACAACTTCATGTATCAACCCGAGCCGACACCTAACCCTAAGACATTAGCACTTGCCCAAAAGCCGCACATAGAATCGGCAGAGGCCAAAGAGCATTCAGACATCGACACAAAGTCTGACAATCCAGAACATCTTTTGACAGATGATAATATACAGAAGGTAGCAGCTAAAATTGTCACAGCCCGATAGAACTGAGTAACATCGATCAAGGGGAAAGGAAAAAGACAAGTAACATTTCAAGAACCTACAGAAGAAGACGAGATCGAGTTATATGACATTGCTACTCAGCTTCTTGAAGATGTAGCCAAGAACTAACTACATGTCGAAGATCAGTTCATAAAATTTCTAGAAACATATAATATCCATCCTCTAAAATTATTGTTAAAAAACCCAAAATTTCGGTCGAACCTGATGTTGACCTAACCATTTAGTCCCCCCCCTCTTCCCCAACTGCAGTAGAAGAAGAAAGCAACCTCCTAGCATTAAATGCCTCAGTTAACCCAACATACACTGCTTTGAGTACATTTATTACAAACCTTCCAATACTTTGTCCCAACTAGCGTGAGATGGTCGTCCAACAGCCAGTTTTTGCATCTTAGTCTATTGCCCCAGTTAACTTAGCTTCCCCCAACACCATTCAAACCCCAAGTTTTTCCTTACCATCGACAATCCCAGAAATTGTCGGTCACAAGAAAACTCATCATATCAGAAATCCTGACCCATCAGGTCTAGTTTATGCACAACAAACAACTGTCTATACCCCTCTTCCAGTCACTACATTACCACAACAAATGAATCCACCTCAACCAAAAGTCGTTCAAAGTAGAAATCCCCAAGTCGTTAGTCCCCATGTCGAGTCTACAATTGAGTCTAGTTTAGTTAGTTCAGATCCGCTCGATAGTACCATTTCATTTAGTCCAATTCCGACATCAATCGACCTACCATCACTCCCAGTAAACCAGTTGAGTCTCCCTGTCGACGGATCCAAGTCTAGTCCGGTTACACAGCAACACGACAAAGAAACAACTACAACAAAAGCAGCTGAAACCGCTTCCATACAAGACAAGGAACCAGACGAGATACAGGATCCTACAACTGACACAATAGAACCACCAGAGCATACTAATGTTCAAGATCTAACTGCAAGAAATATGGATACATCTGGCATAGCAGCAAACATTCCACCAAGTGCCGAAGTTGCTGAACATGAAACTCCAGTCACCACATCAACAACACCAAATAGACAAACCCAGGCAGAGCAAGTTGTTGCCACCACTCAAGTAGTCATCGACAGTCATCCAGCAACAGCCAAAAAATACAAGGGGTCAGAGCAACAAACTTTAAGCAAAGAAAAAGAAAAGAGTAGCCACAGGAAGCACAAAGAGAAGAAACGCAAAGAAAGAGAATTGCAGCAGCAATTGCAATTGCAAATGCAGTAAACAAAGCTAAGCCGATCAGAAAATACTCTTTCTGTATACTTAGATCAATTTGAAGCTGCTACAAGCTGAAGAGAGAAAAATGATTGAAAAGCTGAGAAGTAAAGTAAAATGTATATTTTGATATTGTAGAAGATGATAAACGAATACAATGGGTTGGGCTTAAATAAGTCTATCTTGCACCTTTTCACCAAAGGGCATGACTATTAAGATGAATTAAATTTAATATTATTTTATTATTATTTTATTGTTACATTGCTTTCCCCTTAAGGGAAGCTTTGTCCTCAAAGCTTATTTGACGACAATGATTACATGAACTGTCACATCGTCTCTGATGTGGACACTTGTATGGTTTGCTACTGGTGGGTTTTGTCCCTTGTTCTATTTCGAATATATGTTCAATTTTTCTGTTTGGTGGGAGCTCCATAGGTAGCTCTTGAAACATTTTGCGATGTTTCTGAATCGGCTTTTGTATCTTTGGTTGCTTGTCCCTATCTCCTTTACTTGTTAGAAGCTTCATTTCATGACATTGAAGTGTGTTCGTTGCTGCGTCCTTCTGAAGTAGCTTTTCTATCTGATGTGATGTAACCAGCTATGTTGGAGGTGGTTGGAACCCGTATAATTTGTGTGTTTTCCCGAACTCATGGAATTCAATAAAATTTTCTTGGTGATTTGTAGAGTATGTACCCAAGGTTTGTAACCATTGTATTCCTAATACTACGTCGACTCCTCCTAGCGGCACCGCAAAGAAATCTAATTCTAAGTTATACTCTTGTATTTGTAACTTGACTTGGTGACATTTCCCTACGTTATCAATCTTCTTGCAATCTGCTACCATAACCTTCATGTTAGGAACTAGAAAAACAAATAGGTTAAATACCTTAACAAGATTGACATTAATGAAGTTATGGGTGCTGCCAGAGTCGATGAGAACTGTGACGCTATTCTTTTTTATATGTCCACTAAGCTTCAATGTTTGCGGTTGGGAGATTCCGGTAATATCGGCTAATGAGATTTGTGGGGTGTCATCCTCGATTTCTGTGTGGTAGTCTTGTTGACTCTTCGCATCGTTCTCAATTGGTTCCTTGACTTCCAACTCTACTTCGCAGGCATACAATTTCTTTTGTAAGCATCTGTGCTTAGGATCCCATTTGTCTCCACAGAACTTACATTTCCCTTCTTTTATTCTCTGGGCCTCTAAACTAGGCTTTGCTCCTTCTCTAAGTTGAGGCAGTGTATATCTTGGATTTCCTGTGTATGCTGATTGGAGGGGGTTATTTTTGGAGTCGTCTTGGTCATATGAACAGATTTGCCTTCAATAATATTGGCCTTACGTCGTGCTTCCTCCATGGTAGCGATGTTATGTAACTCTAGTTCATCAAGGATGTGTTGTTTTAGGCCATGTATGTAGGTCTGTAGTCGTTGGTCATCGGTTAACTCTGGAACTCGAGTCGACAGTGCTTCCCACTCACAGGTGTACTCATCGACACTGCTTTTCTGATGTAACCTTGTGATTTTGGTAAAGAAGTCTTTTTCTTCAACACCTTGGAATCTTTTAATGAGGTCGTTCTTGAAACTAACCCAGTTGTGAGAACAGATTCTTGCTGTTTTCTTCCACCATAAGTACCAATTGTAAGCGTTTCCTTCTAGATGCATGGAGGCATATTTAACATTCTCATCTTCGTAATGGATACTGTGGATGTCTAAGTGTTCCTCGGCTTTGTTAACCCACGCTATGCACTGTCGTTCGTCCCCATCGTATTTGGGTAGCTCGACTTTCACCCGAATTTGGCGTCCTTGTGTGTATGAGAATGATGACGATATGTTGAAAGGATCCGGCTGCTCCGGTGTTCTGGGAGAGTTGGGTTGTAGATATTTTGGTACTGGTAATCTTTCCAAGATGGCTTTCAAAACTGCCTCATTTTTCTTTTGGTTGTCTTGTAGAGTGAGAACGGAATTCTCTATTCGTGACGTGATTTGTGTCCAAGTCGCTGCCAAATTGTCACTGGCTTGATTGATCTTTGCTTGGAGTTCCTTATAGTTCTTCTTAATCTTCTCATTGATTGAATCGAATCGGGTGTTTAATTCACTCATTGATCTGGTGATTGGTGGAATCTTCTCGGTGCTAAACATGGATTTATTTTTATTTGTTGTACGAAGCCAGCCCACCACGATTTTTTTATTTTTTTATTTTTAAACTAATTATAATTATTATTATTATTATTATATTATAGTTTTTTTTTTAAATAATAATAATATTGATAAACAATATTAATATTAAGGTATTAATATTTTAAAAAAAAATTATTGACAGCCAACTGTGGGAAAGAGGAAGGTGTGGGGCTGCGGGGAAATGGTGGCGGTGTGGGATGGCGGAGGTGTGGGAGATACGAGGAATGGTGGAGGGAATGGCCAGAGCACGAGAAGAGGGAATGGAAGGGACGGAGGAGGGAGGGAGAGGGTGGGGGTGGATTCGCAATAGGGGAGGCGCAATGAAGGGTGGAGTGGGCTGCAGGCGGTGGTGGGAGTGGTGTGGAGTGATGGGGAGAGAAGGAGGAGGGAGGCACGAGGATGAATGGAAGGTGGATGGCATGGAGCACGAGGTTGGCACAGGAGTGAGTGTGCAGGAGATGGAGGAATGACAGGGAGGGGCGGCTGTGTACGTAGAGACGGAGGAGGGTGGGCGTGGGGGAATGGAGCAGATGGACATGGGGGAATGGAGCTATGCAGGGAATGGAGGCTAGATGGTGGCTGTCAAGGGAGATGATGGGAAGGGAGGGATGTAGGATGGAGGTTAAATGGAGAGAGGCAGAAGAGATGGTGGTACTGCAGGTGGAAGAGCATGGGAAGGTGGAGCTACGGTGGTGGTTGGGTGTGAAGGAAGACGAAGTGGAGGGTGAGTTGGAGGAGGAGGTTGGGCGAAGGGAGAAGCGTAGAGGATGATGGGAGGAAAAGTGTGGGAGAAGGTGGATGAGCACAAAGGAGGGAGCAGGGTGTATGGGAGTGGTGGGAAGCGGAAATTGGAGTGGAAGGTGGTGGTCTGGTGCCGAGAGCCGAGAGGCTCTGATACCAATGAAGAGAGAAAAATGAGTGAAAAGCTGAGAAGTAATGTAAAATGTATATTTTGATATTGTAGAAGATGATAAACGAATACAATGGGTTGGGCTTAAATAATCTTGTCTTGCACCTTTTCACCAAAGGGCATGAATATTAATATTAATTAAATTTAATATTATTTTATTGTTACACAAGCTATCAGCCACAGTTGGTGTCCCAAGAAGAGCTTGATTTACTTGAAGACGCAGTATTCAGAGTGCAAAAATGTCACCGACTTGAGTCAGAGGAACAGATACTTCAGCTACAGGAAGAAAGGACTACATTCCTCGCTAAATGTGAAAACTTAGCTCAGCAAGTCATCCCGATTCCAACCAGTTTCGACATGATATCACCTCTTGATCGAGCATATCAGCTATTTGAGTCTGTCGTATCAATGCTCCAATCTGAGCTTCTCAAGAAACAACAGGATCAAGCTGTCGAGGTAGCTTCTCTCATGACAAATCAGTTTACAGCCTTTTCATAAGCTCTCAAAGTACTCAAGCAATACGATAGTCAAGCAGAAAAACTTACAGAAGTCCTGAACAATTGGTATGTATATTATGGTGACGTCTACAAAGATCTTCAAAAAACAAGAACACTACTCAGCAAACTTCAGCATCAATGCTTGATTATAGAGGAATCCCTTATCGAAAAACTTGATAGTCAAATTATCATGGAAAACAAGAGATTGGATAAATTAGAAAAACAAGAAGTTCAGTGGATGTCTCAAGCCCGAGGCGGCCTCAACAAACTTGGAGAAATTCAACCCCGGTTCCACCAGTTACTTGCGGCTGCTGAAAGAACAATTAACACATTCGGCCCCGACATGATCCATTTACAGGCTACATCTACTCACGACAATATGGAGAACTTGTTGAAACTCACAATTCTGACCGTCGCCATCCAGAATCTGCTACGCACTTGGGAAGAATTCTGACACCACCTCTCTATTTCTGCCGAATTTATTCTTGAAGCATGTTTCTAGATACCTTATACTATTGATTCCAGCATACCTTCGTCATAACCATCTGCATTACTCTTTTTGACATTTTGATCTCTCCATTTCTTTGCGGCGAAGAAATATTTTAAGGTGGGGGAGATGTTGGAGGGGCCTAGGTTGGCCTGTCGACTAGACCCTCCACCTGACCACTCTGTAGCACATGTTGACAGGTTGCATCGACTAGTATACGTTGGGTCGGTTGGATAAATTGATAGACGGTTATGTAACTATATTTGCATAAATATATATAGGCTGGTGAGCCGATGTACTAGTGAAGAGAGGTTCTGTGGCTGTATTCTGCTCGTGCTGGTTAATATAAAGGCTTGTGTTCTCTTTATCTGTCTCATCTCATGTATCTGTATCATTGTGTATGCTTTCTTATATCGTGTAATGTATCTATGGTAACCACATGAACCTTGGGACTACAACAGGTCCCAACTCAATAGAGAATTTGGAAACCAGGAAGAGAGGATCATGCTAGCCTTTTGGAGAACAAGCCCAGTGAGATCTCCTTATGTGTTCTCTTTGATTATGTCTCGGCCTCAGCAATTGTTCAATATGAAGAAGAAACCATAGATTCAAAACTCATTTTCTCACTGTCTTCTATTTCGAATTATGAGCAAGGAAAACCAGCTCATACTCTAGAATCTGAAGAGGTTCTTGAATCCTCTCTTTCACATGAGTTTGTCGGTATGCAGAATGATGATCTACTTGATATTTTGGAGGTAAAATCTGATTTTGGAGGCGAGGCATTTCGCTCTCCTTGATCACATGCTTCCTACATACTTCACTTTGATCATTGGCACAAGTTGTAAATGTTCTAATGAATATGAAGAGCAGTACCATTCACTTGAGTTCAAGTCTCATGCATCTTTTGCTGATTTTGGTTTTGATCTCACCCCTGTTGGTTCAAAGGAGATCTCAAGAAACAATCCATCCATTCTTGAAGCTAATTTAACTTCCATTGATCAGAAGTTCAAGTTTCAAGAGCTATTTGATCTGATTGGAGCTGATCCTACCTCATTTGGTTCGAATCACAGGTTCCAGGATCATATTCATATTTTCAGATTTGTTCTCACCATTTTCGGTATGAAGAAAAAGTTCATAAAGTCTCCATATTTGTTTGCATCCACTGATGGAGAATTCAAGCACATGTTTTTGGAGCATGATCCATTTACTCCCAAGAGTAAGATACCTCCATACATATCTACTTGAGTTTGGAGCAGTTAAATCTTTTAGTGTGTTACAGTCCATTTTGAGGGGGGGGGTTTCCCATGAGGTTTTCTCCATTTCCCTGGTTCATGGACTGTTCTTTATTTGAATTATTTTTTTATATTGGGGTGACCTTTGGTCTCAGTTACTAGGGCCCTCCTTTATTTTGTACCTCATAATATAGCTTGTGGGGGGGTTTTAGGATATCTCATCATCACTTTTTATGTTTGCATGAATTTTGCATGCATCCCAGTCATCAGTGAGGTGTCACCCAGCACCTAGTCCCCAGTTTGCTAGCCCCGGGAGCTTCTTTCCACTCATTTTTAGCCCTCCTAGTCAGTGATGCACCCACCTTTCACCTACCACTTGTGAAAGGTGCCCTTCTTTACCTACCACTTAGTTACGCTTCAGTTAGTTGAGTAATTTGTGGATCTTTCCTTGATTTAAGGGTAGATTGACTTGTTAACTAACTAAAACACTCTGTTGGACCCCCAGTGAGACTAGATTGCCTATTTTGACTCCAGTCAGCTCCCCATGCGCCCTTCACTGAGCCTGCTTCACTACATTAGTGCTCCATGCACCAGTTACACTACCTACATTCAATTAGACTCAGTTTGACACCTGGTTGACCGTTACTTGTGCATTGATGAATCCACTTATCTAATCATGAGGACTCCTAATTGAGACATGCTACACCATGCATGCTATTTGATTGACCCTCTTGGTTAATTCGAATTGCTTGGCTTGGCCTATTCAGTCATTGTGATTGCACATTGTATTGTATTCTACTTCTGAGTTCAATAGAGCACTACTGCAATTCTCTTGCACAGTTTACACATATTATTATTTATGCATCTGTTGTAATTGATTTACTTGTTCATTACATTTGTTGTGTTTCAATTTCACATGGTATCGGATCCATGGCAGGGACAAGAATTCTTTTCTGCAGGGATCATTCATGAAGATTGAGCAATTTTTGCTCACTTTGCAGCAGTTTTCTGCAGTTGAAGCTATTTGTCCATAATGGTTCTTGTTTGTTTGTGATTTGCAGGTTTCTTACTTCCTCCATTTGCATTCTCTATTGCAGAGATGGAATATTCTTCTTCACAAAATATTCTTACTACATTCAACTATGATGAATGGAAACCAAAGACAATATCACGCTTGAAGAGACAATGTCTCTTTGATATGTGTATTGGTATTACAAGAGATTTTGTTTCCGATGAAGAGGAGAATGATTGGCTTAATGATTGTGACAGAGATTTTGGGACAATATGTCTTGCTATGTCTCCTTGTATGTGCTACCTCAGTACTACTATTGAAAATCCAAGAGATCTATGGGCCCAACTCAATAGAGAATTTGGAAAGTAGGAAGAAGAGGATCATACTAGCCTTTTGGAGAACAAGCCCAGTGATATCTCCTTAT
Organism: Larix kaempferi; assembly: GCA_027924585.1. NCBI lineage: Eukaryota > Viridiplantae > Streptophyta > Pinopsida > Pinales > Pinaceae > Larix > Larix kaempferi. The sequence continues at coordinate 29,486,307 of BSBM01000753.1, read as the reverse complement.
GTGTTCTCTCTGATTATGTCTCAGCCTCAACAATTGTTCAAGATGAAGAAGAAACTGTAGATTCAACACTCATTTTCTCACTATCTTCTATTTCGAATTCTGAGCAAGAAAAACCATCTCATACTCTAGAATCCGAAGAGGTTCTTCAATCCTCTCTTTCACATGAGTTTGTCGGTATGCATAATGATAATCTACTTGATATTTTGGAGGTGAGGCATTCGCTCTCCTTGATCACATGCTTCCTACATACTTCACTTTGATCATTGGAACAAGTGGTCAGTGTTTTAATGAAGATGCAGAGCACTACCATTTGCTTGAGTTCAAGTCTCATGCATCTTTTGTTGATTTTGGTTTTGATCTCACCCTTGTTGGTTCAAAGGAGATCTCAAGAAACCATCCATCCATTCTTGGATATGATTTAACTTCCATTGATCAGAAGTTCAAGTTTTAAGAGCTATTTGATCTGATTGGAGCTGATCCTACCTCATTTGGTTCGAATCACAAGTTCCAGGATCATTTTCATATTTGTTCTCACCATTTTTAGTATGAAGAGAAAGTTCATAAAGTCTCCATATTCACTTGCATCCACTGATGGAGAATTCAAGCACATGTTTTTGGAGCATGATCCATATACTCCAAAGAGTAAGATACCTCCAGACATATCTGCTCGAGTTTGGAGCAGTTAAATATTTTGGTGTGTTACAATCCATTTTGAGGGGGGGGGGTTTCCCATGAGGTTTTCTCCATTTTCTTGGTTCATGGACTGTTCTTTATTTGGATTATTTTTTTTGTATTGGGTTAACCTTTGGTCTCAGTTACCAGGGCCCTATCCTTTATCTTTTACCTCATAATATAGCTTATGGGGGGGTGTTAGGATATCTCATCATCACTTTTTATGTTTGCATGCATCCCAATCATCAGTGAGGTGTCACCTGGCACCTAGTCCCCAATTTGCTAGCCCTGGGAGCTTCTTTCCACTCATTTTTATCCCTCCTAGTCAGTGACGCGCCCACCTTTCACCTGCCACTTGTGAAAGGTGCCCTTCTTCACCTACCACTCAGTTACACTTCAATTAGTTGAGTAATTTGTGGACCTTTCCTTGATTTAAGGCTAGATTGACTTGTTAACTAATTGAAACACTCCGTTGGACCCCCAGTGAAACTAGATTTCCTATTTTGACTCCATTCAACTCTCCATGCTCCCTCCACTAAGCCTCCTTCACTACATTAGTGCTCCATGCACCAGTTACACTACCTACATTCAGCTAGACTCAGTTTGACACCTGGTTGACCATTACTTGTGCATTGATGACTCCACTGATCTGATGATGAGGACTCCTAGTTGAGACATGCTACACCATGCAGGAAATTTGATTGAACCTCTTGGTTAATTCGAATTGCTTGGCTTGGCCTATTCAGTCATTGTGACTGCACATTGTATTGTATTCTACTTCTAAGTTCAATAGAGCACTACTGCAATTCTCTTGCATGGTTTACACATATTATTCTTTATGCATCTATTGTAATTGATTTACTTGTTCATTAGTACTCCTGCAAGAAATTGGTAGTTCTCCTACCAGAATACTTCTCGTGATCTATTCTATACCCAACTGTAGTTTTTCATCTTCTGGTTCAAGTCTGTGCTCCATACTTAACCCTTCTTACTCTTCCTTTATCACAGTTCTTCATTTATTTGGTTTCGGTTCTTTTCTTTCTTTAAGTTCACTCTCTGTTTTTTGGTTCTTTCTCTCCTCTCCTCTCCTTCGAGATGTTATGCTCATATATATATATATATATATATGAGTGATCCCTCCCCCTTTCTGTCTTGATTTCATTTTCTTTATTATTATATAATTTTTAACTCTTTTATCCCAAAAACTCTTCTTTGGGGTTTTTACAAATGTCTCAATTATTTCTTACATTTTATTTTATTTCTTTTTATTCTCCAGACCCATAGGAACTGTGGCCCCCATCTCATTTAATGTGTTGTCCTCATTGTGATCAGAATTAAAATAATAAAAAAATAATATAATACTTATCAAAATAATAAGGCGTTTACAAGTTCCAAAACTGGGGTATTACAAAAACAAAGAAGATGAGATAATGAGCACTACCCTCCAACCGTCGAAATACGATTTCAAAAAATAAAAGAAAAATTTGTCAAAAAGGTTGAATGACATGAAAACAATGAGAAAGTAATAGTGATAGTCCAACGACTAGGAAACCATTAAAAAATGCTAAAATAATATTTTATTATATTTTTAATTTTTTAAATGTGACTTTTAAATTCATAATTTTTTTTTAACATTTAAAGATTAAATTGTAACTAGCACAACCACTTAACTTGTGGCCGATGAACACTGATAGGTCACAGGTTAAGTTCCATGAACAAGTATATGTTACTTGTTCTCCATGCTTAATTGTAATCACATTTTTTTATGCCTTGACTACTTGTTACCTTCTTCAGTTAAATGGGTTGTTACCTTCTCTAGTTAAATGGGTTGTTGTCACTACCTGTTATCCATGCATAATCTATGAGTTATCCATGCATCAACTACTAGTTATTTTTTATATTTCTTTTTTTTTATAATTGTTTATTTTGAATTTTGAATGATGACCATAAAATCAATCTAGACAATACACTTGTCACATCCTCCTTTAATCTAGGAAAAGCATAGATGGTAGCCTACCCCAAATTCTACTAACACAACCACTTAACTTGTGGTCGGTGAACACCGATAGGTCACAAGTTAAGTGTCGTGAAGAAGTTATCTCTTGTTCTCCATGCTTAGTTGTAATCACCTATTCTTCTCCATGCATCGGCTACATGCTACATGTTACCTTCTTTAGTTAAATGGGTTGTCAATCTATTATCCATGCATGAGTTACAAGTTATTCATGCATCAATTACCAATTATTTTTTATATTTCGTTTTTTTTTATAATTGTTTATTTGGAATTTTGAACGATGACCACAAAATAAATATGGAGAATACACTTGGCTCATCCTTCTTCAATCTAGGAAAAGCATAGATGGTAATCCACCCCAAATTCTAAGATATAAACACCTACCGATGTAAAAATATCAGTTTGGGATTGTGAGGAAAAGCATTGTTCCGTTGAGTAGGAGATCACTGTAGCCAAAATATTACCCAATAAATATTCAAGAGATGTCAAGTATCAACAAAAAAAAACCCTTGAAAAATAAAAATGTATTGGATGAACAAAACAGATAATCATTGTGATCACTAAGCATCCTAGGGAGATCGCGGTTCCAATGGATGAACAAAAGATTCAATTTTCAACTATGGTTAGTCACTCAGGATTCAATTTCCAATTGTATTTAGTCACTCTGACACACCAAATTGTTTCGTTGTATTTAGTCACTCTGACACGCTAGATTGTTTCATTGTTTTCAAAAACAACCAAAACAAGTTGATGAGCTTTGGATTCCAACTTTCAAAAGAATATTAAATTTTTTAAGAAAAGCTAAGGTTATATACTTTTTTTAAATTTGTTTTTGATATCTCAACTCAAATTTTAAGTTTCTTATAAAATATTTTATACTGAAAAATGAATATCTAAGCTTAATGATTGAATGGATTATGTAATTCTAATCATATCTTAATTCTCCAAATTCTAAAGCTAATTTAATTTATTATATTTTAGAATTTTATAAATAAAATTTAAAAAAAAAATTATTCTCATAAAAATATTTAAAATTATTATTATTAAATAATGTTTTTTTTGCAACTAGGATAATGGGACTCATACTGGCTTGACATGGGGTCTACGGGTCCAATCGCATTTGCTACCACTATACCCCTAAATGCACCCACACATCCCGCAAGCAAAGAGCACGGGTAAATTAAATAATATTATCATAAGAGAAAATTATTATTATAACAAATTTCAGAATAAATATAAAAAAAAGTTTTAAAATTAATTTAAATTTTATTGTATTCTAAAATTTTGTAAATAGATAAAATAATGATTAAAAAGATTTTATACACTTATCACCTGTGGCATATCTCTTCATCCTTAAGAACAAAATCAATGTCAAGTAATTACTCTTTTTAAAAATCATAACCCACTTTTTTTAAAAATAATGTTTCAGTATTATTTTGAATAATTCACATTGATGTTTTGTTTTCGATTCGTTGTATTTATTTATTTTTTAAATATTACTAATTTTTTAACTATAATTATATTTAATTATAATTAATATAAAATATTAATATTTTGAAATTTTAATGTTTTATATTAGGAAGGAAAAAACATTATTTAGCACCTATTTTTTCTTTCTTTCTGAACTACATAATCGATACAAATAATAAAGAAACAAAAAATAGTTGCTAAATAATATTATAAAATTTAGGATAAAATCCGACATTAAGTTTGAAGAAATATATAATTTTCGATTTATAATTTTTATTAATTAGAGGATTTAGTAAGATTGTTATAGTTATTTTTTATTTTTATTATATATATCGATTATGAAGTTCAGAAAAAAAAAATTAGGTGCAAAACAATGTTTTAAAATTTAGGATAAAATCCGACATTAAGTTTGAAGAAATATATAATTTCAATTTAAATTTATTCCCAATTTTTGAAAATTTAATCATAATTTTAACAAATTTAATCTTAATTTTAAACGAATGTAATCTGTTTAATCAATTTTGAATTAGAATTCGAACCAATTTTAAATGCCAAACTCGAATTAATTCCGCCCTGCATAAGATTTTCCGAATTTCGAATTTGAAGGATTAAATGTGGCGAACGCAAGGACTAAAATTGAGAATTTATATGTGCTAGGATTCATTATAATTTGTATAGTGGTTACCTGATAATAGATTTAATGGTCACGAGTAGGGTTAAGGGAAATTTGTTTTATGGTTATAGAAGTTACTAACTAATATTTTTGTTGGTTGTTATAATGCTTTAAGTGTGAGGGGTTAGGGTTTAGGGGATAAAATGGTGAGGGTATATTTTGTTGGTTACGTGATAATAGATATAATGGTTAGGAGTAGGGTTAAGGGAAATTTGTTTTATGGTTATAGAAGTTACTAACTAATATTTTTGTTGGTTGTTATAATGTTTTAAGTGTGAGGGGTTAGGGTTTAGGGGATAAAATGGTGAGGGCATATTTTGTTGGTTGTTATAATGTTAAGTGTTAGGGGTTAAGGTTTAGGGGTTAGTGGATAAGATGGTGAGGGCATATAGGGTATTAGTTTAGAATGATAGGTCTAGAGGTCACGTTTTGAATTTCTAACTCTTAATAATTATAGGAAATATGGCCTATAATTTATTTATTAATTAGAGGATTTAGATGTTAAATTATAAAAGCTATAGGTTTGGGTGAAAATGTTACATGGGTTAGTATACTATTATATGAGTTACTATTTATAATGGTTAGAAGTTAGGGAGAAGGGTTTTTAGGATTTAGTAGATTAAATGATATAATAATTAGGAGTTAGTGGACAAGGGGTTATAGATGTTGAAGATTTGAAGAGTAAATTGTTTTGTTAATTAAAGGTTATTTAGAAGTTATAGTGGTAAGTGGTTATACAATTGTGAATGATATATGGGTTAAAGTTGATAAGGGTTATATAGTGTGGTTATGGGATAAAACAATTATGATGGTAAGATGTTAGCAATTATATTGATAAGGGTTTATAATTGTCAAAAAATATAGGGTTTAGGGTGACATGGTTTCTATGTTACAATGAATAATATTTATGCATTGGGGTATGAGGATAGTAGGGGTTATGTTTGATAGGGTTTATAATGGTTAGGGATTATAGGTGTTAGTAGGGAGTAATGTTTAGGGATGCTAGGGTAAGTATTTATGGGTTATAGGGGCTATATGTTGTAAGAGATACGAGTAAAATAAGTTATTGGTTAATATTAAAAGTTATGTTTATAAGATTTTAAGGTTTTAATGGTTATGGGATAAAGGGATTATGATGGTCAGATGATAGGAATTATAGTGAGAAGGGTTTATAATGGTCACAAGATATAAGGTTTAGGGATGACATGGGTTCTATGTTACATTGAATAATATGTGCATTGGGGTATGAGGGTAGTAGGGGTTAAGTTTGATAGGGTTTATAATGGTTAGGGATTATAAGTGTTAGTAGGGTGTAATGTTTAGGGGTGCTAGGGTGAGTATTTATGGGTTATAGGGGCTATATGTTATAAGTAATATGAGTAAAAGAAGATATTGGTTAAGGGCTATGTTTTATGCATGCCAAGGTTTATGGTATGTGGATAATTTATTGTAGTGGTTAAGGTTAAGAAAGGATAATTGTTAGTTTTTCTAAATTGCTTATCTATTAGGGGTTATAGTATTTAGGAGGTATATAGATCACTAATTGATATTTATAGTTGTTAAGTGTTAATGGTTGGGTTTTATAAGAATTAATATATATACAAGTCAAAGATTAGATATATATGATTAAGGGTTATGCTAAATGTTAGGTTTTATAACAATTATGTTAAAGGTTAGGTTTTATAACAATTAATAGCTACACAAGCCAAATATTATGGATATATGATTTAAGGTTAAGGATATACTAGCTATCCTTGTTAAGTGTTAATGGTTGGGTTTTATAACAATTAATAGTTATACAAGTCAAAGATTAGGGTTATATCATTAAGGGTTACTTGAAAGTTAGTTTTTATAATAATATTTATGTTAAAGGTTCAGTTTTATAACAATGCTTAAAAACAAAACATTAGGTATATATGATTAAGGGTTATGGGTATACTAGTTTTAAGCTATAGTTTATAATGTTAGGACTTAGGGTGTTATAAGGTTAAAGATAAATGAATTTTGAATAAGAATTTCTAATTTGTACTTTAAAGTTATAGATATAGAATTTTGTACTATAAAGGAAGTAAAATTAGAAAAAAATTCTAAAAACTCTCATAATAAAAACTTGTAAAAGTTTCATTCACTTCACTAAAGCTTCTATAGTAGGATTATAAATATGATTGCAGTAGGATTATATATCTATAATTTGATGCACACACTTTATTAGGGAATAAAATAATGATGCAATATATATGAGAGAAGCAATCAATTGTAATATTAACATTAATATTGTAAATGGAGTTTTAAAATAACGATCCCAAAGCATATTTTTAAAGTTTTGTAATATTACAAACTAAAGCCTAACTTGAATTTCAAATTGAACTAATTGAATAATTGTTGGAATCCAATTAGCATCCTAATTTTAGAAACTTGAAAACCCTATTATATGTCTTTTCTTTTGAAAAAAAAAAGTAGAAGAACAATTTTTAGTGAAAATATAGATGTAAAGGGATCTATCTTCTTTGAAAAGGAAATTCTTTAATTCATCTTGGTTAAATAAAAATTAAATCCTATTAAGACCCAACATTATTAGGATGTCAATGATTCTTTACAAATCAATAATTCATTGTTAATAATTTTTTAAAATATATTTTTAGTGATTTCATATCCTACAATAATAGATTATGATATCCAACTATTAAAACCTTTATTAATAATAATACATCATTATTTGTCATACACTATTTGTAATAATATTAATTAGTTAATAGTAATCTTTTGGGAACAATTTTCCTATGTATAACATTGTGTGTCTACTATATATATCCAATTACCTCTATAATGATTGATAATGAACAAGCTAAATCTAAAAGTTTATAAAGTGCAAGGCTTTAAAGAAACATCGGCTCACTATACTCATCCATAAAAAAAAATATTAAGAATAAAAAATAAAAAATAACAAATATCAACAATTATGAAAAAAACACAACATAAAATCACAATTTAATATTAATGATTTATTTTAAAGTTTACCTAGCATGTATTAATCATAATATCATTTTAAATAAAATTTTCTTACATAATAATAAGTTGCTATTGGATTATAGAGCATTTTTTTATTCAAATAGAACTTTCCATATAACAATGAGTTGCAATTTAACCATAAATCAATATTGAATTAATAAAAAAACCATTATTATTTTATTTTCATTATATATAAAAAAAAATTTACCACCCTCTTGAGATACTTTAAAATATACCGTAAACATTTCTACCTAGATATACTTTAAAATATACCAATGAACATTTCTACCTACGATAGACACTTAAACAAAGATATTCATTTGATTTAAATAATTAAAAAATATTTACAAGTTGGCGACGTGCTACTTGGATTTATAAAGACATCATCTAAACTCATCGTGCGATCATAATAATGGTTTCATCCAACGGTTCAATTTGAATTACTGACTGACATTTATGCCGCCGACGTAAAACGGTTAAATTACAGTTGTCAGTGATTATGAAAAAACATACCTAAATTTACTGTTCGAAAATTCACCGTTCGATCATAACAATAGTATCATCTAACGGTTCAATTTGAATTACTGGCTGACATTTGTGCCGCCCATTGTAATCTTGATCAACGGTTCAATTTGAAGTTTGGTGGCCCTTGGATCATAAAGCAGATCCAATTCTCTACTTTCTATTTACTCTCTCTCTCTCACGTATTGTAATTTAGATTTGTGCGTTGAAGAGCGCTCTGTATGTTTGTTATAATGTCTCTGTGTGCTGTGTTCTGCTGTGTTGTGCTGTGTTTTTTTGTTTGATGTATTTTGCGTGTTTTCGTGTCTGCTGTGTTTGTGTGTGCCGTGTTTGATGTATTTCTGTGTGTGCTGTGCTTTTGTGCTGGGGTTTGTGCTAAAGTATGTATTTTATTTTCTGTTGTATTTGTGATTATTGAGAGAGCCGAGGAGATCACGAGAGGAACACATTTAACGCTATGTATTATGAAGCTCTGCACAAGGAATGCCATTGACGACCAGGACGACGTGCTTCTCCAAGATCTTTTACTTCATGATCACCTGCTTCCACTGCGATTGGAGACTAGTCAAACTTACGAGGTAATGGCACTTCTAAACATTCTTTTTAAATTTGGGGAAAACCTATGATCAGAAATTTAAGTCAATGAAATTTTTATAAATCTTCGTTCTCTGAATATATATATTGTCAGCGATTTCTTAGTTTGAGAACTCAGGCTGTGATTTATCTGTAAATTAGATATACCTAAAGACGAACAGAGATCTTTCTTTCTCTGGTTTACTGCAAACTATTAGCCCTTTCTCTCATTTATCTGCAAAATAAGTAACTAAAGTTTTAAAGAAAACTTTCTTCTCTTCTTTTATCGCAAACTATTGCAGTGTTCTGTGAATTATCAGTTAAATAAAGCACTAAATGCATGAAGAAATCATTCTTTTCTGATTTGTGGCGTTCTGTATTTTATCTGTAAATTAAAGCACAACATGCTTAAGGAAATCTTTTCTCTCTCGTTTTACGACAAACTATTGCGATGTTCATCTGATTTATAAGAAAATTATATAACGAAAAGATTAAAGAAAATAATCTTTCTTTGGTTTTCTTGCAAACTATTGCCGTGTTCTGTATATTAATGTAAATTAAAGGATTAATGCTTACACAAACCCTGATTTCTCTGGTTTTATTACAAACAATTGCTGCATTATGTGATTTATAATTTAAATAACTAAATCCTTAAAAGTATGTCTTCTCCGTTTAACTAAAGATTGTTGCCATGTTTTGCGATTTATTGATATTTTAACAATTAACTCTAAACAATTAACTCGCTGAATATGTCGCTGCATTTTCCCTATGTTTTTGCGTTTGTGAGGTTTTGTGCTTACGTGTTTTGTGCTATATTTACGGACAGAGTAGATGAGACCGCGGGAAGAACACATTTAATGCGTTGTATTATGAAGCTCTGCACAATTAAAGTCAGTGAACACGATGACGCCGTGCTTCTCCAAAATCTCCTGCTTTCACTGCGATCATCTGCACCAGGTACTAAACTTACAAGGTAATGGCCGCACTCGTCAACATTCCTTTAAATTTCTGGAAAACCTATGATTCGAAAATTAAGGGAATGCAATTTTAATCAATCTTTGTTCTCTTTATATATTGCAAACTCTTTCTCACTTTGCAGACTCTTTACGTGATTTATCCCTAACATATGTCTAAAGGCTGGCAGAGATGTTTCTGTAGTTTTAATGCAAATTATGGACGGTTTCTGTGATTTATCAGTAAAGTAAATAATTAAAGGTTTAAAAATGTTTGTGTGCTCTTGTGATTTATGTATTTTATATATAAATTAAAAGAAGATAAATCTTTCTTTCTCTGATTTTAATTGCCGCAATCTTCAGTTTAACTATTTTCGTGCTCTTATGATTGACCATTAAATTAAATAACTAAAAGCTTAACGATCTTCTCAGATTTTACAGCTAACTATTGCGGCATATTATTTGTAAATTAAAAGAGTAAAGGCATATATACATATTTCATAATACATTTTGTGATTTGTAGTATAATTTATTCTCTAGTTTTAGTCATACTATTTCCTAGTTTTGCGATTTATCCTTAATGTGTTAATTTGCAGAGAAATCTTAATTATTAAGATTTATTGGTAAATAATAAACTTAAAGAAATCTTTAGAGTTATTGGAAATTAAAAAAAATTATATTATCTGAAATAGGATTTATTTTATTGTGCAAGTTATTTTGTAATTTTATTTTTCCTCATAATTAACACTTGCTTTGCTTCAACCTTTAGAGAACTTTGCACAGTTGCATTTCAGCTTTTTCTATTGCATATTCCTGGAGTAACTTAAATACAACTTCTAATTGGATGAGAAATCAATCATGTACCACTATTAAGTTTGATAAGACATTACAGGTTGGGATTATAGTGTTGTATTATTTAGGGTTTATCATTTTACTATTATGATCATTTAAAATAATACAAAATAAAGTAAATCAGTTTATAATTATCTATAAATTTTATGTATTAAATCACAGTAGTTATGTATAAAATCTTTGAATAAGTTTTTTGATATTTAAAGAAAATTATTTTGTAAAACAAAAATGCATCATGATTCATGTGAATAATATATATAAATAATAAATAAATGAAGTTCTTTTCAAGTAAGAGATAAAAACGGCCTATGATTTCTGATTTCTGAGTCCTATGCTATGGGATATTTTGTTAAAGTTAAGTTATTCAAAGGAAAAATGGTTTATTGTCCTTTACTAATGTATTTTGATATATTTAATTGTATAAATTATCATTTTTCAAATTATATTTTTTATATTTGTTTTAGATGTTAGTTTTCCAATTTTTAATACATAAATGATATTTTTAATTAATTTCTCTAAATAATAATATAAATATATAATGTGTTTTTTCTTAAAAATTGTAAGCCCATATTCTTAAAAGTAGGACATATATACAAATAATGATATGAAAAATGCTATTATTATTATAAACAAAATAATTTTATACACCAAATTTTATATATAACTCAATATTTATTTTAAAATTATATTATTATTAATATTATTATTATTATAAAATAAATTTATTTATTTATTTTTAATAGAGAATATAAATATTAGAAAACATTTTTAAAAATAAAATATTATAACTTTTACATGAAATCATTTATATAATGAAATGGTAATCAATATACTTCAACAATAAAAAGAGATTAAATTATATGAAAATATCAAAAGTTACATACATAGATTTTTTTTTATCTTTAAAACAAAAAAGCTTACATACTTAGATTTTACTTTTAAAACAAGAAAACTTACATACTAGTATCTATTTTAGTTAAGAGGGAGGCTGAGGGTCACATTGCAATGGGCGTAGTGTAAGTTCGTTGGACACTTGGCTGGACTCAAAATTTAATCTTAATTCTTATTTGTATTGAGCCTTTTCCTTTTTTGGTGGTGTGGGATTGAGAGGGATAAGTAATTTAACCAAATAAAACATTTAATTGGGCTTTTTGTTTTCATTTAAAGAAGTGTTGTATATTTTTTATCTTGACTAATTTTGTTTTTTTTAATATTAATTTCATTTTATTTTCATTGCAATTATAGATGATTCATGAGAAACCAAAACCAGAAGTAAAGAATTCATTCTTCAATCGAAATCTATTTATCAGGTAGTTACATTTTTCACCTTTATTTTTTATCATAATTATTTAATTTTTTAATCTTTTATTTTCTTTGGTGAATGGGAAGTCATTTGGGTTTCATGATAGTTAAAATCATGTTTAAATTCATTTTTCCTTTAAGAAATATTCAGCTTTTTCAAATTATTTTTTTTCCTCTTGTGAATAATAAGCTTCGATGATAGATGAGTATAACAGAATTGTTTTTGTAACTTTCTCTGGCAAAGCATTAATGCAGAACCAAAACGAGATGTAAAGAAGTGTATCTTTCATGGCAGAGAATTAATTCTTCAATCTAGAATTTATTAGGTAGGTTCCTCCTTAACTCTTCATTTCCTTTTTGCCATAATCCGATCCGATCTTTAGGGGCTTGGTGTGTGAAGTTGAGCATGGCCAAATAAAAATCATAAGATAAAAAGGCCTTCCAACGCCTCAAGGTCCAAATTGTAAGAAATAAATTCTGTTTAGTATGTTAACACTTCCAAACAATTAATAATTCATTTGATATTTTTTCAATTAATTCTTCATACAAGCAAAGTGAGTATCGAATTATGGATTCCTTCAACACTGAGGATTTATGGCAAAATTCCTCTGCAGATTGCAAAGTCTCACTTATTCACTAATCAAATCCTGTAGGTTATTATATCCCACTAGATCATTAGAAGCTGTCGGACGATGGGGAATAAACCCATTGAAAATTGAGAAAACGCCATATAGGATATGAAATTGTAATCCATCCCCGCATAGGCTGTTAAGTGTGCCATCAATCAAAGAATCGATCCTCCAGGCATATGGGTGGAGAATTGATCCTTGGACAATCGGATGTTGATTAATCGGGATTGATAGATTATAAGGCTCTTCTTAGGAGTTTAAAACATCATTGAGGTTGTTATTCTTACAATATTCTGTAAAAATGTTGTGATGCCAAACTATGAGGTTCTGATTCTTGCAGTATACAATAAAAACGTCGTGATGCCAAACAATTTGTAGGGATCGGCTTAGAATTTAAAAATAGGCAAGGAGAATGGTTGTTGTGTTGTTCAATGGGTTGAATGGTTTAAATACTTAAGTTTGGTTAAAACACCTAGAGTTTCCAAGGCATGTTCCTTTTTAAAAAAAAATAGCTAGAATTACTCAATCCAAGTTAGCTACCATGAAATTCATATCAATAATAAAATCATATCCAATTCAGACCATTCAATCATACCCAATTCAGAAATGCAAAATCAAATTGTGGTGATCCCAATCTGAAATGATGGAGGACTTCAAACTCCAATCCCAACTCAGAAAGTTCAAATGTCGTCGGGTTTATGTGTACTACAAAAGAAGAGCTTTACTGAATGACGCAATTCTAAGATAGGTCATTGAACCCTGCTGCTTTCTTGACCAGTCGCAACAAATAAACAAATTGTTATTAAACGTATTTAGAAATTTGTATGTTCTTTAAATTAGTGAAATAATGATAAACACAAAAATGGATTTGAAACATTGGATATCATCTTCCGTGGATGATTGAGTAGGCAATGATGAACGGCCAAAAAATACTTCAAATATAAATTCCATTCCTAGCCAGACCCAATCCCACTCATTTCTTTAAACAAAAAAGAAAAAGGGGTTGTTGTAACTGCATATGTATTTCCAACCCTGACAAATGTTGCTAAGGTTCATCAATAAGTAATGATTGAAAACGTATTCTCTAGACCATACTTGGGAGTTCTAGTGATTTGGAGGAATAAGCAACCATAGAATACTTAACATAATAGTTGAGCGTTGCCTCTCACTAAGAAGCAATAGGCTTCATGCGGCATACTCCCTTCAACCCCAGGCAAGTAGAATGAAATATACTAGTATACTTTTCCCTTCCTGTATGAGATTGCTAGCCAAGAATAGGATTCGGTTACTCGCCTCCTCGAGAGGAGACGCTATATGGCGGGTAATTTGAGATACGAGTTCTAGCTTTATTTGCTTATTGCGGGTCCCTCCATATCCCTCCCTTTATTTTGCTGTGTCTTCGGTTCTTCAACCCAAAGATAAATGGAGTTTCCAAAAACATAATAGTATAGCTCACCCAGTAGAAGGGAAAAAACCGAGGAAGCATTAGTATGCTCGACCAGAAGGAGAGGTCGAATGCCTTTCTTTCGCTTTAGGATATAGAATAACGAACTTTAAGATACAGGGTAATTAGTTAGTGAGACCAACAAGTATCTATTTCGCCTGATTAGTTTGGTTAGGGTGTCCCCCTCGTTAGGAAGGATTTCAGTGGGAATGGTATAAATGAATCAGGCCACAAGGGGGTAGAGAATGGGGACAGAGAGTTAGGAGCTTAACCTTCGTTGGGTTCTATTCAATTAAATATTTGGAGTGGTGATCTTACTAAAATACTTTTGGATGAGAGCTTACACTTACTTTTGGTCCTATTCAATTAGTTCCTGTTTCCGCAGCATAACCTCCACTTTTTGCTGTGTCTTCAGTTCTTCAACCCAAAGATATATGGACTTTCCAAAAACATAATAGTATGCTCGACCAGAAAGAGAGGTCGAATGCCTTCCTTTCGCTTTAGGATATAGAATAATGAACTTTAAGATACAGGGTAATTAGTTAGTGAGACTAACAAGTATCCATTTCGCCTGATTAGTTTGGTTATGGTGTCCCCTCGTTAGGAAGGCTTTCTGTGGGAATGGCATAAATGAATTAGGCCACAAGGGGGTAGAGAATGGGGACAAAGAGTTAGGAGTTTAACCTTCGTTTGGTCCTATTCAGTTAAATATTTGGTCTAGTGATCTTACTAAATAATTTTGGATACCCTTACCCTTATCTTTACCCTGGAGTAGAATAACAGCATGGCCTACCAGTTTGAGGATAGGATTAATTTATAACAAAACTTTTCTATTGATTCGGCCTACCAGTTTTAGGATTAGTTTATAACAAAACTTTTCTATTGGTTACGCGCACACTCAACTAATTCATTATGTAAGGGTTGCATTGGTTTTTCTTCTTTTCTAGGTTCACCTTCTTAGTTCCCCTTTCTTTATTTTCTGTGATTTTTCGTTTGTATCTTTTCATCTTCTATATATAGATTTTTTAAGAACCTATAAACTTCCACATTATGTTTTTAACTGGCTGTATTTTGTAGCTCTATTTACTTATTCTGAATAAAATTCTCTTATTTGATTTTATAAGTAGGATCAGTTCACTTGCAACCTAAGATATCCAGATTTGATCTACTAAGATATCCAGATTTTATAAGTAGATCAATTCACTTGCAACCTAAAATATCCAATGAATAGCAAGTTGTAGGACCTTTGGAGCTCTGTTCATATGCATCTTCCACTATCCAATAAGATTCCCTGTGCCATACTTTTCTTCCATCCCTTGCCACAACTATAAGATATTCAATGAATTGTAAGATTTCAATGAATAGCAAGTTGTAGGACCTTTGGAGCTCTGTTCCTATGCATCCTCCACTATCCAATAGGATTCACTGTGCCATACTTTTCTTCCGTCCCTTGCAACAACTGAAGAAGTGGGGCTACTTATCTCTGCAAATGAAAAAAACTGCTTTTATTCATCAAGATCGTATATTTTCTATATAACTTACCAAAACCCTTCTTTCAACTCTCCAAATACAATTCATACCAGTGCATAAGTAGCTATTTTTTATGTGGGGTATTCATATTGTCTCACCTCTTCTGTATCCACTTTTTCAGTTCTATAAAATACCCAAAGGAGGAATCTGATACACTTTTTTAATTCTGTAAAATACCCAAAGGAGGAATCTCTTTCCAATAGATGATGGGTTTTACTCTGTCAATAATGTTATTGTTTCTTCATATATTTTTCTAAGACTAGAGGAGTTTGGATCTGGATACCTTATAATCTCCACTATTAGATATATTATGAAACAATATATTTGCTATAATCATCCAAAATAATAAGTTTGAGTGTATTGCCCAAGTTATTTTTTTATTTTAACTCCCCATTTAAACCAGATACTGCTAACAACAATTATATAGGTTGTGAGGCCTTTTGTACATATACTCTAGAAGAATAAATAAGGTGGCATATTGTGTATGAGCAAGCTTCATGTACTCCTTAGCATTCACACTCTGAATAGCTATAGAGGCCTGGTGGTTACAAAGGAACACTTGTGCCTCTCTTGCACGCACTTAAAATAACGCAAGCGATCCAAGGAGTTTCATTAATGTCTGAGTGAATTATTTAGTGCACGCACATAGGAATTCCAAAAATATATGCTTATACTTATTTTGAATCCTTATCCCAACAACTTGACATACAGGCGTTGCATTTTTTATAACTCTTCTTTCTTTACTATTGTTTTTGGAGGGTGTATATCCAAGCTCAACAACTATTATTTTGCTCGACGTTTCTTTTTAAAAAAATATAGAAAAAAACATTACTTACAGTTCCAATGGCCATAAGAAACTCAATATTTTCTTGATTTGCCTTGTCCCTTTGTCGCACGGTAGAAATTTTAAACAAATTTGAAGTTCCTCAAGACTTATTAGTTTTACTAAAAGATCCCCCCATATACTCAAGCTAAGAAGGCTGTGCAGTTTCATTCAAATGGAAGGAAGTCGCAGTTTGGAATTTAAGGAAGTTCATATTCACACAAAAAACGTAGCATTTTAAGCAACCATGCGGATGGATCTTCATTATTTCAGCTCTTTCTTCAAGTGTACATTGACATGCCCAAAACGTATGTAAATAGTTTCAAAAGCTTCAAAATGCCAAGCAAGACCAATAAAGAGCATGGTTGCAGCTGAATATTTTCAGTTGATTAGATATGAATCTTTCAATATCTTGATGTTAAGCAGCCCAAATCTCTTGGTCTTCCCGGATGAATAAGAGAAATCTCCATTTCAATATTTCATTCATCTTGATTGTTGACTGCGTGAACCTGCAACCTAGCTGAAAATATCACTGTTCAGTATGCCTATAAAAATGATTTTCTATTTACCTATTCAAAAGGTCTTCTAGCACCTCGATCTCTATAACATAATATCAAAAGGCCTTCTAGCACCTCAAGGTCTAAATTGTAAGAAATAAACTCTCATTTGTACGTTAACATTTACAACCAATTAATTCTTTTGATATTCTTTCACCAAAGGCATATAAGTGAATGGAGCATTATGGTTTCCTTCAACACTGTATTTCTGGCAAAAGTCCTCTACATATTGCAAATTCTCACTTATTTCTCTCATCAAATCCTGTGGATTATTACATCCCACTGGATCATCATTAGATGTGACAAGGATTGGGTGAAGGAGGATGATGGGAAAATACCCATCGAAAATTGAGAAATGACAATATAGGATCTGAAGTTTTGATCCATCCCCGTATAGGCTCTTAACTGTGCCAATCAATTAAAGAATCGATAATCCGGGCATATGGGTGGAGAATCGATCCTTGGACATTCAGGTGTTGCTGAATTATAAGGCTCTTCTTAGGAGTTTAAAACATCTACGAGGTTGTTATTCTTACTGTTGTGATGCCAAACTATGAGGTTGTAATTCTTGCAGTATGCAATAAAAATGTAGAGGGTCTGCTTAGAATTTAAAAACAGGCAAGAAGAATGGATGTTGAGTTGTTCAATGGGTAGAATGGTTCAAATCCTTGGATTTGGTTAAAACATCCGGAGTTCCTAAAACCTGTTCTTTCTTTAAAAAAAATAGTTAGAATTACTCAACCTAAACGAATTTGGAATTGCAGGAAAAATTGACCAGCTTCAATCAACAATCAAATCATATCCAATTCAGACCCTTCAATCACACCCAATTCAGAAATGCAAAATCAAACTGTGGTAATCCCAATATGAAACGATGGAGGGCTTGAAACTCCACTCCCAACTCAGAAAGTTCAAATCTCATCGAGTTTATGTGTACTACAAAAGAAAGAGCTTTTCTGCAGGAAACAATTCTAAGATAGGTCGTTAAAGCCTGTTGCTTACGTGACCAGATGTAACGAATAAACAAATTCATTATTAAACCTATTTAGAAATTTGTTTCTTTAAATTGGTGAAACAAGGATAAAGGCAACATTGACTAACCAATCCCACTCATATATTTAATAAAAAAAAATAAACTCTTCATTCATTTATACTCTCCCGGAAACGGAGTATTCATTCACATTCTACGTTTCAATGTTTTCAAAATTCAATATTTTCACTTACCTATTCATGGTATTTTTTATTCTTTATATTGAGAATATTCTATTACTGTTTTTTTCTATACTTTATATTGAGAATATTGTTATACGGTTGCTTCACGTCATAAAATGTTTGATTTGTTTAAGTTTTCTTTTAACATAATGTTTAATTATCTGTATAAGTTTTCTTTTAACGTGTTATGGGTATTTTAGTATATTGTTTATGTGTATTTTTAAATATATGAGAATATTGTTTTATAGTTGCTTGATCTCATAAAATGTTTAATGATTTGTTTAAGTTTTCTTTATGTGTGTAAGTTTTCTTTTAAAGTGTTATAGGTATTTTCGTAAATGGTTTTTGTGTATTTTTTAATATATATAAATCTATTAAAATAAATATTCTAGAAGTGTTATATATATAATTTAGTAATTTTTTTTTTTTTAAATTTAATAATTTGTTTAAATTTTTTCTCAAATGTTATGGCTATTTTAGTAAATGTTTTATGTATATTTTTTAATATATATAAATGTTTTAAAATAATTTAGTAAAATTTATATGTTTTTGTTGTTGTAATGTTTTAATATTTTTTAAGAATATATGTATTTTATGGATGTACATACTTTTTTTTCTTAGCTTATAATTATAATACACATGTATTTTGTTTATAATTTATAGCATATGTGTTTTGTTTATAATGTATAGATTGTGATTCTAATGTATATTTTTTTTAATTTATACATTGACTACTAGATATATTAAAAGTCTTGTGTAGAGTGTTGTCAAAGGAATATTATGGAAAATTGTGGAAATAATTTTCTAACTCGGTATATTGACACATGTGCCTTTGTTGTAACCGGGAACTGGGATGCCATTGCGCTAGTAATAGGCGAAGGGAGACTCCCAAAGATGCCCTCCCAGTACGCCCCAAGTTGGGTGGTCGAGCGTGTATACACAAGGTTTTTAAAGTGGTATAACGAGGGACATCCCTTTGTTAATGCTCTACACAAGCAGCCTAATAACTAGCATGCCTTACCCCTAACCCCTACTTAGTAACTCCTATAGCCCATAACCCATAAGTATTATAACTCTTCAAAGTTACTACTCTTAACCGTTGACCCTTACACTAGTTACTCATCATAACCCCTAACACTTAACCATTATGAACATTTTTCTCATAATTTCTATAACCCATAACTTCTATAATCCTTCAATAACAATCCTTAACTCTATCACCCATTATCCCTATCCTAAAATTAACAACCCCTAGCCATTTTAAATCCTAATAAGTATACATTTTAATCTCCTTCATCTCTTTATATCCATTAAACCTTATCACCCCAACCCTTAACCCCCTACCACTAACACATAATTGTTAACATTTTTATTCTTAGAAAAAAATTCATTAACACTTGTACCTTAATCCCTAGAGCATATAAAAAATAATCCATAGTGCATATATCTAACTTATCACCTCTATCACTCCTAAAAATTATAAGACTCAACCCTTATAATCCATTATATTTAACCAATATGCATAACATATAGCCTTTAACAAATCTCTCATAACATTGTATCCATTAATTAATATAAAATTCAACCACTATAATCCTTAACCTCTATCACCCTCATTATCAATTTGTATATCCCATAAGAATTATAACTCTTTTATCCCTAACCATTATAACACTTCTAATCATGAATATCTTCCAATCATAAATCCTATGAACATTATGAATTATAACCACTAAAAAGTAATATTAATAGATATAATACATATATCTAATAGCCTTGATCCTTAATAAATGTCTCTTGTAGCCCAAAAAACACAAACCATAACCTCCTAAACCCTTAAACAAAAATAATTACAACACATAAGAACTATCATCCTTAACCCTTTTAACCACTAACACCTAATTTATATCACCATTATACCTTATAAGGATTAACCATAGTAACCACTATCTAGTATCCCTTTAACCCATAACTCTTATAATCGTATCCCTTATTACCCAAAACTAATACTTCATATAACCCCTAATCTACATAGCCCTTATATCATGACACATATAATTCCTAACCCCTATAGCCTTGAATGTGTGTCAACTATATCCCAATCCCCCAACCTTAACCACTATAATCTCGAAACACTACAACACCTAATATATATTAGCACTAACCATTATGACTCCTAGCTAACTCTTAACTATAATAACCTCTATCTAGTAACCCTTGCAACCCGTAACTCGTATAATATTATTACTTGTTACCCAAAATTTATACCTAACATACCCCCTAATCTAAATAGCCTTTATATCATGACACATTTAATTCCTAAACCCTATAACCTTGAATCAATGACCCTTGTATCCCAATTTGCCAAACCTTAACCACTAAATTACCTAAACATTAAAAACCCTAATCGATATTACCACTATCCATTATGACTACCAACCTCATATAAATCCTAATAATTATAGCCCTTATAACTCATAATTATTAATACATATTGAAGATAATCTTAATCCCTTAAACCTTATAATCCCAACCCCTGACAGCTAACTCTTATGAATCTTAACCCAATAACAATTATCCCATATATTGTATATCTTTTATGACCCCAAATCCTTGATCATTATGATCCATAATCCAAATCAAACCTAATACCTTACCTTAAACACCTACACCCTATGGATTTTACAAATGTTAATTTCTATCATTCATTAATTCTCTATTCCTAAAACCATTACTCCATATAGACCCTAGCTTATAATCCATAGTATGATTAATATGTAAGCATTATAACCCCAAACCAATGTGCTTATAACCTGTAAATATTATAACATTTTATCCCAATCCTTAACCCCTGGCTTGTATAAACTTTAACCCTTCTATACCCTTACCCCCAACTACTTACATCTATAAACCCTAGTTAGTGACCCCTAAAACCCATAATCATTAACTCTTATACTCTCACGTTCTTAAACACAAAACCCTTAACTCTTACATCCCTTATGCTTCGTTCTTTATAATTCCTTTAACTTTTATCACCCTTAACCTCTATAACTGCTAATAATTATAACCCCCTAGCACATATCACTTAACCTTTAACACACTAAAATAAAATTTTAGTAAATCCTTAGCCCATAACTCTTACCTTAACCCTTGTAGCTCCTAATCCTAAACCCTTGTTTCTCATAACTATTAATCCGCATACCCTAACAATATGGCCATTAACCTTTGTAACCTCTACCCCATATAATCATTAACCCATTTAATTATTAACCTTAACCCCTAAAAAATTCTAATGTTTAACTACTATAGCCATTAAATAATAAGTCAAATATCCCCCAACCCTTAAATGATTTAATCATTAACAACCCTAATCTTTATATTTAACCCTCTAACCCTTAAACCATATAACCCCTAACCAATGTAAACCAAAATCACTAATTATTATAACCCTTAACCACTGTCTACCCTTTCCCTTATTGTCTAATACATGACCCCTAAACATTATAAACATTAACCATTATAACATATATCCCCTAGCATAAACAATATAATTTCTGACTAATAACTCGTATAACCCATTTATATCATAATCACCAACCCATATGACTCATAATCATATAAACTCTAGACCTTCATACTTGGTATCCTACCACTATCATGTAACCCTTGATATTTGTAACCCTCGAACCCTAGAATCTATAACCCCCTAACTACTAATAATTAAAACCTTCAATACCTAACACATTAAACATCTACTCCTTAGATCATACCCTCTACCCTTACCCTTATTGTCTAATACATGACCCCTAAACATTATAAACATTAACCATTATAACATATATCCCCTACCATAAACAATATAATTTCTAACTAATAACCCATTTATATCATAATTACTGACCCATATGGATAATAATCATATCAACTCTAGACCTTCATACTTGGTAGCCTACCACTCTCATGTAACCCTTAATATCTATAACCCTCAAACCCTAGAATCTATAACCCCAAATCCTAACTACTAATAATTATAACCTTCAATACCTAACACATTAAACCTCTACTCCTTAGACCATACCCTTTACCCTTACCCTTATAAAACTTATCCCATGCCCTTATAATACCTAGCCCATATAACCCTTAATTAATACATTTATCACTTGTAAAACATATACTTTATAATACATAACCATTTTAAACCTTAAACCATATAATCCCTCACTCATAACCTTTACCAATTACAACTCTTAATCAACAACCCATATAACAATTAACATCTAACCCCAAACCCATAGCCCCCATCCAATAACCCTTATAACACATAGCCTTCATAACAACCAATACAACCATAACCCCTCACTTATAACCACTATAACCATTAATCTCTATCACTCCCAATCCTTAACCTATATAGTTTCTAACCACTATAACCCATAATCTTTGAAATTATTAACCCTTAACTATTAATTGATATAAAACCCAACCACCAGCACCAAGAAAATATAAATGCTAATTAATGACCTTTATAACCCATATCACCCTTATTTCCCTTAATACCAACCCTTAACTATTACATATTTTATTCCTTAAACTCTATAAAGCCTAACTGTGATCACCCATAGCCATTATAACCCTCAAAACAATGATAGCAATAACCCTTAACTATTACATATTTTAATCCTTAAACTCTATAAAGCCTAACTTTGATCACCCATAGCCCTTATAACCCCCAAAACAATGATAACAATAACCCTTAACCATTATACCCTTTAAGTAATCAATATTATAGCCCATTATTCCATAGTCACTAACACTTGTAAATTATAACCATTAACCCTTACCCATAAATTTAAATTCCTAATTATTAACAATTGTATCCCTTAACATGTCCTTTTTATAATTGATATCCCTAATAACTCATAGCTTATAACCGAAATATTTAATCTTTATCCTTGGTAACCTCTAACCCCTATCACTCTACACCTTATTCTTTAACACCCAAACCCTAAACCTTATAAGCATTTATCATTATAAACCCTAACTTATCACACTTAATAAATAACCACTATAACCCTTAAGCATTGACCCCTATCATCCATAAATCTATCACCCCTTTCTCTTATCCTCTAATCCCTCACCCTTAGCCTTATAATACCTAACCATTCCCATCAATTTTGAGTTTGTAATTATTTCATAATCCATTATCCTTACAACCTTAACCATTATATTTCCTAGCCTATAACTATAAAAAATATAACCCTTAACCCATTTCACCTCTAAACCTTCTCACTTTCAACCCATAATTGTTAAACTCTTATCCCTAATCCCTATAACATATCCTTACAATTGTTTACCATATAATCCTTAATTCATTATATCTATCAAACCCAAAATTACCCATATCATATTATCCATAAATATTTTAAAACATAATACGATAATCCTTAATGAGTATCCCCTATAACCTTTAACAATTTGAACTCTAATCAATATAAATCCCAAGTAGTAAACCCAATTATAACTTATATCATTCTTAACACATATCACCCCTAAGGCCCCCAAAAAACAATAAATTTATAAAGTGGAACCCTGACGCCAATGACTATAACCCATAACTAGAAAAAATATAACTTATATCCCCTACCACCACTACCTCTAAAAAAAATTGAACAATGACTATTATCACCCAAAGCTAGTACCCTAAACTCTTTGACAATTTACCCTTAACCCCTATAAACCCTAACACTTATTATCCCCAATACTTCTTATCCATATTATGCCTAAAAATTATATCATTTAACCCTATAATCCCTAACAACTACCAACTATAACTCTTAATCCTTATTTTAATTAAATCCTAACCATTATCATTGATAACCTTTATCTTATATAAACAATAAATAATATAATTTATAGCCACATTATATAAACCCTAATACTTATAAAACATAAGTAATATAACTCCCAATCATTATAAATGTTAACCCATACAACCACTATTCATTATAGCTAGTAATAAATAACCTCTAATTATTCATATAACAACTAACCATCAAACCCACTCATCCTTATAACCTTGTCACTTAATCATTATAACCACTAATATATGACACATATAGCCATGTCACTTTTAACCCATAAACCACAAATAGTATAACCCTTTCTTTATCAACTCTAACCTCTCATACCCCACCCTAACATGAAATGATATACTCCTATAACACATAACACTTGTAATTCTTATCCCTTATGACCCCTCAACCCTTGAACCCTAATCCATTAACCTATATAGCCCATAACTACTAACTTTTATAATGAATAACCTATATAAATCACACAATCTTAAGATATATTAATAGTAACCCTTGTAATCCCTAACTCTAACAAACCTTGAATTTTATAAACCATGACCCATATAACATCTAAACCTTAAACCCTATACCTATAATCCTTATAATCTCAACACTTATTACCTCTAACCATTTAAGCATATAACCCTTGACCACTACAAATTTGAACCCTTATAATTCCTAAAACTTTAGAACTATATACCTTAACCCTAATCACGTTTAACCCATAAATATGATCATCCTAAGATCTTGACCACTACAAATCATAACCCATATAAATAAGCAAGATTAACCAATATTATATATCCTAATTGCTAACAACACCTAACCAATATAGGCATAAACTAATACTCAATATAAACATTAAGTCATATATCCCTTAACCACTATAACCACTAACACTTCTAAGTCCAATACCATAACCCATGCAAACCATAAATATTATAACCCCTAAGAACTATAGGCCCTAACACATACTACCCCTAATTACCAACCCCTAACTATAATTACAAACCACTCATAAGAAACCCATAATTCAGAAAATCCCTAACAACTATAACCATTAACCTTATACCACATATACCTTAACCATTATAATAACTAACCATATCTCATATAACTCTTAGCCAACAAATCTAGTAATCCATAATCTCTAATACCTATATCCACTAACCCCTATAAATTTAAACCCTTACACCTAGCCACAACAAATCTTATCCCAATAATAATTAAACTCCAATCCCTATATATTTTGTAACCCCTAATTCTTCATATGTATAATGCCTAATCCATATCAACCTTAATCGCTTACATCGAACACCTAAACTCTATATGTTATATAGATCATAATTGATATCATCCATTATACCCTAACTCTTAAAACCCCTAAAACATACATAGCGTAACCTATAACCTCTATTATCCTACAACTATAACCATTATAATTCAATGTCAGTAATCTTATAATACATCAATTCTATAACCTGCCCTTGACTTATATAAACTATACCACTTTTAAACTCTTTACCCTACCTCTTACCACTATATAACCTAATTGGTGACCCTTGTAACCCGTAATTTTAACCCTTATAACAAAATACTCTTAAGCCAAAACCCTTGGCTTGTATAATCCTTATGCATGAATCCCCAGAATGCTTAATTCCTATTACCCTTAACCCATATAATTGTTAATGAGTATAACCCATAACACCTATAACACAACCTCTAACACTCTAAAAGGACAAATTGGTGAATCCTATAGCCCATAACTCTTCGAACCCTTAATCATTATAACTCTTAATCCATAACTCTTTTCAATCCAAACCATTTTTTTTCGCGAGGTGAATCGACAATGCACGGGTTTCGTACTCGCGCAACACGGGGTTGATTCCTGTGGCTACCACTATAAACCTCGGGCACGAACAGCTGGGGCGTAACCTCCGCGACCTCGTTGCGATAGACTCGAACCTGCGACATGCGTAACAGCCTGTACGCCCTAACAAGCGGATAGTTGCCAGCAGGCCCTCATCCCTGCCCCTTTTCAATCCAAACCATTGATATGCATACCCTAATCAATATAACCATTAATAATTATAAACTTTAACCCATACATCATTAATCCTTGTAATCCTTAACCATTATAACCCTTAGCCCCTAAAATACTTATTTTTAACTATTATAACCATTAAATAATAACCCAAACAACCCCTAGCCCATAAATTATATAATCCTTATAAACCTTAAACTCTATCATCAAACCCTCAACCCTTACATTTTATAACCCATAGCCACTATAAACCCTAAACCTTTATAACCCTCAACCATTACATTTTATAACCCATAGCCACTATAAACCCTAAACCTTTATAACCCTCAACTATTATCTATGCTTTCCCTTATTTTCAAATCCATGCTTCATTCATAACCAATACAACATATATCCCCTAACCCCTAACTTCTAACGTCTATTATGCATATTCCTTAACAACTATAGCTACTAACCAATATAGCCCCAAAATTTGTAAATATGTAACCCCTAAATATTATACTCTATAAATTCTAATTAATCCCTAATACTTAATCTTCAACCATTATAAACCCTTAATACATATAACACCCAACCTCTATCACTCATATACTGTTTATTACCTCTCACATGTAACATATTAACACTATACCTCAACGTATATTACTAATAGTATATAACACTTACAATTTAACTATATTAATCGTTATAAGTCATAAAACATATAACCCAGAACCCCTAAATCATATAACAGTTAGACCCTACATGTATACTATCCATAACCCATACTACCTAATTTTTATCACCCCTATCATTTAACCTTCAACCCCTAACCCTTAGAATCCCTAACACATTTAAAAACTCTCAATTGGATTCGATAGTCGCTAACCTTTCTTCTCTATAATCCTAATTATCAATACTTATAAATCTTATGATTTAAATATTCTCTATAAAATCTAGCCATCCAAACTTATAAGCACCAAAGTATAGCAATAATTACAAGCCCCTAACTATAATTTACAACCCCTAACTATAATTACAAGCCCCTAACTATAATTTACAACCCCTAACTATAATTACAAGCCACTCATAATATACCCATAATTCATAAAACCCCTAACAATTATAACCCATATAAAACATAAGTAATATAACTCCCAACCATTAAAAACCTTAACCCATATAACCCATATCCATTGGAGCGGATCCTACCTCATTTGGTTCGAATCACAAGTTCCAGGATCATATTCATATTTTCATATTTGTTCTCACCATTTTTGGTATGAAGAGAAAGTTCATAAAGTCTCCATATTCACTTGCATCCACTGATGGAGAATTCAAGCACATGTTTTTGGAGCATGATCCATTTACTCCAAAGAGTAAGATACCTCCAGACATATCTACTTGAGTTTGGAGCAGTTAAATATTTTGGTGTGTTACAATCCATTTTGAGGGGGGGGGTTTCCCATGAGGTTTTCTCCATTTTCTTGGTTCATGGACTGTTCTTTATTTGGATTATTTTTTTGTATCGGGTTGACCTTTGGTCTCAGCTACCAGGGCCCTATCCTTTATTTTTTACCTCATAATATAGCTTATGGGGGGGTGTTAGGATATCTCATCATCACTTTTTATGTTTGCATGCATTTTGCATGCAGTCATGCATTCGCATGCATCCCAATCATCAGTGAGGTGTCACCCGGCACCTAGTCCCCAATTTGCTAGCCCCGGGAGCTTCTTTCCACTCATTTTTATCCATCCTAGTCAGTGATGTGCCCACCTTTCACCTACCACTTGTGAAAGGTTCCCTTCTTCACCTACCACTCAGTTACACTTCAGTTAGTTGAGTAATTTCTGGACCTTTCCTTGATTTAAGGCTAGATTGACTTGTTAACTAATTGAAACACTCCATTGGACCCCCAGTGAAACTAGATTTCCTATTTTGACTCCATTCAACTCTCCATGCTCCCTCCACTAAGCCTCCTTCACTACATTAGTGCTCCATGCACCAGTTACACTACCTACATTCAGCTAGACTCAGTTTGACACCTGGTTGACCGTTACTTGTGCATTGATGACTCCACTGATCTGATGATGAGGACTCCTAGTTGAGACATGCTACACCATGCAGACAATTTGATTGAACCTCTTGGTTAATTCGAATTGCTTGGCTTGGCCTATTCAGTCATTGTGACTGCACATTGTATTGTATTCTACTTCTAAGTTCAATAGAGCACTACTGCAATTCTCTTGCATGGTTTACACATATTATTCTTTATGCATCTATTGTAATTGATTTACTTGTTCATTAGATCTGATGTGTTTCAATTTCACACTTGTAGGTTGTGCACTATTTTGTTCTTCTCATTTCGCTGGGGAAATTCAAACCATCTATGGTTTTCACCGCATCCCCAACACTGATTTGTTGGTTTTGACCAAGCTTCTTCAGTCTTTCTGGTACTTTCAACATTCATCTTCCTTTGTGGTGGGTACATATTTGATTGTGATCTGTTTCGGTCAAACTTACTATTGGAAGGTGAAGTCATGGATTGATTTATGAAACTATTGGGTTTGTGGCACTTCTGTCTGGATTCAGATTTTCCTTTCTTCTTCTCATTCCATTTCCTTGTAACTTCAGCCTTATTCTAACTTTGCTTGAAGTAGAGTCTAGCTTTTCAGAATGCATCCTCACTGAGTGACTCATCACTATTGGAGTCCTTGTTATGGCTCACATAAAAAAAAAATTTAGAAGACTTCACCTTAGAACTTTTCCTAGTTGCTGATTTTTCTGCTTTCCATTCTTCTTGTGCGGGTATGTGGCTGTTCCCTTTTTCATACAGTTTGTGCAGCAAGAGGGCATTGATATCACACTATTCTTCCCAATTTTTAACATTGTCCTCCTTTATGCCCTGGAGCTCAATCATAAGGATTTTAACGATTTCCAACATCTCATTAGGTGTTACTACTCTTTGCTGAGAATTTGAGTTCACATACATTTCTCAATTTTCAACATGTATGCCTTGCTTACTAGCCATTTCACCCTGCCGACTGGATGTCTCCTCCACTATTCTGCCTTCCTAATCTGCCCTATACATTTTCAGCACACTTTTGCCATCTATGTGTAGTATAGAGTTAAATTTTAGACATAAAAAAAATGGCAATGAAAAGAATATCATTTTTATAGAAAATATAAACTTAAAAACCTCTGTTGCAGCATATGTCCTGAATGAGCCTATAGGTCCTAGAGTAGCAACCTTCGCTCTGATACCACTTTGTAACATCACTAAACTTCAAACTGGTTCTTGCTCAATATATATATATATATATATAAAGTACAGGTTGGTTGATAATAGTTGGTCTTGAATGTTTTCGTCATGGGATTGATAACTACTTGTGGTATGCATACTCATAGCTTGGTAAATAAGACCGTTATTAATACTTGTCTTCCTGTCTTAAATACTTCATGGTACTTGTTTTACATATACTCTGTGCGTTTATCCTTAGCGACACCAAGTAAGTTCGGGTGGCCTTACTCTTTCACGTTTGCATACTAACCTCTCGTCGTTATTCTACAAGCTGATTAAGATTCAAGGTTGTCCAAGTGTAACAGGGTTAACTTGTGAAATATTTGATCCATATAGAATCCCACGATATATTGTATGTATTAAGTTTTAGACCAAATGTTGTTTAAATGTTGAGGTTTACTTTGTGAAAGTGTTGAGGAGGATCTTACTTAGCCTTCAGCTAATGCATTACACTTGTGTGGTAGGCTATACTTAGAAACTATGTGCTTGGGGGAAACTTCCACCCAAAACTATGGAAAAATTGACTTCATGCAAGCAATACGAAGGACAACCAATGTGGTAAGGGAGTTAATGTGGATACCATCCAGCCAGCTGCTCAACACTTACAATGCTTACGGGTTGGTATTTGGAGCTTTTAATGTGCACGGTTCTTTGGAAACAACATGAGGTTTTACCCATACCCCGGTAATTCGACCCAGCTTCCTTCACCGTGGGGTTTTGGGGTTTTTCTTGCTCTTCCAGGGAGTGTTGCGCAAGGTTGTGGCCTCCACCAGGATAACCCTAGGTGCAGGGAAATGTCTACGGCCAACTACCAAGCTCCAGGAAGAGTGGGGATGGCCTCATGCTGGACAAGGAACCACTCAACTGCTACAATGCCTTCGGCCATTACAGGAAGGTAAGAAATTATCCAAATCCTTTTACTGTGGTAACAAATTTGTAATGGTTCACTTCTTTAATAAAAACGTTATGACACCGTGTTGTTTCGTGTTGCAGGTCACGGCCTCTCCAAGGTCGAGGTTGTCTCGAGGTAAAAAGGGATGGGAAAGGAAACGTCGAGGGTAATCCTCCCTTCCTAGACATGTAGAAAATTAAACCATGTAGTTCGAAACTATAGGTAGCTAGATTTTCGAGAGTTCTTGGGCCCGGTGAGCCTAGAAAATTCTTTGTTTGTTTGTTTGACCAACTAGTGTTGGGCCAAAGCGCCAGATGTTAGTCCTACTAAACTATTAAGTGAATTGGAAATGAATAGGGTTTACATCAAAGTTCGTGGTTCATGGCCATAGAATCCCTTCGTGGCCCATAGAGTTACATGCACACTAAACACCTGTTCGCCCAACAAGGCTTTCATCCCTTGCGGGACTTTGTCTGCATTTTTGGCTTTATATGAACTCTTTTACTCTGTTTGTACTTATGTTACTATTTAAGGGTTTTACCCCTGTCTGTAATTATGTGGATGCGACCCAATTCCCATGGTGTCTACATACGATGGTGGAGTTTACGATTTAAAGCTTGCATGGATTTCCATACTGCCATAATACATTCTTATGTTGTTTAACGATGTTGTCTGAAGCTTTTCCTGTGTTTATCGTTTACATCAGTCTTGCCAATTTTATGCATGCTTACAGCCTCGGTCGTGATGACCGTGTTGGCCTAGATTCTATCCCTGTATGGGGCATCGATACCTTCATTCATTTTTAATGTTGAGTAATAAAATTATTTTAATGATTACAGTGCTTGGGTTAATAGTTGATTTACCATGGAATGCGATGATTTGTTTGCAAAATGCACAAACCCTATTTAATGATATACAGTCCTGTAGATCGAGGGTTTGGTTGAAATGAATAAATTTCCCATTCTATGCAAGGTTTAACTCTTGATTAAGTTTTACAATGCAATCACAAGCTTTGTGAATAGAATACATGCGGCATGAAGGCTGTAGGAACCAAATCGATTCATGCATGAGAACTTGAGTTGGTCCAGTCATTTCAAATTTCAATAGTATTTAACCGCTTTCAAGGTTCTATTTGATTCCTTTGAATAAATAATAGATTTGTTTATGAATCGGCCTCCAATCTTGGGAATTATCACATCTACGGATTCATGGTTTCAGTATGGGTTAATGTGTTTTCATAAGCATGTAGTAGGTTTGGTTATTTCTTTCAAAATAAATGTTATAGAAATAAACTCCTACCATATATATAAACTCGTGGATGCATGCATGCTATCAGTATCTATTAAATATACACTATGCATATAACATGGAATATGACTATTAATTCCACAATGAAACCCTTAATAGGCATGTTCAGTTTAGATACTTCCTTGACCTGTTTCCTCATGCATGTACTAACATTAGGGGAGTTTTGAGGTAAAAAATGGGCCTCAAAACAAAAAATGAACCATAAAAATTCACTTTATAAGAGCCAATCGGATTCAGGATGATGATGTCAACTATAAGGGTAAAATTTGTAAAACTAATTGGAGGGAGAAACAAAAAACTACTTTTTCTTATCATATTTTTGACATATCTCCTTAACGGTTTACCCAAATTTCAAGTTTGGGCACTTGTTGAATGCAGATTTTAATTCTGCATCCAACCCATACCCCCATTGCATACTTTATGAGGTTCCCACAACATGAAAAAATGAAATTTTCAATAAAAAAACGTATTTTAATGTTAAAATACGTTTTTTTATTGAAGTTTTCATTTTTCATGTCGTGGGCGGCTCAAAAGTATGCAGTGTGGGTATGGGTTGGATGCGAAATTAAAATATGCATCCAACGAGTCCTGAAACTTGAAATGTGGGTAAATAGTTAAGGAGATATGTCAAAATACAATAAGAAAAATTAGTTTTTCTTTTTCCCCTCTAAAATTTAGAACTCTTATTTTATTATTATAACGCTTATTTTATTATTTCCCTTAGGAGGCCCATTTTATATCCCAAAACTCCCCTAATGATTATATTCAACAAATACTACATAGGATTCTATATAACATCGAATGCCTTTAAATAAACGACCATTACAGTCAATTCATATTCAATACTCAATAATAGATAAAATAATCAAAACACGGTAATTGAAGAAAATAAATATTAGTCAAATAAGACCTGAGACAATACTTATCTGTTGTCTCTTATGATCAATGGGACAAGCACAAACCACCTAGCCATAGACCAATAAGTCTCTCCTTGCTCTTACGGTCACCCCCAAGCTGGGCACACAGTTCCACAAGGTCTGGAGTTTTGTTCTTTTAAACTTTTATGCCTTTAGTTCCCATTCAATTACTGAATCTGATTGCAAAAGGCATCCCAACACTCCCTTAGTGCTCCTGAGTTTTCTTTGAATGCTCCAGAGACTTTTATGCCTCTGAAGCTAGGAATCAACCTCTTACAGCCTTCCAGGGTATTGCAGTACTCCTGCAAGAAATTGGTAGTTCTCCTACCAGAATACTTCTCGTGATCTATTCTATACCCAACTGTAGTTTTTCATCTTCTGGTTCAAGTCTGTGCTCCATACTTAACCCTTCTTACTCTTCCTTTATCACAGTTCTTCATTTATTTGGTTTCGGTTCTTTTCTTTCTTTAAGTTCACTCTCTGTTTTTTGGTTCTTTCTCTCCTCTCCTCTCCTTCGAGATGTTATGCTCATATATATATATATATATATGAGTGACCCCTCCCCCTTTCTGTCTTGATTTCATTTTCTTTATTATTATATAATTTTTAACTCTTTTATCCCAAAAACTCTTCTTTGGGGTTTTTACAAATGTCTCAATTATTTCTTACATTTTATTTTATTTCTTTTTATTCTCCAGACCCATAGGAACTGTGGCCCCCATCTCATTTAATGTGTTGTCCTCATTGTGATCAGAATTAAAATAATAAAAAAATAATATAATACTTATCAAAATAATAAGGCGTTTACAAGTTCCAAAACTGGGGTATTACAAAAACAAAGAAGATGAGATAATGAGCACTACCCTCCAACCGTCGAAATACGATTTCAAAAAATAAAAGAAAAATTTGTCAAAAAGGTTGAATGACATGAAAACAATGAGAAAGTAATAGTGATAGTCCAACGACTAGGAAACCATTAAAAAATGCTAAAATAATATTTTATTATATTTTTAATTTTTTAAATGTGACTTTTAAATTCATAATTTTTTTTTAACATTTAAAGATTAAATTGTAACTAGCACAACCACTTAACTTGTGGCCGATGAACACTGATAGGTCATAGGTTAAGTTCCATGAACAAGTATATGTTACTTGTTCTCCATGCTTAATTGTAATCACATTTTTTTATGCCTTGACTACTTGTTACCTTCTTCAGTTAAATGGGTTGTTACCTTCTCTAGTTAAATGGGTTGTTGTCACTACCTGTTATCCATGCATAATCTATGAGTTATCCATGCATCAACTACTAGTTATTTTTTATATTTCTTTTTTTTATAATTGTTTATTTTGAATTTTGAATGATGACCATAAAATCAATCTAGACAATACACTTGTCACATCCTCCTTTAATCTAGGAAAAGCATAGATGGTAGCCTACCCCAAATTCTACTAACACAACCACTTAACTTGTGGTCGGTGAACACCGATAGGTCACAAGTTAAGTGTCGTGAAGAAGTTATCTCTTGTTCTCCATGCTTAGTTGTAATCACCTATTCTTCTCCATGCATCGGCTACATGCTACATGTTACCTTCTTTAGTTAAATGGGTTGTCAATCTATTATCCATGCATGAGTTACAAGTTATTCATGCATCAATTACCAATTATTTTTTATATTTCGTTTTTTTTATAATTGTTTATTTGGAATTTTGAACGATGACCACAAAATAAATATGGAGAATACACTTGGCTCATCCTTCTTCAATCTAGGAAAAGCATAGATGGTAATCCACCCCAAATTCTAAGATATAAACACCTACCGATGTAAAAATATCAGTTTGGGATTGTGAGGAAAAGCATTGTTCCGTTGAGTAGGAGATCACTGTAGCCAAAATATTACCCAATAAATATTCAAGAGATGTCAAGTATCAACCAAAAAAAACCCTTGAAAAATAAAAATGTATTGGATGAACAAAACAGATAATCATTGTGATCACTAAGCATCCTAGGGAGATCGCGGTTCCAATGGATGAACAAAAGATTCAATTTTCAACTATGGTTAGTCACTCAGGATTCAATTTCCAATTGTATTTAGTCACTCTGACACACCAAATTGTTTCGTTGTATTTAGTCACTCTGACACGCTAGATTGTTTCATTGTTTTCAAAAACAACCAAAACAAGTTGATGAGCTTTGGATTCCAACTTTCAAAAGAATATTAAATTTTTTAAGAAAAGCTAAGGTTATATACTTTTTTTAAATTTGTTTTTGATATCTCAACTTAAATTTTAAGTTTCTTATAAAATATTTTATACTGAAAAATGAATATCTAAGCTTAATGATTGAATGGATTATGTAATTCTAATCATATCTTAATTCTCCAAATTCTAAAGCTAATTTAATTTATTATATTTTAGAATTTTATAAATAAAATTTTAAAAAAAAAATTATTCTCATAAAAATATTTAAAATTATTATTATTAAATAATGTTTTTTTTGCAACTAGGATAATGGGACTCATACTGGCTTGACATGGGGTCTACGGGTCCAATCGCATTTGCTACCACTATACCCCTAAATGCACCCACACATCCCGCAAGCAAAGAGCACGGGTAAATTAAATAATATTATCATAAGAGAAAATTATTATTATAACAAATTTCAGAATAAATATAAAAAAAAGTTTTAAAATTAATTTAAATTTTATTGTATTCTAAAATTTTGTAAATAGATAAAATAATGATTAAAAAGATTTTATACACTTATCACCTGTGGCATATCTCTTCATCCTTAAGAACAAAATCAATGTCAAGTAATTACTCTTTTTAAAAATCATAACCCACTTTTTTTAAAAATAATGTTTCAGTATTATTTTGAATAATTCACATTGATGTTTTGTTTTCGATTCGTTGTATTTATTTATTTTTTAAATATTACTAATTTTTTAAATATAATTATATTTAATTATAATTAATATAAAATATTAATATTTTGAAATTTTAATGTTTTATATTAGGAAAGAAAAAACATTATTTAGCACCTATTTTTTCTTTCTTTCTGAACTACATAATCGATACAAATAATAAAGAAACAAAAAATAGTTGCTAAATAATATTATAAAATTTAGGATAAAATCCGACATTAAGTTTGAAGAAATATATAATTTTCGATTTATAATTTTTATTAATTAGAGGATTTAGTAAGATTGTTATAGTTATTTTTTATTTTTATTATATATATCGATTATGAAGTTCAGAAAAAAAAAAATTAGGTGCAAAACAATGTTTTAAAATTTAGGATAAAATCCGACATTAAGTTTGAAGAAATATATAATTTCAATTTAAATTTATTTCCAATTTTTGAAAATTTAATCATAATTTTAACAAATTTAATCTTAATTTTAAACGAATGTAATCTGTTTAATCAATTTTGAATTAGAATTCGAACCAATTTTAAATGCCAAACTCGAATTAATTCCGCCCTGCATAAGATTTTCCGAATTTCGAATTTGAAGGATTAAATGTGGCGAACGCAAGGACTAAAATTGAGAATTTATATGTGCTAGGATTCATTATAATTTGTATAGTGGTTACGTGATAATAGATTTAATGGTCAGGAGCAGGGTTAAGGGAAATTTGTTTTATGGTTATAGAAGTTACTAACTAATATTTTTGTTGGTTGTTATAATGTTTTAAGTGTGAGGGGTTAGGGTTTAGGGGATAAAATGGTGAGGGTATATTTTGTTGGTTACGTGATAATAGATATAATGGTTAGGAGTAGGGTTAAGGGAAATTTGTTTTATGGTTATAGAAGTTACTAACTAATATTTTTGTTGGTTGTTATAATGTTTTAAGTGTGAGGGGTTAGGGTTTAGGGGATAAAATGGTGAGGGCATATTTTGTTGGTTGTTATAATGTTAAGTGTTAGGGGTTAAGGTTTAGGGGTTAGTGGATAAGATGGTGAGGGCATATAGGGTATTAGTTTAGAATGATAGGTCTAGAGGTCACGTTTTGAATTTCTAACTCTTAATAATTATAGGAAATATGGCCTATAATTTATTTATTAATTAGAGGATTTAGATGTTAAATTATAAAAGCTATAGGTTTGGGTGAAAATGTTACATGGGTTAGTATACTATTATATGAGTTACTATTTATAATGGTTAGAAGTTAGGGAGAAGGGTTTTTAGGATTTAGTAGATTAAATGATATAATAATTAGGAGTTAGTGGACAAGGGGTTATAGATGTTGAAGATTTGAAGAGTAAATTGTTTTGTTAATTAAAGGTTATTTAGAAGTTATAGTGGTAAGTGGTTATACAATTGTGAATGATATATGGGTTAAAGTTGATAAGGGTTATATAGTGTGGTTATGGGATAAAACAATTATGATGGTAAGATGTTAGCAATTATATTGATAAGGGTTTATAATTGTCAAAAAATATAGGGTTTAGGGTGACATGGTTTCTATGTTACAATGAATAATATTTATGCATTGGGGTATGAGGATAGTAGGGGTTATGTTTGATAGGGTTTATAATGGTTAGGGATTATAGGTGTTAGTAGGGAGTAATGTTTAGGGATGCTAGGGTAAGTATTTATGGGTTATAGGGGCTATATGTTGTAAGAGATACGAGTAAAATAAGTTATTGGTTAATATTAAAAGTTATGTTTATAAGATTTTAAGGTTTTAATGGTTATGGGATAAAGGGATTATGATGGTCAGATGATAGGAATTATAGTGAGAAGGGTTTATAATGGTCACAAGATATAAGGTTTAGGGATGACATGGGTTCTATGTTACATTGAATAATATGTGCATTGGGGTATGAGGGTAGTAGGGGTTAAGTTTGATAGGGTTTATAATGGTTAGGGATTATAAGTGTTAGTAGGGTGTAATGTTTAGGGGTGCTAGGGTGAGTATTTATGGGTTATAGGGGCTATATGTTATAAGTAATATGAGTAAAAGAAGATATTGGTTAAGGGCTATGTTTTATGCATGCCAAGGTTTATGGTATGTGGATAATTTATTGTAGTGGTTAAGGTTAAGAAAAGATAATTGTTAGTTTTTCTAAATTGCTTATCTATTAGGGGTTATAGTATTTAGGAGGTATATAGATCACTAATTGATATTTATAGTTGTTAAGTGTTAATGGTTGGGTTTTATAAGAATTAATATATATACAAGTCAAAGATTAGATATATATGATTAAGGGTTATGCTAAATGTTAGGTTTTATAACAATTATGTTAAAGGTTAGGTTTTATAACAATTAATAGCTACACAAGCCAAATATTATGGATATATGATTTAAGGTTAAGGATATACTAGCTATCCTTGTTAAGTGTTAATGGTTGGGTTTTATAACAATTAATAGTTATACAAGTCAAAGATTAGGGTTATATCATTAAGGGTTACTTGAAAGTTAGTTTTTATAATAATATTTATGTTAAAGGTTCAGTTTTATAACAATGCTTAAAAACAAAACATTAGGTATATATGATTAAGGGTTATGGGTATACTAGTTTTAAGCTATAGTTTATAATGTTAGGACTTAGGGTGTTATAAGGTTAAAGATAAATGAATTTTGAATAAGAATTTCTAATTTGTACTTTAAAGTTTCATTCACTTCACTAAAGCTTCTATAGTAGGATTATAAATATGATTGCAGTAGGATTATATATCTATAATTTGATGCACACACTTTATTAGGGAATAAAATAATGATGCAATATATATGAGAGAAGCAATCAATTGTAATATTAACATTAATATTGTAAATGGAGTTTTAAAATAACGATCCCAAAGCATATTTTTAAAGTTTTGTAATATTACAAACTAAAGCCTAACTTGAATTTCAAATTGAACTAATTGAATAATTGTTGGAATCCAATTAGCATCCTAATTTTAGAAACTTGAAAACCCTATTATATGTCTTTTCTTTTGAAAAAAAAAAGTAGAAGAACAATTTTTAGTGAAAATATAGATGTAAAGGGATCTATCTTCTTTGAAAAGGAAATTCTTTAATTCATCTTGGTTAAATAAAAATTAAATCCTATTAAGACCCAACATTATTAGGATGTCAATGATTCTTTACAAATCAATAATTCATTGTTAATAATTTTTTAAAATATATTTTTAGTGATTTCATATCCTACAATAATAGATTATGATATCCAACTATTAAAACCTTTATTAATAATAATACATCATTATTTGTCATACACTATTTGTAATAATATTAATTAGTTAATAGTAATCTTTTGGGAACAATTTTCCTATGTATAACATTGTGTGTCTACTATATATATCCAATTACCTCTATAATGATTGATAATGAACAAGCTAAATCTAAAAGTTTATAAAGTGCAAGGCTTTAAAGAAACATCGGCTCACTATACTCATCCATAAAAAAAAATATTAAGAATAAAAAATAAAAAATAACAAATATCAACAATTATGAAAAAAACACAACATAAAATCACAATTTAATATTAATGATTTATTTTAAAGTTTACCTAGCATGTATTAATCATAATATCATTTTAAATAAAATTTTCTTACATAATAATAAGTTGCTATTGGATTATAGAGCATTTTTTTATTCAAATAGAACTTTCCATATAACAATGAGTTGCAATTTAACCATAAATCAATATTGAATTAATAAAAAAACCATTATTATTTTATTTTCATTATATATAAAAAAAAATTTACCACCCTCTTGAGATACTTTAAAATATACCGTAAACATTTCTACCTAGATATACTTTAAAATATACCAATGAACATTTCTACCTACGATAGACACTTAAACAAAGATATTCATTTGATTTAAATAATTAAAAAATATTTACAAGTTGGCGACGTGCTACTTGGATTTATAAAGACATCATCTAAACTCATCGTGCGATCATAATAATGGTTTCATCCAACGGTTCAATTTGAATTACTGACTGACATTTATGCCGCCGACGTAAAACGGTTAAATTACAGTTGTCAGTGATTATGAAAAAACATACCTAAATTTACTGTTCGAAAATTCACCGTTCGATCATAACAATAGTATCATCTAACGGTTCAATTTGAATTACTGGCTGACATTTGTGCCGCCCATTGTAATCTTGATCAACGGTTCAATTTGAAGTTTGGTGGCCCTTGGATCATAAAGCAGATCCAATTCTCTACTTTCTATTTACTCTCTCTCTCTCACGTATTGTAATTTAGATTTGTGCGTTGAAGAGCGCTCTGTATGTTTGTTATAATGTCTCTGTGTGCTGTGTTCTGCTGTGTTGTGCTGTGTTTTTTTGTTTGATGTATTTTGCGTGTTTTCGTGTCTGCTGTGTTTGTGTGTGCCGTGTTTGATGTATTTCTGTGTGTGCTGTGCTTTTGTGCTGGGGTTTGTGCTAAAGTATGTATTTTATTTTCTGTTGTATTTGTGATTATTGAGAGAGCCGAGGAGATCACGAGAGGAACACATTTAACGCTATGTATTATGAAGCTCTGCACAAGGAATGCCATTGACGACCAGGACGACGTGCTTCTCCAAGATCTTTTACTTCATGATCACCTGCTTCCACTGCGATTGGAGACTAGTCAAACTTACGAGGTAATGGCACTTCTAAACATTCTTTTTAAATTTGGGGAAAACCTATGATCAGAAATTTAAGTCAATGAAATTTTTATAAATCTTCGTTCTCTGAATATATATATTGTCAGCGATTTCTTAGTTTGAGAACTCAGGCTGTGATTTATCTGTAAATTAGATATACCTAAAGACGAACAGAGATCTTTCTTTCTCTGGTTTACTGCAAACTATTAGCCCTTTCTCTCATTTATCTGCAAAATAAGTAACTAAAGTTTTAAAGAAAACTTTCTTCTCTTCTTTTATCGCAAACTATTGCAGTGTTCTGTGAATTATCAGTTAAATAAAGCACTAAATGCATGAAGAAATCATTCTTTTCTGATTTGTGGCGTTCTGTATTTTATCTGTAAATTAAAGCACAACATGCTTAAGGAAATCTTTTCTCTCTCGTTTTACGACAAACTATTGCGATGTTCATCTGATTTATAAGAAAATTATATAACGAAAAGATTAAAGAAAATAATCTTTCTTTGGTTTTCTTGCAAACTATTGCCGTGTTCTGTATATTAATGTAAATTAAAGGATTAATGCTTACACAAACCCTGATTTCTCTGGTTTTATTACAAACAATTGCTGCATTATGTGATTTATAATTTAAATAACTAAATCCTTAAAAGTATGTCTTCTCCGTTTAACTAAAGATTGTTGCCATGTTTTGCGATTTATTGATATTTTAACAATTAACTCTAAACAATTAACTCGCTGAATATGTCGCTGCATTTTCCCTATGTTTTTGCGTTTGTGAGGTTTTGTGCTTACGTGTTTTGTGCTATATTTACGGACAGAGTAGATGAGACCGCGGGAAGAACACATTTAATGCGTTGTATTATGAAGCTCTGCACAATTAAAGTCAGTGAACACGATGACGCCGTGCTTCTCCAAAATCTCCTGCTTTCACTGCGATCATCTGCACCAGGTACTAAACTTACAAGGTAATGGCCGCACTCGTCAACATTCCTTTAAATTTCTGGAAAACCTATGATTCGAAAATTAAGGGAATGCAATTTTAATCAATCTTTGTTCTCTTTATATATTGCAAACTCTTTCTCACTTTGCAGACTCTTTACGTGATTTATCCCTAACATATGTCTAAAGGCTGGCAGAGATGTTTCTGTAGTTTTAATGCAAATTATGGACGGTTTCTGTGATTTATCAGTAAAGTAAATAATTAAAGGTTTAAA
The DNA here is from genome assembly GCA_027924585.1 of Larix kaempferi. Classification (NCBI taxonomy): domain Eukaryota; kingdom Viridiplantae; phylum Streptophyta; class Pinopsida; order Pinales; family Pinaceae; genus Larix; species Larix kaempferi. Next base: position 29,444,956 of record BSBM01000753.1, on the reverse strand, counting down.
AATGTTTGTGTGCTCTTGTGATTTATGTATTTTATATATAAATTAAAAGAAGATAAATCTTTCTTTCTCTGATTTTAATTGCCGCAATCTTCAGTTTAACTATTTTCGTGCTCTTATGATTGACCATTAAATTAAATAACTAAAAGCTTAACGATCTTCTCAGATTTTACAGCTAACTATTGCGGCATATTATTTGTAAATTAAAAGAGTAAAGGCATATATACATATTTCATAATACATTTTGTGATTTGTAGTATAATTTATTCTCTAGTTTTAGTCATACTATTTCCTAGTTTTGCGATTTATCCTTAATGTGTTAATTTGCAGAGAAATCTTAATTATTAAGATTTATTGGTAAATAATAAACTTAAAGAAATCTTTAGAGTTATTGGAAATTAAAAAAAATTATATTATCTGAAATAGGATTTATTTTATTGTGCAAGTTATTTTGTAATTTTATTTTTCCTCATAATTAACACTTGCTTTGCTTCAACCTTTAGAGAACTTTGCACAGTTGCATTTCAGCTTTTTCTATTGCATATTCCTGGAGTAACTTAAATACAACTTCTAATTGGATGAGAAATCAATCATGTACCACTATTAAGTTTGATAAGACATTACAGGTTGGGATTATAGTGTTGTATTATTTAGGGTTTATCATTTTACTATTATGATCATTTAAAATAATACAAAATAAAGTAAATCAGTTTATAATTATCTATAAATTTTATGTATTAAATCACAGTAGTTATGTATAAAATCTTTGAATAAGTTTTTTGATATTTAAAGAAAATTATTTTGTAAAACAAAAATGCATCATGATTCATGTGAATAATATATATAAATAATAAATAAATGAAGTTCTTTTCAAGTAAGAGATAAAAACGGCCTATGATTTCTGATTTCTGAGTCCTATGCTATGGGATATTTTGTTAAAGTTAAGTTATTCAAAGGAAAAATGGTTTATTGTCCTTTACTAATGTATTTTGATATATTTAATTGTATAAATTATCATTTTTCAAATTATATTTTTTATATTTGTTTTAGATGTTAGTTTTCCAATTTTTAATACATAAATGATATTTTTAATTAATTTCTCTAAATAATAATATAAATATATAATGTGTTTTTTCTTAAAAATTGTAAGCCCATATTCTTAAAAGTAGGACATATATACAAATAATGATATGAAAAATGCTATTATTATTATAAACAAAATAATTTTATACACCAAATTTTATATATAACTCAATATTTATTTTAAAATTATATTATTATTAATATTATTATTATTATAAAATAAATTTATTTATTTATTTTTAATAGAGAATATAAATATTAGAAAACATTTTTAAAAATAAAATATTATAACTTTTACATGAAATCATTTATATAATGAAATGGTAATCAATATACTTCAACAATAAAAAGAGATTAAATTATATGAAAATATCAAAAGTTACATACATAGATTTTTTTTTATCTTTAAAACAAAAAAGCTTACATACTTAGATTTTACTTTTAAAACAAGAAAACTTACATACTAGTATCTATTTTAGTTAAGAGGGAGGCTGAGGGTCACATTGCAATGGGCGTAGTGTAAGTTCGTTGGACACTTGGCTGGACTCAAAATTTAATCTTAATTCTTATTTGTATTGAGCCTTTTCCTTTTTTGGTGGTGTGGGATTGAGAGGGATAAGTAATTTAACCAAATAAAACATTTAATTGGGCTTTTTGTTTTCATTTAAAGAAGTGTTGTATATTTTTTATCTTGACTAATTTTGTTTTTTTTAATATTAATTTCATTTTATTTTCATTGCAATTATAGATGATTCATGAGAAACCAAAACCAGAAGTAAAGAATTCATTCTTCAATCGAAATCTATTTATCAGGTAGTTACATTTTTCACCTTTATTTTTTATCATAATTATTTAATTTTTTAATCTTTTATTTTCTTTGGTGAATGGGAAGTCATTTGGGTTTCATGATAGTTAAAATCATGTTTAAATTCATTTTTCCTTTAAGAAATATTCAGCTTTTTCAAATTATTTTTTTTCCTCTTGTGAATAATAAGCTTCGATGATAGATGAGTATAACAGAATTGTTTTTGTAACTTTCTCTGGCAAAGCATTAATGCAGAACCAAAACGAGATGTAAAGAAGTGTATCTTTCATGGCAGAGAATTAATTCTTCAATCTAGAATTTATTAGGTAGGTTCCTCCTTAACTCTTCATTTCCTTTTTGCCATAATCCGATCCGATCTTTAGGGGCTTGGTGTGTGAAGTTGAGCATGGCCAAATAAAAATCATAAGATAAAAAGGCCTTCCAACGCCTCAAGGTCCAAATTGTAAGAAATAAATTCTGTTTAGTATGTTAACACTTCCAAACAATTAATAATTCATTTGATATTTTTTCAATTAATTCTTCATACAAGCAAAGTGAGTATCGAATTATGGATTCCTTCAACACTGAGGATTTATGGCAAAATTCCTCTGCAGATTGCAAAGTCTCACTTATTCACTAATCAAATCCTGTAGGTTATTATATCCCACTAGATCATTAGAAGCTGTCGGACGATGGGGAATAAACCCATTGAAAATTGAGAAAACGCCATATAGGATATGAAATTGTAATCCATCCCCGCATAGGCTGTTAAGTGTGCCATCAATCAAAGAATCGATCCTCCAGGCATATGGGTGGAGAATTGATCCTTGGACAATCGGATGTTGATTAATCGGGATTGATAGATTATAAGGCTCTTCTTAGGAGTTTAAAACATCATTGAGGTTGTTATTCTTACAATATTCTGTAAAAATGTTGTGATGCCAAACTATGAGGTTCTGATTCTTGCAGTATACAATAAAAACGTCGTGATGCCAAACAATTTGTAGGGATCGGCTTAGAATTTAAAAATAGGCAAGGAGAATGGTTGTTGTGTTGTTCAATGGGTTGAATGGTTTAAATACTTAAGTTTGGTTAAAACACCTAGAGTTTCCAAGGCATGTTCCTTTTTAAAAACAAATAGCTAGAATTACTCAATCCAAGTTAGCTACCATGAAATTCATATCAATAATAAAATCATATCCAATTCAGACCATTCAATCATACCCAATTCAGAAATGCAAAATCAAATTGTGGTGATCCCAATCTGAAATGATGGAGGACTTCAAACTCCAATCCCAACTCAGAAAGTTCAAATGTCGTCGGGTTTATGTGTACTACAAAAGAAGAGCTTTACTGAATGACGCAATTCTAAGATAGGTCATTGAACCCTGCTGCTTTCTTGACCAGTCGCAACAAATAAACAAATTGTTATTAAACGTATTTAGAAATTTGTATGTTCTTTAAATTAGTGAAATAATGATAAACACAAAAATGGATTTGAAACATTGGATATCATCTTCCGTGGATGATTGAGTAGGCAATGATGAACGGCCAAAAAATACTTCAAATATAAATTCCATTCCTAGCCAGACCCAATCCCACTCATTTCTTTAAACAAAAAAGAAAAAGGGGTTGTTGTAACTGCATATGTATTTCCAACCCTGACAAATGTTGCTAAGGTTCATCAATAAGTAATGATTGAAAACGTATTCTCTAGACCATACTTGGGAGTTCTAGTGATTTGGAGGAATAAGCAACCATAGAATACTTAACATAATAGTTGAGCGTTGCCTCTCACTAAGAAGCAATAGGCTTCATGCGGCATACTCCCTTCAACCCCAGGCAAGTAGAATGAAATATACTAGTATACTTTTCCCTTCCTGTATGAGATTGCTAGCCAAGAATAGGATTCGGTTACTCGCCTCCTCGAGAGGAGACGCTATATGGCGGGTAATTTGAGATACGAGTTCTAGCTTTATTTGCTTATTGCGGGTCCCTCCATATCCCTCCCTTTATTTTGCTGTGTCTTCGGTTCTTCAACCCAAAGATAAATGGAGTTTCCAAAAACATAATAGTATAGCTCACCCAGTAGAAGGGAAAAAACCGAGGAAGCATTAGTATGCTCGACCAGAAGGAGAGGTCGAATGCCTTTCTTTCGCTTTAGGATATAGAATAACGAACTTTAAGATACAGGGTAATTAGTTAGTGAGACCAACAAGTATCTATTTCGCCTGATTAGTTTGGTTAGGGTGTCCCCCTCGTTAGGAAGGATTTCAGTGGGAATGGTATAAATGAATCAGGCCACAAGGGGGTAGAGAATGGGGACAGAGAGTTAGGAGCTTAACCTTCGTTGGGTTCTATTCAATTAAATATTTGGAGTGGTGATCTTACTAAAATACTTTTGGATGAGAGCTTACACTTACTTTTGGTCCTATTCAATTAGTTCCTGTTTCCGCAGCATAACCTCCACTTTTTGCTGTGTCTTCAGTTCTTCAACCCAAAGATATATGGACTTTCCAAAAACATAATAGTATGCTCGACCAGAAAGAGAGGTCGAATGCCTTCCTTTCGCTTTAGGATATAGAATAATGAACTTTAAGATACAGGGTAATTAGTTAGTGAGACTAACAAGTATCCATTTCGCCTGATTAGTTTGGTTATGGTGTCCCCTCGTTAGGAAGGCTTTCTGTGGGAATGGCATAAATGAATTAGGCCACAAGGGGGTAGAGAATGGGGACAAAGAGTTAGGAGTTTAACCTTCGTTTGGTCCTATTCAGTTAAATATTTGGTCTAGTGATCTTACTAAATAATTTTGGATACCCTTACCCTTATCTTTACCCTGGAGTAGAATAACAGCATGGCCTACCAGTTTGAGGATAGGATTAATTTATAACAAAACTTTTCTATTGATTCGGCCTACCAGTTTTAGGATTAGTTTATAACAAAACTTTTCTATTGGTTACGCGCACACTCAACTAATTCATTATGTAAGGGTTGCATTGGTTTTTCTTCTTTTCTAGGTTCACCTTCTTAGTTCCCCTTTCTTTATTTTCTGTGATTTTTCGTTTGTATCTTTTCATCTTCTATATATAGATTTTTTAAGAACCTATAAACTTCCACATTATGTTTTTAACTGGCTGTATTTTGTAGCTCTATTTACTTATTCTGAATAAAATTCTCTTATTTGATTTTATAAGTAGGATCAGTTCACTTGCAACCTAAGATATCCAGATTTGATCTACTAAGATATCCAGATTTTATAAGTAGATCAATTCACTTGCAACCTAAAATATCCAATGAATAGCAAGTTGTAGGACCTTTGGAGCTCTGTTCATATGCATCTTCCACTATCCAATAAGATTCCCTGTGCCATACTTTTCTTCCATCCCTTGCCACAACTATAAGATATTCAATGAATTGTAAGATTTCAATGAATAGCAAGTTGTAGGACCTTTGGAGCTCTGTTCCTATGCATCCTCCACTATCCAATAGGATTCACTGTGCCATACTTTTCTTCCGTCCCTTGCAACAACTGAAGAAGTGGGGCTACTTATCTCTGCAAATGAAAAAAACTGCTTTTATTCATCAAGATCGTATATTTTCTATATAACTTACCAAAACCCTTCTTTCAACTCTCCAAATACAATTCATACCAGTGCATAAGTAGCTATTTTTTATGTGGGGTATTCATATTGTCTCACCTCTTCTGTATCCACTTTTTCAGTTCTATAAAATACCCAAAGGAGGAATCTGATACACTTTTTTAATTCTGTAAAATACCCAAAGGAGGAATCTCTTTCCAATAGATGATGGGTTTTACTCTGTCAATAATGTTATTGTTTCTTCATATATTTTTCTAAGACTAGAGGAGTTTGGATCTGGATACCTTATAATCTCCACTATTAGATATATTATGAAACAATATATTTGCTATAATCATCCAAAATAATAAGTTTGAGTGTATTGCCCAAGTTATTTTTTTATTTTAACTCCCCATTTAAACCAGATACTGCTAACAACAATTATATAGGTTGTGAGGCCTTTTGTACATATACTCTAGAAGAATAAATAAGGTGGCATATTGTGTATGAGCAAGCTTCATGTACTCCTTAGCATTCACACTCTGAATAGCTATAGAGGCCTGGTGGTTACAAAGGAACACTTGTGGCACTTAAAATAACGCAAGCGATCCAAGGAGTTTCATTAATGTCTGAGTGAATTATTTAGTGCACGCACATAGGAATTCCAAAAATATATGCTTATACTTATTTTGAATCCTTATCCCAACAACTTGACATACAGGCGTTGCATTTTTTATAACTCTTCTTTCTTTACTATTGTTTTTGGAGGGTGTATATCCAAGCTCAACAACTATTATTTTGCTCGACGTTTCTTTTTAAAAAAATATAGAAAAAAACATTACTTACAGTTCCAATGGCCATAAGAAACTCAATATTTTCTTGATTTGCCTTGTCCCTTTGTCGCACGGTAGAAATTTTAAACAAATTTGAAGTTCCTCAAGACTTATTAGTTTTACTAAAAGATCCCCCCATATACTCAAGCTAAGAAGGCTGTGCAGTTTCATTCAAATGGAAGGAAGTCGCAGTTTGGAATTTAAGGAAGTTCATATTCACACAAAAAACGTAGCATTTTAAGCAACCATGCGGATGGATCTTCATTATTTCAGCTCTTTCTTCAAGTGTACATTGACATGCCCAAAACGTATGTAAATAGTTTCAAAAGCTTCAAAATGCCAAGCAAGACCAATAAAGAGCATGGTTGCAGCTGAATATTTTCAGTTGATTAGATATGAATCTTTCAATATCTTGATGTTAAGCAGCCCAAATCTCTTGGTCTTCCCGGATGAATAAGAGAAATCTCCATTTCAATATTTCATTCATCTTGATTGTTGACTGCGTGAACCTGCAACCTAGCTGAAAATATCACTGTTCAGTATGCCTATAAAAATGATTTTCTATTTACCTATTCAAAAGGTCTTCTAGCACCTCGATCTCTATAACATAATATCAAAAGGCCTTCTAGCACCTCAAGGTCTAAATTGTAAGAAATAAACTCTCATTTGTACGTTAACATTTACAACCAATTAATTCTTTTGATATTCTTTCACCAAAGGCATATAAGTGAATGGAGCATTATGGTTTCCTTCAACACTGTATTTCTGGCAAAAGTCCTCTACATATTGCAAATTCTCACTTATTTCTCTCATCAAATCCTGTGGATTATTACATCCCACTGGATCATCATTAGATGTGACAAGGATTGGGTGAAGGAGGATGATGGGAAAATACCCATCGAAAATTGAGAAATGACAATATAGGATCTGAAGTTTTGATCCATCCCCGTATAGGCTCTTAACTGTGCCAATCAATTAAAGAATCGATAATCCGGGCATATGGGTGGAGAATCGATCCTTGGACATTCAGGTGTTGCTGAATTATAAGGCTCTTCTTAGGAGTTTAAAACATCTACGAGGTTGTTATTCTTACTGTTGTGATGCCAAACTATGAGGTTGTAATTCTTGCAGTATGCAATAAAAATGTAGAGGGTCTGCTTAGAATTTAAAAACAGGCAAGAAGAATGGATGTTGAGTTGTTCAATGGGTAGAATGGTTCAAATCCTTGGATTTGGTTAAAACATCCGGAGTTCCTAAAACCTGTTCTTTCTTTAAAAAAAATAGTTAGAATTACTCAACCTAAACGAATTTGGAATTGCAGGAAAAATTGACCAGCTTCAATCAACAATCAAATCATATCCAATTCAGACCCTTCAATCACACCCAATTCAGAAATGCAAAATCAAACTGTGGTAATCCCAATATGAAACGATGGAGGGCTTGAAACTCCACTCCCAACTCAGAAAGTTCAAATCTCATCGAGTTTATGTGTACTACAAAAGAAAGAGCTTTTCTGCAGGAAACAATTCTAAGATAGGTCGTTAAAGCCTGTTGCTTACGTGACCAGATGTAACGAATAAACAAATTCATTATTAAACCTATTTAGAAATTTGTTTCTTTAAATTGGTGAAACAAGGATAAAGGCAACATTGACTAACCAATCCCACTCATATATTTAATAAAAATAAATAAACTCTTCATTCATTTATACTCTCCCGGAAACGGAGTATTCATTCACATTCTACGTTTCAATGTTTTCAAAATTCAATATTTTCACTTACCTATTCATGGTATTTTTTATTCTTTATATTGAGAATATTCTATTACTGTTTTTTTCTATACTTTATATTGAGAATATTGTTATACGGTTGCTTCACGTCATAAAATGTTTGATTTGTTTAAGTTTTCTTTTAACATAATGTTTAATTATCTGTATAAGTTTTCTTTTAACGTGTTATGGGTATTTTAGTATATTGTTTATGTGTATTTTTAAATATATGAGAATATTGTTTTATAGTTGCTTGATCTCATAAAATGTTTAATGATTTGTTTAAGTTTTCTTTATGTGTGTAAGTTTTCTTTTAAAGTGTTATAGGTATTTTCGTAAATGGTTTTTGTGTATTTTTTAATATATATAAATCTATTAAAATAAATATTCTAGAAGTGTTATATATATAATTTAGTAAATTTTTTTTTTTTAAATTTAATAATTTGTTTAAATTTTTTCTCAAATGTTATGGCTATTTTAGTAAATGTTTTATGTATATTTTTTAATATATATAAATGTTTTAAAATAATTTAGTAAAATTTATATGTTTTTGTTGTTGTAATGTTTTAATATTTTTTAAGAATATATGTATTTTATGGATGTACATACTTTTTTTTCTTAGCTTATAATTATAATACACATGTATTTTGTTTATAATTTATAGCATATGTGTTTTGTTTATAATGTATAGATTGTGATTCTAATGTATATTTTTTTTAATTTATACATTGACTACTAGATATATTAAAAGTCTTGTGTAGAGTGTTGTCAAAGGAATATTATGGAAAATTGTGGAAATAATTTTCTAACTCGGTATATTGACACATGTGCCTTTGTTGTAACCGGGAACTGGGATGCCATTGCGCTAGTAATAGGCGAAGGGAGACTCCCAAAGATGCCCTCCCAGTACGCCCCAAGTTGGGTGGTCGAGCGTGTATACACAAGGTTTTTAAAGTGGTATAACGAGGGACATCCCTTTGTTAATGCTCTACACAAGCAGCCTAATAACTAGCATGCCTTACCCCTAACCCCTACTTAGTAACTCCTATAGCCCATAACCCATAAGTATTATAACTCTTCAAAGTTACTACTCTTAACCGTTGACCCTTACACTAGTTACTCATCATAACCCCTAACACTTAACCATTATGAACATTTTTCTCATAATTTCTATAACCCATAACTTCTATAATCCTTCAATAACAATCCTTAACTCTATCACCCATTATCCCTATCCTAAAATTAACAACCCCTAGCCATTTTAAATCCTAATAAGTATACATTTTAATCTCCTTCATCTCTTTATATCCATTAAACCTTATCACCCCAACCCTTAACCCCCTACCACTAACACATAATTGTTAACATTTTTATTCTTAGAAAAAAATTCATTAACACTTGTACCTTAATCCCTAGAGCATATAAAAAATAATCCATAGTGCATATATCTAACTTATCACCTCTATCACTCCTAAAAATTATAAGACTCAACCCTTATAATCCATTATATTTAACCAATATGCATAACATATAGCCTTTAACAAATCTCTCATAACATTGTATCCATTAATTAATATAAAATTCAACCACTATAATCCTTAACCTCTATCACCCTCATTATCAATTTGTATATCCCATAAGAATTATAACTCTTTTATCCCTAACCATTATAACACTTCTAATCATGAATATCTTCCAATCATAAATCCTATGAACATTATGAATTATAACCACTAAAAAGTAATATTAATAGATATAATACATATATCTAATAGCCTTGATCCTTAATAAATGTCTCTTGTAGCCCAAAAAACACAAACCATAACCTCCTAAACCCTTAAACAAAAATAATTACAACACATAAGAACTATCATCCTTAACCCTTTTAACCACTAACACCTAATTTATATCACCATTATACCTTATAAGGATTAACCATAGTAACCACTATCTAGTATCCCTTTAACCCATAACTCTTATAATCGTATCCCTTATTACCCAAAACTAATACTTCATATAACCCCTAATCTACATAGCCCTTATATCATGACACATATAATTCCTAACCCCTATAGCCTTGAATGTGTGTCAACTATATCCCAATCCCCCAACCTTAACCACTATAATCTCGAAACACTACAACACCTAATATATATTAGCACTAACCATTATGACTCCTAGCTAACTCTTAACTATAATAACCTCTATCTAGTAACCCTTGCAACCCGTAACTCGTATAACATTATTACTTGTTACCCAAAATTTATACCTAACATACCCCCTAATCTAAATAGCCTTTATATCATGACACATTTAATTCCTAAACCCTATAACCTTGAATCAATGACCCTTGTATCCCAATTTGCCAAACCTTAACCACTAAATTACCTAAACATTAAAAACCCTAATCGATATTACCACTATCCATTATGACTACCAACCTCATATAAATCCTAATAATTATAGCCCTTATAACTCATAATTATTAATACATATTGAAGATAATCTTAATCCCTTAAACCTTATAATCCCAACCCCTGACAGCTAACTCTTATGAATCTTAACCCAATAACAATTATCCCATATATTGTATATCTTTTATGACCCCAAATCCTTGATCATTATGATCCATAATCCAAATCAAACCTAATACCTTACCTTAAACACCTACACCCTATGGATTTTACAAATGTTAATTTCTATCATTCATTAATTCTCTATTCCTAAAACCATTACTCCATATAGACCCTAGCTTATAATCCATAGTATGATTAATATGTAAGCATTATAACCCCAAACCAATGTGCTTATAACCTGTAAATATTATAACATTTTATCCCAATCCTTAACCCCTGGCTTGTATAAACTTTAACCCTTCTATACCCTTACCCCCAACTACTTACATCTATAAACCCTAGTTAGTGACCCCTAAAACCCATAATCATTAACTCTTATACTCTCACGTTCTTAAACACAAAACCCTTAACTCTTACATCCCTTATGCTTCGTTCTTTATAATTCCTTTAACTTTTATCACCCTTAACCTCTATAACTGCTAATAATTATAACCCCCTAGCACATATCACTTAACCTTTAACACACTAAAATAAAATTTTAGTAAATCCTTAGCCCATAACTCTTACCTTAACCCTTGTAGCTCCTAATCCTAAACCCTTGTTTCTCATAACTATTAATCCGCATACCCTAACAATATGGCCATTAACCTTTGTAACCTCTACCCCATATAATCATTAACCCATTTAATTATTAACCTTAACCCCTAAAAAATTCTAATGTTTAACTACTATAGCCATTAAATAATAAGTCAAATATCCCCCAACCCTTAAATGATTTAATCATTAACAACCCTAATCTTTATATTTAACCCTCTAACCCTTAAACCATATAACCCCTAACCAATGTAAACCAAAATTACTAATTATTATAACCCTTAACCACTGTCTACCCTTTCCCTTATTGTCTAATACATGACCCCTAAACATTATAAACATTAACCATTATAACATATATCCCCTAGCATAAACAATATAATTTCTGACTAATAACTCGTATAACCCATTTATATCATAATCACCAACCCATATGACTCATAATCATATAAACTCTAGACCTTCATACTTGGTATCCTACCACTATCATGTAACCCTTGATATTTGTAACCCTCGAACCCTAGAATCTATAACCCCCTAACTACTAATAATTAAAACCTTCAATACCTAACACATTAAACATCTACTCCTTAGATCATACCCTCTACCCTTACCCTTATTGTCTAATACATGACCCCTAAACATTATAAACATTAACCATTATAACATATATCCCCTACCATAAACAATATAATTTCTAACTAATAACCCATTTATATCATAATTACTGACCCATATGGATAATAATCATATCAACTCTAGACCTTCATACTTGGTAGCCTACCACTCTCATGTAACCCTTAATATCTATAACCCTCAAACCCTAGAATCTATAACCCCAAATCCTAACTACTAATAATTATAACCTTCAATACCTAACACATTAAACCTCTACTCCTTAGACCATACCCTTTACCCTTACCCTTATAAAACTTATCCCATGCCCTTATAATACCTAGCCCATATAACCCTTAATTAATACATTTATCACTTGTAAAACATATACTTTATAATACATAACCATTTTAAACCTTAAACCATATAATCCCTCACTCATAACCTTTACCAATTACAACTCTTAATCAACAACCCATATAACAATTAACATCTAACCCCAAACCCATAGCCCCCATCCAATAACCCTTATAACACATAGCCTTCATAACAACCAATACAACCATAACCCCTCACTTATAACCACTATAACCATTAATCTCTATCACTCCCAATCCTTAACCTATATAGTTTCTAACCACTATAACCCATAATCTTTGAAATTATTAACCCTTAACTATTAATTGATATAAAACCCAACCACCAGCACCAAGAAAATATAAATGCTAATTAATGACCTTTATAACCCATATCACCCTTATTTCCCTTAATACCAACCCTTAACTATTACATATTTTATTCCTTAAACTCTATAAAGCCTAACTGTGATCACCCATAGCCATTATAACCCTCAAAACAATGATAGCAATAACCCTTAACTATTACATATTTTAATCCTTAAACTCTATAAAGCCTAACTTTGATCACCCATAGCCCTTATAACCCCCAAAACAATGATAACAATAACCCTTAACCATTATACCCTTTAAGTAATCAATATTATAGCCCATTATTCCATAGTCACTAACACTTGTAAATTATAACCATTAACCCTTACCCATAAATTTAAATTCCTAATTATTAACAATTGTATCCCTTAACATGTCCTTTTTATAATTGATATCCCTAATAACTCATAGCTTATAACCGAAATATTTAATCTTTATCCTTGGTAACCTCTAACCCCTATCACTCTACGCCTTATTCTTTAACACCCAAACCCTAAACCTTATAAGCATTTATCATTATAAACCCTAACTTATCACACTTAATAAATAACCACTATAACCCTTAAGCATTGACCCCTATCATCCATAAATCTATCACCCCTTTCTCTTATCCTCTAATCCCTCACCCTTAGCCTTATAATACCTAACCATTCCCATCAATTTTGAGTTTGTAATTATTTCATAATCCATTATCCTTACAACCTTAACCATTATATTTCCTAGCCTATAACTATAAAAAATATAACCCTTAACCCATTTCACCTCTAAACCTTCTCACTTTCAACCCATAATTGTTAAACTCTTATCCCTAATCCATATAACATATCCTTACAATTGTTTACCATATAATCCTTAATTCATTATATCTATCAAACCCAAAATTACCCATATCATATTATCCATAAATATTTTAAAACATAATACGATAATCCTTAATGAGTATCCCCTATAACCTTTAACAATTTGAACTCTAATCAATATAAATCCCAAGTAGTAAACCCAATTATAACTTATATCATTCTTAACACATATCACCCCTAAGGCCCCCAAAAAACAATAAATTTATAAAGTGGAACCCTGACGCCAATGACTATAACCCATAACTAGAAAAAATATAACTTATATCCCCTACCACCACTACCTCTAAAAAAAATTGAACAATGACTATTATCACCCAAAGCTAGTACCCTAAACTCTTTGACAATTTACCCTTAACCCCTATAAACCCTAACACTTATTATCCCCAATACTTCTTATCCATATTATGCCTAAAAATTATATCATTTAACCCTATAATCCCTAACAACTACCAACTATAACTCTTAATCCTTATTTTAATTAAATCCTAACCATTATCATTGATAACCTTTATCTTATATAAACAATAAATAATATAATTTATAGCCACATTATATAAACCCTAATACATATAAAACATAAGTAATATAACTCCCAATCATTATAAATGTTAACCCATACAACCACTATTCATTATAGCTAGTAATAAATAACCTCTAATTATTCATATAACAACTAACCATCAAACCCACTCATCCTTATAACCTTGTCACTTAATCATTATAACCACTAATATATGACACATATAGCCATGTCACTTTTAACCCATAAACCACAAATAGTATAACCCTTTCTTTATCAACTCTAACCTCTCATACCCCACCCTAACATGAAATGATATACTCCTATAACACATAACACTTGTAATTCTTATCCCTTATGACCCCTCAACCCTTGAACCCTAATCCATTAACCTATATAGCCCATAACTACTAACTTTTATAATGAATAACCTATATAAATCACACAATCTTAAGATATATTAATAGTAACCCTTGTAATCCCTAACTCTAACAAACCTTGAATTTTATAAACCATGACCCATATAACATCTAAACCTTAAACCCTATACCTATAATCCTTATAATCTCAACACTTATTACCTCTAACCATTTAAGCATATAACCCTTGACCACTACAAATTTGAACCCTTATAATTCCTAAAACTTTAGAACTATATACCTTAACCCTAATCACGTTTAACCCATAAATATGATCATCCTAAGATCTTGACCACTACAAATCATAACCCATATAAATAAGCAAGATTAACCAATATTATATATCCTAATTGCTAACAACACCTAACCAATATAGGCATAAACTAATACTCAATATAAACATTAAGTCATATATCCCTTAACCACTATAACCACTAACACTTCTAAGTCCAATACCATAACCCATGCAAACCATAAATATTATAACCCCTAAGAACTATAGGCCCTAACACATACTACCCCTAATTACCAACCCCTAACTATAATTACAAACCACTCATAAGAAACCCATAATTCAGAAAATCCCTAACAACTATAACCATTAACCTTATACCACATATACCTTAACCATTATAATAACTAACCATATCTCATATAACTCTTAGCCAACAAATCTAGTAATCCATAATCTCTAATACCTATATCCACTAACCCCTATAAATTTAAACCCTTACACCTAGCCACAACAAATCTTATCCCAATAATAATTAAACTCCAATCCCTATATATTTTGTAACCCCTAATTCTTCATATGTATAATGCCTAATCCATATCAACCTTAATCGCTTACATCGAACACCTAAACTCTATATATTATATAGATCATAATTGATATCATCCATTATACCCTAACTCTTAAAACCCCTAAAACATACATAGCGTAACCTATAACCTCTATTATCCTACAACTATAACCATTATAATTCAATGTCAGTAATCTTATAATACATCAATTCTATAACCTGCCCTTGACTTATATAAACTATACCACTTTTAAACTCTTTACCCTACCTCTTACCACTATATAACCTAATTGGTGACCCTTGTAACCCGTAATTTTAACCCTTATAACAAAATACTCTTAAGCCAAAACCCTTGGCTTGTATAATCCTTATGCATGAATCCCCAGAATGCTTAATTCCTATTACCCTTAACCCATATAATTGTTAATGAGTATAACCCATAACACCTATAACACAACCTCTAACACTCTAAAAGGACAAATTGGTGAATCCTATAGCCCATAACTCTTCGAACCCTTAATCATTATAACTCTTAATCCATAACTCTTTTCAATCCAAACCATTTTTTTTCGCGAGGTGAATCGACAATGCACGGGTTTCGTACTCGCGCAACACGGGGTTGATTCCTGTGGCTACCACTATAAACCTCGGGCACGAACAGCTGGGGCGTAACCTCCGCGACCTCGTTGCGATAGACTCAAACCTGCGACATGCGTAACAGCCTGTACGCCCTAACAAGCGGATAGTTGCCAGCAGGCCCTCATCCCTGCCCCTTTTCAATCCAAACCATTGATATGCATACCCTAATCAATATAACCATTAATAATTATAAACTTTAACCCATACATCATTAATCCTTGTAATCCTTAACCATTATAACCCTTAGCCCCTAAAATACTTATTTTTAACTATTATAACCATTAAATAATAACCCAAACAACCCCTAGCCCATAAATTATATAATCCTTATAAACCTTAAACTCTATCATCAAACCCTCAACCCTTACATTTTATAACCCATAGCCACTATAAACCCTAAACCTTTATAACCCTCAACCATTACATTTTATAACCCATAGCCACTATAAACCCTAAACCTTTATAACCCTCAACTATTATCTATGCTTTCCCTTATTTTCAAATCCATGCTTCATTCATAACCAATACAACATATATCCCCTAACCCCTAACTTCTAACGTCTATTATGCATATTCCTTAACAACTATAGCTACTAACCAATATAGCCCCAAAATTTGTAAATATGTAACCCCTAAATATTATACTCTATAAATTCTAATTAATCCCTAATACTTAATCTTCAACCATTATAAACCCTTAATACATATAACACCCAACCTCTATCACTCATATACTGTTTATTACCTCTCACATGTAACATATTAACACTATACCTCAACGTATATTACTAATAGTATATAACACTTACAATTTAACTATATTAATCGTTATAAGTCATAAAACATATAACCCAGAACCCCTAAATCATATAACAGTTAGACCCTACATGTATACTATCCATAACCCATACTACCTAATTTTTATCACCCCTATCATTTAACCTTCAACCCCTAACCCTTAGAATCCCTAACACATTTAAAAACTCTCAATTGGATTCGATAGTCGCTAACCTTTCTTCTCTATAATCCTAATTATCAATACTTATAAATCTTATGATTTAAATATTCTCTATAAAATCTAGCCATCCAAACTTATAAGCACCAAAGTATAGCAATAATTACAAGCCCCTAACTATAATTTACAACCCCTAACTATAATTACAAGCCCCTAACTATAATTTACAACCCCTAACTATAATTACAAGCCACTCATAATATACCCATAATTCATAAAACCCCTAACAATTATAACCCATATAAAACATAAGTAATATAACTCCCAACCATTAAAAACCTTAACCCATATAACCCATATCCATTGGAGCGGATCCTACCTCATTTGGTTCGAATCACAAGTTCCAGGATCATATTCATATTTTCATATTTGTTCTCACCATTTTTGGTATGAAGAGAAAGTTCATAAAGTCTCCATATTCACTTGCATCCACTGATGGAGAATTCAAGCACATGTTTTTGGAGCATGATCCATTTACTCCAAAGAGTAAGATACCTCCAGACATATCTACTTGAGTTTGGAGCAGTTAAATATTTTGGTGTGTTACAATCCATTTTGAGGGGGGGGGTTTCCCATGAGGTTTTCTCCATTTTCTTGGTTCATGGACTGTTCTTTATTTGGATTATTTTTTTGTATCGGGTTGACCTTTGGTCTCAGTTACCAGGGCCCTATCCTTTATTTTTTACCTCATAATATAGCTTATGGGGGGGTGTTAGGATATCTCATCATCACTTTTTATGTTTGCATGCATTTTGCATGCAGTCATGCATTCGCATGCATCCCAATCATCAGTGAGGTGTCACCCGGCACCTAGTCCCCAATTTGCTAGCCCCGGGAGCTTCTTTCCACTCATTTTTATCCCTCCTAGTCAGTGATGCGCCCACCTTTCACCTACCACTTGTGAAAGGTTCCCTTCTTCACCTACCACTCAGTTACACTTCAGTTAGTTGAGTAATTTCTGGACCTTTCCTTGATTTAAGGCTAGATTGACTTGTTAACTAATTGAAACACTCCATTGGACCCCCAGTGAAACTAGATTTCCTATTTTGACTCCATTCAACTCTCCATGCTCCCTCCACTAAGCCTCCTTCACTACATTAGTGCTCCATGCACCAGTTACACTACCTACATTCAGCTAGACTCAGTTTGACACCTGGTTGACCGTTACTTGTGCATTGATGACTCCACTGATCTGATGATGAGGACTCCTAGTTGAGACATGCTACACCATGCAGACAATTTGATTGAACCTCTTGGTTAATTCGAATTGCTTGGCTTGGCCTATTCAGTCATTGTGACTGCACATTGTATTGTATTCTACTTCTAAGTTCAATAGAGCACTACTGCAATTCTCTTGCATGGTTTACACATATTATTCTTTATGCATCTATTGTAATTGATTTACTTGTTCATTAGATCTGATGTGTTTCAATTTCACACTTGTAGGTTGTGCACTATTTTGTTCTTCTCATTTCGCTGGGGAAATTCAAACCATCTATGGTTTTCACCGCATCCCCAACACTGATTTGTTGGTTTTGACCAAGCTTCTTCAGTCTTTCTGGTACTTTCAACATTCATCTTCCTTTGTGGTGGGTACATATTTGATTGTGATCTGTTTCGGTCAAACTTACTATTGGAAGGTGAAGTCATGGATTGATTTATGAAACTATTGGGTTTGTGGCACTTCTGTCTGGATTCAGATTTTCCTTTCTTCTTCTCATTCCATTTCCTTGTAACTTCAGCCTTATTCTAACTTTGCTTGAAGTAGAGTCTAGCTTTTCAGAATGCATCCTCACTGAGTGACTCATCACTGTTGGAGTCCTTGTTATGGCTCACATAAAAAAAAAAATTAGAAGACTTCACCTTAGAACTTTTCCTAGTTGCTGATTTTTCTGCTTTCCATTCTTCTTGTGCGGGTATGTGGCTGTTCCCTTTTTCATACAGTTTGTGCAGCAAGAGGGCATTGATATCACACTATTCTTCCCAATTTTTAACATTGTCCTCCTTTATGCCCTGGAGCTCAATCATAAGGATTTTAACGATTTCCAACATCTCATTAGGTGTTACTACTCTTTGCTGAGAATTTGAGTTCACATACATTTCTCAATTTTCAACATGTATGCCTTGCTTACTAGCCATTTCACCCTGCCGACTGGATGTCTCCTCCACTATTCTGCCTTCCTAATCTGCCCTATACATTTTCAGCACACTTTTGCCATCTATGTGTAGTATAGAGTTAAATTTTAGACATAAAAAAAATGGCAATGAAAAGAATATCATTTTTATAGAAAATATAAACTTAAAAACCTCTGTTGCAGCATATGTCCTGAATGAGCCTATAGGTCCTAGAGTAGCAACCTTCGCTCTGATACCACTTTGTAACATCACTAAACTTCAAACTGGTTCTTGCTCAATATATATATATATATATATAAAGTACAGGTTGGTTGATAATAGTTGGTCTTGAATGTTTTCGTCATGGGATTGATAACTACTTGTGGTATGCATACTCATAGCTTGGTAAATAAGACCGTTATTAATACTTGTCTTCCTGTCTTAAATACTTCATGGTACTTGTTTTACATATACTCTGTGCGTTTATCCTTAGCGACACCAAGTAAGTTCGGGTGGCCTTACTCTTTCACGTTTGCATACTAACCTCTCGTCATTATTCTACAAGCTGATTAAGATTCAAGGTTGTCCAAGTGTAACAGGGTTAACTTGTGAAATATTTGATCCATATAGAATCCCACGATATATTGTATGTATTAAGTTTTAGACCAAATGTTGTTTAAATGTTGAGGTTTACTTTGTGAAAGTGTTGAGGAGGATCTTACTTAGCCTTCAGCTAATGCATTAGACTTGTGTGGCAGGCTATACTTAGAAACTATGTGCTTGGGGGAAACTTCCACCCAAAACTATGGAAAAATTGACTTCATGCAAGCAATACGAAGGACAACCAATGTGGTAAGGGAGTTAATGTGGATACCATCCAGCCAGCTGCTCAACACTTACAATGCTTACGGGTTGGTATTTGGAGCTTTTAATGTGCACGGTTCTTTGGAAACAACATGAGGTTTTACCCATACCCCGGTAATTCGACCCAGCTTCCTTCACCGTGGGGTTTTGGGGTTTTTCTTGCTCTTCCAGGGAGTGTTGCGCAAGGTTGTGGCCTCCACCAGGATAACCCTAGGTGCAGGGAAATGTCTACGGCCAACTACCAAGCTCCAGGAAGAGTGGGGATGGCCTCATGCTGGACAAGGAACCACTCAACTGCTACAATGCCTTCGGCCATTACAGGAAGGTAAGAAATTATCCAAATCCTTTTACTGTGGTAACAAATTTGTAATGGTTCACTTCTTTAATAAAAACGTTATGACACCGTGTTGTTTCGTGTTGCAGGTCACGGCCTCTCCAAGGTCGAGGTTGTCTCGAGGTAAAAAGGGATGGGAAAGGAAACGTCGAGGGTAATCCTCCCTTCCTAGACATGTAGAAAATTAAACCATGTAGTTCGAAACTATAGGTAGCTAGATTTTCGAGAGTTCTTGGGCCCGGTGAGCCTAGAAAATTCTTTGTTTGTTTGTTTGACCAACTAGTGTTGGGCCAAAGCGCCAGATGTTAGTCCTACTAAACTATTAAGTGAATTGGAAATGAATAGGGTTTACATCAAAGTTCGTGGTTCATGGCCATAGAATCCCTTCGTGGCCCATAGAGTTACATGCACACTAAACACCTGTTCGCCCAACAAGGCTTTCATCCCTTGCGGGACTTTGTCTGCATTTTTGGCTTTATATGAACTCTTTTACTCTGTTTGTACTTATGTTACTATTTAAGGGTTTTACCCCTGTCTGTAATTATGTGGATGCGACCCAATTCCCATGGTGTCTACATACGATGGTGGAGTTTACGATTTAAAGCTTGCATGGATTTCCATACTGCCATAATACATTCTTATGTTGTTTAACGATGTTGTCTGAAGCTTTTCCTGTGTTTATCGTTTACATCAGTCTTGCCAATTTTATGCATGCTTACAGCCTCGGTCGTGATGTGTTGGCCTAGATTCTATCCCTGTATGGGGCATCGATACCTTCATTCATTTTTAATGTTGAGTAATAAAATTATTTTAATGATTACAGTGCTTGGGTTAATAGTTGATTTACCATGGAATGCGATGATTTGTTTGCAAAATGCACAAACCCTATTTAATGATATACAGTCCTGTAGATCGAGGGTTTGGTTGAAATGAATAAATTTCCCATTCTATGCAAGGTTTAACTCTTGATTAAGTTTTACAATGCAATCACAAGCTTTGTGAATAGAATACATGCGGCATGAAGGCTGTAGGAACCAAATCGATTCATGCATGAGAACTTGAGTTGGTCCAGTCATTTCAAATTTCAATAGTATTTAACCGCTTTCAAGGTTCTATTTGATTCCTTTGAATAAATAATAGATTTGTTTATGAATCGGCCTCCAATCTTGGGAATTATCACATCTACGGATTCATGGTTTCAGTATGGGTTAATGTGTTTTCATAAGCATGTAGTAGGTTTGGTTATTTCTTTCAAAATAAATGTTATAGAAATAAACTCCTACCATATATATAAACTCGTGGATGCATGCATGCTATCAGTATCTATTAAATATACACTATGCATATAACATGGAATATGACTATTAATTCCACAATGAAACCCTTAATAGGCATGTTCAGTTTAGATACTTCCTTGACCTGTTTCCTCATGCATGTACTAACATTAGGGGAGTTTTGAGGTAAAAAATGGGCCTCAAAACAAAAAATGAACCATAAAAATTCACTTTATAAGAGCCAATCGGATTCAGGATGATGATGTCAACTATAAGGGTAAAATTTGTAAAACTAATTGGAGGGAAAAACAAAAAACTACTTTTTCTTATCATATTTTTGACATATCTCCTTAACGGTTTACCCAAATTTCAAGTTTGGGCACTTGTTGAATGCAGATTTTAATTCTGCATCCAACCCATACCCCCATTGCATACTTTATGAGGTTCCCACAACATGAAAAAATGAAATTTTCAATAAAAAAAACGTATTTTAATGTTAAAATACGTTTTTTTATTGAAGTTTTCATTTTTCATGTCGTGGGCGGCTCAAAAGTATGCAGTGTGGGTATGGGTTGGATGCGAAATTAAAATATGCATCCAACGAGTCCTGAAACTTGAAATTTGGGTAAATAGTTAAGGAGATATGTCAAAATACAATAAGAAAAATTAGTTTTTCTTTTTCCCCTCTAAAATTTAGAACTCTTATTTTATTATTATAACGCTTATTTTATTATTTCCCTTAGGAGGCCCATTTTATATCCCAAAACTCCCCTAATGATTATATTCAACAAATACTACATAGGATTCTATATAACATCGAATGCCTTTAAATAAACGACCATTACAGTCAATTCATATTCAATACTCAATAATAGATAAAATAATCAAAACACGGTAATTGAAGAAAATAAATATTAGTCAAATAAGACCTGAGACAATACTTATCTGTTGTCTCTTATGATCAATGGGACAAGCACAAACCACCTAGCCATAGACCAATAAGTCTCTCCTTGCTCTTACGGTCACCCCCAAGCTGGGCACACAGTTCCACAAGGTCTGGAGTTTTGTTCTTTTAAACTTTTATGCCTTTAGTTCCCATTCAATTACTGAATCTGATTGCAAAAGGCATCCCAACACTCCCTTAGTGCTCCTGAGTTTTCTTTGAATGCTCCAGAGACTTTTATGCCTCTGAAGCTAGGAATCAACCTCTTACAGCCTTCCAGGGTATTGCAGTACTCCTGCAAGAAATTGGTAGTTCTCCTACCAGAATACTTCTCGTGATCTATTCTATACCCAACTGTAGTTTTTCATCTTCTGGTTCAAGTCTGTGCTCCATACTTAACCCTTCTTACTCTTCCTTTATCACAGTTCTTCATTTATTTGGTTTCGGTTCTTTTCTTTCTTTAAGTTCACTCTCTGTTTTTTGGTTCTTTCTCTCCTCTCCTCTCCTTCGAGATGTTATGCTCATATATATATATATATATATATGAGTGACCCCTCCCCCTTTCTGTCTTGATTTCATTTTCTTTATTATTATATAATTTTTAACTCTTTTATCCCAAAAACTCTTCTTTGGGGTTTTTACAAATGTCTCAATTATTTCTTACATTTTATTTTATTTCTTTTTATTCTCCAGACCCATAGGAACTGTGGCCCCCATCTCATTTAATGTGTTGTCCTCATTGTGATCGGAATTAAAATAATAAAAAAATAATATAATACTTATCAAAATAATAAGGCGTTTACAAGTTCCAAAACTGGGGTATTACAAAAACAAAGAAGATGAGATAATGAGCACTACCCTCCAACCGTCGAAATACGATTTCAAAAAATAAAAGAAAAATTTGTCAAAAAGGTTGAATGACATGAAAACAATGAGAAAGTAATAGTGATAGTCCAACGACTAGGAAACCATTAAAAAATGCTAAAATAATATTTTATTATATTTTTAATTTTTTAAATGTGACTTTTAAATTCATAATTTTTTTTTAACATTTAAAGATTAAATTGTAACTAGCACAACCACTTAACTTGTGGCCGATGAACACTGATAGGTCATAGGTTAAGTTCCATGAACAAGTATATGTTACTTGTTCTCCATGCTTAATTGTAATCACATTTTTTTATGCCTTGACTACTTGTTACCTTCTTCAGTTAAATGGGTTGTTACCTTCTCTAGTTAAATGGGTTGTTGTCACTACCTGTTATCCATGCATAATCTATGAGTTATCCATGCATCAACTACTAGTTATTTTTTATATTTCTTTTTTTTATAATTGTTTATTTTGAATTTTGAATGATGACCATAAAATCAATCTAGACAATACACTTGTCACATCCTCCTTTAATCTAGGAAAAGCATAGATGGTAGCCTACCCCAAATTCTACTAACACAACCACTTAACTTGTGGTCGGTGAACACCGATAGGTCACAAGTTAAGTGTCGTGAAGAAGTTATCTCTTGTTCTCCATGCTTAGTTGTAATCACCTATTCTTCTCCATGCATCGGCTACATGCTACATGTTACCTTCTTTAGTTAAATGGGTTGTCAATCTATTATCCATGCATGAGTTACAAGTTATTCATGCATCAATTACCAATTATTTTTTATATTTCGTTTTTTTTATAATTGTTTATTTGGAATTTTGAACGATGACCACAAAATAAATATGGAGAATACACTTGGCTCATCCTTCTTCAATCTAGGAAAAGCATAGATGGTAATCCACCCCAAATTCTAAGATATAAACACCTACCGATGTAAAAATATCAGTTTGGGATTGTGAGGAAAAGCATTGTTCCGTTGAGTAGGAGATCACTGTAGCCAAAATATTACCCAATAAATATTCAAGAGATGTCAAGTATCAACCAAAAAAAACCCTTGAAAAATAAAAATGTATTGGATGAACAAAACAGATAATCATTGTGATCACTAAGCATCCTAGGGAGATCGCGGTTCCAATGGATGAACAAAAGATTCAATTTTCAACTATGGTTAGTCACTCAGGATTCAATTTCCAATTGTATTTAGTCACTCTGACACACCAAATTGTTTCGTTGTATTTAGTCACTCTGACACGCTAGATTGTTTCATTGTTTTCAAAAACAACCAAAACAAGTTGATGAGCTTTGGATTCCAACTTTCAAAAGAATATTAAATTTTTTAAGAAAAGCTAAGGTTATATACTTTTTTTAAATTTGTTTTTGATATCTCAACTTAAATTTTAAGTTTCTTATAAAATATTTTATACTGAAAAATGAATATCTAAGCTTAATGATTGAATGGATTATGTAATTCTAATCATATCTTAATTCTCCAAATTCTAAAGCTAATTTAATTTATTATATTTTAGAATTTTATAAATAAAATTTTAAAAAAAAAATTATTCTCATAAAAATATTTAAAATTATTATTATTAAATAATGTTTTTTTTGCAACTAGGATAATGGGACTCATACTGGCTTGACATGGGGTCTACGGGTCCAATCGCATTTGCTACCACTATACCCCTAAATGCACCCACACATCCCGCAAGCAAAGAGCACGGGTAAATTAAATAATATTATCATAAGAGAAAATTATTATTATAACAAATTTCAGAATAAATATAAAAAAAAGTTTTAAAATTAATTTAAATTTTATTGTATTCTAAAATTTTGTAAATAGATAAAATAATGATTAAAAAGATTTTATACACTTATCACCTGTGGCATATCTCTTCATCCTTAAGAACAAAATCAATGTCAAGTAATTACTCTTTTTAAAAATCATAACCCACTTTTTTTAAAAATAATGTTTCAGTATTATTTTGAATAATTCACATTGATGTTTTGTTTTCGATTCGTTGTATTTATTTATTTTTTAAATATTACTAATTTTTTAACTATAATTATATTTAATTATAATTAATATAAAATATTAATATTTTGAAATTTTAATGTTTTATATTAGGAAAGAAAAAACATTATTTAGCACCTATTTTTTCTTTCTTTCTGAACTACATAATCGATACAAATAATAAAGAAACAAAAAATAGTTGCTAAATAATATTATAAAATTTAGGATAAAATCCGACATTAAGTTTGAAGAAATATATAATTTTCGATTTATAATTTTTATTAATTAGAGGATTTAGTAAGATTGTTATAGTTATTTTTTATTTTTATTATATATATCGATTATGAAGTTCAGAAAAAAAAAAATTAGGTGCAAAACAATGTTTTAAAATTTAGGATAAAATCCGACATTAAGTTTGAAGAAATATATAATTTCAATTTAAATTTATTCCCAATTTTTGAAAATTTAATCATAATTTTAACAAATTTAATCTTAATTTTAAACGAATGTAATCTGTTTAATCAATTTTGAATTAGAATTCGAACCAATTTTAAATGCCAAACTCGAATTAATTCCGCCCTGCATAAGATTTTCCGAATTTCGAATTTGAAGGATTAAATGTGGCGAACGCAAGGACTAAAATTGAGAATTTATATGTGCTAGGATTCATTATAATTTGTATAGTGGTTACGTGATAATAGATTTAATGGTCAGGAGCAGGGTTAAGGGAAATTTGTTTTATGGTTATAGAAGTTACTAACTAATATTTTTGTTGGTTGTTATAATGTTTTAAGTGTGAGGGGTTAGGGTTTAGGGGATAAAATGGTGAGGGTATATTTTGTTGGTTACGTGATAATAGATATAATGGTTAGGAGTAGGGTTAAGGGAAATTTGTTTTATGGTTATAGAAGTTACTAACTAATATTTTTGTTGGTTGTTATAATGTTTTAAGTGTGAGGGGTTAGGGTTTAGGGGATAAAATGGTGAGGGCATATTTTGTTGGTTGTTATAATGTTAAGTGTTAGGGGTTAAGGTTTAGGGGTTAGTGGATAAGATGGTGAGGGCATATAGGGTATTAGTTTAGAATGATAGGTCTAGAGGTCATGTTTTGAATTTCTAACTCTTAATAATTATAGGAAATATGGCCTATAATTTATTTATTAATTAGAGGATTTAGATGTTAAATTATAAAAGCTATAGGTTTGGGTGAAAATGTTACATGGGTTAGTATACTATTATATGAGTTACTATTTATAATGGTTAGAAGTTAGGGAGAAGGGTTTTTAGGATTTAGTAGATTAAATGATATAATAATTAGGAGTTAGTGGACAAGGGGTTATAGATGTTGAAGATTTGAAGAGTAAATTGTTTTGTTAATTAAAGGTTATTTAGAAGTTATAGTGGTAAGTGGTTATACAATTGTGAATGATATATGGGTTAAAGTTGATAAGGGTTATATAGTGTGGTTATGGGATAAAACAATTATGATGGTAAGATGTTAGCAATTATATTGATAAGGGTTTATAATTGTCAAAAAATATAGGGTTTAGGG
The DNA here is from genome assembly GCA_027924585.1 of Larix kaempferi. Classification (NCBI taxonomy): domain Eukaryota; kingdom Viridiplantae; phylum Streptophyta; class Pinopsida; order Pinales; family Pinaceae; genus Larix; species Larix kaempferi. The sequence goes on along the minus strand of BSBM01000753.1, from coordinate 29,418,143 downwards.
TGACATGGTTTCTATGTTACAATGAATAATATTTATGCATTGGGGTATGAGGATAGTAGGGGTTATGTTTGATAGGGTTTATAATGGTTAGGGATTATAGGTGTTAGTAGGGAGTAATGTTTAGGGATGCTAGGGTAAGTATTTATGGGTTATAGGGGCTATATGTTGTAAGAGATACGAGTAAAATAAGTTATTGGTTAATATTAAAAGTTATGTTTATAAGATTTTAAGGTTTTAATGGTTATGGGATAAAGGGATTATGATGGTCAGATGATAGGAATTATAGTGAGAAGGGTTTATAATGGTCACAAGATATAAGGTTTAGGGATGACATGGGTTCTATGTTACATTGAATAATATGTGCATTGGGGTATGAGGGTAGTAGGGGTTAAGTTTGATAGGGTTTATAATGGTTAGGGATTATAAGTGTTAGTAGGGTGTAATGTTTAGGGGTGCTAGGGTGAGTATTTATGGGTTATAGGGGCTATATGTTATAAGTAATATGAGTAAAAGAAGATATTGGTTAAGGGCTATGTTTTATGCATGCCAAGGTTTATGGTATGTGGATAATTTATTGTAGTGGTTAAGGTTAAGAAAAGATAATTGTTAGTTTTTCTAAATTGCTTATCTATTAGGGGTTATAGTATTTAGGAGGTATATAGATCACTAATTGATATTTATAGTTGTTAAGTGTTAATGGTTGGGTTTTATAAGAATTAATATATATACAAGTCAAAGATTAGATATATATGATTAAGGGTTATGCTAAATGTTAGGTTTTATAACAATTATGTTAAAGGTTAGGTTTTATAACAATTAATAGCTACACAAGCCAAATATTATGGATATATGATTTAAGGTTAAGGATATACTAGCTATCCTTGTTAAGTGTTAATGGTTGGGTTTTATAACAATTAATAGTTATACAAGTCAAAGATTAGGGTTATATCATTAAGGGTTACTTGAAAGTTAGTTTTTATAATAATATTTATGTTAAAGGTTCAGTTTTATAACAATGCTTAAAAACAAAACATTAGGTATATATGATTAAGGGTTATGGGTATACTAGTTTTAAGCTATAGTTTATAATGTTAGGACTTAGGGTGTTATAAGGTTAAAGATAAATGAATTTTGAATAAGAATTTCTAATTTGTACTTTAAAGTTTCATTCACTTCACTAAAGCTTCTATAGTAGGATTATAAATATGATTGCAGTAGGATTATATATCTATAATTTGATGCACACACTTTATTAGGGAATAAAATAATGATGCAATATATATGAGAGAAGCAATCAATTGTAATATTAACATTAATATTGTAAATGGAGTTTTAAAATAACGATCCCAAAGCATATTTTTAAAGTTTTGTAATATTACAAACTAAAGCCTAACTTGAATTTCAAATTGAACTAATTGAATAATTGTTGGAATCCAATTAGCATCCTAATTTTAGAAACTTGAAAACCCTATTATATGTCTTTTCTTTTGAAAAAAAAAAGTAGAAGAACAATTTTTAGTGAAAATATAGATGTAAAGGGATCTATCTTCTTTGAAAAGGAAATTCTTTAATTCATCTTGGTTAAATAAAAATTAAATCCTATTAAGACCCAACATTATTAGGATGTCAATGATTCTTTACAAATCAATAATTCATTGTTAATAATTTTTTAAAATATATTTTTAGTGATTTCATATCCTACAATAATAGATTATGATATCCAACTATTAAAACCTTTATTAATAATAATACATCATTATTTGTCATACACTATTTGTAATAATATTAATTAGTTAATAGTAATCTTTTGGGAACAATTTTCCTATGTATAACATTGTGTGTCTACTATATATATCCAATTACCTCTATAATGATTGATAATGAACAAGCTAAATCTAAAAGTTTATAAAGTGCAAGGCTTTAAAGAAACATCGGCTCACTATACTCATCCATAAAAAAAAATATTAAGAATAAAAAATAAAAAATAACAAATATCAACAATTATGAAAAAAACACAACATAAAATCACAATTTAATATTAATGATTTATTTTAAAGTTTACCTAGCATGTATTAATCATAATATCATTTTAAATAAAATTTTCTTACATAATAATAAGTTGCTATTGGATTATAGAGCATTTTTTTATTCAAATAGAACTTTCCATATAACAATGAGTTGCAATTTAACCATAAATCAATATTGAATTAATAAAAAAACCATTATTATTTTATTTTCATTATATATAAAAAAAAATTTACCACCCTCTTGAGATACTTTAAAATATACCGTAAACATTTCTACCTAGATATACTTTAAAATATACCAATGAACATTTCTACCTACGATAGACACTTAAACAAAGATATTCATTTGATTTAAATAATTAAAAAATATTTACAAGTTGGCGACGTGCTACTTGGATTTATAAAGACATCATCTAAACTCATCGTGCGATCATAATAATGGTTTCATCCAACGGTTCAATTTGAATTACTGACTGACATTTATGCCGCCGACGTAAAACGGTTAAATTACAGTTGTCAGTGATTATGAAAAAACATACCTAAATTTACTGTTCGAAAATTCACCGTTCGATCATAACAATAGTATCATCTAACGGTTCAATTTGAATTACTGGCTGACATTTGTGCCGCCCATTGTAATCTTGATCAACGGTTCAATTTGAAGTTTGGTGGCCCTTGGATCATAAAGCAGATCCAATTCTCTACTTTCTATTTACTCTCTCTCTCTCACGTATTGTAATTTAGATTTGTGCGTTGAAGAGCGCTCTGTATGTTTGTTATAATGTCTCTGTGTGCTGTGTTCTGCTGTGTTGTGCTGTGTTTTTTTGTTTGATGTATTTTGCGTGTTTTCGTGTCTGCTGTGTTTGTGTGTGCCGTGTTTGATGTATTTCTGTGTGTGCTGTGCTTTTGTGCTGGGGTTTGTGCTAAAGTATGTATTTTATTTTCTGTTGTATTTGTGATTATTGAGAGAGCCGAGGAGATCACGAGAGGAACACATTTAACGCTATGTATTATGAAGCTCTGCACAAGGAATGCCATTGACGACCAGGACGACGTGCTTCTCCAAGATCTTTTACTTCATGATCACCTGCTTCCACTGCGATTGGAGACTAGTCAAACTTACGAGGTAATGGCACTTCTAAACATTCTTTTTAAATTTGGGGAAAACCTATGATCAGAAATTTAAGTCAATGAAATTTTTATAAATCTTCGTTCTCTGAATATATATATTGTCAGCGATTTCTTAGTTTGAGAACTCAGGCTGTGATTTATCTGTAAATTAGATATACCTAAAGACGAACAGAGATCTTTCTTTCTCTGGTTTACTGCAAACTATTAGCCCTTTCTCTCATTTATCTGCAAAATAAGTAACTAAAGTTTTAAAGAAAACTTTCTTCTCTTCTTTTATCGCAAACTATTGCAGTGTTCTGTGAATTATCAGTTAAATAAAGCACTAAATGCATGAAGAAATCATTCTTTTCTGATTTGTGGCGTTCTGTATTTTATCTGTAAATTAAAGCACAACATGCTTAAGGAAATCTTTTCTCTCTCGTTTTACGACAAACTATTGCGATGTTCATCTGATTTATAAGAAAATTATATAACGAAAAGATTAAAGAAAATAATCTTTCTTTGGTTTTCTTGCAAACTATTGCCGTGTTCTGTATATTAATGTAAATTAAAGGATTAATGCTTACACAAACCCTGATTTCTCTGGTTTTATTACAAACAATTGCTGCATTATGTGATTTATAATTTAAATAACTAAATCCTTAAAAGTATGTCTTCTCCGTTTAACTAAAGATTGTTGCCATGTTTTGCGATTTATTGATATTTTAACAATTAACTCTAAACAATTAACTCGCTGAATATGTCGCTGCATTTTCCCTATGTTTTTGCGTTTGTGAGGTTTTGTGCTTACGTGTTTTGTGCTATATTTACGGACAGAGTAGATGAGACCGCGGGAAGAACACATTTAATGCGTTGTATTATGAAGCTCTGCACAATTAAAGTCAGTGAACACGATGACGCCGTGCTTCTCCAAAATCTCCTGCTTTCACTGCGATCATCTGCACCAGGTACTAAACTTACAAGGTAATGGCCGCACTCGTCAACATTCCTTTAAATTTCTGGAAAACCTATGATTCGAAAATTAAGGGAATGCAATTTTAATCAATCTTTGTTCTCTTTATATATTGCAAACTCTTTCTCACTTTGCAGACTCTTTACGTGATTTATCCCTAACATATGTCTAAAGGCTGGCAGAGATGTTTCTGTAGTTTTAATGCAAATTATGGACGGTTTCTGTGATTTATCAGTAAAGTAAATAATTAAAGGTTTAAAAATGTTTGTGTGCTCTTGTGATTTATGTATTTTATATATAAATTAAAAGAAGATAAATCTTTCTTTCTCTGATTTTAATTGCCACAATCTTCAGTTTAACTATTTTCGTGCTCTTATGATTGACCATTAAATTAAATAACTAAAAGCTTAACGATCTTCTCAGATTTTACAGCTAACTATTGCGGCATATTATTTGTAAATTAAAAGAGTAAAGGCATATATACATATTTCATAATACATTTTGTGATTTGTAGTATAATTTATTCTCTAGTTTTAGTCATACTATTTCCTAGTTTTGCGATTTATCCTTAATGTGTTAATTTGCAGAGAAATCTTAATTATTAAGATTTATTGGTAAATAATAAACTTAAAGAAATCTTTAGAGTTATTGGAAATTAAAAAAAATTATATTATCTGAAATAGGATTTATTTTATTGTGCAAGTTATTTTGTAATTTTATTTTTCCTCATAATTAACACTTGCTTTGCTTCAACCTTTAGAGAACTTTGCACAGTTGCATTTCAGCTTTTTCTATTGCATATTCCTGGAGTAACTTAAATACAACTTCTAATTGGATGAGAAATCAATCATGTACCACTATTAAGTTTGATAAGACATTACAGGTTGGGATTATAGTGTTGTATTATTTAGGGTTTATCATTTTACTATTATGATCATTTAAAATAATACAAAATAAAGTAAATCAGTTTATAATTATCTATAAATTTTATGTATTAAATCACAGTAGTTATGTATAAAATCTTTGAATAAGTTTTTTGATATTTAAAGAAAATTATTTTGTAAAACAAAAATGCATCATGATTCATGTGAATAATATATATAAATAATAAATAAATGAAGTTCTTTTCAAGTAAGAGATAAAAACGGCCTATGATTTCTGATTTCTGAGTCCTATGCTATGGGATATTTTGTTAAAGTTAAGTTATTCAAAGGAAAAATGGTTTATTGTCCTTTACTAATGTATTTTGATATATTTAATTGTATAAATTATCATTTTTCAAATTATATTTTTTATATTTGTTTTAGATGTTAGTTTTCCAATTTTTAATACATAAATGATATTTTTAATTAATTTCTCTAAATAATAATATAAATATATAATGTGTTTTTTCTTAAAAATTGTAAGCCCATATTCTTAAAAGTAGGACATATATACAAATAATGATATGAAAAATGCTATTATTATTATAAACAAAATAATTTTATACACCAAATTTTATATATAACTCAATATTTATTTTAAAATTATATTATTATTAATATTATTATTATTATAAAATAAATTTATTTATTTATTTTTAATAGAGAATATAAATATTAGAAAACATTTTTAAAAATAAAATATTATAACTTTTACATGAAATCATTTATATAATGAAATGGTAATCAATATACTTCAACAATAAAAAGAGATTAAATTATATGAAAATATCAAAAGTTACATACATAGATTTTTTTTTATCTTTAAAACAAAAAAGCTTACATACTTAGATTTTACTTTTAAAACAAGAAAACTTACATACTAGTATCTATTTTAGTTAAGAGGGAGGCTGAGGGTCACATTGCAATGGGCGTAGTGTAAGTTCGTTGGACACTTGGCTGGACTCAAAATTTAATCTTAATTCTTATTTGTATTGAGCCTTTTCCTTTTTTTGGTGGTGTGGGATTGAGAGGGATAAGTAATTTAACCAAATAAAACATTTAATTGGGCTTTTTGTTTTCATTTAAAGAAGTGTTGTATATTTTTTATCTTGACTAATTTTGTTTTTTTTAATATTAATTTCATTTTATTTTCATTGCAATTATAGATGATTCATGAGAAACCAAAACCAGAAGTAAAGAATTCATTCTTCAATCGAAATCTATTTATCAGGTAGTTACATTTTTCACCTTTATTTTTTATCATAATTATTTAATTTTTTAATCTTTTATTTTCTTTGGTGAATGGGAAGTCATTTGGGTTTCATGATAGTTAAAATCATGTTTAAATTCATTTTTCCTTTAAGAAATATTCAGCTTTTTCAAATTATTTTTTTTCCTCTTGTGAATAATAAGCTTCGATGATAGATGAGTATAACAGAATTGTTTTTGTAACTTTCTCTGGCAAAGCATTAATGCAGAACCAAAACGAGATGTAAAGAAGTGTATCTTTCATGGCAGAGAATTAATTCTTCAATCTAGAATTTATTAGGTAGGTTCCTCCTTAACTCTTCATTTCCTTTTTGTCATAATCCGATCCGATCTTTAGGGGCTTGGTGTGTGAAGTTGAGCATGGCCAAATAAAAATCATAAGATAAAAAGGCCTTCCAACGCCTCAAGGTCCAAATTGTAAGAAATAAATTCTGTTTAGTATGTTAACACTTCCAAACAATTAATAATTCATTTGATATTTTTTCAATTAATTCTTCATACAAGCAAAGTGAGTATCGAATTATGGATTCCTTCAACACTGAGGATTTATGGCAAAATTCCTCTGCAGATTGCAAAGTCTCACTTATTCACTAATCAAATCCTGTAGGTTATTATATCCCACTAGATCATTAGAAGCTGTCGGACGATGGGGAATAAACCCATTGAAAATTGAGAAAACGCCATATAGGATATGAAATTGTAATCCATCCCCGCATAGGCTGTTAAGTGTGCCATCAATCAAAGAATCGATCCTCCAGGCATATGGGTGGAGAATTGATCCTTGGACAATCGGATGTTGATTAATCGGGATTGATAGATTATAAGGCTCTTCTTAGGAGTTTAAAACATCATTGAGGTTGTTATTCTTACAATATTCTGTAAAAATGTTGTGATGCCAAACTATGAGGTTCTGATTCTTGCAGTATACAATAAAAACGTCGTGATGCCAAACAATTTGTAGGGATCGGCTTAGAATTTAAAAATAGGCAAGGAGAATGGTTGTTGTGTTGTTCAATGGGTTGAATGGTTTAAATACTTAAGTTTGGTTAAAACACCTAGAGTTTCCAAGGCATGTTCCTTTTTAAAAAAAAATAGCTAGAATTACTCAATCCAAGTTAGCTACCATGAAATTCATATCAATAATAAAATCATATCCAATTCAGACCATTCAATCATACCCAATTCAGAAATGCAAAATCAAATTGTGGTGATCCCAATCTGAAATGATGGAGGACTTCAAACTCCAATCCCAACTCAGAAAGTTCAAATGTCGTCGGGTTTATGTGTACTACAAAAGAAGAGCTTTACTGAATGACGCAATTCTAAGATAGGTCATTGAACCCTGCTGCTTTCTTGACCAGTCGCAACAAATAAACAAATTGTTATTAAACGTATTTAGAAATTTGTATGTTCTTTAAATTAGTGAAATAATGATAAACACAAAAATGGATTTGAAACATTGGATATCATCTTCCGTGGATGATTGAGTAGGCAATGATGAACGGCCAAAAAATACTTCAAATATAAATTCCATTCCTAGCCAGACCCAATCCCACTCATTTCTTTAAACAAAAAAGAAAAAGGGGTTGTTGTAACTGCATATGTATTTCCAACCCTGACAAATGTTGCTAAGGTTCATCAATAAGTAATGATTGAAAACGTATTCTCTAGACCATACTTGGGAGTTCTAGTGATTTGGAGGAATAAGCAACCATAGAATACTTAACATAATAGTTGAGCGTTGCCTCTCACTAAGAAGCAATAGGCTTCATGCGGCATACTCCCTTCAACCCCAGGCAAGTAGAATGAAATATACTAGTATACTTTTCCCTTCCTGTATGAGATTGCTAGCCAAGAATAGGATTCGGTTACTCGCCTCCTCGAGAGGAGACGCTATATGGCGGGTAATTTGAGATACGAGTTCTAGCTTTATTTGCTTATTGCGGGTCCCTCCATATCCCTCCCTTTATTTTGCTGTGTCTTCGGTTCTTCAACCCAAAGATAAATGGAGTTTCCAAAAACATAATAGTATAGCTCACCCAGTAGAAGGGAAAAAACCGAGGAAGCATTAGTATGCTCGACCAGAAGGAGAGGTCGAATGCCTTTCTTTCGCTTTAGGATATAGAATAACGAACTTTAAGATACAGGGTAATTAGTTAGTGAGACCAACAAGTATCTATTTCGCCTGATTAGTTTGGTTAGGGTGTCCCCCTCGTTAGGAAGGATTTCAGTGGGAATGGTATAAATGAATCAGGCCACAAGGGGGTAGAGAATGGGGACAGAGAGTTAGGAGCTTAACCTTCGTTGGGTTCTATTCAATTAAATATTTGGAGTGGTGATCTTACTAAAATACTTTTGGATGAGAGCTTACACTTACTTTTGGTCCTATTCAATTAGTTCCTGTTTCCGCAGCATAACCTCCACTTTTTGCTGTGTCTTCAGTTCTTCAACCCAAAGATATATGGACTTTCCAAAAACATAATAGTATGCTCGACCAGAAAGAGAGGTCGAATGCCTTCCTTTCGCTTTAGGATATAGAATAATGAACTTTAAGATACAGGGTAATTAGTTAGTGAGACTAACAAGTATCCATTTCGCCTGATTAGTTTGGTTATGGTGTCCCCTCGTTAGGAAGGCTTTCTGTGGGAATGGCATAAATGAATTAGGCCACAAGGGGGTAGAGAATGGGGACAAAGAGTTAGGAGTTTAACCTTCGTTTGGTCCTATTCAGTTAAATATTTGGTCTAGTGATCTTACTAAATAATTTTGGATACCCTTACCCTTATCTTTACCCTGGAGTAGAATAACAGCATGGCCTACCAGTTTGAGGATAGGATTAATTTATAACAAAACTTTTCTATTGATTCGGCCTACCAGTTTTAGGATTAGTTTATAACAAAACTTTTCTATTGGTTACGCGCACACTCAACTAATTCATTATGTAAGGGTTGCATTGGTTTTTCTTCTTTTCTAGGTTCACCTTCTTAGTTCCCCTTTCTTTATTTTCTGTGATTTTTCGTTTGTATCTTTTCATCTTCTATATATAGATTTTTTAAGAACCTATAAACTTCCACATTATGTTTTTATCTGGCTGTATTTTGTAGCTCTATTTACTTATTCTGAATAAAATTCTCTTATTTGATTTTATAAGTAGGATCAGTTCACTTGCAACCTAAGATATCCAGATTTGATCTACTAAGATATCCAGATTTTATAAGTAGATCAATTCACTTGCAACCTAAAATATCCAATGAATAGCAAGTTGTAGGACCTTTGGAGCTCTGTTCATATGCATCTTCCACTATCCAATAAGATTCCCTGTGCCATACTTTTCTTCCATCCCTTGCCACAACTATAAGATATTCAATGAATTGTAAGATTTCAATGAATAGCAAGTTGTAGGACCTTTGGAGCTCTGTTCCTATGCATCCTCCACTATCCAATAGGATTCACTGTGCCATACTTTTCTTCCGTCCCTTGCAACAACTGAAGAAGTGGGGCTACTTATCTCTGCAAATGAAAAAAACTGCTTTTATTCATCAAGATCGTATATTTTCTATATAACTTACCAAAACCCTTCTTTCAACTCTCCAAATACAATTCATACCAGTGCATAAGTAGCTATTTTTTATGTGGGGTATTCATATTGTCTCACCTCTTCTGTATCCACTTTTTCAGTTCTATAAAATACCCAAAGGAGGAATCTGATACACTTTTTTAATTCTGTAAAATACCCAAAGGAGGAATCTCTTTCCAATAGATGATGGGTTTTACTCTGTCAATAATGTTATTGTTTCTTCATATATTTTTCTAAGACTAGAGGAGTTTGGATCTGGATACCTTATAATCTCCACTATTAGATATATTATGAAACAATATATTTGCTATAATCATCCAAAATAATAAGTTTGAGTGTATTGCCCAAGTTATTTTTTTATTTTAACTCCCCATTTAAACCAGATACTGCTAACAACAATTATATAGGTTGTGAGGCCTTTTGTACATATACTCTAGAAGAATAAATAAGGTGGCATATTGTGTATGAGCAAGCTTCATGTACTCCTTAGCATTCACACTCTGAATAGCTATAGAGGCCTGGTGGTTACAAAGGAACACTTGTGCCTCTCTTGCACGCACTTAAAATAACGCAAGCGATCCAAGGAGTTTCATTAATGTCTGAGTGAATTATTTAGTGCACGCACATAGGAATTCCAAAAATATATGCTTATACTTATTTTGAATCCTTATCCCAACAACTTGACATACAGGCGTTGCATTTTTTATAACTCTTCTTTCTTTACTATTGTTTTTGGAGGGTGTATATCCAAGCTCAACAACTATTATTTTGCTCGACGTTTCTTTTTAAAAAAATATAGAAAAAAACATTACTTACAGTTCCAATGGCCATAAGAAACTCAATATTTTCTTGATTTGCCTTGTCCCTTTGTCGCACGGTAGAAATTTTAAACAAATTTGAAGTTCCTCAAGACTTATTAGTTTTACTAAAAGATCCCCCCATATACTCAAGCTAAGAAGGCTGTGCAGTTTCATTCAAATGGAAGGAAGTCGCAGTTTGGAATTTAAGGAAGTTCATATTCACACAAAAAACGTAGCATTTTAAGCAACCATGCGGATGGATCTTCATTATTTCAGCTCTTTCTTCAAGTGTACATTGACATGCCCAAAACGTATGTAAATAGTTTCAAAAGCTTCAAAATGCCAAGCAAGACCAATAAAGAGCATGGTTGCAGCTGAATATTTTCAGTTGATTAGATATGAATCTTTCAATATCTTGATGTTAAGCAGCCCAAATCTCTTGGTCTTCCCGGATGAATAAGAGAAATCTCCATTTCAATATTTCATTCATCTTGATTGTTGACTGCGTGAACCTGCAACCTAGCTGAAAATATCACTGTTCAGTATGCCTATAAAAATGATTTTCTATTTACCTATTCAAAAGGTCTTCTAGCACCTCGATCTCTATAACATAATATCAAAAGGCCTTCTAGCACCTCAAGGTCTAAATTGTAAGAAATAAACTCTCATTTGTACGTTAACATTTACAACCAATTAATTCTTTTGATATTCTTTCACCAAAGGCATATAAGTGAATGGAGCATTATGGTTTCCTTCAACACTGTATTTCTGGCAAAAGTCCTCTACATATTGCAAATTCTCACTTATTTCTCTCATCAAATCCTGTGGATTATTACATCCCACTGGATCATCATTAGATGTGACAAGGATTGGGTGAAGGAGGATGATGGGAAAATACCCATCGAAAATTGAGAAATGACAATATAGGATCTGAAGTTTTGATCCATCCCCGTATAGGCTCTTAACTGTGCCAATCAATTAAAGAATCGATAATCCGGGCATATGGGTGGAGAATCGATCCTTGGACATTCAGGTGTTGCTGAATTATAAGGCTCTTCTTAGGAGTTTAAAACATCTACGAGGTTGTTATTCTTACTGTTGTGATGCCAAACTATGAGGTTGTAATTCTTGCAGTATGCAATAAAAATGTAGAGGGTCTGCTTAGAATTTAAAAACAGGCAAGAAGAATGGATGTTGAGTTGTTCAATGGGTAGAATGGTTCAAATCCTTGGATTTGGTTAAAACATCCGGAGTTCCTAAAACCTGTTCTTTCTTTAAAAAAAATAGTTAGAATTACTCAACCTAAACGAATTTGGAATTGCAGGAAAAATTGACCAGCTTCAATCAACAATCAAATCATATCCAATTCAGACCCTTCAATCACACCCAATTCAGAAATGCAAAATCAAACTGTGGTAATCCCAATATGAAACGATGGAGGGCTTGAAACTCCACTCCCAACTCAGAAAGTTCAAATCTCATCGAGTTTATGTGTACTACAAAAGAAAGAGCTTTTCTGCAGGAAACAATTCTAAGATAGGTCGTTAAAGCCTGTTGCTTACGTGACCAGATGTAACGAATAAACAAATTCATTATTAAACCTATTTAGAAATTTGTTTCTTTAAATTGGTGAAACAAGGATAAAGGCAACATTGACTAACCAATCCCACTCATATATTTAATAAAAATAAATAAACTCTTCATTCATTTATACTCTCCCGGAAACGGAGTATTCATTCACATTCTACGTTTCAATGTTTTCAAAATTCAATATTTTCACTTACCTATTCATGGTATTTTTTATTCTTTATATTGAGAATATTCTATTACTGTTTTTTTCTATACTTTATATTGAGAATATTGTTATACGGTTGCTTCACGTCATAAAATGTTTGATTTGTTTAAGTTTTCTTTTAACATAATGTTTAATTATCTGTATAAGTTTTCTTTTAACGTGTTATGGGTATTTTAGTATATTGTTTATGTGTATTTTTAAATATATGAGAATATTGTTTTATAGTTGCTTGATCTCATAAAATGTTTAATGATTTGTTTAAGTTTTCTTTATGTGTGTAAGTTTTCTTTTAAAGTGTTATAGGTATTTTCGTAAATGGTTTTTGTGTATTTTTTAATATATATAAATCTATTAAAATAAATATTCTAGAAGTGTTATATATATAATTTAGTAATTTTTTTTTTTTTAAATTTAATAATTTGTTTAAATTTTTTCTCAAATGTTATGGCTATTTTAGTAAATGTTTTATGTATATTTTTTAATATATATAAATGTTTTAAAATAATTTAGTAAAATTTATATGTTTTTGTTGTTGTAATGTTTTAATATTTTTTAAGAATATATGTATTTTATGGATGTACATACTTTTTTTTCTTAGCTTATAATTATAATACACATGTATTTTGTTTATAATTTATAGCATATGTGTTTTGTTTATAATGTATAGATTGTGATTCTAATGTATATTTTTTTTAATTTATACATTGACTACTAGATATATTAAAAGTCTTGTGTAGAGTGTTGTCAAAGGAATATTATGGAAAATTGTGGAAATAATTTTCTAACTCGGTATATTGACACATGTGCCTTTGTTGTAACCGGGAACTGGGATGCCATTGCGCTAGTAATAGGCGAAGGGAGACTCCCAAAGATGCCCTCCCAGTACGCCCCAAGTTGGGTGGTCGAGCGTGTATACACAAGGTTTTTAAAGTGGTATAACGAGGGACATCCCTTTGTTAATGCTCTACACAAGCAGCCTAATAACTAGCATGCCTTACCCCTAACCCCTACTTAGTAACTCCTATAGCCCATAACCCATAAGTATTATAACTCTTCAAAGTTACTACTCTTAACCGTTGACCCTTACACTAGTTACTCATCATAACCCCTAACACTTAACCATTATGAACATTTTTCTCATAATTTCTATAACCCATAACTTCTATAATCCTTCAATAACAATCCTTAACTCTATCACCCATTATCCCTATCCTAAAATTAACAACCCCTAGCCATTTTAAATCCTAATAAGTATACATTTTAATCTCCTTCATCTCTTTATATCCATTAAACCTTATCACCCCAACCCTTAACCCCCTACCACTAACACATAATTGTTAACATTTTTATTCTTAGAAAAAAATTCATTAACACTTGTACCTTAATCCCTAGAGCATATAAAAAATAATCCATAGTGCATATATCTAACTTATCACCTCTATCACTCCTAAAAATTATAAGACTCAACCCTTATAATCCATTATATTTAACCAATATGCATAACATATAGCCTTTAACAAATCTCTCATAACATTGTATCCATTAATTAATATAAAATTCAACCACTATAATCCTTAACCTCTATCACCCTCATTATCAATTTGTATATCCCATAAGAATTATAACTCTTTTATCCCTAACCATTATAACACTTCTAATCATGAATATCTTCCAATCATAAATCCTATGAACATTATGAATTATAACCACTAAAAAGTAATATTAATAGATATAATACATATATCTAATAGCCTTGATCCTTAATAAATGTCTCTTGTAGCCCAAAAAACACAAACCATAACCTCCTAAACCCTTAAACAAAAATAATTACAACACATAAGCACTATCATCCTTAACCCTTTTAACCACTAACACCTAATTTATATCACCATTATACCTTATAAGTATTAACCATAGTAACCACTATCTAGTATCCCTTTAACCCATAACTCTTATAATCGTATCCCTTATTACCCAAAACTAATACTTCATATAACCCCTAATCTACATAGCCCTTATATCATGACACATATAATTTCTAACCCCTATAGCCTTGAATGTGTGTCAACTATATCCCAATCCCCCAACCTTAACCACTATAATCTCGAAACACTACAACACCTAATATATATTAGCACTAACCATTATGACTCCTAGCTAACTCTTAACTATAATAACCTCTATCTAGTAACCCTTGCAACCCGTAACTCGTATAATATTATTACTTGTTACCCAAAATTTATACCTAACATACCCCCTAATCTAAATAGCCTTTATATCATGACACATTTAATTCCTAAACCCTATAACCTTGAATCAATGACCCTTGTATCCCAATTTTCCAAACCTTAACCACTAAATTACCTAAACATTAAAAACCCTAATCGATATTACCACTATCCATTATGACTACCAACCTCATATAAATCCTAATAATTATAGCCCTTATAACTCATAATTATTAATACATATTGAAGATAATCTTAATCCCTTAAACCTTATAATCCCAACCCCTGACAGCTAACTCTTATGAATCTTAACCCAATAACAATTATCCCATATATTGTATATCTTTTATGACCCCAAATCCTTGATCATTATGATCCATAATCCAAATCAAACCTAATACCTTACCTTAAACACCTACACCCTATGGATTTTACAAATGTTAATTTCTATCATTCATTAATTCTCTATTCCTAAAACCATTACTCCATATAGACCCTAGCTTATAATCCATAGTATGATTAATATGTAAGCATTATAACCCCAAACCAATGTGCTTATAACCTGTAAATATTATAACATTTTATCCCAATCCTTAACCCCTGGCTTGTATAAACTTTAACCCTTCTATACCCTTACCCCCAACTACTTACATCTATAAACCCTAGTTAGTGACCCCTAAAACCCATAATCATTAACTCTTATACTCTCACGTTCTTAAACACAAAACCCTTAACTCTTACATCCCTTATGCTTCGTTCTTTATAATTCCTTTAACTTTTATCACCCTTAACCTCTATAACTGCTAATAATTATAACCCCCTAGCACATAACACTTAACCTTTAACACACTAAAATAAAATTTTAGTAAATCCTTAGCCCATAACTCTTACCTTAACCCTTGTAGCTCCTAATCCTAAACCCTTGTTTCTCATAACTATTAATCCGCATACCCTAACAATATGGCCATTAACCTTTGTAACCTCTACCCCATATAATCATTAACCCATTTAATTATTAACCTTAACCCCTAAAAAATTCTAATGTTTAACTACTATAGCCATTAAATAATAAGTCAAATATCCCCCAACCCTTAAATGATTTAATCATTAACAACCCTAATCTTTATATTTAACCCTCTAACCCTTAAACCATATAACCCCTAACCAATGTAAACCAAAATTACTAATTATTATAACCCTTAACCACTGTCTACCCTTTCCCTTATTGTCTAATACATGACCCCTAAACATTATAAACATTAACCATTATAACATATATCCCCTAGCATAAACAATATAATTTCTGACTAATAACTCGTATAACCCATTCATATCATAATCACCAACCCATATGACTCATAATCATATAAACTCTAGACCTTCATACTTGGTAGCCTACCACTATCATGTAACCCTTGATATTTGTAACCCTCGAACCCTAGAATCTATAACCCCCTAACTACTAATAATTAAAACCTTCAATACCTAACACATTAAACATCTACTCCTTAGATCATACCCTCTACCCTTACCCTTATTGTCTAATACATGACCCCTAAACATTATAAACATTAACCATTATAACATATATCCCCTACCATAAACAATATAATTTCTAACTAATAACCCATTTATATCATAATTACTGACCCATATGGATAATAATCATATCAACTCTAGACCTTCATACTTGGTAGCCTACCACTGTCATGTAACCCTTAATATCTATAACCCTCAAACCCTAGAATCTATAACCCCAAATCCTAACTACTAATAATTATAACCTTCAATACCTAACACATTAAACCTCTACTCCTTAGACCATACCCTTTACCCTTACCCTTATAAAACTTATCCCATGCCCTTATAATACCTAGCCCATATAACCCTTAATTAATACATTTATCACTTGTAAAACATATACTTTATAATACATAACCATTTTAAACCTTAAACCATATAATCCCTCACTCATAACCTTTACCAATTACAACTCTTAATCAACAACCCATATAACAATTAACATCTAACCCCAAACCCATAGCCCCCATCCAATAACCCTTATAACACATAGCCTTCATAACAACCAATACAACCATAACCCCTCACTTATAACCACTATAACCATTAATCTCTATCACTCCCAATCCTTAACCTATATAGTTTCTAACCACTATAACCCATAATCTTTGAAATTATTAACCCTTAACTATTAATTGATATAAAACCCAACCACCAGCACCAAGAAAATATAAATGCTAATTAATGACCTTTATAACCCATATCACCCTTATTTCCCTTAATACCAACCCTTAACTATTACATATTTTATTCCTTAAACTCTATAAAGCCTAACTGTGATCACCCATAGCCATTATAACCCTCAAAACAATGATAGCAATAACCCTTAACTATTACATATTTTAATCCTTAAACTCTATAAAGCCTAACTTTGATCACCCATAGCCCTTATAACCCCCAAAACAATGATAACAATAACCCTTAACCATTATACCCTTTAAGTAATCAATATTATAGCCCATTATTCCATAGTCACTAACACTTGTAAATTATAACCATTAACCCTTACCCATAAATTTAAATTCCTAATTATTAACAATTGTATCCCTTAACATGTCCTTTTTATAATTGATATCCCTAATAACTCATAGCTTATAACCGAAATATTTAATCTTTATCCTTGGTAACCTCTAACCCCTATCACTCTACACCTTATTCTTTAACACCCAAACCCTAAACCTTATAAGCATTTATCATTATAAACCCTAACTTATCACACTTAATAAATAACCACTATAACCCTTAAGCATTGACCCCTATCATCCATAAATCTATCACCCCTTTCTCTTATCCTCTAATCCCTCACCCTTAGCCTTATAATACCTAACCATTCCCATCAATTTTGAGTTTGTAATTATTTCATAATCCATTATCCTTACAACCTTAACCATTATATTTCCTAGCCTATAACTATAAAAAATATAACCCTTAACCCATTTCACCTCTAAACCTTCTCACTTTCAACCCATAATTGTTAAACTCTTATCCCTAATCCCTATAACATATCCTTACAATTGTTTACCATATAATCCTTAATTCATTATATCTATCAAACCCAAAATTACCCATATCATATTATCCATAAATATTTTAAAACATAATACGATAATCCTTAATGAGTATCCCCTATAACCTTTAACAATTTGAACTCTAATCAATATAAATCCCAAGTAGTAAACCCAATTATAACTTATATCATTCTTAACACATATCACCCCTAAGGCCCCCAAAAAACAATAAATTTATAAAGTGGAACCCTGACGCCAATGACTATAACCCATAACTAGAAAAAATATAACTTATATCCCCTACCACCACTACCTCTAAAAAAAATTGAACAATGACTATTATCACCCAAAGCTAGTACCCTAAACTCTTTGACAATTTACCCTTAACCCCTATAAACCCTAACACTTATTATCCCCAATACTTCTTATCCATATTATGCCTAAAAATTATATCATTTAACCCTATAATCCCTAACAACTACCAACTATAACTCTTAATCCTTATTTTAATTAAATCCTAACCATTATCATTGATAACCTTTATCTTATATAAACAATAAATAATATAATTTATAGCCACATTATATAAACCCTAATACATATAAAACATAAGTAATATAACTCCCAATCATTATAAATGTTAACCCATACAACCACTATTCATTATAGCTAGTAATAAATAACCTCTAATTATTCATATAACAACTAACCATCAAACCCACTCATCCTTATAACCTTGTCACTTAATCATTATAACCACTAATATATGACACATATAGCCATGTCACTTTTAACCCATAAACCACAAATAGTATAACCCTTTCTTTATCAACTCTAACCTCTCATACCCCACCCTAACATGAAATGATATACTCCTATAACACATAACACTTGTAATTCTTATCCCTTATGACCCCTCAACCCTTGAACCCTAATCCATTAACCTATATAGCCCATAACTACTAACTTTTATAATGAATAACCTATATAAATCACACAATCTTAAGATATATTAATAGTAACCCTTGTAATCCCTAACTCTAACAAACCTTGAATTTTATAAACCATGACCCATATAACATCTAAACCTTAAACCCTATACCTATAATCCTTATAATCTCAACACTTATTACCTCTAACCATTTAAGCATATAACCCTTACGGAGAACGGCCGATGTGGCACGCAAACCGAGGCGACGAGGGGGCGTGGGAAAAAATGCCCGGAAAATCTAAAGGTGAGAGCGAGAAATGGTCTCAAGCATCATCAAGGGCGCGGAAAACTGAATCCGGCCATATAAGGCACCTCGAAAACGGAGTACGGCCGATGTGGCACGCAAACCGAGGCCACGAGAGGGGCTAAAAAATGGTCATAAATGGACCCCGGGAAAAAACGGGAAACGGAAGGAACCTCTATGAAGTTCTCGCTGTGCTGATCCCAACGGTACCAACGGTTTGAGAAATGGACTTCGTATGACACCGCAATGGTTGTTTGAAATTTGTGGAATTTCTATAAATAGGACGTGGGGCCCAATATGACTTGTCATTGTCACGTGCGAGTTTGATAGAGCAGTCAGAGCTATTTCTCGATTTTCGGGAGATTTCACCGTTGGTTTTTGATTTAGCGAGTTGCAGGTAACTCTATTCGCCTTAACCTAGTCAATTATGTCTTTTTTAGTTGGCGGTGGGCCCCCGAAAGCCGCGAATCTCCACGTTGACTCTCCAACGTGGAACCGCGCGGGTTTCGGGGCGGAACCCGCGATGAACCGCGCGGGTTTTAGACTCACAGTCGCGATGTTCATCGCGACTGTGAGGTCGGAACCCGCGATGTTCATCGCGTGTTCATGGGTGACAGTCGCGATGTTCATCGCGACTGTCTGGACGAAACTCGCGATGTTCATCGCGGGTTTTTTCATGGAACCCGCGATGGTCATCGCGGCTTTTGTGGAAAAGCCGCGATGGTCATCGCGGCTTTTTGTGAAAAAGTCGCGATGAGATTTTTTTCAAAAATTTTTATGCTGGGGCTAAAATTTTCTGTGTTTTCTTGGCAGGATGTTGCGGAGGGCTCAGTCCGTATGGCGGGAGAGAGATATTGATGCCGAGATTGTGGCGAGGATCGAGGATGATGGGGGGGTGAGACAGACTTTAGCCATGAGCGGACTCTTGAAGTTCGCTCAGATACCTTATATCCGTTCAGTGAGGAGACTCCTGAACAAGCTCGTTCAGTGGTGGGTGCCGGCAGAGGGTGCCTTTATTATTGGTGGTGAGAGGTTGGAGATTACTCTCACTGATGTATATTTTTTGACCGGTTTGCCTCGCTTGGGTGAGGTGGGTGATATCTCTCCGAGGTTGCCTCCAGGCGTGGATATGGAGGACCTCTTACAGACCTTTTGTGGGGATGACGCTGTTTTGGTAAACAGCTCTATCAGTCTGAAGTTCCTACGTGAGTGGGATATGCGGGCCGTTGGTGCCTGCGTTCTGAGGGTTTTGGGTGCTGCTGCACCACATCGTATGTCTGGGGGGCAGACGGTGATGGTGGACTCCGTTCTACGGGGTACTTACTATGCTTGGGCTCAGATGTTCTTGGCCGGTGTCCGGAGAGATCTGGACAAGGCCGTGAGAGAGGGAGGTGAGTTCTGTTACGCCTCATTTTTATGTTGTTTTTTTCTTTGAGCGGGTGCCGACCCTACGGCCACGCGTACCGGTTCGTGCTGGTCTACCTAGCGAGCCTCGTATGATGAGGTGGGGGCAGATGATGCCTCGTGCTGGCGGTGGTATCCGTGGCTTCTTTACAGAGGATTTTTTCCAGCAGTGGGAGCAGATGCCACTGGTGATCGAGGACTATCCATACGCTGGTATGGACTACCGGGGAGACCCGGAGATGCCACGTGCCCCAGGACAGGCCTGGAGCTTAGACGGTATGTTTTTGTGTCCTATGTGATGTTTATACCATATGTATTATGTTTGATCATGATGATGTCTGTTGTATAGTATCTGATGGTTCTACTTGCTTTGTGCAGATATTGGTCCGGTACCACCACCTGACTATGTGGCTCGGCAGGGGCGGGCGATAGTGGTTGCGCGTCCTCCAGTACCTGTACGTCCTCCTCGTGGTGGAGGATTTGGAGCCCGTGGGCGAGGGGTTGGCCCTCAGGACGATGCTATAGATGGTGTTCGACGGACTTTGGCCCGGATCGTAGCTAGACTTCCGGAGGATGGCTGGAGGGACCTTGATCGGGACATTTTGCAGGGATGTCTCGGTGCACCGCCCGAGTGGCAGTCACTGTTGTTGAGGGCAGCGGTGCTTGCTGCGAGACACGGGGGTGGTGGAGGAGATGCTCCGGCAGAGCCGGCACCGGGGAGGATACGTCTGAGGGACGACCCAGCAGGGCCAGCCGAGCGGCGAGTTCGGGGTCGTCGTGACCCGGCTGGGCCAGCGGAAGTGGAGTCGGAGGAGGAGCCGGAGGAGGATCCTGAGGATCCGGAGGATCCTGATGATTAGACGTCATTGTACTTGCCCCCAAATGCTCATGAGCATATGGGGAAGCATTTTTGTATGACAGATGTATTTTGTGTATATCGAGTGCTGAGGGCACTTATGACATGTAGACCTTTTTGGTTCGTATATATATGTGGATATATATTTTGGATATTTTGATGTGTATGCACGTGGATGCAGTGTGTTTGTAGATTTATATATGCCCGTGGAGGCACATGCTATGCACATGGATGCATTATTTTGGTTTGTTTTATGCCCGTGGAGGCACATGTTATGCACGTGGATGCAATATTGTTTTTTTTTGTATATGCCCGTGGAGGCACATGTTTTGCACCTGGGTGCATGTTTGTTTATGGGTATGACATGATGTGATTGGTGTGCCAGTCGAGGACACTGTTGGCCATATTATCCGCTACACTATTGAGGTGTCTTGGGACATGTGTGAATGTAATGGATTCAAACTGTCTAACCATTTGTTTAGTGCGCAGGAATTTTCTGAACAGACAGGGATCGCGTACCTGGTAATCATTGTTGAGCTGGGAAACTAGGAGCTGTGAGTCCAAGAAAACGTTGAGGTGACGTATGCTCATCTGGAGAGCAGCGGCCAGGAGACCGGTCACGACATCGTATTCAGCTTGATTATTGGTGGCGGCACCTAAACATACTCCATCGATGTGAATTAACTCATGTGAAGGGGAGTATATTACCCAAGCTGCGGAGGCGAGATTGGGAGACCAACGGCTTGCACCATCAGCGAAACCGATATGGCAGAGTGGAAGAGGCTCCATCTGTGGTCATGCAGGGAAAACAAATATTTTAGGTTTTTTGAAAATTTTTTGTGAACGAAAAACGTATGCCTATACTAAAAAGTGGACGATGGTGTCCATGAGATTTTCTATGGGTAAAATCTTTTAAGGTACAACCCGTTGCGTGGGTTGCGTAAGGTGTTGCCTTCTGAGTCGGTCAGAATGTATGCCCCCTGCCCGAGGCAGGTGTGTATGATGTATGGGCCTTGCCACATAGACACGAACTTCCCTTTTCCGGTTTTATCATGAGCTTGATCGTAAGCGAGGACAAGGTCTCCCTCCGAAAAGGTTCTTGGGTGGACGCGTTTGTCGTAACTTAGTTTCGATCTTTGTTTAGCGGCTTCCATGTTTTGAATGGCTGTGCGCCGATCTTCATCGGCCTGCTCTAGGAGCAGTAAACGTTGCTCGATCGGGGAAGTATCTGGTAGGAGCTCAACGGCGATGTGTAAAGCTGGGATCTGGCACTCAATAGGGAGGACAGACTCGACACCGTGAACTAAATGGAAAGGGGTAAAACCGGTGGCGGTTTTGGTTGATGTGCGGTAAGCCCAGAGTGCTGGGAAAAGCATGTGATGCCAATTGGACTTGTGCTTGTCTACAGTGCGTTGGAGAATGGTCTTCAAGATTTTATTGATCGCTTCGACTTGGCCGTTTCCTTGGGGGTAGTAAGCGGAAGAGAAATGGTGTTCGAATTTCAACATGGTTGATAATTCTTTCCAGACGGCATCTTCGAAGTGAGAGCCGTGGTCAGAGACTAGCTGTTGTGGTACTCCGAAACGAGCGATGACGTGGTTGAAGAAAAACCGCGCCGCGGTGTCGGCTTTGCAGTTATAGGTTGGCATTGCCAGAACTGCCAGCTCTTTGCCCCCAAGGCAAGAACCATCAGATACTATACAACAGACATCATCATGATCAAACATAATACATATGGTATAAACATCACATAGGACACAAAAACATACCGTCTAAGCTCCAGGCCTGTCCTGGGGCACGTGGCATCTCCGGGTCTCCCCGGTAGTCCATACCAGCGTATGGATAGTCCTCGATCACCAGTGGCATCTGCTCCCACTGCTGGAAAAAATCCTCTGTAAAGAAGCCACGGATACCACCGCCAGCACGAGGCATCATCTGCCCCCACCTCATCATACGAGGCTCGCTAGGTAGACCAGCACGAACCGGTACGCGTGGCCGTAGGGTCGGCACCCGCTCAAAGAAAAAAACAACATAAAAATGAGGCGTAACAGAACTCACCTCCCTCTCTCACGGCCTTGTCCAGATCTCTCCGGACACCGGCCAAGAACATCTGAGCCCAAGCATAGTAAGTACCCCGTAGAACGGAGTCCACCATCACCGTCTGCCCCCCAGACATACGATGTGGTGCAGCAGCACCCAAAACCCTCAGAACGCAGGCACCAACGGCCCGCATATCCCACTCACGTAGGAACTTCAGACTGATAGAGCTGTTTACCAAAACAGCGTCATCCCCACAAAAGGTCTGTAAGAGGTCCTCCATATCCACGCCTGGAGGCAACCTCGGAGAGATATCACCCACCTCACCCAAGCGAGGCAAACCGGTCAAAAAATATACATCAGTGAGAGTAATCTCCAACCTCTCACCACCAATAATAAAGGCACCCTCTGCCGGCACCCACCACTGAACGAGCTTGTTCAGGAGTCTCCTCACTGAACGGATATAAGGTATCTGAGCGAACTTCAAGAGTCCGCTCATGGCTAAAGTCTGTCTCACCCCCCCATCATCCTCGATCCTCGCCACAATCTCGGCATCAATATCTCTCTCCCGCCATACGGACTGAGCCCTCCGCAACATCCTGCCAAGAAAACACAGAAAATTTTAGCCCCAGCATAAAAATTTTTGAAAAAAATCTCATCGCGACTTTTTCACAAAAAGCCGCGATGACCATCGCGGCTTTTCCACAAAAGCCGCGATGACCATCGCGGGTTCCATGAAAAAACCCGCGATGAACATCGCGAGTTTCGTCCAGACAGTCGCGATGAACATCGCGACTGTCACCCATGAACACGCGATGAACATCGCGGGTTCCGACCTCACAGTCGCGATGAACATCGCGACTGTGAGTCTAAAACCCGCGCGGTTCATCGCGGGTTCCGCCCCGAAACCCGCGCGGTTCCACGTTGGAGAGTCAACGTGGAGATTCGCGGCTTTCGGGGGCCCACCGCCAACTAAAAAAGACATAATTGACTAGGTTAAGGCGAATAGAGTTACCTGCAACTCGCTAAATCAAAAACCAACGGTGAAATCTCCCGGAAATCGAGAAATAGCTCTGACTGCTCTATCAAACTCGCACGTGACAATGACAAGTCATATTGGGCCCCACGTCCTATTTATAGAAATTCCACAAATTTCAAACAACCATTGCGGTGTCATACGAAGTCCATTTCTCAAACCGTTGGTACCGTTGGGATCAGCACAGCGAGAACTTCATAGAGGTTCCTTCCGTTTCCCGTTTTTTCCCGGGGTCCATTTATGACCATTTTTTAGCCCCTCTCGTGGCCTCGGTTTGCGTGCCACATCGGCCGTACTCCGTTTTCGAGGTGCCTTATATGGCCGGATTCAGTTTTCCGCGCCCTTGATGATGCTTGAGACCATTTCTCGCTCTCACCTTTAGATTTTCCGGGCATTTTTTCCCACGCCCCCTCGTCGCCTCGGTTTACGTGCCACATCGGCCGTTCTCCGTTTTCGATGTGTCTTATATCGCCGGATTCAGTTTTCCGCGCCCCTGATGATGCTAGAGACCATTTCTCGCTCTCACCTTTAGATTTTCCGGGCATTTTTTCCCACGCCCCCTCGTCGCCTCGGTTTGCGTGCCACATCGGCCGTTCTCCGTTTTCGATGTGTCTTATATCGCCGGATTCAGTTTTCCGCGCCCTTGATGATGCTTGAGACCATTTCTCGCTCTCACCTTTAGATTTTCCGGGCATTTTTTCCCACGCCCCCTCGTCGCCTCGGTTTGCGTGCCACATCGGCCGTTCTCCGTTTTCGATGTGTCTTATATCGCCGGATTCAGTTTTCCGCGCCCCTGATGATGCTTGAGACCATTTCTCGCTCTCACCTTTAGATTTTCCGGGCATTTTTTCCCACGCCCCCTCGTCGCCTCGGTTTGCGTGCCACATCGGCCGTTCTCCGTTTTCGATATATCTTATGTCGCCGGATCCAGTTTTCCGCACAGATGACGATGCTTGAGACATTTTCTCATCCTCGTCAATCCATTTTTGTTCGGTATAATTTTACCCCTTTTTCGGGCCGAGCAACCCCTTTTTTACGAAAAAGGCACTTAGGGAGTTTCTGTTAAGCTCTTTTCTGACTCCTAAAACAATGAAAAGATCGCCGAGCAATCTTGCTTCCTTTCATGCTCGCTAAACGTATCTGAAAGGGCGTCTACCTGGTATAAGTTTACCCCTTTTCCGGACCTCGTAGACTAATTACGAAAAAGGTATACTCTAGTCACATCGGCTAGAAGAGTTCTCCATTCGCATCATTTTATACTTTTTCGGGCCTCGGAGACTAAACTTACGAAAAAGAAACACCAACAGAGTCCACTTACTGTTTTCAGACTCTCTAAACATGAAAGCAACCATGAGCATGCGCCGTCCTGGGCTCACAAAATCCACAGGACCGTACCATTTCAGAGCACACTTTTATCCCTTCTTGGAGCTCATTAAAACTACGAAGAAGGAAGAATGGTGCCTCTTGGCGCCACGACAGATCATGTCTACTCACATAGCAGCTTCCCCATTCTGGTCGCCTTTGTTCAGAGTATTCTGCAGTATGTCACCCGGAAACTCCCTCGACAGCTACCATCAGCTTCACCCCCCCAGAGTCAGTACATACCCTTCAGTCCCTAAAAGATGATCCCCACACCTACAAGTCAGTTCCCTACGCTGCCAGGTCAACCACGTCATCATGCTCTGAACAAAGGAAGTTTGAGTCTACCCATTTTTGACCCAGATATTTCCCATCCCCACAAGTATGTCAGTCCTACCAGCAGTACTACATCACTTCAGTTTACACCTCGCGCTCCTAGCAAGGAAACATCATTGCCTTGTTAGTTGCTGGTCTCCCTCTGTCGACGACAACCACATTTATTCCAGAGGATAGACCTAGAGGCCCCTGTGTCTTGGACTCATTACCATTTATGATGAGTGCCTACGAATCATTTCGAGAGGAATCATTACTGCCTCTCCAAATGGTTGTTTCTCACATGCTCGACTTCAACACCTTGATCGCATCGTTGAGACTCGCACAGGGTATTGGTCCGTTCACTTATTAGTCGAAGACCCCGGATACCTCCTGACTCCTCCACATTTGAGAGTCTTCCTATGGATAATATCAGTTACACTTTTCCTATAGTTATCCGGGCTGCGCATGGCGACAATATTCAGATTTACACCTGTTTCATACTCCCTTGAGTATACAGTTACATTTATTCCCAGATTTGACTCATAGTCTTTGAGTCCCTACAGATGTTGGACACCTTCAGTTTCAGCAGTTCCACAGTTGATCCAGTGTATCAGTTATTCATTCTTATTGAGATCATTCTTATTGAGATCATTCATGATCCTGAGTATATCCCACCATCATGTCCCCTCTGGACCATTATGATGTACCAGTATATTTCTTCACGTATTAGATCCCCCTTCTTGGGACTAATTGTTTTGTATATGCCTTGATACGAGCATGGGAATGCCCGCCTCGTCCTTTATCAGAGATTATACCTCATTCATATTGAGGCCATGTAATATTTTTTGTTTTTGCAGCTTCCAAGGGCCGTGGCTCCAGTCTCCAAACGGTCTCTTCTCTCCCCTAAAACCCAGAAAAAGGACAAAAGAACTATGATGTCTATCGGCCATACGATGAGCTCCTGCCCTCACACATCAGGGGGCAATCTGTTAACACCTAAAAAGTGCTCACTAGCTCATTCCCTTACTCACATGACCCATTTGTCCACTTTTCCACCATCTGAGCCTCTGAAACCAACAAAAGGTCACCAAAAGACCTTGGTACACCCCTTTTTCCATTAAAAAAGATTATTTTTCCAAGAAAATCATAAAAACCCTCAAAAAGGGTCCAAATTCCCAAAAATATTAAAAAGGGAATTAAAATATTATTTTTATTCAAAAAAGGAAAAAGGAGGGAAAATTACCTAAACCATGTTGGTCAATACCATTGGTTTCCACAAAACCACAAATGGTATTCCTCACCACCAAAACCTATAAAAAGGTGGTAGGGGCTCCTCATTTCACATCCTTCCATTATCTCATCCTTATGCTGCTGAAATCTCCCATGAGCACTTTTAGCCATTGAAGCAACCTTGGAGAAAGAGACCGAGCCAACAGTTTTTGGCGACTCCGCTTTGGTTTGAACTTTAGATCTCTAATTTTGCCTTTAAATCTTAGTTTATTTTGAGTTTTTAACCTTTAGATCCATAGATCTGCCATCTTAGACAGCAGATCCATTGCTGTTCTGAGATTTGGCCCCATAAACAGCCCAAAATTTTCAATTTTTGGGTTCGTTTCTCGGTTTCCGTGCACGGCTTCCGCCTCGCGGTTTTTTGCCAGACAGTCGCGCGGTCCATCGCGACTTTTCTGCGTTTTTCCGCGCGGCCCATCGCGGCTTTTTTCCAGACAGTCGCGCGGTCCATCGCGACTTTTCTGCGTTTTTCCGCGCGGCCCATCGCGGCTTTTTTCCAGACAGTCGCGCGGTCCATCGCGACTGTGCGACAGAAACCCGCGCGGTCCATCGCGACTTTTGGCCCAAAACCCGCGCGGTCCATCGCGACTTTTGGTCCAAAACCCGCGCGGTCCATGTCATTTTTTGGCCGCGCAGCTCAATTTTCAAACGACCATATCTCCCTCTCCCGAACTCCGTTTGAAACGATTTTTTTTTTCAAATTGGGTGCTTTCGATCAAGGAATCCAAATATGCTATTAGATTTAAGAAATTTTCCATAGAAATTTATCTAATATTGTATTTTAGTGTTATTTATCACTTCAGTTCACCCATTTTGGCTCATATTTTCCAGTATTAAAATTCCAGCATTGTTTACAGCCATAGAAATTTTTTTTTACTATTTAGAATGCACATCTAGAAGTCTTTTTAAAAATTTTCAAGAAGGTGAAAGAAAGACTTATTTTGCATTTTTATCTAGGTTAAAAAAATTTCCTGTTTACTTCTTTAGAATTTTGCCCTTAGCAATTTCCTTGAACAAAGAAATCCATTTATTTCTTTTAAAAGTCTATTATTTGCTTTCATAAATCCAAAAAATCCTTTGTTTTTTGAGTTATTTTTTGAAAAAGCATTTAAATTCCTTTTAGTGAAAAAAGTCTTAAATATTTGCTTGTTATTTTTCGAAAAGTCCTTTATTTTTTGAAAAAATTCCCTTAAAGCATTTAATTTTTTCAAGTTCAGTTTACAACACCTCACGTGCACTCACACGATCACTTAATTGAACTAAGACTTAAAACTTACCCTAATTTGAACACACTCTTAAACCCACTTGGGGAACACGAAAAGAATTCTTGTAGCTAGGTAGTATTGGGGGGATAGGTGTTCCAATAACACCCCTCAGTTCATACATCTGAGACATAGAAGTTGTCCAATTAGGGAGCTAAAATCTCTTAGTACTTTTTGGCGCGGTCACAACCGGTTTGTGGGAAGGCCTCTCCCCTAGGAGGGTTGAAGTCGCGAGGATGGTTCCGGAAGCCTGAGTGGGATACCGAAACCCATTCAGTAACCGAAGGGCTACCATTCGCAGTTCTCGGGATATCCCTGTAT
Organism: Larix kaempferi; assembly: GCA_027924585.1. Taxonomy (NCBI): domain Eukaryota; kingdom Viridiplantae; phylum Streptophyta; class Pinopsida; order Pinales; family Pinaceae; genus Larix; species Larix kaempferi. The sequence goes on along the minus strand of BSBM01000753.1, from coordinate 29,389,237 downwards.
TGGGATATTGCGATCAAAGGACCAAACGGCAGATTTACCTTTTCTCGACGCGTCATGAACGGAGTATCCTAGTAGCCTGTCTTTTTAGGATTGATTACCCGGTGTCCCTCCCGGTAGGGGGATATCTAGCCGTTGTCTCTACATTCATATTGTCTGACTTGGATTTCATCACCTTGCAGGGGATATCGTCTGTTTGAGTCACAATACTTTTAGATTAGGTGTTTGCATGATCTTTACCACCTTTTGAGTCTAGTTACACCTATTTTTTCTAGGAGCCGCTTGCATGTTGGTATTCTGACCGGTTGTTGCATTCCTCCACTTATTGTAGCACAGCTGCTAGAATAAGTGCATTTTTTGAGGATTGATTTTTTGGCCTGTGAGCCTTCTTTTTTCACTCCCCTTTTTGCACCCTTGGTTGCATTAGGGTTTTTTGAGTCTTTTACATATATATCACCACCTGATACTTAAAACAATTTTTAAATAAAAAACATATTCTCACCATTGAGAATTCTAGACGTTCTCGTCGTCTACAGGGCGAACTCCCAGAGTTTAGTCCACTTGGCTCTCCACGTCACGGACGCAGAGCATTATCCCTTAATTCGACACATCGTCGATCATCTAGACGGTCATCCGATTCTGACATACCCCACTTCACCTTTGATTTGGAGGTAGAATCCGAAAACCCCACAGAGTTACCACCAACCACAATTATGTCTGGAACACCAGTTGATCCACTATATACGTTAACCATAGGTCAGACATCCGCAGACCCTTCTGCGGTAGTACCATCAACGGCAACAGCCACCCCCTTGGGTATGCCCAACATGGGTAACACTCCACATTCAGGAATGCCTACCACAGGACCACCACCCTTCATGGGCATGCCCAACATGGGGGTCATTCCCCCTTCGGTTTCCACAAACCCTATCCCAGGAATCCCTAGTGCGATTCCTAACCCAAGTGTAACTCCTGTTGCACTTGGGAGTGCTATCCCAGGAATCCCTAGTGCGATTCCTAACCCGAGTGTAACCCATGTTACACTCGGTAGTGCTATACCAGGAATCCCTAGCGCGATTCCTAACCCAAGTGTAACCCAAGTTGCACTTGGAAGTGCTAACCCATATCAGGCCACACCTTTTGGAGGGCACATACCCTCCATACCTAGCATACCTATAGGCGCTACTGGACCCCTACACCATACCACAATGGCTAGGCAGGTCCCGGCCCCGGTCACCACATCCGCCAGTCTACCATACATGGCAAGTCTCAACCTGCCAGATTTAGCTAGGCTCACAAATGACCCCATCAGGCATGATCCTGCTTGGCCCCATATGCCCACTAAGCTTCCCTCTGACATCCCTAAGTTTGAGGGAAAGGCCGGAGAAGACCCCCAGAACCACATCATGTCTTTCCATTTATGGTGTTCCTCCAACTCCATAGTGGACGACTCTGTCCGCCTCCGTTTATTACAGCGCACCTTCACTGGCTCTGCAGCCAAATGGTATATCGAGCAACCCCATGGGACGCATTCCACATTTACCTCCCTTGCCTCGACCTTCCTGCAGTTCTTTCAGCTACCGGTCCGCTATGATGCGGGCGTCGAAATCCTACTGTCTTGCAGACAGAACACGGCCACGCACATCACTGACCATATCCATGATTGGCGTCGGCGCCGAAGCCTATGCAAGATCAAATTAGACGATCGAATCTTTTTAGACTGGTTCCTTAAATCCCTCCTTCCCCTCATTGCGAAGGATGTAGCATCTGAAAGACCCCAGTCTGAAGAGGAGGCCATCCTTAAGGCCCAACAGTTTGATCTTATCTATGCCCAGTCAGGTTACCTATACACGATCATACCTGACGCCCCACGAGGTGACTCTGCACGCGGTGACACACCGGGGGCATCACATGCCGCTGATGGCATTATTGGCCAAATTACACCACAAGCAAAACCTTTCAGTATGGTGAGCACCATGCCCGCCCCAAACCTTTCTAGGGCTACATCTAGTTCCGGAGCGACAACTTCTTATGCTCCAACAAACCAGACCCATCACGTTCATGGACCCTCTTGTCCACAACATTGTTATGGCCAAGCGCCATCAACATATGTACCTCCTACATACTATGCTCAACCTACGGTACAAAACCCCATGCAGTTCCCACAACAGCCCATGCATTACCCACAACCGGTTGCACTAGCTAACCTCACACCTCCACCATCTCAGGGGTACCAACAACCCCAGCAAGCAACTGGACCACCTCCAGCTCCACCTGCATATTATCCACCGCAACCTGCTCTCGCACCTGCGGCTCCCCAGAATCCCCCCAATGCTCAAGGGCATGTGTACGCACAACAACACCAGCCCCAATACCAAAATCACCAACAACATCAGCAAGGTCCTCCACCTCCCAATCCTCCGCAGAATAACAATGCTGCTCCTCCCAACCGCAATCCAGATCGGAATCCGAAGCAGCCTAGAAATAATAACCTCAGAACAAACCACCCTTGTTCTATCTGCGGAGTCTATGGTCATTACACGCATTCTTGCCCACATTTGGAGCGAGCTCGACAACTTTGGACCAACGATGCACATCGTCAAGGGCAAGCGGCTCCTCAGCCGCCACCCAACCCTCCACCACCTCAACATCAACCCTTGGTGCTACAAAACCCCTTTCCAAACCAGGGTGTAGTGAACACTCAGCCGTTAGCCCCCCCTCAGGGAAACGTGCCACCACAGCAGATCACTTATGCAGCCCCCGATCAACCCATGTTCGATTCAGGTACTCACCATTTGTTGATGATGTCGACTCCTGCTGCCAACCTCCAAACCCGTCGGAACCAATATGGCTCCACCTCTGAAGCCCCTCCCACCGACAAAAACACTAACGTTAATCCCACAGATCAAACGTTACGTATACCTCCGGCTCCACTTGATGGTGCTTCTAAAGCACCTCACTTCCCACTTCGTCGCATCAACAGTAATCCCAATGCTCGCGCTGCGTCGAATTACAACATCATAGACGACTTAGCCCAGTCTCCTGCAGCCATGTCTGCTTTAGAAGTTTTGAAAAACTGTCCTTCGCAGCGCAAAACTTTGCTCTCTGCCATTGGCGCCATTGACCCCAATGATTCACAGCTAATCGCGTTCGATTCAGACCAGTCTGAACCACGCCTGCCTTCCTCTTTAGCATTCCAAGTTTCCGTTTCTGTTCGGAATCTTGTTATCCATCGGTGCATTATCGATGAAGGGGCCTCTACATGCGTCATGTCCACTTTCGTTTGGCAAAACTTGGGATCCCCTACTCTCCAACAGTCCACCACTGCATTGCGAGCCTATGACGGCCGTTCAGCACAACCCCAAGGTCTATTAGCTAATGTCCCCGTCCAGCTGGCGGGTAAAACCGTCCTCATTGACATTGAGGTCATCAATGCCCAACTAGACTATAACCTTTTACTTGGTCGCAACTACATGTATGCCATGCGGGCTGTTGCCTCATCCGTATTTCGCACCATGCAGTTCCCCCATGAGGGACGCGTGGTCAAGGTCGACCAACTCACCTATTACGATCCCAAAGCCCCCGCCACACCTGAAAATGTTCTCCCCATGGTTGAACAACATGTTTGTGGTGCAACTACCTCATTCATTTCCTCAGTAGGACCCGGACTTTACTCCGAGGCACCGATGACCTCTACATTCCAGGCCTTTCCACCACTGTCACCGGAGACCCAGGTCGCTAACCTCTGCACTCTTTCACAAACACCCGGTAATCAACCCTCCTTGTTACCCAAACCACCATTAGTCCCTAGTCACATTGGGGTTACACCCATCCACACAATCCCCTTTCTATTTCCTCCTTCGGGTGTAGTGAGCGCCCCGGTTATGGCTACCCTTAGTCTCCCCGGGTTAACATTGGGATTACCCGTGTGGTATATTACGCCTCCCGTTCCTCCACCGACACCAAATGTCATCCTGCAACCGGTGCAACCCATTGTTACTTCTACCCAACCACCTCCCGGTATCACGACTCCTTCGTCGTCGACGAATCCCCCTCCATTCGTCAAGCCCACTGGGGGCAGAGGCCCACAACCATACACTGCGGTTCCCCCACCCAAGGCAGTTAAACCTCCCCCCGTATTTCGTGCTCCTCCAAAATGCTCGCTGTGTGATGAGTTAGGCCATCCAACCCATCAGTGTCCACAGTTACCTACATTGCAGGAACACATGCAAATGTTGGACGACGACCCAAACATCCCGGTGGTTAAACTAGATCCAAACCCCATGCCTCGCGATAAATCACTGCGTACCAACCACCCATGTGCGATATGCGGTATTTACGGCAACTACTCCCACAACTGTCCTGACATCCCAGACTACAGAGCAGCTCTCTACGAGATGAACAATTTGGACCTAGAGACGGCACCCCCTACTATCGAGGATATCTACCCTCCCGCATCATCCTCATCCGGAGAGATTAACACCATCTACATGATCTCTTCGACTACCACTACCTCATCACTCGATTTGACCACTCAAAGCTCCCGCAATGATGAAGAGGTTCTCGAGACTCCTACTCCCTTTGATTATCCCGGGGAAGACATGCACCATCGTCCATACTTCCTCTCGGAAGAGACTTCATCCACCACCGCTACCCAATCCGCGACTGAGTCCAAGGATTTCCTTCCTACTAAAATCGACTGGTTAACGGATCCCATGGCCGATATTTCTCCCGTCATCCACATTGACATCTCTGACCCACTTGGTTCCCTTCATACCATTACATTAGGAGCCTCCCACAGTGAGCATGAGATCGGAGAATACCAACGACTGTTCCAAGAATTCACTGATGTCTTTACTTGGTCAGATACCGAAATTCCTGGCCTTGACCACACCATTTACACGGTTTCCACTGGATACCCCTTTGTCCGGTCGGCCCCTTCAATTGATACCTTATACACACATGTTCAACCCTTTCAAATCGATGAGGAAACCACATGTCCACAACATGGGGGCAGGCCCAAAACCTTGCTTACTCGTCATCATCGTGACCCTCGTCGGAGATACTGGGGGCATCCACCCCACAAAGGGAATCCACGATCATCATATCATCACTTCAGTATGCCACCACAGCCCACAGCCTCATGGTATAACAACCCGCCAGCAGTTGCTCAATGCCCTATTGATCTCTCTCTGAGACAACATCTGCACCACATTGACGCCTCTGAGTTAGGGGGCATAATAGATTACCTCGACCCCGGGATAGGGGGCATGATCAATCATTTTGAACTTTCCCCATCATCTCTATCTCAACACCTCAATGAGCCCATCGTTCAAACCAACACATATGTGATCCACAATCACAAACCCCATGCACATAGCATTGGGGCAGGTCATTAACCCTGCTCACTTTTTCATATTCGTGATCTCAACCTTTTTTGAGGTCACGTGTCACTTGTATATTTGAGTTGATACACATAGTATTCCCCCCCGCGGGTCATCATTTCTCCCCACCACTGCATCATTGGCTTGGTGGGCTCACCTTTATTGGTAGCCATTCTTTAACCTAGTTATTTCCTTTGACCATTCTGAAGTCCTTATGACCTCCGTTTTTCGCACCATTTGCACCGCCGGATTCATATTCCCGCGCTCGTGATGACGCTTGAGATCATTTCTCGCTCTCACGCCTAGATTTTTAGGGCATTTTTCCATGCCCCCTCGTCGCCTCGGTTTGCGTGCCACATCGGCCCTTCTCCGTTTTCGATGTGTCTTATATCGCCGGATTCAGCCACTACAAATTTGAACCCTTATAATTCCTAAAACTTTAGAACTATATACCTTAACCCTAACCAACACCTAACCAATATAGGCATAAACTAATACTCAATATAAACATTAAGTCATATATCCCTTAACCACTATAACCACTAACACTTCTAAGTCCAATACCATAACCCATACAAACCATAAATATTATAACCCCTAAGAACTATAGGCCCTAACACATACTACCCCTAATTACCAACCCCTAACTATAATTACAAACCACTCATAAGAAACCCATAATTCAGAAAATCCCTAACAACTATAACCATTAACCTTATACCACATATACCTTAACCATTATAATAACTAACCATATCTCATATAACTCTTAGCCAACAAATCTAGTAATCCATAATCTCTAATACCTATATCCACTAACCCCTATAAATTTAAACCCTTACACCTAGCCACAACAAATCTTATCCCAATAATAATTAAACTCCAATCCCTATATATTTTGTAACCCCTAATTCTTCATATGTATAATGCCTAATCCATATCAACCTTAATCGCTTACATCGAACACCTAAACTCTATATATTATATAGATCATAATTGATATCATCCATTATACCCTAACTCTTAAAACCCCTAAAACATACATAGCGTAACATATAACCTCTATTATCCTACAACTATAACCATTATAATTCAATGTCAGTAATCTTATAATACATCAATTCTATAACCTGCCCTTGACTTATATAAACTATACCACTTTTAAACTCTTTACCCTACCTCTTACCACTATATAACGGAATTGGTGACCCTTGTAACCCGTAATTTTAACCCTTATAACAAAATACTCTTAAGCCAAAACCCTTGGCTTGTATAATCCTTATGCATGAATCCCCAGAATGCTTAATTCCTATTACCCTTAACCCATATAATTGTTAATGAGTATAACCCATAACACCTATAACACAACCTCTAACACTCTAAAAGGACAAATTGGTGAATCCTATAGCCCATAACTCTTCGAACCCTTAATCATTATAACTCTTAATCCATAACTCTTTTCAATCCAAACCATTTTTTTTCGCGAGGTGAATCGACAATGCACGGGTTTCGTACTCGCGCAACACGGGGTTGATTCCTGTGGCTACCACTATAAACCTCGGGCACGAACAGCTGGGGCGTAACCTCCGCGACCTCGTTGCGATAGACTCGAACCTGCGACATGCGTAACAGCCTGTACGCCCTAACAAGCGGATAGTTGCCAGCAGGCCCTCATCCCTGCCCCTTTTCAATCCAAACCATTGATATGCATACCCTAATCAATATAACCATTAATAATTATAAACTTTAACCCATACATCATTAATCCTTGTAATCCTTAACCATTATAACCCTTAGCCCCTAAAATACTTATTTTTAACTATTATAACCATTAAATAATAACCCAAACAACCCCTAGCCCATAAATTATATAATCCTTATAAACCTTAAACTCTATCATCAAACCCTCAACCCTTACATTTTATAACCCATAGCCACTATAAACCCTAAACCTTTATAACCCTCAACCCTTACATTTTATAACCCATAGCCACTATAAACCCTAAACCTTTATAACCCTCAACTATTATCTATGCTTTCCCTTATTTTCAAATCCATGCTTCATTCATAACCAATACAACATATATCCCCTAACCCCTAACTTCTAACGTCTATTATGCATATTCCTTAACAACTATAGCTACTAACCAATATAGCCCCAAAATTTGTAAATATGTAACCCCTAAATATTATACTCTATAAATTCTAATTAATCCCTAATACTTAATCTTCAACCATTATAAACCCTTAATACATATAACACCCAACCTCTATCACTCATATACTGTTTATTACCTCTCACATGTAACATATTAACACTATACCTCAACGTATATTACTAATAGTATATAACACTTACAATTTAACTATATTAATCGTTATAAGTCATAAAACATATAACCCAGAACCCCTAAATCATATAACAGTTAGACCCTACATGTATACTATCCATAACCCATACTACCTAATTTTTATCACCCCTATCATTTAACCTTCAACCCCTAACCCTTAGAATCCCTAACACATTTAAAAACTCTCAATTGGATTCGATAGTCGCTAACCTTTCTTCTCTATAATCCTAATTATCAATACTTATAAATCTTATGATTTAAATATTCTCTATAAAATCTAGCCATCCAAACTTATAAGCACCAAAGTATAGCAATAATTACAAGCCCCTAACTATAATTTACAACCCCTAACTATAATTACAAGCCCCTAACTATAATTTACAACCCCTAACTATAATTACAAGCCACTCATAATATACCCATAATTCATAAAACCCCTAACAATTATAACCCATATAAAACATAAGTAATATAACTCCCAACCATTAAAAACCTTAACCCATATAACCCGTATCCATTGGAGCGGATCCTACCTCATTTGGTTCGAATCACAAGTTCCAGGATCATATTCATATTTTCATATTTGTTCTCACCATTTTTGGTATGAAGAGAAAGTTCATAAAGTCTCCATATTCACTTGCATCCACTGATGGAGAATTCAAGCACATGTTTTTGGAGCATGATCCATTTACTCCAAAGAGTAAGATACCTCCAGACATATCTACTTGAGTTTGGAGCAGTTAAATATTTTGGTGTGTTACAATCCATTTTGAGGGGGGGGGTTTCCCATGAGGTTTTCTCCATTTTCTTGGTTCATGGACTGTTCTTTATTTGGATTATTTTTTTGTATCGGGTTGACCTTTGGTCTCAGTTACCAGGGCCCTAGCCTTTATTTTTTACCTCATAATATAGCTTATGGGGGGGTGTTAGGATATCTCATCATCACTTTTTATGTTTGCATGCATTTTGCATGCAGTCATGCATTTTGCATGCAGTCATGCATTCGCATGCATCCCAATCATCAGTGAGGTGTCACCCGGCACCTAGTCCCCAATTTGCTAGCCCCGGGAGCTTCTTTCCACTCATTTTTATCCCTCCTAGTCAGTGATGCGCCCACCTTTCACCTACCACTTGTGAAAGGTTCCCTTCTTCACCTACCACTCAGTTACACTTCAGTTAGTTGAGTAATTTCTGGACCTTTCCTTGATTTAAGGCTAGATTGACTTGTTAACTAATTGAAACACTCCATTGGACCCCCAGTGAAACTAGATTTCCTATTTTGACTCCATTCAACTCTCCATGCTCCCTCCACTAAGCCTCCTTCACTACATTAGTGCTCCATGCACCAGTTACACTACCTACATTCAGCTAGACTCAGTTTGACACCTGGTTGACCGTTACTTGTGCATTGATGACTCCACTGATCTGATGATGAGGACTCCTAGTTGAGACATGCTACACCATGCAGACAATTTGATTGAACCTCTTGGTTAATTCGAATTGCTTGGCTTGGCCTATTCAGTCATTGTGACTGCACATTGTATTGTATTCTACTTCTAAGTTCAATAGAGCACTACTGCAATTCTCTTGCATGGTTTACACATATTATTCTTTATGCATCTATTGTAATTGATTTACTTGTTCATTAGATCTGATGTGTTTCAATTTCACACTTGTAGGTTGTGCACTATTTTGTTCTTCTCATTTCGCTGGGGAAATTCAAACCATCTATGGTTTTCACCGCATCCCCAACACTGATTTGTTGGTTTTGACCAAGCTTCTTCAGTCTTTCTGGTACTTTCAACATTCATCTTCCTTTGTGGTGGGTACATATTTGATTGTGATCTGTTTCGGTCAAACTTACTATTGGAAGGTGAAGTCATGGATTGATTTATGAAACTATTGGGTTTGTGGCACTTCTGTCTGGATTCAGATTTTCCTTTCTTCTTCTCATTCCATTTCCTTGTAACTTCAGCCTTATTCTAACTTTGCTTGAAGTAGAGTCTAGCTTTTCAGAATGCATCCTCACTGAGTGACTCATCACTGTTGGAGTCCTTGTTATGGCTCACATAAAAAAAAAATTTAGAAGACTTCACCTTAGAACTTTTCCTAGTTGCTGATTTTTCTGCTTTCCATTCTTCTTGTGCGGGTATGTGGCTGTTCCCTTTTTCATACAGTTTGTGCAGCAAGAGGGCATTGATATCACACTATTCTTCCCAATTTTTAACATTGTCCTCCTTTATGCCCTGGAGCTCAATCATAAGGATTTTAACGATTTCCAACATCTCATTAGGTGTTACTACTCTTTGCTGAGAATTTGAGTTCACATGCATTTCTCAATTTTCAACATGTATGCCTTGCTTACTAGCCATTTCACCCTGCCGACTGGATGTCTCCTCCACTATTCTTCCTTCCTAATCTGCCCTATACATTTTCAGCACACTTTTGCCATCTATGTGTAGTATAGAGTTAAATTTTAGACATAAAAAAAATGGCAATGAAAAGAATATCATTTTTATAGAAAATATAAACTTAAAAACCTCTGTTGCAGCATATGTCCTGAATGAGCCTATAGGTCCTAGAGTAGCAACCTTCGCTCTGATACCACTTTGTAACATCACTAAACTTCAAACTGGTTCTTTCTCAATATATATATATATATATAAAGTACAGGTTGGTTGATAATAGTTGGTCTTGAATGTTTTCGTCATGGGATTGATAACTACTTGTGGTATGCATACTCATAGCTTGGTAAATAAGACCGTTATTAATACTTGTCTTCCTGTCTTAAATACTTCATGGTACTTGTTTTACATATACTCTGTGCGTTTATCCTTAGCGACACCAAGTAAGTTCGGGTGGCCTTACTCTTTCACGTTTGCATACCAACCTCTCGTCGTTATTCTACAAGCTGATTAAGATTCAAGGTTGTCCAAGTGTAACAGGGTTAACTTGTGAAATATTTGATCCATATAGAATCCCACGATATATTGTATGTATTAAGTTTTAGACCAAATGTTGTTTAAATGTTGAGGTTTACTTTGTGAAAGTGTTGAGGAGGATCTTACTTAGCCTTCAGCTAATGCATTACACTTGTGTGGCAGGCTATACTTAGAAACTATGTGCTTGGGGGAAACTTCCACCCAAAACTATGGAAAAATTGACTTCATGCAAGCAATACGAAGGACAACCAATGTGGTAAGGGAGTTAATGTGGATACCATCCAGCCAGCTGCTCAACACTTACAATGCTTACGGGTTGGTATTTGGAGCTTTTAATGTGCACGGTTCTTTGGAAACAACATGAGGTTTTACCCATACCCCGGTAATTCGACCCAGCTTCCTTCACCGTGGGGTTTTGGGGTTTTTCTTGCTCTTCCAGGGAGTGTTGCGCAAGGTTGTGGCCTCCACCAGGATAACCCTAGGTGCAGGGAAATGTCTACGGCCAACTACCAAGCTCCAGGAAGAGTGGGGATGGCCTCATGCTGGACAAGGAACCACTCAACTGCTACAATGCCTTCGGCCATTACAGGAAGGTAAGAAATTATCCAAATCCTTTTACTGTGGTAACAAATTTGTAATGGTTCACTTCTTTAATAAAAACGTTATGACACCGTGTTGTTTCGTGTTGCAGGTCACGGCCTCTCCAAGGTCGAGGTTGTCTCGAGGTAAAAAGGGATGGGAAAGGAAACGTCGAGGGTAATCCTCCCTTCCTAGACATGTAGAAAATTAAACCATGTAGTTCGAAACTATAGGTAGCTAGATTTTCGAGAGTTCTTGGGCCCGGTGAGCCTAGAAAATTCTTTGTTTGTTTGTTTGACCAACTAGTGTTGGGCCAAAGCGCCAGATGTTAGTCCTACTAAACTATTAAGTGAATTGGAAATGAATAGGGTTTACATCAAAGTTCGTGGTTCATGGCCATAGAATCCCTTCGTGGCCCATAGAGTTACATGCACACTAAACACCTGTTCGCCCAACAAGGCTTTCATCCCTTGCGGGACTTTGTCTGCATTTTTGGCTTTATATGAACTCTTTTACTCTGTTTGTACTTATGTTACTATTTAAGGGTTTTACCCCTGTCTGTAATTATGTGGATGCGACCCAATTCCCATGGTGTCTACATACGATGGTGGAGTTTACGATTTAAAGCTTGCATGGATTTCCATATTGCCATAATACATTCTTATGTTGTTTAATGATGTTGTCTGAAGCTTTTCCTGTGTTTATCGTTTACATCAGTCTTGCCAATTTTATGCATGCTTACAGCCTCGGTCGTGATGACCGTGTTGGCCTAGATTCTATCCCTGTATGGGGCATCGATACCTTCATTCATTTTTAATGTTGAGTAATAAAATTATTTTAATGATTACAGTGCTTGGGTTAATAGTTGATTTACCATGGAATGCGATGATTTGTTTGCAAAATGCACAAACCCTATTTAATGATATACAGTCCTGTAGATCGAGGGTTTGGTTGAAATGAATAAATTTCCCATTCTATGCAAGGTTTAACTCTTGATTAAGTTTTACAATGCAATCACAAGCTTTGTGAATAGAATACATGCGGCATGAAGGCTGTAGGAACCAAATCGATTCATGCATGAGAACTTGAGTTGGTCCAGTCATTTCAAATTTCAATAGTATTTAACCGCTTTCAAGGTTCTATTTGATTCCTTTGAATAAATAATAGATTTGTTTATGAATCGGCCTCCAATCTTGGGAATTATCACATCTACGGATTCATGGTTTCAGTATGGGTTAATGTGTTTTCATAAGCATGTAGTAGGTTTGGTTATTTCTTTCAAAATAAATGTTATAGAAATAAACTCCTACCATATATATAAACTCGTGGATGCATGCATGCTATCAGTATCTATTAAATATACACTATGCATATAACATGGAATATGACTATTAATTCCACAATGAAACCCTTAATAGGCATGTTCAGTTTAGATACTTCCTTGACCTGTTTCCTCATGCATGTACTAACATTAGGGGAGTTTTGAGGTAAAAAATGGGCCTCAAAACAAAAAATGAACCATAAAAATTCACTTTATAAGAGCCAATCGGATTCAGGATGATGATGTCAACTATAAGGGTAAAATTTGTAAAACTAATTGGAGGGAAAAACAAAAAACTACTTTTTCTTATCATATTTTTGACATATCTCCTTAACGGTTTACCCAAATTTCAAGTTTGGGCACTTGTTGAATGCAGATTTTAATTTTGCATCCAACCCATACCCCGATTGCATACTTTATGAGGTTCCCACAACATGAAAAAATGAAATTTTCAATAAAAAAAACGTATTTTAATGTTAAAATACGTTTTTTTTATTGAAGTTTTCATTTTTCATGTCGTGGGCGGCTCAAAAGTATGCAGTGTGGGTATGGGTTGGATGCGAAATTAAAATATGCATCCAACGAGTCCTGAAACTTGAAATTTGGGTAAATAGTTAAGGAGATATGTCAAAATACAATAAGAAAAATTAGTTTTTCTTTTTCCCCTCTAAAATTTAGAACTCTTATTTTATTATTATAACGCTTATTTTATTATTTCCCTTAGGAGGCCCATTTTATATCTCAAAACTCCCCTAATGATTATATTCAACAAATACTACATAGGATTCTATATAACATCGAATGCCTTTAAATAAACGACCATTACAGTCAATTCATATTCAATACTCAATAATAGATAAAATAATCAAAACACGGTAATTGAAGAAAATAAATATTAGTCAAATAAGACCTGAGACAATACTTATCTGTTGTCTCTTATGATCAATGGGACAAGCACAAACCACCTAGCCATAGACCAATAAGTCTCTCCTTGCTCTTACGGTCACCCCCAAGCTGGGCACACAGTTCCACAAGGTCTGGAGTTTTGTTCTTTTAAACTTTTATGCCTTTAGTTCCCATTCAATTACTGAATCTGATTGCAAAAGGCATCCCAACACTCCCTTAGTGCTCCTGAGTTTTCTTTGAATGCTCCAGAGACTTTTATGCCTCTGAAGCTAGGAATCAACCTCTTACAGCCTTCCAGGGTATTGCAGTACTCCTGCAAGAAATTGGTAGTTCTCCTACCAGAATACTTCTCGTGATCTATTCTATACCCAACTGTAGTTTTTCATCTTCTGGTTCAAGTCTGTGCTCCATACTTAACCCTTCTTACTCTTCCTTTATCACAGTTCTTCATTTATTTGGTTTCGATTCTTTTCTTTCTTTAAGTTCACTCTCTGTTTTTTGGTTCTTTCTCTCCTCTCCTCTCCTTCGAGATGTTATGCTCATATATATATATATATATATGAGTGATCCCTCCCCCTTTCTGTCTTGATTTCATTTTCTTTATTATTATATAATTTTTAATTCTTTTATCCCAAAAACTCTTCTTTGGGGTTTTTACAAATGTCTCAATTATTTCTTACATTTTATTTTATTTCTTTTTATTCTCCAGACCCATAGGAACTGTGGCCCCCATCTCATTTAATGTGTTGTCCTCATTGTGATCAGAATTAAAATAATAATAAAATAATATAATACTTATCAAAATAATAAGGCGTTTACAAGTTCCAAAACTGGGGTATTACAAAAACAAAGAATATGAGATAATGAGCACTACCCTCCAACCGTCGAAATACGATTTCAAAAAATAAAAGAAAAATTTGTCAAAAAGGTTGAATGACATGAAAACAATGAGAAAGTAATAGTGATAGTCCAACGACTAGGAAACCATTAAAAAATGCTAAAATAATATTTTATTATATTTTTAATTTTTTAAATGTGACTTTTAAATTCATAATTTTTTTTTAACATTTAAAGATTAAATTGTAACTAGCACAACCACTTAACTTGTGGCCGATGAACACTGATAGGTCACAGGTTAAGTTCCATGAACAAGTATATGTTACTTGTTCTCCATGCTTAATTGTAATCACATTTTTTTATGCCTTGACTACTTGTTACCTTCTTCAGTTAAATGGGTTGTTACCTTCTCTAGTTAAATGGGTTGTTGTCACTACCTGTTATCCATGCATAATCTATGAGTTATCCATGCATCAACTACTAGTTATTTTTTATATTTCTTTTTTTTTATAATTGTTTATTTTGAATTTTGAATGATGACCATAAAATCAATCTAGACAATACACTTGTCACATCCTCCTTTAATCTAGGAAAAGCATAGATGGTAGCCTACCCCAAATTCTACTAACACAACCACTTAACTTGTGGTCGGTGAACACCGATAGGTCACAAGTTAAGTGTCGTGAAGAAGTTATCTCTTGTTCTCCATGCTTAGTTGTAATCACCTATTCTTCTCCATGCATCGGCTACATGCTACATGTTACCTTCTTTAGTTAAATGGGTTGTCAATCTATTATCCATGCATGAGTTACAAGTTATTCATGCATCAATTACCAATTATTTTTTATATTTCGTTTTTTTTATAATTGTTTATTTGGAATTTTGAACGATGACCACAAAATAAATATGGAGAATACACTTGGCTCATCCTTCTTCAATCTAGGAAAAGCATAGATGGTAATCCACCCCAAATTCTAAGATATAAACACCTACCGATGTAAAAATATCAGTTTGGGATTGTGAGGAAAAGCATTGTTCCGTTGAGTAGGAGATCACTGTAGCCAAAATATTACCCAATAAATATTCAAGAGATGTCAAGTATCAACCAAAAAAAAACCCTTGAAAAATAAAAATGTATTGGATGAACAAAACAGATAATCATTGTGATCACTAAGCATCCTAGGGAGATCGCGGTTCCAATGGATGAACAAAAGATTCAATTTTCAACTATGGTTAGTCACTCAGGATTCAATTTCCAATTGTATTTAGTCACTCTGACACACCAAATTGTTTCGTTGTATTTAGTCACTCTGACACGCTAGATTGTTTCATTGTTTTCAAAAACAACCAAAACAAGTTGATGAGCTTTGGATTCCAACTTTCAAAAGAATATTAAATTTTTTAAGAAAAGCTAAGGTTATATACTTTTTTTAAATTTGTTTTTGATATCTCAACTTAAATTTTAAGTTTCTTATAAAATATTTTATACTGAAAAATGAATATCTAAGCTTAATGATTGAATGGATTATGTAATTCTAATCATATTTTAATTCTCCAAATTCTAAAGCTAATTTAATTTATTATATTTTAGAATTTTATAAATAAAATTTTTAAAAAAAAATTATTCTCATAAAAATATTTAAAATTATTATTATTAAATAATGTTTTTTTTGCAACTAGGATAATGGGACTCATACTGGCTTGACATGGGGTCTACGGGTCCAATCGCATTTGCTACCACTATACCCCTAAATGCACCCACACATCCCGCAAGCAAAGAGCACGGGTAAATTAAATAATATTATCATAAGAAAAAATTATTATTATAACAAATTTCAGAATAAATATAAAAAAAAGTTTTAAAATTAATTTAAATTTTATTGTATTCTAAAATTTTGTAAATAGATAAAATAATGATTAAAAAGATTTTATACACTTATCACCTGTGGCATATCTCTTCATCCTTAAGAACAAAATCAATGTCAAGTAATTACTCTTTTTAAAAATCATAACCCACTTTTTTTAAAAATAATGTTTCAGTATTATTTTGAATAATTCACATTGATGTTTTGTTTTCGATTCGTTGTATTTATTTATTTTTTAAATATTACTAATTTTTTAACTATAATTATATTTAATTATAATTAATATAAAATATTAATATTTTGAAATTTTAATGTTTTATATTAGGAAAGAAAAAACATTATTTAGCACCTATTTTTTCTTTCTTTCTGAACTACATAATCGATACAAATAATAAAGAAACAAAAAATAGTTGCTAAATAATATTATAAAATTTAGGATAAAATCCGACATTAAGTTTGAAGAAATATATAATTTTCGATTTATAATTTTTATTAATTAGAGGATTTAGTAAGATTGTTATAGTTATTTTTTATTTTTATTATATATATCGATTATGAAGTTCAGAAAAAAAAAAATTAGGTGCAAAACAATGTTTTAAAATTTAGGATAAAATCCGACATTAAGTTTGAAGAAATATATAATTTCAATTTAAATTTATTCCCAATTTTTGAAAATTTAATCATAATTTTAACAAATTTAATCTTAATTTTAAACGAATGTAATCTGTTTAATCAATTTTGAATTAGAATTCGAACCAATTTTAAATGCCAAACTCGAATTAATTCCGCCCTGCATAAGATTTTCCGAATTTCGAATTTGAAGGATTAAATGTGGCGAACGCAAGGACTAAAATTGAGAATTTATATGTGCTAGGATTCATTATAATTTGTATAGTGGTTACGTGATAATAGATTTAATGGTCAGGAGTAGGGTTAAGGGAAATTTGTTTTATGGTTATAGAAGTTACTAACTAATATTTTTGTTGGTTGTTATAATGTTTTAAGTGTGAGGGGTTAGGGTTTAGGGGATAAAATGGTGAGGGTATATTTTGTTGGTTACGTGATAATAGATATAATGGTTAGGAGTAGGGTTAAGGGAAATTTGTTTTATGGTTATAGAAGTTACTAACTAATATTTTTGTTGGTTGTTATAATGTTTTAAGTGTGAGGGGTTAGGGTTTAGGGGATAAAATGGTGAGGGCATATTTTGTTGGTTGTTATAATGTTAAATGTTAGGGGTTAAGGTTTAGGGGTTAGTGGATAAGATGGTGAGGGCATATAGGGTATTAGTTTAGAATGATAGGTCTAGAGGTCACGTTTTGAATTTCTAACTCTTAATAATTATAGGAAATATGGCCTATAATTTATTTATTAATTAGAGGATTTAGATGTTAAATTATAAAAGCTATAGGTTTGGGTGAAAATGTTACATGGGTTAGTATACTATTATATGAGTTACTATTTATAATGGTTAGAAGTTAGGGAGAAGGGTTTTTAGGATTTAGTAGATTAAATGATATAATAATTAGGAGTTAGTGGACAAGGGGTTATAGATGTTGAAGATTTGAAGAGTAAATTGTTTTGTTAATTAAAGGTTATTTAGAAGTTATAGTGGTAAGTGGTTATACAATTGTGAATGATATATGGGTTAAAGTTGATAAGGGTTATATAGTGTGGTTATGGGATAAAACAATTATGATGGTAAGATGTTAGCAATTATATTGATAAGGGTTTATAATTGTCAAAAAATATAGGGTTTAGGGTGACATGGTTTCTATGTTACAATGAATAATATTTATGCATTGGGGTATGAGGATAGTAGGGGTTATGTTTGATAGGGTTTATAATGGTTAGGGATTATAGGTTTTAGTAGGGAGTAATGTTTAGGGATGCTAGGGTAAGTATTTATGGGTTATAGGGGCTATATGTTGTAAGAGATACGAGTAAAATAAGTTATTGGTTAATATTAAAAGTTATGTTTATAAGATTTTAAGGTTTTAATGGTTATGGGATAAAGGGATTATGATGGTCAGATGATAGGAATTATAGTGAGAAGGGTTTATAATGGTCACAAGATATAAGGTTTAGGGATGACATGGGTTCTATGTTACATTGAATAATATGTTCATTGGGGTATGAGGGTAGTAGGGGTTAAGTTTGATAGGGTTTATAATGGTTAGGGATTATAAGTGTTAGTAGGGTGTAATGTTTAGGGGTGCTAGGGTGAGTATTTATGGGTTATAGGGGCTATATGTTATAAGTAATATGAGTAAAAGAAGATATTGGTTAAGGGCTATGTTTTATGCATGCCAAGGTTTATGGTATGTGGATAATTTATTGTAGTGGTTAAGGTTAAGAAAGGATAATTGTTAGTTTTTCTAAATTGCTTATCTATTAGGGGTTATAGTATTTAGGAGGTATATAGATCACTAATTGATATTTATAGTTGTTAAGTGTTAATGGTTGGGTTTTATAAGAATTAATATATATACAAGTCAAAGATTAGATATATATGATTAAGGGTTATGCTAAATGTTAGGTTTTATAACAATTATGTTAAAGGTTAGGTTTTATAACAATTAATAGCTACACAAGCCAAATATTATGGATATATGATTTAAGGTTAAGGATATACTAGCTATCCTTGTTAAGTGTTAATGGTTGGGTTTTATAACAATTAATAGTTATACAAGTCAAAGATTAGGGTTATATCATTAAGGGTTACTTGAAAGTTAGTTTTTATAATAATATTTATGTTAAAGGTTCAGTTTTATAACAATGCTTAAAAACAAAACATTAGGTATATATGATTAAGGGTTATGGGTATACTAGTTTTAAGCTATAGTTTATAATGTTAGGACTTAGGGTGTTATAAGGTTAAAGATAAATGAATTTTGAATAAGAATTTCTAATTTGTACTTTAAAGTTATAGATATAGAATTTTGTACTATAAAGGAAGTAAAATTAGAAAAAAATTCTAAAAACTCTCATAATAAAAACTTGTAAAAGTTTCATTCACTTCACTAAAGCTTCTATAGTAGGATTATAAATATGATTGCAGTAGGATTATATATCTATAATTTGATGCACACACTTTATTAGGGAATAAAATAATGATGCAATATATATGAGAGAAGCAATCAATTGTAATATTAACATTAATATTGTAAATGGAGTTTTAAAATAACGATCCCAAAGCATATTTTTAAAGTTTTGTAATATTACAAACTAAAGCCTAACTTGAATTTCAAATTGAACTAATTGAATAATTGTTGGAATCCAATTAGCATCCTAATTTTAGAAACTTGAAAACCCTATTATATGTCTTTTCTTTTGAAAAAAAAAAGTAGAAGAACAATTTTTAGTGAAAATATAGATGTAAAGGGATCTATCTTCTTTGAAAAGGAAATTCTTTAATTCATCTTGGTTAAATAAAAATTAAATCCTATTAAGACCCAACATTATTAGGATGTCAATGATTCTTTACAAATCAATAATTCATTGTTAATAATTTTTTAAAATATATTTTTAGTGATTTCATATCCTACAATAATAGATTATGATATCCAACTATTAAAACCTTTATTAATAATAATACATCATTATTTGTCATACACTATTTGTAATAATATTAATTAGTTAATAGTAATCTTTTGGGAACAATTTTTCTATGTATAACATTGTGTGTCTACTATATATATCCAATTACCTCTATAATGATTGATAATGAACAAGCTAAATCTAAAAGTTTATAAAGTGCAAGGCTTTAAAGAAACATCGGCTCACTATACTCATCCATAAAAAAAAATATTAAGAATAAAAAATAAAAAATAACAAATATCAACAATTATGAAAAAAACACAACATAAAATCACAATTTAATATTAATGATTTATTTTAAAGTTTACCTAGCATGTATTAATCATAATATCATTTTAAATAAAATTTTCTTACATAATAATAAGTTGCTATTGGATTATAGAGCATTTTTTTATTCAAATAGAACTTTCCATATAACAATGAGTTGCAATTTAACCATAAATCAATATTGAATTAATAAAAAAACCATTATTATTTTATTTTCATTATATATAAAAAAAAATTTACCACCCTCTTGAGATACTTTAAAATATACCGTAAACATTTCTACCTAGATATACTTTAAAATATACCAATGAACATTTCTACCTACGATAGACACTTAAACAAAGATATTCATTTGATTTAAATAATTAAAAAATATTTACAAGTTGGCGACGTGCTACTTGGATTTATAAAGACATCATCTAAACTCATCGTGCGATCATAATAATGGTTTCATCCAACGGTTCAATTTGAATTACTGACTGACATTTATGCCGCCGACGTAAAACGGTTAAATTACAGTTGTCAGTGATTATGAAAAAACATACCTAAATTTACTGTTCGAAAATTCACCGTTCGATCATAACAATAGTATCATCTAACGGTTCAATTTGAATTACTGGCTGACATTTGTGCCGCCCATTGTAATCTTGATCAACGGTTCAATTTGAAGTTTGGTGGCCCTTGGATCATAAAGCAGATCCAATTCTCTACTTTCTATTTACTCTCTCTCTCTCACGTATTGTAATTTAGATTTGTGCGTTGAAGAGCGCTCTGTATGTTTGTTATAATGTCTCTGTGTGCTGTGTTCTGCTGTGTTGTGCTGTGTTTTTTTGTTTGATGTATTTTGCGTGTTTTCGTGTCTGCTGTGTTTGTGTGTGCCGTGTTTGATGTATTTCTGTGTGTGCTGTGCT
This sequence comes from Larix kaempferi, assembly GCA_027924585.1. Taxonomy (NCBI): domain Eukaryota; kingdom Viridiplantae; phylum Streptophyta; class Pinopsida; order Pinales; family Pinaceae; genus Larix; species Larix kaempferi. The sequence goes on along the minus strand of BSBM01000753.1, from coordinate 29,368,277 downwards.
TTTGTGCTGGGGTTTGTGCTAAAGTATGTATTTTATTTTCTGTTGTATTTGTGATTATTGAGAGAGCCGAGGAGATCACGAGAGGAACACATTTAACGCTATGTATTATGAAGCTCTGCACAAGGAATGCCATTGACGACCAGGACGACGTGCTTCTCCAAGATCTTTTACTTCATGATCACCTGCTTCCACTGCGATTGGAGACTAGTCAAACTTACGAGGTAATGGCACTTCTAAACATTCTTTTTAAATTTGGGGAAAACCTATGATCAGAAATTTAAGTCAATGAAATTTTTATAAATCTTCGTTCTCTGAATATATATATTGTCAGCGATTTCTTAGTTTGAGAACTCAGGCTGTGATTTATCTGTAAATTAGATATACCTAAAGACGAACAGAGATCTTTCTTTCTCTGGTTTACTGCAAACTATTAGCCCTTTCTCTCATTTATCTGCAAAATAAGTAACTAAAGTTTTAAAGAAAACTTTCTTCTCTTCTTTTATCGCAAACTATTGCAGTGTTCTGTGAATTATCAGTTAAATAAAGCACTAAATGCATGAAGAAATCATTCTTTTCTGATTTGTGGCGTTCTGTATTTTATCTGTAAATTAAAGCACAACATGCTTAAGGAAATCTTTTCTCTCTCGTTTTACGACAAACTATTGCGATGTTCATCTGATTTATAAGAAAATTATATAACGAAAAGATTAAAGAAAATAATCTTTCTTTGGTTTTCTTGCAAACTATTGCCGTGTTCTGTATATTAATGTAAATTAAAGGATTAATGCTTACACAAACCCTGATTTCTCTGGTTTTATTACAAACAATTGCTGCATTATGTGATTTATAATTTAAATAACTAAATCCTTAAAAGTATGTCTTCTCCGTTTAACTAAAGATTGTTGCCATGTTTTGCGATTTATTGATATTTTAACAATTAACTCTAAACAATTAACTCGCTGAATATGTCGCTGCATTTTCCCTATGTTTTTGCGTTTGTGAGGTTTTGTGCTTACGTGTTTTGTGCTATATTTACGGACAGAGTAGATGAGACCGCGGGAAGAACACATTTAATGCGTTGTATTATGAAGCTCTGCACAATTAAAGTCAGTGAACACGATGACGCCGTGCTTCTCCAAAATCTCCTGCTTTCACTGCGATCATCTGCACCAGGTACTAAACTTACAAGGTAATGGCCGCACTCGTCAACATTCCTTTAAATTTCTGGAAAACCTATGATTCGAAAATTAAGGGAATGCAATTTTAATCAATCTTTGTTCTCTTTATATATTGCAAACTCTTTCTCACTTTGCAGACTCTTTACGTGATTTATCCCTAACATATGTCTAAAGGCTGGCAGAGATGTTTCTGTAGTTTTAATGCAAATTATGGACGGTTTCTGTGATTTATCAGTAAAGTAAATAATTAAAGGTTTAAAAATGTTTGTGTGCTCTTGTGATTTATGTATTTTATATATAAATTAAAAGAAGATAAATCTTTCTTTCTCTGATTTTAATTGCCGCAATCTTCAGTTTAACTATTTTCGTGCTCTTATGATTGACCATTAAATTAAATAACTAAAAGCTTAACGATCTTCTCAGATTTTACAGCTAACTATTGCGGCATATTATTTGTAAATTAAAAGAGTAAAGGCATATATACATATTTCATAATACATTTTGTGATTTGTAGTATAATTTATTCTCTAGTTTTAGTCATACTATTTCCTAGTTTTGCGATTTATCCTTAATGTGTTAATTTGCAGAGAAATCTTAATTATTAAGATTTATTGGTAAATAATAAACTTAAAGAAATCTTTAGAGTTATTGGAAATTAAAAAAAATTATATTATCTGAAATAGGATTTATTTTATTGTGCAAGTTATTTTGTAATTTTATTTTTCCTCATAATTAACACTTGCTTTGCTTCAACCTTTAGAGAACTTTGCACAGTTGCATTTCAGCTTTTTCTATTGCATATTCCTGGAGTAACTTAAATACAACTTCTAATTGGATGAGAAATCAATCATGTACCACTATTAAGTTTGATAAGACATTACAGGTTGGGATTATAGTGTTGTATTATTTAGGGTTTATCATTTTACTATTATGATCATTTAAAATAATACAAAATAAAGTAAATCAGTTTATAATTATCTATAAATTTTATGTATTAAATCACAGTAGTTATGTATAAAATCTTTGAATAAGTTTTTTGATATTTAAAGAAAATTATTTTGTAAAACAAAAATGCATCATGATTCATGTGAATAATATATATAAATAATAAATAAATGAAGTTCTTTTCAAGTAAGAGATAAAAACGGCCTATGATTTCTGATTTCTGAGTCCTATGCTATGGGATATTTTGTTAAAGTTAAGTTATTCAAAGGAAAAATGGTTTATTGTCCTTTACTAATGTATTTTGATATATTTAATTGTATAAATTATCATTTTTCAAATTATATTTTTTATATTTGTTTTAGATGTTAGTTTTCCAATTTTTAATACATAAATGATATTTTTAATTAATTTCTCTAAATAATAATATAAATATATAATGTGTTTTTTCTTAAAAATTGTAAGCCCATATTCTTAAAAGTAGGACATATATACAAATAATGATATGAAAAATGCTATTATTATTATAAACAAAATAATTTTATACACCAAATTTTATATATAACTCAATATTTATTTTAAAATTATATTATTATTAATATTATTATTATTATAAAATAAATTTATTTATTTATTTTTAATAGAGAATATAAATATTAGAAAACATTTTTAAAAATAAAATATTATAACTTTTACATGAAATCATTTATATAATGAAATGGTAATCAATATACTTCAACAATAAAAAGAGATTAAATTATATGAAAATATCAAAAGTTACATACATAGATTTTTTTTTATCTTTAAAACAAAAAAGCTTACATACTTAGATTTTACTTTTAAAACAAGAAAACTTACATACTAGTATCTATTTTAGTTAAGAGGGAGGCTGAGGGTCACATTGCAATGGGCGTAGTGTAAGTTCGTTGGACACTTGGCTGGACTCAAAATTTAATCTTAATTCTTATTTGTATTGAGCCTTTTCCTTTTTTTTGGTGGTGTGGGATTGAGAGGGATAAGTAATTTAACCAAATAAAACATTTAATTGGGCTTTTTGTTTTCATTTAAAGAAGTGTTGTATATTTTTTATCTTGACTAATTTTGTTTTTTTTAATATTAATTTCATTTTATTTTCATTGCAATTATAGATGATTCATGAGAAACCAAAACCAGAAGTAAAGAATTCATTCTTCAATCGAAATCTATTTATCAGGTAGTTACATTTTTCACCTTTATTTTTTATCATAATTATTTAATTTTTTAATCTTTTATTTTCTTTGGTGAATGGGAAGTCATTTGGGTTTCATGATAGTTAAAATCATGTTTAAATTCATTTTTCCTTTAAGAAATATTCAGCTTTTTCAAATTATTTTTTTTCCTCTTGTGAATAATAAGCTTCGATGATAGATGAGTATAACAGAATTGTTTTTGTAACTTTCTCTGGCAAAGCATTAATGCAGAACCAAAACGAGATGTAAAGAAGTGTATCTTTCATGGCAGAGAATTAATTCTTCAATCTAGAATTTATTAGGTAGGTTCCTCCTTAACTCTTCATTTCCTTTTTGCCATAATCCGATCCGATCTTTAGGGGCTTGGTGTGTGAAGTTGAGCATGGCCAAATAAAAATCATAAGATAAAAAGGCCTTCCAACGCCTCAAGGTCCAAATTGTAAGAAATAAATTCTGTTTAGTATGTTAACACTTCCAAACAATTAATAATTCATTTGATATTTTTTCAATTAATTCTTCATACAAGCAAAGTGAGTATCGAATTATGGATTCCTTCAACACTGAGGATTTATGGCAAAATTCCTCTGCAGATTGCAAAGTCTCACTTATTCACTAATCAAATCCTGTAGGTTATTATATCCCACTAGATCATTAGAAGCTGTCGGACGATGGGGAATAAACCCATTGAAAATTGAGAAAACGCCATATAGGATATGAAATTGTAATCCATCCCCGCATAGGCTGTTAAGTGTGCCATCAATCAAAGAATCGATCCTCCAGGCATATGGGTGGAGAATTGATCCTTGGACAATCGGATGTTGATTAATCGGGATTGATAGATTATAAGGCTCTTCTTAGGAGTTTAAAACATCATTGAGGTTGTTATTCTTACAATATTCTGTAAAAATGTTGTGATGCCAAACTATGAGGTTCTGATTCTTGCAGTATACAATAAAAACGTCGTGATGCCAAACAATTTGTAGGGATCGGCTTAGAATTTAAAAATAGGCAAGGAGAATGGTTGTTGTGTTGTTCAATGGGTTGAATGGTTTAAATACTTAAGTTTGGTTAAAACACCTAGAGTTTCCAAGGCATGTTCCTTTTTAAAAAAAAATAGCTAGAATTACTCAATCCAAGTTAGCTACCATGAAATTCATATCAATAATAAAATCATATCCAATTCAGACCATTCAATCATACCCAATTCAGAAATGCAAAATCAAATTGTGGTGATCCCAATCTGAAATGATGGAGGACTTCAAACTCCAATCCCAACTCAGAAAGTTCAAATGTCGTCGGGTTTATGTGTACTACAAAAGAAGAGCTTTACTGAATGACGCAATTCTAAGATAGGTCATTGAACCCTGCTGCTTTCTTGACCAGTCGCAACAAATAAACAAATTGTTATTAAACGTATTTAGAAATTTGTATGTTCTTTAAATTAGTGAAATAATGATAAACACAAAAATGGATTTGAAACATTGGATATCATCTTCCGTGGATGATTGAGTAGGCAATGATGAACGGCCAAAAAATACTTCAAATATAAATTCCATTCCTAGCCAGACCCAATCCCACTCATTTCTTTAAACAAAAAAGAAAAAGGGGTTGTTGTAACTGCATATGTATTTCCAACCCTGACAAATGTTGCTAAGGTTCATCAATAAGTAATGATTGAAAACGTATTCTCTAGACCATACTTGGGAGTTCTAGTGATTTGGAGGAATAAGCAACCATAGAATACTTAACATAATAGTTGAGCGTTGCCTCTCACTAAGAAGCAATAGGCTTCATGCGGCATACTCCCTTCAACCCCAGGCAAGTAGAATGAAATATACTAGTATACTTTTCCCTTCCTGTATGAGATTGCTAGCCAAGAATAGGATTCGGTTACTCGCCTCCTCGAGAGGAGACGCTATATGGCGGGTAATTTGAGATACGAGTTCTAGCTTTATTTGCTTATTGCGGGTCCCTCCATATCCCTCCCTTTATTTTGCTGTGTCTTCGGTTCTTCAACCCAAAGATAAATGGAGTTTCCAAAAACATAATAGTATAGCTCACCCAGTAGAAGGGAAAAAACCGAGGAAGCATTAGTATGCTCGACCAGAAGGAGAGGTCGAATGCCTTTCTTTCGCTTTAGGATATAGAATAACGAACTTTAAGATACAGGGTAATTAGTTAGTGAGACCAACAAGTATCTATTTCGCCTGATTAGTTTGGTTAGGGTGTCCCCCTCGTTAGGAAGGATTTCAATGGGAATGGTATAAATGAATCAGGCCACAAGGGGGTAGAGAATGGGGACAGAGAGTTAGGAGCTTAACCTTCGTTGGGTTCTATTCAATTAAATATTTGGAGTGGTGATCTTACTAAAATACTTTTGGATGAGAGCTTACACTTACTTTTGGTCCTATTCAATTAGTTCCTGTTTCCGCAGCATAACCTCCACTTTTTGCTGTGTCTTCAGTTCTTCAACCCAAAGATATATGGACTTTCCAAAAACATAATAGTATGCTCGACCAGAAAGAGAGGTCGAATGCCTTCCTTTCGCTTTAGGATATAGAATAATGAACTTTAAGATACAGGGTAATTAGTTAGTGAGACTAACAAGTATCCATTTCGCCTGATTAGTTTGGTTATGGTGTCCCCTCGTTAGGAAGGCTTTCTGTGGGAATGGCATAAATGAATTAGGCCACAAGGGGGTAGAGAATGGGGACAAAGAGTTAGGAGTTTAACCTTCGTTTGGTCCTATTCAGTTAAATATTTGGTCTAGTGATCTTACTAAATAATTTTGGATACCCTTACCCTTATCTTTACCCTGGAGTAGAATAACAGCATGGCCTACCAGTTTGAGGATAGGATTAATTTATAACAAAACTTTTCTATTGATTCGGCCTACCAGTTTTAGGATTAGTTTATAACAAAACTTTTCTATTGGTTACGCGCACACTCAACTAATTCATTATGTAAGGGTTGCATTGGTTTTTCTTCTTTTCTAGGTTCACCTTCTTAGTTCCCCTTTCTTTATTTTCTGTGATTTTTCGTTTGTATCTTTTCATCTTCTATATATAGATTTTTTAAGAACCTATAAACTTCCACATTATGTTTTTAACTGGCTGTATTTTGTAGCTCTATTTACTTATTCTGAATAAAATTCTCTTATTTGATTTTATAAGTAGGATCAGTTCACTTGCAACCTAAGATATCCAGATTTGATCTACTAAGATATCCAGATTTTATAAGTAGATCAATTCACTTGCAACCTAAAATATCCAATGAATAGCAAGTTGTAGGACCTTTGGAGCTCTGTTCATATGCATCTTCCACTATCCAATAAGATTCCCTGTGCCATACTTTTCTTCCATCCCTTGCCACAACTATAAGATATTCAATGAATTGTAAGATTTCAATGAATAGCAAGTTGTAGGACCTTTGGAGCTCTGTTCCTATGCATCCTCCACTATCCAATAGGATTCACTGTGCCATACTTTTCTTCCGTCCCTTGCAACAACTGAAGAAGTGGGGCTACTTATCTCTGCAAATGAAAAAAACTGCTTTTATTCATCAAGATCGTATATTTTCTATATAACTTACCAAAACCCTTCTTTCAACTCTCCAAATACAATTCATACCAGTGCATAAGTAGCTATTTTTTATGTGGGGTATTCATATTGTCTCACCTCTTCTGTATCCACTTTTTCAGTTCTATAAAATACCCAAAGGAGGAATCTGATACACTTTTTTAATTCTGTAAAATACCCAAAGGAGGAATCTCTTTCCAATAGATGATGGGTTTTACTCTGTCAATAATGTTATTGTTTCTTCATATATTTTTCTAAGACTAGAGGAGTTTGGATCTGGATACCTTATAATCTCCACTATTAGATATATTATGAAACAATATATTTGCTATAATCATCCAAAATAATAAGTTTGAGTGTATTGCCCAAGTTATTTTTTTATTTTAACTCCCCATTTAAACCAGATACTGCTAACAACAATTATATAGGTTGTGAGGCCTTTTGTACATATACTCTAGAAGAATAAATAAGGTGGCATATTGTGTATGAGCAAGCTTCATGTACTCCTTAGCATTCACACTCTGAATAGCTATAGAGGCCTGGTGGTTACAAAGGAACACTTGTGCCTCTCTTGCACGCACTTAAAATAACGCAAGCGATCCAAGGAGTTTCATTAATGTCTGAGTGAATTATTTAGTGCACGCACATAGGAATTCCAAAAATATATGCTTATACTTATTTTGAATCCTTATCCCAACAACTTGACATACAGGCGTTGCATTTTTTATAACTCTTCTTTCTTTACTATTGTTTTTGGAGGGTGTATATCCAAGCTCAACAACTATTATTTTGCTCGACGTTTCTTTTTAAAAAAATATAGAAAAAAACATTACTTACAGTTCCAATGGCCATAAGAAACTCAATATTTTCTTGATTTGCCTTGTCCCTTTGTCGCACGGTAGAAATTTTAAACAAATTTGAAGTTCCTCAAGACTTATTAGTTTTACTAAAAGATCCCCCCATATACTCAAGCTAAGAAGGCTGTGCAGTTTCATTCAAATGGAAGGAACTCGCAGTTTGGAATTTAAGGAAGTTCATATTCACACAAAAAACGTAGCATTTTAAGCAACCATGCGGATGGATCTTCATTATTTCAGCTCTTTCTTCAAGTGTACATTGACATGCCCAAAACGTATGTAAATAGTTTCAAAAGCTTCAAAATGCCAAGCAAGACCAATAAAGAGCATGGTTGCAGCTGAATATTTTCAGTTGATTAGATATGAATCTTTCAATATCTTGATGTTAAGCAGCCCAAATCTCTTGGTCTTCCCGGATGAATAAGAGAAATCTCCATTTCAATATTTCATTCATCTTGATTGTTGACTGCGTGAACCTGCAACCTAGCTGAAAATATCACTGTTCAGTATGCCTATAAAAATGATTTTCTATTTACCTATTCAAAAGGTCTTCTAGCACCTCGATCTCTATAACATAATATCAAAAGGCCTTCTAGCACCTCAAGGTCTAAATTGTAAGAAATAAACTCTCATTTGTACGTTAACATTTACAACCAATTAATTCTTTTGATATTCTTTCACCAAAGGCATATAAGTGAATGGAGCATTATGGTTTCCTTCAACACTGTATTTCTGGCAAAAGTCCTCTACATATTGCAAATTCTCACTTATTTCTCTCATCAAATCCTGTGGATTATTACATCCCACTGGATCATCATTAGATGTGACAAGGATTGGGTGAAGGAGGATGATGGGAAAATACCCATCGAAAATTGAGAAATGACAATATAGGATCTGAAGTTTTGATCCATCCCCGTATAGGCTCTTAACTGTGCCAATCAATTAAAGAATCGATAATCCGGGCATATGGGTGGAGAATCGATCCTTGGACATTCAGGTGTTGCTGAATTATAAGGCTCTTCTTAGGAGTTTAAAACATCTACGAGGTTGTTATTCTTACTGTTGTGATGCCAAACTATGAGGTTGTAATTCTTGCAGTATGCAATAAAAATGTAGAGGGTCTGCTTAGAATTTAAAAACAGGCAAGAAGAATGGATGTTGAGTTGTTCAATGGGTAGAATGGTTCAAATCCTTGGATTTGGTTAAAACATCCGGAGTTCCTAAAACCTGTTCTTTCTTTAAAAAAAATAGTTAGAATTACTCAACCTAAACGAATTTGGAATTGCAGGAAAAATTGACCAGCTTCAATCAACAATCAAATCATATCCAATTCAGACCCTTCAATCACACCCAATTCAGAAATGCAAAATCAAACTGTGGTAATCCCAATATGAAACGATGGAGGGCTTGAAACTCCACTCCCAACTCAGAAAGTTCAAATCTCATCGAGTTTATGTGTACTACAAAAGAAAGAGCTTTTCTGCAGGAAACAATTCTAAGATAGGTCGTTAAAGCCTGTTGCTTACGTGACCAGATGTAACGAATAAACAAATTCATTATTAAACCTATTTAGAAATTTGTTTCTTTAAATTGGTGAAACAAGGATAAAGGCAACATTGACTAACCAATCCCACTCATATATTTAATAAAAATAAATAAACTCTTCATTCATTTATACTCTCCCGGAAACGGAGTATTCATTCACATTCTACGTTTCAATGTTTTCAAAATTCAATATTTTCACTTACCTATTCATGGTATTTTTTATTCTTTATATTGAGAATATTCTATTACTGTTTTTTTCTATACTTTATATTGAGAATATTGTTATACGGTTGCTTCACGTCATAAAATGTTTGATTTGTTTAAGTTTTCTTTTAACATAATGTTTAATTATCTGTATAAGTTTTCTTTTAACGTGTTATGACATAATGTTTAATTATCTGTATAAGTTTTCTTTTAACGTGTTATGGGTATTTTAGTATATTGTTTATGTGTATTTTTAAATATATGAGAATATTGTTTTATAGTTGCTTGATCTCATAAAATGTTTAATGATTTGTTTAAGTTTTCTTTATGTGTGTAAGTTTTCTTTTAAAGTGTTATAGGTATTTTCGTAAATGGTTTTTGTGTATTTTTTAATATATATAAATCTATTAAAATAAATATTCTAGAAGTGTTATATATATAATTTAGTAAATTTTTTTTTTTTAAATTTAATAATTTGTTTAAATTTTTTCTCAAATGTTATGGCTATTTTAGTAAATGTTTTATGTATATTTTTTAATATATATAAATGTTTTAAAATAATTTAGTAAAATTTATATGTTTTTGTTGTTGTAATGTTTTAATATTTTTTAAGAATATATGTATTTTATGGATGTACATACTTTTTTTTCTTAGCTTATAATTATAATACACATGTATTTTGTTTATAATTTATAGCATATGTGTTTTGTTTATAATGTATAGATTGTGATTCTAATGTATATTTTTTTTAATTTATACATTGACTACTAGATATATTAAAAGTCTTGTGTAGAGTGTTGTCAAAGGAATATTATGGAAAATTGTGGAAATAATTTTCTAACTCGGTATATTGACACATGTGCCTTTGTTGTAACCGGGAACTGGGATGCCATTGCGCTAGTAATAGGCGAAGGGAGACTCCCAAAGATGCCCTCCCAGTACGCCCCAAGTTGGGTGGTCGAGCGTGTATACACAAGGTTTTTAAAGTGGTATAACGAGGGACATCCCTTTGTTAATGCTCTACACAAGCAGCCTAATAACTAGCATGCCTTACCCCTAACCCCTACTTAGTAACTCCTATAGCCCATAACCCATAAGTATTATAACTCTTCAAAGTTACTACTCTTAACCGTTGACCCTTACACTAGTTACTCATCATAACCCCTAACACTTAACCATTATGAACATTTTTCTCATAATTTCTATAACCCATAACTTCTATAATCCTTCAATAACAATCCTTAACTCTATCACCCATTATCCCTATCCTAAAATTAACAACCCCTAGCCATTTTAAATCCTAATAAGTATACATTTTAATCTCCTTCATCTCTTTATATCCATTAAACCTTATCACCCCAACCCTTAACCCCCTACCACTAACACATAATTGTTAACATTTTTATTCTTAGAAAAAAATTCATTAACACTTGTACCTTAATCCCTAGAGCATATAAAAAATAATCCATAGTGCATATATCTAACTTATCACCTCTATCACTCCTAAAAATTATAAGACTCAACCCTTATAATCCATTATATTTAACCAATATGCATAACATATAGCCTTTAACAAATCTCTCATAACATTGTATCCATTAATTAATATAAAATTCAACCACTATAATCCTTAACCTCTATCACCCTCATTATCAATTTGTATATCCCATAAGAATTATAACTCTTTTATCCCTAACCATTATAACACTTCTAATCATGAATATCTTCCAATCATAAATCCTATGAACATTATGAATTATAACCACTAAAAAGTAATATTAATAGATATAATACATATATCTAATAGCCTTGATCCTTAATAAATGTCTCTTGTAGCCCAAAAAACACAAACCATAACCTCCTAAACCCTTAAACAAAAATAATTACAACACATAAGCACTATCATCCTTAACCCTTTTAACCACTAACACCTAATTTATATCACCATTATACCTTATAAGTATTAACCATAGTAACCACTATCTAGTATCCCTTTAACCCATAACTCTTATAATCGTATCCCTTATTACCCAAAACTAATACTTCATATAACCCCTAATCTACATAGCCCTTATATCATGACACATATAATTTCTAACCCCTATAGCCTTGAATGTGTGTCAACTATATCCCAATCCCCCAACCTTAACCACTATAATCTCGAAACACTACAACACCTAATATATATTAGCACTAACCATTATGACTCCTAGCTAACTCTTAACTATAATAACCTCTATCTAGTAACCCTTGCAACCCGTAACTCGTATAATATTATTACTTGTTACCCAAAATTTATACCTAACATACCCCCTAATCTAAATAGCCTTTATATCATGACACATTTAATTCCTAAACCCTATAACCTTGAATCAATGACCCTTGTATCCCAATTTTCCAAACCTTAACCACTAAATTACCTAAACATTAAAAACCCTAATCGATATTACCACTATCCATTATGACTACCAACCTCATATAAATCCTAATAATTATAGCCCTTATAACTCATAATTATTAATACATATTGAAGATAATCTTAATCCCTTAAACCTTATAATCCCAACCCCTGACAGCTAACTCTTATGAATCTTAACCCAATAACAATTATCCCATATATTGTATATCTTTTATGACCCCAAATCCTTGATCATTATGATCCATAATCCAAATCAAACCTAATACCTTACCTTAAACACCTACACCCTATGGATTTTACAAATGTTAATTTCTATCATTCATTAATTCTCTATTCCTAAAACCATTACTCCATATAGACCCTAGCTTATAATCCATAGTATGATTAATATGTAAGCATTATAACCCCAAACCAATGTGCTTATAACCTGTAAATATTATAACATTTTATCCCAATCCTTAACCCCTGGCTTGTATAAACTTTAACCCTTCTATACCCTTACCCCCAACTACTTACATCTATAAACCCTAGTTAGTGACCCCTAAAACCCATAATCATTAACTCTTATACTCTCACGTTCTTAAACACAAAACCCTTAACTCTTACATCCCTTATGCTTCGTTCTTTATAATTCCTTTAACTTTTATCACCCTTAACCTCTATAACTGCTAATAATTATAACCCCCTAGCACATAACACTTAACCTTTAACACACTAAAATAAAATTTTAGTAAATCCTTAGCCCATAACTCTTACCTTAACCCTTGTAGCTCCTAATCCTAAACCCTTGTTTCTCATAACTATTAATCCGCATACCCTAACAATATGGCCATTAACCTTTGTAACCTCTACCCCATATAATCATTAACCCATTTAATTATTAACCTTAACCCCTAAAAAATTCTAATGTTTAACTACTATAGCCATTAAATAATAAGTCAAATATCCCCCAACCCTTAAATGATTTAATCATTAACAACCCTAATCTTTATATTTAACCCTCTAACCCTTAAACCATATAACCCCTAACCAATGTAAACCAAAATTACTAATTATTATAACCCTTAACCACTGTCTACCCTTTCCCTTATTGTCTAATACATGACCCCTAAACATTATAAACATTAACCATTATAACATATATCCCCTAGCATAAACAATATAATTTCTGACTAATAACTCGTATAACCCATTCATATCATAATCACCAACCCATATGACTCATAATCATATAAACTCTAGACCTTCATACTTGGTAGCCTACCACTATCATGTAACCCTTGATATTTGTAACCCTCGAACCCTAGAATCTATAACCCCCTAACTACTAATAATTAAAACCTTCAATACCTAACACATTAAACATCTACTCCTTAGATCATACCCTCTACCCTTACCCTTATTGTCTAATACATGACCCCTAAACATTATAAACATTAACCATTATAACATATATCCCCTACCATAAACAATATAATTTCTAACTAATAACCCATTTATATCATAATTACTGACCCATATGGATAATAATCATATCAACTCTAGACCTTCATACTTGGTAGCCTACCACTGTCATGTAACCCTTAATATCTATAACCCTCAAACCCTAGAATCTATAACCCCAAATCCTAACTACTAATAATTATAACCTTCAATACCTAACACATTAAACCTCTACTCCTTAGACCATACCCTTTACCCTTACCCTTATAAAACTTATCCCATGCCCTTATAATACCTAGCCCATATAACCCTTAATTAATACATTTATCACTTGTAAAACATATACTTTATAATACATAACCATTTTAAACCTTAAACCATATAATCCCTCACTCATAACCTTTACCAATTACAACTCTTAATCAACAACCCATATAACAATTAACATCTAACCCCAAACCCATAGCCCCCATCCAATAACCCTTATAACACATAGCCTTCATAACAACCAATACAACCATAACCCCTCACTTATAACCACTATAACCATTAATCTCTATCACTCCCAATCCTTAACCTATATAGTTTCTAACCACTATAACCCATAATCTTTGAAATTATTAACCCTTAACTATTAATTGATATAAAACCCAACCACCAGCACCAAGAAAATATAAATGCTAATTAATGACCTTTATAACCCATATCACCCTTATTTCCCTTAATACCAACCCTTAACTATTACATATTTTATTCCTTAAACTCTATAAAGCCTAACTGTGATCACCCATAGCCATTATAACCCTCAAAACAATGATAGCAATAACCCTTAACTATTACATATTTTAATCCTTAAACTCTATAAAGCCTAACTTTGATCACCCATAGCCCTTATAACCCCCAAAACAATGATAATAATAACCCTTAACCATTATACCCTTTAAGTAATCAATATTATAGCCCATTATTCCATAGTCACTAACACTTGTAAATTATAACCATTAACCCTTACCCATAAATTTAAATTCCTAATTATTAACAATTGTATCCCTTAACATGTCCTTTTTATAATTGATATCCCTAATAACTCATAGCTTATAACCGAAATATTTAATCTTTATCCTTGGTAACCTCTAACCCCTATCACTCTACACCTTATTCTTTAACACCCAAACCCTAAACCTTATAAGCATTTATCATTATAAACCCTAACTTATCACACTTAATAAATAACCACTATAACCCTTAAGCATTGACCCCTATCATCCATAAATCTATCACCCCTTTCTCTTATCCTCTAATCCCTCACCCTTAGCCTTATAATACCTAACCATTCCCATCAATTTTGAGTTTGTAATTATTTCATAATCCATTATCCTTACAACCTTAACCATTATATTTCCTAGCCTATAACTATAAAAAATATAACCCTTAACCCATTTCACCTCTAAACCTTCTCACTTTCAACCCATAATTGTTAAACTCTTATCCCTAATCCCTATAACATATCCTTACAATTGTTTACCATATAATCCTTAATTCATTATATCTATCAAACCCAAAATTACCCATATCATATTATCCATAAATATTTTAAAACATAATACGATAATCCTTAATGAGTATCCCCTATAACCTTTAACAATTTGAACTCTAATCAATATAAATCCCAAGTAGTAAACCCAATTATAACTTATATCATTCTTAACACATATCACCCCTAAGGCCCCCAAAAAACAATAAATTTATAAAGTGGAACCCTGACGCCAATGACTATAACCCATAACTAGAAAAAATATAACTTATATCCCCTACCACCACTACCTCTAAAAAAAATTGAACAATGACTATTATCACCCAAAGCTAGTACCCTAAACTCTTTGACAATTTACCCTTAACCCCTATAAACCCTAACACTTATTATCCCCAATACTTCTTATCCATATTATGCCTAAAAATTATATCATTTAACCCTATAATCCCTAACAACTACCAACTATAACTCTTAATCCTTATTTTAATTAAATCCTAACCATTATCATTGATAACCTTTATCTTATATAAACAATAAATAATATAATTTATAGCCACATTATATAAACCCTAATACATATAAAACATAAGTAATATAACTCCCAATCATTATAAATGTTAACCCATACAACCACTATTCATTATAGCTAGTAATAAATAACCTCTAATTATTCATATAACAACTAACCATCAAACCCACTCATCCTTATAACCTTGTCACTTAATCATTATAACCACTAATATATGACACATATAGCCATGTCACTTTTAACCCATAAACCACAAATAGTATAACCCTTTCTTTATCAACTCTAACCTCTCATACCCCACCCTAACATGAAATGATATACTCCTATAACACATAACACTTGTAATTCTTATCCCTTATGACCCCTCAACCCTTGAACCCTAATCCATTAACCTATATAGCCCATAACTACTAACTTTTATAATGAATAACCTATATAAATCACACAATCTTAAGATATATTAATAGTAACCCTTGTAATCCCTAACTCTAACAAACCTTGAATTTTATAAACCATGACCCAGATAACATCTAAACCTTAAACCCTATACCTATAATCCTTATAATCTCAACACTTATTACCTCTAACCATTTAAGCATATAACCCTTGACCACTACAAATTTGAACCCTTATAATTCCTAAAACTTTAGAACTATATACCTTAACCCTAACCAACACCTAACCAATATAGGCATAAACTAATACTCAATATAAACATTAAGTCATATATCCCTTAACCACTATAACCACTAACACTTCTAAGTCCAATACCATAACCCATACAAACCATAAATATTATAACCCCTAAGAACTATAGGCCCTAACACATACTACCCCTAATTACCAACCCCTAACTATAATTACAAACCACTCATAAGAAACCCATAATTCAGAAAATCCCTAACAACTATAACCATTAACCTTATACCACATATACCTTAACCATTATAATAACTAACCATATCTCATATAACTCTTAGCCAACAAATCTAGTAATCCATAATCTCTAATACCTATATCCACTAACCCCTATAAATTTAAACCCTTACACCTAGCCACAACAAATCTTATCCCAATAATAATTAAACTCCAATCCCTATATATTTTGTAACCCCTAATTCTTCATATGTATAATGCCTAATCCATATCAACCTTAATCGCTTACATCGAACACCTAAACTCTATATATTATATAGATCATAATTGATATCATCCATTATACCCTAACTCTTAAAACCCCTAAAACATACATAGCGTAACATATAACCTCTATTATCCTACAACTATAACCATTATAATTCAATGTCAGTAATCTTATAATACATCAATTCTATAACCTGCCCTTGACTTATATAAACTATACCACTTTTAAACTCTTTACCCTACCTCTTACCACTATATAACCGAATTGGTGACCCTTGTAACCCGTAATTTTAACCCTTATAACAAAATACTCTTAAGCCAAAACCCTTGGCTTGTATAATCCTTATGCATGAATCCCCAGAATGCTTAATTCCTATTACCCTTAACCCATATAATTGTTAATGAGTATAACCCATAACACCTATAACACAACCTCTAACACTCTAAAAGGACAAATTGGTGAATCCTATAGCCCATAACTCTTCGAACCCTTAATCATTATAACTCTTAATCCATAACTCTTTTCAATCCAAACCATTTTTTTTCGCGAGGTGAATCGACAATGCACGGGTTTCGTACTCGCGCAACACGGGGTTGATTCCTGTGGCTACCACTATAAACCTCGGGCACGAACAGCTGGGGCGTAACCTCCGCGACCTCGTTGCGATAGACTCGAACCTGCGACATGCGTAACAGCCTGTACGCCCTAACAAGCGGATAGTTGCCAGCAGGCCCTCATCCCTGCCCCTTTTCAATCCAAACCATTGATATGCATACCCTAATCAATATAACCATTAATAATTATAAACTTTAACCCATACATCATTAATCCTTGTAATCCTTAACCATTATAACCCTTAGCCCCTAAAATACTTATTTTTAACTATTATAACCATTAAATAATAACCCAAACAACCCCTAGCCCATAAATTATATAATCCTTATAAACCTTAAACTCTATCATCAAACCCTCAACCCTTACATTTTATAACCCATAGCCACTATAAACCCTAAACCTTTATAACCCTCAACCCTTACATTTTATAACCCATAGCCACTATAAACCCTAAACCTTTATAACCCTCAACTATTATCTATGCTTTCCCTTATTTTCAAATCCATGCTTCATTCATAACCAATACAACATATATCCCCTAACCCCTAACTTCTAACGTCTATTATGCATATTCCTTAACAACTATAGCTACTAACCAATATAGCCCCAAAATTTGTAAATATGTAACCCCTAAATATTATACTCTATAAATTCTAATTAATCCCTAATACTTAATCTTCAACCATTATAAACCCTTAATACATATAACACCCAACCTCTATCACTCATATACTGTTTATTACCTCTCACATGTAACATATTAACACTATACCTCAACGTATATTACTAATAGTATATAACACTTACAATTTAACTATATTAATCGTTATAAGTCATAAAACATATAACCCAGAACCCCTAAATCATATAACAGTTAGACCCTACATGTATACTATCCATAACCCATACTACCTAATTTTTATCACCCCTATCATTTAACCTTCAACCCCTAACCCTTAGAATCCCTAACACATTTAAAAACTCTCAATTGGATTCGATAGTCGCTAACCTTTCTTCTCTATAATCCTAATTATCAATACTTATAAATCTTATGATTTAAATATTCTCTATAAAATCTAGCCATCCAAACTTATAAGCACCAAAGTATAGCAATAATTACAAGCCCCTAACTATAATTTACAACCCCTAACTATAATTACAAGCCCCTAACTATAATTTACAACCCCTAACTATAATTACAAGCCACTCATAATATACCCATAATTCATAAAACCCCTAACAATTATAACCCATATAAAACATAAGTAATATAACTCCCAACCATTAAAAACCTTAACCCATATAACCCGTATCCATTGGAGCGGATCCTACCTCATTTGGTTCGAATCACAAGTTCCAGGATCATATTCATATTTTCATATTTGTTCTCACCATTTTTGGTATGAAGAGAAAGTTCATAAAGTCTCCATATTCACTTGCATCCACTGATGGAGAATTCAAGCACATGTTTTTGGAGCATGATCCATTTACTCCAAAGAGTAAGATACCTCCAGACATATCTACTTGAGTTTGGAGCAGTTAAATATTTTGGTGTGTTACAATCCATTTTGAGGGGGGGGGTTTCCCATGAGGTTTTCTCCATTTTCTTGGTTCATGGACTGTTCTTTATTTGGATTATTTTTTTGTATCGGGTTGACCTTTGGTCTCAGTTACCAGGGCCCTAGCCTTTATTTTTTACCTCATAATATAGCTTATGGGGGGGTGTTAGGATATCTCATCATCACTTTTTATGTTTGCATGCATTTTGCATGCAGTCATGCATTTTGCATGCAGTCATGCATTCGCATGCATCCCAATCATCAGTGAGGTGTCACCCGGCACCTAGTCCCCAATTTGCTAGCCCCGGGAGCTTCTTTCCACTCATTTTTATCCCTCCTAGTCAGTGATGCGCCCACCTTTCACCTACCACTTGTGAAAGGTTCCCTTCTTCACCTACCACTCAGTTACACTTCAGTTAGTTGAGTAATTTCTGGACCTTTCCTTGATTTAAGGCTAGATTGACTTGTTAACTAATTGAAACACTCCATTGGACCCCCAGTGAAACTAGATTTCCTATTTTGACTCCATTCAACTCTCCATGCTCCCTCCACTAAGCCTCCTTCACTACATTAGTGCTCCATGCACCAGTTACACTACCTACATTCAGCTAGACTCAGTTTGACACCTGGTTGACCGTTACTTGTGCATTGATGACTCCACTGATCTGATGATGAGGACTCCTAGTTGAGACATGCTACACCATGCAGACAATTTGATTGAACCTCTTGGTTAATTCGAATTGCTTGGCTTGGCCTATTCAGTCATTGTGACTGCACATTGTATTGTATTCTACTTCTAAGTTCAATAGAGCACTACTGCAATTCTCTTGCATGGTTTACACATATTATTCTTTATGCATCTATTGTAATTGATTTACTTGTTCATTAGATCTGATGTGTTTCAATTTCACACTTGTAGGTTGTGCACTATTTTGTTCTTCTCATTTCGCTGGGGAAATTCAAACCATCTATGGTTTTCACCGCATCCCCAACACTGATTTGTTGGTTTTGACCAAGCTTCTTCAGTCTTTCTGGTACTTTCAACATTCATCTTCCTTTGTGGTGGGTACATATTTGATTGTGATCTGTTTCGGTCAAACTTACTATTGGAAGGTGAAGTCATGGATTGATTTATGAAACTATTGGGTTTGTGGCACTTCTGTCTGGATTCAGATTTTCCTTTCTTCTTCTCATTCCATTTCCTTGTAACTTCAGCCTTATTCTAACTTTGCTTGAAGTAGAGTCTAGCTTTTCAGAATGCATCCTCACTGAGTGACTCATCACTGTTGGAGTCCTTGTTATGGCTCACATAAAAAAAAAATTTAGAAGACTTCACCTTAGAACTTTTCCTAGTTGCTGATTTTTCTGCTTTCCATTCTTCTTGTGCGGGTATGTGGCTGTTCCCTTTTTCATACAGTTTGTGCAGCAAGAGGGCATTGATATCACACTATTCTTCCCAATTTTTAACATTGTCCTCCTTTATGCCCTGGAGCTCAATCATAAGGATTTTAACGATTTCCAACATCTCATTAGGTGTTACTACTCTTTGCTGAGAATTTGAGTTCACATGCATTTCTCAATTTTCAACATGTATGCCTTGCTTACTAGCCATTTCACCCTGCCGACTGGATGTCTCCTCCACTATTCTTCCTTCCTAATCTGCCCTATACATTTTCAGCACACTTTTGCCATCTATGTGTAGTATAGAGTTAAATTTTAGACATAAAAAAAATGGCAATGAAAAGAATATCATTTTTATAGAAAATATAAACTTAAAAACCTCTGTTGCAGCATATGTCCTGAATGAGCCTATAGGTCCTAGAGTAGCAACCTTCGCTCTGATACCACTTTGTAACATCACTAAACTTCAAACTGGTTCTTTCTCAATATATATATATATATATAAAGTACAGGTTGGTTGATAATAGTTGGTCTTGAATGTTTTCGTCATGGGATTGATAACTACTTGTGGTATGCATACTCATAGCTTGGTAAATAAGACCGTTATTAATACTTGTCTTCCTGTCTTAAATACTTCATGGTACTTGTTTTACATATACTCTGTGCGTTTATCCTTAGCGACACCAAGTAAGTTCGGGTGGCCTTACTCTTTCACGTTTGCATACCAACCTCTCGTCGTTATTCTACAAGCTGATTAAGATTCAAGGTTGTCCAAGTGTAACAGGGTTAACTTGTGAAATATTTGATCCATATAGAATCCCACGATATATTGTATGTATTAAGTTTTAGACCAAATGTTGTTTAAATGTTGAGGTTTACTTTGTGAAAGTGTTGAGGAGGATCTTACTTAGCCTTCAGCTAATGCATTACACTTGTGTGGCAGGCTATACTTAGAAACTATGTGCTTGGGGGAAACTTCCACCCAAAACTATGGAAAAATTGACTTCATGCAAGCAATACGAAGGACAACCAATGTGGTAAGGGAGTTAATGTGGATACCATCCAGCCAGCTGCTCAACACTTACAATGCTTACGGGTTGGTATTTGGAGCTTTTAATGTGCACGGTTCTTTGGAAACAACATGAGGTTTTACCCATACCCCGGTAATTCGACCCAGCTTCCTTCACCGTGGGGTTTTGGGGTTTTTCTTGCTCTTCCAGGGAGTGTTGCGCAAGGTTGTGGCCTCCACCAGGATAACCCTAGGTGCAGGGAAATGTCTACGGCCAACTACCAAGCTCCAGGAAGAGTGGGGATGGCCTCATGCTGGACAAGGAACCACTCAACTGCTACAATGCCTTCGGCCATTACAGGAAGGTAAGAAATTATCCAAATCCTTTTACTGTGGTAACAAATTTGTAATGGTTCACTTCTTTAATAAAAACGTTATGACACCGTGTTGTTTCGTGTTGCAGGTCACGGCCTCTCCAAGGTCGAGGTTGTCTCGAGGTAAAAAGGGATGGGAAAGGAAACGTCGAGGGTAATCCTCCCTTCCTAGACATGTAGAAAATTAAACCATGTAGTTCGAAACTATAGGTAGCTAGATTTTCGAGAGTTCTTGGGCCCGGTGAGCCTAGAAAATTCTTTGTTTGTTTGTTTGACCAACTAGTGTTGGGCCAAAGCGCCAGATGTTAGTCCTACTAAACTATTAAGTGAATTGGAAATGAATAGGGTTTACATCAAAGTTCGTGGTTCATGGCCATAGAATCCCTTCGTGGCCCATAGAGTTACATGCACACTAAACACCTGTTCGCCCAACAAGGCTTTCATCCCTTGCGGGACTTTGTCTGCATTTTTGGCTTTATATGAACTCTTTTACTCTGTTTGTACTTATGTTACTATTTAAGGGTTTTACCCCTGTCTGTAATTATGTGGATGCGACCCAATTCCCATGGTGTCTACATACGATGGTGGAGTTTACGATTTAAAGCTTGCATGGATTTCCATATTGCCATAATACATTCTTATGTTGTTTAATGATGTTGTCTGAAGCTTTTCCTGTGTTTATCGTTTACATCAGTCTTGCCAATTTTATGCATGCTTACAGCCTCGGTCGTGATGACCGTGTTGGCCTAGATTCTATCCCTGTATGGGGCATCGATACCTTCATTCATTTTTAATGTTGAGTAATAAAATTATTTTAATGATTACAGTGCTTGGGTTAATAGTTGATTTACCATGGAATGCGATGATTTGTTTGCAAAATGCACAAACCCTATTTAATGATATACAGTCCTGTAGATCGAGGGTTTGGTTGAAATGAATAAATTTCCCATTCTATGCAAGGTTTAACTCTTGATTAAGTTTTACAATGCAATCACAAGCTTTGTGAATAGAATACATGCGGCATGAAGGCTGTAGGAACCAAATCGATTCATGCATGAGAACTTGAGTTGGTCCAGTCATTTCAAATTTCAATAGTATTTAACCGCTTTCAAGGTTCTATTTGATTCCTTTGAATAAATAATAGATTTGTTTATGAATCGGCCTCCAATCTTGGGAATTATCACATCTACAGATTCATGGTTTCAGTATGGGTTAATGTGTTTTCATAAGCATGTAGTAGGTTTGGTTATTTCTTTCAAAATAAATGTTATAGAAATAACTCCTACCATATATATAAACTCGTGGATGCATGCATGCTATCAGTATCTATTAAATATACACTATGCATATAACATGGAATATGACTATTAATTCCACAATGAAACCCTTAATAGGCATGTTCAGTTTAGATACTTCCTTGACCTGTTTCCTCATGCATGTACTAACATTAGGGGAGTTTTGAGGTAAAAAATGGGCCTCAAAACAAAAAATGAACCATAAAAATTCACTTTATAAGAGCCAATCGGATTCAGGATGATGATGTCAACTATAAGGGTAAAATTTGTAAAACTAATTGGAGGGAAAAACAAAAAACTACTTTTTCTTATCATATTTTTGACATATCTCCTTAACGGTTTACCCAAATTTCAAGTTTGGGCACTTGTTGAATGCAGATTTTAATTCTGCATCCAACCCATACCCCGATTGCATACTTTATGAGGTTCCCACAACATGAAAAAATGAAATTTTCAATAAAAAAACGTATTTTAATGTTAAAATACGTTTTTTTATTGAAGTTTTCATTTTTCATGTCGTGGGCGGCTCAAAAGTATGCAGTGTGGGTATGGGTTGGATGCGAAATTAAAATATGCATCCAACGAGTCCTGAAACTTGAAATTTGGGTAAATAGTTAAGGAGATATGTCAAAATACAATAAGAAAAATTAGTTTTTCTTTTTCCCCTCTAAAATTTAGAACTCTTATTTTATTATTATAACGCTTATTTTATTATTTCCCTTAGGAGGCCCATTTTATATCTCAAAACTCCCCTAATGATTATATTCAACAAATACTACATAGGATTCTATATAACATCGAATGCCTTTAAATAAACGACCATTACAGTCAATTCATATTCAATACTCAATAATAGATAAAATAATCAAAACACGGTAATTGAAGAAAATAAATATTAGTCAAATAAGACCTGAGACAATACTTATCTGTTGTCTCTTATGATCAATGGGACAAGCACAAACCACCTAGCCATAGACCAATAAGTCTCTCCTTGCTCTTACGGTCACCCCCAAGCTGGGCACACAGTTCCACAAGGTCTGGAGTTTTGTTCTTTTAAACTTTTATGCCTTTAGTTCCCATTCAATTACTGAATCTGATTGCAAAAGGCATCCCAACACTCCCTTAGTGCTCCTGAGTTTTCTTTGAATGCTCCAGAGACTTTTATGCCTCTGAAGCTAGGAATCAACCTCTTACAGCCTTCCAGGGTATTGCAGTACTCCTGCAAGAAATTGGTAGTTCTCCTACCAGAATACTTCTCGTGATCTATTCTATACCCAACTGTAGTTTTTCATCTTCTGGTTCAAGTCTGTGCTCCATACTTAACCCTTCTTACTCTTCCTTTATCACAGTTCTTCATTTATTTGGTTTCGATTCTTTTCTTTCTTTAAGTTCACTCTCTGTTTTTTGGTTCTTTCTCTCCTCTCCTCTCCTTCGAGATGTTATGCTCATATATATATATATATATATGAGTGATCCCTCCCCCTTTCTGTCTTGATTTCATTTTCTTTATTATTATATAATTTTTAATTCTTTTATCCCAAAAACTCTTCTTTGGGGTTTTTACAAATGTCTCAATTATTTCTTACATTTTATTTTATTTCTTTTTATTCTCCAGACCCATAGGAACTGTGGCCCCCATCTCATTTAATGTGTTGTCCTCATTGTGATCAGAATTAAAATAATAATAAAATAATATAATACTTATCAAAATAATAAGGCGTTTACAAGTTCCAAAACTGGGGTATTACAAAAACAAAGAATATGAGATAATGAGCACTACCCTCCAACCGTCGAAATACGATTTCAAAAAATAAAAGAAAAATTTGTCAAAAAGGTTGAATGACATGAAAACAATGAGAAAGTAATAGTGATAGTCCAACGACTAGGAAACCATTAAAAAATGCTAAAATAATATTTTATTATATTTTTAATTTTTTAAATGTGACTTTTAAATTCATAATTTTTTTTTAACATTTAAAGATTAAATTGTAACTAGCACAACCACTTAACTTGTGGCCGATGAACACTGATAGGTCACAGGTTAAGTTCCATGAACAAGTATATGTTACTTGTTCTCCATGCTTAATTGTAATCACATTTTTTTATGCCTTGACTACTTGTTACCTTCTTCAGTTAAATGGGTTGTTACCTTCTCTAGTTAAATGGGTTGTTGTCACTACCTGTTATCCATGCATAATCTATGAGTTATCCATGCATCAACTACTAGTTATTTTTTATATTTCTTTTTTTTTATAATTGTTTATTTTGAATTTTGAATGATGACCATAAAATCAATCTAGACAATACACTTGTCACATCCTCCTTTAATCTAGGAAAAGCATAGATGGTAGCCTACCCCAAATTCTACTAACACAACCACTTAACTTGTGGTCGGTGAACACCGATAGGTCACAAGTTAAGTGTCGTGAAGAAGTTATCTCTTGTTCTCCATGCTTAGTTGTAATCACCTATTCTTCTCCATGCATCGGCTACATGCTACATGTTACCTTCTTTAGTTAAATGGGTTGTCAATCTATTATCCATGCATGAGTTACAAGTTATTCATGCATCAATTACCAATTATTTTTTATATTTCGTTTTTTTTATAATTGTTTATTTGGAATTTTGAACGATGACCACAAAATAAATATGGAGAATACACTTGGCTCATCCTTCTTCAATCTAGGAAAAGCATAGATGGTAATCCACCCCAAATTCTAAGATATAAACACCTACCGATGTAAAAATATCAGTTTGGGATTGTGAGGAAAAGCATTGTTCCGTTGAGTAGGAGATCACTGTAGCCAAAATATTACCCAATAAATATTCAAGAGATGTCAAGTATCAACCAAAAAAAACCCTTGAAAAATAAAAATGTATTGGATGAACAAAACAGATAATCATTGTGATCACTAAGCATCCTAGGGAGATCGCGGTTCCAATGGATGAACAAAAGATTCAATTTTCAACTATGGTTAGTCACTCAGGATTCAATTTCCAATTGTATTTAGTCACTCTGACACACCAAATTGTTTCGTTGTATTTAGTCACTCTGACACGCTAGATTGTTTCATTGTTTTCAAAAACAACCAAAACAAGTTGATGAGCTTTGGATTCCAACTTTCAAAAGAATATTAAATTTTTTAAGAAAAGCTAAGGTTATATACTTTTTTTAAATTTGTTTTTGATATCTCAACTTAAATTTTAAGTTTCTTATAAAATATTTTATACTGAAAAATGAATATCTAAGCTTAATGATTGAATGGATTATGTAATTCTAATCATATTTTAATTCTCCAAATTCTAAAGCTAATTTAATTTATTATATTTTAGAATTTTATAAATAAAATTTTTAAAAAAAAATTATTCTCATAAAAATATTTAAAATTATTATTATTAAATAATGTTTTTTTTGCAACTAGGATAATGGGACTCATACTGGCTTGACATGGGGTCTACGGGTCCAATCGCATTTGCTACCACTATACCCCTAAATGCACCCACACATCCCGCAAGCAAAGAGCACGGGTAAATTAAATAATATTATCATAAGAGAAAATTATTATTATAACAAATTTCAGAATAAATATAAAAAAAAGTTTTAAAATTAATTTAAATTTTATTGTATTCTAAAATTTTGTAAATAGATAAAATAATGATTAAAAAGATTTTATACACTTATCACCTGTGGCATATCTCTTCATCCTTAAGAACAAAATCAATGTCAAGTAATTACTCTTTTTAAAAATCATAACCCACTTTTTTTAAAAATAATGTTTCAGTATTATTTTGAATAATTCACATTGATGTTTTGTTTTCGATTCGTTGTATTTATTTATTTTTTAAATATTACTAATTTTTTAACTATAATTATATTTAATTATAATTAATATAAAATATTAATATTTTGAAATTTTAATGTTTTATATTAGGAAAGAAAAAACATTATTTAGCACCTATTTTTTCTTTCTTTCTGAACTACATAATCGATACAAATAATAAAGAAACAAAAAATAGTTGCTAAATAATATTATAAAATTTAGGATAAAATCCGACATTAAGTTTGAAGAAATATATAATTTTCGATTTATAATTTTTATTAATTAGAGGATTTAGTAAGATTGTTATAGTTATTTTTTATTTTTATTATATATATCGATTATGAAGTTCAGAAAAAAAAAAATTAGGTGCAAAACAATGTTTTAAAATTTAGGATAAAATCCGACATTAAGTTTGAAGAAATATATAATTTCAATTTAAATTTATTCCCAATTTTTGAAAATTTAATCATAATTTTAACAAATTTAATCTTAATTTTAAACGAATGTAATCTGTTTAATCAATTTTGAATTAGAATTCGAACCAATTTTAAATGCCAAACTCGAATTAATTCCGCCCTGCATAAGATTTTCCGAATTTCGAATTTGAAGGATTAAATGTGGCGAACGCAAGGACTAAAATTGAGAATTTATATGTGCTAGGATTCATTATAATTTGTATAGTGGTTACGTGATAATAGATTTAATGGTCAGGAGTAGGGTTAAGGGAAATTTGTTTTATGGTTATAGAAGTTACTAACTAATATTTTTGTTGGTTGTTATAATGTTTTAAGTGTGAGGGGTTAGGGTTTAGGGGATAAAATGGTGAGGGTATATTTTGTTGGTTACGTGATAATAGATATAATGGTTAGGAGTAGGGTTAAGGGAAATTTGTTTTATGGTTATAGAAGTTACTAACTAATATTTTTGTTGGTTGTTATAATGTTTTAAGTGTGAGGGGTTAGGGTTTAGGGGATAAAATGGTGAGGGCATATTTTGTTGGTTGTTATAATGTTAAGTGTTAGGGGTTAAGGTTTAGGGGTTAGTGGATAAGATGGTGAGGGCATATAGGGTATTAGTTTAGAATGATAGGTCTAGAGGTCACGTTTTGAATTTCTAACTCTTAATAATTATAGGAAATATGGCCTATAATTTATTTATTAATTAGAGGATTTAGATGTTAAATTATAAAAGCTATAGGTTTGGGTGAAAATGTTACATGGGTTAGTATACTATTATATGAGTTACTATTTATAATGGTTAGAAGTTAGGGAGAAGGGTTTTTAGGATTTAGTAGATTAAATGATATAATAATTAGGAGTTAGTGGACAAGGGGTTATAGATGTTGAAGATTTGAAGAGTAAATTGTTTTGTTAATTAAAGGTTATTTAGAAGTTATAGTGGTAAGTGGTTATACAATTGTGAATGATATATGGGTTAAAGTTGATAAGGGTTATATAGTGTGGTTATGGGATAAAACAATTATGATGGTAAGATGTTAGCAATTATATTGATAAGGGTTTATAATTGTCAAAAAATATAGGGTTTAGGGTGACATGGTTTCTATGTTACAATGAATAATATTTATGCATTGGGGTATGAGGATAGTAGGGGTTATGTTTGATAGGGTTTATAATGGTTAGGGATTATAGGTTTTAGTAGGGAGTAATGTTTAGGGATGCTAGGGTAAGTATTTATGGGTTATAGGGGCTATATGTTGTAAGAGATACGAGTAAAATAAGTTATTGGTTAATATTAAAAGTTATGTTTATAAGATTTTAAGGTTTTAATGGTTATGGGATAAAGGGATTATGATGGTCAGATGATAGGAATTATAGTGAGAAGGGTTTATAATGGTCACAAGATATAAGGTTTAGGGATGACATGGGTTCTATGTTACATTGAATAATATGTTCATTGGGGTATGAGGGTAGTAGGGGTTAAGTTTGATAGGGTTTATAATGGTTAGGGATTATAAGTGTTAGTAGGGTGTAATGTTTAGGGGTGCTAGGGTGAGTATTTATGGGTTATAGGGGCTATATGTTATAAGTAATATGAGTAAAAGAAGATATTGGTTAAGGGCTATGTTTTATGCATGCCAAGGTTTATGGTATGTGGATAATTTATTGTAGTGGTTAAGGTTAAGAAAGGATAATTGTTAGTTTTTCTAAATTGCTTATCTATTAGGGGTTATAGTATTTAGGAGGTATATAGATCACTAATTGATATTTATAGTTGTTAAGTGTTAATGGTTGGGTTTTATAAGAATTAATATATATACAAGTCAAAGATTAGATATATATGATTAAGGGTTATGCTAAATGTTAGGTTTTATAACAATTATGTTAAAGGTTAGGTTTTATAACAATTAATAGCTACACAAGCCAAATATTATGGATATATGATTTAAGGTTAAGGATATACTAGCTATCCTTGTTAAGTGTTAATGGTTGGGTTTTATAACAATTAATAGTTATACAAGTCAAAGATTAGGGTTATATCATTAAGGGTTACTTGAAAGTTAGTTTTTATAATAATATTTATGTTAAAGGTTCAGTTTTATAACAATGCTTAAAAACAAAACATTAGGTATATATGATTAAGGGTTATGGGTATACTAGTTTTAAGCTATAGTTTATAATGTTAGGACTTAGGGTGTTATAAGGTTAAAGATAAATGAATTTTGAATAAGAATTTCTAATTTGTACTTTAAAGTTATAGATATAGAATTTTGTACTATAAAGGAAGTAAAATTAGAAAAAAATTCTAAAAACTCTCATAATAAAAACTTGTAAAAGTTTCATTCACTTCACTAAAGCTTCTATAGTAGGATTATAAATATGATTGCAGTAGGATTATATATCTATAATTTGATGCACACACTTTATTAGGGAATAAAATAATGATGCAATATATATGAGAGAAGCAATCAATTGTAATATTAACATTAATATTGTAAATGGAGTTTTAAAATAACGATCCCAAAGCATATTTTTAAAGTTTTGTAATATTACAAACTAAAGCCTAACTTGAATTTCAAATTGAACTAATTGAATAATTGTTGGAATCCAATTAGCATCCTAATTTTAGAAACTTGAAAACCCTATTATATGTCTTTTCTTTTGAAAAAAAAAAGTAGAAGAACAATTTTTAGTGAAAATATAGATGTAAAGGGATCTATCTTCTTTGAAAAGGAAATTCTTTAATTCATCTTGGTTAAATAAAAATTAAATCCTATTAAGACCCAACATTATTAGGATGTCAATGATTCTTTACAAATCAATAATTCATTGTTAATAATTTTTTAAAATATATTTTTAGTGATTTCATATCCTACAATAATAGATTATGATATCCAACTATTAAAACCTTTATTAATAATAATACATCATTATTTGTCATACACTATTTGTAATAATATTAATTAGTTAATAGTAATCTTTTGGGAACAATTTTTCTATGTATAACATTGTGTGTCTACTATATATATCCAATTACCTCTATAATGATTGATAATGAACAAGCTAAATCTAAAAGTTTATAAAGTGCAAGGCTTTAAAGAAACATCGGCTCACTATACTCATCCATAAAAAAAAATATTAAGAATAAAAAATAAAAAATAACAAATATCAACAATTATGAAAAAAACACAACATAAAATCACAATTTAATATTAATGATTTATTTTAAAGTTTACCTAGCATGTATTAATCATAATATCATTTTAAATAAAATTTTCTTACATAATAATAAGTTGCTATTGGATTATAGAGCATTTTTTTATTCAAATAGAACTTTCCATATAACAATGAGTTGCAATTTAACCATAAATCAATATTGAATTAATAAAAAAACCATTATTATTTTATTTTCATTATATATAAAAAAAAATTTACCACCCTCTTGAGATACTTTAAAATATACCGTAAACATTTCTACCTAGATATACTTTAAAATATACCAATGAACATTTCTACCTACGATAGACACTTAAACAAAGATATTCATTTGATTTAAATAATTAAAAAATATTTACAAGTTGGCGACGTGCTACTTGGATTTATAAAGACATCATCTAAACTCATCGTGCGATCATAATAATGGTTTCATCCAACGGTTCAATTTGAATTACTGACTGACATTTATGCCGCCGACGTAAAACGGTTAAATTACAGTTGTCAGTGATTATGAAAAAACATACCTAAATTTACTGTTCGAAAATTCACCGTTCGATCATAACAATAGTATCATCTAACGGTTCAATTTGAATTACTGGCTGACATTTGTGCCGCCCATTGTAATCTTGATCAACGGTTCAATTTGAAGTTTGGTGGCCCTTGGATCATAAAGCAGATCCAATTCTCTACTTTCTATTTACTCTCTCTCTCTCACGTATTGTAATTTAGATTTGTGCGTTGAAGAGCGCTCTGTATGTTTGTTATAATGTCTCTGTGTGCTGTGTTCTGCTGTGTTGTGCTGTGTTTTTTTGTTTGATGTATTTTGCGTGTTTTCGTGTCTGCTGTGTTTGTGTGTGCCGTGTTTGATGTATTTCTGTGTGTGCTGTGCTTTTGTGCTGGGGTTTGTGCTAAAGTATGTATTTTATTTTCTGTTGTATTTGTGATTATTGAGAGAGCCGAGGAGATCACGAGAGGAACACATTTAACGCTATGTATTATGAAGCTCTGCACAAGGAATGCCATTGACGACCAGGACGACGTGCTTCTCCAAGATCTTTTACTTCATGATCACCTGCTTCCACTGCGATTGGAGACTAGTCAAACTTACGAGGTAATGGCACTTCTAAACATTCTTTTTAAATTTGGGGAAAACCTATGATCAGAAATTTAAGTCAATGAAATTTTTATAAATCTTCGTTCTCTGAATATATATATTGTCAGCGATTTCTTAGTTTGAGAACTCAGGCTGTGATTTATCTGTAAATTAGATATACCTAAAGACGAACAGAGATCTTTCTTTCTCTGGTTTACTGCAAACTATTAGCCCTTTCTCTCATTTATCTGCAAAATAAGTAACTAAAGTTTTAAAGAAAACTTTCTTCTCTTCTTTTATCGCAAACTATTGCAGTGTTCTGTGAATTATCAGTTAAATAAAGCACTAAATGCATGAAGAAATCATTCTTTTCTGATTTGTGGCGTTCTGTATTTTATCTGTAAATTAAAGCACAACATGCTTAAGGAAATCTTTTCTCTCTCGTTTTACGACAAACTATTGCGATGTTCATCTGATTTATAAGAAAATTATATAACGAAAAGATTAAAGAAAATAATCTTTCTTTGGTTTTCTTGCAAACTATTGCCGTGTTCTGTATATTAATGTAAATTAAAGGATTAATGCTTACACAAACCCTGATTTCTCTGGTTTTATTACAAACAATTGCTGCATTATGTGATTTATAATTTAAATAACTAAATCCTTAAAAGTATGTCTTCTCCGTTTAACTAAAGATTGTTGCCATGTTTTGCGATTTATTGATATTTTAACAATTAACTCTAAACAATTAACTCGCTGAATATGTCGCTGCATTTTCCCTATGTTTTTGCGTTTGTGAGGTTTTGTGCTTACGTGTTTTGTGCTATATTTACGGACAGAGTAGATGAGACCGCGGGAAGAACACATTTAATGCGTTGTATTATGAAGCTCTGCACAATTAAAGTCAGTGAACACGATGACGCCGTGCTTCTCCAAAATCTCCTGCTTTCACTGCGATCATCTGCACCAGGTACTAAACTTACAAGGTAATGGCCGCACTCGTCAACATTCCTTTAAATTTCTGGAAAACCTATGATTCGAAAATTAAGGGAATGCAATTTTAATCAATCTTTGTTCTCTTTATATATTGCAAACTCTTTCTCACTTTGCAGACTCTTTACGTGATTTATCCCTAACATATGTCTAAAGGCTGGCAGAGATGTTTCTGTAGTTTTAATGCAAATTATGGACGGTTTCTGTGATTTATCAGTAAAGTAAATAATTAAAGGTTTAAAAATGTTTGTGTGCTCTTGTGATTTATGTATTTTATATATAAATTAAAAGAAGATAAATCTTTCTTTCTCTGATTTTAATTGCCGCAATCTTCAGTTTAACTATTTTCGTGCTCTTATGATTGACCATTAAATTAAATAACTAAAAGCTTAACGATCTTCTCAGATTTTACAGCTAACTATTGCGGCATATTATTTGTAAATTAAAAGAGTAAAGGCATATATACATATTTCATAATACATTTTGTGATTTGTAGTATAATTTATTCTCTAGTTTTAGTCATACTATTTCCTAGTTTTGCGATTTATCCTTAATGTGTTAATTTGCAGAGAAATCTTAATTATTAAGATTTATTGGTAAATAATAAACTTAAAGAAATCTTTAGAGTTATTGGAAATTAAAAAAAATTATATTATCTGAAATAGGATTTATTTTATTGTGCAAGTTATTTTGTAATTTTATTTTTCCTCATAATTAACACTTGCTTTGCTTCAACCTTTAGAGAACTTTGCACAGTTGCATTTCAGCTTTTTCTATTGCATATTCCTGGAGTAACTTAAATACAACTTCTAATTGGATGAGAAATCAATCATGTACCACTATTAAGTTTGATAAGACATTACAGGTTGGGATTATAGTGTTGTATTATTTAGGGTTTATCATTTTACTATTATGATCATTTAAAATAATACAAAATAAAGTAAATCAGTTTATAATTATCTATAAATTTTATGTATTAAATCACAGTAGTTATGTATAAAATCTTTGAATAAGTTTTTTGATATTTAAAGAAAATTATTTTGTAAAACAAAAATGCATCATGATTCATGTGAATAATATATATAAATAATAAATAAATGAAGTTCTTTTCAAGTAAGAGATAAAAACGGCCTATGATTTCTGATTTCTGAGTCCTATGCTATGGGATATTTTGTTAAAGTTAAGTTATTCAAAGGAAAAATGGTTTATTGTCCTTTATTAATGTATTTTGATATATTTAATTGTATAAATTATCATTTTTCAAATTATATTTTTTATATTTGTTTTAGATGTTAGTTTTCCAATTTTTAATACATAAATGATATTTTTAATTAATTTCTCTAAATAATAATATAAATATATAATGTGTTTTTTCTTAAAAATTGTAAGCCCATATTCTTAAAAGTAGGACATATATACAAATAATGATATGAAAAATGCTATTATTATTATAAACAAAATAATTTTATACACCAAATTTTATATATAACTCAATATTTATTTTAAAATTATATTATTATTAATATTATTATTATTATAAAATAAATTTATTTATTTATTTTTAATAGAGAATATAAATATTAGAAAACATTTTTAAAAATAAAATATTATAACTTTTACATGAAATCATTTATATAATGAAATGGTAATCAATATACTTCAACAATAAAAAGAGATTAAATTATATGAAAATATCAAAAGTTACATACATAGATTTTTTTTTATCTTTAAAACAAAAAAGCTTACATACTTAGATTTTACTTTTAAAACAAGAAAACTTACATACTAGTATCTATTTTAGTTAAGAGGGAGGCTGAGGGTCACATTGCAATGGGCGTAGTGTAAGTTCGTTGGACACTTGGCTGGACTCAAAATTTAATCTTAATTCTTATTTGTATTGAGCCTTTTCCTTTTTTTGGTGGTGTGGGATTGAGAGGGATAAGTAATTTAACCAAATAAAACATTTAATTGGGCTTTTTGTTTTCATTTAAAGAAGTGTTGTATATTTTTTATCTTGACTAATTTTGTTTTTTTTAATATTAATTTCATTTTATTTTCATTGCAATTATAGATGATTCATGAGAAACCAAAACCAGAAGTAAAGAATTCATTCTTCAATCGAAATCTATTTATCAGGTAGTTACATTTTTCACCTTTATTTTTTATCATAATTATTTAATTTTTTAATCTTTTATTTTCTTTGGTGAATGGGAAGTCATTTGGGTTTCATGATAGTTAAAATCATGTTTAAATTCATTTTTCCTTTAAGAAATATTCAGCTTTTTCAAATTATTTTTTTTCCTCTTGTGAATAATAAGCTTCGATGATAGATGAGTATAACAGAATTGTTTTTGTAACTTTCTCTGGCAAAGCATTAATGCAGAACCAAAACGAGATGTAAAGAAGTGTATCTTTCATGGCAGAGAATTAATTCTTCAATCTAGAATTTATTAGGTAGGTTCCTCCTTAACTCTTCATTTCCTTTTTGCCATAATCCGATCCGATCTTTAGGGGCTTGGTGTGTGAAGTTGAGCATGGCCAAATAAAAATCATAAGATAAAAAGGCCTTCCAACGCCTCAAGGTCCAAATTGTAAGAAATAAATTCTGTTTAGTATGTTAACACTTCCAAACAATTAATAATTCATTTGATATTTTTTCAATTAATTCTTCATACAAGCAAAGTGAGTATCGAATTATGGATTCCTTCAACACTGAGGATTTATGGCAAAATTCCTCTGCAGATTGCAAAGTCTCACTTATTCACTAATCAAATCCTGTAGGTTATTATATCCCACTAGATCATTAGAAGCTGTCGGACGATGGGGAATAAACCCATTGAAAATTGAGAAAACGCCATATAGGATATGAAATTGTAATCCATCCCCGCATAGGCTGTTAAGTGTGCCATCAATCAAAGAATCGATCCTCCAGGCATATGGGTGGAGAATTGATCCTTGGACAATCGGATGTTGATTAATCGGGATTGATAGATTATAAGGCTCTTCTTAGGAGTTTAAAACATCATTGAGGTTGTTATTCTTACAATATTCTGTAAAAATGTTGTGATGCCAAACTATGAGGTTCTGATTCTTGCAGTATACAATAAAAACGTCGTGATGCCAAACAATTTGTAGGGATCGGCTTAGAATTTAAAAATAGGCAAGGAGAATGGTTGTTGTGTTGTTCAATGGGTTGAATGGTTTAAATACTTAAGTTTGGTTAAAACACCTAGAGTTTCCAAGGCATGTTCCTTTTTAAAAAAAAATAGCTAGAATTACTCAATCCAAGTTAGCTACCATGAAATTCATATCAATAATAAAATCATATCCAATTCAGACCATTCAATCATACCCAATTCAGAAATGCAAAATCAAATTGTGGTGATCCCAATCTGAAATGATGGAGGACTTCAAACTCCAATCCCAACTCAGAAAGTTCAAATGTCGTCGGGTTTATGTGTACTACAAAAGAAGAGCTTTACTGAATGACGCAATTCTAAGATAGGTCATTGAACCCTGCTGCTTTCTTGACCAGTCGCAACAAATAAACAAATTGTTATTAAACGTATTTAGAAATTTGTATGTTCTTTAAATTAGTGAAATAATGATAAACACAAAAATGGATTTGAAACATTGGATATCATCTTCCGTGGATGATTGAGTAGGCAATGATGAACGGCCAAAAAATACTTCAAATATAAATTCCATTCCTAGCCAGACCCAATCCCACTCATTTCTTTAAACAAAAAAGAAAAAGGGGTTGTTGTAACTGCATATGTATTTCCAACCCTGACAAATGTTGCTAAGGTTCATCAATAAGTAATGATTGAAAACGTATTCTCTAGACCATACTTGGGAGTTCTAGTGATTTGGAGGAATAAGCAACCATAGAATACTTAACATAATAGTTGAGCGTTGCCTCTCACTAAGAAGCAATAGGCTTCATGCGGCATACTCCCTTCAACCCCAGGCAAGTAGAATGAAATATACTAGTATACTTTTCCCTTCCTGTATGAGATTGCTAGCCAAGAATAGGATTCGGTTACTCGCCTCCTCGAGAGGAGACGCTATATGGCGGGTAATTTGAGATACGAGTTCTAGCTTTATTTGCTTATTGCGGGTCCCTCCATATCCCTCCCTTTATTTTGCTGTGTCTTCGGTTCTTCAACCCAAAGATAAATGGAGTTTCCAAAAACATAATAGTATAGCTCACCCAGTAGA
Organism: Larix kaempferi; assembly: GCA_027924585.1. Taxonomy (NCBI): domain Eukaryota; kingdom Viridiplantae; phylum Streptophyta; class Pinopsida; order Pinales; family Pinaceae; genus Larix; species Larix kaempferi. Next base: position 29,331,620 of record BSBM01000753.1, on the reverse strand, counting down.
AGGGAAAAAACCGAGGAAGCATTAGTATGCTCGACCAGAAGGAGAGGTCGAATGCCTTTCTTTCGCTTTAGGATATAGAATAACGAACTTTAAGATACAGGGTAATTAGTTAGTGAGACCAACAAGTATCTATTTCGCCTGATTAGTTTGGTTAGGGTGTCCCCCTCGTTAGGAAGGATTTCAGTGGGAATGGTATAAATGAATCAGGCCACAAGGGGGTAGAGAATGGGGACAGAGAGTTAGGAGCTTAACCTTCGTTGGGTTCTATTCAATTAAATATTTGGAGTGGTGATCTTACTAAAATACTTTTGGATGAGAGCTTACACTTACTTTTGGTCCTATTCAATTAGTTCCTGTTTCCGCAGCATAACCTCCACTTTTTGCTGTGTCTTCAGTTCTTCAACCCAAAGATATATGGACTTTCCAAAAACATAATAGTATGCTCGACCAGAAAGAGAGGTCGAATGCCTTCCTTTCGCTTTAGGATATAGAATAATGAACTTTAAGATACAGGGTAATTAGTTAGTGAGACTAACAAGTATCCATTTCGCCTGATTAGTTTGGTTATGGTGTCCCCTCGTTAGGAAGGCTTTCTGTGGGAATGGCATAAATGAATTAGGCCACAAGGGGGTAGAGAATGGGGACAAAGAGTTAGGAGTTTAACCTTCGTTTGGTCCTATTCAGTTAAATATTTGGTCTAGTGATCTTACTAAATAATTTTGGATACCCTTACCCTTATCTTTACCCTGGAGTAGAATAACAGCATGGCCTACCAGTTTGAGGATAGGATTAATTTATAACAAAACTTTTCTATTGATTCGGCCTACCAGTTTTAGGATTAGTTTATAACAAAACTTTTCTATTGGTTACGCGCACACTCAACTAATTCATTATGTAAGGGTTGCATTGGTTTTTCTTCTTTTCTAGGTTCACCTTCTTAGTTCCCCTTTCTTTATTTTCTGTGATTTTTCGTTTGTATCTTTTCATCTTCTATATATAGATTTTTTAAGAACCTATAAACTTCCACATTATGTTTTTAACTGGCTGTATTTTGTAGCTCTATTTACTTATTCTGAATAAAATTCTCTTATTTGATTTTATAAGTAGGATCAGTTCACTTGCAACCTAAGATATCCAGATTTGATCTACTAAGATATCCAGATTTTATAAGTAGATCAATTCACTTGCAACCTAAAATATCCAATGAATAGCAAGTTGTAGGACCTTTGGAGCTCTGTTCATATGCATCTTCCACTATCCAATAAGATTCCCTGTGCCATACTTTTCTTCCATCCCTTGCCACAACTATAAGATATTCAATGAATTGTAAGATTTCAATGAATAGCAAGTTGTAGGACCTTTGGAGCTCTGTTCCTATGCATCCTCCACTATCCAATAGGATTCACTGTGCCATACTTTTCTTCCGTCCCTTGCAACAACTGAAGAAGTGGGGCTACTTATCTCTGCAAATGAAAAAAACTGCTTTTATTCATCAAGATCGTATATTTTCTATATAACTTACCAAAACCCTTCTTTCAACTCTCCAAATACAATTCATACCAGTGCATAAGTAGCTATTTTTTATGTGGGGTATTCATATTGTCTCACCTCTTCTGTATCCACTTTTTCAGTTCTATAAAATACCCAAAGGAGGAATCTGATACACTTTTTTAATTCTGTAAAATACCCAAAGGAGGAATCTCTTTCCAATAGATGATGGGTTTTACTCTGTCAATAATGTTATTGTTTCTTCATATATTTTTCTAAGACTAGAGGAGTTTGGATCTGGATACCTTATAATCTCCACTATTAGATATATTATGAAACAATATATTTGCTATAATCATCCAAAATAATAAGTTTGAGTGTATTGCCCAAGTTATTTTTTTATTTTAACTCCCCATTTAAACCAGATACTGCTAACAACAATTATATAGGTTGTGAGGCCTTTTGTACATATACTCTAGAAGAATAAATAAGGTGGCATATTGTGTATGAGCAAGCTTCATGTACTCCTTAGCATTCACACTCTGAATAGCTATAGAGGCCTGGTGGTTACAAAGGAACACTTGTGCCTCTCTTGCACGCACTTAAAATAACGCAAGCGATCCAAGGAGTTTCATTAATGTCTGAGTGAATTATTTAGTGCACGCACATAGGAATTCCAAAAATATATGCTTATACTTATTTTGAATCCTTATCCCAACAACTTGACATACAGGCGTTGCATTTTTTATAACTCTTCTTTCTTTACTATTGTTTTTGGAGGGTGTATATCCAAGCTCAACAACTATTATTTTGCTCGACGTTTCTTTTTAAAAAAATATAGAAAAAAACATTACTTACAGTTCCAATGGCCATAAGAAACTCAATATTTTCTTGATTTGCCTTGTCCCTTTGTCGCACGGTAGAAATTTTAAACAAATTTGAAGTTCCTCAAGACTTATTAGTTTTACTAAAAGATCCCCCCATATACTCAAGCTAAGAAGGCTGTGCAGTTTCATTCAAATGGAAGGAACTCGCAGTTTGGAATTTAAGGAAGTTCATATTCACACAAAAAACGTAGCATTTTAAGCAACCATGCGGATGGATCTTCATTATTTCAGCTCTTTCTTCAAGTGTACATTGACATGCCCAAAACGTATGTAAATAGTTTCAAAAGCTTCAAAATGCCAAGCAAGACCAATAAAGAGCATGGTTGCAGCTGAATATTTTCAGTTGATTAGATATGAATCTTTCAATATCTTGATGTTAAGCAGCCCAAATCTCTTGGTCTTCCCGGATGAATAAGAGAAATCTCCATTTCAATATTTCATTCATCTTGATTGTTGACTGCGTGAACCTGCAACCTAGCTGAAAATATCACTGTTCAGTATGCCTATAAAAATGATTTTCTATTTACCTATTCAAAAGGTCTTCTAGCACCTCGATCTCTATAACATAATATCAAAAGGCCTTCTAGCACCTCAAGGTCTAAATTGTAAGAAATAAACTCTCATTTGTACGTTAACATTTACAACCAATTAATTCTTTTGATATTCTTTCACCAAAGGCATATAAGTGAATGGAGCATTATGGTTTCCTTCAACACTGTATTTCTGGCAAAAGTCCTCTACATATTGCAAATTCTCACTTATTTCTCTCATCAAATCCTGTGGATTATTACATCCCACTGGATCATCATTAGATGTGACAAGGATTGGGTGAAGGAGGATGATGGGAAAATACCCATCGAAAATTGAGAAATGACAATATAGGATCTGAAGTTTTGATCCATCCCCGTATAGGCTCTTAACTGTGCCAATCAATTAAAGAATCGATAATCCGGGCATATGGGTGGAGAATCGATCCTTGGACATTCAGGTGTTGCTGAATTATAAGGCTCTTCTTAGGAGTTTAAAACATCTACGAGGTTGTTATTCTTACTGTTGTGATGCCAAACTATGAGGTTGTAATTCTTGCAGTATGCAATAAAAATGTAGAGGGTCTGCTTAGAATTTAAAAACAGGCAAGAAGAATGGATGTTGAGTTGTTCAATGGGTAGAATGGTTCAAATCCTTGGATTTGGTTAAAACATCCGGAGTTCCTAAAACCTGTTCTTTCTTTAAAAAAAATAGTTAGAATTACTCAACCTAAACGAATTTGGAATTGCAGGAAAAATTGACCAGCTTCAATCAACAATCAAATCATATCCAATTCAGACCCTTCAATCACACCCAATTCAGAAATGCAAAATCAAACTGTGGTAATCCCAATATGAAACGATGGAGGGCTTGAAACTCCACTCCCAACTCAGAAAGTTCAAATCTCATCGAGTTTATGTGTACTACAAAAGAAAGAGCTTTTCTGCAGGAAACAATTCTAAGATAGGTCGTTAAAGCCTGTTGCTTACGTGACCAGATGTAACGAATAAACAAATTCATTATTAAACCTATTTAGAAATTTGTTTCTTTAAATTGGTGAAACAAGGATAAAGGCAACATTGACTAACCAATCCCACTCATATATTTAATAAAAATAAATAAACTCTTCATTCATTTATACTCTCCCGGAAACGGAGTATTCATTCACATTCTACGTTTCAATGTTTTCAAAATTCAATATTTTCACTTACCTATTCATGGTATTTTTTATTCTTTATATTGAGAATATTCTATTACTGTTTTTTTCTATACTTTATATTGAGAATATTGTTATACGGTTGCTTCACGTCATAAAATGTTTGATTTGTTTAAGTTTTCTTTTAACATAATGTTTAATTATCTGTATAAGTTTTCTTTTAACGTGTTATGACATAATGTTTAATTATCTGTATAAGTTTTCTTTTAACGTGTTATGGGTATTTTAGTATATTGTTTATGTGTATTTTTAAATATATGAGAATATTGTTTTATAGTTGCTTGATCTCATAAAATGTTTAATGATTTGTTTAAGTTTTCTTTATGTGTGTAAGTTTTCTTTTAAAGTGTTATAGGTATTTTCGTAAATGGTTTTTGTGTATTTTTTAATATATATAAATCTATTAAAATAAATATTCTAGAAGTGTTATATATATAATTTAGTAAATTTTTTTTTTTTAAATTTAATAATTTGTTTAAATTTTTTCTCAAATGTTATGGCTATTTTAGTAAATGTTTTATGTATATTTTTTAATATATATAAATGTTTTAAAATAATTTAGTAAAATTTATATGTTTTTGTTGTTGTAATGTTTTAATATTTTTTAAGAATATATGTATTTTATGGATGTACATACTTTTTTTTCTTAGCTTATAATTATAATACACATGTATTTTGTTTATAATTTATAGCATATGTGTTTTGTTTATAATGTATAGATTGTGATTCTAATGTATATTTTTTTTAATTTATACATTGACTACTAGATATATTAAAAGTCTTGTGTAGAGTGTTGTCAAAGGAATATTATGGAAAATTGTGGAAATAATTTTCTAACTCGGTATATTGACACATGTGCCTTTGTTGTAACCGGGAACTGGGATGCCATTGCGCTAGTAATAGGCGAAGGGAGACTCCCAAAGATGCCCTCCCAGTACGCCCCAAGTTGGGTGGTCGAGCGTGTATACACAAGGTTTTTAAAGTGGTATAACGAGGGACATCCCTTTGTTAATGCTCTACACAAGCAGCCTAATAACTAGCATGCCTTACCCCTAACCCCTACTTAGTAACTCCTATAGCCCATAACCCATAAGTATTATAACTCTTCAAAGTTACTACTCTTAACCGTTGACCCTTACACTAGTTACTCATCATAACCCCTAACACTTAACCATTATGAACATTTTTCTCATAATTTCTATAACCCATAACTTCTATAATCCTTCAATAACAATCCTTAACTCTATCACCCATTATCCCTATCCTAAAATTAACAACCCCTAGCCATTTTAAATCCTAATAAGTATACATTTTAATCTCCTTCATCTCTTTATATCCATTAAACCTTATCACCCCAACCCTTAACCCCCTACCACTAACACATAATTGTTAACATTTTTATTCTTAGAAAAAAATTCATTAACACTTGTACCTTAATCCCTAGAGCATATAAAAAATAATCCATAGTGCATATATCTAACTTATCACCTCTATCACTCCTAAAAATTATAAGACTCAACCCTTATAATCCATTATATTTAACCAATATGCATAACATATAGCCTTTAACAAATCTCTCATAACATTGTATCCATTAATTAATATAAAATTCAACCACTATAATCCTTAACCTCTATCACCCTCATTATCAATTTGTATATCCCATAAGAATTATAACTCTTTTATCCCTAACCATTATAACACTTCTAATCATGAATATCTTCCAATCATAAATCCTATGAACATTATGAATTATAACCACTAAAAAGTAATATTAATAGATATAATACATATATCTAATAGCCTTGATCCTTAATAAATGTCTCTTGTAGCCCAAAAAACACAAACCATAACCTCCTAAACCCTTAAACAAAAATAATTACAACACATAAGCACTATCATCCTTAACCCTTTTAACCACTAACACCTAATTTATATCACCATTATACCTTATAAGTATTAACCATAGTAACCACTATCTAGTATCCCTTTAACCCATAACTCTTATAATCGTATCCCTTATTACCCAAAACTAATACTTCATATAACCCCTAATCTACATAGCCCTTATATCATGACACATATAATTTCTAACCCCTATAGCCTTGAATGTGTGTCAACTATATCCCAATCCCCCAACCTTAACCACTATAATCTCGAAACACTACAACACCTAATATATATTAGCACTAACCATTATGACTCCTAGCTAACTCTTAACTATAATAACCTCTATCTAGTAACCCTTGCAACCCGTAACTCGTATAATATTATTACTTGTTACCCAAAATTTATACCTAACATACCCCCTAATCTAAATAGCCTTTATATCATGACACATTTAATTCCTAAACCCTATAACCTTGAATCAATGACCCTTGTATCCCAATTTTCCAAACCTTAACCACTAAATTACCTAAACATTAAAAACCCTAATCGATATTACCACTATCCATTATGACTACCAACCTCATATAAATCCTAATAATTATAGCCCTTATAACTCATAATTATTAATACATATTGAAGATAATCTTAATCCCTTAAACCTTATAATCCCAACCCCTGACAGCTAACTCTTATGAATCTTAACCCAATAACAATTATCCCATATATTGTATATCTTTTATGACCCCAAATCCTTGATCATTATGATCCATAATCCAAATCAAACCTAATACCTTACCTTAAACACCTACACCCTATGGATTTTACAAATGTTAATTTCTATCATTCATTAATTCTCTATTCCTAAAACCATTACTCCATATAGACCCTAGCTTATAATCCATAGTATGATTAATATGTAAGCATTATAACCCCAAACCAATGTGCTTATAACCTGTAAATATTATAACATTTTATCCCAATCCTTAACCCCTGGCTTGTATAAACTTTAACCCTTCTATACCCTTACCCCCAACTACTTACATCTATAAACCCTAGTTAGTGACCCCTAAAACCCATAATCATTAACTCTTATACTCTCACGTTCTTAAACACAAAACCCTTAACTCTTACATCCCTTATGCTTCGTTCTTTATAATTCCTTTAACTTTTATCACCCTTAACCTCTATAACTGCTAATAATTATAACCCCCTAGCACATAACACTTAACCTTTAACACACTAAAATAAAATTTTAGTAAATCCTTAGCCCATAACTCTTACCTTAACCCTTGTAGCTCCTAATCCTAAACCCTTGTTTCTCATAACTATTAATCCGCATACCCTAACAATATGGCCATTAACCTTTGTAACCTCTACCCCATATAATCATTAACCCATTTAATTATTAACCTTAACCCCTAAAAAATTCTAATGTTTAACTACTATAGCCATTAAATAATAAGTCAAATATCCCCCAACCCTTAAATGATTTAATCATTAACAACCCTAATCTTTATATTTAACCCTCTAACCCTTAAACCATATAACCCCTAACCAATGTAAACCAAAATTACTAATTATTATAACCCTTAACCACTGTCTACCCTTTCCCTTATTGTCTAATACATGACCCCTAAACATTATAAACATTAACCATTATAACATATATCCCCTAGCATAAACAATATAATTTCTGACTAATAACTCGTATAACCCATTCATATCATAATCACCAACCCATATGACTCATAATCATATAAACTCTAGACCTTCATACTTGGTAGCCTACCACTATCATGTAACCCTTGATATTTGTAACCCTCGAACCCTAGAATCTATAACCCCCTAACTACTAATAATTAAAACCTTCAATACCTAACACATTAAACATCTACTCCTTAGATCATACCCTCTACCCTTACCCTTATTGTCTAATACATGACCCCTAAACATTATAAACATTAACCATTATAACATATATCCCCTACCATAAACAATATAATTTCTAACTAATAACCCATTTATATCATAATTACTGACCCATATGGATAATAATCATATCAACTCTAGACCTTCATACTTGGTAGCCTACCACTGTCATGTAACCCTTAATATCTATAACCCTCAAACCCTAGAATCTATAACCCCAAATCCTAACTACTAATAATTATAACCTTCAATACCTAACACATTAAACCTCTACTCCTTAGACCATACCCTTTACCCTTACCCTTATAAAACTTATCCCATGCCCTTATAATACCTAGCCCATATAACCCTTAATTAATACATTTATCACTTGTAAAACATATACTTTATAATACATAACCATTTTAAACCTTAAACCATATAATCCCTCACTCATAACCTTTACCAATTACAACTCTTAATCAACAACCCATATAACAATTAACATCTAACCCCAAACCCATAGCCCCCATCCAATAACCCTTATAACACATAGCCTTCATAACAACCAATACAACCATAACCCCTCACTTATAACCACTATAACCATTAATCTCTATCACTCCCAATCCTTAACCTATATAGTTTCTAACCACTATAACCCATAATCTTTGAAATTATTAACCCTTAACTATTAATTGATATAAAACCCAACCACCAGCACCAAGAAAATATAAATGCTAATTAATGACCTTTATAACCCATATCACCCTTATTTCCCTTAATACCAACCCTTAACTATTACATATTTTATTCCTTAAACTCTATAAAGCCTAACTGTGATCACCCATAGCCATTATAACCCTCAAAACAATGATAGCAATAACCCTTAACTATTACATATTTTAATCCTTAAACTCTATAAAGCCTAACTTTGATCACCCATAGCCCTTATAACCCCCAAAACAATGATAATAATAACCCTTAACCATTATACCCTTTAAGTAATCAATATTATAGCCCATTATTCCATAGTCACTAACACTTGTAAATTATAACCATTAACCCTTACCCATAAATTTAAATTCCTAATTATTAACAATTGTATCCCTTAACATGTCCTTTTTATAATTGATATCCCTAATAACTCATAGCTTATAACCGAAATATTTAATCTTTATCCTTGGTAACCTCTAACCCCTATCACTCTACACCTTATTCTTTAACACCCAAACCCTAAACCTTATAAGCATTTATCATTATAAACCCTAACTTATCACACTTAATAAATAACCACTATAACCCTTAAGCATTGACCCCTATCATCCATAAATCTATCACCCCTTTCTCTTATCCTCTAATCCCTCACCCTTAGCCTTATAATACCTAACCATTCCCATCAATTTTGAGTTTGTAATTATTTCATAATCCATTATCCTTACAACCTTAACCATTATATTTCCTAGCCTATAACTATAAAAAATATAACCCTTAACCCATTTCACCTCTAAACCTTCTCACTTTCAACCCATAATTGTTAAACTCTTATCCCTAATCCCTATAACATATCCTTACAATTGTTTACCATATAATCCTTAATTCATTATATCTATCAAACCCAAAATTACCCATATCATATTATCCATAAATATTTTAAAACATAATACGATAATCCTTAATGAGTATCCCCTATAACCTTTAACAATTTGAACTCTAATCAATATAAATCCCAAGTAGTAAACCCAATTATAACTTATATCATTCTTAACACATATCACCCCTAAGGCCCCCAAAAAACAATAAATTTATAAAGTGGAACCCTGACGCCAATGACTATAACCCATAACTAGAAAAAATATAACTTATATCCCCTACCACCACTACCTCTAAAAAAAATTGAACAATGACTATTATCACCCAAAGCTAGTACCCTAAACTCTTTGACAATTTACCCTTAACCCCTATAAACCCTAACACTTATTATCCCCAATACTTCTTATCCATATTATGCCTAAAAATTATATCATTTAACCCTATAATCCCTAACAACTACCAACTATAACTCTTAATCCTTATTTTAATTAAATCCTAACCATTATCATTGATAACCTTTATCTTATATAAACAATAAATAATATAATTTATAGCCACATTATATAAACCCTAATACATATAAAACATAAGTAATATAACTCCCAATCATTATAAATGTTAACCCATACAACCACTATTCATTATAGCTAGTAATAAATAACCTCTAATTATTCATATAACAACTAACCATCAAACCCACTCATCCTTATAACCTTGTCACTTAATCATTATAACCACTAATATATGACACATATAGCCATGTCACTTTTAACCCATAAACCACAAATAGTATAACCCTTTCTTTATCAACTCTAACCTCTCATACCCCACCCTAACATGAAATGATATACTCCTATAACACATAACACTTGTAATTCTTATCCCTTATGACCCCTCAACCCTTGAACCCTAATCCATTAACCTATATAGCCCATAACTACTAACTTTTATAATGAATAACCTATATAAATCACACAATCTTAAGATATATTAATAGTAACCCTTGTAATCCCTAACTCTAACAAACCTTGAATTTTATAAACCATGACCCAGATAACATCTAAACCTTAAACCCTATACCTATAATCCTTATAATCTCAACACTTATTACCTCTAACCATTTAAGCATATAACCCTTGACCACTACAAATTTGAACCCTTATAATTCCTAAAACTTTAGAACTATATACCTTAACCCTAACCAACACCTAACCAATATAGGCATAAACTAATACTCAATATAAACATTAAGTCATATATCCCTTAACCACTATAACCACTAACACTTCTAAGTCCAATACCATAACCCATACAAACCATAAATATTATAACCCCTAAGAACTATAGGCCCTAACACATACTACCCCTAATTACCAACCCCTAACTATAATTACAAACCACTCATAAGAAACCCATAATTCAGAAAATCCCTAACAACTATAACCATTAACCTTATACCACATATACCTTAACCATTATAATAACTAACCATATCTCATATAACTCTTAGCCAACAAATCTAGTAATCCATAATCTCTAATACCTATATCCACTAACCCCTATAAATTTAAACCCTTACACCTAGCCACAACAAATCTTATCCCAATAATAATTAAACTCCAATCCCTATATATTTTGTAACCCCTAATTCTTCATATGTATAATGCCTAATCCATATCAACCTTAATCGCTTACATCGAACACCTAAACTCTATATATTATATAGATCATAATTGATATCATCCATTATACCCTAACTCTTAAAACCCCTAAAACATACATAGCGTAACATATAACCTCTATTATCCTACAACTATAACCATTATAATTCAATGTCAGTAATCTTATAATACATCAATTCTATAACCTGCCCTTGACTTATATAAACTATACCACTTTTAAACTCTTTACCCTACCTCTTACCACTATATAACCGAATTGGTGACCCTTGTAACCCGTAATTTTAACCCTTATAACAAAATACTCTTAAGCCAAAACCCTTGGCTTGTATAATCCTTATGCATGAATCCCGAGAATGCTTAATTCCTATTACCCTTAACCCATATAATTGTTAATGAGTATAACCCATAACACCTATAACACAACCTCTAACACTCTAAAAGGACAAATTGGTGAATCCTATAGCCCATAACTCTTCGAACCCTTAATCATTATAACTCTTAATCCATAACTCTTTTCAATCCAAACCATTTTTTTTCGCGAGGTGAATCGACAATGCACGGGTTTCGTACTCGCGCAACACGGGGTTGATTCCTGTGGCTACCACTATAAACCTCGGGCACGAACAGCTGGGGCGTAACCTCCGCGACCTCGTTGCGATAGACTCGAACCTGCGACATGCGTAACAGCCTGTACGCCCTAACAAGCGGATAGTTGCCAGCAGGCCCTCATCCCTGCCCCTTTTCAATCCAAACCATTGATATGCATACCCTAATCAATATAACCATTAATAATTATAAACTTTAACCCATACATCATTAATCCTTGTAATCCTTAACCATTATAACCCTTAGCCCCTAAAATACTTATTTTTAACTATTATAACCATTAAATAATAACCCAAACAACCCCTAGCCCATAAATTATATAATCCTTATAAACCTTAAACTCTATCATCAAACCCTCAACCCTTACATTTTATAACCCATAGCCACTATAAACCCTAAACCTTTATAACCCTCAACCCTTACATTTTATAACCCATAGCCACTATAAACCCTAAACCTTTATAACCCTCAACTATTATCTATGCTTTCCCTTATTTTCAAATCCATGCTTCATTCATAACCAATACAACATATATCCCCTAACCCCTAACTTCTAACGTCTATTATGCATATTCCTTAACAACTATAGCTACTAACCAATATAGCCCCAAAATTTGTAAATATGTAACCCCTAAATATTATACTCTATAAATTCTAATTAATCCCTAATACTTAATCTTCAACCATTATAAACCCTTAATACATATAACACCCAACCTCTATCACTCATATACTGTTTATTACCTCTCACATGTAACATATTAACACTATACCTCAACGTATATTACTAATAGTATATAACACTTACAATTTAACTATATTAATCGTTATAAGTCATAAAACATATAACCCAGAACCCCTAAATCATATAACAGTTAGACCCTACATGTATACTATCCATAACCCATACTACCTAATTTTTATCACCCCTATCATTTAACCTTCAACCCCTAACCCTTAGAATCCCTAACACATTTAAAAACTCTCAATTGGATTCGATAGTCGCTAACCTTTCTTCTCTATAATCCTAATTATCAATACTTATAAATCTTATGATTTAAATATTCTCTATAAAATCTAGCCATCCAAACTTATAAGCACCAAAGTATAGCAATAATTACAAGCCCCTAACTATAATTTACAACCCCTAACTATAATTACAAGCCCCTAACTATAATTTACAACCCCTAACTATAATTACAAGCCACTCATAATATACCCATAATTCATAAAACCCCTAACAATTATAACCCATATAAAACATAAGTAATATAACTCCCAACCATTAAAAACCTTAACCCATATAACCCGTATCCATTGGAGCGGATCCTACCTCATTTGGTTCGAATCACAAGTTCCAGGATCATATTCATATTTTCATATTTGTTCTCACCATTTTTGGTATGAAGAGAAAGTTCATAAAGTCTCCATATTCACTTGCATCCACTGATGGAGAATTCAAGCACATGTTTTTGGAGCATGATCCATTTACTCCAAAGAGTAAGATACCTCCAGACATATCTACTTGAGTTTGGAGCAGTTAAATATTTTGGTGTGTTACAATCCATTTTGAGGGGGGGGGTTTCCCATGAGGTTTTCTCCATTTTCTTGGTTCATGGACTGTTCTTTATTTGGATTATTTTTTTGTATCGGGTTGACCTTTGGTCTCAGTTACCAGGGCCCTAGCCTTTATTTTTTACCTCATAATATAGCTTATGGGGGGGTGTTAGGATATCTCATCATCACTTTTTATGTTTGCATGCATTTTGCATGCAGTCATGCATTTTGCATGCAGTCATGCATTCGCATGCATCCCAATCATCAGTGAGGTGTCACCCGGCACCTAGTCCCCAATTTGCTAGCCCCGGGAGCTTCTTTCCACTCATTTTTATCCCTCCTAGTCAGTGATGCGCCCACCTTTCACCTACCACTTGTGAAAGGTTCCCTTCTTCACCTACCACTCAGTTACACTTCAGTTAGTTGAGTAATTTCTGGACCTTTCCTTGATTTAAGGCTAGATTGACTTGTTAACTAATTGAAACACTCCATTGGACCCCCAGTGAAACTAGATTTCCTATTTTGACTCCATTCAACTCTCCATGCTCCCTCCACTAAGCCTCCTTCACTACATTAGTGCTCCATGCACCAGTTACACTACCTACATTCAGCTAGACTCAGTTTGACACCTGGTTGACCGTTACTTGTGCATTGATGACTCCACTGATCTGATGATGAGGACTCCTAGTTGAGACATGCTACACCATGCAGACAATTTGATTGAACCTCTTGGTTAATTCGAATTGCTTGGCTTGGCCTATTCAGTCATTGTGACTGCACATTGTATTGTATTCTACTTCTAAGTTCAATAGAGCACTACTGCAATTCTCTTGCATGGTTTACACATATTATTCTTTATGCATCTATTGTAATTGATTTACTTGTTCATTAGATCTGATGTGTTTCAATTTCACACTTGTAGGTTGTGCACTATTTTGTTCTTCTCATTTCGCTGGGGAAATTCAAACCATCTATGGTTTTCACCGCATCCCCAACACTGATTTGTTGGTTTTGACCAAGCTTCTTCAGTCTTTCTGGTACTTTCAACATTCATCTTCCTTTGTGGTGGGTACATATTTGATTGTGATCTGTTTCGGTCAAACTTACTATTGGAAGGTGAAGTCATGGATTGATTTATGAAACTATTGGGTTTGTGGCACTTCTGTCTGGATTCAGATTTTCCTTTCTTCTTCTCATTCCATTTCCTTGTAACTTCAGCCTTATTCTAACTTTGCTTGAAGTAGAGTCTAGCTTTTCAGAATGCATCCTCACTGAGTGACTCATCACTGTTGGAGTCCTTGTTATGGCTCACATAAAAAAAAAATTTAGAAGACTTCACCTTAGAACTTTTCCTAGTTGCTGATTTTTCTGCTTTCCATTCTTCTTGTGCGGGTATGTGGCTGTTCCCTTTTTCATACAGTTTGTGCAGCAAGAGGGCATTGATATCACACTATTCTTCCCAATTTTTAACATTGTCCTCCTTTATGCCCTGGAGCTCAATCATAAGGATTTTAACGATTTCCAACATCTCATTAGGTGTTACTACTCTTTGCTGAGAATTTGAGTTCACATGCATTTCTCAATTTTCAACATGTATGCCTTGCTTACTAGCCATTTCACCCTGCCGACTGGATGTCTCCTCCACTATTCTTCCTTCCTAATCTGCCCTATACATTTTCAGCACACTTTTGCCATCTATGTGTAGTATAGAGTTAAATTTTAGACATAAAAAAAATGGCAATGAAAAGAATATCATTTTTATAGAAAATATAAACTTAAAAACCTCTGTTGCAGCATATGTCCTGAATGAGCCTATAGGTCCTAGAGTAGCAACCTTCGCTCTGATACCACTTTGTAACATCACTAAACTTCAAACTGGTTCTTTCTCAATATATATATATATATATAAAGTACAGGTTGGTTGATAATAGTTGGTCTTGAATGTTTTCGTCATGGGATTGATAACTACTTGTGGTATGCATACTCATAGCTTGGTAAATAAGACCGTTATTAATACTTGTCTTCCTGTCTTAAATACTTCATGGTACTTGTTTTACATATACTCTGTGCGTTTATCCTTAGCGACACCAAGTAAGTTCGGGTGGCCTTACTCTTTCACGTTTGCATACCAACCTCTCGTCGTTATTCTACAAGCTGATTAAGATTCAAGGTTGTCCAAGTGTAACAGGGTTAACTTGTGAAATATTTGATCCATATAGAATCCCACGATATATTGTATGTATTAAGTTTTAGACCAAATGTTGTTTAAATGTTGAGGTTTACTTTGTGAAAGTGTTGAGGAGGATCTTACTTAGCCTTCAGCTAATGCATTACACTTGTGTGGCAGGCTATACTTAGAAACTATGTGCTTGGGGGAAACTTCCACCCAAAACTATGGAAAAATTGACTTCATGCAAGCAATACGAAGGACAACCAATGTGGTAAGGGAGTTAATGTGGATACCATCCAGCCAGCTGCTCAACACTTACAATGCTTACGGGTTGGTATTTGGAGCTTTTAATGTGCACGGTTCTTTGGAAACAACATGAGGTTTTACCCATACCCCGGTAATTCGACCCAGCTTCCTTCACCGTGGGGTTTTGGGGTTTTTCTTGCTCTTCCAGGGAGTGTTGCGCAAGGTTGTGGCCTCCACCAGGATAACCCTAGGTGCAGGGAAATGTCTACGGCCAACTACCAAGCTCCAGGAAGAGTGGGGATGGCCTCATGCTGGACAAGGAACCACTCAACTGCTACAATGCCTTCGGCCATTACAGGAAGGTAAGAAATTATCCAAATCCTTTTACTGTGGTAACAAATTTGTAATGGTTCACTTCTTTAATAAAAACGTTATGACACCGTGTTGTTTCGTGTTGCAGGTCACGGCCTCTCCAAGGTCGAGGTTGTCTCGAGGTAAAAAGGGATGGGAAAGGAAACGTCGAGGGTAATCCTCCCTTCCTAGACATGTAGAAAATTAAACCATGTAGTTCGAAACTATAGGTAGCTAGATTTTCGAGAGTTCTTGGGCCCGGTGAGCCTAGAAAATTCTTTGTTTGTTTGTTTGACCAACTAGTGTTGGGCCAAAGCGCCAGATGTTAGTCCTACTAAACTATTAAGTGAATTGGAAATGAATAGGGTTTACATCAAAGTTCGTGGTTCATGGCCATAGAATCCCTTCGTGGCCCATAGAGTTACATGCACACTAAACACCTGTTCGCCCAACAAGGCTTTCATCCCTTGCGGGACTTTGTCTGCATTTTTGGCTTTATATGAACTCTTTTACTCTGTTTGTACTTATGTTACTATTTAAGGGTTTTACCCCTGTCTGTAATTATGTGGATGCGACCCAATTCCCATGGTGTCTACATACGATGGTGGAGTTTACGATTTAAAGCTTGCATGGATTTCCATATTGCCATAATACATTCTTATGTTGTTTAATGATGTTGTCTGAAGCTTTTCCTGTGTTTATCGTTTACATCAGTCTTGCCAATTTTATGCATGCTTACAGCCTCGGTCGTGATGACCGTGTTGGCCTAGATTCTATCCCTGTATGGGGCATCGATACCTTCATTCATTTTTAATGTTGAGTAATAAAATTATTTTAATGATTACAGTGCTTGGGTTAATAGTTGATTTACCATGGAATGCGATGATTTGTTTGCAAAATGCACAAACCCTATTTAATGATATACAGTCCTGTAGATCGAGGGTTTGGTTGAAATGAATAAATTTCCCATTCTATGCAAGGTTTAACTCTTGATTAAGTTTTACAATGCAATCACAAGCTTTGTGAATAGAATACATGCGGCATGAAGGCTGTAGGAACCAAATCGATTCATGCATGAGAACTTGAGTTGGTCCAGTCATTTCAAATTTCAATAGTATTTAACCGCTTTCAAGGTTCTATTTGATTCCTTTGAATAAATAATAGATTTGTTTATGAATCGGCCTCCAATCTTGGGAATTATCACATCTACAGATTCATGGTTTCAGTATGGGTTAATGTGTTTTCATAAGCATGTAGTAGGTTTGGTTATTTCTTTCAAAATAAATGTTATAGAAATAACTCCTACCATATATATAAACTCGTGGATGCATGCATGCTATCAGTATCTATTAAATATACACTATGCATATAACATGGAATATGACTATTAATTCCACAATGAAACCCTTAATAGGCATGTTCAGTTTAGATACTTCCTTGACCTGTTTCCTCATGCATGTACTAACATTAGGGGAGTTTTGAGGTAAAAAATGGGCCTCAAAACAAAAAATGAACCATAAAAATTCACTTTATAAGAGCCAATCGGATTCAGGATGATGATGTCAACTATAAGGGTAAAATTTGTAAAACTAATTGGAGGGAAAAACAAAAAACTACTTTTTCTTATCATATTTTTGACATATCTCCTTAACGGTTTACCCAAATTTCAAGTTTGGGCACTTGTTGAATGCAGATTTTAATTCTGCATCCAACCCATACCCCGATTGCATACTTTATGAGGTTCCCACAACATGAAAAAATGAAATTTTCAATAAAAAAACGTATTTTAATGTTAAAATACGTTTTTTTATTGAAGTTTTCATTTTTCATGTCGTGGGCGGCTCAAAAGTATGCAGTGTGGGTATGGGTTGGATGCGAAATTAAAATATGCATCCAACGAGTCCTGAAACTTGAAATTTGGGTAAATAGTTAAGGAGATATGTCAAAATACAATAAGAAAAATTAGTTTTTCTTTTTCCCCTCTAAAATTTAGAACTCTTATTTTATTATTATAACGCTTATTTTATTATTTCCCTTAGGAGGCCCATTTTATATCTCAAAACTCCCCTAATGATTATATTCAACAAATACTACATAGGATTCTATATAACATCGAATGCCTTTAAATAAACGACCATTACAGTCAATTCATATTCAATACTCAATAATAGATAAAATAATCAAAACACGGTAATTGAAGAAAATAAATATTAGTCAAATAAGACCTGAGACAATACTTATCTGTTGTCTCTTATGATCAATGGGACAAGCACAAACCACCTAGCCATAGACCAATAAGTCTCTCCTTGCTCTTACGGTCACCCCCAAGCTGGGCACACAGTTCCACAAGGTCTGGAGTTTTGTTCTTTTAAACTTTTATGCCTTTAGTTCCCATTCAATTACTGAATCTGATTGCAAAAGGCATCCCAACACTCCCTTAGTGCTCCTGAGTTTTCTTTGAATGCTCCAGAGACTTTTATGCCTCTGAAGCTAGGAATCAACCTCTTACAGCCTTCCAGGGTATTGCAGTACTCCTGCAAGAAATTGGTAGTTCTCCTACCAGAATACTTCTCGTGATCTATTCTATACCCAACTGTAGTTTTTCATCTTCTGGTTCAAGTCTGTGCTCCATACTTAACCCTTCTTACTCTTCCTTTATCACAGTTCTTCATTTATTTGGTTTCGATTCTTTTCTTTCTTTAAGTTCACTCTCTGTTTTTTGGTTCTTTCTCTCCTCTCCTCTCCTTCGAGATGTTATGCTCATATATATATATATATATATGAGTGATCCCTCCCCCTTTCTGTCTTGATTTCATTTTCTTTATTATTATATAATTTTTAATTCTTTTATCCCAAAAACTCTTCTTTGGGGTTTTTACAAATGTCTCAATTATTTCTTACATTTTATTTTATTTCTTTTTATTCTCCAGACCCATAGGAACTGTGGCCCCCATCTCATTTAATGTGTTGTCCTCATTGTGATCAGAATTAAAATAATAATAAAATAATATAATACTTATCAAAATAATAAGGCGTTTACAAGTTCCAAAACTGGGGTATTACAAAAACAAAGAATATGAGATAATGAGCACTACCCTCCAACCGTCGAAATACGATTTCAAAAAATAAAAGAAAAATTTGTCAAAAAGGTTGAATGACATGAAAACAATGAGAAAGTAATAGTGATAGTCCAACGACTAGGAAACCATTAAAAAATGCTAAAATAATATTTTATTATATTTTTAATTTTTTAAATGTGACTTTTAAATTCATAATTTTTTTTTAACATTTAAAGATTAAATTGTAACTAGCACAACCACTTAACTTGTGGCCGATGAACACTGATAGGTCACAGGTTAAGTTCCATGAACAAGTATATGTTACTTGTTCTCCATGCTTAATTGTAATCACATTTTTTTATGCCTTGACTACTTGTTACCTTCTTCAGTTAAATGGGTTGTTACCTTCTCTAGTTAAATGGGTTGTTGTCACTACCTGTTATCCATGCATAATCTATGAGTTATCCATGCATCAACTACTAGTTATTTTTTATATTTCTTTTTTTTTATAATTGTTTATTTTGAATTTTGAATGATGACCATAAAATCAATCTAGACAATACACTTGTCACATCCTCCTTTAATCTAGGAAAAGCATAGATGGTAGCCTACCCCAAATTCTACTAACACAACCACTTAACTTGTGGTCGGTGAACACCGATAGGTCACAAGTTAAGTGTCGTGAAGAAGTTATCTCTTGTTCTCCATGCTTAGTTGTAATCACCTATTCTTCTCCATGCATCGGCTACATGCTACATGTTACCTTCTTTAGTTAAATGGGTTGTCAATCTATTATCCATGCATGAGTTACAAGTTATTCATGCATCAATTACCAATTATTTTTTATATTTCGTTTTTTTTATAATTGTTTATTTGGAATTTTGAACGATGACCACAAAATAAATATGGAGAATACACTTGGCTCATCCTTCTTCAATCTAGGAAAAGCATAGATGGTAATCCACCCCAAATTCTAAGATATAAACACCTACCGATGTAAAAATATCAGTTTGGGATTGTGAGGAAAAGCATTGTTCCGTTGAGTAGGAGATCACTGTAGCCAAAATATTACCCAATAAATATTCAAGAGATGTCAAGTATCAACCAAAAAAAACCCTTGAAAAATAAAAATGTATTGGATGAACAAAACAGATAATCATTGTGATCACTAAGCATCCTAGGGAGATCGCGGTTCCAATGGATGAACAAAAGATTCAATTTTCAACTATGGTTAGTCACTCAGGATTCAATTTCCAATTGTATTTAGTCACTCTGACACACCAAATTGTTTCGTTGTATTTAGTCACTCTGACACGCTAGATTGTTTCATTGTTTTCAAAAACAACCAAAACAAGTTGATGAGCTTTGGATTCCAACTTTCAAAAGAATATTAAATTTTTTAAGAAAAGCTAAGGTTATATACTTTTTTTAAATTTGTTTTTGATATCTCAACTTAAATTTTAAGTTTCTTATAAAATATTTTATACTGAAAAATGAATATCTAAGCTTAATGATTGAATGGATTATGTAATTCTAATCATATTTTAATTCTCCAAATTCTAAAGCTAATTTAATTTATTATATTTTAGAATTTTATAAATAAAATTTTTAAAAAAAAATTATTCTCATAAAAATATTTAAAATTATTATTATTAAATAATGTTTTTTTTGCAACTAGGATAATGGGACTCATACTGGCTTGACATGGGGTCTACGGGTCCAATCGCATTTGCTACCACTATACCCCTAAATGCACCCACACATCCCGCAAGCAAAGAGCACGGGTAAATTAAATAATATTATCATAAGAGAAAATTATTATTATAACAAATTTCAGAATAAATATAAAAAAAAGTTTTAAAATTAATTTAAATTTTATTGTATTCTAAAATTTTGTAAATAGATAAAATAATGATTAAAAAGATTTTATACACTTATCACCTGTGGCATATCTCTTCATCCTTAAGAACAAAATCAATGTCAAGTAATTACTCTTTTTAAAAATCATAACCCACTTTTTTTAAAAATAATGTTTCAGTATTATTTTGAATAATTCACATTGATGTTTTGTTTTCGATTCGTTGTATTTATTTATTTTTTAAATATTACTAATTTTTTAACTATAATTATATTTAATTATAATTAATATAAAATATTAATATTTTGAAATTTTAATGTTTTATATTAGGAAAGAAAAAACATTATTTAGCACCTATTTTTTCTTTCTTTCTGAACTACATAATCGATACAAATAATAAAGAAACAAAAAATAGTTGCTAAATAATATTATAAAATTTAGGATAAAATCCGACATTAAGTTTGAAGAAATATATAATTTTCGATTTATAATTTTTATTAATTAGAGGATTTAGTAAGATTGTTATAGTTATTTTTTATTTTTATTATATATATCGATTATGAAGTTCAGAAAAAAAAAAATTAGGTGCAAAACAATGTTTTAAAATTTAGGATAAAATCCGACATTAAGTTTGAAGAAATATATAATTTCAATTTAAATTTATTCCCAATTTTTGAAAATTTAATCATAATTTTAACAAATTTAATCTTAATTTTAAACGAATGTAATCTGTTTAATCAATTTTGAATTAGAATTCGAACCAATTTTAAATGCCAAACTCGAATTAATTCCGCCCTGCATAAGATTTTCCGAATTTCGAATTTGAAGGATTAAATGTGGCGAACGCAAGGACTAAAATTGAGAATTTATATGTGCTAGGATTCATTATAATTTGTATAGTGGTTACGTGATAATAGATTTAATGGTCAGGAGTAGGGTTAAGGGAAATTTGTTTTATGGTTATAGAAGTTACTAACTAATATTTTTGTTGGTTGTTATAATGTTTTAAGTGTGAGGGGTTAGGGTTTAGGGGATAAAATGGTGAGGGTATATTTTGTTGGTTACGTGATAATAGATATAATGGTTAGGAGTAGGGTTAAGGGAAATTTGTTTTATGGTTATAGAAGTTACTAACTAATATTTTTGTTGGTTGTTATAATGTTTTAAGTGTGAGGGGTTAGGGTTTAGGGGATAAAATGGTGAGGGCATATTTTGTTGGTTGTTATAATGTTAAGTGTTAGGGGTTAAGGTTTAGGGGTTAGTGGATAAGATGGTGAGGGCATATAGGGTATTAGTTTAGAATGATAGGTCTAGAGGTCACGTTTTGAATTTCTAACTCTTAATAATTATAGGAAATATGGCCTATAATTTATTTATTAATTAGAGGATTTAGATGTTAAATTATAAAAGCTATAGGTTTGGGTGAAAATGTTACATGGGTTAGTATACTATTATATGAGTTACTATTTATAATGGTTAGAAGTTAGGGAGAAGGGTTTTTAGGATTTAGTAGATTAAATGATATAATAATTAGGAGTTAGTGGACAAGGGGTTATAGATGTTGAAGATTTGAAGAGTAAATTGTTTTGTTAATTAAAGGTTATTTAGAAGTTATAGTGGTAAGTGGTTATACAATTGTGAATGATATATGGGTTAAAGTTGATAAGGGTTATATAGTGTGGTTATGGGATAAAACAATTATGATGGTAAGATGTTAGCAATTATATTGATAAGGGTTTATAATTGTCAAAAAATATAGGGTTTAGGGTGACATGGTTTCTATGTTACAATGAATAATATTTATGCATTGGGGTATGAGGATAGTAGGGGTTATGTTTGATAGGGTTTATAATGGTTAGGGATTATAGGTTTTAGTAGGGAGTAATGTTTAGGGATGCTAGGGTAAGTATTTATGGGTTATAGGGGCTATATGTTGTAAGAGATACGAGTAAAATAAGTTATTGGTTAATATTAAAAGTTATGTTTATAAGATTTTAAGGTTTTAATGGTTATGGGATAAAGGGATTATGATGGTCAGATGATAGGAATTATAGTGAGAAGGGTTTATAATGGTCACAAGATATAAGGTTTAGGGATGACATGGGTTCTATGTTACATTGAATAATATGTTCATTGGGGTATGAGGGTAGTAGGGGTTAAGTTTGATAGGGTTTATAATGGTTAGGGATTATAAGTGTTAGTAGGGTGTAATGTTTAGGGGTGCTAGGGTGAGTATTTATGGGTTATAGGGGCTATATGTTATAAGTAATATGAGTAAAAGAAGATATTGGTTAAGGGCTATGTTTTATGCATGCCAAGGTTTATGGTATGTGGATAATTTATTGTAGTGGTTAAGGTTAAGAAAGGATAATTGTTAGTTTTTCTAAATTGCTTATCTATTAGGGGTTATAGTATTTAGGAGGTATATAGATCACTAATTGATATTTATAGTTGTTAAGTGTTAATGGTTGGGTTTTATAAGAATTAATATATATACAAGTCAAAGATTAGATATATATGATTAAGGGTTATGCTAAATGTTAGGTTTTATAACAATTATGTTAAAGGTTAGGTTTTATAACAATTAATAGCTACACAAGCCAAATATTATGGATATATGATTTAAGGTTAAGGATATACTAGCTATCCTTGTTAAGTGTTAATGGTTGGGTTTTATAACAATTAATAGTTATACAAGTCAAAGATTAGGGTTATATCATTAAGGGTTACTTGAAAGTTAGTTTTTATAATAATATTTATGTTAAAGGTTCAGTTTTATAACAATGCTTAAAAACAAAACATTAGGTATATATGATTAAGGGTTATGGGTATACTAGTTTTAAGCTATAGTTTATAATGTTAGGACTTAGGGTGTTATAAGGTTAAAGATAAATGAATTTTGAATAAGAATTTCTAATTTGTACTTTAAAGTTATAGATATAGAATTTTGTACTATAAAGGAAGTAAAATTAGAAAAAAATTCTAAAAACTCTCATAATAAAAACTTGTAAAAGTTTCATTCACTTCACTAAAGCTTCTATAGTAGGATTATAAATATGATTGCAGTAGGATTATATATCTATAATTTGATGCACACACTTTATTAGGGAATAAAATAATGATGCAATATATATGAGAGAAGCAATCAATTGTAATATTAACATTAATATTGTAAATGGAGTTTTAAAATAACGATCCCAAAGCATATTTTTAAAGTTTTGTAATATTACAAACTAAAGCCTAACTTGAATTTCAAATTGAACTAATTGAATAATTGTTGGAATCCAATTAGCATCCTAATTTTAGAAACTTGAAAACCCTATTATATGTCTTTTCTTTTGAAAAAAAAAAGTAGAAGAACAATTTTTAGTGAAAATATAGATGTAAAGGGATCTATCTTCTTTGAAAAGGAAATTCTTTAATTCATCTTGGTTAAATAAAAATTAAATCCTATTAAGACCCAACATTATTAGGATGTCAATGATTCTTTACAAATCAATAATTCATTGTTAATAATTTTTTAAAATATATTTTTAGTGATTTCATATCCTACAATAATAGATTATGATATCCAACTATTAAAACCTTTATTAATAATAATACATCATTATTTGTCATACACTATTTGTAATAATATTAATTAGTTAATAGTAATCTTTTGGGAACAATTTTTCTATGTATAACATTGTGTGTCTACTATATATATCCAATTACCTCTATAATGATTGATAATGAACAAGCTAAATCTAAAAGTTTATAAAGTGCAAGGCTTTAAAGAAACATCGGCTCACTATACTCATCCATAAAAAAAAATATTAAGAATAAAAAATAAAAAATAACAAATATCAACAATTATGAAAAAAACACAACATAAAATCACAATTTAATATTAATGATTTATTTTAAAGTTTACCTAGCATGTATTAATCATAATATCATTTTAAATAAAATTTTCTTACATAATAATAAGTTGCTATTGGATTATAGAGCATTTTTTTATTCAAATAGAACTTTCCATATAACAATGAGTTGCAATTTAACCATAAATCAATATTGAATTAATAAAAAAACCATTATTATTTTATTTTCATTATATATAAAAAAAAATTTACCACCCTCTTGAGATACTTTAAAATATACCGTAAACATTTCTACCTAGATATACTTTAAAATATACCAATGAACATTTCTACCTACGATAGACACTTAAACAAAGATATTCATTTGATTTAAATAATTAAAAAATATTTACAAGTTGGCGACGTGCTACTTGGATTTATAAAGACATCATCTAAACTCATCGTGCGATCATAATAATGGTTTCATCCAACGGTTCAATTTGAATTACTGACTGACATTTATGCCGCCGACGTAAAACGGTTAAATTACAGTTGTCAGTGATTATGAAAAAACATACCTAAATTTACTGTTCGAAAATTCACCGTTCGATCATAACAATAGTATCATCTAACGGTTCAATTTGAATTACTGGCTGACATTTGTGCCGCCCATTGTAATCTTGATCAACGGTTCAATTTGAAGTTTGGTGGCCCTTGGATCATAAAGCAGATCCAATTCTCTACTTTCTATTTACTCTCTCTCTCTCACGTATTGTAATTTAGATTTGTGCGTTGAAGAGCGCTCTGTATGTTTGTTATAATGTCTCTGTGTGCTGTGTTCTGCTGTGTTGTGCTGTGTTTTTTTGTTTGATGTATTTTGCGTGTTTTCGTGTCTGCTGTGTTTGTGTGTGCCGTGTTTGATGTATTTCTGTGTGTGCTGTGCTTTTGTGCTGGGGTTTGTGCTAAAGTATGTATTTTATTTTCTGTTGTATTTGTGATTATTGAGAGAGCCGAGGAGATCACGAGAGGAACACATTTAACGCTATGTATTATGAAGCTCTGCACAAGGAATGCCATTGACGACCAGGACGACGTGCTTCTCCAAGATCTTTTACTTCATGATCACCTGCTTCCACTGCGATTGGAGACTAGTCAAACTTACGAGGTAATGGCACTTCTAAACATTCTTTTTAAATTTGGGGAAAACCTATGATCAGAAATTTAAGTCAATGAAATTTTTATAAATCTTCGTTCTCTGAATATATATATTGTCAGCGATTTCTTAGTTTGAGAACTCAGGCTGTGATTTATCTGTAAATTAGATATACCTAAAGACGAACAGAGATCTTTCTTTCTCTGGTTTACTGCAAACTATTAGCCCTTTCTCTCATTTATCTGCAAAATAAGTAACTAAAGTTTTAAAGAAAACTTTCTTCTCTTCTTTTATCGCAAACTATTGCAGTGTTCTGTGAATTATCAGTTAAATAAAGCACTAAATGCATGAAGAAATCATTCTTTTCTGATTTGTGGCGTTCTGTATTTTATCTGTAAATTAAAGCACAACATGCTTAAGGAAATCTTTTCTCTCTCGTTTTACGACAAACTATTGCGATGTTCATCTGATTTATAAGAAAATTATATAACGAAAAGATTAAAGAAAATAATCTTTCTTTGGTTTTCTTGCAAACTATTGCCGTGTTCTGTATATTAATGTAAATTAAAGGATTAATGCTTACACAAACCCTGATTTCTCTGGTTTTATTACAAACAATTGCTGCATTATGTGATTTATAATTTAAATAACTAAATCCTTAAAAGTATGTCTTCTCCGTTTAACTAAAGATTGTTGCCATGTTTTGCGATTTATTGATATTTTAACAATTAACTCTAAACAATTAACTCGCTGAATATGTCGCTGCATTTTCCCTATGTTTTTGCGTTTGTGAGGTTTTGTGCTTACGTGTTTTGTGCTATATTTACGGACAGAGTAGATGAGACCGCGGGAAGAACACATTTAATGCGTTGTATTATGAAGCTCTGCACAATTAAAGTCAGTGAACACGATGACGCCGTGCTTCTCCAAAATCTCCTGCTTTCACTGCGATCATCTGCACCAGGTACTAAACTTACAAGGTAATGGCCGCACTCGTCAACATTCCTTTAAATTTCTGGAAAACCTATGATTCGAAAATTAAGGGAATGCAATTTTAATCAATCTTTGTTCTCTTTATATATTGCAAACTCTTTCTCACTTTGCAGACTCTTTACGTGATTTATCCCTAACATATGTCTAAAGGCTGGCAGAGATGTTTCTGTAGTTTTAATGCAAATTATGGACGGTTTCTGTGATTTATCAGTAAAGTAAATAATTAAAGGTTTAAAAATGTTTGTGTGCTCTTGTGATTTATGTATTTTATATATAAATTAAAAGAAGATAAATCTTTCTTTCTCTGATTTTAATTGCCGCAATCTTCAGTTTAACTATTTTCGTGCTCTTATGATTGACCATTAAATTAAATAACTAAAAGCTTAACGATCTTCTCAGATTTTACAGCTAACTATTGCGGCATATTATTTGTAAATTAAAAGAGTAAAGGCATATATACATATTTCATAATACATTTTGTGATTTGTAGTATAATTTATTCTCTAGTTTTAGTCATACTATTTCCTAGTTTTGCGATTTATCCTTAATGTGTTAATTTGCAGAGAAATCTTAATTATTAAGATTTATTGGTAAATAATAAACTTAAAGAAATCTTTAGAGTTATTGGAAATTAAAAAAAATTATATTATCTGAAATAGGATTTATTTTATTGTGCAAGTTATTTTGTAATTTTATTTTTCCTCATAATTAACACTTGCTTTGCTTCAACCTTTAGAGAACTTTGCACAGTTGCATTTCAGCTTTTTCTATTGCATATTCCTGGAGTAACTTAAATACAACTTCTAATTGGATGAGAAATCAATCATGTACCACTATTAAGTTTGATAAGACATTACAGGTTGGGATTATAGTGTTGTATTATTTAGGGTTTATCATTTTACTATTATGATCATTTAAAATAATACAAAATAAAGTAAATCAGTTTATAATTATCTATAAATTTTATGTATTAAATCACAGTAGTTATGTATAAAATCTTTGAATAAGTTTTTTGATATTTAAAGAAAATTATTTTGTAAAACAAAAATGCATCATGATTCATGTGAATAATATATATAAATAATAAATAAATGAAGTTCTTTTCAAGTAAGAGATAAAAACGGCCTATGATTTCTGATTTCTGAGTCCTATGCTATGGGATATTTTGTTAAAGTTAAGTTATTCAAAGGAAAAATGGTTTATTGTCCTTTATTAATGTATTTTGATATATTTAATTGTATAAATTATCATTTTTCAAATTATATTTTTTATATTTGTTTTAGATGTTAGTTTTCCAATTTTTAATACATAAATGATATTTTTAATTAATTTCTCTAAATAATAATATAAATATATAATGTGTTTTTTCTTAAAAATTGTAAGCCCATATTCTTAAAAGTAGGACATATATACAAATAATGATATGAAAAATGCTATTATTATTATAAACAAAATAATTTTATACACCAAATTTTATATATAACTCAATATTTATTTTAAAATTATATTATTATTAATATTATTATTATTATAAAATAAATTTATTTATTTATTTTTAATAGAGAATATAAATATTAGAAAACATTTTTAAAAATAAAATATTATAACTTTTACATGAAATCATTTATATAATGAAATGGTAATCAATATACTTCAACAATAAAAAGAGATTAAATTATATGAAAATATCAAAAGTTACATACATAGATTTTTTTTTATCTTTAAAACAAAAAAGCTTACATACTTAGATTTTACTTTTAAAACAAGAAAACTTACATACTAGTATCTATTTTAGTTAAGAGGGAGGCTGAGGGTCACATTGCAATGGGCGTAGTGTAAGTTCGTTGGACACTTGGCTGGACTCAAAATTTAATCTTAATTCTTATTTGTATTGAGCCTTTTCCTTTTTTTGGTGGTGTGGGATTGAGAGGGATAAGTAATTTAACCAAATAAAACATTTAATTGGGCTTTTTGTTTTCATTTAAAGAAGTGTTGTATATTTTTTA
This sequence comes from Larix kaempferi, assembly GCA_027924585.1. Lineage (NCBI taxonomy): Eukaryota > Viridiplantae > Streptophyta > Pinopsida > Pinales > Pinaceae > Larix > Larix kaempferi. The sequence goes on along the minus strand of BSBM01000753.1, from coordinate 29,302,590 downwards.
TCTTGACTAATTTTGTTTTTTTTAATATTAATTTCATTTTATTTTCATTGCAATTATAGATGATTCATGAGAAACCAAAACCAGAAGTAAAGAATTCATTCTTCAATCGAAATCTATTTATCAGGTAGTTACATTTTTCACCTTTATTTTTTATCATAATTATTTAATTTTTTAATCTTTTATTTTCTTTGGTGAATGGGAAGTCATTTGGGTTTCATGATAGTTAAAATCATGTTTAAATTCATTTTTCCTTTAAGAAATATTCAGCTTTTTCAAATTATTTTTTTTCCTCTTGTGAATAATAAGCTTCGATGATAGATGAGTATAACAGAATTGTTTTTGTAACTTTCTCTGGCAAAGCATTAATGCAGAACCAAAACGAGATGTAAAGAAGTGTATCTTTCATGGCAGAGAATTAATTCTTCAATCTAGAATTTATTAGGTAGGTTCCTCCTTAACTCTTCATTTCCTTTTTGCCATAATCCGATCCGATCTTTAGGGGCTTGGTGTGTGAAGTTGAGCATGGCCAAATAAAAATCATAAGATAAAAAGGCCTTCCAACGCCTCAAGGTCCAAATTGTAAGAAATAAATTCTGTTTAGTATGTTAACACTTCCAAACAATTAATAATTCATTTGATATTTTTTCAATTAATTCTTCATACAAGCAAAGTGAGTATCGAATTATGGATTCCTTCAACACTGAGGATTTATGGCAAAATTCCTCTGCAGATTGCAAAGTCTCACTTATTCACTAATCAAATCCTGTAGGTTATTATATCCCACTAGATCATTAGAAGCTGTCGGACGATGGGGAATAAACCCATTGAAAATTGAGAAAACGCCATATAGGATATGAAATTGTAATCCATCCCCGCATAGGCTGTTAAGTGTGCCATCAATCAAAGAATCGATCCTCCAGGCATATGGGTGGAGAATTGATCCTTGGACAATCGGATGTTGATTAATCGGGATTGATAGATTATAAGGCTCTTCTTAGGAGTTTAAAACATCATTGAGGTTGTTATTCTTACAATATTCTGTAAAAATGTTGTGATGCCAAACTATGAGGTTCTGATTCTTGCAGTATACAATAAAAACGTCGTGATGCCAAACAATTTGTAGGGATCGGCTTAGAATTTAAAAATAGGCAAGGAGAATGGTTGTTGTGTTGTTCAATGGGTTGAATGGTTTAAATACTTAAGTTTGGTTAAAACACCTAGAGTTTCCAAGGCATGTTCCTTTTTAAAAAAAAATAGCTAGAATTACTCAATCCAAGTTAGCTACCATGAAATTCATATCAATAATAAAATCATATCCAATTCAGACCATTCAATCATACCCAATTCAGAAATGCAAAATCAAATTGTGGTGATCCCAATCTGAAATGATGGAGGACTTCAAACTCCAATCCCAACTCAGAAAGTTCAAATGTCGTCGGGTTTATGTGTACTACAAAAGAAGAGCTTTACTGAATGACGCAATTCTAAGATAGGTCATTGAACCCTGCTGCTTTCTTGACCAGTCGCAACAAATAAACAAATTGTTATTAAACGTATTTAGAAATTTGTATGTTCTTTAAATTAGTGAAATAATGATAAACACAAAAATGGATTTGAAACATTGGATATCATCTTCCGTGGATGATTGAGTAGGCAATGATGAACGGCCAAAAAATACTTCAAATATAAATTCCATTCCTAGCCAGACCCAATCCCACTCATTTCTTTAAACAAAAAAGAAAAAGGGGTTGTTGTAACTGCATATGTATTTCCAACCCTGACAAATGTTGCTAAGGTTCATCAATAAGTAATGATTGAAAACGTATTCTCTAGACCATACTTGGGAGTTCTAGTGATTTGGAGGAATAAGCAACCATAGAATACTTAACATAATAGTTGAGCGTTGCCTCTCACTAAGAAGCAATAGGCTTCATGCGGCATACTCCCTTCAACCCCAGGCAAGTAGAATGAAATATACTAGTATACTTTTCCCTTCCTGTATGAGATTGCTAGCCAAGAATAGGATTCGGTTACTCGCCTCCTCGAGAGGAGACGCTATATGGCGGGTAATTTGAGATACGAGTTCTAGCTTTATTTGCTTATTGCGGGTCCCTCCATATCCCTCCCTTTATTTTGCTGTGTCTTCGGTTCTTCAACCCAAAGATAAATGGAGTTTCCAAAAACATAATAGTATAGCTCACCCAGTAGAAGGGAAAAAACCGAGGAAGCATTAGTATGCTCGACCAGAAGGAGAGGTCGAATGCCTTTCTTTCGCTTTAGGATATAGAATAACGAACTTTAAGATACAGGGTAATTAGTTAGTGAGACCAACAAGTATCTATTTCGCCTGATTAGTTTGGTTAGGGTGTCCCCCTCGTTAGGAAGGATTTCAGTGGGAATGGTATAAATGAATCAGGCCACAAGGGGGTAGAGAATGGGGACAGAGAGTTAGGAGCTTAACCTTCGTTGGGTTCTATTCAATTAAATATTTGGAGTGGTGATCTTACTAAAATACTTTTGGATGAGAGCTTACACTTACTTTTGGTCCTATTCAATTAGTTCCTGTTTCCGCAGCATAACCTCCACTTTTTGCTGTGTCTTCAGTTCTTCAACCCAAAGATATATGGACTTTCCAAAAACATAATAGTATGCTCGACCAGAAAGAGAGGTCGAATGCCTTCCTTTCGCTTTAGGATATAGAATAATGAACTTTAAGATACAGGGTAATTAGTTAGTGAGACTAACAAGTATCCATTTCGCCTGATTAGTTTGGTTATGGTGTCCCCTCGTTAGGAAGGCTTTCTGTGGGAATGGCATAAATGAATTAGGCCACAAGGGGGTAGAGAATGGGGACAAAGAGTTAGGAGTTTAACCTTCGTTTGGTCCTATTCAGTTAAATATTTGGTCTAGTGATCTTACTAAATAATTTTGGATACCCTTACCCTTATCTTTACCCTGGAGTAGAATAACAGCATGGCCTACCAGTTTGAGGATAGGATTAATTTATAACAAAACTTTTCTATTGATTCGGCCTACCAGTTTTAGGATTAGTTTATAACAAAACTTTTCTATTGGTTACGCGCACACTCAACTAATTCATTATGTAAGGGTTGCATTGGTTTTTCTTCTTTTCTAGGTTCACCTTCTTAGTTCCCCTTTCTTTATTTTCTGTGATTTTTCGTTTGTATCTTTTCATCTTCTATATATAGATTTTTTAAGAACCTATAAACTTCCACATTATGTTTTTAACTGGCTGTATTTTGTAGCTCTATTTACTTATTCTGAATAAAATTCTCTTATTTGATTTTATAAGTAGGATCAGTTCACTTGCAACCTAAGATATCCAGATTTGATCTACTAAGATATCCAGATTTTATAAGTAGATCAATTCACTTGCAACCTAAAATATCCAATGAATAGCAAGTTGTAGGACCTTTGGAGCTCTGTTCATATGCATCTTCCACTATCCAATAAGATTCCCTGTGCCATACTTTTCTTCCATCCCTTGCCACAACTATAAGATATTCAATGAATTGTAAGATTTCAATGAATAGCAAGTTGTAGGACCTTTGGAGCTCTGTTCCTATGCATCCTCCACTATCCAATAGGATTCACTGTGCCATACTTTTCTTCCGTCCCTTGCAACAACTGAAGAAGTGGGGCTACTTATCTCTGCAAATGAAAAAAACTGCTTTTATTCATCAAGATCGTATATTTTCTATATAACTTACCAAAACCCTTCTTTCAACTCTCCAAATACAATTCATACCAGTGCATAAGTAGCTATTTTTTATGTGGGGTATTCATATTGTCTCACCTCTTCTGTATCCACTTTTTCAGTTCTATAAAATACCCAAAGGAGGAATCTGATACACTTTTTTAATTCTGTAAAATACCCAAAGGAGGAATCTCTTTCCAATAGATGATGGGTTTTACTCTGTCAATAATGTTATTGTTTCTTCATATATTTTTCTAAGACTAGAGGAGTTTGGATCTGGATACCTTATAATCTCCACTATTAGATATATTATGAAACAATATATTTGCTATAATCATCCAAAATAATAAGTTTGAGTGTATTGCCCAAGTTATTTTTTTATTTTAACTCCCCATTTAAACCAGATACTGCTAACAACAATTATATAGGTTGTGAGGCCTTTTGTACATATACTCTAGAAGAATAAATAAGGTGGCATATTGTGTATGAGCAAGCTTCATGTACTCCTTAGCATTCACACTCTGAATAGCTATAGAGGCCTGGTGGTTACAAAGGAACACTTGTGCCTCTCTTGCACGCACTTAAAATAACGCAAGCGATCCAAGGAGTTTCATTAATGTCTGAGTGAATTATTTAGTGCACGCACATAGGAATTCCAAAAATATATGCTTATACTTATTTTGAATCCTTATCCCAACAACTTGACATACAGGCGTTGCATTTTTTATAACTCTTCTTTCTTTACTATTGTTTTTGGAGGGTGTATATCCAAGCTCAACAACTATTATTTTGCTCGACGTTTCTTTTTAAAAAAATATAGAAAAAAACATTACTTACAGTTCCAATGGCCATAAGAAACTCAATATTTTCTTGATTTGCCTTGTCCCTTTGTCGCACGGTAGAAATTTTAAACAAATTTGAAGTTCCTCAAGACTTATTAGTTTTACTAAAAGATCCCCCCATATACTCAAGCTAAGAAGGCTGTGCAGTTTCATTCAAATGGAAGGAAGTCGCAGTTTGGAATTTAAGGAAGTTCATATTCACACAAAAAACGTAGCATTTTAAGCAACCATGCGGATGGATCTTCATTATTTCAGCTCTTTCTTCAAGTGTACATTGACATGCCCAAAACGTATGTAAATAGTTTCAAAAGCTTCAAAATGCCAAGCAAGACCAATAAAGAGCATGGTTGCAGCTGAATATTTTCAGTTGATTAGATATGAATCTTTCAATATCTTGATGTTAAGCAGCCCAAATCTCTTGGTCTTCCCGGATGAATAAGAGAAATCTCCATTTCAATATTTCATTCATCTTGATTGTTGACTGCGTGAACCTGCAACCTAGCTGAAAATATCACTGTTCAGTATGCCTATAAAAATGATTTTCTATTTACCTATTCAAAAGGTCTTCTAGCACCTCGATCTCTATAACATAATATCAAAAGGCCTTCTAGCACCTCAAGGTCTAAATTGTAAGAAATAAACTCTCATTTGTACGTTAACATTTACAACCAATTAATTCTTTTGATATTCTTTCACCAAAGGCATATAAGTGAATGGAGCATTATGGTTTCCTTCAACACTGTATTTCTGGCAAAAGTCCTCTACATATTGCAAATTCTCACTTATTTCTCTCATCAAATCCTGTGGATTATTACATCCCACTGGATCATCATTAGATGTGACAAGGATTGGGTGAAGGAGGATGATGGGAAAATACCCATCGAAAATTGAGAAATGACAATATAGGATCTGAAGTTTTGATCCATCCCCGTATAGGCTCTTAACTGTGCCAATCAATTAAAGAATCGATAATCCGGGCATATGGGTGGAGAATCGATCCTTGGACATTCAGGTGTTGCTGAATTATAAGGCTCTTCTTAGGAGTTTAAAACATCTACGAGGTTGTTATTCTTACTGTTGTGATGCCAAACTATGAGGTTGTAATTCTTGCAGTATGCAATAAAAATGTAGAGGGTCTGCTTAGAATTTAAAAACAGGCAAGAAGAATGGATGTTGAGTTGTTCAATGGGTAGAATGGTTCAAATCCTTGGATTTGGTTAAAACATCCGGAGTTCCTAAAACCTGTTCTTTCTTTAAAAAAAATAGTTAGAATTACTCAACCTAAACGAATTTGGAATTGCAGGAAAAATTGACCAGCTTCAATCAACAATCAAATCATATCCAATTCAGACCCTTCAATCACACCCAATTCAGAAATGCAAAATCAAACTGTGGTAATCCCAATATGAAACGATGGAGGGCTTGAAACTCCACTCCCAACTCAGAAAGTTCAAATCTCATCGAGTTTATGTGTACTACAAAAGAAAGAGCTTTTCTGCAGGAAACAATTCTAAGATAGGTCGTTAAAGCCTGTTGCTTACGTGACCAGATGTAACGAATAAACAAATTCATTATTAAACCTATTTAGAAATTTGTTTCTTTAAATTGGTGAAACAAGGATAAAGGCAACATTGACTAACCAATCCCACTCATATATTTAATAAAAATAAATAAACTCTTCATTCATTTATACTCTCCCGGAAACGGAGTATTCATTCACATTCTACGTTTCAATGTTTTCAAAATTCAATATTTTCACTTACCTATTCATGGTATTTTTTATTCTTTATATTGAGAATATTCTATTACTGTTTTTTTCTATACTTTATATTGAGAATATTGTTATACGGTTGCTTCACGTCATAAAATGTTTGATTTGTTTAAGTTTTCTTTTAACATAATGTTTAATTATCTGTATAAGTTTTCTTTTAACGTGTTATGGGTATTTTAGTATATTGTTTATGTGTATTTTTAAATATATGAGAATATTGTTTTATAGTTGCTTGATCTCATAAAATGTTTAATGATTTGTTTAAGTTTTCTTTATGTGTGTAAGTTTTCTTTTAAAGTGTTATAGGTATTTTCGTAAATGGTTTTTGTGTATTTTTTAATATATATAAATCTATTAAAATAAATATTCTAGAAGTGTTATATATATAATTTAGTAATTTTTTTTTTTTTAAATTTAATAATTTGTTTAAATTTTTTCTCAAATGTTATGGCTATTTTAGTAAATGTTTTATGTATATTTTTTAATATATATAAATGTTTTAAAATAATTTAGTAAAATTTATATGTTTTTGTTGTTGTAATGTTTTAATATTTTTTAAGAATATATGTATTTTATGGATGTACATACTTTTTTTTCTTAGCTTATAATTATAATACACATGTATTTTGTTTATAATTTATAGCATATGTGTTTTGTTTATAATGTATAGATTGTGATTCTAATGTATATTTTTTTTAATTTATACATTGACTACTAGATATATTAAAAGTCTTGTGTAGAGTGTTGTCAAAGGAATATTATGGAAAATTGTGGAAATAATTTTCTAACTCGGTATATTGACACATGTGCCTTTGTTGTAACCGGGAACTGGGATGCCATTGCGCTAGTAATAGGCGAAGGGAGACTCCCAAAGATGCCCTCCCAGTACGCCCCAAGTTGGGTGGTCGAGCGTGTATACACAAGGTTTTTAAAGTGGTATAACGAGGGACATCCCTTTGTTAATGCTCTACACAAGCAGCCTAATAACTAGCATGCCTTACCCCTAACCCCTACTTAGTAACTCCTATAGCCCATAACCCATAAGTATTATAACTCTTCAAAGTTACTACTCTTAACCGTTGACCCTTACACTAGTTACTCATCATAACCCCTAACACTTAACCATTATGAACATTTTTCTCATAATTTCTATAACCCATAACTTCTATAATCCTTCAATAACAATCCTTAACTCTATCACCCATTATCCCTATCCTAAAATTAACAACCCCTAGCCATTTTAAATCCTAATAAGTATACATTTTAATCTCCTTCATCTCTTTATATCCATTAAACCTTATCACCCCAACCCTTAACCCCCTACCACTAACACATAATTGTTAACATTTTTATTCTTAGAAAAAAATTCATTAACACTTGTACCTTAATCCCTAGAGCATATAAAAAATAATCCATAGTGCATATATCTAACTTATCACCTCTATCACTCCTAAAAATTATAAGACTCAACCCTTATAATCCATTATATTTAACCAATATGCATAACATATAGCCTTTAACAAATCTCTCATAACATTGTATCCATTAATTAATATAAAATTCAACCACTATAATCCTTAACCTCTATCACCCTCATTATCAATTTGTATATCCCATAAGAATTATAACTCTTTTATCCCTAACCATTATAACACTTCTAATCATGAATATCTTCCAATCATAAATCCTATGAACATTATGAATTATAACCACTAAAAAGTAATATTAATAGATATAATACATATATCTAATAGCCTTGATCCTTAATAAATGTCTCTTGTAGCCCAAAAAACACAAACCATAACCTCCTAAACCCTTAAACAAAAATAATTACAACACATAAGAACTATCATCCTTAACCCTTTTAACCACTAACACCTAATTTATATCACCATTATACCTTATAAGGATTAACCATAGTAACCACTATCTAGTATCCCTTTAACCCATAACTCTTATAATCGTATCCCTTATTACCCAAAACTAATACTTCATATAACCCCTAATCTACATAGCCCTTATATCATGACACATATAATTCCTAACCCCTATAGCCTTGAATGTGTGTCAACTATATCCCAATCCCCCAACCTTAACCACTATAATCTCGAAACACTACAACACCTAATATATATTAGCACTAACCATTATGACTCCTAGCTAACTCTTAACTATAATAACCTCTATCTAGTAACCCTTGCAACCCGTAACTCGTATAATATTATTACTTGTTACCCAAAATTTATACCTAACATACCCCCTAATCTAAATAGCCTTTATATCATGACACATTTAATTCCTAAACCCTATAACCTTGAATCAATGACCCTTGTATCCCAATTTGCCAAACCTTAACCACTAAATTACCTAAACATTAAAAACCCTAATCGATATTACCACTATCCATTATGACTACCAACCTCATATAAATCCTAATAATTATAGCCCTTATAACTCATAATTATTAATACATATTGAAGATAATCTTAATCCCTTAAACCTTATAATCCCAACCCCTGACAGCTAACTCTTATGAATCTTAACCCAATAACAATTATCCCATATATTGTATATCTTTTATGACCCCAAATCCTTGATCATTATGATCCATAATCCAAATCAAACCTAATACCTTACCTTAAACACCTACACCCTATGGATTTTACAAATGTTAATTTCTATCATTCATTAATTCTCTATTCCTAAAACCATTACTCCATATAGACCCTAGCTTATAATCCATAGTATGATTAATATGTAAGCATTATAACCCCAAACCAATGTGCTTATAACCTGTAAATATTATAACATTTTATCCCAATCCTTAACCCCTGGCTTGTATAAACTTTAACCCTTCTATACCCTTACCCCCAACTACTTACATCTATAAACCCTAGTTAGTGACCCCTAAAACCCATAATCATTAACTCTTATACTCTCACGTTCTTAAACACAAAACCCTTAACTCTTACATCCCTTATGCTTCGTTCTTTATAATTCCTTTAACTTTTATCACCCTTAACCTCTATAACTGCTAATAATTATAACCCCCTAGCACATATCACTTAACCTTTAACACACTAAAATAAAATTTTAGTAAATCCTTAGCCCATAACTCTTACCTTAACCCTTGTAGCTCCTAATCCTAAACCCTTGTTTCTCATAACTATTAATCCGCATACCCTAACAATATGGCCATTAACCTTTGTAACCTCTACCCCATATAATCATTAACCCATTTAATTATTAACCTTAACCCCTAAAAAATTCTAATGTTTAACTACTATAGCCATTAAATAATAAGTCAAATATCCCCCAACCCTTAAATGATTTAATCATTAACAACCCTAATCTTTATATTTAACCCTCTAACCCTTAAACCATATAACCCCTAACCAATGTAAACCAAAATTACTAATTATTATAACCCTTAACCACTGTCTACCCTTTCCCTTATTGTCTAATACATGACCCCTAAACATTATAAACATTAACCATTATAACATATATCCCCTAGCATAAACAATATAATTTCTGACTAATAACTCGTATAACCCATTTATATCATAATCACCAACCCATATGACTCATAATCATATAAACTCTAGACCTTCATACTTGGTAGCCTACCACTATCATGTAACCCTTGATATTTGTAACCCTCGAACCCTAGAATCTATAACCCCCTAACTACTAATAATTAAAACCTTCAATACCTAACACATTAAACATCTACTCCTTAGATCATACCCTCTACCCTTACCCTTATTGTCTAATACATGACCCCTAAACATTATAAACATTAACCATTATAACATATATCCCCTACCATAAACAATATAATTTCTAACTAATAACCCATTTATATCATAATTACTGACCCATATGGATAATAATCATATCAACTCTAGACCTTCATACTTGGTAGCCTACCACTGTCATGTAACCCTTAATATCTATAACCCTCAAACCCTAGAATCTATAACCCCAAATCCTAACTACTAATAATTATAACCTTCAATACCTAACACATTAAACCTCTACTCCTTAGACCATACCCTTTACCCTTACCCTTATAAAACTTATCCCATGCCCTTATAATACCTAGCCCATATAACCCTTAATTAATACATTTATCACTTGTAAAACATATACTTTATAATACATAACCATTTTAAACCTTAAACCATATAATCCCTCACTCATAACCTTTACCAATTACAACTCTTAATCAACAACCCATATAACAATTAACATCTAACCCCAAACCCATAGCCCCCATCCAATAACCCTTATAACACATAGCCTTCATAACAACCAATACAACCATAACCCCTCACTTATAACCACTATAACCATTAATCTCTATCACTCCCAATCCTTAACCTATATAGTTTCTAACCACTATAACCCATAATCTTTGAAATTATTAACCCTTAACTATTAATTGATATAAAACCCAACCACCATCACCAAGAAAATATAAATGCTAATTAATGACCTTTATAACCCATATCACCCTTATTTCCCTTAATACCAACCCTTAACTATTACATATTTTATTCCTTAAACTCTATAAAGCCTAACTGTGATCACCCATAGCCATTATAACCCTCAAAACAATGATAGAAATAACCCTTAACTATTACATATTTTAATCCTTAAACTCTATAAAGCCTAACTTTGATCACCCATAGCCCTTATAACCCCCAAAACAATGATAACAATAACCCTTAACCATTATACCCTTTAAGTAATCAATATTATAGCCCATTATTCCATAGTCACTAACACTTGTAAATTATAACCATTAACCCTTACCCATAAATTTAAATTCCTAATTATTAACAATTGTATCCCTTAACATGTCCTTTTTATAATTGATATCCCTAATAACTCATAGCTTATAACCGAAATATTTAATCTTTATCCTTGGTAACCTCTAACCCCTATCACTCTACACCTTATTCTTTAACACCCAAACCCTAAACCTTATAAGCATTTATCATTATAAACCCTAACTTATCACACTTAATAAATAACCACTATAACCCTTAAGCATTGACCCCTATCATCCATAAATCTATCACCCCTTTCTCTTATCCTCTAATCCCTCACCCTTAGCCTTATAATACCTAACCATTCCCATCAATTTTGAGTTTGTAATTATTTCATAATCCATTATCCTTACAACCTTAACCATTATATTTCCTAGCCTATAACTATAAAAAATATAACCCTTAACCCATTTCACCTCTAAACCTTCTCACTTTCAACCCATAATTGTTAAACTCTTATCCCTAATCCCTATAACATATCCTTACAATTGTTTACCATATAATCCTTAATTCATTATATCTATCAAACCCAAAATTACCCATATCATATTATCCATAAATATTTTAAAACATAATACGATAATCCTTAATGAGTATCCCCTATAACCTTTAACAATTTGAACTCTAATCAATATAAATCCCAAGTAGTAAACCCAATTATAACTTATATCATTCTTAACACATATCACCCCTAAGGCCCCCAAAAAACAATAAATTTATAAAGTGGAACCCTGACGCCAATGATTATAACCCATAACTAGAAAAAATATAACTTATATCCCCTACCACCACTACCTCTAAAAAAAATTGAACAATGACTATTATCACCCAAAGCTAGTACCCTAAACTCTTTGACAATTTACCCTTAACCCCTATAAACCCTAACACTTATTATCCCCAATACTTCTTATCCATATTATGCCTAAAAATTATATCATTTAACCCTATAATCCCTAACAACTACCAACTATAACTCTTAATCCTTATTTTAATTAAATCCTAACCATTATCATTGATAACCTTTATCTTATATAAACAATAAATAATATAATTTATAGCCACATTATATAAACCCTAATACATATAAAACATAAGTAATATAACTCCCAATCATTATAAATGTTAACCCATACAACCACTATTCATTATAGCTAGTAATAAATAACCTCTAATTATTCATATAACAACTAACCATCAAACCCACTCATCCTTATAACCTTGTCACTTAATCATTATAACCACTAATATATGACACATATAGCCATGTCACTTTTAACCCATAAACCACAAATAGTATAACCCTTTCTTTATCAACTCTAACCTCTCATACCCCACCCTAACATGAAATGATATACTCCTATAACACATAACACTTGTAATTCTTATCCCTTATGACCCCTCAACCCTTGAACCCTAATCCATTAACCTATATAGCCCATAACTACTAACTTTTATAATGAATAACCTATATAAATCACACAATCTTAAGATATATTAATAGTAACCCTTGTAATCCCTAACTCTAACAAACCTTGAATTTTATAAACCATGACCCATATAACATCTAAACCTTAAACCCTATACCTATAATCCTTATAATCTCAACACTTATTACCTCTAACCATTTAAGCATATAACCCTTGACCACTACAAATTTGAACCCTTATAATTCCTAAAACTTTAGAACTATATACCTTAACCCTAATCACGTTTAACCCATAAATATGATCATCCTAAGATCTTGACCACTACAAATCATAACCCATATAAATAAGCAAGATTAACCAATATTATATATCCTAATTGCTAACAACACCTAACCAATATAGGCATAAACTAATACTCAATATAAACATTAAGTCATATATCCCTTAACCACTATAACCACTAACACTTCTAAGTCCAATACCATAACCCATACAAACCATAAATATTATAACCCCTAAGAACTATAGGCCCTAACACATACTACCCCTAATTACCAACCCCTAACTATAATTACAAACCACTCATAAGAAACCCATAATTCAGAAAATCCCTAACAACTATAACCATTAACCTTATACCACATATACCTTAACCATTATAATAACTAACCATATCTCATATAACTCTTAGCCAACAAATCTAGTAATCCATAATCTCTAATACCTATATCCACTAACCCCTATAAATTTAAACCCTTACACCTAGCCACAACAAATCTTATCCCAATAATAATTAAACTCCAATCCCTATATATTTTGTAACCCCTAATTCTTCATATGTATAATGCCTAATCCATATCAACCTTAATCGCTTACATCGAACACCTAAACTCTATATATTATATAGATCATAATTGATATCATCCATTATACCCTAACTCTTAAAACCCCTAAAACATACATAGCGTAACCTATAACCTCTATTATCCTACAACTATAACCATTATAATTCAATGTCAGTAATCTTATAATACATCAATTCTATAACCTGCCCTTGACTTATATAAACTATACCACTTTTAAACTCTTTACCCTACCTATTACCACTATATAACCTAATTGGTGACCCTTGTAACCCGTAATTTTAACCCTTATAACAAAATACTCTTAAGCCAAAACCCTTGGCTTGTATAATCCTTATGCATGAATCCCCAGAATGCTTAATTCCTATTACCCTTAACCCATATAATTGTTAATGAGTATAACCCATAACACCTATAACACAACCTCTAACACTCTAAAAGGACAAATTGGTGAATCCTATAGCCCATAACTCTTCGAACCCTTAATCATTATAACTCTTAATCCATAACTCTTTTCAATCCAAACCATTTTTTTTCGCGAGGTGAATCGACAATGCACGGGTTTCGTACTCGCGCAACACGGGATTGATTCCTGTGGCTACCACTATAAACCTCGGGCACGAACAGCTGGGGCGTAACCTCCGCGACCTCGTTGCGATAGACTCGAACCTGCGACATGCGTAACAGCCTGTACGCCCTAACAAGCGGATAGTTGCCAGCAGGCCCTCATCCCTGCCCCTTTTCAATCCAAACCATTGATATGCATACCCTAATCAATATAACCATTAATAATTATAAACTTTAACCCATACATCATTAATCCTTGTAATCCTTAACCATTATAACCCTTAGCCCCTAAAATACTTATTGTTAACTATTATAACCATTAAATAGTAACCCAAACAACCCCTAGCCCATAAATTATATAATCCTTATAAACCTTAAACTCTATCATCAAACCCTCAACCCTTACATTTTATAACCCATAGCCACTATAAACCCTAAACCTTTATAACCCTCAACCCTTACATTTTATAACCCATAGCCACTATAAACCCTAAACCTTTATAACCCTCAACTATTATCTATGCTTTCCCTTATTTTCAAATCCATGCTTCATTCATAACCAATACAACATATATCCCCTAACCCCTAACTTCTAACATCTATTATGCATATTCCTTAACAACTATAACTACTAACCAATATAGCCCCAAAATTTGTAAATATGTAACCCCTAAATATTATACTCTATAAATTCTAATTAATCCCTAATACTTAATCTTTTACCATTATAAACCCTTAATACATATAACACCCAACCTCTATCACTCATATACTGTTTATTACCTCTCACATGTAACATATTAACACTATACCTCAACGTATATTACTAATAGTATATAACACTTACAATTTAACTATATTAATCGTTATAAGTCATAAAACATATAACCCAGAACCCCTAAATCATATAACAGTTAGACCCTACATGTATACTATCCATAACCCATACTACCTAATTTTTATCACCCCTATCATTTAACCTTCAACCCCTAACCCTTAGAATCCCTAACACATATAAAAACTCTCAATTGGATTCGATAGTCGCTAACCTTTCTTCTCTATAATCCTAATTATCAATACTTATAAATCTTATGATTTAAATATTCTCTATAAAATCTAGCCATCCAAACTTATAAGCACCAAAGTATAGCAATAATTACAAGCCCCTAACTATAATTTACAACCCCTAACTATAATTACAAGCCCCTAACTATAATTTACAACCCCTAACTATAATTACAAGCCACTCATAATATACCCATAATTCATAAAACCCCTAACAATTATAACCCATATAAAACATAAGTAATATAACTCCCAACCATTAAAAACCTTAACCCATATAACCCGTATCCATTATAGCTAGTAATAAACAACCTCTAATTATCCATATAACGACTAACCATCAAACCCATTAATCCCTATAACCATATCACTTAATCATTATAACCACTAATGTATGACACATATAGCCATGTTCCTTTTAACCCATAACTCACAAACAATATAACCCTTTCTTTGTCACCTATAACCTCTCATACCCCACCCTAACATGAAATTATTTACCCCTATAACACATGACATCTTTAATTCTTATGCCTTATGACCCCTTAACCCTTTAACACCTAACCCCTAATCCACCACTATAACTCATAACTACTCAATATTATAATTCATAACCTATATAAATCACACAACCCTAAGATATTAATGGTAACCATTTTCATCCATATCCCTAACCACCCTTAACTCTTATAAACCATGACCCATGTAATATATAAACCTTAAACCCTATACTTATAATCCTGATCATCTCAACACGTATTACCTCTAACCCTTTAAGCATATAACCCTTGACCACTAAAAATTTGAACCCTTATAATTCCTTAAAACTTATAACTGTAGACATTAACCCTTACCACATTTAACCCGTAAATATTATAACCCTAATCTCTCGATCCCTATAAATCATAACCCATATAAACCTGCAACATTAACTATTATAAATCCTAATTGCTAACAACACGTAACCACTATAGGCATGAATAATAATCATTATAAAAATTACTTCTTATATCCTTTCACTAGTATAACGACTAACCTTTCTCACTCCAATACCATAACCCCTGCAAACCATAACTAATATAATCCCTAATAAATATAGGGCCTAACACATACTACCCCCAATTAACAACCCCTAACTATATTTACAAATCACTCATAATAAACCCATAATTCATAAAATCCCTAACATCTATAATTATTAACATTATACCCCATATCCCTTAACCATTATAATAACTAACCATAAAACATATAAACCATATCTCATATAACTCTTAGCCCACAACTCTAGTGACCCTTAATCTATAGTACCTATAGCCCTTAACCCCTATAACTCTAAACCCTTACACATAGCCAATATAAATCCTATCCTAATAATAATTAACCCCCAATCCATATAGATTGTGTAACCCCTAATACCAATCCTTAAATCAAACACCTAAACCCTATATCTTTTATATATCATTATCATTATCATCCATTATACCCCAAATTTGAAAATTCCTAACACATATATACCTAAGCCTATAACCTCTATTATCATTTTCCTATAACCATTATAATTCCATGTCAATAATCTTACAATCCATAAATTTTAAGCTATAACCCATAACCCTTGACTTATGTATAATCCATAACCAGTATATTTTTATCCCATATGAACCCTAACTTGTAACCTCTAAACATGCAAACTCTTAGCCAATAACCCATATAACACATAAGACCTAATGTCAAACCCATAACACCCATCCACTAATGCCTAACCTCCATAACAAACTATATAACCCTAACCCGCAACTCCAAACATCTATTGTGCCTAACCCTTAACAACTATAGTTACTAACCAATATAGCAGCTAAATTTTTAAATACCTAACCTCTAATTATTGTACTCCATAAATTCTAAATAATCTATAATACTTAACCATTTACCGTTATAAACCCCTAATGCATATAACTCCTAACCACTATCACTTATATATTGCATATTACCTCTCACATGTAAATTATTACCCCTATCCCTAAACACATATTATTGGTAGTTCATAACACGTATAATTTAACTATATTAATTATTATAATCTATACAACATATAACCCATAACCCCTAAATCATATAACATTTAACCCCTAAATCTATTCCATAACCCATACTACCTAATTTGTATGACTCCTATCATTTAAATTCCAACCCCTAACCCTTAGAAATCATAACACATTTCAAACCTCTCACTTAGATTCGATAATTGCTAAATTCCCAATTAGCAATCCTTATAATAAATCGTATAATACATATTGTTACCTACCCAAATTCTAAAAATATTGTTTTATTGGCAAAATACTTTATGTTAAATTTTAATTACAAAGTTTTGTAATTATGACCAAGTTTGGTTAAGGATGAATGTAATTATTGATTATTATTATTTAATAAATTAAAGTAGGAGACAAACACCCAAGGGAACTATTAAATGAGTGTTCACTGACCCACTAGGAGGAATGGAAGTTGTTATAAGACATGGGACAGATGGCAGCAATTGCACTTCACCACTAGCTGTTGGTTATGGGACAACTACCCCTAAAAATGTGGCATTATCCCCCAGGTGGTGGGAGTGAGCAGGAACCTCATTAAATGATCAGTTAACCACTAAAAGGCCTAGGCAGCCTACATAAGGCAAATTCGAATTGAGAAGGTAGCTCTTACAATATTTTCTGCAGAAATATTCCTCAAGTGCATCAGGTGATCACTGAGAGATTCGAATAGGGAGGCTATGTGAGAGTGCAATTGTAATTCTGCAAATTATTTTGAGGAAGAGAACCAAAGGTGCTGGTGCAGGTCCCCTTGACTGCTAAGACTTTAAGACTGGATAACTATTGCTACTACAAGTTGAGGTCCTAAGCTTCTAAGTTTCTTCCTCCTGGTGGTTCAGTGAACAGGCTCGGGGGTCCTAAGGCAAGTAACTTGGATGTTTTCAGGAATTGGTTGGGTGGAACAGGTTCCTCGCGCTGTTTGTTTCCCTACAGTTAATCGGGATTCACTATTCCTACTTTGTTTATAGCTTAATGCTTCTACTTATTCAAACTCTGTTATGTAAAAGAATTTATTTTATTTTCTGATCTATGTTTGAATCTGAATGATAAAGTTTGTGAATTATTTAATTAGATAACCATCTCTATATTTTTCCCCATGTTGTTCTCTACATAATACTCTAGTATAGAGAAGCAAATTAATGATATATGAGAGATAGGCAGGTTGCCATTGATTGGTTAAATGATTGTAGTAGTGTTCTGGTTAAAAGTATATCCTATGCTTAAACACAGTAAAACACTACAGTATAATATCAATTGCAGCATAGAATTTATTTAAATGATACCTGAAAGAAAAACATAGTATGCTTCTGTACATTTCTATATTTTTTCTCTAACTCTATTCCTTTTAGATAGCAATATTTTGCATTTCAAACATTTTGAATTTATTGTTTTTCCAGTCCTTCAAATTTTACAAAACATAGCAGCTGCAATTTATTTCCATACAATTTTTGTTATGAGCAAATACTTTTCATTCTCCCCACATTTGTCATAGATTATTTCAATACAATTGTATTTTCAATAATTAGTTCTGTATAAATCTAGTACAGATATTCATATTTTATTTTTACATTACTTACACTTTTGTTTTCAATATTGAATATCTCAAAATAGTATCAAACCCTATTTTAATTACAAACCCTAGAATTAATTACACAATCCTTCATTGTTCTTCTCAAGCCTTTCATGGCGAATTCTAAACATTCTTTCTCAAACCCTAGCTAACACTTCGAAAAAAATTCAAGACAGAAATTTCACACAGCAGAAAGTACGAATCCATATCATGGTTTGTTAAAGACTCATAACCCTCGTAGAACACATCTCAACAATTGAAAATAGTTACACTATCGAAATTATGTAGACACAGGTTAAGCCTCTGGAACCATAACTTAAATGCAAGTCGGATAGAAACCGAAAGGTACAAGTAGAACACTTTTACATTTCAAATTTAGACCTCGTGCACTATCTTTTGCAGACTTTCTTGACATTCGAACTCATTTCATAATCTTTCAAAAACTTCACTTGCGACATCATTGACGAAGAATAGAAAGCAATCATCTATACTAGACATGAGATAATTTCATTTTCGAACTCAAATCAACAATATTCAAAACAATCTTATACTTTTACCAAAACCAATAGCTCAGAGGCAAGTGAAAATAAACACGACTCCATTAAAGATTTCCCAACAACATAGTTAACACATGACAGAGGCTATATTATTTCCCATTTAAATTTTTCCAAAAAGACGAAAGGTATTTTCCCTCAAACATCCAAATGTGTAAAGACCAACTTGAAGTTGGTTCTAACGCTTCAGTAAAAACCTACCAAGCCGAGCATTAAAAAGACCAAGGATCAACCTATGAGGATCAACCTCTTACATCAAGACATCAAAGCAAGTCAAACTAAAAACTTCGCAGTCGGCTAGCACTGAAATAGGACAAATGTTTTCCAACTCTTGGCATACAGCAAATACCATCCAAGGCACCTACGAGGTTTGTTGTGAACCATCGGAGCTTACCAGGAAAACCGTAGCAATGTCCAGTTTCCTATTCTTCACACAGCAACCTCATTCGAGTGGGTACCTGTCAAAATATGCCATGGAAGGTTAAAACAAGATTATGCAGGACCAAATCAAGTATTACAGTATTATGTTACAGTTCTCGAATATTTACCTTTCAAATTTGCATTCCAAAGTATCAATCCACTACACAATCAAACGACGAAGCAAATTGGTGTTTTACAACAACCCTAAAGCTATCACAGCAGACCAATCTCAACCGTAGAGAATCGAACCCTCTCCGAAAACTTATGCTACATTGGAATAAGAAAATCCTGTCACTATTTTGGTATCGTGGCTCAAGTGCAGAAGGCTAAATGCCTGTAACTATTTAGAAGACTACCACTCACAGGTCATAAGATCGAAACCCTGAGAGATACTCTCGCCAAACCCTACTTTTTAGTATCCTATCGGCCTCATCCTAGTGTAACAATGAAGACCAGGAAGTTTGCAAAACATTACATACAATGAGGTTTAGGGTAACAACATCAACGGTCGAGATTTGATGAGATCAATGAGCATGGAGATGCCAACGATTCTACGTTGAAAGCCAAGCAACATTGCATTAATACCCCATTAATTACATCAACCACAACAGTGCCAACACTGCCTGCCAAGTGAACATTACCGGGTACGGCGTGAAGGAGAGGCGATACAACAACCTTGCCAGCTAGAACTCTTAGTTATATTATCGATCAAAGTTCACGTGGGTGGACTACATGGGTTGACAACCAGGCTTCCCACTATGGAGTTCGGTCATAACAATTAATACATGATCGTAACTCCATCAACCTGTCAACATCATTTTCAATGCACATCAACTCATCACTCTATTAACGAGACTTTGGTGAATACAATAATATATGATATTAACACTTAGGACAAGAGCATAAGTCATAATATGTTTCAATATAATGTTTAAGCCATAGCCTTTAAAAGGTTTATTTGCATCGTATTCATAGTTTGCATATGATAATATCCGACAGTGCTAACATATAGTTAGGTTTGCACATTATAATCATATCATTGTATAACGAAAACCCTATCATTGTAAAATGTAGAGTAAACTTTATATAGACCCAAGTTTAAACTTAGCCATATAGATATATATTATATTGCTAATTCATGGAAAACTAGATATAGTTAGGATGCTAACTATGCACAAGAATATTAGATACATGTACACTATAGCATGCTTATCCAACCCAAAATATTAATATGAATCTATAAGTATAGATAATTGGGTAATACACATTCAACACTAAGTCCTTTGCATAATCATCATACGTACAACATATTAGAGTTGTTAACTATGTATTACAAAGTCTAACGACAAGTGTAATACTATAAGCATAATTTAAATAAGGATGATATTCATTCTTTAACTAAGTTCATGAGTCCAAGCAGAAATCACTGTACTTTCTATATATTAACCATGTATTGAAATGATAAATACATGACATAGAGTAGTCTAAGACTTGTAGACGCCAAGTATGATGATAGTTCAAAGGTGTAATTTTCTACAAGCTTCATAATAGCATACTTAGTAGATAGTAGTATTGTTGTTTTAATATTAATGATAGTAGTCTTATGACAATAAATGTAGCATCATAACAGAACTTTTGGACAACATGGAGTGATAACATTGAAGATCTTTGTAAGACAGTACTTAAACTAGGATCAGAACCATGTATCCATACCTCCAGTCACTAATGTCACAAGGAAGTACTTAGCATTTTACATTGACGATGAATTGAAAGAAACAAGTACTCTTAATTTATGTTGTCTTATATGAATTCTTACCTCCGGTCTGCACATGGAAACAAGATTCAAATTCCTTATCTAAACATAGCTAAGTAAGCTCCAGGGTGCCTCGTAGGATCCCTTCGTCAACATACAAGCAAACTATCAGCACTCCTTCAAGAATATCATAACAATACAAACTGTAACAACATGCAATAATAACCAAGAACTTAAACAAATTTGTAAACTGTACTAGTATACATAATCATAAAGGAGCTTTCATTCAAGAGATTAACATCCACATAATTCTGAAGTAGCAAATACAATTAAATCATAATTAGTGGAGAAGTACGACGTGTCATCGTTAGTAATCATCTTAGTTAAGAAATCAAGTTAACTTATATGTTCTGCATTAACAACTTTGATAATTATTGCTATTATAATTTTTTTTTTTTTGGTATTTTTTGGGATGCTACATGTGGTATCAGAGCTCATGTTTGAACTCTAGGCCTGAAAAAGGTCCAAGAACACGCAGCAGAGAAAAAATTATTTACAACAGAACTTTTACTAATTCAAAAATTTTAACTATTGTGTTATACAGAAATTATTTTGAGTTACAAGTATGGAAAACTCAGCTGAACATTTAGAAGACAGATTTCAACCCAACAGTCATAGCATGGGAAGGCATTTTGAAGGAGAAGAATTTCATGGCGAAGTAAACAACAATTCGTCAGAATTATTACGAGCATTTCAAGAATTAAAGGCAGAAATCAGATCTGTAAAACAAGACAATGAGAGAATATTGAAGGCGCAAGAAGAGTTAAATCAAGTACTGTTCGAACAATGCCCAATTGATGAACATAATAAAGAAATTGAGAATACTTCCAAGGTTGAAGATTTACCTCATCCAAACAGAAGTAAAAAGATGAAAATTGATGATGCAAACAGCATTTCGATATCATCAAAAGCTGCCCATGAAAAACGAAAAAATAAAAGAAATTATTCAAGTAACAGCAGCGAGGGGGACTACAAACCCAAAAGGAAAAGTCACAAATAGTATGAGAAAATTTCTGGGGAGTTCAAGAAAATCAAACCCCCAACCTTCAATGGTGAAACTGAAAAAGGAGAGACAACAGAAGCTTGGTTGTCCGGCATGAAAAAGTATTTCCAAATATATGATTATTCTGAATCTTTGAAGGAAAAGATGGCAATCTACAACTTGATCGGCAAGGCGGATATTTGGTGGTGGTACATCAAGAGAGTGAAGGGCATCAAAGACAAGGACGTCAACTGGAGTACTTTCAAACGATATTTCAAAAAGAAGTTCTTATCAGAACAATACTATGAAGAAAAATCAAAGGAGTTCTATGAATTAAAGCTGGGAAGTATGAACATGAAGGAAATGAATAGTAAATTTCTGAACTTACTGAGATATGTGCCATACCTCGTGGAAGAAAAACTGAATATCCAAAGATACTTGATTTGTCTACCTTTCAATATCAAGGACAAAATCGAGTATGACAGTCCAAAAACCTTAGAGGAGGCCATGAGGAAAGCAACTTTCTGTTATGACACTAATCGAAAAAGAGAAGGAATGTCAAACTAGAAAAGTCATAAACCCAACAATTTTGAGCTGAAAAAGAAAAATTTCAGATTTAGTGGAAATTCTAGTTTCTAAAAGAAAAACTTTCAGAATCGGAATTTCCAAGGGAACAACTCCAAAAACAATCAGCAACAGAATTTTACAACTCCTAGAAACACTCCCAATGCTACCAGAAATAATGATCAAAAGGCACCTATCAAATGTTTCGAGTGTCAAGGCCCTCACTATGCATCAAAATGTCCCAAGAGGAACCGGATAGCTAACAACATTCACTCTATTCAGACTAAACCTACTGTTGGAGACTTGGGGAGGGAGATGCCCAGAATCAATGCAGCACTCGAAAACAGGCAAGGAGATCATCAAATCTCTATGGTAGAGATTGAAGATAGGCTACAAAATCATCCTGTTACTATTTTGATTGATCCAGGTGCTAGATTAAGTTATATATCACCAGATATTGTGAAAATTTTTAAATTGAAAATAGAAAAGTTCAATAAATCTTGGTTAGTTAGACTAGCAACAGGAACAAAGAGAAAAGTATCAGATTTTATTGAAATTTGTGCTTTATCCATGAACTAGTTAAAGACACAAATCAAGTTGAATATTTTACCTTTAGGATCTTATGATATCACACTCGGAATGGACTGGTTAGAATCCCATCATGTCATTCTGAATTGTTACGAGAAAAGTTTTACATGTTTTAATGATGAAGGAGAAACTGTAGAAGTAAAAGGTATTCCAAGAAATACAACCCTTAGACATATTTCAGCAATGCAAGTTAAGAGGGCAGTTAGGAATGGATGTCAGTTGTTCACAGTAAATGTAGTAAATGATGAGTTTATTTGTAAAGAGGACAAACTGAAACTAGAAGACATACCTATCCTAAAGGATTTCAAGGATGTTTTTCCTGAGGAGATTCCAAGATTACCTCCTAAAAGAGATTTATATTTTACCATCGAGTTAATACCAGGAGTAGTATCAAATTCTAAAGCTCCATATAGGATGAATATACTGGAATTAAACGAATTGAAATCACAGTTGAAGGAACTGATTGATAAGAATTATATAAGACCCAGCGTGTCTCCTTGTGGAGCACCTGTTATATTTTTTAAGAAGAAAGATGGAACCCTAAGACTGTGCATAGATTATCGCCAACTTAATAAGATGACAATCAAGAATCGATATCCGTTTCCCCGCATAGACGATCTGTTTGATCAGCTGTGTGGAGAAACAATATTTTCAAAGATTGATCTAAGGTCAGACGATCTGATTGATCAAGTGCGGGTTAAGTACTTAGCATTTTACATTGGCGATGAATTGAAAGAAATAAGTACTCTTAATTTATGCTGTCTTATAGGAATTCTTACCTGCGGTCTGCACATGGAAACAAGATTCAAATGCCTTAGCTAAACATAGCTAAGTAAGCTCCAGGGTGCCTCGTAGGACCCCTTCGTCAACATACAAACAAACTGTTAGCACTCCTTCAAGAATATCATAACAGTACAATAATAACCAAGAACTTAAACAAATTTGTAAACTCTATTAGTATACATAATCATAAAGGATCTTTCGTTCAAGAGATTAACATCCGCATAATTCTGAAGTAGCAAATACAATTAAATCATAATTAGTGGAGAAGTACGACGTGTCATCGTTACTAATCATCTTAGTTAAGAAATCAAGTTAACTTATATGTTTTGCATTAACAACTTTTATAATTATTGCTATTATAATTTTAATTTTTTTGGGGTATTTTTCGGGATGTTACACATATTATCTATAATATCTATCCATCCAAACTTGTAATTACCTACCCCTAACTGTAATTACAAACCAATCATTATAAACCCAATATTCATGAAATCCCTAAAAACTATAACCCATATAAAAGATAATTAACTACCAACCATTATAAAGCTTAACCCATGTAAACCATATCCATTATAGTTAGTAATAATTCTGATCCCATATGAACCCAAACTTGTAACATCTAAACATACAAACTCTTAGCCAATAACCCATATAACACATAACACCTAATGTCAAACCCATAACAACCATCCACTAATGCCTAACCTTCATAAAAAACTATATAACCCTAACCCCTAACTCCTAACGTCTCCGAGGCCTAACCCTTAACAACTATAACTACTAACCAATATAGGCACTAAATTTTTAAATACTTAACCTCTAATTATTGTACTCCATAACTTCCAATTAATCCATAATACTTAATCATTTATCATTATAAAACCCTAATACATATAATTCCTAACCTCTATCACTCATATATTGCATATTACCGCTCACATGTAATATATGACCCCTGTGCCTCAACACATATTATTGGTATTTCATAACACTTATAATTTAACTATATTAATCATTATAGACTATAAAACATATAACCCATAAATCATATAACATTTAACCCTTAAATATATTCCATAACCCATACTACCTAATTTTTAAGACTCCTATCATTTATAGAACCCATAACACATTTCAAACCTCTCACTTTGATTTGATAATTGTTAATCCTTCTTATCTATAATACCTAATTTGTAATCCTTATAAGTCTTATAATACATATTATCTACAATATCTATCCATCCAACCATATAATTACCTACCCCTAACTATAATTACAAACCAATCATAATAAACCCATAATTCATAAAATCCCTAACAACCATAACCCATATAAAAGATAAGTAATATAATGCCCAACCATTATCAACCTTAATCCATGTAAACCCTATCCATTATAGTTAGTAATAAATAATCTCTAACTATACATATAACAACTAACCATCAAACCCACTAATCGCTATAACCATATTACTTAATCATTATAACCACTAATGTATGCAACATATAACCATGTCATTGTTAACCCATAACCCACAGGCTATATAACCCTTTCTTTATCACCTCTAACCTATCATACCCCACCCTAACATGAAATTATTTACCCCTATAACACATGAACCCTCTAATTCTTATCCCTTATGACCCCTCAACCCTTTAACCCCTAACCCCTAATCCATTAACCATTATAACCCATATCTACTAACTCTTATAATGCATAACCTATATAAATCACACAACCTTAAGACCTATTAATGGTAAACCATGTCATCGCTAACCCTAACCACCCTTAACTCTTATAAACCATGACCCATATAACATCTAAACCTTAAACCCTATACCTCTAATCCTTGTAATCTCAACACTTATTACCTCTAGAACCCTTTAAGTATATAACCCTTGACCACTACAACTTTGAACACTTATAATTCCTAAAACCTTATAGCTATAGACCTTCACCCCTGTCACATTTAACCCCTAGATATTATCACCCTAAACTCATGATCTATATAAACCATAAACCATAACCCATATAAACCCACAACATTAACCATTATATATCTTAATTGCTAACAACACCTAACCACTATAGTCATGAAATAATAATCATTATAAACATTAAGTCATATATCCCTTAGCCATTATAACCACTGACCCTTCTCACTTCGGTACCATAACCCCTACAAACCATAAACTTTATAACCCCTAAGAACTATTGGACCTAATGCATACTACCCCTAATTACCAAACCCTAACTATAATTACAAACCACCCATAATAAACCTATGATTCATAAAATCCCTAATAACTATAATCATTAAACTCATAACCCATATCCCTTAACCATTATAATAACTACCCATAACACATATAAACCATATCTTGTATAATGCTTATCCCACAACTCTAGTAACCCTTAATCTCTAATACGTATTTCCCTTAACCCCTATAAATCTAAAACTTTACACGTAGCCACTATAAATCCTATCCCGATAATATTAATTAACCACCAATCCCTATATATATTTTGACCCCCAATCCTTAAACCATATCAACCCCAGTCGCTTACCTCAAAAACCTAAACCCTATATCATCCTTATATCATAATCATTATTATCCATTATACCCGAATTCTTAAAGCCCGTAACCCATATATACCATGGGCATATAACCTCTATTATCCTTCACCTATAACCTGCATTATAATCCCATCTCAGCAATCTTACAATCCATAAATTCTAACCTATAATCCATAACCATTGACTTATGTAATCCATAAACAGTATAATTCTTATTTGATATGATCCCTAACTTGTAAACTCTAAACATGCAAACTCTTATCCAATAAAACATATAACACATAATACATAATGTCAAACCCATAACATCCATCCACTAATTCCTAACATTCATAACAAACTATATAACCCCAACCCCTAACACCTAACATCTACCACACCTAACCCTTAACGACTATAGCTACTAACTAATATAGCCCCTAAATTTTTAAGTACTTAACCCCTAACTATTGTACTCCATAACTTCTAATTAATCCATTATGGGGAATATTTTACCATTATAAACAATTAATACATATAAATCCTAATATCTATCACTCATATATTGCTTATTACCTCTCACATGTAACATATTACCCCTACCTTCAACACATATTATTTGTAGTTCACAACATTTATACTTTAACTATATTAATCATTATAAGCTATAAAACATATAACCATAACCCCTAAATCTATTCAGTAACCCATACTACCTAATTTTTATGGCTCTTATCGCTTAATCTCCAACCCTTAAGCCTTAGAACCCATAACACATTTCAAACTCTCACTTAGATTTGATAATTGATAATCCTTCTTCTCTATAGCCCCTAATTAGCAATCCTTATAAATATTATAATACATATTCTCTATAATATCTACCCATCCAAACTTATAATTACCAACCCCTAATCATAATTATAGACCACTCATAATAAACCCATAATTCATAAAATTCCTAGCAATTACAACCCATAGAAAACATAAGTAATATGACTCCCATCCGTTATAATCCTTTACCCATATAACCCCTATCCATTCTAGCTAGTAATAAATAACCTTTAATTATCCATATAACAACTAACCATACCACTTAATCATTATAACTACTAATGTATGAAAAATATATTAACTGTGTTCCTTTTAACCCATAACCTACAAACAATATAATCCTTTCTTTATCACCTCTAACATCTACTACCCCACCCTAACATGAAATTATTTACCCCTATAACACATGACACATATAATTGTTATCCCTTGTGACCCCTCAACCCTTTAACCCCTAACCCCTAATCCATTAACCACTACAACCCATAACTACTAACTCTTATAATGCATAACTAGGGATTTGGGAGGCCAAACTACTTTGAGAAAGGATTGGATCAAGAGAGGATATGTTGGATCAAGGGAGATTGAAATTGCTTGGAATGGAAAAGGGAGCATTACTCAAAGAATAGACCCATCCACTCAAGATCTCATCCAAATCTCATTCCTAGACATAATGTCAAACCCATAACATCCATCCACTAATTTCTAACATTCAGAACAAACTATATAACCCCAACCCTAACTCCAACATCTACCACACCTAACCCTTAACAACTATAGCTACTAACTAATATAGCCCCTAAATTTATAAGTACTTAACCCCTAACTACTGTACTCCATAACTTCTCATTAATCCATAATGGGGAATATTTTACCATTATAAGCAATTAATACATATAAATCCTAATATCTATCACTCATATATTGCTTATTACCTCTCACATGTAACATATTACCCCTACCTTCAACACATATTATTGGTAGTTCACAACATTTATAATTTAACTATATTAAGCAGTATAAGCTATAAAACATATAACCATAACCCCTAAATCTATTCAGTAACCCATACTACCTAATTTTTATGGCTCTTACCACTTAACCTCCAACCCTTAAGCCTTAGAACCCATAACACATTTCAAACTCTCACTTAGATTTGATAATTGATAATCCTTCTTCTCTATAGCCCCTAATTAGCAATCCTTATAAATATTATAATACATATTCTCTATAATATCTACCCATCAAAAATTATAATTACCAACCCCTAATTATAATTACAAACCTCTAACTATAATTACCAACCCCTAATTATAATTATAGACCACTCATAATAAACCCATAATTCATAGAATTCCTAGCAATTACAACCCATATAAAACATAAGTAATATGACTCCCATCCGTTATAATCCTTGACCCATATAACCCCTATCCATTCTAGCTAGTAATAAATAACCTCTAATTATCCATATAACAACTAACCATACCACTTAATCATTATAACTACTAATGTGAAAAAAATATATTAATTGTGTTCCTTTTAACCCATAACCCACAAACGATATAACCATTTCTTTATCACCTCTAACCTCTACTACCCCACCCTAACATGAAATTATTTACCCCTATAACACATTACACATATAATTATTATCCCTCATGACCCCTAACCCCTAATCCATTAACCACTACAACCCATAACTACTAACTCTTATAATGCATAACTGGGGATTTGGGAGGCCAAACTACTTTGAGAAAGGATTGGATCAAGAGAGGATATGTTGGATCAAGGAGATTGAAATTGCTTGGAATGGAAAAGGGAGCAATACTCGAAGAATAGACCCATCCACTCAAGATCTCATCCAAATCTCATTCCTAGATGTGAGATCTAAGTCACAGTAGTATCTAGCTACTATAGATACCTCAAAATTGGAATATTTAACTTATTATGCAAGAAACAAGTGCATATACATTTATGGAAAACAAATGATAAAAAACCAGGCATAAATGATCAAATATCAGCACAAATGATAAAAAACCAGGAAACATAAATGATCAAATATCAGATTTTATTAACTGTCCAATGTTACAATGAGTTTGGATCATCCTTATATAGAAATAGGAAGAAATAGGATGCACTTGGAGTGTCCACACTTTGCTAGCTTAGATTGAGCCACAATCCCCCCTAGGTTGACCAAATGGTTCCCAAATATCCCAAACAGGTCCAAAATGTGCATGTGAATGTTAGGTGAGCATGGGGGACCAAGATGGAGCTCACACATGTGGAGGAGGTGGTTGGTTGGAAGTTAGGTAGGCTAGGGTAGGCCAAAATAGCCAAAAGAGGGACAAAAGACTAGGTTCAATGCATGGGCCCCCTTGGTCAAACCCAGATCCATAAAACAGGGAAGGAAGGCGCCTTAGGCATGATGGTGGTAATAAATGCAAGTGTTGGTATCAAGGAGAGCGCCCAACAGCTATACTTGACCACCCTTTGGCCCATACAATGGTGGATATGTTCACACTTGCCCCAACAACTTCTAGAAAACTTATAACAACTTCCTAACAACCTAGGGATGTGATTATTAACCAGTTTAGAACCTAATAACCATTAATTAATTAATGATTAAGGTACTAAGTTATAATATTGTTCTAACACCCCCCCATAAGCTAGACTTAGTGGATTATAAAAAATAAGGCCTTGGCAACTAAGGCTCAAGTCACCTTTTACAACGTAAAATTTATTTGTCCATGTAGAAAGAGGAAAGAGGAAAAACCACAAGGGGAAAATCATCCCTCAAGAATGGACATAACACAGAGATGAACAAAATTTTTTCAATAGGTCTTGTTCTTCACTTGAATGAATTGAATGAACAACTTCTTTGTGAAAGACTTGGTGAAGATGTTGTGGATGCCATGATTATGCACCAATGCATCAATGTTGTGTAGACAAAAAACATGTTGAGAGGCCCCTTGAAACTCAT
The DNA here is from genome assembly GCA_027924585.1 of Larix kaempferi. Lineage (NCBI taxonomy): Eukaryota > Viridiplantae > Streptophyta > Pinopsida > Pinales > Pinaceae > Larix > Larix kaempferi. The sequence continues at coordinate 29,271,766 of BSBM01000753.1, read as the reverse complement.
CATTTGATGATGGAGGAGCATCATAAGAATGATTCTTGCTGCATACATACTCTGATCTGAATACATAATCAATAATGGAAAATATATCCCTGCAAAATCCTTCCCAAAGAACATCAAAAGACTCAACAAAATCAGCTTCTTGAGCAACTTCCATATGGCGAATCCAACCATGTATCTTCCTTCCAAACTGATGTAGCACCTTCCCAAATTTGCAATAGAGCTCATGAGGCTCTAAAATATCAGAATAAGAGTCATATGGAATGGAAAACAATAGAGGTATAGTGTCTCCATGAGCAAATGGCTTTACAGTAAGAAAAGAGTGTGCAACTAGATCACACTTACAGTTGAGCGAACTTTAAGGGTCTAGAGACTTGAGGTTTGAACCATAGGTGGTGAGATCAGGTCCATACATGTGGAATATTAGTCCTATGATATCCAATGACATGGTTGTCCAACCAAGGAATGATATCCAAGACATAAAGACAACATAGATAAGTGACACAGTATTGGAAACAATGAAATTGTGAGATTTTCTAACTGGAGAACTTGGGGGTTGTATGGTATTTTTGGAATCCAATGGTTGGTAAAATGGTTTGAAGGATGTCATAACCTGCATATAATCCTACATATCACCTTCCATATCAGAATGGGAAGGATCTGAATGGATTTGAAAAGAGCTTTCAGAAGGCATGTCAAAAACTAGTGAAAAATGAATAGTATTGTAACAACCCATAAATTCATAAAAATTTAAAATTTTTCTAAGAATGCATTTACGACTAATGTTGATTTGCGGAAGTAAATAAATGTCAATATTATTAACTAATAAACTATTACTGCTAACTCCACTTCATAATTTTTGAAACATGTTACGACAATACTTTGCTTATGCTAAACTCTAAACTATATGATGTATTTATGTTCACTTGCGATACAGTTTCTTTCTATATACTGATAGTTTTCTTTCTGATGATGATGAAGGGGTCCTACGGGGTACCCTAAGGCTTACTTAGCTATGTATCTAAAGCATTTGAATCTTGATGTTGCAGAACATAGGTAAGAGCGATAAAAGTACAAGTTATCCTTCAGTAATGTTCTACATTCCGAAATTGTAATATATAACTGTAGGAAACGATTATCTTCCCTTCATCCAGTCAGGTATCCTAGTTAGCTTCATGTCAACATAGTTCTATTTTTTTTTATTTGAATTATAGTTTGAAGTCCTACGTTTTTCAATTTAAAACAAAAATAGAAGAACCTTCTCTTGAAATCCAATTTAGGAAAGTTGTCTTCGAAAAACATAACACGGGTCTTAACCAATACTATGTAAATGTCGTTGAAATTATTCAACGTATTATCTAGGTTATGATAACTTATTCAATATTGAAGGATCAAGGAAAAGCATCGTCTTACTATAGGAAATAACTCTACTATGCTATTGGATAGTGATGTATTTCATTTTTATCGTCGTTCTTTTATTATGCACAATGAAATACATATATGGTTAAAGTGTGCATTTGTGAAATGTAAACTTATATACAAAATACCATGCATTTCCTATAATGCATAAACTATATGCAAAATACCAAGCATTTCCTATACTGCATAAACTATATGCAAATACCATGCGTTTTCTATAATGCATAAACTATATGCAAAAGACCAAGCATTTCCTATACTACATAAACTATATGCAAATACCATGGATTTCCTATAATGCGTAAACTATATGCAATGGTACAAAATATGTTACTATATGAAATGTGATCATTATGTGGAACTTTATACATAATTCGATGCCTAATGATACAACACAAAAGGTGGTAACTATGTGATTATATTATGATATGTTATTTTATGTTACAACCATAACCTTCATGCCCAATTCCGATAAAGGGCAATGTATTAAATGTCTTTATACGCTAGCAGGAATTTGTGTCTAGTCTTTAGCATTAACTCTCCTATCTACTACATTGGTGGAATTATCGGTGGCTGCTATCGTGGATAATGTCATGTGAAGGCTTTGTAAGGATAGTTCCCACATCCTCGAGTTGTGCAAGGTTTAACCTAGAATTTTTACTAAGTTGGACTCCATGGTAGAAATGGTAATTAATGTGGTCCTAAATGGTGTTGTTGCTCGTAATACAATGTGCCTGGTTGGCAAGATATCCATCATTGATCTCGTGATGCTCTCGGGTTTTGGACTAAACCCTAGTCTTCCACTATATCTCATCAAGGTTGTTTCTTTGGCATTCATTTGGTGTTAATGAGTGGCTTGGTGGAGAGGCCGACCAGCCTGCGAATGTTTACGGTTTGTTAACAGGTTTTTGAGAGCTCCTTCCATGATTCGAAACTGCGACCTACAGGATTTTACTGTCACTGGATTGAAATTTTAAGAGCTGAACTCTGAAGTGAGGGTTTACTGTATTGTTTTGAGTGTTTTGAATAGCTCAGGAAACTCATCGGCGCAAGAGTGCATAGTTTCGATCCCAGTTTCTTTTATGAAGGTAATGTCTTGGCTTTAAAATGTTATTGGTTTTCTACAAATACATATTTTCATCATCGTAATGCATCTTTTATCCATCAAATGTGTTGATGGCAGGTATCTCCCATCTATAGGTTGCTTTGTTTGAAGCTTAAGAGGAGATGCGATTCAACCAACCGGTAAGCCTCGATGGTTTCTCGTAGGTTTCGACATGGTAAATCTTAATGGCCATTGTTCTGGTTTTTAGTCGAGACTTTTGTTCTGATGTCTTGGATGTGACCGTTGTTGTAATTTTTTAGAGCCAACTGGCTGTCTAGGGAGGATGCGATCCTCGACCTACTTCGGCTTTGAGTCTATAGTGTTTCACTGTGTATAAACTTGTTAAAAGTTGTAATAACTGTTAAAAGGGTTTTACCCCTTGGTTACTTTGAGATATAAAGGATTCTAATACATTTAACTTCATACTATTTTATGTGTGTTGTGTCTGTACACACTACTCTAGGGCCTGTCTTAATTTAATTCGATACCTTGTTTATGAAATGTTGAGTTTTGATAATGGCCACGAGCCACAAGCTAAATGCCTCGTTTTGTGCATTCAACTCTGTACCTATTTTGTTTAGAAGATAACTTCGAAAGGTTTCTATGAAGTGCATCTTAATATTGAGACCGAGTCTTGTATGTCAATTGTTTGGTTGGAAAGTTAAATGGTTGTTTTGTTTTTGGCTATCGAAAGTATTCCTTCGTCAAAAATGGTTTTGTACAGGATAGAGGAAACGTGACTTCGTTATTTTAATAATGAGCATGGGCAGTAAAACTTGTTTGGAATCCTATCACCATGAGCTAGTGTTTTAGTCGTGAGGCTAGTTATGATCTTGTCTAAAGACTATTTTTTTTTGTTTTCTTAAAACTGTATGAAGGATTCGAACCCTTGGTTGATAAGTGAAAAAACATGTTTTTTTTTATTTATTTTTTGGTAGTTGCACTCTGTCTTGGATAATCTATTCAATTTACAAATTTATGAATTGTTTTAGAGTTAGGATTTGTGTTAAATAACTAGGGTTTAAACCTTTGGGATTAAAGTCCACAACATAAACTTTTAAATGTAAAACTGTAGAATAGAGATAAAATCTACTTAAGTGTTATGAGAAGACTGAGGATGTAATAGCACTAAATAGTAGTTCTGTTGTTTATACTTGATATGGTGTTTGTATTAAAAACAGTGTTTTAGCAGCTTTGTAATAATGGTTATGTTTGTTTTTATAGCTGTTTAAATTTCATAGATGTTGATGAAATATGACAGTAAAGTTTGGAACTATAATGTTTTAAAAGAATTGATAAGATGTGTATTAAACACCTACTGTAAGGAAATAGTTAACCTGTAACTAAAACCTAGGTTTATGCAAAAACCTAGAACTGTTTGAATTTCTGTTATTTCTTCTATGGTAAAAGAGAAATTATTTTAATGTCTGCATATCAAATATGTAACTACAATCTTCTATGACTGAGAATATAAGATATTGTTAAATTTGTGAATATAACAGAGAAAGGAAAACATAACAGAGTTAGTCTAAATAAAACAAGGAAAGGGAAACATAATAGAGTTAATCTATTCATTCATCATACCCACTACATTATCATTTATCTATTTTAATCTTCCTTCTCTATACTAGAGTATGGTACAGAAAACAGTGCGTGGAAAAATGCAGGGAAGAAAATTAATTCCATCAATTTCATAAAGACTTCTTCATATATTTGCAAAGTTCAAAAATTTCAATCACTTAAATCTGAACTATGATTACTAACAGTATTTAGTTAATAAGACCAAACCAACAGTGATAAAAACAGTAAGGGATAACTAGATGAAATTAAAATAACAAGTAGAACCTGATAAGTGGATAGGATGGACAAACACCCAAGGAGGCCTGTTCCTCCCAACCTTCTCCAGAAGAAGCAGCCAAATTACTTGCCTCCTTTAGACCGTGTTATAGATCAAATCTGCACTTCTTCGTCCGTGATCACATTAAGTTGTCGATCACACAAAAGGACAACATGGATTGAAGAGAAAGATTGCCCTAGATGATACATGGACTTGGTTTGCCCCTCAGCAGCTGACAAAACCCTGTTTTACCCTACCTTTTGACATGTGCACTACCCTACAGGCATGATAGTAGGGCATTTCTTGGAATGTGCCCTACTCTACAAGCATAATAGTAGCGCACACCTGCTAGTATGCCCTACTTCGCTTAAGCAAACTAGCATACACCTTAAAAAATCATGCAAATGCTAGTTGTAAAGCAGTGAAGTTGCATATGGTGCGCTACTCTACTGTGAAATACTCGCGCACATCTTAAAAAGTAATCAAAAATATATTAATTTGACGAATTGGGATTAGTTGTAGTTGGTTTTGCAACTTCCCCAACTTCCCAATCAAAGTACCTCTTGATCCAAACTTCCTACCTTGTCCCATAAATACAAGGGGGATAGATGAGAGAGGGAAGGAAAAACTATGCATTAAGGGTTGTTACACTGGAGGAATTATGTGATGCACCTGCAACAATTAATTAATAAAAATATGCGAAATAGCAGAAATGACAGAACTCAGAATCACTTTTATATTGATCACAGGCCACTTCGAGGGGGCAACCTCCTATGAGCAAGCTCAATACAAATAACTTCACGGTGCCTTCATAGGTCTCAACACACACTTATATACTATGTCTAGGCACCAATACTATGGGTCAAAACCATGGGCCACTACAAACTATGGATCAACAATACTACGGGCGACTTACAAAGCATATGCGCCAACAACAATAACATAAACTATTGATCAACAAATACTACAGGACGACTTACAAAGCATATGCGTCCAACAACAATATACTAACAAAGTAAAGACATGGGTTCCTAACATCCCCTCCCCCTTAAAAAAAGCTTTTTCCTCAAAGCTTTAGATGTGGAAATTGTTGTTGAATCTGAAGGAGTGGTTTCCATGTAGCATCCTCTGGTTGCACGCCGGGCCACTGAATTAAGACCTCTGTGATAGAGCAAGAGAAAAGCTGACGAGTGCGTCGATTGAGGATGGCCTCCGGCTCCAAAAGGATGGATCCTTCATTATCTAGTTCGGGTAAAATCGTTTGTCCACTGATTTTGGTGCCAAGAACTTTCTTCAGACAAGAGACATGAAAGACTAGATGAATGCGGGAAGAAGGAGGAAGTTCCAATTTATAAGCAACGGACCCAATCTTCTGAAGAATCCGATATGGCCCATAGAACTTTGGAGCGAGCTTATGATGCCCTTTGAGTTTTAGGGAAGACTGCTTGTACGGCTGGAGACAAAGAAAAACCATATCGCCGAATTGAAAAGTGCGCTTAGAACGGTGCTGATCAGCTTGTTGCTTCATGTGATTTCTTGCCATGTGAAGATTGTCCCACAAAATGCGAAGAATATGATCATGGTTTCGAAGGACCGTGTCAACTTCCTGAACTGGTGAGCTGGTGGGGGTGTATGGAAGAAGAACTGGAGGTGCCTGACCATAGACTGCTTCATATAGGGTCATTTTAGAGGTAGCGTGGTAAGAGGTATTGTACCACCATTCAACGAGAGGGAGCCACTTTGCCCACTGATGTTGTTGTTCAGAGGTGAAGCAACGAAGATAAGTTTCCAAGCATTTATTGATAATTTCAGTCTGACCATCTGTTTGTGGGTGATACCCTGAACTCATCTTCAGTTTGGTGCCAGTGTGGCGAAATAGTTCAGTCCAAAAATGACTGGTGAAAGTCGCATCACGATCCAAGACAATGGAAGAAGGGATGATCCAGGAGGATCCAAGAAGGAAAAATTTTTGAAGTCCTCCAATCTCAGCAAAACCAACACCAGATCGAAGGGCTCGTCGCGATGATTCCAACGGCGTTCGTTTCACCTCAAACGGACTCCGTATGAGAAAGTTATCGCGTTCTATTCTATAAGGTCAACAGGCAAAATTGGCAAAAAAATAGGTGCCACGTGGCACCACTGACAGGGTGACATGTGGCATCCGTACAGTACGGACGGATGATGTGGCAGTTGTACGGACAGACAGGTGGCAGTACGGTCCAATCAGGATGTGACATGTGTCATGTACGGACGATGAGGCGGCAATCCAGTCAGCAGTACGGACCAATCCGAATGCGACACGTGTCAGTACGAGGTGACTGCGCAACTTAGTTGGCAGTACGGCAGATGAGTTGGTAGCTGACTGGGCGTTGAGGTGGACCAATCCGAAACTACCACGTGGCAGCATCGGATTGGCCAATAATGATTGAAGCTCACCAAAATATTGATGCTTCGTCGGTTTCGAACTCCTGACCTCCCATACCTTATCTCTGTGCCTTTACCAACTGTGCTGGTAGTGTTCCTTGTATGGTGTATGGAAATGAATATATTTAAAGTGGTATTTTGAGCACCAAAGGGGCCGGGGCTTAGCCCCGACCTTGGTTCTTCCTCCAACGTGACCGGGAGCTCCGACCAGCACAGGAGCCCGCGCTATATTTCAGCACATGTCGCATTACAAACTATAGAAAATGGGGTAAACGTGGGTTTTTTAAACCAACTCTGTTTTATAACAAAGTTTGGTTTATAAAACTAATTCACATAGTTGGTTTTCAGTTTAAACAAAGTTTTAAAAGAAATATGCCACTTATATGGGTGGTTGAAACCATAACCCAAAAACCAACTTGGAGAAGTTGTAACCTTATGCTTATTTAGGCAACATTGTTGTAACTTGAGAAACCATGAGGATCATGTGAGAGGAGTCCATACAAGCTATATAAACCCATTCATTTGCCATTTCCCACTCATGCTTTGGAGTAGAGACTTTGTAGCTAAAGGAGAGAAGGGAGATTGTGTAGCTCTGCAGGAGGAAGGTACGAGTGTTTATACTCGTTTTACACCGTCTTCAGGCTTCGGAGTTGCTGGAAGCAGTCTTGTTGTGTTTTGGGCAGCGGTTCTCTTCCTGGCCATTGTCGCCAAGGTATCATTGTATCATTGCCATGTATTTTGCCTTTATGCTGAGATTATAGATCGGCCCTCCTATTGAGAAGCAAGCCCGGAGACGTAGTCCATCCTGGACGAACTCTGTTATCAACTTGTTGTCTTTATGTGTGTATTGTCTATGCTGTTTGGTTCTCTTCTTATGGATTTGTGAGCTTCATTCATGCTCTTTATGCAATTCATGTTAACGTCATAGAGTAGCAAAGATCTTGTTTCCGGATCATGTGGTATCAGAGCCAGGTTTATTTGACGTTGGATTGTGAGTGTGGATGCTCACGAGGGCTAAACTGCAAGCTGGTGAGGGTACATTAGAGCCTTATAATTCCGAGATCGGACGTGCACACCGAAGGAGGAAGATGGATGCTAATGATGCCCGCATCGAGATGGAGGCAAACTTTCACAAGGTCTTCTATATGATGGCCGACAAGGTAGACAAGTTGTTTGCAGACTATGAAGAACGCATGGGAAAAGAAAGAAAAGGCAGTGAAGTAAAGAAGGAAGACAAAGAAGTGAAGGACGAAGGAAACGCTTCAGTTAACCAAGGGGAAGGTGGCGAAGAGCCTCCTGAGCCTCCCTCTTCACCTTCAGCTTCAAGCACAAGTTCAAGTGCTTCTTCCTCATCTCATTCTCAACATTCCAAGGTTCCTCACAAAGAGCCTCAAAAGAAGCCCTTATTGAAGCTCGATGTGAAGTTTGATTTGCCCATGTTCAATGGGGAAGCGAATGCAGAGAAGTTAAACAATTGGATAAGGCAAATTGAGGTCTATTGCCGAGTCTAGCAGATTGAAGAAGAAGATGTGAAGATTCAGTTGGCTTCACTTCGGCTGACAGGCACCGCACTTGTATGGTGGGAAAGCAAGCTTCAGCAAGGTAGCAAACAAATGGGTAATCTTCTCTCATCGTGGTCTGCTTTTATTTCTGCTTTACGTAAGCAATTTTATCCGTTGGGTTATGTTCAGAAGGCAATGATGGATTGGCAAAGTTTTAGAAAAGGCAAGGGTCAGAGTGTTCAGAGTTTTACTGAAGAATTTAGAAAGAAAGATTTAGAATTGAATATTGCTTTAGATTCTCCTGACACTCTTTTGAAGTACATTGGTGCTCTTCATCATTATCTACGCCATACTTTGCTGTTGTTGAATCCTACTAGTGTGGATGAAGCAAGTGTTCAGGCTACTCATCTTGAGAACAGGGGGAAGCATTTGCAAGAAGACCATCAGAAGAAGCCTTTCAAGCCCAACAACCACCAAGACAAGAGCAAGAAGACAGCTACTGCCAAGAAGGAAGGAGGAAAGCCCCATTGCAACCATTGCGATACTGATGGGCATGATGAAGAAAGTTGTTGGAAGTTGCATCCTGAACAAAGGCCAAAGCATTATGGAGGCAAAAAGAAGAAAAAGACCGTTGCAACAGCGCAACGAGATTTGGGTTCCGACTCAGGTGACGAAACCATGATTACAGCCGTGGGAATGCAAGGTAACAAAACTCCTCATACTGGTTCAATTTCTACTCATGTTTCTAAAGAAAATGATAAAAGAAGAAGTGAGTTGTTTCATATCAGAGTTGTGTCTAAGCATACAAATATTGAAACATTATTTGATCCGGGTTCTCAAGTAAATTTGATCTCAGAATCAGTTGTTAAGAAGTTGGGCATATAGACTAAACCTCACCCCAAGCCTTATCCTCTTGGATGGGTATGTGATAATGCTAAGCTACAGGTGACTAAGCAATGCAGGTTAAGGTTTGCTATTGCTTCAAAGTTGATCGATGAGGTGGACTTAGATGTTGTTCCTCTTGACATCTGTGGTATCGTATTGGGAAGCCCATACTTGTATGATCGAAAAGCAGTATTCTTCCGTCATGAGAACAAGTACCATCTCACCAAAAATGGGGTGGAGTACATCGTGAGAGCTCACAGTATGAAGGCTAACACCACTCTTATTAGTGCAGGACAGATGAAGAGACTCATCAACACTAATAAGAGATACATGCTCATGGTTGTGAGAGCAAAAGATGCTGAGGCATCCGATGCTTTCAAAGGTTGTGATCCTTCTCATAAAAAGGCTATGATTGATATTGTGGCTAACTATGATGAAATATTTCAGGAACCTACAGGTTTACCTCCCAAAAGGGAGATTCAACATGAGATTCATCTCCAGCAGGATACCCCTCTTCCTAATGTGGGCATGTACAGGTTGTCCGCAGTGATCAAGTACAAAAAGGGTACTAGTAACAAAGTGGCAGATATGCTTTCTAGACCTCCTATTGTTGCATCTATTGTTTTGAAAAATGCTTCTTTGTCCCATGAAAGTTATATTGAGCAGTATGCTACTGATGATGATTTCAAGGAGATTTATGAGAAGCTAACCAATGGCACACAGGTGGAAGACTACTATTTGCATGGAAAGTTGCTCTATCATTTGGGCAAGTTATGTGTTCCTATCAGTGAAAGAGTCCATGTAATACGAGAAGCTCATACTTCTCTTGTATCAGGGCATTTTGGGGTAGGTAAGACTTTGGCTCATTTGCAAAGACTTGTGTATTGGCCTCGCATGAAAGACATTGTAACAAAATATGTAAAGGGGTGTGTGATGTGCTCTACTTGTAAGCCCACTAATAGAAAATTGGGGCTGTACTCACCACTTCCTGTTCCTTCCCATCCTTGGGAAAGCATTTCCATGGATTTTGTGGGGGGTTTGCCTATGTCTAGGAGGGGTCATGACTACTTGTATGTGGTCGTGGATAGGTTTAGCAAGATGTGTATTCTTATGCCATGTAAAAAGCAGGTCACTGCAGAGCAGGCTGCTTCTATTTTCTTTCAGCATGTATGGGTTCACTTTGGACTCCCTACGTCCATTATCTCGGATCGGGACTCCCGATTCCTTGGAGAGTTTTGGACAAAATTATGGTGTATGATGGACACCAAGCTAAAGAGGAGCACCGCTTTCCATCCACAGACCGACGGACAGACAGAGGTAGTCAACAGGACAGTTGTCCATTTGCTTCGAGGCTATTGCAACAAGCATCCTAAGTTATGGGATGAACAGATCCAGTATGTGCAGCATGCCTACAACAGGGCTATGCATTCTTCCAATCAGAGCTCGCCATTTGAGACATGCTTTGGGTACTTGCCAAAGACTCCATTGGAATTGACTTATGGGAGAGAGGTTGACTCAAGCACTTCCAAGGATGAATACAAAGCCCGTAGGTTCATTCAGAGAGTTCAACAGGTACATCAAGCAGTGCAAGAGCAGTTGGAGAAGAGTCAAGCCCAGTACAAGGCTTGCCATGACAAGCATAGAGTTGATCATCAGTTTCAGGTGGGAGATCAAGTGTGGCTTCACATCAGTAAGGAGAGGATGAAAGGAGAAGGCAAGAAGCTCAAGCCCGTTAGATATGGTCCCTTCACCATCTTGGAGAAGATTGGGACAAATGCTTTTCACTTAGAGCTACCGCCATACATGCAGATCTACTCAGTGGTGAATGTGGAGAACTTGAAACTCTATGAGCCTCCCATGATCATGGATGAAAGGGAGAATGTCTCATTACCATCAGTTGATGAATTTGCTCCTGAGTACATGGATGAGCTAAAAGAAGATGTCATCTTGGACAGAAGGACAAGGACTTCTCGCAGAGGTGATGTTGAGTATCTTCGAGTGGGCATCAAAGGCACTCATCCAAGCAAATCCAAGTGGATCGAGAAGGAGAAAGTGAGGGAGAAATTCCCTCACCTATCTGTTGATTAGTAAAGGCTTTTGGAGGCCAAAAGCTTCTTAGTGGGGAGGAATGATCCAGGAGGATCCAAGAAGGCAAAATTTTTGAAGTCCTCCAATCTCAGCAAAACCAACACCAGATCGAAGGGCTCGTCGCGATGATTCCAACGGCGTTCGTTTCACCTCAAACGGACTCCGTATGAGAAAGTTATAGCGTTCTGTTCTATAAGGTCAACAGGCAAAATTGGCAAAAAAAGAGGTGCCACGTGGCACCACTGACAGGGTGACATGTGGCATCCATACAGTACGGACGGATGATGTGGCAGTTGTACGGACAGACAGGTGGCAGTACGGTCCAATCAGGATGCGACACGTGTCATGTACGGACGATGAGGTGGCAATCTAGTCAGCAGTACGGACCAATCCGAATGCGACACGTGTCAGTACGAGGTGACTGTGCAACTTAGTTGGCAGTACGGTAGATGAGTTGGTAGCTGATTGGGCGTTGAGGTGGACCAATCCGAAACTACCTCGTGGCAGCACCGGATTGGCCAATAATGATTGAAGTTCACCAAAATATTGATGCTTCGCCGGTTTCGAACTCCTGACCTCCCATACCTTATCTCTGTGCCTTTACCAACTGTGCTGGTAGTGTTCCTTGTATGGTGTATGGAAATGAATATATTTAAAGTGGTATTTTGAGCCCCAAAGGGGCCGGGGCTTAGCCCCGACCTTGGTTCTTCCTCCAACGTGACCGGGAGCTCCGACCAGCACAGGAGCCCGCGCTATATTTCAGCACATGTCACATTACAAACTATAGAAAATGGGGTAAACGTGGGTTTTTTAAACCAACTCTGTTTTATAACAAAGTTTGGTTTATAAAACTAATTCACATAGTTGGTTTTCAGTTTAAACAAAGTTTTAAAAGAAATATGCCACTTATATGGGTGGTTGAAACCATAACCCAAAAACCAACTTGGAGAAGTTGTAACCTTATGCTTATTTAGGCAACATTGTTGTAACTTGAGAAACCATGAGGATCATGTGAGAGGAGTCCATACAAGCTATATAAACCCATTCATTTTCCATTTCCCACTCATGCTTTGGAGTAGAGACTTTGTAGCTAAAGGAGAGAAGGGAGATTGTGTAGCTCTGCAGGAGGAAGGTACGAGTGTTTATACTCGTTTTACACCGTCTTCAGGCTTCGGAGTTGCTGGAAGCAGTCTTGTTGTGTTTTGGGCAGCGGTTCTCTTCCTGGCCATTGTTGCCAAGGTATCATTGTATCATTGCCATGTATTTTTCCTTTATGCTGAGATTATAGATCGGCCCTCCTATTGAGAAGCAGGCCCGGAGACGTAGTCCATCCTGGACGAACTCCGTTATCAACTTGTTGTCTTTATGTGTGTATTGTCTATGCTGTTTGGTTCTCTTCTTATGGATTTGTGAGCTTCATTCATGCTCTTTATGCAATTCATGTTAACGTCATAGAGTAGCGAAGATCTTGTTTCCGGATCAAGGGATGCCATGAAGACAAAAGATCTAGTCGAGGAAAATTTGAGCGACTGAAGAGGCTGTATAGGGATGGCTGAGAGCACAAAAATGACTATATTTGGAGAGGCGATCAACCACAATGAGAATCACTATCTTCCCACCAGATTTAGGGAGCCCTTCAATGAAATCCATAGAAATATCTGTCCAAATCCGTGTAGGTATGGGCAAGGGTTCGAGCAATCTTGGAAGGAGTGTTGTTTCACCCTTATTGCACTGGTAGGTATCACATTCGGCTACCATCTGTTGAATTGTCCTTTTCATGCCTTGCCAAAAGAAGTTACGCCGTGCCCATTCATACGTTTTGAGGAACCCAGAGTGCCCTGCCGATGGAGAAGCATGGAGTTCATAGAAGACATCCTGTTGAAGATCTGTGCTCTGGGGAAGCACCAGACGACCCTTGTATCTCAGAGAAGCACCATCCCAAGAGTAATGTGGTACAGCAGAAGGGTTGTTGGTCAAGCGTTGGATAATTTGAGATAAGGAAGAGTCATTGACATAACCTTGTTGAACAGATTGCAACCAATTTGGAACAGACATAGAAATAGCGGAAAGAGAACCTTGGGCATCAAATGTGCGAGAAAGAGCATCTGCCACAATATTGTCTTTACCCTTCTTGTAAGTGATCTCATAGTCATAACCCATGAGTTTTCTAACCCATTTCTGTTGTGCCGAGGAGGAGACACGCTGTTCCAAGAAATATTTCAGACTCTAGTGATCAGTCTTGATGCAGAAATGATTCCCTAATAGGTATGGGCGCCACTTCTGTACTGCATGCAAAATATCCATCATTTCCTTCTCATAGGTAGAGGCAGCTAAATTCTTACCTGAAAGGGCTTTGCTGGTGAATGCAATGGAGTGTTCATCTTGAAGGAGAATAGCACCAAGTCCATTTCCACAAGCATCACTCTCAATAGTGAAGGGCTTGGAAAAATCGGGCATAGCTAGAACAGGTGTAGTACACATAGCTTGTTTTAGTTTGTCAAATGCACACTGAGCGGCATGTGTCCATGTAAAAGCATCCTTTTTCAATAGAGCAGTTAATGGAGCTGCAATCTTCCCATAATCCTTGACAAACTTGCAGTAGTAGCCAGTCAACCCCAAAAAACCATGAAGGCTCTTGAGTGTCTGAGGATGCGGCCAATTGTTCATGGCATCGACTTTGGCAGGATCCACGCGAACCCCTTGTGCTGAGATAATGTTCCCAAGATACTCAACTTCCTTTTGTCCAAAAACACATTTAGACTGCTTGGCATGGAGATGATGGTCAGAGAAAAGTTGCATGACAAGATCCAGATGTTGGAGATGTTCATCCCATGTTTTACTGTAGATGAGGATATCATCAAAGAATACCAGAATGAATTTCTGCAAGTAGGGTCGAAATATTTTATTCATTAATGCCTGGAATGTGGAAGGAGCATTAGTGAGGCCAAAGGGCATGACCAAAAATTCATAATGGCCATCATGTGTGTGGAAAGCTGTTTTAGGGATATCATCCTCATGAACCGGAATTTGATGATACCTAGAACGAAGATCCAACTTAGAGAAAAAGTGATCCCCATGAAGCTCATCAAAAACAGGAATTGGAAACTTATCCTTGATGGTGAGGTGATTAAGTGTGCGGAAGTCAATGCAGAGGCGCCATGACCCATCTTTTTTGCGGACAAGAATAACTGGAGAAGAAAAGGAACTAGTGCTTGGGCGAATAATACCTTGCTTTAATAAGTCCCGAACGAGCATTTCAATCTTCGTTTTTTGGTGAAATGGGTAGCGATAGTGCCTGATTTTGGGAGGAACGCTGCCAGGAAGGAGCTGAATATGATGGTCTTCTGGCCTGGAAGGTGGCAATCCCACTGGTTCAGCAAAAACACCTGTATATCGATCCAGAATTTGTTGTAGATCCAAAGGAGTTGTGGAGACCACTGAAGGTTGCATTTGAATGGAATGGAGCTGAGGGATGACACCATGTGAATTCTTCTTGAGGAGTTTTTCCATGCGATGTGAACTGATGATGCTGAGAGAACCTGGTTGTAATCCTGTCAAGGTGTGTTTTTGGCCATTGAGGGAAAACTGCATCCAAAGTTCAGCAAAATCCCATAAGATAGGGCCAAGTGTGCGTAGCCATTGAGCGCCCAAAACCACATCACATCCGCCTAAGGTCAAGGCAAACATGTCAGAGCGCAAGGTATAATCTCCCATAGAGATACGCACATTTCGACACTTCCCTTTGCAAGGTAAGGTGCCCCCATTGGCAACCATGACTTCAAAGTTGGATCAAGGATGGATAAAACAATCAGCTTGTTTGGCAATCCGAAGGTCAATGAAATTATGAGTGCTACCAGAATCAATGAGTATTGTAAGAGGAAGCTTCTTGAAGTAACTCCTGACCCACATTGTTTGAGGGGTGGTGATTCCAGCTAAAGCATGGAGAGATATCTCTGGCTAGTCATCCTGAGATGGAGGGTCAATAGGCAGTTCCTGAATGTTGACTGGAGCATCCAGTGTTTCTAGATCTTCGTCACCAATTTCAAAGGCAGGCGGAGAATCCACATCCAAGAGATAGAGCTTTTGCTGAACACATCTATGTCCCCGAGTGAATTTCTCATCACAATTATAGCAAAGCCCATTTTCTCTGCATGCTTGCATCTCTGTTTCAGACAAACGCTTGATAGGAGTTGGTCGAGGAGCCTGCGGTATAGGTGGTCGTTGAGAACCCATATTTCGGAAGGGAACAAAAGTGGGCTTGGAGCGTTGTTGGGCTGCAATCTTGTCTTTTGCCAACTTAGCCAACCCTAGGGCTTCCATCATTGTGTTGGGACAGAACATTTTGACCTCAGAGCAGATGGCATCCTTTAGACCACTGATAAAACAACTCCGGTAAAAGTCATCAGACAATCCTTCTGTGTGGTTGGCTAGATTCTCAAATTCGGTTTGATACTCTCTCACAGTGCCAATTTGGCGAAGTTTAGTGAGGGCTCCTGTGAAGTCACCAAAAGCACTAGGACCAAATCGTTGCAAAAGGAGCTAGCAAAAGTCTGGCCATTTGGGCTCTGAATGAGCCTTGACGTACCAACAGTACCATTGAAGAGCGTCCTGTTCCAAATGAAAGGATGTCAGCGGAACTTTGTTGACATCAAAAGTATTATGCAGACTGAAATACTGTTCTGCACGATAGATCCATCCAGTTGGATCGGTACCATTGAAGCGAGGAAAATCAAGCTTCGGACCACGAAAATTGCTAGAAGAAGAGAACCCATTGTCTGATGAAGACTCGGACTGCCGTTTGTTGTTCATAGTTGAATTCAAGATGGAGGCCGAGAAATTTTTCATCCAGATCTTGGACTTTGGCTTGGATGGCTGCAAGTGAGTCCTCCATGGTTTTTTTTTTTTCGGTTCACTGGGTAGGAAAACAAAAACAGAAACTACTTCAGTAAAGGAAAATCTGGACTTGGGAAAAAATCTGAAGGGTAATTGGGGTTTGACTAGGTTTTGGACACTGTTGAATAGACAGGGAAGCAAAAATGAGGATTTCAGAAGCGGGGTGAAAGAATGGGAAAATTTGGCAGAGGGGAACAAAGAAGCAGAATTCAGAAAGGAACTCTGTGGTAAAATTTGAAGGTGATTGGGTGAAATCTAAGGAAGTTATGGCAAACCCTAAAAATAGACAAATGTGGGATTTCGGGCTTTGGGAAGGGGAATTGGGGATAAGGTCCTCAGGAATGAAATATGCAGAATGGGATGATAGGGGTTCCCCGAAAATTTCAAGGGAAACAGAGTGAAAATAAGGGAGATTTGATTTTTTTTATTTTTTATTCCCAGAATGGAGCGGCTACGGCTCGGAAGGGATCTGAAACGGCACCGAATGGATTGAAAATGGATGGATCTGGAATGGCTTGCAAAATGGATCTAAACGGCGCAGCAACGACCGACAACAGTTCAACTAAAAATAGATATGGACCCCAGGTATGTGCGGCTTCCTAACAGTTCAAGGGTTTCACTCGGCCACCAATGCTGTCTGACGTCTTGCGTATTAGGGCAGTACCCCTCACTCCACGACTCAGGTAAAACTGATAACCGCTTTGCCACAAACGACAGCTCTTGGTTTACCTCACGGGTGGAAACTAGTCAATCAGGTAGGGGTCGTTGCCCTTTTCACTGGCAGGTCCTCTCAATGGGCCAGCTACTTCAGGGTTCCTGTGGTACTCCTCACAATGAGTTTTAGGGCTTATGCCCAAGTACTTCCCACAGTTAAGCAGATAGGGATTATTCCCAAATCCGAACCTACAACAGATGCGAAAAAAAATTTAGCAGAAATTTCACCCAGCGAGCCCAAGAAAGTGCTCTGATACCAGATGTGATGCACCTGCAACAATTAATTAATAAAAATATGCGAAATAGCAGAAATGACAGAACTCAGAATCACTTTTATATTGATCACAGGCCACTTCGAGGGGGCAAACTCCTATGAGCAAGCTCAATACAAATAACTTCACGGTGCCTTCATAGGTCTCAACACACACTTATATACTAAGTCTAGGCGCCAATACTATGGGTCAAAGCCATAGGCCACTACAAACTATGGATCAACAATACTACGGGCGACTTACAAAGCATATGCGCCAACAACAATAACATAAACTATTGATCAACAAATACTATGGGACGACTTACAAAGCATATGCATCCAACAACAATATACTAACAAAGTAAAGACATGGGTTCCTAACAAATTCCAAAGTTAGTGTGAAGAGTAGGAGCCTAGGATCCGGTTGCACAAGCACTCTGAATGATCAGGTATACTTGTACCGATTATTTGCTTTAGACAATAAAGGTTGAAATGCCCTTCCCATCCCAATCAAATGTCTAATGGATTGCATATTTGTTCGGATTAAATACTTGATTGTACTTGATGTTTGAATTGTATTTCAATTTCATCATTGTTATATCAGTCAAGATACACCAAGGAAGGTATCTTTGCATTGCAGGTTCGTCAAACGGAAGATCAAGTGGAGCATCGATCGAAGGAGCAAGTGAAAGCTAGGATCAAACTTCGTTAATAAGGTATTCCTTCAAGAACCTTGAGCTCTTTCTTTTTTTATAAGCCCATGTGATATGATTAATGTATTTACCTATCACCCCAGAAGTTGGTACTGTCCCTCTCCTCGCTATAGGGTAGATTTCCTGAACAATAGATTGGCAACTCCACCGGGGACCGGTTGTTTTCTGTTCTAGGAGACTCATTTAACTTTCCTTCCAGTACTTTTGGGTCTTTTTGGTATTTTTGGTCTTTTTGATCCTCTGAGAGGCTCTGTAGGTTACTATAGCCTGTTTCCATTGATTGACTCACCTTAGTTTTGAATTTTTAGTGCATGTTTCAGACCTCCTCTGACATGTGCGCTAGTCTACCTTATACACAGTAGCGCATACCTGATGATGAGAGCTACTTTCACTACTGTACAGTAGGGCACATCTCCTAGTGTGCGCTAGTCTATGCACTACACAGTAGTGCATACCCCTGTAACTCTTTGTTTGCTGTAGGGTTTTGATTTCCACTTGTTTGGTTTGATGTCTAGTCTCTTGCCTTGCTTTCTTAACTAATCCTTGAGGTCTTTATGCCCTTTTTGAGTCTTGTTTGCCTCTCCTGAGTCCCTTAGGTCATCTTTTGCTTGCTTGTGTACTTTTGAGGTGTCTTGTTGTTTGTGACTCTTTTTGAAGACCATGCTTTGTTCCTAGTTGGACATAGCTGCACTTTTGTAACCTAGATGCTTGTTGCAGGTATACAAACCTTTGTTTTGTAGCATTTGTTGTTTGTGGAAACACTAAGCACACTTTGACAGTGTATTGGCCTTTTGATTTAGGGTTTGACCCCAAGTTAGAGTCCTTAGGGTGTTTTCAAAATCTTTTTGAGTCTAGATACTTCTTGATTGCTTTGTCGGTTTCAGTCCAAGTGAGTTGAAGTCTTTCAGTTTGCTTCCATTTGAGTCTTTGTGATTGTAAGGCCATCTTTGATTCGCTTGCCTACCATTTGCTTGGCTTATTTCTCTTTAGGGTTCTTGATGCTTTGGAGTAACCTTTGAGTCTTACCTTTCAATTTGAAGCGTCTCTTATCCTTCTTTTCTTTTCACTTTGTTTTCCAAGCCCAAAGCTTTTTCCTTTGAAAAACTTTGTAGGGCAAGTCTTCGTCAAATCATCGATTTGTTTGATGTGAACCTTAATATTGCTTTTCCTTACTTACATTTCTCTTTTAGGTCTTACTTGATTCCATTTTCGAGTTCTTTTTCTTTTACATATATCAGAAAAAACAAAAAATGAGTTTGGTAGTTTAAACTAGTAAGACTTATGATCATCTCGAAGTAGCGTAGTTTACTTTGTTTTGAATTTGAAACAGAAAAGAGAAAAAGATATTTGTTTTAGGTTTGCTTGGTTTTCATTTTGGAAAGAGCATAAATGGAAAAAGAAAAAGATTCTTTTTGTTGCTTTGAAAGTTATTTCTTTTGCGCTTTACTTTCTCAAACCATTTCCACACAATGCACTACCCCGTTGAGTAAAAAGTTTCCTTAAAAAGAAATTTTAATAAAATAAATTAGAAACATTTTATTTTTAGGTATACCCAACATCAACTAGCTTAGGCTAGATTTACGAACTTAAATCACCTTAAACTGCTCGCAATTGGCTTCATTACACAACAATCGTAGTACAACTTTCATTTAGGTAAACCCATATATATCAAATAACCCTGGGATGCTCTACTCAAACCAGAGTTAAGCACGAGGCCGTGGGAGACTGGAATTGTTGAGGATATCCCCTCACTTTACTTTTGACCATAAACTAGAGTCGATTCGCGTACGGGGTCCTTTTGGACTTCGGGCTTTACTACCCTGCCCATGTGTTTTGACTAGGCTGACGACTATCCCCCCAGGATATTTCGTATTTATGGTAGCCTTAGTATCATACCTTTAGGATCCTACACAGGTAGAGTGGGCGGTTATTCCCACTTCACCTTAGACAAGCGTGGAAAATAACCCTCTGGCAGTAATCCCGGGAAGGCAGTTTGGTGATTCAAGCGCTTGCACCTAGTGGACCTCCGGTGGATGCCACAAAACTGACCATTAGTACTCTGTTAGTCTGTTTTGGGTCCTAATCATCCCAGACTTACTTTCGAGAGTATTTGATATCCGTTTGATTGGTTTGATTACTTAGGATTTTTAGTGGTATGTTGTTTGCCCCTTAGTCTTAGTGTCCACTAGGTTTTTACTTAGTTTTATTTTTATATAATTGTGGAAGGCCAATAGCTTCGTAGGTCTCAGAGGTTGCAAAACCTTCCCCCACCCAGTGTGGAGCCACTACCGCCACCACGATGATGGAGGATTGACTCCAGTGGTCTTTTTGAACTTACTGGTGAAATAGAGGTTCCTCGCAAACCACAACCCAAAACTCCGGATTGACAAGTTCTTAATACTGTCGAGGTTGAGGATATTACGTCTGGTGATTTTAACACTCCTTTTAACCCTCCTCTTACCGGACCTAGCGATCCGCTTCTAGTTCCTATAGGTTTCCAACAACCCAAGTATAGTGCATATCTTTTCACACCCGGGCATATTATGACTAACCTAGCAGATGAACAGGGAGTTCCACAGACTCCCAAAATGGGTATGAATACAAGGATTGTAAATCCTTCTTCCACTGCTACACCGAGTTTGTCGTAGACAGCTTCTGCTTCAACTCTATCTTTCATTTTTAATGTTGGTACGTTAGGCATGCCAAGCTCAACAGGTTTGACATCCACCTCGGTTGCCACCCCTACTTTTGGACCCAATAATGCAGTGAATGTCACCCCATCTCCTGCAACTCAATAGTCATACCATAGACCTAGTACTTGGATTTCCACACCCAATGTTTGGTCGAATCCCTCTACAACTATGCCTGTCATGAGTACAATGACTGCGCCATCCACCTCGACTACCCCTAGTTTTAACACCTTTGCAGGTTACAATATGAATCAAAGTAACATACCTGCAGGAAATATCCCCTTTTCTTTGTTTTCTAGAGGAGGAGGTAACATTTTTAACCAACAATATGGCGGGGCTAACACCCAACCACAGTGGACAAATGCACAGAGTACCAACCCACTTTCATTTGGGTGGGGGAATTTCAACAACACTTTCACACAACAACAGATGGTTGGGGGAAACCCCTACCAGCAGATGGCATGGGGAAACACGTACCAACAGATGGCTGGGAGAAACCCCTACCAGCAGATGGCAGGGGGAAACCCCTACCAGCAGATGGTTGGGAACAACCCCTACCAACAAATGGTTGGGGGAAACCCTAACCAACATTTTATGGGTCAAATGATGGGAGGTTCCCCCTTCATGACTCCAGCCTATCAAATTCCATCTTATAGACCTCGTTTACCATTTCTGGCAACTCTAAATTTGCCATATATTTCCAAGTTAACGAACAATCTGGTGTGCCATAACGTTACGTGGCCACCAGTTCCCATTAAGCTACCTTCGAACATTCCAAAATTCGAAGGTAAAACTGGTGAGGATCCTAGTGATCATGTTACCACTTTTCATCTTTGGTGTTCTTCGAACTCGTTGAATGAAGATTCCCTTAGGTTGAGACTTTTTCAAAGAACCTTGACCGGTGCTACAGCCAAATGGTACATTGAGTTACTGGCAGCAACCTTTCTTAACTTTCGGGATCTCGCTATAGTCTTTTTGAACCACTTCCATCTTCCTGTTTGGTACGATGTCGGGATAGATATTTTGTCTACCTTTAGACAAAACAAAGCCACCCATTTATCTGATCATATTCAGGAGTGGCGAAGACGGAAGAGGAACATTAAGGCCAACATCCCCCCGGAATTCTTATTAGAGTGGTATCTAAAATCACTCCTTCCTTATGTTTCTAAGGAAGTAGCTACTTCTGGGGTGTCATCGAAAGAAGAAGCCATTTTAAGGACCCAGCAACTAGACTTGGTTTATGCTCAGTCTGGGCTCATTTACGAAATTATACCTGATGCACCGCGATCAAAAACTAATCTAGGTAGACCAAAACCTGGACCACATGCTGACAGCATAGTAGGTTCAGTTGATTATGTAGCCTTCAAAGCATTGACTAAACAGGTTCATGCCTTATCGGTCAAACAATTGACTGCAGAAGTGACTCCCGTCACAACCTCTCCTTCTACTACTGAATCTGTACAACAGGTTCAGACTAATCAAAAGGGCCCTCGGCAGCACAACAATAAAAAGAAGGGCAAGAAAGGAGAGGGGAATGAACAGAAGCCCAAAAACAAAGAAAATCCCGAGGAGGGTAACAGAGAAAAGAAGAAGGTCAAGTTCCCTTGCAAGATTTGCAAGCAGGACCACCTCACTCACCAATTCCCTCTAATCGAAGAAGCCCAGAAGCTGCTTCAAGAAAAGAAACCTGTCGTCCTTAAAGATCCATTTCCAAAAGGGCAGGGATCAACTTCTGGCACCTCCAATGCTGGGGGCACCACCCATGCTTCAGTTGATCAAACCTTTATTAATATGGTTAACTCGGACGCTCTTTTACAAACGCAAGCAAGAAATTATACCCAAGATTCGCAGAATAAGGATAAAGAGGTTCCTAAATCTTCCACTCCTCTCCACATACCTGTGGACCCACTGCCCAAGATCCCAAAAGGTGTCTTGAAACAGGCTTTGCACAATCCCAACGCATGGGTTGTTGCCAACTACAGTGTGGTTGAAGATCTAGCCCAGACCCCTTCTGCCATGTCCACCTTAGAAGTTTTGCAAAGTTGTCCATTACAACAAAATGCACTTCTAGCAGTGATTCGAAGTATGGAATCATCCAACATGACTGCGCGTTTTGATATGTCTGATATCAAATACCGATTTTCGTACCACATTTCCCTTCAGATAGAGGTAGTTCATGGTCCTATGACCATTGGACGAGCAGTCGTAGATGAGGGCACGTCTACGTGAGTAATGTCGATTTCTTGTTGGAAAGCCTTGGGTTCTCCTGAGTTAGCCCCCTCTAACACACTGCTTACTACATTTGATGGCAGAACCTTCCATCCACATGGATTCTTGCCATCATTTGACATCACACTGGCCGGCAAGATAGTTGTTGTAGAGATTGAAGTTCTGGACGCTCCGCTTGATTACAATATGTTGTTAGGCAGGAGCTAGACATATGCCATGCAAGCTATTGCATCGGCAGTTTTTCGAGTTGTTATGTTCCCTCGCAAAGGTAAGATCATCACGGTCGATCATCTTTCGTTCTCTCAGCGAAACAACCAGACTTCATCGGAATCCACAATTCCTTTATTTGATCAATCTTCCCCAGTAAACGAGAGTTTAGGAGCAGGGCTTTATGGGTCATTAATAGGCACTTTTGACCTACCCTCTCTTGTTCTTTTCATGCGTTCTGATGAAGGTATATCTACTGAAACTTTCACGGTCGGTTTAAGGACTGATCCGTGGATCCTTCCTACTGTATCAGAATCCTTAGTGCCCTTATCCATTGCAGAAGTAGCATACATGAAAGCACAACATGCTGCAACGGAACATATCGTGACTCCGCCAGTCTCTGCTGAGTCGGATATGGACTATGCTCCTACATGGTCGGTAGACTCAACCCACTCTTTTGACTATTTAGACACATTTTTTCCTTCTGACGAAGCCATTTTGGAAGCCATGATGGGCCTGGACCAGCCTTGGGAACATATGCACCACAGGTCTTACCTGCTTCCAAATCTAGACAGCATAGAGAGAGGAGAGTTTTCGATGAGACCTGGTGGGAATGTTGATTTGTCCTCTTCCATTTCAAGTACTATTTACGTTGAAGGGAATATGGCTAATATATCAAGAACTATCCCGATTAACATTTCCACCAAACCCGGGGTTATGGAAAACATTTTTATTGGAGCAGATTGTTCTCCAGAAGAGATCGCTCTGTATACCAAACCTTTTAAAGAATTCCATGATATTTTTGCCTGGTCTTATGAGGATATGCCAGGCATCGATCCAGCCATTGTTGAGCATGTCATCACAATGTATCCTAATGCAAAAACTGTGAGACAAAAGCTCCATCCAGTGAATCCTCGAAAATCAGCCGCCATTAGGGCGGAGGTTGAAAAATTGCTTAAAGTCGAATTTATTTATCCGATCGACATGATGGAATGGGCTTCGAATACTGTTCTGGTTGATAAAAAGCAAGGTACCATTCGAGTCTGTACTGACTTTTGGGATCTAAACAAAGCTTGTCCGAAAGATAACTACCCCACACCATTTATTGACCAGATCATAGATACATGCGCAGGACCCGAGATGTTTTCTTTCATGGATGGATTTTTGGGATATAATCAAATTCAAATCAAACCCGAAGATCAAAACAAAATGGCTTTTATTTTTCCATGGGGATCCTTTGCTTATCGAAAGATGTCATTTGGCTTAAAGAATGTTGGAGCTACATTCTAGCGAGCAATGAATTTCGCTTTTCATGATATCAAACACATAGTTGAACCCTACCTGGATGACCTCTTGGCGCGATCTCGCAAGAGACAGGATCATCCAGCTCATTTGAGACTTGTGTTTGAACGGTGCAGACAATACAAGATTCGATTGAATCCAAATAAGTGTGTATTATGCGTCGAGTTTGGACGATTATTGGGTTTCATTGTATCCAGTCGTGGCATAATGGTCGGCCCATTAAAAGTTGAGGCGATTGTAAATATGCCTCCTCCTCACACATTGAGACAACTCCAAAGTCTGCAAGGCATGTCTAACTTCCTATGACGTTTCATCATAAACTATGCCAAAATTACAAAGGGTTTCATGAGACTACTTAAATAAGATACCTACTTTTGTGGGATGAGGCTGCTCAAGCATCGTTTGAGGCCTTGGAAACGGCATTACTATCAGCCCCCTTGTTAAGCCCACCTGATTATACAAAGGATTTCCTCTTATATCTGGCGGCATCACTTTACACAATTGGCATAGTACTAGTTCAGGAGGACGACACACTCCAAGAGCATGTCGTTTATTATCTCTCGTGTGCATTGATAGCTCCTGAGATTAAGTATTCACATGTTGAGAAGTTAGCACTAGCTGCAGTCTATGCGATGTAGAGGCTTCATCACTATATCCTTTTACGAACCACTACTGTGATTGCAGAGGTCAATCCTTTCCAATATGTTATCACTTGACGTATCATCGATGGGAAATACAATAAATGGATTGTAATCCTGCAATAGTTCGATTTGGTTTTTCAGTCTGCCAAGTCGAAGAAATCACTAGTGTTCACTGAATTAATTTCAGAATTCCTGAGTGACTTAGTGCATATTGAGGAAGAGTCATCATTCCCAGATGAACATATCTTCCTTATTACCTCCTCTCACCCATGGTATGAGGATATTTTAGTATATCTACAGACTTTGAGGTGTCCTACCACTTTTTCTAGAGAGGAATGACGCAAACTGAAAAGTCATGTGAAAAACTGTTAGTTTTCAGAATTTACTTCAATTTGATCTAGGATCTTAACTGATAGAAAAACATGTATAGCATATCTACAGCATATCAATCATGGACATAATAATGCAAGCACACAAGAGACAATAAACACACAGAGTTTCACTGGAGAAAACCATAAAGGTGAAAAACCCCACAACTTCCTCAGAGATAGATAAAGTAATGATACAACCCAAGCATAAGGGATAGTCTTCTCCTAGTAGCAGCTTCTCCTCCACAAGTGCGCCACTCTCCAATGAGAGTATGAGTGAGAAAGTGAATGATCAAATAGAGTGCCTCCCGCACTCTATTTATACTTGACTTGACTTTCCTAATAACCTTTACTAGGTCGGCCTTAACTTAACCACATAACATAATGCTGACAGGGACGAACCCCAATAGGGTGGTCTAATAACCCTTTGACCCACATGACTTATACAGGGCCGACCCCAACAAGGTGGTCTAATAACCCATCAAGTAAAAGTTACGACACTTACAATATAAATGACGACACTTCCGTATAGAGGAATAATAACATCTCTATAGGAATACAAACACTTCTGTATAGAGGAATAATAACATCTCTATAGGAATACAATATACATATATGAAATACATTCCGAAGTTACATATACATCAACACTCCCTCTTAACTAGGAAGGTATTTCTTAACACAGATCTGCTAGCACAAGTCTTCTTCTCTGGATCATCGTCACTGGATCATCGTCATCGAATCATCATCATCGTCACTACTACTGCTATCTCAATCAATCTCCAATCTACTCGTCATAGGAAGTTCTACAGAGCCAGTCCTTTTTCATACTAGATGTAGGCCCACCACCTGCAGGTCTTCATCATCACTGGCCATACTGTGGAATCCTCAGGACTTATTACGTGAGTCAACAAAACCTCGAAAGAGCATCCCAAGACTGATTACAAGCACACAGCTCAACCTATCGGATCTCCCAGGACCTTTTACATGCCACTACACAACCTGTCGACGGCCACGGAGTATCATCTTGATACTCATGATCATACTGATCATGTCATCTCAGAAAGCAAGC
This sequence comes from Larix kaempferi, assembly GCA_027924585.1. Lineage (NCBI taxonomy): Eukaryota > Viridiplantae > Streptophyta > Pinopsida > Pinales > Pinaceae > Larix > Larix kaempferi. Next base: position 29,245,427 of record BSBM01000753.1, on the reverse strand, counting down.
CATCAAGTAGGTACACCTTAGGACTAATTACACTGCCTCTGCAAAACCTGCAAGATCTCCCAGTACTGATTACACTGCCTCTGCAAAACTTGCAAGAGCATCTCAGGATTGATCATATGCCTCTGCAAAACCTGTGTACCATACTGTCACATCATCGTCTTCAGATCATCGTCATCGTCCACGGAGCACAACCCAGATGCACACACACAGAACTTACACTCACCAGCATGGGAGGACTAACCTACTACCATCTGTGAAAGGCTCACAGCACTTACATCAATGACCATGGGAGGACGAACCTACCACCATGTCGGAATGGCTCAGTAATTAAATCAACGACCATGGGAGGACGAACCTACCACCATGTCGAAAAAACTCGGCAATTATATCAACGACCATGGGAGGACGAACCTACCACCATGTCGGAAAAGCCCACTCCCTTACAACTCACCATGGGAGGGAGAACCTACCACCATGTCGGAATGGCCCAACCCTTACATCTACACCATAGGAGGACAAACCTACCACTATATGAGAATGGCCCAGCCCTTACATCTACACCATAGGAGGACGAACCTACCACTATGTGAGAATGGCCCAGCCCTTACATCTACACCATAGTAGGACGAACCTACCACTATTTGAGAATGGCCCAGCCCTTACATCTACACCATAGGAGTATGAACCTACCACTATGTGAGAATGGCTCGTGTGCATCTGTGTCTTCAAACTCATCACTTCCTCTTGGAAGGTATCTTGATCTGAAGTACACCAAGTCTCCCTCTGAAGTATTCAAACTTCACTCTGGAAAGTGGCTTGGTCAACACATCGGCTATCTGCTCGTCTGTCGCAACATACAGGAGCTTCACTGCTCCTCTCTGCACCATATCCCTTATATAGTGATACTTGATCTCAATGTGCTTCAACTTGTCATGGAACACTGGGTTCTCCAACAACTTCACACAACTCTGGTTGTCGCAATATATACAAGTAGCACTCAGCTGGAGATCAAACAAATCAGACAGTAGCTTCCTAAGCCATACTGCCTCACAACTGGCCGAACAAGCTGCGACATACTCTGCTTCGGCTGTACTCAGTGCCACACAGGACTACTTCCTGCTAAACCAAGAGATCATACCAGATCCCATACTGAAGCAGCACCCCAAAGTGCTCTTCCGATCAATGGCACTGCCTACCCAATCCGAATCAACATAACCCTCCAGGTTAAACTTTTAATTCGCCTCATACTTGAGCCCATAGTCAACTGTACCCTTCAGGTACCTCAGAATATGCTTTGTAGCTATCAGGTGAACATGTCTCGGATCTGTCAAATACTTGCTTAAGGTGTTCACCGCAAAGTAGATATTTGGTCTCGTATTCGTCAAGTACATCAAGGACCCAATCATCTGACGACACATCATCACATGATCATCCTGATCATCATCACAGCATCATCCTGATGCATATCATCTAGAGAAACACCCTGAAGCTCACCATCCATGATTATCCTGATCATACAGTGCATCCACCTGATGCATACCAAGTATCTATCTGATGTATATCATCATACATGATCTACCTGATCATACAATGTATCCACCTGATACATATCATCATACATGATCTACCTGATCATACAATGTATCCACCTGATACATATCATCAGACATGATCTCCTTGATCATATCCAACATGATGCAAATACATATACAAGATCCAAATGATCATATTCAACATCCAACATGATGTATATACAAAGCAGTAATTGGAGCATTGTCTTGATGCTCATCACACAACGCTTACATACACAGCCATGGGAAGGATCCTCCTTTCACCATGCTTGGAATGGCTCCTACAAATGTGTCCCATCACTTCTTCCTCGAAGTATCATCAATCTAAAGAACACCAAGCAAGAAAGCTGTCTTGACATCCATCTAGTGTATCTTCCATTTCATCATTTGCTTTGTATTTCTCTATGCTACCTTCTGCAGCATGCTTGATCTTATAGATCCACTTGGAAGACACAACATACTTCCCTTCAGGTCTTGGGACCACATCCCAAACATCATTCTTCATGATCGACAGATCATGGCATTCTTCCTGAATTCTTACACATAAAGAAATATGTCATACAGTCATGCAATTATTTTAGCCAATGCTTCAATACAACATTTATCCATATCCCGTAACTTTCTAGATGCCTTCCAATCTCTACCAGAACATTGTTAATATTTTGCACTACTCCCAACAGGTCAGCAAAGAGGTTTCGTTCTAGATAAGTAGCAATGGAATGTTGTACAGTGCCATAGCCACTTACCTATCACATGCATATTAGTAGTATATTGTTCATTAATGCAATTATTCTAATATGCATAATACACACCCTGAGTCTAGGAACATAAGCATATACATTATTGAACAATATTATTTAAACAAACAAATATGCAAGAAATGACAATTCAAATACTTATCTTTGTTTGGTTTGTAGGGTGGACTTCCTCTCAATATTTGCTTCCTTGTAGGAACTACTGGAGTGTGCTCCCTCTTGATCTTTGCTTCCTGGATTACCTGTCTCTAAACTTATATCCATCCTCGATCACTATGCATACTTACTAGTATCATCATTGTGTTATCCTCGAGATCTCATACATACATTCATTAGTATAATCTTAATACTATCAAAAACATTATGATTCTAAGTAATATTAAACATGTATGGTCAAGATCATTTCATACACAGATAATAAACATTAGTATTCAAGGTTTTAGGGAATACTTCTTTTACTCATGCATATTCTTTATTTGACCAAAAGATTTTCTGGTTAGTCATATCATCAATCAATGTAAGAGATATAATATGCATAAACACTTGATTAGTTACATTTCTAACTTCATGAATAATCATTATCAACCATACAACAGTATAAGATCCTAACACAAGGTAGGATTCTAACTTGATATAGGAAAAACATATCTGGATTAATATGTTAGATGGTTATGTCTAACATACCCACATGATGTCTTCTTGTTCTCGTAAATGACTTGTTCTAGTAACCTGCATATCTCATAGGTTAACCATTATAGAACCAAGTTACACATACCTCGTAAGTAGAGCTTCTATGTGATCCATGAAAATGGATGAATCTTTGTCTTCATGTCACCATGGCCATATCACTACTACATTTTTGGCCTTTAGGGGGGGTTGTCTTCCACCTCCAAAAGTGACCTATGGGGGGGGGGGTGGTTTGGCTTTGGGGGCGCTTTTGGTAAAACCGCCCCTAAAGGCACCAATGTTAAAAGTTTTTCCCTTTAAGGGAGGTTTTTGACGATATTGGAACCGCCCCCAAAAGTGACTTTTGGGGGCGGTTTGTGACCCCCCTTGTAGAGGTCTACAGAGGTGGTTTTAAAACCCCCTCGTAGACTCCTTCATAGAGACCTACGAGGGCGGTTTTGAACCCCCTTCATAGAGACCTATGAGGGCGGTTGTGAACCCCCCTCATAAGCCCCCTCATACAAACCTACAAGGGCAGTTTCGAACCCCCCTCGTAGAGGACTATAGGGGCAGTTTCAAACCCCCCTCGTAGAGACCTATAGGGGCAGTTGTGAACCCCCCTCATATAGTCCTATAGGGGCGGTTTGGAACCCCCCTTGTAGAGGCCTATAGGGGAAATTTAGAACCCCACTCGTAGAGGCTTATAGGGGCGGTTTTGAACCCCCCTCGTAGAGGCCTACAGAGGCAATCTGAAACCCCTACAGGGGCGGTTTGTGACCCCCACAGGAACAGTTCTAAGCCCCCCTCGTAGACACCTATGGGAGCGGTTTAGAACCCCCCCTAAATTTCCTTGTTACAAACCTTTGGGGGCAGTTACAAACCCACCTTGTAGGTACCTACGAGGGCAATTACAACCCCCCTCGTAGGTACCTACGAGGGTGGTTGCAAACCCCCCTCGTAGTGACATATGAAGGCGGTTTAGAACCCACCTTGTAGAAACATACAAAGGCGATTTGAAACCCCCTCTATAGCCATAATAAATCATAATAAAATATATTTTATTAAAAATATCAATATCGCAATATCAATAGGGCATGGAGGAATCGAACCACCAACCTCCTGCTTGTAAGGCAGGCTCTCTTCCATTGAGCTAGCACCCTTTCAGAATTGGGGAGAGGAGCAATATGAACATCTAGATTGCATCATTTGTAATTCTAATAAAAGACAATAATATCCAAAGACAACCATGCTTAAAATCCAATTTATTTTTCAAAACACACTGATAAGCCCAAAAATATACCATAATAAGGAAACAGAATATCCAAAACAATTATACAATCTATTAAGGTGGTCTACAAAAGGGTTTAAATGCCATATTTTATTTTATTTTTCTACTCACGCTAGCTGATCTCCTAACAATGGGACTAGATCTTTCAGACTTTTTTGAATGCATGGTAGAAGACAAACTCTAATTTTCCTTTGAATAAATGTAGGAGATTACTACTTTGCAACATTTAGGTGTCTGCTACTACAAATAAATGAAAACCTCTACAAGGACACTACAACACAGGACTTTGGGAGGGAATGACAAAGAAAATTGCAGCAAAGGAGCAACCATTTTTTTTATAGATCGCACTACAGCTACATCAAAATTGTATAAAGTGAGAAGGATAGACATTGAAGCAAGAAGGGATCTACAGTTAGGGCCACTAAAAGCACTATAAAAGCACAATCATCTAAATTGATTCTCCATAATTTTGACAAATGCTGCTGATATATATTCTTGCACAATTTTCAGTATGTATGTGCAAGGAGTGGTATTATGAACCCCAGTGCACATATACCTTCTCTGTGGAACATATGAGTATGCGACAACAAATTGAGCAACTGATGGACACCAAATAAGCCTTCCAATAGTTTCCACAGCCCAATAGAGATTCCTTCTACCCCAAATTCCCCTCAGCATTTCAATTCAAGCTACACATATGTCGTTATTATTATGACCATTTTCCTTCACCATGTCAATTAGGAACACAAACTTGCCAGAATCACTGACAAAGATGAAAGCCACATCAACTCAAAAAATGTTGGGAAGCTTGTGCATCTAATGCAGTTGGTCAAAAACTTAGAAGTGATGATGGTAAGAAAGGAATTGTGGCTTCATGGCGTACATCCCTTGTAGGTGTGATTGCAACCACCGATCAAGATGGTTGTATCAGCCAATTTGTGTAGCTCGGGTGCTTGCCTATTTTGGATGGTTGACTTCAAGAAGCCCAAAAATGAAAAAATGGAGATGCAGGAATGCCAAAGGAGGGCAACAAATTTGTTGAAGCACTATTGTTATTGTTGCTACGTGCTCTTGATAGACTACCTGTAGATATTGATGCTTTGAAGACATGTATGGGTGGAAAATCTGTAAACCACTTGAAAAATCAGAAGCACCAGTAGATTCAAAGGAAGGATAGGATCTTAGTTGATACTTGGACGAAACATGTCAATGCAGTAATGAATAACAATGACACAGTCTAGATCAAGCCAGGGAGCATATTTTCCCTATAAGTAAGATACATGAAAAGTTGCTTATACTTATGGTGGCAAGCATGCAAGATCTACTGAAGTTGGGAAAAAATTAACACCATTAAACTCTACTGCATTGTACGATCATCCTGATCATACAATGCATCCATTTGATGCACACCACGTATCTACCTGATACATATCATCATACATAGTGTATCCACCTGACACATAGATACATGATCCACACAATGTATCCATCAACATACATGATCTACCTGATCATATCTGATACATATCAATATACATGATCTACCTGATCATACAATGTATCCACCTGATACATATACAGATACATGGTCCAAGCATCCAACATGCATCTACAAAATACATACACATGATCCAACCGATCATATCCAGCATCCAACATGATGCGTACATACATACAAATGATCCAACTGATCATATCTAGCATCCAACATGATGCATACATAAAAATGATCCAACTAATCATATCCAGCAGAAACCAGAACATCATCCTGATGTTCATCATCTAGCGCTTACATCCACGGCCATGTGAAGGATCCTCCTTCCAACATGCTTGGAATGGCTTCAGGAAATGTGTCCATCACTTCTTCCTCGAAGTGTCCTCGATCTGAAGAACGCCAAGCCTCTCTCTGAAGTATTCGAACTTCACTCTGTCTAGTGGCTTTGTCAGCACATCTGCAATCTGCTCGTCCATCGCAACATACAGGAGCTTCACAGCTCCTCTCTGCACCATATCCCTGATATAGTGATATTTGATCTCTATGTGTTTCTACCTGTCATGAAACACTGGGTTCTCGGACAGCTTCACACAACTCTGGTTATCACAGAAGATACCAGTAGCATCCAACGGGAGATCAAATAACTCAGACAGTAGCTTCCGTAGCCATACTGCCTCACAACTAGCTGAACAGGCTGCAACATACTCTGCCTCAACTGTACTCAGTGCTACGTAGGACTGCTTCCTGCTAAACCAAGAGATCACACATGATCCCATACTGAAGTAGCACCCAGATGTGCTCTTCCTGTCTACAGCATTACCAGCCCAATCTGAATCAACATAACCCTGCAGGTTAAACTTTTGATTCACTTCATACTTGAGCCCATAATCCACTGTACCCTTTAGGTACCTCAGAACATGCTTTACAACAATCAGGTGAACACTCCTCGGATCCGTCAGGAACTGGCTCAATGCGTTCACAACAAAGCAAATGTCCGGTCTTGTGTTCGTCAGGTACATCAAGGACCCAATCATCTGACGATACATAGAGACATCAACCGGCTCAGATGAAGCATCGCATAGAAGCTTCAGATTCGATGCCATAGGTGTGGCCATGGCCTTGCAATCCATCATCCCGAATCTCTTCAGGATATCTATTGTGTACTTCCCTTGACTAAGGAAGATCCCACCTGCACTCTGCCACACCTCCATACCTAGGAAATAGTGCATCATTCCCAAATCTTTCATATCGAATTCAGCAGCAAGCTTCCTCTTAGTATCTACAATCAATCTGTCATCTCCTGTTACAAATAAGTCATCCACATACAGGAGTAGAATCACAGGATTCCCTTCCTCAACCTTGTAGTAAAGGTTGAAATCTTCTTTACTCTTGGTAAAGCCCAAACTAGATAGGAAACTATCCATCCTACCATACCAAGTTATGGGAGCTTGCTTCAAGCCATACAAGGCTTTCTTCAATCTACACACATATGACTCCCTGTCATGTATTTCAAAACCGAGTGGCTGCTCCACATATACTTCCTCTTCAACTACACCATTCAAGAAAGCAGTCTTGACATCCATCTGGTGTATTTTCCATTTCATAGCTACAGCCAGGGAAAGTACTGTTCTGATGGAAGTATACCTGGCTACAGGTGCAAAAGTTTCTTCATAATCTATTCCCTTTTTCTGAGAGAAGCCACGAGCTACGAATCTTGCCTTGTATTTCTCTACACTGCCATCTGCAACATGCTTGATTTTGAAGATCCATTTAGAAGTCACAACAGACTTCTCTTTAGGTCTTGGGACAACATCCCAAACATCATTCTTCATTATTGATTGGTATTCCTCAACCATGGCATCCTTCCATTCTTTCTTTTCCGCTGCTTCTTCATAACTGGAAGGCTCTTTGTTCATAATGTCACAGAGTAAAGCAACATAGCTGGTATGTGATCTGGTTCTCTTCTTTGCTCTGTGTTCTTCTTCTGGAATGCCAAATCTTTCTACATCTTGAATGAGATCTCTAGCCCATGCAGGTTTCCTCTTATGAGAGTTATCCTCGCGGGGTGGATCTACAGGTTCTTGCGGATCTTCAATGTCACGAACAACTTCTAGAACTGATTCAGTCATGGTAGTGTCTTGAAATCTAGTTTCCTTAGGTTCTTCATAAACTTCGATAGGTGCCTTCCTTGATTTGATGAATGCTGAGTTTTCATCAAACGTTACATCCCTGCTGACATCAATCTTCTTGAACTCTAGAAAGTATATTCTGTAAGCCTTCGAGCTTTCACTGTAACCCACAAAGATACCCTTCTTTCCTGAAGGATCTAGTTTAGTCCTCTTTTCTTTTGGGACATGAGTGTATACTGGACAACCAAATATTCTGAGATGGCTGACTTCAGGTTTCTTACCAGAAAAGACCTCTTCTAGTGTCTTGTTGTCCAATATCTTGTGGGGTGTTCTATTCTGTACATATACGGCTGTTCTAGCTGCTTCTGCCCATAGATGCATAGGTAGATCCTGGTCATGGAGCATTGCTCTTGCTGCTTCCATGATTGTTCTGTTCTTCCTTTCTGCAACTCCATTCTATTGTGGATTGTAAGGAGTAGTCAACTCCCTCTTAATCCCTGAATCACTGCAAAGCTTCTTGAAGTCACCTGAGGTGAATTCTCCACCATTTTCGGATCTGAATGTTTTGATCTTCTTGTCAGTTTGATTCTCCATCAACGTTTTGAATTCCTTAAACTTATCAAACACCTCATCTTTGTTCTTCAAGAAGTATACCCAAGTCTTCCTGGAGAATTCATCAATAAATGAGACATAGTAAACATACCCACTTAGAGAACTGGATGACATAGGACCACATACATCTGAGTGGATGATTTCCAGGATGTCTTTTGCCTTGCTTTCACTGCTTGGGAAAGCCTTCTTAATGTTCTTACCTTTTGCACATCCTTTGCAAACACCTTCATGTTTGGTCTTGATTTCAGGAAGACCCTCTACAGCCTTGCTTGCAATGGGAAGTGCCCTATAGTGCATATGAGCAAGTCTTCTATGCCAAAGTTCACTTGGCTCCATGGATTCATGCACCATGGCATGTTCAGGCTGTCCTTTTAATTTATACAAACCTCCCTCTTGCTCTCCAATCACTACTGCATCATCTATGGTCTTTCCCTTTGGCCACATTAGGACTTGACCATCCACAAATGCAACCCTCATACCTTTTGCATCCAATGCAGAGATTGAGAGTAAGTTCTTCTTGAGCCCAGGTACATAAAGAACTTCTTTCATCTTCAAATATTTTCCAGAATCTAGGTTGTAGGAGGCTTCACCACTTCCTTTGATTGGGTATTGATAATCATCCCCAAGTTTCACCTTATGGGGTGATTCATGTTCAGATAGATTCACAAAAGATTCCTTAAACCCAGTCATGTGTTTGGAAGCCCCACTATCAATCAACCAATCATTACAACCATGGGAGATGGTACCTGTGAGAGCAGAGATTAGAACATACTCTTCTTCACTTGATGAGTTATCATCACTTTCTACCCTAGCCTTCTTCTTGGGTGGTTCATCATCCTCGGCAGCATGAGCATGAAACCTTCTTTTGCTTCCCTTCTTCTTCTTGTTGGAGTTGTTGTTGTCCTTCTTGTTCTTGGGACAATTTATGGCAATATGTCCTTTCTCATTATAGGTGAAGCATATTCTTCTTTCTTTGAAGTGATGTGAAGATTTCTTGGAGTGAGATGGCTCTCTCTTGGACTTCCCTTTCTTGGTGTGAGCTGTGAGAGCTTGATCTTCATTCCCCATCTTTTCTTCTCGTGCCACAAGCCTTGCTTCTTCTTGTGAGCATTCTTCCCGTAGTCTACTGAAGGAGATCAACTTCTTCCTTGCACAAATTCCTTGGATAAAGGAATCCCATGACCTGGGTAGGCCATTTAGAGTGGTCATCACAACTTCACCATTTTCCACCATTTCATCCACTGCTTCTAGTTGTTCCTTGATCTGGGAGACCCTTGAAAAATAAGATTGAATGGTTTCTCCATTCTGAAACTTTACTCCTTTCAATTGGTTCCGCAGGGTCATCTTCCGATTTATGTTCTTCCCTTCAAATAGCTTGGTCAAAGAGTCAAACATCTCCTTGGGTGTCTTTAGAGAGGACACATGGGGTATGAGATGATCTTTAATGGAATCAACAATGATTTTCTTTGCCTTGACCAAGTTCTTCTTATGCAATACCTTGGCTTCTTCATCCTCTGGGATAGGGATGTCTTCTTTCACATATGAGTCCAACTCATTTTCTTCCAGGATTAACCCAATCCTATACTTCCAAGCTCGGAAGTTATCAGCTCCTTCAAGCTTATCCTCAAGCTTGGTGTGGTGAGACATCTTAAAGAGTACTTCAAATGGAAATAGAAAAGATTTAGATCTTACCACTTGAAATGCTGAAAACTGGATCTGGTCCCAGATTAGGGTTTGTCAGAAAAACCCTAAAAATTCAAAATGTGAATTTCAAATTTCTGAAAGGATAGAAAGATGTGCCTTGATGAGCTGATCAACCTGGTGCATTCAGAATTTGAGATCAGCAAAGTTTTGCCCTTCAGAATTGCCTTTTTGTCCTCCCGGGTTCACTTGGGAGAGCCCTGAATTAGGGTTTGAGTTTCCCGGAGATCTACCCAGCCAAAAATATCGATCCAAAGCTCTAAACTTCGATTTTTGCAAGGAGCTTCCAGATATGTCTTCAGATTTCAGAAATTCCTATTTTTGTGGAAACCCTAATTTTTAGGGCCAAATCTGAAAATGCTCGGAATTGAATTCTGACTGGACAGATAGATGCGCCTTGATGAGTAGAGTCAATCTACTATACTGATTTTCAAAAATCTATGGAGAGAAACCCAATAAACAAGGAACTCAAGCTTCCGTCACTGCAAAATGTCTTCTTCTCAGGTTAGCTCTAATACCATGTTAAATTTTGAGCATTAAATCACAATACTCTAGGATATTTGCTGAGAGAATAACATATACAATATATCAATGCATGACAATCACAATATGACAAGCATCACAAGAATCAAAAGCATAAGAGACAAGAGACACAGAGTTTCCGTGGGGAAAACCCTAAGGTGAAAAACCCCACAACTTCCTCAGAGATAGAGAGAGCAATGGCTCAACCAAAGTACAACCAAATAACACAGAGATAGTCTCCTAGAAGCAGATGATCCTCCTCCTCACTAGTGCGCCACTTTCTGAGTGAGAGTGAGTTACTTTTCCGAATGAGTAAAATAGAGATCTCCGATCTCTATTTATACTAACCTTTTTTCCCAGTGACCTTATGGGGCCGACTTGTCTAGCTAGGTAAATCCACATTATAATATATATAATACAGGGCCGACCCCACATGGTGGTCTAATAACCCATCGGCAAGTACACACACTTGCGACACTTGTCAATCCACATGACGACACTTCCTTATAGAGGAATGACACATCTCTTATAAGGGTACAATAAATATATATAAAATACACAGATGAAATACACTCCGAAGTGACATATACATCAACAGGATTCTCATTGTAAATTGACCATGTTGAGTGGCACAAATGATTTTTCAATGACTTCAATTAAGGAAGAGAAAAGTAGCAGTTCTAGTCAATAACAAAATAACAATCAATCATGGTCGAGTGAGCTTGGAAAGGCTATAGGTTCATTTTGGAAAGAGGATGCTCAGAGCTCTATAGCGGATTCTATGAGTGCTAAAGGCTCAAGTTTAGGATCACACCATAGGAAATCAAGAAATGGAGTTTTGGGATCTAGAAAATTGGGATGCCAGAAAGAGGCCAATGGAGGGAAGCTAATATGGAGAAAAAGTGCAACACGTGAAAAAGCATCACAATTGGGTCACACATATGACAAGGCAATAGATAATTCTCATGGGGATAATACAAACAGTACCAAACTGATAGTTAAACTTCCCAACCTTGGATGCACTCCACCTGCATGTCCAAGTAGTGGGAAGACTGAGGACATTGTCATACTAGCAAGTAAAGGATCTTCTCCCACTATCTCTGATAAAAATGATGCAAGTGATAGCAAGAAAAAAAGTGTAGATCGATGTTTCTCACGCTAATAGTGTCCTGGTGATTAATACTGAATCATTGCATAACAATGAGGTTAAATATGGCTTCACAGAAGGGGGTGATGGAGATATATCATCCACTACCATTCCAAGTGAAGAGTGTAGCGGATTTGGTGAATAAATTGAGAAAACATCGGAAATATATAAAATGGCTCCATCATTAGATCCAGGCAAGGAGAATGATCCATAAAAGGGTCTGATTCAAGTAGAAACTGTTAAGACAAGTGAGTGAGTTGGATTTGAAACCGTTTCAAAGGAGATGATCACAACTTTCTAATGTAACTTTAAGTGATATGGATGATGGGGGTACAAATCTACTGGTAAATCTAGCAGCCACTGAAAATTCCAAGGACAGACAAGTTCTTATTGTTTTCAGTGAAAGATGTTCCTCAACAGTAGGAGAGGGTATCCTGGATGAGTCTACAATAAGGTTCTCTATTGATAAAATCCATTCTAATCCTAGTGACCATGCAAATGATAGAAGTACCATTTTGGATAAAGGAAGTGAAGGACCTTATTGTTTCCAAATAGAGTCCAGATGTTTCTAGCGATGACTTGTTGAATAAGATTCAGAAAATTAGAAGGCATGATCCTCAAAAAGACACACTTGATACCCTCAAGGCTTTAGAGCACCCATCTAGTGAATATTCTGAGGATTTAAACTCTTCTTTAGATGGAATTGGCAAGGTTCATGTATATCCATGCATGCCCCCTGAACATAAATTTGTTGGAAAGAGGAAATATTTTTCCTTCAATCAAGAGGTGGAACACTGTACAGAACATAGCTCTATTCCAATTGGGAAATAGGGTGAAGCAGTGAAAGAGATGGTTTCTGCTTTACCAACAAAAATGACTTGTGTTTCTGGAAGGAGGATAGAGGATGGGTTAAATGCATCCAAGATGAGTAAATATGATGGTGAAAAAGAAGCTAAAATAGATGTGAAAACCTGTGTTTTTGAAGGAGAAGGTAGGTTAGCTAGTGAAGCTAGATTGGACATAGATATTAAAGATAATAGTGTAGATGATCAATTGATAGTAGTGGAGTGTTTTGTAGGTGCAGGGACCCCCGATAAAACAATGGAGGTTTCTTCCCCAGTGTTGAAAGAATTTGAGAAAGAAGCGGTTGTAGATAGAAAATCCGTTCTCAACACGGCTTCATTTAATGATGCTAGCAATAAAATCTTGGCCTATAACCTTAGAAATAACCAAGTAAGAGATAGTGACCTGCGAGATGACCTGCAAGATGCTAATCAACTACAAAATTCAGTGAAGGTTGAAGACAAGCGAGAATACATGGGTTTTGATAATCATCATCTTCTTAGCACAAGGAGCATAACATACTTGGATGAAAGTAAAAAACCTGTCATCAAAACGAGAGAAGATATGCAAGTAGAAGAAATTGCAAGAGCCTCTTATTATGCACCCTCTTCATAGTAAGCACATTAAACAACAGGTATACCAACTAGACTATAACCAAATGCATATTATAGCTTTCCTCCTTGTCTTCAATGGCATTTTTATGTCGAGTAAATTGCATGGTAGACTGATTTGCATTTGTTTACAAAATGCACTCTACCAAAATTCTTATGTTTGGGCCTATTAACCTCCATTTTGTACGAGGATTACTACCATATTTGGGCCTATTACCCCCCTTTTTGTATGGGTGTCCAGTGGAGGCAGATATTTAAATCTACAATGCATATTTTGGCACTAAAAATGCAGGTCAGATCACTGTGACAGCTTGGTGGGCACAAATCAGATCTCTGTAACAACTAGACACAAATCAGACCTCTGTCTTTGATGACTGGCATGTAAATGCAAAGTTGGATTTTTGGCTGAGCAGGAAAGGTGTATGGAAGACATCAAAACCACATCATTGGGCATGCAAATTGTGGGTCAATCTCTTATATCTGATTTCTAAATATGTTGTAAGCAGTTCATACTTCATACCATCAAATTTGGACTCAAAAATCAGATTACCGGTTTGCACATCATAGCAGTAAGCATAGCTTAGACTTCTAACAGTAGATCGCTGGCCATAAGCAATGCCAATGAGGCTTATGTGACAATTCCTAAGGTATTCCTTCAAAATCATATTATGGTGCTCCAATCAAAATCATTAACATGTAAAAAGCTCATTGTTGCACTCAAAACCTTGCCAATGCCCTCAAAAATGTATTTACTACACTTCCAAACTTTTTGTACTAGGCATATGACGATTTTACCATGATCCTCTAACAATCAAGACTCAAATATTATGTCCCTTTTATACTAATAGGGATTCCTTTATCTGTACTTTTGGCTGAGAGAGTGCCTTTCCGACAATAGCCTGAACTTACTTTATTGTTTTCCCCAAGGCATGGTTCTTGCTAAATGTGCTCTTCCTTATTCCTTGAATTCTTCATCTGTTTCCCATGCAGTGAAATCATGCACTACATGTTATCCATGCAATAGTTACCAGTAATATCACCTGCAAATGACTCTGATTTTGCATAATAACCCATTTCATGTAGTCATTTGCTACAAACTACTTGCTAAATGTAGGGAAGGTTTGTGCTTATTTAATGAGCCATGACCCCTCTATGTGTCCTACTTGTCACTCTCAATCCTTTCTCCCTGTGTGCATTGTCGCCCTTAACCTTGTGCATTGAATGCCAATCCATTGGCCATACATGAAAAATAACATAAAAAAGTCTTACAGTTTACAACAATTTTCAAAAGACATATTCTCTTTCCTGTACAAATATTGGCCTCAGATTTTTTAACATGGGTGAGTGCATGTTATTCAAAACTTTGCTTTAATCCATAAGGAGTCCAAGGTTCGTTAAGAGTCTCTCCTGCACCAATGGCAAAATTTCTATTACTTGCTTCTTGAATGTTGTTTGTGATTTGACTGTAATGTTAAGGATAAATCTGCTCTCTCTCTCTCTCTCTCTCTCTCTCTCTCTCTCTCTCTCTGGCTCAAAAGTCTCATCTGTTAGTTTTTCTTACCTTTTTTCTCCAATAGTGTTCATCAGGAGCAGAAGCAGCATTTTGGATTCTGTTATATATAATTCTTCCAAAAAAAATCATTGAATATTTATTGTCCAATTACAAGATACATAAAATACCCACTTGAAAAACTGAGTTTGGGATTATATTTGCATATTGCAATTGTGCTTGAATCTAAAGTAGTTTGTGGATCATCTATTGTAAATGAAAGAATATTTGTGTAGTTCAATCAACATCCATCCATTTCATTTGTAGTGATAGTGGATAACTACAAGTTGCCTCAAAGACCAACATTTTATGGCCATTATTCTTATACAAATCCATTGATCTAGGAGAGAAAGCTTCATGGAAAACCCCTTTTGAGAGTGAAGAAGGAATTATATTCTTCGGGGTCAGTGCAACAACAATGACCTTCGAATCCATGACTCTAGTAAACTCTCAATCTCACCCTTCTTTCAAATTCCAAGAGAAAATGGGTTCAGATGAAAGTAGAATAGAGGAGTACATTAGAATAGTGCTCAACTCATTTGAGACAATTTAATACAAATTGAATATTGAAATTATAGAGAACTCCAAGGTTTTGTAAGCTACTAGTCTCTCTTACATGCAAAAATACATTCTATAATATTGCACATTTGAAATATATTTTGTTGCACCAATTATGAGACTTCTTCCCTTTAGGAGGTATAGAAGGAAAGATAGCAAAAAGTAATTGTAATTCTAGGATTCATAACAAATGATGTTTTTACATAATCTACCCAACATTCCAAGCTAATTCTAGACCTGGAAACTGAACGTTCATTTAAAGGATTTGCTCAAGCATCAAATATGCTTGCTTCATGTTGGCAATGCATCAATAGTATCTTCTTTCTCTTCTCTAGAATCCCATTATATAGTTATCCATTTCCCAACCATTTTTCCAAACACAATTCCATTTTCCTTTTCATGCAATTTGGAGCATGCTTCAACATGAGAATATTTTCAAAGACACAAGCAACTGGCATGTTGTGAAAATAGTAGAAGTTATTTCTTCTAGCATTTTCCTTGTCTGAACAAACTTACCTATGAAAAATTGAGTACAATTTGCTTGGGTTTTTCATCCTTGGATACATGTCTTCCATATGGTATGGTTTTTTCCTCGTGCTCAGAATAATTGGTATCCATGCTTCTTTACTTTTTGTCCACCATATATACCACTCAATAAAGTGAGGTATGTTATGCAAGGCTAGTCAAGTGGATCATGTGTAGAAGATTTTAAAGAAATGTTGGAAAAGTGTTATGGTCTTGATTTTGTTTCCCACAACATTCTTGTAAATAGATTTTGTAAGGCTAGCAGAATTCATGATGATCAAGAAGTCCTAAATGAAATGTTGGAGAAGGGACATGCTCTGAATGTGATGACCTACAATGAAATAATAGATGGATTGTGTAAAAATGAGTGTTGATGTCACATTACTATACCATTTTAAGATGGCTATAAAGGCAAGGCATCCAATTTCATTACTTATACGACCTTAATAAATGGATTTTTCAATGCAAGGAGAGTTGCTCACCACTGTTAATATAAATACATCATGCATTACGCTGCTCAGTGCATAATGAAGCCACCCCATGAATTTTTGGAGGAGCAACATGAGCCCTTTGGGTTAGACAACAATCTCTTGGATAGGCATTTTTGCATCAAGAGAGATCCAAATGATCATCTTTCCAATGAGAGCTGCAAATTTCTCACAAAATTGAAAAAAAGTTGCTCAAATATTTGTGTTTTGTGTATTGCTCAACTGTTTATGTTTACATTGATTGAATATTATTAACAAAAGTAATGAATGAATATGTTTGATGAAGTAAAAATTAATAAACAACCTTGATACAGCCTTAAGACAATATTAAGAAAACAAACACACAAGGAAACCAAGACAAGAGAATTTGAAAAAGAGAAATACTTCTTGATATTACTTCAATGTATTACAAAAATAAGAGAGTGGGCAGAATTGCAGCTGGTTTATGTGCTAACCTTATAAAAGCAATTATGATAGGCCAAGCTCATAATGGATTTTCTCTGGTAACCTCCTGTTCATAATGCAGGGGTAAAAGATTCTAAATTTTCTATGGGTTTTTGTCTTCACAATAACACAACGAGTGATATCTCAGCATCTTGGGTTGTAGGAGAAAAAAATATTATTATCGTTAATTGGAATGCACACCATAGGGATTGGACACAAGAGATCTTTGAGGTAGATCAATAAAAAAGCCAGTTATTATATTAAAAACACTTGTTACTTTTTCTTTGGAATTCTTTTGTGTGCCTTTATTCTTTTCCACTTATAATGTAAAAAGGTGATCGAGCTTACATGTTAACATGAAGACCTAGGTTCACAACCCTTGAGTAGGTATAGAGGAGGCCACAATTGCAACTCCTTCCAAATGGATGTAGATGATGTACCATTTTTAGATGCACCATTTTTTAGTAGATGGAATATATGTTTTTTTGTTGTTTCTTAGTATGGAAGGGCAATCCTTTTTTTCTGAACTAGAATGGTCCTATGGACAACAACCATGTATATTCTCTTTTTATGAATATAAGATTTGTTTTCTTCTAGAAAAAAAAATGAAGAGTACACATTATGTACCTACAAATAAAGTTGGTAAAGAGTTTTTTGGTCGGCATGTTTGAATGAAGAGAAAATCCTTAGGAAGTCCTGCAATAACAAATGTACTCATTACAATTAATTGCAGTATTCATAGTAGTGCATGTCTCCACTTATAGACATACCAAAAGGTAGTACAAATGAGAAAGCATCAATAACAAAAACAACTGGGAGATTTTGATGGTTTTGGTCAATAAAGGATGATGAGAAGTAAAGAGGAAAAGCAAGAATGAACAAGATCTTCACGACCATATTTAACAAATGTATAGACATCAGTTTTAAATAAAACTATCAAACCTCTGCAAAGGAACGGAGGCGTAGCTAAAATTTCATTGAAGGTTCTTATTATAATGTTGGAATGCATTTATAAAGAGGTTTTTTGTTTTACTCAGGTCAATTCATGTAACCAACTTTGAGTGGTCTTAGGGTAGCCTCATCTCTACTCCATTCTATCACTAAGATTAAATTATTGAAGTCTCTTATGTCTACGAGGAGGATCCAAGCTTTTATTCGTCAAAGCCAAGGAAATATTTTATGCATACAGATTATTCACTTGTTATGGCCATCATTCTTCATTATAGCAGGACCTACGTAGTGGTTGATGTTTAATGCTTCTTACAAGATTAACTCCCATGTAAACTTCAACAGAACTGAAAAGCCAAAATGCAATGGGCAGTATAGCTCATGGCCATTTATTTTGCAATCATTCAGTTATTTGGGTGGGGCTTATTCCCACCTCTAGTGTGTTGATACAACCACAAT
Source organism: Larix kaempferi (assembly GCA_027924585.1). Classification (NCBI taxonomy): domain Eukaryota; kingdom Viridiplantae; phylum Streptophyta; class Pinopsida; order Pinales; family Pinaceae; genus Larix; species Larix kaempferi. The sequence continues at coordinate 29,227,116 of BSBM01000753.1, read as the reverse complement.
CCATGGACCATACCCATTTCTAACTTCCTCATGGCCCTCACACAACCACCACCAACACCTAAAAAGGAAGGGAAGATTCATAGCCTATATGATATGTATGTGAGTATGCCCCCCAACACATGAAAAAGAAAAGAAGGCTTTCCCTTTGCTACTTTTATTCCTCAAATCCAATGGAATTTATTTTTTTACACAACCTCTTAACTTATCATGGTCATCATTCTCCATCATAGCAGGCCCTACTTAGTGGTTGATGTTTAATGCTTCTTAAAAGATTAAATCCCATAGAAACTTACTTCAATAAAACTGCATAGCCAAAATGCAATAAGTGTTATAGCACATGGCCATCTATCTTGTGTTCATGTTCAGTTTGTGTTGAAGTTTTGGAATATCGTGTTCATGTTCCTACTAAACTCAATGCATCATAGCATACCCTAAGGATTTCAACAAAATCACCATCTATGATCAAGCACCTAAAAATTGGTGTTTGAAAGTATTCCTAGAAACAGAACAACCATATTTTATCATGTAATTAAGAGTGTTAAAAGATTAATTAAGAGATATTCAAAAACTCAATTGAGAAGCTGATACCTAGCTAAATACCATTTAGACCTACCCAAAAATAGTTCAAGCATTATTGAGCCTTATCAAGGTTGATTAAACCCTCTTTTTAATACATAATGATCAATTAAATATATTTACATAGGACTTGATCCTTGCAAATTACATGTTCTCATGTAAGATGAGTAGCCTTCTATATAGGATTTTAAGGGTTAAAATCCCTATCTTTATAGAACTATTGAAGATTGACAACCTTCAACTCTCGGTGTTTACGTGCATGACATGAGAAGCTCAACATAACTTCAAAAATGGGTTGTTTATCAAAATGACAAGGGCCAAAAAAAAAAAATCATTAATGAAGGTACAAGCTATTGACCTCCTTGGGACAAGCAAGCAATAGTGAATGTAACGCCATTGAAAAAGACTTTCTAAGGCTCAAGACTCTTGATCTTTGACTCTGTTGAGCATCTCTATCCATGTTATAGTATTGACACAGCCTCCACTATTTACAAGAGGATATTCCTTGCCTATAGACAGATATTGATGTTAGAAGAAAAGAGTAAATGATATTAAAAAATGGGGCAAGAAAAATTGATTACATTTAAAGCATTTCATTAAGCAAGCATAGGCAGCAAAAGATTAATGGACCAGCAATAAGAAGAAAAGAGAAAAGAATATTAAAAATGACAAGAAAAAATAGCAATTATAAACAGAAAAATAACTTAACTTTAAAGAAACAACAATGAGCTAGATATCTGAATTTAAAGCAAGCGATGGGAATCATTTCCAGGCTGCTTGATACAAGGAAAGGAATCAAGATTTAAAGCATTTCATCAAAAATGTAGAGGAACACAGAAGTACAAGTTACAAAACAATCATCAGGTAAATCTCTAGTACTAGCATAAAAATTTTCCATAAGTATGTGATAAAAGCAACTAGAATCCAAATATAAACTCAAATGACACCTCCAAGTTAAGTCAAATGTATTGGAGACAAAGTACAATAAAACCTAGAATTCTTTGAAGTAAAAGACAAACAATACATATCCCTGAGAAAAATGACAATTCTAGCTCAAACCTGAGATGCCAATCCTGCTCTAACTACAGTACTCCCCCCCAAATGAAAAGGAAAAGCAACTCCATTGAATGTGCTTTTACATCAAAACAGAGCTCTGCAATCTGAGAAAAACAAAAAATGCATAGTAGTAGGGTTTTTGGCGAGTAGTGAGAGGGTGGAGGGTCCATGCACAACAATGTCATCTGTCATTTCTTAGGATCTTGGCCATCCAAATCAGCACTGTCATGGTAGGTGTACACTGAGTGGAAGGTAAAAGGATCCATGGCCCTGAAATTGTGTGTTGCCAAAGGTTTTTTGTATCTCTATTTTCTCAAGCATAGAAGGCAGAGAACAGATTTTTGAGGTCGGGCTATACTTCTTGGGCATGAGGTACTAGACAGAACACATGAAAACAAATGGGTCAAATCAAAGGGGCTTCATGAGATTATATTTATGAGGAGAGCTGCAATAACAAGACGCAGCAAGTATAAGGAAACATAATTAAACTACGGAGCAGAGCAGTATTCTTACCGCAACAAGTATACAGAAACATAATTAAACTACATAGCAGAGCAGTATTCTTACCGTAAATACCCAACCAGAAGATACACAGCGCCAGGCCAAAGTCTAGGCCTGGAATTTCAAATTTTCTGTTCCTGTGGTTGCCTTAGCCTTGGTTGGACCTTATGACTCAGCTATAATTCCTAGGTGATTTTGATGGCATAGAAATGCCTCTCATAAAACAACAGGTTAACCAAAGGGACTACTGTAAGATTCTACGAGAAATGCTTCCAAATGAAAAAATGAAAAGCATATTCGAGCATTAACAATTTGAGAATTTGAATAATATAGGTTCAATGATATACCTAGATCTAAAGCAATTTTAGGCCACTTTGTACAAAACTGATATATTTGTTGCCTTCCCGAAATTGAGTAAGATCATAGGCAACCATTGATACATGCATCATAAAAATATTGGCACGAAGATGATGTAGAATTATAACACGTTGTAACTTGTCAGTGTGAAATAAGATTTCACTATCTAATCAAGCTCCACAATGTGACTATTAACTAAATGCATCTTCCAGATTATATATTCCATCCGCAACATGATCATTGGACCTGATCATACCAGTTTTTCCTACATAGATTTGGGTGTTAACTTCCAACATATATATTTGCAGCTATTATATGGGGTGAGCTCAACACTACAAAGTTTAACATAAGGTATCAATGGTTCATGGACATCATAAGGACAAATTTTAACATAAATCATCAATGGTCCATGGGCATCATAAGGAGAGAGCTCAACATTACAGAATTTAACATAAGGCATCAATGGTTCATGGACATCATAAGGAGTGAGCTCAACATTACAGAATTTAACATAAGGCATCAATGGTTCATGGACATCATAAGGAGTGAACTTAACATTATAAAGTTTACCATTTGACATCGATAGTTGTGATTGATAGTTTGTGAGTACCTTGGTCTTCGTCCTAATAGGATATATTTAGTGAGCAGAGAAGCATGCACAAAAGCTCTGGATTTCTACAGGATGGTGTTGCATATTCATAGCTTGCAATCCTCTGGAGTCTAATCAATCCATTTGAACATTTCTTTCATTAGAGAAATTTTGAGGTCAAAAAATGGCCTCAAAACAAAGAAAATGTACTATAAAAAACAACCAATCACATTCTAGTAGATGACATCATCCCCCTCGGTTGAGGTGGCATTGCATGAGTTAAGAATGCTTATTTGTCAAATTTTCTATGGTGGATGAAAACACATAGTTAACCAAGGTAGTGGTGTAAGTACTTTTAAATCATAAAGTAAAGTACTCATAATGATAGTCTTTTCATAAAATAATATTATTGTCATTTTCAAGTAAAGTACTCATAATGAATATCTTTTCACACTTTCTCATAAAATAATATTATAGTCATTTTCAAGTGAAGTACTCTTAATTCATAAAGAAAGTCCTTTCACATTTTTTTATAAAATAATATATTATCATTTTTATGTTTTTAATTTTAAATTATATATTCACTTCATTCTATTTAATAACATAATGTCAAACTAATAAAGAATAATAATATATTTAATAAATAATAATAATAATAATGCAATGTGGATTATAATAATATTATTAACATTTTACATGTAAATAAATTATCAATTAAATTACATTATATTAAATTCATGAGAAAAGTACTAAATATAAAAAGTCAACATAAAATTAAAAAAATAGTTCTTAAAAATGTTTTTTATTATTTAATTTCATTTACAAGTTCAAGACAAATAAATGCTAAAAGACAATAAATTTTTGGGAATTTACAATGAATCTTAGTCACATCAATGTAGACTTATTTTATTAATTTTATTTCTAGTGAATTTTGAAAAGTAACTCAACCATGGTTATTTATATTGTGCATAGAAAATAGTGTGGGAGGTGACTTGTCATATATACCTACCCCATAAAACTCCCAATTCATAATATTTTAATATATCTCATATTTTTGTGGTACATCTCTTAGGAGGCAGTTTTTTACCTCAAAATCTCTCTAATGACTTGACAAATTCCCGCCAACAAGAGGAATTGAAAATGCTTGTCGACATAGAGTGTGGAAGTAATTAATTTCAGTTCCTCCACTTACATTACCCAATTTCTCTGTGATGGGCTAACCCAAGCTATGCAGCCTAAGAATACCCCCACTATGATCTTGCTAAACAAATGTTCAACAAAGTGAGTTTTCTTACATCTATTCATACATACAAAAAACAACATGAATAGATTTCAAAATCGATACAAGTTGACAACTCACCTGAGTAACATTGAGATTATCCTTTGGATTGAAAACCACAACATTTCCACCAAAGCCAAATGTCATTGAGGCATGTGGAGGATTCCCTGCAGTTGACCTATCTTCCATAAAAGAGTTAAATACAGGAGGTGTATGATTTGCACATTTCCCAACATTAGGAATCTTATGAGAATAACCTGACATCTGTAGAGTTCCATAATAATTATGGATGGCCTCAGATCCCGAATTTTGATCAAGCTATGGACTATAAGAGTAAATATTCTGACTAGAATCTGAACTTGGGAAATTAAAATCATTATGATGGATACAAAAACTATGATTTGCTTGGCCATATCAAAAAGCAGAATTTGGAATCTGAAAATTGGTTGACAGATCTAGCTCACCCTGTATACTTGACACCATTTATTTAACAGGTATCTCGTGGCTTGTCCCGATGGAAAAGGAAGGTCTAGACAACTTTTAATGGAGACATTACTATGCTTCATATGGGTGAAATGTTGGCTTATAGATAAGATTTAGCCATCAAGCATCATGCTAGAATAAGCAAATTTAGATAAGAGTTGGACTCTAGCAATGGATACTAGAGTAGGTAGGTTGGCTCTTCTCATCTGTGCTGGGAAAGGAGGCTTGCATGTCTCTATTGTGACCTAGTGATTCAAAACCATTCATGAATCACAAGCGTATAAGTTTAAATAGAAAAATAGAGTTCTCATGCATATTACTATTAGCCATCAATGTACCCTAACTGATAATTCAATAAGTTATAACATGATTTATAATTGATAATTTTAAAGATCAATTCATGAGCATGAAACAGGTCATAACAACATTTTTGTCATCCACATCCAGATCAGCAGTGAATAAAGTGGTTTCTTGAAGGATATGGTAGGGCTAAATAATAGCGTGGGTAAGATGAGAAACAACATAGCACATAAGGTTAGATCGGATCTTAAAATCAATCCTTTACCATAATGATGGATCAAATCTCGAGAGCAGACCTTCACCATGCAAGGAATTTAAGGTTTTGAATTTTTTTATTTAAAAAATTGATTTTGATTTAAGTTAAAAAAGCACAAGAAATTTTCAGACCCATTTCATTTTCCATAGGATCCATTTCCTTGTCCAGGGGATCCACTTCCATGGTGGATCCAAATCTGGATCAGATCCATGGATCTATGGATCCTACACACATGGAAGACTAAGTAACACGGTTCATAACTTGTCAAGAGAAGTGATTCACAAGTTCAAAGTGAGCTCTCAATGTCAATAGCTGAGCTTTTTTTACCTAACCTGGGTTAGATCTAAGCTAAGCTTGTTTGTCAAAAATACACACATGGATAAACTATAGGGTATCCTGTGAAGTAACAAGCTATGCACTCTTAATAGCAACAAATTTATTACTTTGTCATGCCTTCCTCATGTAAGAATAGATCTAAAGTCTTTGGAAAGTGTTATGTCAGCAAGTACTAATCTTCTACTAGCAAATGCCAGCAGGCATCCCCCCTTTCTTAAATCTTGAAATAAGTAAATAGAACATCACCATGAAATTGAGCTTATGAGACAGGGAAATAGTTTCCACAAAAAGCTGTGCATGATGACCCTTTTAAATTAAAGTAATGGCATTGGATTACAATAAAATGGTGCCTTACACAACACTAAGATAGAAATCTTCCAGCCTATGTCTATCCTTGAAGATCCATAAAACCTCATTTAAGAAGAGTATCCAGAGGACAAAAGAAGAGTATCAAATTGATTGGAAAAGGTTTATCTATTTTTGAGGATAAAATAAATAACAACTGTCTACATAAATGGAAAGAACTAATGTTCTAATATTTTAATTTACCTCTAAGTTTATCGTAAGTCTTACGCATAAGTGAAATTCCCCAATTTTGCAAAGAAAACAAACTAGTTCAGTTGTAATAACCACAATTCCTCACAAACACTGCAGAGAATTGTTCAAAGTCAATAGGATGTCCTAAAAAAGTCATGGAAAATTTCAGACACATATTGTACAATTCACAGTAGAATAAGCAAGTGATGCCAGAGTAATATAACAATATACATTATAGTTTCTTAGAGACTGTTAACCCATGAAGTTGCTCCATAGCAATTTTAGGGTTGAGGACTAGCTAAATTTCATTGGGCTGGTCATATTTATTGTTATACTCAATACCTACAATGTCGTTGCAACTGCAAGTACGTTGTGTTGCAGAATATCTTGGGATGACATAAGTTATGGAAAAGGGGGATCTACTTTATAAAATTGAGGTGTTTTTTAGCTCAAGTTTATTTCAAAGCTAGAAAGATTCCATTATTGTATTGCAAGCTGCCAAAACATTTTGGTCAAAATACCTCAAGGTGGTAGGAAGGTGTATTGACTCAATGGATTCCAAAACTTCGATTGATCCTTCAAAGGTTAATTTGTCCTTCACTTACACAAAAGAAATGTTAGAAAATGACAAATTGTGTGTAGGAAACAGTAATAGTCCTCCATGGAATGGAATCCAAAATCCCAAACATTGGTATGTTCCAAAAACTTGCAAGTGAAAATAGTAAGGCTTGAGATTATGCTAGATATTCAAAAGATATTACTCCATCTAATAAGACTACTTCAGGACAAAGGGGCCTATATGAGATATTGGAAGGGAGGCATATTCACAATCAAGTATCTGTTCTAGTTATTTACCAAATTAAGAGTAACTTTTACAGGATTAAAGAAGGTTTGATGACTCTACTAAGAAAGTATTTGGAGGATGAATGGGGCCTTACATGCACTGCAATTTTAGGCCATATTGATCATTTTCAAAATACAAAATACGAAGAATTGGGATGGGAATGTGGATGACAAAATATTCAGTTGTTGAGCTACCACCTCTTAAAAAAACATATGATGCAAAAGAAATGTTATTTGGAAGTTCAGGTTTTGTCCCAGGTATTCGATCACTGCAAAAAGGGTTGGAGATTGCTTGGATGTAATGGGTGCTGATTCATTAAATTTTGAAATATATGGGTGTAAAAAGTGGATTGGAAAAACAGAGTGTATTGCTCTTTTACGTTCTTCTGGCCTCCGAGCACATACTGTAGAATTTGGATGTGAATTAATGAAGATAGGACCCGATGAGCCAAGGGAGTAGGCTTTACAATATGAAAATGTGGAAGTCGAAAAACATAATATTATAGTATTGGGAATATTATAGTATTGGAGCATTCAAGATGAGCCCGAATCACAAGATGATTGCATAGGCAGAGGACACCAGAGGTGATTAAATCTACACTATTTATGCCATGGATATAAAAAGCAAACAATTCATTGGCAGTTCGTTAATCAGAATTACCGATTTTTTGGAATGGGATGACAGTGAGACAATTGTGTATATTACCATTGATGAATACATTGACCTTTTAATGTATGGCAGCACCATCTGGGTTCAGATCAGTATGAAGATGCTTTCCTGTATCATGAAAATGATGAAGAATTCCTTTTAGACTAAGAAACCGGATTCGTCCTAAACCCCCCGTGTGTCCCGTGGGGATTGAATCGGACACGATTCGATGTCAAATCGTGTCTGATTCGACTTTTGATCATGTCCGAAATCGGGACACGACCGAAAGTCGAATCGGACACAATTTGACATCATTTTTGTCATTTGCAACTATGGAGAAGCTTGAGAGTGGGTTTTATGTAATACTAACAAATGTGTAATACTAATCATTAATGTGTTTTGATTCTAATTTCTATTGAATATTTGTAAATGTTCTAGTTTCTAAAAAAATTTGGATCTATATGTCTATATTTTTAAATTTTAATATATTTTTTTAAACAAAAATGTATATAAAACGTGTCCTGATTCTGGGGGTCACCGTGTCCATGTCGGACACTCGTATTTTTGTGTCCTGTGTCCTCGTGTCAGGTGACTTAGCTTTTAGAGCTTCACGAATCTGAAAGTAGAGAGTACCATTTGTTGTGTATGGAAGTAAAAACCAAACAATCTGTCCTCTATCTAAATCTTTATGATCCACAATAATAATTGAAATGCTTTAATGCAGCATGTTCAGGGAGAGTAGACATAGTAGTAAACCATCGAGGCAACCACTTTTTTATCAAAATAAGACTCGTATGATAGCATGGTAGACTTCTTCAGGTCCCAGTCAACAATATTTGTTGACTAATTCGAACACACCGATTCAGAACTCTAGTCATTGTGAAAACCCTATAGACCTATTAAAAGCTTCAGTGTGATGGAAGAAATATGCCGCCACATGAGAAAGTCACAGAGAGTAAATATACACCATCAAAACTGTGCTTGACCATCAAAACTATGCTTGAAGGGCTTGAAAGTAAGTAAAAAAATACCAATGTTGCGATTTTGTTTGATTAATCAGAGACATGGAAAGTGCTAGAATTAGGACTGTTGTGGCTGATATTTGAGGTCATGTCCTGTTCACGGCTTAAATGCAACTCCTTTAAAGGCTGTAAGTTACTAAATATAATACCAAATTCTCCTTGGTCTATAGGGTTTAGATATTTTTCTCTTTAAATCTATATGAGGGAGCAAAATCGCTATAATGGAGGCTATCATAGATTACCACAAAGTCATTATTCAATGACTGGTTGTAAAATAGGGACAGGGGAATTTAAAGCAATTCATATATTCATTTAAGTCCATATGGGGAGATCACGAGACATATCTGCGTTTTATAATTTTTACCACAGGCTCTCGATTTTATTCTATTCAAACTAGAACAACAATACTTACAGTTCCCTATCGAAATATGGGTTAGATTTTATGTTTGAGTACATGCATGGCCCGCGCTTTGATCGCATTCTGAGAATGACCGGGTCAGGTCTTCTTGAGCTTCTCTTTGTATATGGAGAGCTCTGCGTCCAATTTCTTGATCTTCTAGTTAATCACATCACCTCTCTTGTTCATCTGTCCCAACATCAACAAAATTTACAGTAGATTCCATCACAGTCGCATTCTCTGATCAACCATGGATAAATTATACATGTTATAATTGCTTAAATTGCTTAAATGCTTACCTTCTCAGAGACCTTCACAAATGGAGAAGGGGCCTCCTTCTTGAAACTGAATAATCACTTTATCATCTTTGCCCAAGTCAAATTCTCCAATGCATTATCAGAGCCGATGTGAGAGATTTTAGGCTCCCGTGTTGCTGCTGCTCTCTGTGATGTGCTTTGTGGGAACGAAATGTTATCTATGTATGGTTTGCCCGCCAATATTCCATGGCCATACCATCTTAAAATTAAATTTGGAAAAATGGTTTTCAAATGCGTCAAAGAGTTTTAAAGGAAGAGTTAAAAAAATTTCATCGAAATGTAAATAAACTATTATAATTTTTTTAAATTTTAATTTTCTAAAAAATGCAAGAACATTGTTTAATTTGCAAACTATTTTCTCTAGTAGTTTTGATGTTGTATTGATTCCTTTCATGTATGAGACAATTACTAGTAGTTTTGATGTTGTATTGACTCCTTTCATGTATGAAACAATAGTAATGATAAAAGGGTTAATCTTTTTTGTTTAAAATTGGTATTTCGTTTATTGAGGTTTCACGTTAATATAGTTTTCACTTTGTTTAACAAGTGCAGTGGTATGAATTCTTGTTTATATATTTCTATTCATATCCCTTTCGTAAGGAGTGAGGTTTTGAACCACTAATTAATGGACATTTTATGGCATTCCATTGTTCACATATGATATCATAGTCTCTATTCAAGGGTGGCATTCAAGTAAGGAGTGAGGTTTTGAATCATTAATTAATGGGCATTTTATGGAGTCCATTGTTCACGTATGATATCATAGTCTTGATTCAAGGGTGACATTCAAGAAGGAACATTCACAGTAAAATCACGAATCATCCTTTCACAATCAATTCCACACATGTTAAATACACGAAGAATATCAATCATGTCCTTGTTATTTTCATGGGTATTTATAAACATGAACTAATGTCAAATTTTTAATTCATAAGCCAATTCATTGCAAGAGTCCTCATGGATGTCGTGGTTGTCACCTTACAATCTCCTTTTTAAATGTGCATGCATTTAACTTATGAGTAATAGTTTTTCAATAGAGAAATATTTAATACCTTAGAGAAATTCAATACCCCTATTGGAAGCAACATTTAGTACATTACCTATTAAGAGTCAAGCTCAAATGTCTCTATTGTATAATTGAAGATATTTCTTGCATATTTGAAAGCTTGATATTTGAAATAGAAAATGGGTTGGTGACCATATTGTCTATCAATTATGGACATTCTTGCAAGCATCACTGATATGAAATGGATCACTATATAATTTGTCATTTATTTTAGTACTTTATGGGTGGAAAAATTGGATTTATTGGCTTGTAGGGCCCATTTTAGGGGCAGGTCCTATTTTGGTGATTTGGGATACATAAAATCATAAGGCCTGTATGGGGCCATGAACAATATTGTTTGGGGTCAAAGACAAGGGTTCCACTCTTAGTGTATTGAGCATTGTTCCATGGTTGAGTAGGAGAAATGGAGTGGGATATTGGGTCAAATTAGAAGAAGTAGAAGAACCTATAGCAATGAAACATACTATAGTGTCATTGCAACTCTATAGTGAGTGCACATTTCTTTGTATTCGCGTTGCATATCTGAGAAGAAAAGAGCAAGGCATAGTCCTCACCTTCTAGTTTGGTCTTCTCATATAGGGTTTCCCAAGGTACATCTTGTGTTCATTGTGTGAATGCGTGTTATTTTCTTTAGCTTCTTTAATTTCAGTCTCATCTTATTTTAGTATGTTATGCGCTAAGCTAGTAATAGGAAATATTTATCTTCAGTTACATTACATAACCAAGAGTGTGCATAAACTTGTAAGACTTGTTGTGATGAATTGTTCTAGTGGAATATGCATGGTAATTTGATGATCAATCACAAAATAAGTCAACCGCTCAAAAGGAAGTCGAGGAGTTATTAGCTTCATACAACTTTCATCGACAGACAGGTGAGGGAATGTACCGTGACGTGCGGAAATATACTATGAGCATGAACAGGCTACTCCAAGCCTCCTCAATTTCAGATCCTGCTGACAAGCTTGTTCATATGGAGGTCATATGTAAGGGGTACAATTAGTTGTAGGAGGGAATGATATCTAACAACTTGATTGAAACTAGAAAAATAACTATAAGAGTTGAAAATGTACAATTTGATTTGAAGAATAGGCCCAAGAGATGACAATGAAAATAGATGGTAAACAAAACCAAATCAAATGGATTGCATATTTTTATGAGGAAAATGCCTCTTTATAGATTTACATAGGTTCATGGATATTTATTAATTGACTAATCAAATACTTATTCTATTGGGGCATGTAACTCAAATCTAGAAAACCTAATTAACTAATCAACTAACTTATTAAATACACAACAACAATAATATATAACCATATCATAGGGGGGTTCATCCTCAAGTAGAACTCCTGATATTTCAAGTTGGACATGCTTTCTTCATATTCTCTTTTTGTTTTATGTTGAAGGGGTCCCTTCTTTCTTCCTAGTTTAAGTGGAACTAGTGCAGGGGGAGGAGTCTGTAAAAAAGTAAGGAAGTCTACAATTACAATGAGAATGTGTTTTGGAAGTAAGATGGCTATTGAAGTTATTGGTGTGGATTGTATCTTGAAAAAATAACCATGATGGGCATTGTTGGAATGCGTATAGTATTTTTCTATCATACACTGGTCTGGGATCTCTATGGACATTAGAAATCTCATTCACCAACTAGATAGGTTGGGAGTACATAACAAAGAGTAAAATTGTGGTTGTATATTAGTGTATGAGTGACTTCTAATGTAAATAACTATCTTATGTCAAATTAATGGGAAAAAAAGAAATTCTATGACAAACAAAAGTCTATATGGAAAGACAATCGTTGTGTATATGAAAATATCTTGATTACTATAGTGGCTTTTGCTTGGAAATGAAAGTCACATGATGATAAGGATAATGACAAAGAGAAGATGAAAACGAGATTATTCATAATGTGGAATTGATGTGATATGTGTCTATGTCGGATCTGTGAATCTCCCACATCATTTTCCAAGGTTGGGATGGAGTGTGCTATGGATGGTAATGGAAACCCCATAATGATATGATCAAGAGAATTTGGTTTCCCTAGTTGAGTATCACATGTGTAAGAAACAATGGCCCAATCCATGTGGACATGGAAGTTGGCAAGGGTGCCCTTTAAAGTGGTCCAATTGACTGCATGGCTTAGAGTGTCATTCTCGATGATGTGGTAAATTGCCACAATTAAGGGAGAGATTTATATATAGTTTGCTCAACATATATGGAATTTGTGTGTATGTTGTAGAAACATATATAATTGTCTTTTCTTTATATCCATTTTTTTAAAGTGTAGCAAATAAAAATCGGCTTTCCTTTTTTTTTTAAGTTTAGCAAATAAAAAATCAGTATTTTAAAATTTGTCTTTGCTTTATGTCCATTTTTTTAAAAATTTAGCAAATAAAAATCAATTTTCCATTTTATCCATTTTTTTTAAGTTTAGTAAATAAAAATTGATTTTCCCTCTTTTTAAAATTTAAGCAAATAAAAATCGATTTTTAAAAAATTTAAAAATTTGGCCAAGTTTAGCAAATAAAAAATCAATCGATTTTTCAAAAATTTAAATATTTTGCCATGTCACAAGTCAAACCAAGCGTAAATCAAATTTTGAATCCATAGTCACCATATGTGCCAAGGGAAAATCCCACGGGGGGTCTAAGTTTGCTTAACACATTGGTCTCGTTCATTGTTGGAATTAACCGACTTGGTTATGTCTTGAATAATATGGTTCCTACACATACTAGTGGAACTTATCTAAAGGGAAATTGCTAGTAATAAACCTAAGAGGCTTGAGTCACGTTTTGACTCAAAGGACAACTAAGTAATTCTCATTACTTGAGGGAAATGATACCCCTCATGCCACTGATAAAATTAAAGAAACAAAGCAAATAATTGAAGAAACAATATGTAAACATAATTTTGATGGAAATTATTCTGTTTATCAAAATGGAAGGCATTTACTTGTTAACATAAGTGAGAAAGAAACTAATAAAAGTATAGTGTCTAATGAACAAAGAATTGATAGTGTCACGTGTAGTGAAGTTGTCAAAAACCCAAACCTTGACAGCATTTCTGACAAAGTAAGTGAGATTAATTCTGAGCCAATTGTCCAGTGACAAGTAAAATATGTAGGAGACGAACTTATAAGCTTCAGATTGTCAAGAACTCCTAACAAAAAATTCAAAATTTATCAGCATTTTTTCTCATGAGAATTGATTGGATGGTGCAAATATGGCAGTTGGATTGCAAAAAAATATTGAATGTAAAAGTAGTGGAAGCAATAAGTGATATTAATAAATGGCATACTGAACACATGGACATAAGTGCTACTCATAACTATCACACTTAACCCCCAAAAATAAGTGATATTGCACCTAATACCATTGACACACTAACTTATTAAGAAATTGATTGACTCTAACCACTATGACCTTGGACACATAATGACAAAGACTCCATAGTAGTGGTCTTAAAGCAGTATCTTTTGTCAAAAACTATAGAGACGGCCACCTAGCGTCATCAAAAACTCATTAGAATGATCAATGGTGACAAAGATTTTTCCATGGTCACCAAAAGTAACCAAAAAACGTATTGGTGAGGGGCAATAGAAGATCGTCACTAGAAGTGTCACCAAAGAGAGAATTAGCAACAAGCCTTTAACAACCCTCACCAAAAGTGTCACTGAAAAGGGATTTGGTGACGAAACTTAAAGGACCATCTCAAAAGGAACTTATAATGACCATGTTTTAAAGACCGTCATCATATGCGACATTGGTGATGACCCTTAAAGGTTCGTCACAGGCATGACCCTCACCAATGATCTTTTTTCTTGTAGTGTAAGGCTAGATTCTCATCATGGTTATGAGTCTTAGGGCCTTGGACATGGTTAGGTAAGGATAGTTGAACCTCAAGCCCTAAAGGAATCTTCTAGACATCTAATGCCAAATAAGTTTCATTGAACAACTAGACATGGCCTCACATTGAGGGTATCTTTGGCCTATGGTTGGGGATGTTGGTGCCATTTGGTTGTTTTGAACACTATGTATGTGTCTTATGGCCTTGAAAAAGACAAAGGGAATAAGGCCATGCCTTAATCCATAAAAAAAAATTGAGAAATCCAAAGCCATGAATAATTCCTCAAATCACCACATATGACTTACCAAGGGTATCCTTACCCTCTGATAAATCATGCAGCTAGTTCTTTCATGTCAACATTTTAAGCATTACATATTGGTCTCAAGACATTGATATGGTCAAGGAAATACAAGCCTTATCATATAAATAAAGCTTATGAGCAACCAAGGCCAAACATGATGCCACCCAACCTCTCGAGGGTTTCAAATTAGTCACTTTAGGTTACAAAAATGACCTAAATGGTAGTCAACATAGCCTAAATTGTTTATCTCATAAATGAAATTCTAGGCATCTAGCACTAAACACAATGTCTTAAACACCATACCTGACCTTGATACCAAATCCTACTATGAGCTATATTCGCCAACTTTAAGCCCAAGTCTAGCGAAAATGCACAGTTGAGTTTCGTCTTTGACCAACTTCTCGGAATTGAAATTTGAGCATATATTTTGAAGCCCCATCGGTAGACAAGCGTGCATGCCAATTTTCGTGACATTTCGAGCTATTTTCGCCCCCTTTAAGCCCAAGTCTAGCAAAAACTCATGGTGGAGTTTCATCTTTGACCAACTTCTCGGAATTGAAATTTAAGAATAGATTTGGATGTCCCATCGATAGACAAGCGTGCAAGCCAACTTTCATGACGTTTCGAGCTATTTGTAATAAGAGGATTGAAATTTCCCATAGAGTCTATTTGTGGCGATATTGTTTAGGTTAGGCTATGGATTAAGGTTGAGAGTATTGAGGTAGGAAGTATGGTAGGTTATATAGGTTTAGTACCATTGTAGTAGGAACATGCACTTGTTTTAGAGTATTGCGTGTGCATTATTAATATGCATGAATTTTAGAATGGATGTGCATTCTTGAAACATGTATGTAAAAATTGCATAAATCCCCACCTCAAACTCTTTGAAAAATGCTCTTTTATTTGTAGGTTATCTGCCCTTTTCCTTGTCGAAAAATGGATGTTACATACAGTGTTTATGATTTTTGTGTGATTGGAAGGAAAATATTTGTTTATTTCTTGTTGACAAAGCATGTAAATATGGTGAACATATATGTAATCAATCAAGCATGTATTTTAGGAAAGTGTAGTCTAGTGAAAGGAAAAATTATGAAGGAAGAGAAACAACAATGGTGGGTGAGTCTACAAGTATCTCAAGACCTCATGTTCTATTCACAATTCAAACTTTCTATCAATCAAATAATATTTCCATGTATTTAGGACATGGGAATCTATTGTTACTAAGAGATCCAAGTTGTCATGATCTGCTTACTTTTGCTTGTGAATGTTTAACTGCCAAGACTCATATTCCACCACTTTTCCTTCCTTCATGAGCACTCCCTTAATGCTCTCACCACTCCCATTTATCCATACCAGGAAATCCTTATCAAAGCAAGGAAGTATCATTATAGGTGTTGTCATGAGAATTCTCTTTAAGTTATCGATATCTTTCTTCATGTATGGTTTTCCACATATATTTGATACCTTTATATTGTAACTTAGGCAAGGATCTTATAATTTTTTAGAATCCTTTGACAACTCTCTGATAATATCCAACTAATCCAAGAAGCTTCTTAATTTGGTCGCATTCTTTGGGGTTGTACAACCAGACATAGCTTCGATCTTATTAGGGTGTATCTTTAATCCTTCTTTAGATATGACAAGCCTGATATATTTAATCTCCTTCTTAAAGAATTTTCATTTTCTTTACTTAGCATATAGATGGTATTCACGTAGCTTCTACAACAATAGGAAGAAATGTGATAAGTGTTACGTTCCTCCTCATTTTGAGAATATATTGGGATGTCATCAATGAATACCAAAACACGCTTGTCTAAATACTTTTGGAACACATCATTTGTTAATTAAATGGAAAGTATGGAGCATTTGTCAATGCAAAGGGGGAAACTATGAACACATAATGCCCATATATAGTTCTAAAATAAGTCTTTGGTACGCTAACTTATTCCACTCTCATGTGATGATACCCAAAACTTGAGTCGAACTTTGAAAAAACTTTTTCCCATTTGATTTAATAAAGAGGATCATCAATTTGGGTAGGAGGTACTTGTTCTTAATTGTCACTTTATTCAACATTCTATAACCAATGCACATCCAAAAGGTTCCATCCTTCTTATTGACTAGAAATATGTGTGCTACCCAAGGTGATGCACTTGGTCATATGAACCCTCTATCTCGTAATTCTTGTAATTGCATCTTGAATTCATCCAACTCATTAGTTTGCAATATATTCTAGGCCTTAGATATTGGCATTGTGTTCTGTCATGATTTATTGTTGCCATTGTTTTCCATTGGAATCCACTTGAGTCACCCTTCACATAAAGGGGAAAACAATGAGAAGAAAGGGTGATGGAATGAAAATAACTAGTAAGTTGAAATTGGAAGGAAACTTTTAGGGGGGGTCTTTTTAGAACTGCCCCAAAAACCCTAAACCGCCTTCAAAAAAACCTTTAGGGTGGGTTTTTTAGAATCGCCCCCAAAAGTCTTGAGAATTGGGATTTTACGAGGGCTTTTCAAACAACCGCCTCCAAAAGTTCAATTATCATGAATTTTAAGGGGGGTTCCAATCAAACTGCCTCCCAAAGTTCAATTCTCATGACTTTTAGGGGGAGTTTTGACAAACCACCCCCAAAAGTTATGATAATTGGGCTTTTAGGGGGGGGTTTCAAACAACCGCCTCTAAAAGTTCAATTCTCATGACTTTTAAGGAGAGTTCCAAAAAAACCGCCTCCAAAAGTTCAATTCTCATGACTTTTAGGGGGGGTTTGACAAACCGCCCCAAAAAGTTATGAGAATTGGGCTTTTAGGGGGGGTTTTCAAACAACCACTTCCAAAAGTTCAATTCTCATGACTTTTAAGGGGGGTTCCAAGAAAACCGCCTCCAAAAGTTCAATTCTCATGACTTTTAGGGGGGGTTTTGACAAACCGCCCCCAAAAGTTATGAGAATTGGGCTTTTAGGGGGGGGTTTCCAAAAACCACCCCCAAAAGTCAAATTTCAAGACTTTTGGGGGCGGATTTAAAAAAACCGCCCCCAAAATTCCAATTTCCATGACTTTTAGGGGTGGTTTTAAAAGACCACCTCCAAAGGTCTAAAAAAACTTTTAGGGGGGGATTTACCAAAACCCCCGCAAGCCAAAACCGCCCCTAAAGGGCTATTTTGTTGTAGTGTATGTTCTGAACTAGAACATGATTTGTCTTTCTTGATGTATCTTTCATCTTAGCGGACAACATCAACCTCATACAACACCACAATGCATCAGTACAATCATAAGTGTTAAAACCCTAATCAATGAATATCTTCTATCATGCATTCATATTTTTATTAAGGTGATATGACAAGTCTAAAGTTAATCAAGATTGTACTAACCTTAATGAAGACAAACATACCATAAACTTAATCATGAACACATCTCGAAACATACCTGGATAAGTCATACCTGTCGAGATTTCTTGTAATCTTCTTATGTAAGGACTTAGCCTCATCTCCCTCTGAAGCAGGAACTTCTTCACTTATGCAGGTGACCAAACCATTCTCTTCTAGGATTAACCCAATCCACTTGATTTGTTGAAACTGGATCTGGAGTTGGATTAGGGTTTGTCAGAGAAACACTAAAAATTCAAACTTCGAATTTCAAAATTCTGAAAGGATAGAAAGATGCGCTTTGATGAGATGATCAAGCTGGTATACTCAGAATTTGAAAACTACAAAGTTTCACCCCTCAAAATTGTCTTTGAAACTTTCGGATCTTCTAGACAGGATCTCGAACTAGGGTTTGATAAAGCCCACCCTTCTGCCCAACCAAAAGGTACGATCCAAAGCTCTAAACTTTGATTTTTCTGAGGAGCTTCCATCCGTGGTCACAGGCTTCAGAAATTCCAACTTTTGCAGAAGCCCTAATTTTCCACCTTTCCGATCAAAATCCCGAACTAGGGTTTGATCAAGCCCGGCCTTCTTCCCAACCAAAAAATTCGATCTTGGTCTCTAAATTTCAATTTTGATGAGGAGAATCCATTCGTGGTCTCCGATACAAAAATTCCAACATTCTTTGAAACCCTAAATTCCCGAAGCCATGAATGAAGGTGCGCAAAATCCAATTCTGTTTTGACATAAATATGCACCTGATTGTTTCTGGTGTAACTCCGAAATTACGAATCCACGGCGTCTGAAACTGCGACCTGTGGTAGCCTGACTTGTCGTCTTTCCAACCCCATAGTTCTGGCCTCAATTGGATTCTCTGAGAGAGTTATTCCAAGTGTCGCAATGTGACCTATTTATGGGATAAAAGAGGAGAGCAAACTTGTACGGTGTGCCACGTGTCACTGGTTCAACTTTGGCCTTTGAAAACATTACCTGAGAAACTACATTCTGTTCCCTACCTATCACGTTTTACAAAATTTAATTTGGAGCTTCCTATCCCAATTTGTGACCTTTTTCCCTAGGTCACTTGTTTATGAATGAGATATGGAAGAGGCAAAAACCCTAGATTGTACAGATCATAAAACACAAAGTACAATGAATTAGACATTGTGCTTCGGAAACAAGGTACATTGGGATCTTATATTCGACCTGTAAAATTTTTAGATCCTGAAACTTCACCAAAATGGATTTATAGAGAAAGTGATACGATGATTGGTTTTTGCTATATCAAGCCCTAGCTTCGCAAGTGCAACAAGTGTCATAAATGCCATACCATGCCTTCTTTCAGGCTAGCTCTAATACCATGTTAGTTTTTTAGAATTTACTTCAATCTGATCTAGGATCTTAACTGAGAGAACAACATGTACAACATATCTATAGCATATCAATCATGGACATAATAATGCAAGCACACAAGAGACAATAGACACACAGAGTTTCACTGGGGAAAACCATAAAGGTGAAAAACCCCACAACTTCCTCAGAGATAGATAGAGCAATGATACAATCCAAGCATAAGAGATAGTCTTCTCCTAGCAACAACTTCTCCTCCACAAGTGCGCCACTCTCCAATGAGAGTATGAGTGAGAAAGTGAATGATCAAATAGAGTGCCTCCCGCAAGCATAAGAGATAGTCTTCTCCTAGCAACAACTTCTCCTCCACAAGTGCGCCACTCTCCAATGAGAGTATGAGTGAGAAAGTGAATGATCAAATAGAGTGCCTCCCGCACTCTATTTATACTTGACTTAACTTGCCTAATAACCTTTACTAGGTCGGCCTTAACTTAACCACATAACATAATGCTGACAGGGATGACCTCCAATAGGGTGGTCTAATAACCCTTTGACCCACATGACTTATACAGGGCCTACCCCAACAAGGTGGTCTAATAACCCATCAAGTATAAGTTACGACACTTACAATATAAATGACGACACTTCCATATAAAGGAATAATAACATCTCTATAGGAATACAAACACTTCCATATAGAGGAATAATAACATCTCTATAGGAATACAGTATACATATATGAAATACATTCCGAAGTTACATATACATCAACAAAAACTATCTCATTACTTCTGACACTTTGTATAGACGTGGGATAGACTCCATCTTACGACGTTGTTTGACTTTAGAAGAAGCAGAATTAGTATTGAATGATGCTCACAGTGGAGCTTGTGGGGGTCATCTTTCTGGGTTGGAAATTGCTCAGAAAATACTGCGTGCCATGTATTTTTGGCCTACAATCTTTAAAGATTGTGTGGAAGCTGTGAAACGCTATCGTCTGTGTCAGTTTTTCACCAGAAAAATGAGAGCACATCCAGCTCCTCTTCATCCTGTGATCACAGCAGGTCCCTTCACTAAATGGGGGGTTGATTATATGACTTGTAATCCAGTTTCGGCTAGAGGCCATCGTTATATTATCGTTTCCGTCGACTACTTTACCAAATGGGCCGAGGCAATGCCTACTATCAAGGAGGATGGAGAAACCACCACTTATTTCGTATTCAATCAAATTATCGTAAGGTTTGGCATACCCAAAGTGATCGTCACAGATCACGGTCATCATTTTCAGAATAGCATGATGACCGAGCTTTATACCATGCTAGGTTTTCGTCAAGATCATTCATCTTCATTCTATCCACAGGTGAATGGTCAGGTCGAAGCGGTTAACAAAACTTTGAAGACTATTCTACAAAGAACCGTTAATGTCAATAGAAATAACTAGCACATTATGTTGTATCCTACTCTTTGGGCTTACCAAGCAAACATAAAGACTGCTACCAGGTTCTCTCCCTTCCAACTTGTGCATGGGATAGAAGCAGTTGTTCCAATTGAATGCGAAATTCCCTCATTAAAGTTGGTTGTCCAATTGTTACCAGAAACTTCAATACTAGAAGAACGTTTGCTACATTTAGAGAATCTAGATGAGCAGCGCCATGATGCGCTCACAGCAAACGAGGTCCATAAGAAATTATTCAAAGGATAGTACGATAAGTCTACCAGACCTAGGGCTTTTCTCGACCTTGTTCTGCTTTGGGATCAGGACAAAGAACCTTTAGGGGTTGGCAAGTTCAAGTCCATGTGGCTCGGTCCTTACATAATCTCGAAGGTACTGAAGAAAGGAGCTTATGAGCTAATGGACTACGAGGGTAATAAGCTACCTGAGCCTAGAAATGGGCTCTACCTAAAGAAGTACTACGCTTAGGCATTTGTGCTTTTTCATGTATTATAGTTGTACATTTTGTAGAACTAGTTTTTGCTTGTGATTGTTAGTTGACCTTATGTTTGTTTTCTCGCTTCATGTTTCATATGTCGACTAAACATTTTTTAGGATTTGCTGATGGTGCTAGCCGCCACACCCTACAGTTGGCTTCAGTAGCTTGGGTCATTTACTCACCAACTGGCCAACTGGTTTCTTCAGGGGGGGGTTGTTTGGGTCCCACAATGAATAACATAGCTGAGTACAGTGCGGTCACAGAACTTCTCCGGGATGCTCTTATCCAAGGCATTTCACATTTGGAGGTAAGACTTGATTCACAACTAGTTGTATTTCAGTTGACAGGTGTTTATCAAATTAGATATCATGTTTTGCTATGACGGTTTCTGCAAGTTAAATTATTGGAAAGACAGTTTGAATGCATTAGCTGATTCATTTGCAAATTATGTTTTAGATTGGCTACACGTCCATAAATAAGCATTGCACATAAAGTTAAACACACACATGTAAATATAAGTTGATACTGTATATATATCCGATACTTTATCAAAAAATAGTATGAGTTTGGAACACAGATCTATCACAAAGTCATATCATAAGATACAAAATTGGGCTCGATGGCCTCAAAATACATAAAATATCTTTCTCCTATGGAGAAGGTGGGGCCTCATCAGCATCCACTGTCTCTCGGTAGCATATGACCAGCCTGGCTACCTTCCGTAGCAATCTAATCCAAGCTGGGGGCACACCTACTACATCCTCCTACATGTCAGTGGGCATCTGCTCAATGCGATATGTAGGAATATCATGAGTCAACTGACTCATCTTCCTCTCGATAGCCCCTAGCGTAGCATCAGCTGCACCCACATCAATAGGCCTCATGAAAGTAGTAGGATGTCCCTCGGGACGAACTGGTCCAACATCTGCATATGATACTTTGTTTTAGTATTTTCAAACTCATCATAAAAATAATATACTTTAAATTGAAAAAATTAAATAATTTTCAAAATACAAACATACCTATATCTTCCAAGGCACCACCTGGAGGAAGTACCAGCTCTGGATCATGACGGAAGTCTAACCAGCATATAGAAACTGCTCAAATGCTGGCACCTATCTCTCCCACCATCCCCAGAAATCATCGGTGTTATAGCAAAAGTGGATTTCACCACCACCATGGCGGAGAAAAATCTCACCCCAACGGCCCAATCTCGGATCACGAGGAATGACTAGGGGAAAAGGCATGCCCAAACTAAGAGAAGGTACCCTCTCGAAGAAGAAGGTACAAAGGATGCTGCCATATCCAAAGTTCTTCATTCTCCTAGTCTTACACCTCAAGAGTTGAAACTTCATGTTTGCTAATAGATTAGTGCACCAGTCATACACATGACCTTGCAAGCATTTGATACCAATATGCATATAGTTCCTTGAGGCTAAGTGTTGTGTGGCACTCCCTCCCATTCAGTTCAACATACTTATAATAACTTTCAAAGGGAGCCTGTCAATAGTAGAAATAAGAATATGACTTCCTGATTTCTCAGTACCCGCCACACAGTATGCATTCATGTATTCTTGTATGGACATGGCACCCACATTGCATGAGGACCCTTTCAGGTTTGCAAGATCTTCCCTCCTAGAGAGTCCTGTAATGAAGTATATGTCATCAATGGTGAGGTCTAGGGTCTCTTTGTAGATATCAAACCCATTGGCATCTGCATCCCAATACTGAACGAGTCTTTCAAGCAATCGGTTAAGTGCCCTCATGTTGACGGTTCTATAGAATTTTAACAAACCACACCTTCGGAGTGCATGTCAAGTTGCCGAGTCTTGCATAGCCACCCTATCCATCTCTTCATGCTCCCTTTCTCTTCAAACAAGCACCATCCTGCCAAAAGAAGGTCAAAGTTTTAGTTCTCGACATGTTTTTCTCCATGTTCAGGGGTGTGCGCTACTCCTTAAGGTAGACAATCACGTTTGGGCGCTACTATCCTTGAGGAAGAGTAGTGCACACCTCCAGTATGCCCTACTTTCCCTCTCACACAGTAGCGCACGGGCACTTCATGAATTGAGCATGGCTAGAAATTGATTTTTAAGCATAAAAATTGACAAATGAACCATCAAAATGCAAGTAGGGATGAAAATAACTTACTTGGAAGAGGTTTGAAGTCGAATGATTGCCCGATTTGATCGCTATGAATGGTTGAAGATCAAGGGTTTGCTCCAAACACTTTCCCTACAATTCCAAATGTGATATTTGAGTTTTCAAGTTGAAATTACATATATGAATTTAAATTTGATTTTTTACCCACTTTTGTGAAAAGTCTATAGTTTCAAATTGCATAAAAATGATCTATTTAATCATTAAATACCTACAAATGTTGGTAGAATGATTCCAACCTATATCTCTCAAATGTTTACTAGATTTTCATAGCATCAATCTATTATGACTTAATTTCTTTATTGACGGACCATGTTAAGTACTTTATGGTTGAAATTTCATGTCATTTAAGATTTTTTGTCATTAATACTAACTTGGTTGTTGAGTTCCTAGTCTTTGGTAGGTCATGAGTCATGATCCTAGAAGCTGTCATTTAAGTCATTTTAAGCTCTTGTTTGGACTATTGAAACCTAAACAATATTGTCGAGCAAACTTGTCCTCTTCAAGCTCGTTAAAGGAACTGAAGGCCCATCCGCTTAAGTATAAGTTAACCATTTTCCAGACTTTTGCGGATTACTTACGAAAAAGGAATACT
This sequence comes from Larix kaempferi, assembly GCA_027924585.1. Lineage (NCBI taxonomy): Eukaryota > Viridiplantae > Streptophyta > Pinopsida > Pinales > Pinaceae > Larix > Larix kaempferi. The sequence continues at coordinate 29,203,010 of BSBM01000753.1, read as the reverse complement.
CTAGTCATCCGTGGCTAGAAGAGTTCTTCCATTGTTTTACACTTTTTCAGGGTAGGAGACTAATTTTACGAAAAAGGACCTTTTGGAGCCTTCTTTAGGGTTTTCAGGCTCTCGAAACAAGAAAACACCAAGCGAGCACTCACCTACTCAGGCTCAATGTGAAATCCATGAGAGGGTAAAAAGAGTTATTGTTTAAGTTTTTCAAACTCCTTAAAATTGAAAACACCGGCGAGCAAGAATAGATCTCGGCTCGATATTAAAATCCAGAGATCAGTATTATAGAGTGTTCTTCTATCTCTTCTTCGAACTCTGTAAACAATGAAGAAGGTCCTGAGTCTTCCTCCCATGGGCTCGTTAAACTCTTTACATGGTTGGATCTATTGAGTTTTCATTCTTTCTTGGACTCATTAAAACAACAAGAAAGGTATTATTTTATCTAAAAAGAATAAGGGATATGAAGGGTATATCACATCTTGCAGTTTCAAAGGCAATTTAGTCAGTCCTATCCTTGAAAACAACACCTATTTGAGTCTATCATTTCAGTTGAGTTTAGTTTTTGACCTTAGGGTGAACCTAATCTCCGAGTTGTTTACTCCCCCGATTGGTTATTCTTCCAACAATATGGAGGGTCTACTAATGTCTCCTACATCGCAGGCTTACATCACTTTCCCATCATGTTGAAAACTGCCTAAGTCACTGTGTGTCGTGATCACTATTCAAGGATACAGCCTATGTCGGCCATTCTGCAGTTTATCTTGACCTCATGTGTTGGCATTCCTAGTGTCAGTCTTGTTACTTGTACTACATCACATCAGCTCATACCATTTGAGTGTTCCTCGTGTTGGATGATGGAGGATGCCTTAAGGCCTCCCTTCCAACGGACTTCTTCCCATCAACATCAACTCATTTTTATCTGGGAATGAAGTTTAGAGTTTCGGTTAGTACCTAGGGGATTGCAGTCATCAGTGGCAATTTTCCTCGCTGTTGAATTATGAGAATACATCAATGTCTCTTATTTGATAGGTTCCTCAAGTGTTCGACGCCAAGTCCACTTATTCACACTTGTTGGATCGTACTAGGTACCTTGGGCCCCATTATCATTATTGGTGGAATCCCTCGCGTTTGTTAACAGTATACATCAATGACCAATAATCAAACGATACCCCCCATGTTCGACTTTCAACTCATTTATTCACATGGTTAGGATTTGTACCTTGGGTTGTTTTGGATGAAGACCTTGGGATGTTGATAGCATTACCTCATTATGTTATCACCCAAGCTGCGCAAGACTGAGCCTTAGTTATTTTGGCTCTCCATGAGACATAGATCCAGTTTTTTGTTATGGCTATGATCTCTCATTTTGACATGGATCCACGCTTGTATTTCAATGGCCATGCTATATATAAATCTCCTAGTTATGTATCGGAGATCATTCTACACATCTATATGATGTCAAGATTGTAATTGCTTGCCGACCTTGATCGTTATTTTAGGTATTTTTGTGACTTGGTTCTGTGGTTTTCTGCTCCTCTGCTAACTTGGAATTATAATGTATTTCGGCCATCATTTCCCTCTGACCTCACACATTAGGGGGCATCTGTTATAGGTCAAATCTGCACTTCTCCGTCCGTGATAACATTAAGCTGTCAATCACACAAAAGGACAACATAGATTGAAGAGCAAGATTGCCCTAGATGATACATGGACTTGGTTTGCCCCTCAGCAGCTGACAAAACCTTGTTTTACCCTACCTTTTGACATGTGCGCTACCCATCCCAATCAAATGTATAATGGATTGCATATTTGTTTGGATTAAATGCTTGATTGTACTCGATGTTTGAATTGTATTTCAATTTCATCATTGTTATATCAGTCAAGATACGCTGAGGAAGGTATCTTTGTATTGAAGGTTCTTCAAACAGAAGATCAAGTGGAGGATCGATCGAAGCAACAAGTGAAAGCTAGGATCGAACTTCGTTAATAAGGTATGCCTTCAAGAACCTTGATCTCTTTCTTTTTGTAGAATCCCATGTGATATGATTAATGTATTTACCTATCACCCCAGAAGTTGGTAGTGTCCCTCTCCTTGCTATAGGGCATATTTCCCGAACAACAGACCCTCGAGCCTGTTTACTGAACCACTAGGTAGAAGAACTCTGTGCAGAAACAACGCACTCAGGTTGTATAACCAGTAATCAATAGAGACTTTCCATATACCTCAATCTCTGCACTCAACAGTAAAACTCTGCACTCAGCAGTAAACAAGAAAGACTTACACCATGATAAAAAACCTAGTTTTCCCCTCATTGAATCTCTTCTGTGCATACAACAGAACCACAAGGTAATTTTCCTCGTTAGGGAAAGTGTTGAACCTCAGTCCAATTCGATGGCTCTTAAAAAGATGCCTAGGTCTTTTTGGTGGTCAATTTTCAATAAATGAGCCTCAAACTCTAGTCCCATCTTTCAGGGCACTATGACCACAATTCAAGGGAGTTGTCCCATACCAACAGCTAGTTACTTGATTCATGATGCTGCCACTTGTCCATTGCCTTCTACCCCAGATTCCATTCCACCTAGTGGGTCAGTAAACACTCTTTTAACAATTCTCCTTGGGTGAGTGTCTCCTATTTTATTTATTTAAATAATAATATTATGCAATTATAGTCATCCTTGGACACTTGTCCCAATATAAAACTTTAATATAAAAGTTAAGTTAATGTCTTCTTCAAACATAAAATGTTTTCACCAAAGGGGTATGTTACAAACACCCCCACTTAAGCTCAACATCGTCCTCGATGTTACTTATTCTTTGTCAGAGCCTCCCTGGAACAGAACTGGATATGCTGTTCGCATGTTACTTTCCAGTTCCCAGGTAGCTTCATCAGGGCTAAGGTGCTTCCATTTCACCTTTACCTGCCCTATGGTACGATTTCGGAGCATAATTTCCCTCCTGTCTAGAATACAATCCAATTCCACCTGAAAATCTCCTTCGGGTTCCAACTGTATGTCATTGCAATTTAGCACATGAGTAGCATCGTGCACATACTTCTTTAAAACAGAAATGTGAAAAATATTATGGATTCTTAAATTAGATGGCAGAGCAAACTGATATGCAACGGGTCCAATCCTTTATAGGAGTTTAAATGGTCCACAGTACCTTGGTGCTAGTTTAACACAACTCCCAATATTAAAAGAACTTTTCTTGGGTTTTACCTTTACAAAGACATGATCTCCAACCTGAAATTCTCTTTTAGTGCGTTTCAGGTCTGCATAACTTTTTTGTCTATCTTGTGCAACTTTTAAGTTGCCTTGTACCTGTTTCACGGTTAGCTCCATCTCTTTTAACAAATCTGGTCCTAACATTAATATGTCAACAGGGTTATCCCAAGAAATAGGAGTACAACATTTTCTTCCATATAAAATATCAAATGGACTAAGTCTAGCAGATGCTTGATAATTATTATTGTATGCAAATTCAACTAAATGCAAATAGTATTCCCACTTAGTTGGTTGATCTTCAACATACATTCTTAACATGTCTTCTAAATTCTGATTAACTCTTTCAGTCTATCCGTCAGTTTGTGGATGGAAAGAAGTACTGAAATTTAATTTAGTATTTAAACCTTTAAATAATGTTGTCCAGAAATTTCCCGTAAACTTGGAGTCTCGATCACAAATAATTACCTTTGGGATTTTGTGTAAGAGGAAGATTTGCTTCATAAACACATCTGCAATGTTAGCAGCTTTGAATGTAGTCTTGACAGGAATAGAATGAGCAGATTTACTAAGTTTATCCACAACCACCATTATTGACTTATTCTATTTCTGATTCTTAGGTAAACCTGTAATAAAATCAATACTTATAATTTCTCATTTCCATTCCGGAATCGGAAATGGCTGCAATAGGCCAGCTGGGTGTTGATGTTCAGCCTTAATGGTCTGACTTTCAAAACACCTAGCTATGTACTCAGCCACTTCATTCTTCATGTTGGACAAAAAATAATCCCTTCTTAACATAGTTATCATTTTCTGATAGCCAAGATGTCTCGAATAAGGACTTTATGAACTTCATCCAAAATCAACAATTTAACTTTTGATACATTAGGTACATAAATTCTGTTTTTATAAGTCATTAAGCCTTTTTCATTAATGTTGTAATCTGTTATTAAATTTTTAGATAAATTTGCAGCAACTTTATCATGCAATTTTTGATCATTTTCATCTTGCTTAATTCCTTCTTCGATCTGATTTTCCAGATTTGTCTTAAACGTGTTGATTGCTGCCACGAAACTTAATTTGGCATTTCTACTCAAGGCATCAGTAACTTTTTTGTCTTTACCCTTAATGTGTTGGATCTCGAAATTGTACTCGCTAAGGAAAGCTAGCCATCTATCTTTCCTTGCATTAAGATTTGTTTGATGCAACAAGTATTTTAAGCATTTATTATATGTCATTAATGTGAACTTTCTTCCAATCAAGTGATGGTGCCACATTTTCAGTGCATGTATCATGGCTTCCAGCTCTAGATCATAAGTTGTGTAGTTCTTTTCGTGGATTTTTAACTTTCTAGACTCAAAAGCAATAACATGACCTTCTTAAGTTAAGACCCCACCAAGTCCATCATTACATGCATTAGTGCATACAACAAAGTCTTTATTAGGATCAACAATTTTTAGTATAGGTGTTGTTGTTCATAACTCTTTTAACTTCTTAAAACTTTCTTCACATTTTTTATCCCAAATGAATTTCTTCCCCTTCTTCTGCAAAGAAGTTATGGGATTCGCAATTCTAGAGAATCCTTCAATAAACTTCCTGTAGTAACCTGTTATTCCCATAAATGACCGTACATCAGTTACGTCTTTAGGGATAGGCCACTCGTTAATTGCTCTTATTTTATCTAAGTCAACAAAAATTCCTTCTTTAGAGATTATGTGACCTAAGTACTGTATTTTATATTTATAAAAGTCACATTTACTAAACTTAGCATAAAGCTGATATTCTCTTAACACTTGCAGAATTATTCTTAAATGTTCGTCGTGCTCTTCTTTAGTTTTTTAATAGATTAGAATATCATCAATGAACACGATTACAAACTTATCTAAGTAATTATGAAGAACATTATTCATCAAGCACATGAACACTGCCGGTGCATTAGTTAGCCCAAAAGGCATAACTACGAACGCGTAGTGCCCATAACGAGTTCTGAAAGCAGTTTTTAAAATGTCTTCATCATTTATTCTAACTTGATGATATCCAGACCTTAATTCAATTTTAGTGAATATCCCTTCTCCACGTACCTGATCGAATAGATCGTTAATGTGGGGCAAGGGATATCGATTTTTAATTGTCATTTTATTAAGTTGACGGTAATCTATGCACAGTCGCATGGTACCATCCTTTTTAACAGAGATAACTGGTGCTCCCCAAGGAGACACACTAGGCCTTATGTATTTTTTATCTATTAATTCTTTCAGTTGATATTTTAGTTCATTTAACTCCAGAATATTCATTCTGTAGGGAGCCTTTGAGTTTGGTATTGCACCCGGTACTAACTCAATGGTGAAATCAATTTCCTTTTTCGGAGGTAGTCTGGAATTTCTTTCAAGAATACATCAGAAAAGTCCATAAGGATGGGTATATCTTCCAGTTTTATCTTATCTTCTTTAGAGGAACATTCGTCATTAATAACATTCACAACAAACATTTTACAACCCTTTCTTGCAGCTCTCTTTACTTGTAAAGCATAAATTTTGTCTTACAGATGTTTTCCTAGGAATTCCTTTTACTGTTTCAGTATTACCTTCATTATTCAAACAAGTAAAAGAATTTTCATAACAGTTAAGTACTACTCTATGTTGTTCAAGCCAGTCCATGCCAATCAACAAATCATATGACCCTAATGGAAAAACATTCAAATTAAATTTCATTTTCAGTTGACTCATAAGTACATCACAACTTTTGACAAATTCGGTAACCTTTCTTTTAGTGCTTGTTGCCAGCTGAACTAACCATGAATTATCAAATTTTTCTACCTTTAATTTGCAACTTTTCACTAAATCAACTGAAATGTAACTCAAACTTGCACCTGGATCTATTAGAATGGAAATAGATTTGTTTTGTATCATACCTTCGATTTCGACCATACACGTTTGATGGGCTGCTTGACGATTTTCAAGCACTGCATTTATCCTAGGCATTTCTCTTGCTACATCACCAGCTGTCGGCTCCGCTTGTATGACGTGAATGTTGTTGACTGTCTTTCTGTTGCATGGGCATTGAGCTCTAGTATGGGGTCCACCGCAGTCATAACACTTCAAAGCTTCCCTCTGTTCAGCATTTCTGGTGTTGTTATTATTAGTGTTGTTATTATTATTAGGCACATTCCTTGCAGTAGTAAAATTCTATGGTGCATTACCCCTGTAATTATTATTACCTGGAAAATTTCTATTATTAAAATTTTTCTTAAAATTTCCAGAATTATGATTAAAACTTTTCTTTTTATGCTCAAAATTATTAGACTTATTACTTCTCCAACTTGATACACCTTCTCTTCTCTTGTTCTATTCAAAAGAGAAATTAGCCTTCCTCATGGCTTCTTCAAGAGTTGAAGGGTTATCGTACTCAATTCTGTCCTTTATGTGGAAGGGTAAACAACTTAGAAACCTTTGTATCTTATGATTTTCTTCAGCTAGGTAAGGTACATACCTTAACAAGCTAAGAAATTTGTTTCATCACTCCTTCATGGTCATTGAACCCATCTTTAAATCATAAAATTCTTTTGACTTATCTTCGTAGTACTGTTCGGATAAAAACTTTTTCTTAAACATGTTCTTAAATGTACTCCATTTTATGTCTTTGTCCTTAAGATTTTTAACTCTTTTGACATCTTGCCACAAAATGTCATCCCTTCCAGTCAAATTATATATGGCCATTTTAGCTTTTAATTGCGATGAGTAGTTATAAATCTGAAAATACTTCTTCATTCCGGACAGCCATGCTTCAGCTGCCTCTCCCTTTTCATTTTTTTCGTTAAATGTTGAAGGTTTTATCTTTTTAAACTCTCCTGAAATTTGTTCATAATTTTTACGTCTCTTCTTAGGACCATAGTCACTATCACTGCTGTCCTAATCAGAATTATATTTGCTGCGATAAATTTGGTCATCAGATTCAGAAGAATAAGAGTTAATTTCCGTTTTATAGTATTTAGCTTTCTTATCTCTGTGTTTGTAGGGCATTGTTCCAGATTCAGTTTTTAATTCTGTTCTCTTATATTTTTCATCCTGATGGTACTTATCCAATAAAATATGATTTAATTCCTCTTATGCTCTTAAAATTCTTTCGTTTTCTTCCTTAACACTTTTTATTTCAGATTTTAAATCCTTAACAGTGCGCAACAATTCAGATGATTGATCATTAATTTCTACGTAGATTTCTTCATTAATATTTTCCTGTTCATTATTATTATGTTCATTATGAGGAGATGTGTCCTCTGCTGATTCCTTAGGTATATACATACCTGCAAATTAAACGTCAAACTATTCTATACAAAAACAAATTTAAATAAAAGTTAGTAACTAAATTTTATGTTTTGTGTGCGTGAGCCTATTTCAAGCCTAGAGTTTGAACTCGCGCTCAGATACCACATGTAACAACCCAAAAATTCATAAAAATTTAAAAATTTTCTAAGAAGGCATTTACAACTAATGTTGATGTGTGGAAGTAAATAAATGTCAATCTTCTTAACTAATAAACTATTACTAATAACGCCACTTCATAATTTTTGAAACATGTTACGACAATACTTTGCTTATGCTAAACTCTGAACTATGTGATGTATTTATGTTCACTTGCGATACAGTTTTCTTTCTGATGATGATGAAGGGGTCCTACGGGGTACCCTAAGGCTTACTTAGCTATGTAGCTAAAGCATTTGAATCTTGATGTTGCAGAACATAGGTAAGAGCAATAAAAATACAAGCTATCCTTCAGTAATGTTCTGCATTCTGAAATTGTAATATATAACTGTAGGAAAGGATTATCTTCCCTTCATCAAGTCAGGTATCCTAGTTAGCTTCATTTCAACATCGTTTTGGTTTGTTTTATTTGAATTATAGTTTGAAGTCATACGTTTTGCAATTTAATACAAAAATAGAAGAACCTTCTCTTGAAATCCAATTTAGGAAAGCTGTCTTTGAAAAACATAACACACGTCTTAACCAATACTATGTAAATGTCGTTGAAATTATTCAACGTATTATCTAGGTTATGATAACTTATTCAATATTGAAGGATCAAGGAAAAGCATCGTCTTACTATAGGAAATAACTCTACTATGCTATTGGATAGTGAGGTATTTCATTTTTATCGTCGTTCTTTTATTATGCACAATGAAATACATATATGGTTAAAGTGTGCATTTGTGAAATATAAACTTATATACAAAATACCATGCATTTCCTATAATGCATAAACTATATGCAAAATACCAAGCATTTCCTATAATGCATAAACTATATGCAAATACCATGCATTTCCTATAACGCGTAAACTATATAAAATCGTACAAAATATGTTACTATATGAAATGTGATCATTATGTGGAACTTTATACATAATTCGATGCCTAACGATACAACACAAAAGGTGGTAACTATGTGCTTATAGTATGATATGTTATTTTATGTTACAACCATAACCTTCATGCCCAATTCCGATAAAGGGCAATGTATTAATGTCTTTATATGTTGGCAGGAATTCATGTCCAGTCTTTAGCATTAACTCTCCTATCTACTACCTTGGTGGAATTCTTGGTGGATGCTATCGTGGATAATGTCATGTGAAGGCTTTGTAAGGATAGTTCCCACATCGTTGAGTTGTGCAAGGTTTAACCTGGAATTTTTATTGAGCTGGACTCCATGGTAGAAATGGTAATTAATGTGGTCTTAAATGGTGTTGTTGCTCATAATACGATGTGCCTGGTTGGAAAGATCTCCGTCGTTGATCTCGTGATGCTCTCGGGTTTTGGAATAAACCCCAGTATTCCACTATGTCTCGTCGAAGTTGTTTCTTTGGAATTAATTTGGTGTAAATGAGTGCCTTCGTGGAGAGGCCGACCGACCTGCGAATTTTTAGGGTTTGTTAACAGGTTTTCGAGAGCCCCTTCCATGATTCGAAACTGCGACCTGCAGGAGTTTACTGTCACTGAATTGAAAGTTTAAGATCTGACCTCTGAAGTGAGGGTTTACTGTACTGTTTTGGGTGTTTTGAATAGCTCAGGAAACCCGTCGGCGCAAGAGTGCTCAATTTCGATCCCAATTTATTTTATGAAGGTAATGTCTCGGTTTTAAAATGTTATTGGTTTTCTGCAAATATATATTTTCATCATCGTAATGCATATTTTAACCATCACATGTTATGATGCCAGGTATCTCCCATCTACAGGTTGCTTTGTTTGAAGCTTAAGAGGAGATGCGGTTCAACCAACCGGTTAGACTCGGTGGTTTCCCGTAGGTTTCGACCTAGTAAATTTTAATGGCCGTTGTTCTGGTTTTTAGTCGAGACTTATGTTTTGATGTCTTGGATGTGACCGTTGTTGTAATGTTTTAGAGCCAACTAGCTGTGTACGGAGGATGGGATCCTCGACCTACTTCGGCTTTGAGCCTACAGCATTTCGCTGTGTATAAACTTGTTAAAAGTTGTAATAACTGTTAAGAGGGTTTTACCCCTCGGTTACTTTGAGATATAAAGGATTCTTATACATTTAACTTCATACTATTTTATGTGTGTTGTGTCTGCACGCACTACTCCAGGGCCTATGTTAATTTAATTCGATACCTTGTTTATGAAATGTTGAGTTTTGATAATGGCCATGAGCCATAGGCTAAATGCCTCGTTTTGTGCATTCAACCCTGTACCTATTTTGTTTAGAAGATAACTTCGAAAGGTTTCTATGAAGTGCATCTTAATATTGAGACCGAGTCTCGTATGTCAATTGTTTGGCCGGAAAGTTAAATGGTTGTTTTTTTTTTGGCTGTCGAAAGTATTTCTTCGTCAAAAATGGTTTTGTACAATATAGAGGAAACGTGACTTTGTTATTTTAATAATGAGCATGGGCAATAAAAATTGTTTGGAATCCTATCACCATGAGCTAGTGTTTTAGCCGTGAGGCTAGTTATGATCTTGTCTAAAGGATTTTTATTTTTGTTTTCTTAAAATTGTATGAAGGTTTCGAACCCTTGGTTGATAAGTGAAAAAGCGTGTTTTTTTTCTTCTGGTAGTTGCACTCGGTCTTGGATAATATATTCAATTTACAAATTTATGAATTGTTTTAGAGTTAGGATTTGTGTTAAATAACTAGGGTTTAAACCTTTGGGATTAAAGTCCACAATAGAAACTTTTAAATGTAAAATTGTAGAATAGAGATAAAATCTACTTAAGTGCTATGAGAAGACTGAGGATGTAATAGCACTAAATAGTAGTTCTGTTGTTTATACTTGATATGGTGTTTGTATTAAAAACAATGTTTTAGTAGCTTTGTAATAATGATTATGTTTGTTTTTACAGTTGTTTAAATTTCATAGATGTTGATGAAATATGACTGTAAAGTTTGGAACTATAATGTATTAACATAATTGATAAGATGTGTATTAAACACCTACTGTAAGGAAATAGCTAACCTGTAACTAAAACCTAGGTTTATGTAGAAACCTAGAACTGTTTGAATTTCTGTTATTTCTTCTATGGTAAAAGAGAAACTATTTTAATGTATGCATATCAAATATGTAACTACAATCTTCTATGACTGAGAATAGAAGATATTGTTAAATTTGCGAATATAACAAAGAAAGGGAAACGTAACAGAGTTAGTCTAAATAAAACAAGGAAAGGGAAACATAATAGAGTTAATCTATTCATTCATCATACTCACTACATTATCATTTATCTATTTTAATGTGCCTTCCCTGTGCTAGAGTACGGTACAGAAAATAGTGCGTGGAAAAATGGAGGGAAGAAAATTAATTCCATCAATTTCATAAAGACTTCTTCATCTACTTGCAAAGTTCATAAATTTTAATCATTTAAATCTAAACTATGATTACTAACAGTATTTAGTTAGTAAGCCCAAACCAACAGTGATAAAAACAGTAGGAGATAACTAGATGAAATTAAAATAACAAGTATAACTTGATAAGTGGATAGGGTGGACAAACACCCAAGGAGACCTATTCCTCCCAACCTTCTCCAGAAGAAGCAGCCAAACTACTTGCCTCCTTTGGACCCCCGAGCCTGTTTAATGAACCACTAGGTAGAAGAACTCTGTGCAGAAGTAAGGCACTCAGGTTGTATAACCAGCAATCAATAGAGACTTGCCATATACCTCAATCTCTGCACTCAGCAGTAAATAAGGCAGACTTACACCATGATCAAAAACCTAGTCTTCCCCTCATCAAATCTCTTATGTGCATACAACAGAACCACAAGGTAAGTTTCCTCGTCAGGAAAAGTGTTGAACCTTAGTCCAAATTCGATGGCTCTTAAAAAGATTCCTAGGTCTTTTTGGTGGTTAGTTTTCAATAAATGAGCCTCAAGCTCCAGTCCCATCTTTCAGGGCACTATGAACACAATTCAAAGGAGTTGTCCCATACCAACAGCTAGTTACTTTATTCATGATGTTGCCACTTGTCCATTTCCTTCTACCCCAGATTCCATTCCACCTAGTGGGTCAGTAAACACTCTTTTAACAGTTCTCCTTGGGTGAGTGTCTCCTATTTTATTTATTTAAATAATAATATTGTGGAATTACAATCATCCTTGGACACTTGTCCAAATATAAAACTTTACAATAAAAGTTAAGATAATGTCTTCTTCAAACATAAATTGTTTTCAGCAAAGGGGTATGTTACAAACACCCCCACTTAAGCTCAACATCATCCTCGATGTTGCTAATTCTTCGTCAGAGCCTCCCTGGAACAGAACTAGATATGTTGCTCGCATGTTACTTTCTAGTTCCCAAGTAGATTCATCGGGGTTAAGGTGCTTCCATTGCACCTTTACCTGCCCTATGGTACAATTCTGGAGCATAATTTCCCTCCTGTCGAGAATATAGTCCAGTTCCACCTGAAAATATCCTTCGGGTTCCACCTGTATGTCATTCCAATTTGGCACATGAGTACCATCGTCCACATACTTCTTTAAAACAAAAATGTGAAAACCATTATGGATTCTTAAATTAGATGGTAGAGCCAACTGATATGCAACAGGTCCAATCCTTGATAGGACTTCAAATGGTCCACAGTACCTTGGTGCTAGTTTAGCACAACTCCCAAGCTTAAAAGAACTTTTTTGGGGTTTTACCTTTACAAAGACATGATCTCCAACCTGAAATTCTCTTTCAGTGTGTTTCAGGTCTGCATAACTTTTTTTGTCTATCTTGTGCAAATTTTAAGTTTCCTTGTACCTGTTTCATGGTTAGATCCATCTCTTTTAACAAGTATATTCCTAACATTAATCTGTCAATAGGGTTATCCCAAGAAATAGGAGTACAACATTTTCTTCCATATAAAATCTCAAATGGACTAAGTCTAGTAGATGTTTGATAATGATTATTGTATGCAAATTCAGCTAAATGCAAATAGTCTTCCCACTTAGTTGGTTGATCTTTAACATACATTTTTAACATGTCTTCTTAAATCTGATTAACTCTTTCAGTCTGTCCATCTATTTGTGGATGGAAAGAAGTACTGAAATTTAATTTAGTATTTAAACCTTTAAATAATGTTGTCCAGAAATTTCTCGTAAACTTGGAGTCTCGATAAGAAATAATTACCTTTGGGATTCCGTGTAAACGGAAGATTTGCTTCATAAACACATCTGCAATGTTAGCAGCTTTGAATGTAGTCTTGACAGGAATAAAATGAGCATTTTTACTAAGTTTATCCACAACCACCATTATTGAGTCATTATGTTTCTGATTCTTAGGTAAACCTGTAATAAAATCAATACTTATAATTCCCCATTTCCATTCTGGAATTGGCAATGGCTGCAATAGGCCAGCTAGGTGTTGATGTTCATCCTTAATGGTCTGACATTCAAAACACCTAGCTATGTACTCAGCGACTTCATTCTTCATTTTGGGCCAAAAATAATCATTTCTTAACATAGTTATCATTTTCTGATAGCCAAGATGTCCCGAATAAGGACTTTTATGAACTTCATCCAAAATCAGCAATTTAACTTTTGACACATTAGGTACATAAATTCTATTTTTATAAGTCATTAATCCTTTTTCATTAATGTTGTAATCTGTTATTAAATTTTCAGATAAATTTGCAACAACTTTATCATGCAATTTTTTATAATTTTCATCTTGCTTAATTCCTTCTTCGATCTGATTTTCCAGATCTGTCTTAAACGTGTTGATTGCTGCCACAAAACTTAATTTGGCATTTTTGCTCAAGGCATCAGCAAATTTTTTTTCTTTACCCTTAATGTGTTGGATCTCGAAATCGTACTCGCTAAGGAAAGCTAGCCATCTAGCTTACCTTGCGTTAATATTTGTTTGATCCAACAAGTATTTTAAGCATTTATTATCTGTCATTAATATGAACTTTCTTCCAATCAAGCTATGGCGCCACATTTTCAGTGCATGTATCACGGCTTCCAGCTCTAGATATTAAGTTGCGTATTTCTTTTCGTGGATTTTTAACTTTCTAGACTCAAAAGCAATAGCATGACCTTCTTGAGTTAAAACCCCACCAGGTCCATCGTTACATGCATCAATGCATACAACGAAGTCTTTATTAGGATCAACAATTTGTAGTATAGGTGTTTGTGAAAATACTCACAGCATATCTAAGAGATGATGTGTACCTCACAAGAGTAATTATGATTAAGCAGGAAAATAGAAGAAGAGTGAACAATACAGTATAATGAGCAACAAAATAATATGGTACAGTAGAACTTAGATAGAAGCAATAATACTTCACACACACTAGTTAATTAATCACAATATGGACAAATAAATAGTACAATGGTAGAGAGGATTTGAATGCCCAAGGTGGCAATTCGAATTAGCCTCTCAGAGTGATCATAAGATCAATAGAGTGTCATCGGAGCACAACTAGGTGTCCTCATGATCATCAGAGCACAACTGGAAGTCTTCATCATCCTCACTGGATTCATTAATGCTCAAGTAACTATCAACCATCAGTCAAACTAACTCTGGTAGGTGTAACTGAGTGTAACTCAATGTAACTAAGTGTAACTGACTGTAACTAACTGTAACTGAGTGTAACTGAGTGTAACTGACTGTAACTGAGTGTGACTGAGTGACAAATGGAGTGGTAGGTGAAGAAGGGTGAGTTGCTCCCTAAAATCAAGGAAGAAGGGCACATTAAGCAACTGGAGGGCTAAAACTGAATAGTGAGAAGCTCCTTTGGGCTGGCTAACTGAGGGCTAGGTGCTGGACTGATGACTGGGATGCATGCAAAATGCATGCAAACCCTAAAGGTGCATGCATGACTGAAAATGTAAATGATCAAAATACTGGTGGGACTAGGATGGAGTATAGGAATATCCTAATAGTGTTGTTGTTAATAACTCTTTTAACATCTTAAAACTTTCTTTGCATTTTTTATCCCAAATGAATTTCTTCCCCTTCTTCTACAAAGAAGTTATGGGATTCACAATTCTAGAAAATCCTTCAATAAAATTCATGTAATAACATGTTATTCCCAAAAATGATCTTACATTAGTTACGTCTTTAGGGACAGGCCACTCGTTAATTTCTCTTATTTTATCTGGGTTGACAGAAATTTCGTCTTTAGAGGTTATGTGACCTAAGTACTGTATTTTATCTTTATAAAAGTCACATTTATTGAACTTAGCATAAAGCTAATGTTCTCTTAACACTTGCAGAATTATTCTTAAATGTTCGTCGTGCTCTTCTTTAGTTTTTGAATAGATTAGAATATAATCAATGAAAACGATTACAAACTTATCTAAGTACTTATGCAGAACATTATTCATCAAGCACATGAACACTGCCGGTGCGTTAGTTAGCCCAAAAGGCATAACTACGAACTCGTAGTGCCCATAACAAGTTCTGAAAGCAGTTTTGAAAATGTCTTCATCCTTTATTTTAACTTGATGATATCCAGACCTTAAATCAATTTTAGTGAATATCTCTGCTCCGCCTACCTAATCGAATAGATCGTCAATGTGGGGCAAGGGGTATCGATTTTTAATTGTCATTTTATTAAGTTGAAGGTAATCTATTCACAGTCGCATGGTACCGTCCTTATTTTTAACAAAGATAATTGGTGCTCCCCAAGGAGACACACTAGGCCTTATGTAGTTTTTATCTATTAATTCTTTCAGTTGAGATTTTAGTTCATTTAACTCCAGAATATTCATTCTGTAGGGATCCTTTGAGTTTGGTACGACACCCAGTATTAACTCAATGGTGAAATCAAGTTCCCTTTTTTGAGGTAGTCATAGAATTTCTTCCGAGAATACATCAGAAAAGTCCCTAAGGATCTGTATATCTTCCAGTTTTATATTATCTTATTTAGAGGAACATTCATCATTAATAAAATTTACAGCAAACATTTTACAGCCCTTTCTTGTAGCTCTCTTTACTTGTAAAGCATAAATTTGTCTTACAAATGTTTTCACAGGAATTCGTTTTACTGTTTCAATATTACCTTCATTATTCAAACAAGTAAAAGACTTTTCATAATAGTTAAGTACTACTCTATGTTGTTCAAGCCAATCCATGCCAATCAACAAATCATATGACCCTAATGGAAAAACATTCAAATTAACTTGCGTTTTTAGCTGACTCATAATTACATCACAACTTTTGACAAATTATGTAACCTTTTTTTTAGTGCCTGTTGCTAGCTAAACTAACCATGAATTATCAAAATTTTCTACCTTTAACTTGCAACTTTTCACTAAATCAGGTGAAATGTAACTCAAACTTGCACCTGGATCTATTAGAATGAAAATAGATTTGTTTTGTATCATACCTTCAATTTTAACCATAGACGTTTGATGGTCTACTTGACGATTTTCTAGTGCTGCATTTATCTTGGGCATTTCTCTTTCTACATCACCAACTGTCGGCTCCGCGTGTATGGTGTGAATATTGTTGACTGTCTTTCTGTTGCATGGGCATTGAGCTCTAGTATGGGGTCCACCGCAGTCATAACACTTCAAAGGTTCCCTCTGTTCAGCATTTCTAGTGTTGTTATTATTGTTGTTGTTATTATTATTAGGCACATTCCTTGCAGCAGTAAAATTCTATGGTGCATTACCCCTGTAATTATTATTACTTGCAAAATTTATGTTATTAAAAATTTTCTTAAAACTTCCATAATTCTGATTAAAACTT
This sequence comes from Larix kaempferi, assembly GCA_027924585.1. NCBI lineage: Eukaryota > Viridiplantae > Streptophyta > Pinopsida > Pinales > Pinaceae > Larix > Larix kaempferi. The sequence continues at coordinate 29,186,614 of BSBM01000753.1, read as the reverse complement.
TTCCTTTTATGCTCAAAATTATTAGACTTATTACTTCTCCAACTCGATATACCTTCTCTTCTCTTGTACTGTTCAAAACAGAAATTAGCCTTCCTCATGGCTTCTTCAAGATTTTAAGGGTTATCGTACTCAGTTATGTCCTTTATGTGGAAGGGTAAACAGCTTAGAAACCTTTGTATCTTAGGATTTTCTTCAGCTAGGTAAGGTACACACCTTAACAAGCCGAAAAATTTGTTGCATAACTCCTTCATGGTCATTGAACCCATCTTTAAATCATAAAATTCTTTTAACTTATCTTCATAGTACTGTTCGGATAAAAACTTTTTCTTAAACATGTTCTTAAATGTACTCCATTTTATGTCTTTGTCCTTAAGATTTTTAACTCTTTTGACATCTTGCCACCAAATGTATGCCCTTCTAGTCAAATTGTATATGGCCATATTAGCTTTTAATTGCGATGAGTATTTATAAATCTGAAAATACTTCTTCATTCCAGACAGCCATGCTTCAGTTGCTTCTCCCTTTTCATTTTTGCCATTAAATGTTGGAGGTTTTATCTTTTTAAACTCTCCTGAAATTTGTTCATAATTTTTACGTCTCTTCTTAGGACCACAGTCATTGTCACTGCTATCCTGATCAGAATTATATTTTTTGCGATAAATTTGCTCATACAATTCAAAAGAAGAAGAGTGGCTTTCAGTTTTATAGTGTTTAGATTTCTTATCTCTGTGTTTGTAGGACATTGTTCCAAATTCAGTTTTTACTTTTGTTCTCTTATCTTTTTCATCTTGATGGTACTTATCCAATAAAATCTGATTTAATTCCTCTTGTGCTCTTAAATTTTTTTCGTTTTCTTCCTTAACACTTTTTATTTCAGATTTTAAATCCTTAACAGTGCGCAACAATTCAGATTATTGATCATTAAGTTCTACGTAGATTTCTTCATTAATATTTTCCTGTTCATTATTATTACGTTCATTATGAGTAGATTTGTCCTCTTCTTATTCCTCAGGTTTATCCATACCTACAAATTAAACGTCAAACTGTTTTGTACATAAACAAATTCAAATAAAAGTTAGTAACTAAATTTTCTGTTTTCATTTTATGTTTTGTGCGCGTGAGCGTATTTCAGGCCTAGAGTTTGAACTCGCGCTCTGATACCACATGTAACAACCCAAAAATTCATAAAAATTTAAAATTTTTCTAAGGCATTTACGACTAATGTTGATGTGCGGAAGTAAATAAATGTCAATCTTCTTAACTAATAAACTATTACTGATAACGCCACTTCATAATTTTTGAAACATGTTACGACAATACTTTGCTTATGCTAAACTTTGAACTATGTGATGTATTTATGTTCACTTGCGATACAGTTTTCTTTCTATATACTAACAATTTTATTTCTGATGATGATGAAGGGGTCCTACGAGGTACCCTGAGGCTTACTTAGCTATGTATCTAAAGCATTTGAATCTTGATGTTGCAGAACACAGGTAAGAGCAGTAAAACTACAAGTTATCCTTCAGTAATGTTCTGCATTCATAAATTGTAATATTTAGCTGTAGGAAAGGATTATCTTCCCTTCATCCAGTCAGGTATCCTAGTTAGCTTCATGTCAACATCATTCTGGTTTGTTTTATTTGAATTATAGTTTGAAGTCCTACGTTTGGCAATTTAATACAAAAATCGAAGAACCTTCTCTTGAAATCCAATTTAGGAAAGCTGTCTTTGAAAAACATAACACGGGTCTTAACCAATACTATGTAAATGTCGTTGAAATTATTCAAGGTATTATCTAGGTTATGATAACTTATTCAGTATTGAAGGATCAAGGAAAAGCATTGTCTTACTATAGGAAATAACTTTACTATGCTATTGGATAGTGATGTATTTCATTTTTATCGTCGTTCTTTTATTATGCACAATGAAATACATATATAGTTAAAGTGTGCATTTGTGAAATATAAACTTATATACAAAATACCATATATTTCCTATAATGCATAAACTATATGCAAAATACCAAGCACTTCCTAAAATGCATAAACTATATGCAAATACCATGCATTTCTTGTAATGCGTAAACTATATACAATGGTACAAAATATGTTACTATATGAAATGTGATCATTATGTGGAACTTTATACATAATTTGATGCCTAACGATACAACACAAAAGGTGGTAACTATGTGCTTATAGTATGATATGTTATTTTATGTTACAACCATAACCTTCATGCCCAATTCCAATAAAGGGCAATGTATTAATGTCTTTATATGTTGGTAGGCATTTGTGTCCAGTATTTAGCATTAACTCTCCTATCTACTACCTTGGTGGAATTCTCGGTGGCTGCTATCGTGAATAATGTCACATGAAGGCTTTGTAAGGATAGTGCCCACATCGTTGAGTTGTGCAAGGTTTAACTTGGAAGTTTTACTGAGCTAGACTCCATGGTAGAAATGGTAATTAATGTGGTCTTAAATGGTGTTGTTGCTCGTAATACGATGTGCCTGGTTGGCAAGATCTATGTCGTTGATCTCGTGGTGCTCTCGGGTTTTGGACTAAACCCTAGTCTTCCACTATGTCTCGTTGGGGTTGTTTCTTTGGAATTCATTTGGTGTTAATGAGTGGCTTGGTGTAGAGGCCGACTGGCCTGCGAATGTTTAGGGTTTATTAACAGGTTTTCGAGAGCTCCTTCCATGATTCGAAACTGCGACCTGCAGGAGTTTACTATCACTGGATTGAAAGTTTAAGAGACGAGCTCTTAAGTGAGGGTTTACTGTATTGTTTTGGGTGTTTTGAATAGCTCAGGAAACTCGTCGGCGCAAGAGTGCTCAGTTTCGATCTCGGTTTCTTTTATGAAGTTAATGTCTCGGTTTTAAAATGTTATTGGTTTTCTGCAAATATATATTTTCATCATTGTTAAAATTCAATATGCTAAGACAGAAAATAGTAGCATTACATTCCATTTCACAATAATAGCATATACAGGATCACTGAAGAAACAACAAGCATAGCATAAACACAAGAGACAGAGATTTATCCTGGGAAACCCTCATGGGGTAGAAAACCCAGTAAAGCTTCCTCAATATAGATGACCAGCAATATACAAAGATGCAAACCCTGAGCATAAGCTCCTTCTCCTCCACAGCAGACCTCTCCTCCACAAATGCGCCTTTCTCAAGTGAGTGAGTGTGTATAATGAGGAACACACCTCCTCTATTTATACATTACTCTGATATGTATTTTACACAAGTACACGTAGGCTCGTATTTAACCAATAGGTTAAATACCCCACTACAACTAACTGGGCCGACCTCTCTAGGGTGGTCTAATAACCCTTTGACCCACATAACACATACAGGGCCGACCCCTACTAGGGAAGTCTAATAACCCGAGTTACCACATTCCGACGGAGGTATAAACATCTCCGGATATACAATAAGATCTTCACGGAGGAATGAAACATCTCCAGAATAATAAAGTACAAATATAATATTCTTTGAAGTTACAATATCTCAACACTCCCCCTTAACGAGAAGGATATTATAACAACATCTGCACGAGCAAGGAGTCATCAACATCATACATGATACATCTATAAATCATTGGAAGCTTTCTTCAATTCATCATCATCAGTAACTTGACTAGTTACTGGAACATCAACATCGTCATCAGCATCGTCATACGATCATCAGCATCGTCATCACACGATCATCAACATCGTCATCATACGATCATCAGCATCGTCATCACACAATCATCATCATCATCGTCACACGATCATCAACATCGTCATCACACGATCATAAGCATCATCATCACACGAGCATACGATCATCAGCATCGTCATCACACGATCAGCAGCATCGTCATCACACGATCAGCAGCATCGTCATCACACGATCAGTAGCATCGTCATCACACGATCATCAGCATCGTCATCATACGATCATCATCATCATCATCACACGATCATCAACATCGTCATCACACGATCATCATCATCATCGTCACACGATCATCAGCATCGTCATCACACGATCATCATCATCATCGTCACATGATCATCAGCATCGTTATCACACGATCAGCAGCATCGTTATCACACGATCAGCAGCATCGTCATCACACGATCAGCAGCATCGTCATCACACGATCAGCAGCATCGTCATCACACGATCAGCAGCATCGTCATCACACGATCATCAGCATCGTCATCACACGATCAGCAGCATCGTCATCACACGATCAGCAGCATCGTCATCACACGATCAGCAGCATCGTCATCACACGATCAGCAGCATCGTCATCACACGATCATCAGCATCGTCATCATACGATCATCATCATCATCGTCACACGATCATATTTACAGGATGATCAATCCTGCTCCCTTTAGGACATGAGTCCATGGATGATGCAATCCAGATCAAGTTCCAGGATGATCAATCCTTATCACAGCTACAGAGCCAGCCCTGTTTCATGCTGGATGTATCATAACTACAGAGCCAGCCCTTTTTTCATGCTGGATGTAACACAACTACAGAGCCAGCCCTTTTTCATGCTGGATGTATCACAACTACAGAGCCAGCCCTTTTTCATGCTGGATGTATCACAACTACAGAGCCAGCCCTTTTTCATGCTGGATGTACCACAACTACAGAGCCAGCCCTTTTTCATGCTGGATGTATCACAACTACAGAGCCAGCCCTTTTTCATGCTGGATGTATCACAACTACAGAGCCAGCCCTTTTTCATGCTGGATGTACCACAACTACAGAGCCAGCCCTTTTTCATGCTGGATGTATCACAACTACAGAGCCAGCCCTTTTTCATGCTGGATGTATCACAACTACAGAGCCAGCCCTTTTTCATGCTGGATGTACCACAACTACAGAGCCAGCCCTTTTTCATGCTGGATGTATCACAACTACAGAGCCAGCCCTTTTTCATGCTGGATGTACCACAACTACAGAGCCAGCCCTTTTTCATGCTGGATGTATCACAACTACAGAGCCAGCCCTTTTTCATGCTGGATGTACCACAACTACAGAGCCAGCCCTTTTTCATGCTGGATGTATCACAACTACAGAGCCAGCCCTTTTTCATGCTGGATGTACCACAACTACAGAGCCAGCCCTTTTTCATGCTGGATGTATCACAACTACAGAGCCAGCCCTTTTTCATGCTGGATGTATCACAACTACAGAGCCAGCCCTGTTTCATGCTGGATGTAACCTAGAGTAATTCTAGGATTTGTCACGTACATTTTGAACCGAGGTCCAGGGACGATTCAGTCCTGTCATTCAGTTATCGGAGACCTCATGTCTACGGCTCTCTTTAGGACTGAAAGTCCAGGGATGATCCAATCCCCTCAACTGTCCACTAAGGACTTCATTCTCGGAGACCTCACGTCTACGGCTCTCTTTAGGACTGAAAGTCCAGGGATGATCCAATCCCCTCAACTGTCCACTAAGGACTTCATTCTCGGAGACCTCACGTCTACGGCTCTCTTTAGGACTGAAAGTCCAGGGATGATCCAATCCCTTCACATGTTCACCAAGACAGAACATGTATCCTCATCATCAAAACATGTACAATCATGTATCATCATCACAACATTTATAACCACAACATGTATCATCATCATGTATAACCACAACATGTATCATCATCATCAAAACATGTATAACCACAACATGTATCATCATCATCACAACATGTATCAACATCATCAAAACATGTATAACTCTATCATCAAAATCATGTATACATCTATCATCAAAATCATGTATACATCTATCATCAAAAGCATGTATACATCTATCATCAAAGCCATGTATACATCTATCATCAAAAGCATGTATACATCTATCATCAAAGCCATGTATACATCTATCATCAAAGCCATGTATACATCTATCATCAAAATCATGTATACATCTATCATCAAAAGCATGTATCATCAAACCATCAGAAGTATCTAGCATGTATACATCTAACATCAAAACAAAGAATATAAGAGTCCTAAATCTAAATCATTCTAAGTAACTGGGTGTAGAGAACAGGTTACCTCATCATCGACCTTGTTGTTCGATGAGACAATCTCATTAGCAGTGACTATACTACTCCCCCTTTCGAGGAGGGTCCTTTTGAACTACACCAAGCTTGTCTCGGAAGTATTCAAACTTCACTCGAGACAGAGGTTTGGTTAGTACAACGGTAACCTGTTACAAATTCAAACTTTAGAATTCCTTTCTGCGTCAAATCTTGTTAGTTCCCTATGTTCTTTGACTTATCATGGAACACTAGATTCTGTGTCATCTTGATACCACTCTAAATATCACATAGGATCTTAGTTGGTTCTATCTCTAAGTCAAACAAACCTAAAGCCAAACTTCTTCACAACTAGCAGAGCAAGCAGCCATATATTCCGCTTGTGCTGAGAGCCACACTAGACTGCTTCCAGCTAAACCACGAGATCATGGCTAATACCAGACAATAACATCCTCTCGATGTGTTCTTCTTGTCTGATACACTTCCTGCCCAAACAGAATCTGAATAGCCATCTGAAGTCATGATCTTCAAGATAGCATAGATCAAATTCTATCGTGTCCTTTATGTGCCTCATCACATACTTTGCAACTATCAGGTAAACACATCTAGTTTCCACTAGATACTAACTCAAGGTGTTCATAACAAAGCATATATCTAACCTAGTATATGTTAGATATATCAAAGACCCAATAAATTGACTGTACAGAGTTATATCCACTAACTCTGATGAGTTATCCCCTAACAGCTTCAAGTTGGAATCCATAAGAGTGGTCATTCCAACACCTTAAGTCATATTTCTCATCATACTTTCCCTGGTTGAGAAATATTCCTTCTGAGCCTTGCTATACTTCCAGACCTAGGAAGTAAAGCATCAATTTGAGATCTTTCATTTTTCATTTCTGTATTGAATGATCTTCTGCATATCTATCTGTGCCATCTCTCGTTAGATGGGTCTACTGATATGAGCCTCAATATCATTCGAACTCTGTGGTGAGTTCCTTCTTGCATCCATGTCATATGTGTATCTTATTCAACCTTGTAGCAAAGGTTGAGATCCACATCACCCATATTAAGCTTATCAAAATATTATCGATCCTAGGTACCTATACAGAACCTGATTCATACTTCTTCTTTAATTACACCATACTTGGAGCAAACATCTTGTCGTAATTCTCTTCCCCTTTCTAAGAGAATCTTCTAGCCATGAGCCTTCTATATTTTGTTTGATTTGTAAATCTTCTTGTTTGAACATCCACCACTTGTACGATGTCCATCATTCTTCATGACCTTTCCTACAAATCAAAATTAAGTACATGATTAGTAATACTTCATAATCATCAAAAGATAACTCATTATGCATACAGGTATCATTTACATAGTGATGCAACTATTTTGACCAATACTTTGGCACAACACTTTCCCATATCCTATATGCATACAGTGGCTATCTAGATGCCTTCCATCTCTACCAGAACATACTATCGAGAGTGTGCACAACTCTCAGCATGTCAGCAAGGAGGTTTCAAGCAACAATGGAATGTTTGTCCAAACATATGCACATTAGTTGTATACTGTTCAATGCTCTATGAATGTTTACGCTCAGCATTATATATTCTAGGAATACAAATATGCATGCAGGCAATATCATTACTATTTCAAATAGCAACTCAAATACTTATCTTTTATGTTTGTGTGGCTGCCTCCTGCTTGATCTTCTGTATGTCTTTTGAACTTCTATTCATTCTGTACCACTGTGCATGCTCAAGAGTCATCCTCATGATCTCATACACAAACATACACTCATTAGTATATTCTAAATGCTATCAAAACTAAATAATCTTGAAAACATATAGTCATGATTATAGTTAATAAACATTAGTATTCAAGATTTCAGGGAAGTCTTCTTTTACTCATGCATATCATTGATAAAAGATATAATATGCATAATCCCTTGATTACTAACTTTATGAATAAGCATAACCAATCATTCCAAGTATACTTATATAAGGGATCCTCGTAAGTAGAACAAAGATTATGGATGAGTCTTTGTCTTCATGTTTTCATGGTCATGGAGCCTGATTTGTCTTTTGTGATGTACCTGTATCTTGTTAGTAGACAACCTCAACCTTACACAACACCATAATGCATTAGTACAATCATAAGTGTCAATACCCTAACCAATGAATATCTTCTATCATGCATTCAAAATTTTGTTAAGGTGATACAACAAATCTAGAATCAAGATTGTACTAACTGTAATAACATGAAGACAAACATACCATAAACTTAATTATGAACAAATCTCAAAACATACCTCGATGAGTCATACCTGTCGAGATCGCTTGTAATCTCCTTATGTAAAGCCTTAGCCTCATCTCCCTCTGAAACATGAACTCTTTCTCTTATGTAGGTGACCAATCTATCTTCTTCTAGGATTAACCCTATCCACTTGATTTGCAAGAACTGGACCTGGAACTGGATATGGGTTTGTCAGAGAAACCCCAAAAATTCAAACTTTGAATTTCAAACTTCCGAAAGGATAGAGATATGCGCCTTGATGAGCTGATCAAACTGATATATTCAGAATTTGAAAACTGCAAAGTTTTACTCCTCAATTTTGCCTTTGAAACTTTCGGATTCACTGGACGTGACCCTGAACTGGGGTTTGATGAAGCCCACTCTTTTGCCCCATCAAAAAGTTTGATCCAAAGCTCTAAGCTTTTATTATTCTGAGGAGCTTCCAGCCGTGGTCACAGATTTCAAAAATTCCCATTTTTACAGAAGCCCTAATTTTCCGTTTTTCTGATCAAAGTCCCGAACTAGGGTCTAATCAAGCCCGGTCTTCTGCCCAACCAAAAATTCTGATCTTGGTCTCTAAATTTCTATTTTGATGAGTAGCATCTAGCCGTGGTCTCCGATTACAAAAATTTCAACTTTCTTCAAAGCCCTAAATTCCGGAAGCCATGAATGAAGGTACCAAAAATAATTCTATTTTTGACAGAAATATGTACCTGATTGTTTCTGGTGTAACTCCGAAATTTTTGATCCACAGGGTCTGAAAAAGTTTTCTGAGATAGCCTGACCTGTTAGCTTTCCATCCTGACAGGTCTGACCTCAATTGGATTCTCTGAGAGAGAGTTATGCCAAATGTCGCAACGTGACCTGTTTTGGGAAAATACAGGAGAGCGAACTTGTACGGCGTGCCACGTGTCACTGTTTGACCTTCGGCCTCTAAAAAAGTTTTCTGAGATAGCTCGGCCTGTTATCTTTCCATCCTGACAGGTTTTACCTCAATTGGATTTTCTGAGAGAGAGTTATGCCAAGTGTCGCAACGTGACCTGTTTATGGGATAATACAGGAGAGCGCACTTGTACGGCGTGCCACGTGTCACTGGTTCAACTTCGGCCTCTGAAAAAGTTTTCTGAGATAGTGCAGACTGTGTACTACCTGTCACTTTTTACGAAATTTCATTTGGAGCTTCCTATCCCAAGATATGACCTTTTTCCCAAGGTCACCTGATTTTGACTCAGATCTGGAAGAGGCAGAAACCCTATATTGTACAGATCATAAATCACAAAGTACAACGAATTAGAGGTTGTCCTTTGGACACAAGGTACCTGGAGATCTTAGCTTCGTCCTGTAACAATTTCAGATCCGAAAACTTCGCCAAAACGGATTTATAGCGAAAGTGCTACGATGACTGGTTTTTGCTATGTAAAACCCTAACCTTCAAAATGTCGTAAGTAAAGCAAGTGTCTTTAGTGCCATACCTTGTCTTCCTTCAGGTTAGCTCTGATTCCATGTTAAAATTCAATATGCTAAGACAGAAAATAGTAGCATTACATTCCATTTCACAATAATAGCATATACAGGATCACTGAAGAAACAACAAGCATAGCATAAACACAAGAGACAGAGATTTATCCTGGGAAACCCTCATGGGGTAGAAAACCCAGTAAAGCTTCCTCAATATAGATGACCAGCAATATACAAAGATGCAAACCCTGAGCATAAGCTCCTTCTCCTCCACAGCAGACCTCTCCTCCACAAATGCGCCTTTCTCAAGTGAGTGAGTGTGTATAATGAGGAACACACCTCCTCTATTTATACATTACTCTGATATGTATTTTACACAAGTACACGTAGGCTCGTATTTAACCAATAGGTTAAATACCCCACTACAACTAACTGGGCCGACCTCTCTAGGGTGGTCTAATAACCCTTTGACCCACATAACACATACAGGGCCGACCCCTACTAGGGAAGTCTAATAACCCGAGTTACCACATTCCGACGGAGGTATAAACATCTCCGGATATACAATAAGATCTTCACGGAGGAATGAAACATCTCCAGAATAATAAAGTACAAATATAATATTCTTTGAAGTTACAATATCTCAACAATCATCGTAATGCATCATTTAACTATCACATGTGTTGATGGTAGGTATCTCCCATCTACAGGTTGCTTTGTTTGAATCTTAAGAGGAGATGCGGTTCAACCAACCGGTAAGCCTCGGTGGTTTCCCGTAGGTTTCAACTTGGTAAATCTTAATGGCCATTGTTCTAGTTTTTAGTCGAGACTTTTGTTCTGATGTCTTGAATGTGACCATTGTTGTAATGTTTTAGAGCCAACTGGCTGTGTATGGAGGATGGGATCCTCGACCTACTTCGGCTTTGAGCCTACCGCGTTTCGTTGTGTATAAACTTGTTAAAAGTTGTAATAACTGTTAAAAGGGTTTTACCCCTCGGTTACTTTGAGATATAAAGGATTCAAATACATTTAACTTCATACTATTTTATGTGTGTTGTGTCTGCATGCACTACTCCAGGGCCTATGTTAATTTAATTCAATACCTTGTTTATGAAATGTTGAGTTTTGATAATGGCCACGAGCCACAGGCTAAATGCCTCGTTTTGTGCTTTCAACCCTGTACCTGTTTTGTTTAGAAGATAACTTCGAAAAGTTTCTATGAAGTGCATCTTAATATTGAGACCGACTCTCATATGTCAATTGTTTTGTCTGGAAAATTAAATGGTTGTTTTGTTTTTGGCTGTCGAAAGTATTCCTTCATAGAAAATGGTTTTGTACAGGATAGAGGAAACATGACTTCGTTATTTTAATAATGAGCATGGGTAGTAAAGCTTGTTTGGAATCCTATCACCATGAGCTAGTGTTTTAGCCGTGAGGCTGGTTATGATCTTGTCTAAAGACTTTTTTTTTTTTTCTTAAAACTGTATGAAGTTTTCGAACCCTTGGTTGATAAGTGAAAAAACGTGTTTTTTTTTTTTTTTGGTAGTTGCACTCTGTCTTGGATAATCTATTCGATTTACAAATTTATGAATTTTTTAGAGTTAAGATTTGTGTTAAATAACTAGGGTTTAAACCTTTGGGATTAAAGTCCACAATAGAAGCTTTTAAATGTAAAACTGTAGAATAGAAATAAAATCTACTTAAGTGCTATGAGAAGACTAAGGATGTAATAGCACTAAATAGTAGTTCTATTTATACTTGATATGGTGTTTGTATTAAAAACTGTGTTTTAACAGCTTTGTCATAATGGTTATGTTTGTTTTTACAACTGTTTAAATTTCATAGATGTTGATGAAATATGACAGTAAAGTTTGGAACTATAATGTATTAAAAGAATTGATAACATGTGTATTAAACACCTACTGTAAGGAAATAGTTAACCTGTAACTAAAACCTAGGTTTATGTAGAAACCTAGAACTGTTTGAATTTTTGTTATTTCTTCTATGGTAAAAGAGAAACTATTTTAATGTCTGCATATCAAATATGTAACTACAATATTCTATGGCTAAGAATACAAGATATTGTTAATTTGTGAATATAACAGAGAAAGGGAAACGTAACAAAGTTAGTCTAAATAAAACAAGGAAAGTGAAACATAATAGAGTTAATTTATTCATTCATCATACTCACTACATTATCATTTATCTATTTTAATCTTCCTTCCCTGTACTAGAGTACGGTATAGAAAACAGTGCGTGGAAAAATGCAGGGAAGAAAATTAATTCCATCAATTTCATAAAGACTTCTTCATCTATTTGCAAAGTTCGAAAATTTCAATCATTTAAATCTGAACTATGATTACTAACAGTATTTAGTTAATAAGCCCAAACCAACAGTGATAAAAACAGTAAGAGATAACTAGATGAAATTAAAATAACAAGTAGAACCTGATAAGTGGATCGGATGGACAAACACCCAAGGAGGCCTGTTCCTCCCAACCTTCTCCATAAGAAGTAGCCAAACTACTTGCCTCCTTTGGACCCCCGAGCATGTTTACTGAACCACTAGGTAGAAGAACTCTGTGCAGAAGCAAGGCACTCAGGTTATATAACCAGCAACCAATAGAGACTTGCCATATACGTCAATCTCTGCACTCAGCAGTAAAACTATGCACTCAACAGTAAACAAGGTAGACTTACACCATGATCAAAAACCTAGTCTTCCCCTCATTGAATCTCTTGTGTCCATATAAAAGAACCACAATGTAAGTTTCCTCCTCAACAAAAGTGTTGAACCTCAGTCCAAATTCGATGGCTCTTAAAAAGATGCCTAGGTCTTTTTGGTGGTCAGTTTTCTATAAATGAACCTCAAGCTCCAGTCCCGTCTTTCAGGGCACTATGACCACAATTCAAGGGAGTTGTCCCATACCAACAGCTAGTTACTTGAATCATGATGCTGCCACTTGTCCATTGCCTTCTACCCTAGATTCCATTCCACATAGTGGGTCAGTAAACACTCTTTTAATAGTTCTCCTTGGGTGAGTGTCTCCTATTTTATTTATTTAAATAATAATATTGTGCAATTATAGTCATCCTTGGACACTTGTCCAAATATAAAACTTTACAATAAAAGCTAAGATAATGTCTTTTTCAAACATAAAATGTTTTCAGCAAAGGGGTATGTTACAAGTATTGGGAGGAAACTTTGGTGAACTGGATGGAGATTATTTCAAGGAAGAGATAGAGGTTTCTGAATATGATATATTAGAATGTGAATACGAAACAGAGACATCAGAAATATATTTAACTTTATCACTCAAAGCATACAACTTTTTACTTTTGCAGGTAGCATGGAGATAATGTTCTTGTTCCTAAGAGAGCTTGGCTTCTTCTTTTCTTGCAAAATATGGAACATCAATGTTATGCTCTTCAAGCAGCTTGGCCATGATGTCCAACTTCTTTTTGAAACAAGATTTTTCATTATGAAAACCTTTGCAATAACCACACTTGGGATTCTCTTTCTTTGTCTTCATCTTCTTGACTTTTGAATCTTCATCACTTGAACTTGAGTTTTCATCACTTGACTTCTTCTTCTCATTCATCTTCTTCTCTTGTGGTTTCGACTTGGGATTTTACTTGCCTCTAGATTGTTTCAAATATCCAGCTGCAAGTACTTGATCTTTTTGCTTAATGGAACCGATCAATACCAACTTGTCTTTCTCTTGAGTTAGCATCTCCATGAAATCAGCCAAAGATGGCATCTTCCAATTTCTAACTGTGAGCTTTGTGGAGTGAAATGTAGAGACAAAAACTGATTACTCAGGACCCAATTTCGAAATGATGGACAAAACCAACTATTCTTACTTCTTGTCAATGCCACATTGTTTGATTTGCAATACCAATATTTTGAACTTGGTGAAGAAATCCTGGATGGATTCGAAGTTGCTTGGACTCAGTGAGATCAACTCATTTTCAAGTTGATGGCCCCTCATTTCATCAATATTTCCAAAAAAAACTCAAGCTTGAGCCACACTTCATTTGAAGTAGATACAATTTCAACATGAAATAGGAGGTCTCTCGAAATACTGAGACAAAGTAGGCCAAATTCCTCATCCATTCTATTGAAGAATTTCGACTTCTCCACAGCAGAGTTTGGCTCAACCTCTATGCCCATGGTGATCCTTAAAAGACCCTTGGATCTCAAATGAATGAGCATTTCATCCTTCCATTCGAAATAGTTGAATGGAGTGAGTGAATTTGAATGAGTTTGCTCCATCTTCTACTGTTGCTTGCGCACTTGGTGACAATGGTGACTTGTGTACCTGTAAGAAAACTCTCAATACTCAGGAGGGGATCTACACTAACAGATTCGAACCTTGTTTGATAGTAGGTTCTTTCGGAAGATAATCACACCCTGGATAGGCTCTAATGGATTTATACAATGGATTCAATGCAATGGTTCCAGGGACTTCTATGGTTTCTTCAGTGCTTCTAGCACACCACTAAAACAATCTATCAGTTCGAATAATAGCTCCAAGAGCTCTAATACCATGTGAGATCTAATTCACGGTAGGATATAGCTACTATAGATACCTCACAATTGAAATATTTAACTTATTATGCAAGAAACAAGTGCATATACATTTCTAGAAAACAAACGATCAAAAACCAGGCATAAATGATCAAATATTAGCACAAATGATAAAAAACCAGGAAACACAAATGATCAAATATCAGATTTTATTAATTGTCCAATGTTACAATGAGTTTGGATTATCCTCATATAGAAATAAAAATAAATAGGATGCACTTGTACTGTACACAATTAGCTAGCTTAGATTGAGCCACAATCCCCCCTAGGTTGACCAAATGGTTCCCAAATATACCAAACAGGTCCAAAATGTGAATTTGAACATTGGGTGAGAATGGGGGACCAAGATGGATATCACACATCTGGAGGAGGTGGTTGATTGGAAGTTAGGTAGGCTAGGGAAGGCCAAAATAGCCAAAAGAGGGGAAAAAGACTAGGTTCAATGCATGGGCGCCCTTGGTCAAACCCAAATCCATAAAACAGGGAAGGAAGGCACCTTAGGCATGCTGGTGGTAATAAATGCATGTGGTGGTCTCAAGGAGAGTTCCCAACAGCTATATTTGACCACCCTTTGGCCCATACAATGGTGGATATGTTCACACTTGCCCCAACAACTTCTAGACAACTTATAACAACTTCCTAACAACCTAGGGATGTGATTATTAACTAGTTTAGCACCTAATAACCATTAATTAATTATTGATTAAGTTACTAAGGTATAATATTGTTCTAACACTAGATTCATGCCCAAGTAGTTGGATCAAAATTATCGCTCCGGTAATGAAGGCCACAGGGTGATAAAATGGGAAATTATCGCCCCCCTAACACTAGAAGTTATTTTTTATCCCTCCCTGCACAATGGGAAGGGGGTGATATATCTTAACCAAAGCTCATTCGAGGGTTTAGGAAGGTGGGTTTCAGCCCCCAAATGATAGGATTCCCTCTGAAACATGGCTATGGAGTGGAATAACCACATGATGATGGGTCCTAACACACTTAGGGATCATGTCAATCATACTTCTCATGGTGATGAAGCATGAAAACCAAGAATCACACATGAGGGTGTCATTTTGAGGTGTAATACATTATACCCAAATTCCTAAAACCCCTAACCCATACATACCCTAACCTATAATCTCTATTATCCTGCACCTGTAAACATTATAATGCCATGTTAGTAATCTTATCATCCATAAATTCAATAACCTATAATCCATAACCCTTAACTTATATAAACTATAACACTTCCAAATGATTTCCACAACTTCTTATCACTATATAACTTAACTAGTGACCCTTGTAACCCGTAAGATGGATTTATATATAGATAATTTTTCAATAACCTTTCAATTCGATGGTTTCCATCAAATTTGGTCGAATGGGTATCCCAGTAGTAGACATCCCCTATTAAAATTCCTTAAGACATAAAAATCCCCAACAGACACCAAACAAAAAATATCCCTACTCTATGGAGATCACCTCGCCCAATATTCCTTCAAGTCTAATTGGTTGTTTTCCCTAAGGTAGTGAAATGAATCTCTACCAAAAATATATTAACCCTTAACCCATAAAAATGATTAGTGTGAACAATTAGTGATTGGACTCACCAATTTAAGTTGTATGGTTGCCTACTATTATGTTGTTGATGGTCACCTACTTCTAGCAATGTTTATGGTCCTTTGTACAAGTAGGCTCTATAGGTTTGTGCTAAATTTTTCATTAGTGCAAGTCGTTTTATAAGCGAACTTTGTACAACATTGTGAAGTGGATTTAGGCACCCAATGGAGGTAGGGTAATTTTGGTAAGCAATTCAGTATTATATTATATATTATATATTATAATATTATATTTATATATAATAATATTATATATAAACATACAATATATATAATAGTGTTGATGCAGGAGCATCAGAGCCTAGGTAGATCAGTTGAAGTTTATCGACATAAGGGAGCCGACCAGAGGGGGTGCCGACGACCGCTGGTACGGTGAGCATATTGAATTGTCGAAGTCAATGAGTCGAGTAGGAGCAGTCGGTATGCAACCAACCGAGGAAGCAAACGACAAGTGTTGCGTTAAGTCGAGAGTTGATAGGTTATGGTCGACAGACGACAAGGGAAGGTAAGGCATCGAGTGATCAACAGGTGGTCGAATCACAACACCGATAAGTTTGGCAGAGCCAAGTGTGGAGGAAGGGGAGGACTAGCGAACCGCAGAAGTCAGGATTGAGCCAACAAGGAGGTCGATATGTGACTGACTATTGTAGCAGGGTCGAGAGAGCAGAAATTCAAGGAAACTGTACCTAGAAGTTGTGCGGGGTTGCTAAGGAATTTAATGACAGTTATTGCAGGTAGCTAGGATTTTGACAGATGTTAGCTTAGGCAGAGGATGTGCAACATGGCAAGGGTGCTGAAAGTTGCAAGTATGCAGGATTTGGAAGAATCGACAGACAGGAGGATGCGTGTCTCGGGGATTGCAGTGATATCGGGAACAACAACAGCAGGGTAGAAGGCCCAGGAGAGAGGATCAGTTGGAGAGCAGCAGATCAAGAGCAGAGTCTGGGATTGTGACAGAGAAGAGTCACACATGTTAATAACAGAGCGGAGATCAAACCATAGCTCATAGTTCTGCAGCGGACCAGGAGAGGGTGAGGATCGACACACTGAGAGAGCACACCACAGTTACTTCTGATTTGTAATGGCTGAGGTCGACTAGTTAAGTTAGTCTATTTGCATTTCAGTTATTCCGCATTGTAACCGAATTGAGAATTAATATAAGCCACTTTTGGCATCCTGTTTTCACCTTGTTCGTGTAAACGTTGTGGTAGTGTTGTGTGTCTTGTTAAGCAAGAACCTTAATGTCTAAGGCACCTTGCGTCAGTTGGTATCAGAGCAGAAGAATCCATGGAGTAGAAGAACGTCAGTGATATTGATCCTGCAAGTGCGTTGAATAGCTCCAGCTGAGGTTGGGTAGAGTTGTGCATGACTTGTTGAAGTTTGGTTGCTACTGGACGCGTGGGAGTTTCAACAAAGGTTGAAAATAGCTCACATAGGCATTAATGTTCGAGGACGAAGAGCACGTGGTGCAACAGCTGTCACAGTGGATCGTGAGATGTTCGACGAATGCGTCCGAATGATGCGAACCTTGAAAAATGAAGTCGCGGCGATCAAAGAAAGCCAAAGGCATGGTTGTAGTCCTGATGCGTTAGACCACAGCGATGAGGAAGTTGAAGAGGTGGAAGCTCGAGAAGAAGCCACAGAAGAACTAGAATAAAAACTGATCAAACTTCTGACAAACATGACAGGTCGGGCGAAGATAGACGTGCGTACCTACTCAGGAAACCTGGACCCAGAAGACTTGATCGAGTGGTTCATAGAAATGGAGAAATGCTTCAACATAGAGCATATTGAGGACAAACGGGTTAATACTGCATGTCTGAGGTTGAAAGGTCATGCCTTGTTATGGTGGGATAATGTACAGGCTGACAGAGTCAAGAAAGGAAAGGATAAAATCAAGTCTTGGGACAGAATGGTCACTAAGTTAAAAGGAAAGTTCTTCCCAAATGACTATGTGATTTCCTTGTTCAGGAATTTGCAGAACTTTCGATAAAAAGAGATGACCGTGAAGGAGTACACAGAAGAGTTCTATCGATTGTCGAATCAGTCAAGGCAAACCGATGAAGGAGAAGAAGTTATCGCTAGGTACGTGAACGACTTGAAATATGCCATTCAAGATGAATTGAGCATGTCAAGATTCAAAGCAGTCAACGAAGCCTACTAGTTAGCTCTGAAGGCTGAAGAGAAACTGTCAAGAAAATCCACGGAAACCAGAGGCAGGATGACTAGTCGAGGTGTGAAGACTGTTTCCGTGAAAGGCCAAAGTAGCGGTTATAGGAAGGAATCTGTCGTAGAGAACCAACGGACGGAAGGGACATCGACAAAGGAGAAAACGCATGAGAACCAATGCGATGGTCATGAGGCTCGTGGTCGAGGTGCATACGGTTGAAGTGGTCCATCCGACAGAAAAGGTGCTAACAGACCAGCCATAATATGTTACAAGTGTCGAGGAGTAGGACACAAGGCATATGAGTGCCCAGAGAATCTACATGTCGTAGAGGAGTCGAAACCTAGACGTCGAAAAGATGAGCAAGTCGACGAGAGGGAAGAGTCTGCATCCGACAATAGTGGAGGTGTGTTGTGTCCACAGATCCCATTCTTAGCTGAAGCACAAGAGCCCCATCTTCTAATAAACACAAAGGTATTTGGTGAGTTTCAGTGTAAATATGAGTCTTTGGTTTTGATGCCCTTATATTTCTCAGCCATATTTTTGTCCTGCATGTTTCCTCTAATCTGGATGATCTCTAACTGTCTGGCTTGCTAAAATCCTCAAATTTTGAGTATTTTGTCTTTTGCTTCATTCAACCCGAAACCCGACAATTAGGAGACCTGAAACCCGCAATTGCAGGTTGCGGGATTGTTGTTTTTTAGTTTTGGAATTTGGCCAACCTGAAACCCAAAACCCGATAGTTGCAGGTTGTGGGTTTGTTTTGTAAAAAATTTCAGGAAACATCATCCCGAAACTCGAAACCTGAAACTCGCAATTGCGGCTTTCGGCTTTTGGGATTTTTATTTTTGATTTATTTTGTTGCGCGTTCCCGAAACCCGTAACCTGCAATTGTCGGGTTGCGGCTTTCAAGAACATTTTTTTGAATTATGATTGTGTCATTCCCGAAACCTGAAACCCGCAACCCGCAATCATCGGGTTATGGATCTCGAGATCCCTAAATAAACTTTGTGAATAAAAATTCAACCCGATCCCACATCCTGCTTCGATTGATCTCAGTCGTCCGTTTCTTTTGATCGCACGGTCGTCTTTTAATCTGGTAAATACAATAAATAGGGTTTTTCTATTTTATTTTTACCATTTTTACTGCTGAAAAATTACTCTGTCACACTGTTGTTTTACCGCGGACTGCGTATCAGGTGTTGTTTTCCAGTTTGTTGGTTATTTCAGGTAAGCTTACTGTCGTCCTTACACTACCAGTCTATAATTTTCCTATTTTGGATTTATTTTTTATTTTGATTCCCTTATTGATCAGAAATTGCAAGTACTTTCACCATGTCGAGAAGCACGCATTCTAAAACACCACACAGAGATCCCTTGACTAAAGACCCAAATTTTGGTTTTCTCTCCGACACCAGTGAGTGAGTCACTGAGACATACCAGATGGATTGGTCGAAAATATACGCCATTTTTTATAATGACGACCTTTCTCATATGGAGAATGATAGACCATTGTACGAGAGAATTAGGGCTTCCCAAATTCATGCCATTGTTGTCCACCCTGCTATCCTACATTACATGGATGCAGTAAAATGGATAATTGAGAATGCCAGTGTTAAAGACCGTTGTTTTAACGATAGCACCGGGTGTCAATTAACACATTTTCGCCCGGAGGTCTTTGTTTGAGCTTTTTCTCTAATACCTCATGTACAGACCCTCTCCCCCGAGTTTATACAGTCGTCCAAGACCCGGTACAATTTTAACGAGATGATTAAGTCATCGATGCTTAATCCTAACGCCTTTGTGCCCAAGGCTGATAACCTTTATCCCATCATCTGGTTCAAGGAACCCTACTCTCTAGTGGAAGCCATGCTCTGCAGGATTTTTGGTCTACCAAATTGTTCTCTTTTCAAAGCAGAATGGGCACCCCTAGCACATCGTGTGCTACTCACAGGTGAGTCTTTCCCATGGGCCTCCATCCTGTCGGCAGAACTGAAGAATGCCATTCAAGAATATCAAAAGGCACCAGCTCATAAGAAGCCACCCTTCTTCCTATCTGCATGTGTCCTTGATGTTTTTTGCTTAGAGTTCTAGTACCCTAAATTGGGTTGGAACTGGACCCCTTCAGACCCGCCTGTACACATTTATCATTCGGCGCTGTGGGAAGAGAATTTTTCACCCTTGTTGTATGACATTTGTGACCACTTCATGGGTACCATCTATTTCAAGATCTTCAAGCAGCAGCCACCTACGTTCTCAGAAGATGCTAAGATTTTCATCAACACCATGGGTGATTGGTATGTGGGTGAGTATTTTTCATACATCAGAATTTGGGGAAGTGACACAGTGCACCTGCTTCCCAGGATAGTCCCGTACAGGATGTTAATACAGGAGGTTTCTTTTCAAACTGTCATTGATGGCATGTATAAGAAACTCACAGGTTCCAGGAAGAAAGGGTGGCCTAAGTTTTCTCTGAACCTTGGTCAGCTGGTTATCCCAACTTCAACTTTGGTTGCAGTTCTTGGTGACCAAATAGCGTCCCTGAGATTAGGTGTTGCCCCCAAAAGGAAACATGATCCCAAGAAGTTCCTGTATGCACACCTCAAGAAAATACATATGAAAATAGACTATGCACATGAGGTAGTTCCAGATGATTTCATATACCAAGGGGTGGACACATTCTCCCAGGTTCTAGCTAAAGCAAAATACTTACAAGAACAACATGACATTTTACAGTATCATAAAGAACTTAAGGCTAGAGTTCTGAGTTACAGGGCCATGCAACTAAATCTTATTGAACATTCAAGAAGGGACAGAGAAGAGAAAGAGGCTCAGAAGGCCAATGCTCCTCCTATGATCACGTTTCCTGATGGAGACAAAGGTAAAGCTCCTCTAGGGGAACCCTCTCAAGAGAAAGCTGATGAAGAAGCTAAAGTGATGATGCAATCAGCTTGTGAATCCAAGCAGCAGATGGCACAATTGACATCAATTTTAAATACTCAACTACTGGAACCTCAAAAGCTTGCAATCAGTATTCACCTACCAATTGCACTGAACGTTCAAGTCTCTACTGTAAACATTCGAGAAGATGATGACTTGGTCATAACCAACGCTAACCCGGCCAAGAGACAAAAAGTTATGCCTTCTTCCTCACATGTTTCTATAGTTGAAATAATTGACTGTGATGAAGAAGTGGTCTCATCTTCTCCGGTATCAGTAATAGAAGAAGTCGTTGAAGATCCTAAGACTTTCACTGAATTGCTGGATAGTATCGATACGGATCAGCCATTCCCTGAGAAATCAATGTTGGAATTTAATGCTGCTCTTGGCATTGCATCATCAACATCTGTCCAACCAACCTCTATTGTACCTTTAGGAGGAACACTTCCATTTTCCTCATCACACTTGTTTAACACCCTCAATGACACCACTATTCCATTTCCCGAACACTCAGTCCCTTTTTCCATTCCCCTATCTATTGTTGCGGAAGTCTAGCCTTTGGTTGTCCCTCTGCAGTTACCCATAGTTAATTTCTCAACAACCACCACTGATGAATCTTCTAATATTTCCCCACCATCCTCACCCACTAAAGTTCATAGTCAACTTCCACTTCCAGAAGCTAATGTTGATACTCAGGTTCCATTGTCTGAAACCTTTGCCTCAATTCCCTCCCCAGAAAACGTTTTGTCAATTCCTCAAGCCATCACTACACCTTTGGTTACCCCTCAAGTCACCATACCTATTCCTACCCCTGCTGTCACTCAAACACCTTCACTAATCTCAATAGTTGGTGTCACTTCTACTTCCACACAGTCAATGGTTGAGTATACAGATGAAGATGTGGTTCCTCTTGGGAATTACTTCTATAGCAAGGATGACAAGGCAGTGATGAAGAGAACCAGGAAAAGGGGTCAAGGTCAAGGTGGTTTGGAAGCACCTGAACCAGATCAAGTAATATGGGCTCCCAGGACCAATAATCCAAGAATTGAAGCAATTGAAACAGCAGCAGCCTTAGGAGCCTTTACCAGTGCTAATTGGGATTCAGTCCATGTTTTGGATAAGGAAGTTGACCTCAGGGATGAAGAGATCAAAATCCTAAAAGAGGAATTGGTTAGAACTAAAAAACAACATTCTACTAATATTGCCGACCTCAGGAAAACCTGGGCAGGTAAGGTGCAAGACCTAGAGCAAAAGAATGCTACTCTTCTCACTAAACTTAGTCTCTCACGATCTTAGCATTTAACTGATGCTGAAAAAATAGCTTCTCTGGAAAAGCAAGTTGAGGATGCAACTGCAAGTGCAGCCTCCTCAAGTTATTTCAAGTTTACATCCTGTGATTTTAAGAATCTAGCCCTCCAGGTGAATCAGGACCATCACAAACTACTAGAGAAGTTATATATTTCTTTGGATGAAATCAGGGAAAACTTCATTAGTTTTTCCAAGATGTCTTCCACCCTTGAAGAACAAAAGGCGAAGAGACTCCAAGCTTCTAAAGATGAGGAGGAAATTAGTGAATGGCAAAGGTATATTAAGAATGTTCCATAAGACATCCTAATCCTCAGTAGTTTCCAGATAAGAAGATCAAAGGCTCTCTAAACACTTGGCTTGATTTTAATGAAACAACTGAGGAGACCATCAATAGATCCAAGGATATCTGCACCAGGCGATGGTATGCAGTTGAAAACATTATGGATGAACTGGGCTTACCACTTATGAGCCCTATCTTAGAAGCTTTTCTGCCAAAATGCAGGCTTGAGGAGCTCGAGAGCAGGTGTGAGGAGTTTGCATAGAGAATTCGGGATCTTGCACAAGTCGGCATCGAAGATGTGGATCATTTGGTTAGAGAACTGGTCATCATGGAGGGATAGATTCATATGTATCTTCACACTTGGCACAAGCTGGCGAAGCATGACATGGAGAATAATGCATGCAATGCTCAGTTAGCTTTAGAATCCGCCAATTTCCCAGATATAGATAAATTGCTAGACATATATGAGAAATGGCAAGATTTCTTGGGTCAATAGTGTGACCCAATTTTGTAATCTCTCTTTTCTAGGAATATCCATTTTTGGACTCTATTGTAATTTAGTATTTAAAGAAGGATACCTCTCTTAGTTAGGGGTTGGTAATTTTGGAGTTGCAAATCAGTAGAAGACAAGACTGGAGATAATCTGTCTATCAGAGCCATTGTAATTTATGTACAAGACCTCTTATATAGTAAAGTTATCTTTTAATCTATCTTCTATTGTTCCTCAAATTTCTTTGAGAATTGTTGAAGTAATGCTTCAAATTGTCATCTGTTATGTACTTAATCTTTTGCAAGATATCCATTAATGCATAGCTTTGTTATATTGGTTTCCCTATATGACTGTTTTATGTATGAAAATGTTTCATTGAGTTTCCTTAATTCAAACGTTTTTTTTTTTTTTTGCAAATGATTCGGTGCAAATATATATAATCAAATGTTAATTTTTTAATTAGCAAAATGATTACAGATCAGAACTTGAATAGGCTTAAACACTTGAAATATTTTCACTTAATTTTTATTAACTGAAAATAATTTAAGTCGACAAGTAACTCACAAAGACATTTCTGTTGGATGTGTTTAATTACTTGTTTATCACACCTCAAGAGTGATCTGCACAACATCAAGCTTTGCCTTTAGGTTAAATCTGACCTAGCATAGTTTCTTTCTTTAGTTAGGTTAAGTTAGATTTATTAAGCAGATTTCAATTCTGTTTTCCTTAATTGGGAAACTGATCCAAGTGATCAAACCATTTACTCTTAGAGTGACAGCAGAGGCCAAATATCTGTGGGAGATCACCATACCAAACACGTTGGGGATAGAACTGCCCTTGCGCAGGGTCTTTCGAAGCCTTTCAACTTGGGTTTTCTTCCTCTGTTGGGAGCCTTGGAACCCATTCCAACACCTTGCATTTACCCCTGCACATCCGAGGAAACCAACAAATGGCACTAGAAGGAGGGCAATAGTATAACATGCCTAAGAAAAACACTAAGAAACCTCCTACAGCAAATACTTCGATGGTTCAAAATCGAATCCATTCAAGGGCTTGAACATTTGAACAACCAACAGAGTTACAACCCACGGTTGTCCCTGTTACACTTTCCCAATAGACAGTTATACCTGTTACACCTGCAGCACAACAGGAAAATAGAAGGAATGTCTTTATTGTATCACCTACTAGAGGACCCCTCTCACTAGAGCAGATATTGAAAACATCAGCCGATAGTGTCATTAAAGAAGAACAAAGACTTGCTGATCAACGAAGATGTGATTTAGCAGCTATCAATTTAGATAATTTTCTGCAGGCTAATAATCAAGAACCTCAGCAAGACACAGTTTCACAGACCAGTGACCCAATAATCCAACAGACAAGTGATCAAAACATTGAACATCAGCAAACGGTTGATCAACAACCTGAAAACCAAGAACTGGTTGATCAACCAAGTTCTCCTGAATACAACCTTGATCAAGTTTTTCAGGAAACACAAGATCAACCAAAACTTGGAACTGGTGGACCACCACCATCTCCACCTTCATCTTCATCCTCTTCCTCAGAAAGTGAACATTCTTCAAGATCTTCGTCAGGAGAAGAAGAAGAAAGATCACCAATGGCTGAAGCAGGCCAAAACAGACCTTGGTTAGACCAAGATGCAGTCTGGGTACTCGGAGACCAACATAGATTACCAACAAATCCTGAGAAATGGCTTCCCAAATTTAACCCTGATGACAAATCGCCTGCACTAGATCACATTAAAACTTTCATGCAGGAAATTAGACTTAGGAGTGTCGTTCATGAGGATGTGGTCTGCAGAATTTTTCCTTACACTTTTGAAGGAAAAGCAGCCACATGGTGTTTTGCCTTGCCAGCCAGATCTATAGTCTCCTGGGATGAATTTGAGGCACTGTTTATCCAAAAGTTTGGAGATGATAAAACACATAGGATCTGGTCTTGGAACTATCATCCATGAAAATCAAAGGAAAAGAGAAAGTTAAAGATTTTAACCAAAGGTTTTCATACCTAAAGAATAGAAGTCCCACCAACCTTCTCCCTGCTGAAGAATTGTTGATTGCCTTTTATGAAAAGGGTATGCCTGTCCCTATTGCTATGTGGGTAAAAAGGACACACAAAACTACTTTGCTGGAAGCAATACAAGTTGAAAAATACATGTTATGTCTGAAAGATAGTCCTGAAACCTCAGATGAATATCCTTCCACTTCCAGGAAAAGAAATGATAACGTCCCTAAACCAACTGCTCAAAACAAGGACCCATTTGACATGACTGACATGAAGAAATTCCTACAGAAAATGTGAAACGAGATGGTAGATTTGAAATGAAAAGGAACAAAAATGATAATCAGAATCAAAACAAAGGTTTTGTAAGGCCACCGTTTAGGAGACCTTATCAGCCTCCAAAAAATCCACCACCTCCGAATCCGACAGAAGGCCTTACAAACGAGGAACTTTATTCTATATTTAGAGCCTTGGAAACAAAATCCCAAACTACTCTTGAAACTTCAAACGATCATCCCAACCCGGATTCACAATTTCCAGAAGAAGAAGAAGAAGAAGAAGAACAGGATCCTCAAGTCAACACTGTAAGCTACTTTTCGGAACTCCCCATGTGTGAAGAAGAAGAAGAACCTGAAACTGTGTATAATGTACAACATCCTTATAACACTAGGTCTAGGACTCAACATCTTCAGGAATATTCCTCCTCTCCACTCGTTCCCAACAAAGGAAAGACTGTTCCCCAAAAGGATACAGTCATCCCAGAAATTGAGTACAATCTAGTTGAAGATCTCAAAAGAGTTAAGGCAAACATTTCATTGTTTGAATTGTTGAAAATCCCTTCTATGAGGGATACATTGCCCAAAAGTATGGCGGTCAAACAACCAAGAGAATTACAAAGTAATAACCTTGACTCCTTCACTAAACCTGATGATCAAAAAACTGGTTGCAGAAAGACTCCTCCTTTTCTGCTAACCTTTGAGATATTCAATAGAAATGTACATAATTGCATGATAGACTCAGGTGCTTCATCGAATGTGATGCCTTTTTCTGTTTGCAGAAAATTGAATGCCACATGGGAACCTTGCCCTACTCGGACAGTACAATTAGACGGATCTAAAGTCAGAGTGGTAGGGAGACTCGGGAATGTTCTGCTCACACTATCCGCAGATCCTAGAATTCATCAAACAATCGACATTGTCATAGCTGAGATCCCAGAAGCATATGGTATGTTGCTCAGCAAATACTGGTCACAAAAGATGAACGGATATTTTTCCATTGATTGGTCTCACTTGTGGTTACCCTATAATGGACAGCCTAATAAGATTAAAATTAGTATGGAACCATTTATGAAACAGACAGTCACAGATTTCAATGAATCCAGTGAGCCTACAGGTTACTTCAACTCACATATTGAGCACTTTACCTTTGACACTTTCTTTGGAGATCTGTGAGCTGACATTTCACCACAGGAGAACACTCTGAATGAATATCAGGTGACTCATCTTACCTCTATCCCTCTCTCAGGAGACATTGTACATAATGTGTTTAATGTAAATACAAATTTTAGATTAGATCCTATTGCTTGGAAATTATTTTTTGATGGTTCTAAATCCAAGGACGAAGCTGGTGCAGGCTGTGTCCTTATAGACCCAAAAGAAACAAAAACTATGATTGCATGCAGGTTGGAATTTGATTTTACTAACAACGTAGCTGATTATGAGGCCCTGATACAGGGACTTAAGAAAGCAATCGATATGAAAGTGCCAATAATATAGTGTTTTGGTGACTCAGAAATCATTGTGAAACAGGTGAGGAATAACATACATTGTTTATCCCCCCGCCTAATGAATTATCAGAAATTGGTAAGAGATCTCACGAGTTCTTTTACTGCATTCAATATTAATTCAGTTCCTAGGTCTCAGAATTTTGATGCTAACTTATTGGAAAATACAGCATCCAGATTAATTCCACCAGAGGGCCTATCTCCTCAAACATTCTCAATCAAGCTTATGTACAGGCCTTCCATACCAGACAATGTAACAAGCTAGAAGGTGTTTGATGATGATCAACAAATACTTGATTTCTTGACAACCCAAGATACATTCTAGGATATGGCTATAGAAGAGGCGGAACATGAAAAATTACTTTCTGATCCCTCGAATGTCATCCCAAAGTCAGTAATCAATCTGGAGAAGTTCTATGATTTGCAATACAAATTCAGACGCAACACTAATTGCAAGACCCAAAGCTCCTCTCTTAATTATGAATGAGTCAACTTAGGTTCCAAGCAAGAACCCCGCTTTATCAATTTAGGAATTGATTGTACCCCCAAAGAATGCAGGGCTATCATTAAAATCTGTAGAGAGTATAAAGATTTCTTTGCCTGGACTTATGACGAGTTGAAAACCTTTGATACCATCATCATGCATCATAACATACCTACGAAGCCCGAAGTGAAGCCATTTCAACAGAAGTTGCGGAAAATGCACCCTAGTTTAGAACCTTCTGTAAAAAAGGAACTTGAAAAACCGCTAACGGACTGAATTATCTTCCCGATTAGGCATACACAATGGATAGAAAATTTGGTGCATGTTCGTAAGAAAAGTGGTGAAATTCAACTATGTGTCAATTTCAGGAATTTAAATCGAGCGTCTGAAAAGGATAATTATCTTGTTCCGCCAATGGAGCAGATTCTACTGAAAGTAGCAGGTTCAGAGATGTTTTCTCTCCTGGACGGTTTTTCAGGATATAACTAGGTTATGGTTTCCCCGGATGACAAATTAAAACAGCTTTCAGAACCCCTTGGGATACCTTCGCCTACATGCAGATGCCTTTCGGGTTGATTAATGCAGGAGCCACTTTCCAGAGGGCTATGGATATATCTTTCTGAGGGCTGATGCATAATTCTGTTGTAGTTTACTTAGATGATATCACCATATATTCTAAGAAGCGACATGAACATATTTTTTCTCTAAAACAAGTTTTTGAACATTGCAAGAAGTACGGGATCTCTCTGAACCCGAAGAAATCCATTTTCACAGTGACTGAAGGGAAACTTCTCAACTTCATTGTTTCAAAAGAAGGTATGATCATCGACCCTGAACGCACAAATGCTATCTCAAAGATCAGTTTACCAGGCTCACGCAAAGCTATGCAGTCCTTCTTGGGTAAGATTAATTTTGTACGTAGGTTTGTTCCTAATTTTGCACAAATAGTTAAACCTTTACAGCATTTAGTCAAGAAAGATGTACAATTCACCTGGTCGTAGGAACAGAAAGATGCATTCATTGAAATTTGAAAGGCTATCTCTGAAGCCCTTGCTCTTATGTCCCCTGATTTTGATAAGGATTTCATTCTTTATACTTTTGCCACTGACTTTTCCTATGCAGTCGTTTTGACTCAAAAATAGGACAGTGACGCAGAGATCCCAATATCTTTTATGAGCTCGACATTCAAAGGTGCTGAGCTCAATTATCCTCAAATTGACAAACAGGCCTATGCGGTCTACAAGTCTGTCAAACATTTCAGGCCTTATTTGTTAAAATATTGAACAAAAGTCATTGTCCCATACTCTGCTATTAGAAATGTGTTGATCCAAAAGGAATTGGGTGATAGGAGGGCCCATTGGATGACTGCCTTGCAGAAGTATGATATTGAAATAAGACCAGCTAAAATTTTCAAAGGGCAAGGCCTTTGTCTTCTTACTGCTCAATATAACGATCCTATGCAGCAGCAAACTGAATGGGAGCAGGAGGAAGATCTTCCTACAAGTTTTGTCAATTCTATTGATACCCCGACATCAAAATGGTATGATCATATCAAATTTTTCCTGAATAGTGGGTTTGCCCCTGAAACCTTGGACTTTAAGAAAACGAAGAGCCTTGAGATTAAAGGCTGCGCCTTGAGATTAAAGGCTGCCCCTTATCAGTTCATTAATGAAGTTCTGTTTAAGAAAAACTATGATGGGGTTTTTCTTAGGTGTTTAGAAAAACATGAAACTAATGACATCTTATTCCAATTTCATGCAGGACCTGCTGGAGGCCATTTTTCAGGCGAGACAACAGCTCATAAGATTCTCAGGGATGGATACTACTGGCCCACGTTGTTTAAAGATGCTTATGCTTATGTAAGGAGGTGTGAACCATGCCAAAAATGTATAGGGAAGTTCAAGAAACCTTCCTTCCCTTTGCATCCAGTCACTATTCAGTTTACGTTCCAACAATGGGGGGTGGACTTTGTTGGTCCCATAAATCCTGCTTCATCCCTCCAACACAAATACATTCTCACAGCAACTGACTACTTCACCAGATGGGTGGAGGCAGTCCCTCTTAAACAATGTAATGACAGTCAAGTAATCTCTTTCCTTGACAGTCAAATAGTTACCTAGTTTTTGATAATGCATCCTATTTTTCCACAATTGATTTAACTGAATATGCCCTTGAAAAGGGGATTAAGCTTAAATTTTCTGCCAATTATTATCCATAGGGTAATGGGCTAGCTGAGTCCTCAAATAAAAATTTGATAAACATTCTCAAGAAGACTGTAGCCTCTCATCACAAAGATTGGCACACACAGTTACACAATGCTCTTTGGGCAAATCGAATCACCCCAAAAGCAGCAATTGCAAATTCCCCCTACTGTCTAGTGTATGGCAAAGAAGCCATCCTTCCTACTAATCTTACTATCCCTTCACTACAATTGGCCCAATCTATCCAAGAAGATGATTCTTCTCCCCTCCAGCAGAGTATTGATACTTTGTTGAAACTGGAGGAAGACAGGGAAACCGCTAAGAACAAATTATATCATCATCAGCAGATGGTGAAAAGATGGTTTGATGAAAATTCATCGTCCGATAGGGAATTTTCTGTAGGAGACTTGGTCCTAAGATGGGACAAACAACATAAAGAAAAGAACCATTATACCAAGTTTCAGCACCTTTGGCTAGGACCTTTCATTGTTTCAGAAAAGATTGGTCCTGGTACGGTTCGATTAGAAACACTGGAAGGGGTTGTAGAAACTTACCCAGTGAATGTTTCACTTCTCAAAAGGTATTTTGTTTTATCGGGCTGATGTACTTGTACATAGGTTTGTTGTGTTATTTCTTTTTTTTTGTTGGATTATCTGGTTTGTTTTCATTTGTTTGTTTTAAACTCCACACATTTGGTGATATTCTTTAATCAGTTTTTCTTTAGGTGGTGGTTCCAGCTCAGGTTTTACCATTGTCTGTCAGCTCTAATTTTAACCTGTATCAAAGGTTGTTCAACAATTGGGACACAGCTAATGTTTGTAGGACCCGGATTAATATCTCCCCACAATGGTCATTATCTTATACATGTATT
The DNA here is from genome assembly GCA_027924585.1 of Larix kaempferi. Taxonomy (NCBI): domain Eukaryota; kingdom Viridiplantae; phylum Streptophyta; class Pinopsida; order Pinales; family Pinaceae; genus Larix; species Larix kaempferi. The sequence goes on along the minus strand of BSBM01000753.1, from coordinate 29,156,043 downwards.
ATTTGTTTAATTGGGGTCTGGAAGATAGATGAGTCTCATTTGTCTCATGTTTCATGGTTCAAGCTACATATCATTATAGCCTTCCTAGCTTGTTCTGCTCTGTATCCTTTTACTATCACCTTGATAATAACTCTTTTAATAAATATAAATTACAAGGTGGGGTGGGTTCTTGTTTCAAGCCATCCCATTAGGTTCATAGATCCTTAGTGGAATAACATCTTCACATCAAGCCACCACACTTGGAAGATGACTTTCAGTCCTACTGGAAGTTGGAAGATCCTATCACAGGTCGGTCCATTCATGATCTACAAAGCATTGGTGAGTAACACTACTAATATATGGTCACCAAGCCATGGTAGTGCCTTGTAATTTTCAATTTAATAAATAAAAAAAAATTCCTTTTGAAGATGCTTGTTGTATATAGGGGCAGGGGGGTCTTATTGCAAGCCATCCCTGCCATGATCATGGGCTTAATTTGGACTGAAACTATCATAATATGGTTACCAAGCCATGGTAGTTGCTTTCAGTATTACAACTAGAAGACAAGGAGTCTCCTTACTGAGCTAGCTTGATCATTTTATGGATTATGTTTGTGAATGGCACTGCTCATATCTGATCACCAAGTCAGGGCAGTGGTCTTATATACACAGGATCTTATTTATAGTTCTTATTTTATTTTTTTTAAAAGAGGGAAAAAAGAAAAGGAGATGTATGTAGTCTAATGAATTTTTGTATATAAATAAAATCTCAATAAATCAAGGTGATGTGTAATTGGGATATCTAGGACCATTTTCAAGTCTATTCCCGGGTTCAACACAAGCTGCATTTCCATGATTACATAAAGATGAAGAATCTCAGTTGTCTCCTGAACCCCCTTATCGGATTTGCATCATTCTTAACGTGATCACATATGGGAATTTATTGATCTTATGTTCCATGCTCATTAAATGTTCCTCTTATGATCAATTTCTGGAAAATTCAGGTTGAAAAAGTCTCGTGGCTGACATGTTTTCTTTAGCTGAATTTCACTGCAGAGATAACTGGTTCTTCCCAACCAGTCGCCATTTGTTGTGGCCACAACAGATCCCATGCTTAGCTGAAGCACGGAAGCCCCATCTTCTAATAAACACAAAGTTATTTGGTGAGTTTCAATGTAAATATGAGTCTTTGGTTTTGATGCGCTTAGATTTCTCACCCATACTTTTGTCCTGCGTGTTTCCTCTGATCTGGATGATCTCTAACTATCTGGTTCGCTAAAATCCTCAAATTTTGAGTATTTTGTCTTTTGCTTCAGTCAACCCAAAACCCAACAATTAGGAGACCCGCAACCTGCAATTGCGGGTTGCGGGATTGTTGTTTTTTAGTTTTGGAATTTCGCCAACCTGAAACCCGCAACCCAACAGTTGCGGGTTGCAGGTTCGTTTTGTAATAATTTTCAGGAAACATCATCCCGAAACCCGAAACCCGCAATTGCAGCTCTCGGATTTAGGGATTTTTCTTTTTTATTTATTTTGATGCGTGTTCCCGAAACCCGCAACCCGCAATTGTCAGGTTGTGGCTTTCGGGAACATGTTTTTGATTTACGATTGAGTCATTCCCGAAAACTGAAACCCGCAACCCGCAACCATCGAGTTATGGCTTTAGAGATCCCTAAATAAACTTTGTGAATAAAACTTCAACCCAATCCCACATCCCGCTTTGGTTGATCTCGGTCGTCCGTTTGTTTTGATCGCACGATCGTCTTTTAATCTGGTAAATACAATAAATAGGATTTTTCTATTTTATTTTTACCATTTTTACTACTAAAGAATTACTCTGTTGCACAGTTGTTTTACCGCATATTGCGTATCAGGTGTCGTTTTCCAGTTTATTGGTTATTTCAGGTAAGCTTACTGTCGTCCTTACACTACCGGTCTGTAATTTTCCTATTTTGGATTGATTTTTTATTTTGATTCCCTTATTGATCAGAAATTGCAAGTACTTTCACCATGTCGAGAAGCACACATTCTAAAACACCACACAGAGATCCCTTGACTAAAGACCCAAATTTTGGTTTTCTCTCTGACACCAATGAGTGAGTCACTGAGACATACCAGATGGATTGGTCGAAAATATACGCCATTTTTTATAATGACGACCTTTCCCATATTGAGAACGATAGACCAGTGTACGAGAGAATTAGGGATTCCCAAATTCATGCCATTGTTGCGCGCCCGACTATCCTACCTTAAATGGATGCAGTAAAATGGATAATTGAGAATGCCAATGTTAAAGGCCATTGTTTTAACGATAGCATGGGGTGTCAATTAACACATTTTTGCCCGGAGGTCTTTGTTCAATCTTTTTCTCTAAGACCTCATGTATAGACCCTCTCCCCAGAGTTTATACAGTCATCCAAGACCCGATACAATTTTAACGAGATGATTAAGTCATGGATGCTTAAGCCTGATGCCTTTGTGCCCAAGGATGATAACCTTTATCCTATCATCTGGTTCAAGGAACCCTACTCTCTACTGGCAGCCATGCTCTGCAGGATTTTTGGTCTACCAAATTGTTCTCTTTTCAAATCAGAATGGGAACCCCTAGCACATCATGTGCTACTCACAGGTGAGTCTTTCCCATGGGCCTCCATCCTGTCGGCAGAACTGAAGAATGCCATTCAAGAATATAAAAAGGCACCAACTCATAAGAAGCCACCCTTCTTCCTCTCTGCATATGTCCTTGATGTTTTTTGCTCAGAGTTCCAGTACCCTAACTTGGGTTGAAACTAGACCCCTTCAGACCCGCCTGTACACATTTATCATTCGGCGTTGTGGGAAGAGAATTTTGCACCCTTGTTGTATGACATTTGTGACCACTTCATGGGTACCATCTATTTCAATATCTTCAAGCAGCAGCCACCTGCATTCTCAGAAGATGCTAAGATTTTCATCAACGCCATGGGTGATTGTTATGTGGGTGAGTATTTTTCATACATCAGAATTTGGGGAAGTGACACAGTGTACCTGCTTCCCAGGATAGTCCCAGACAGGATGGTAATACAGGAGGTTTCTTTTAAAACTGTCAGTGATGGCATGTATAAGAAACTCACATATCCCAGGAAGAAAGGGTGGGCTAAGTTTTCTCTGAACCTCTGTTAGCTGGTTATCCCAACTTCAATTTGGGCTGCAGTTCTTGGTGATCAGATAGCTGCCCTGAGATTAGGTGTTGCCCCCAAAAGGAAACATGATCCCAAGAAGTTCCTGGATGCACACCTCAAGCAAATACATATTAAAATAGACTATACACATGAGGTAGTTCCAGATGATTTCATATACCAAGGGGTGGACACATTCTCCCAGATTCTAGCTAAAGAAAAAGACTTACAAGAACAGCATGACATTTTACATTACCAAAAAGAATTTAAGGCTAGATTTCTGAGTTACAAGGCCATGTAGCTAAATATTATTGAACAAGCAAGAAGGGATAGAGAAGAGAAAGAGGCTCAAAAGGCCAATGCTCCTCCTATGATCACGTATCCTGATGGAGACAAAGGTAAAGCTCCTCTAGGGGAACCCTCTCAAGACAAAGCTGATGAAGAAGCTAAATTGATGCTGCAGTCAGCTCGTGAATCCAAGCAGTAGATGGCACAATTGACATCAATGTTAAATACTCAACTATTGGAACCTCCAAAGCTTGCAGTCAGTATTCAGCTACCAATTGCACCGAACGTTCAAGTCTTTGCTGCAGAAATTCGAGAAGATGATAACTTGGTCATAACCAAGGCTAGCCCGGCTAAGAGACAAAAAGTTCTGCCTTCTTCGTCACAGGATTTTACAGTTGACATAATTGACTGTGATGGAGAAGCAATCTCACCTTCTCCGGTATCAGTAATAGCAGAAGTCACTAAAGATCCTAAGACTTTCACTGAATTGTTGGATAGTATTGATATGGATCAGCCATTCCCTGAGCAATCAGTGTTGGAATTTAATGCTGCTCCTGGCATTGCATCATCAGCATTTGTGCTGCCATCTGTCCAACCAACCTCTACTGTACCTTTAGGAGGAACACTTCCATTTTCCTTATCACACTTGTTTAACAACCTCAATGACACTACTATTCCATTGCTCGAACACTCAGTCCCTTTTTCCATTCCACTATCTATTGTTGCAGACGTCCAATGTTTGGTTGTCCCTCTGCAGTTACCCATAGTTAATTTATCAACAACCACTACTAATGAATCTTCTAAGATTTCCCCACCATCCTCACCCACTAAAGTTCATAGTCAACTTCCACTTCCAGAAGCTAATGTTGATACTCAGGTTCTATTGTCTGAAACCTTTGTCTCAATTCCCTCCCCAGATAAAGTTTTGTCAATTCCTCAAGCCATCACTTCACCTTTGGTTACCCCTCAAGTCACCATACCTATTCCTACCCCTGCTGTCACTCAAACACCTTCACTAATCTCAACAGTTGGTGTCACTTATAATTCCACACAGTCAATGGTTGAGTATACAGACGAAGATGTGGTTCCTCTTGGGAATTACTTCTATAGAAAGGATGACAAGGCAGTGATGAAGAGAACCAGGAAAAGGGGTCAAGGTCAAGGTGGTTTGGAAGAACCTGAACCAGATCAAGTAATATGGGCTCCCAGGACCAATAATCCAAGAATTGAAGCAATTGAAACAGCAGCAGCCTTAGGAGCCTTTGCCAGTGCTAATTGGGATTCAGTCCAGGTTTTGGATAAGGAATTTGACCTCAAGGATGAAGAGATCAAAATCCTAAAAGAGGAATTGGTTAAAAATAAAAATAAAACATTCTACTTATATGTCCGACCTCAGGAAAACTTGGGCAGGTAAGGTGCAAGACCTAGATCAAAAGAATGCTAGTCTTCTCACTGAACTTAGTCTCTCATGATCTCAGCATTTCACTCATGCTGAAAAAATAGCTTCTCTGGAAAAGCAGGTTGAGGATGCAACTGTAAGTGCACCTTCCTCAAGTTCTTTCAAGTTTACATCCTGTGATTTTAAGAATCTGGCCCTCAAGGTGAATCAGGACCATCATAAACTACTGGAGAAGTTATATATTGCTTTGGATGAAATCAGGGAAAAATTCATTAGTTTTTCCAAGATGTCCTCCACCCTTGAAGAACAAAAGGCGAAGAGACTCCAAGCTTCTAAAGCTGAGGAGGAAATCAGTGAATGGAAGAGGTATATTAAGAATGCGCCTGAAGACATCCTAATCCTCAACAGTTTCCATATTAAGAAGATCAAAGGCTCTCTAAACACTTGGCTTGATTTTAATGAAATAGCTGAGGAGACCATCAATAGATCCAAGGATATCTTCACCAGGCGATGGTATGCAGTTGGAAACATTATGGATGAACTGGGATTACCGCTTATGAGCCCTATCTTAGAAGCTTTGCCGCCAAAATGCAGGCTTGAGGAGCTCAAGAGCAGGTGTGAGGAGTTTTCACAGAGAATTCAGGGTCTTGCACTAGTAGCATCGAAGATGTGGATCATTTTGTTAGAGAACCAGTCATCATGGAGGGAAGATTAATATGTATCTTCGCACTTGACATAAGCTGGCGAAGGATGACATGGAGAATAATACGTGCAATGCTCAGTTAGCTTTAGAATCTGCCAATTTCCCAGATATAGATAAATTTTTAGACATATATGAGAAATGGGTCAATAGTGTGACCCGATTTTGTAATCTCTCTTTTCTAGGAATATCCATTTTTTTACTCTGTTGTAATTTAGTATTTAAAGAAGGATACCTCTCTTAGTTAGGGGTTGGTAATTTTGGAGTTGCAAATCAGCAGAAGACAAGACTGGAGATACTCTGTCTATCAGAGCCATTGTAATTTTTGTACAAGACCTCTTATACAGTAAAGTTATCTATTAATATATCTTCTATTGTTCCTCAAATTTCTTTGAGAATTGTTGAATTAATGCTTCAAATTGTCATCTGTTATGTACTTAATCTTTTGCAGGATATCCATTAATGCATAGATTTGTTATATTGGTTTCCATATATGACTGTTTTATGTATGAAAATGTTTCATTGAGTTTCCTTAATTCAAACGGTTTTTTTTTTCTTTTTTTTTCTTTTTTTTTTTCTACAAATGATTCGGTGCAAATATATATAATCAAATGTTAATTTTTTAATTAGCAGAATGATTACAGATCAGAACTTGAATAGGCTTAAACACTTGAAATATTGTCACTTAATTTTTATTAACTAAAAATAATTTAAGTCAACAAGTAACTCACAAAGACATTTCTGTTGGATGTGTTTAATTTTACTTGTTTATCACACCTCAAGACTGATCTGCACAACATCAAGCTTTCCCTTTAGGTTAAATCTGACCTAACATAGTTTCTTTCTTTAGTTAGGTTAAGTTAGATTTATTAAGCAGATTTCAATTCTGTTTTCCTTAATTGGGAAACTGATCCAAGTTATCAAACCATTTACTCTTAGAGTGCCAGCGGTTGCCAAATATCCGTGGGAGATCACCATACCAAACAGGTTGGGGATAGAACTGCCCTTGCGCAGTGTCTTTCGAAGGTTTTTTAACTTGGGTTTTCTTCTTCTGTTGGGAGCCTTGGAACCCATTCCAGCACCTTGCATTTACCCCTGCACATCCGAGGCCTCAACAAGGTGAAAAAGGAAAGAACCGAAACTTGATGGTCCAGAGAGCTTTGATCTAGGAAGATCGATGCGACAAGACAGATCCGGTACAGTAGAAGGAGATCTTTCAAACAAAGGTGCGGATTGGCGAATGGCATTGCAAAACCATAGTTGATGGTGGAAGCATGGAGAATCTTGTGTGGACAAAATTCATCGACAAGATTGAGCTAAAGTGTCGGGAACACCCACACCTATACAAGATCTCATGGTTGCAGAAAGGACACCATGTAAAGGTGACCAAACAGTGTCTGATCCACTTCAGAGTTGAAGGACTTGAAGACAGTGTACTGTGCGATGTAATCCCAATGGATGCATGCTATCTGTTGTTAGGGAGACCATGGTTGTATGATCAAAAAATGATATATGATGGTCGAGCCAACATAGTCACAGTGTGGAAGCATGGCGTGAAAAGGACTCTTAAGCCGAGGTAGGACGAGCAAGCTAATAGTAAGCACGGCGAGAGCAACTTTTGGGAAAAATGGGTGCTGATGAGTTCAACGAAAGAATTCCCCGCGGAAGAGGAGAGGCAGTTGGGATGTTTTGCGATTATTCCAAAAGGACCATGTGTCGAGAAGATGACAATGGAGGAAAATATTCCAGTCGAAGTGGGAAGGTTGCTTGAAGAGTTTCAAGACATAATGGCCGATGAGACACAGACAGGATTTCCACCGACAAGGAGCATATCCCATCAGATCCACTTGATTCCAGGGTCAAGTCTTCCAAACAAAGCACCGCATAGAATGAGTTTGACAGAAGGTCAAGAACTCAACCGACAGGTCCAAGAGTTGTTAGACAGAGGGTTGATCAGAGAGAGTCTGAGCCCGTGCACAGTACCAGTAGTATTGACACCGAAGAAGGGTGGAGAATGGAGAATGTGTACAGACTCCAGAGCCATCAACAGGATCATGATTAGGTATCGGTTTCCATTTCCGAGAATAAACGACTTGATGGATTGCCTAAGTGGAGTGACATACTTCACAAAGATAGACCTGAAAAGCGGTTATCACCAGATTAGGGTTAGAGAAGGAGATGAATTGGAGACAGCATTCAAGACGAAAGAAGGGTTGTATGAGTGGTTAGTCATGCCATTTGGATTGACTAATGCACCCAGCACGTTCATGAGATTGATGAATGAGGTACTGAAACCATTCTTGGGAAAGTTTGTCGTAGTCTATTTAGACGACATTCTGATTTTCAGTCGAACCAAGACAAAACACTTGGATCACATTTGACAGGTATTGCAGAGATTGCAGGAGGAAAAGTTGATGGTGAACCTTCAAAAGTGTTTCTTCATGAAGAAAGAATTGGTGTACTTGGGATTCGTAATCTTGAGTAAAGGGCAAGTGATGGACCCAAAAAAGGTGAAGGCAATAGTGGATTGGCCGAAACTGACAAGTGTGACGGGAGTAAGGAGTTTCCATGGACTTGCCAGTTTCTACAGGAAGTTCAATCGGGGATTCAATCAGATTTGTGCACCATGACATAATGCATGAGAAGGGGCGACTTCAAGTGGACGGATGCTGCCCAGAAAGCTTTTGACAAGTTGAAGGAAAAGGTCACTAAGAGACCGGTGTTAGCGCTCCCAAATTTTGACAAAGTTTTCCATGTCGATTGTGATGCGAGTGGAACAGAAATTGGAGCAGTGTTGAGCAAGGAAGGCTGACCAATTGCATTCTTAAGTGAAAATTTGGATGGAGGGAAGCGGAAGTATTCGGTCTATGACCAAGAATTTTATGCTATTGTCCAAGCATTGAAAAAATGGAGGCATTATTTGTTGCCCAAGGAATTTGTCTTATACACAGATCACCAAGCCTTGAGGTATCTGAATACTCAGTCGAAGTTAAATCAGCGACACATGAAATGGGTGGAATTCCTACAAGGATATACATTCATGTTGCGAAATAGGTCGGGCAAGTCAAACAAGGTTTTCGACTCGCTGAGTAGGAGGGTTGCACTATTGAACACGGCGACAGTTTAGGCAACAGGGATAGAGTCAGTGAAGACAGAGTATGAGACCGACGGGGATTTTACGAAAGCGTGGAAGGCTTGTCATGAACCTTGGAGTGTCGACAGGACTCCGTACTTGGGTTATTTTATCCAAGAAGACTATATGTTCAAGGGAAGTCCGTTGTGTATTCCCAGGGGATCGATAAGAGAGAACCTAATCCAAGAAATGCATCGTGGAGGATTATCATGCCATTTTGGCATCGACAAGACTAAAGCATTGGTCGAAGAAAAGTATTATTGGCTAGGAATGACGACAAATGTCGGAAAGTGGGTTTTCCAGTTGGAAAAAGGGAGAATTCAAAACACGGGGTTGTATACACCATTGCCAATGCCAAATACCCCATGGGAGCATCTTAGCATGTATTTTGTGTTAGGATTGCCAAAGACGCAACAGGGAAATGACTCAATATTCGTTGTAGTCGATGGGTTTTCAAAAATGGCACACTTTATTCCATGTAAAAAGACAAGTGATGCCACAGGGATTGCTTTTCTATTATTCAAGGAGGTAGTCAGACTACATGGGTTGCCAAAGAGTATCACGTCAAATCAGGATACCAAGTTTATGGGGCATTTCTGGAGAATGCTATGGAAGAAATTGAGCACGAAGCTGCAATTTAGCTCAGCACATCATCCGCAAACCGACGGGAAGACCAAGGTAGTAAACTGAAGTTTGGGAAATCTTCTAAGATGTCTGACAGCCGACAGACCCAAGCAGTGGGAGAACGTGTTGGCGCAGGAAGAGTTCGCATATAACAATTCTGTGAATCGGTCGACAGGTTTGAGCCCATTCCAAATTGTTCAAGGAAGAAGCCCACATGGAGTGGTGGATTTAGTCGAGTTACCGACAGAAATCAGGAAAAGTGCAAACGCAGAATCATTTGCTGAACATATGCATGAAGTTCATGAAAATGTGCGAGGGCACATAGAAAAGAGTAACGCGGCATACAAGTTGAGGGCCGACAGGAAAAAGAGGCTACAGTCATTCAGTGAAGGAGACTTAGTCTATGCATACTTACGGAAGGAGAGATTTCCGATAGGAACATACAACAAGACGAAGCTGAAGAAGATTGGACCATGTAAGATTCTGAAGAAGATTTTGGACAATGCTTATGTGTTGGATCTGGCGGATGACTTGAACATTTCAGCAACATTCAATGTCTCAGATCTATACAAATTTGAAGAAGGGTCAAGCAGTGGAAGTGAAGAAGTGTCGAACATCGACTGGACAGCCCAAATTCCAGATCAACACAAGGAAGAGATAGCAGAAGTAATAGAACAACGTGAAGTCGGGAGTACATGCAGGTCACAAAAGGAATATTTAGTACGATGGAAGGATGATGAGTTGCAGGAGGTGACATGGATTTCCGAAGAAGAGTTCAGAAGTATGACAGAGCAATTGAGTTCTTTTTCACATGGGGAGTCTGATGCAGGAGCATTGGAGCCTAGGCAGATCAATCGAAGTTGATCGACATAAGGGAGCCGACCAGAGGAGGTGCCGACGACCACTAGTACAAGGAGCATATTGACTTTTTGAAGTCAATGAGTTGAGCAGGAGCAGTCGGTATGAAACCGACCAAGGCAGCATATGACGAGTGTTGTGTTAAGTCGAGATTCGATAGGTTATGGTTGACAGACGACAAGGGAAGGTAAGGCGTCGAGTGATCGATAGGTGGTCGAATCATGACACCGATAAGTTTGGAGGAGCCAAGCATGGAGGAAGGGGAGGACTGGCGAATCGCAAAATTCAGGATTGAGCCGACAGGGAGGTCGAGATGTGATCGACTACTGTAGTAGGGTCGAGAGAGAAGAAAGTCAAGGAAACTGTACCTGGAAGTCGTTCACGGTTGCTAAGGAAGTTAATGACAGTTATTGAAGGTAGCTAGGATTTTGACAGATGTCAGCTTGGGTAGAGGCTGTGCAGCACGGCAGGGGCGCTGACAGTTGCAAGTCTATAGGATTTGGAAGAATCGGTGGACAGGAGAATGCATGTCTCAGGGATTGCAGTGATCTCAGGAACAGCAGTAGTAGGGTAGAAGGCCCGGGAGAGAGGATCAGTAGGAGAGCAGCAGATCGAGAGCAAAGTCTGGGATTGTGACAGAGAAGAGTCACACATGATGATAATAGAGTGGAGATCAAACCATAGATCAAAGTTCCAAAGCGGACCAGGAGAGGGTGAGGATCAACACACTAAGAGTGCACACCACAGTTACTTCTGAGTTGTAACGGCTGAGTCCGACTAGTTAAGTTAGTCTATTTTCATTTCGGTTATTCCACATTGTAATCGAATTGAGAAGTAATATAAGCCACTTCTGACATCCTGTTTTCACCTTGTTCGTGTAAATGTTGTGGCAGTGTTGTGTGTATTGTTAAACAAGAACCTTAATGTCTAAGGCACCTTGTGTCAAGTGTATATATTACATAGTATTTTATATATACAATAAAATATTGTATATTATATATATTATGTACTATATGTTTTCATGGATTTTTGTCGTAATCAACTATTGACTGTAGAGAATTGGTTTGATAAGTAATGTGTACTATATCTTCCATTGTTTTGCCAATGGAAGTGTAATTTTGTGAAAATGGTGGTGTGGTAAATGAGTTGTTTGACAGGTCAACATGAAAATTAGTTGTGGGAAATTTGTAGGGTGGTAGTTTTCAATTTGTTAGCTTCTCCACCTAGTAACACTTGAGTGGACATGTTGGCCATGCTCACCCTAGGAGGAACTAAAAAATAAACTATTTTGCATTCTACTTAGAGCTTCAAGGATTGTTGTGGGTTCTTTAAATATTACTCTAAACATGTGATGAAAGGGTCCTTTCCTGATAGCTCAAAATAATGAGGGAAAACTGAAATTTTTATATTGATATCTAGCGGGAATCAGTTTGGATTGATGGAGTTGCATATTGATGGAAATATGCCTATGTGATTGTGTGGGGCCCTACACATGGACCATAAGCGATAGAGGAAATTTATATGCCATGTGACCCCGAATTTCAATATTACACCATTAACACCAATTTGATATGGATTGTTTCAATTAATGGAGACAAAGGGAGAAAAGGACATTAAGCTGTACTTGCCACCATTTAGGAATATATCCAATATAGAATGCTGTAAAGTTGATAATTTTCAAGCCATTGAGGTCGGATCAAGATAAGAAGATCAAGCCAAGATACAAGCCATGATTAATGAGATCCCAAAGATGGATTTACATTTCAAGAATGGTCATGAATGGTCATGTTGATCGTGCTCATCTTGGGTAACTAAAAATCAAACTCTTGGGCATTCTACTTGGAGTTTCATTTATTGTTGTGGATGCTCTAAACATTAGTCTAAACATGTGATGAAATTTTCATTTCATGCTAATGTAATGCCATCTTCATCCATTTGTATTCTTTCTCCTTGGTCATCATTAAGGGGGAGTGTTGGAATATGTAATGATGACTTGTGAGGTGTTGTTGGTTATATCTATAAAATAAGGCATAAATAACTCTAATATTATAAAATAGATGTATCCCACATGCATCATGTAATAAACTCTCTTATTACCATTCTTTATATAAGAGAAGTGATGAAACATTTATCCCACATGTATTATGGGATGTTATTCTTCCATACCTATAGCTATATAATAGAGGTGAAGCATGATGGTAGTGTATATGTTCCTAGGCTCTCCTCTCCCAATTTTGTTGATAGTTATAACGGTAGCTGTAACTGGGGGCTATGACTATCTCACATATTCTAGGTCCTGATCAGGATCATAACCGATAGATTTATTGATTGAATGACTAAATGTAGACCCTTTGAGGGTATGTTGGAGAAACATCATTGTGACATGATGTGAATATGGAGTGTGATGTGATGGTTATGTGAGGACTCCATGTATTTTAAGATTGAAAACTTTTTAAGAATAAGAAGACAATACCTTCCCGGGAATGTTTCCCCACTTCGATATTTACCATGTATATCTGGTGTATCATTCCTTTTCTCATCTCTAGTTTCTTACTTTGATTATTGTTGTTTGTATGGATAAAAGGTTGCACTAGTAGATTCTTGATATTGAGTTAAAAGTTAGTAAAAAAAATGGTATGTTTACTGCATATTTCTCAATATTCTAACATGGTATCAAATCTAGTTATTATGCTCTACCTTTTTAGGTAATTTTTTTAAATAGTTTTTTACAAGCAATAGTTCTTAATTTTTTTTGGGCCCTCCATATTTAGTAGATTTGACATCATATCTATAAAACCCTTGTGTTTATTCTTTAGATTTGGGAATTTAGTACATGTTTGAGAAGTTTTTTCAAACCCTAACCGTCACCATTATTGTTCATCTATTTTTCAATTTTTTCTTGGTTTTTCTGTAGATGTGAGTTGAAATCCATTGTATACTAAATTTATATCAAGGGTCTATCTTTTTTGCAGAACATCAGGTTGTTGTTGATCTCTAGTTTTTTTTTTGTCGCAAGTTTCGATACATGACAGCAACTTGTTTTGCAACTTTCCATTTTTAGACAGTTTCAAGCAGTTTAGTGTAGAGACGTGCCTTTTTATTGTGAAAGCATGTACACACATGCCTTTCCCACAAATAAAGTGTGTGCCCATGGACCATATTTTTAGAAAAAATTTCACTAAAACCATTTTTTTATTTGTTGTTTCTATTGTAGGTCTATATATCCATCAGTAAGTTGTTGTTGGCTTTCATCAATGGTAAGAAATTTCAATTTTATTGACTATTTCATTTATTCGTCTATGATTCTTGTTATTTGCTTCTTATCTTGTTTTCATTAGGTTTTAGTCTCTTAGTTTATTCATAATGTTTCTAGAGATTGTTTATTGTTCTTGATCTACTTGTCTCTAACCTTCTTGTGTGGAATATTTTTTGACATTTTAAGGGCCATGTATCTCTAGCATCTTATCATAGTGACATCAAGAATTCAACCGATGATTAAGCCTTGATTTCTTAAATGGATATATATATATATATATATATAAGTATCATTTTAATTTTGATAATTTTTTCTCAGTATTCTAACATGGTATCACTCTTCTAACTATGATGATGCTTCTAACATGGTATCATATTTTGTTAGTTTTTATGGTATCTCTGGATGTCCTCCATGATTCAGATGCCTTGCATGGAGGTACATCAGCAGTATAGGCATCAGTATGGAGTAGAGGGTTAGATACACTCTACTCAGTGGCATGATCCCATTGGTGGCTGCATACGGACCTTCCGAGGTGTTTTGACCCTTACATGCATGAGTTTTGCATGACCTGTCAGTGATTGTAAGATGCATGCAAAAGTGACTTTTTGCATGCGCCGAGAGTAGGTTTTTGGTAAACCTAATTCATCGGTGATATTATTTATAGAGGCAGGGGGTCCCCGGATGAGGTTTCTCAATTGACTTATCAGAGAGTGATAGCTCAAGAGTGAGGAGGGCACATTAGTGCATGCAAGGCGACTTTCTGAGAGAGAGAGGAGCTGCTGTAGGAGCTAGGGTGGTCAGATCTAAGCTGGATCAATGACAATTAGCTCCAGAGGCACTTGGAACTCAGTTCTATGGACTAAGATAGTTCACTGAGGTGGTTTCTGCTAAGTTTGAGGAGGACGTGTTCGACAGAGGAGGAGGGTGCATTACCTGAGGAGAGAGGATCTCATTCAAAGCACGATCGACCGATTCAGAGTCTGAGATGTTTAGGATAGACTTTCCTCAGTGTTCAAGGAAGGTTCATGACGATCAGACCTCAAATCTGTTGAGATCTATCCCAGTACGAGTATCAGACATCCAGAGGGGAGGGCTCACTTCTATATGTAGAGGAGGGTGCATTCATTTAGTTGATCAGTTGATTGTCTTTTGTTGCAGAGAAGATTGGAGCAGAGGATAGAGACAGGCAGTACAGTCAGGGTCACATGCAGAGATTCTCAGATCCAGTTTGACAATAAGGGCTCATTCTCCCAATGCATGCATCAGCTGATGCATGCAGATCTAGAGTTTGACATGTTCAGGGATTGACTTACATATGAGGTAATTGTATTGTATTTGCTTATTTATATATATGCTCTAGGTGCGAGAGAGAAGATATCCCCACAGGATTGTTAGTTTTCCCTGGTTGGGGTTTCTAGGGTATATGCAGTGTTATTTGTGTGATTGCATGTGTGTCAAAGTTGTAAAGAGATCTAGCTATTGAGTTTATATCTTTATGAGTATTTAATGATATACGAGACTCAAACCACTTGAGATCTCAGGGTTATCCAAAGGGAGTAGTGATCTCTAGATTAATTAAAATTTACATGCTATCAGAGCTCTGGTAAGGTTCAGGAAGGGAAATCACACAGAGATCAGTAAAGATAGAGACCATATTTACCAGATCTGAAAAGCAGGGCTCAGATATGAGGTTGTAGAGGTCAGATCTATCATATCTATGAGTTCCGTGGCTAGATATGAGATAGATCTACCAGATTTGTGATCAGGAGCGACTATTTTTTCACTATGGGTTACAGTATTTCAGTTCAGAGAGTATGGACACTAGCTTGAGAGTGGAGAACCGGTTGGATGGTGCCTCCAAATATAGTGCATGGAGGGAACGGATTGTACTCTTTCTGAAAGAGTGTGAACTGTGGGATGTTGTGAACAATACAGTCGCAACTCTAGTCATAGTTCCATCAGATTCTACTGCTAAAGCTTCATATGATAAAAAGAATGTGAAAGCTCAGAGGATTCTTCTTAATGTTATGAAGGATCATGTCATTCCACATGTCTCAACCAAAAATAATGTTTATGATATGTGGGATGCATTAACTAGTTTGTACCAGAGTTCCAATGCCAACAGGAAGATGGTTCTCAGAGAGATACTGAGAAGCATCAAGATGGGAAAGGATGAGAGCATGTCCACATACCTCACAAAGATCGCTCATGTGAGGGATGATTTAGGATCTATGGGTGAAAAGGTTGAGGACAGCGATTTGGTGAGACAAGCCCTGAATGGCATGATTGTGCCATGGGAAGTATTTGTTCAGTCCATTATCGCTAGAGAGAACCTTCCCAAGTGGGATCATCTGTGGGACGACTTCACCCAGGAGGAGATCCACAAAGGATATATTCAGGGATCAGCTTCATCCATTCTAGAGGAGGAGGATGTAGCACTTGCTGCAAAGGGGAAACATAGGTTTAAATAGAAGAAGGATATGAGTAAGATCAAGTGCTTTTCCTACAATGATTATGGACACTATGCAGGACAATGTCTGCATAAGAAGAAACGGAAGCAGGAAAAGGATGAGAAGGTATCTAGGGGAGGAGGTTGATGAATTTACCTCTCGATTTGAGAGGTATTTCTCATTAGCCTCATATCAGTCAGGGCATGAAAATAGTCAGCCAGAGGATCAGGTTGATCAGAGATGGAGGTTGACTACGTGCACAACAGTCACATGACAGGGATGCGAGATGCATTCCTCATCCTAGAGCACACACCCATGTAGATGGTTTGGGTTGTGCAGGGGACTGATCACTTGGTCACCGGAGTGGGTAGAGTGATATTTCTACTTGACCTTGGAGATCTCCTGGAGGTTTCAGGAGTGTTGTTCATTCCAGGATTGAGAGGGAGTATCCTCTCAGTCGCATATTTGGGAGTTGTTGGTTACTCATTTGTGTTCTAGCGGGATCTTATTTTCACCTATCCTAGAGGAGTAGACCCAGTCTTGATGGGTCACAGGATCGACGGTGAATACTTGATTCGGGGATAGCCCACTTCTGGCACATAAGGTTGGATGAGTGCATCCTTTTCTAAGTTAGATGAGGATAGTGAGCGAGATGCTCACATCCGAGATGATGTTAGGAGGTATGAGTCCAGTCAGCAGATGGGTGAGTGAGATGCTCACCATGATGATGAGGGTCAAAGGAGTGACTCTGGTCATGAGATGGATAAGTGAGATGCTCATGATGATGATGATGAGTCTCAGGGGATTGAGCCATTGGATTCATATTAGATGGATAAGAAATATTCTCATGCAGGCACCAAACAAAGGCGGAGTTGGTACGAGATGGTAGAGATGGACTTAAATCAAGAGAGAGTTGAGTTAGCTCAGAGACAGAGGGATCCCACGTACATACCAGTGGATCCACTTGACAACAGTCTTCAGGACTGGTTATAGCAGAGAATCAGAGGGAGTCTTAATCAGAGTACAGTGACAACGTTAGTGGCAGAGGGGGCTTCTTTGATGGAGCTAGATGAGGGAACTTCAGGTCAGAGGGTTGCAATGACATGCATGACAGTTGGTTCAGTTTCAGTAGTAGGGGACTTGTTGGATCCAGGTATATATCAATGGTAGGACATCCCTCGTTAAGAGGAAGTGTTAGTTTTTATGGTATCTTGGGATGTCCTCCATGTTTCATTTGCATTGAATGGAGTTACATCAGCAGTATAGCCATCAATATGGAGTAGAGGGTGATATACACTCTACTTAGTGGCATGAGCCCATTGGTAGCTGCATGCGAACCTTCTGGGATGTTTTGACCCTTGCATGCATAAGTTTTGCATGATCTGACAACTACTATAGGATGCATGAAAAAGTGACTTTTTGCATGCACTGACATTAGGTTTTTGGTAAACCTAATTCATCGGTGAGATTATTTATAGAGGCAGGGTGTCCCCGGATGAGGTTGCTCAGTTGACTTATGATAGAGTGATAGCTCAGGAGTGAGGAGGGAACATTAGTGCATGCATGGCGAATTTATGAGAGAGAGAGGGGAGCTACTACAGGAGATATGGTGGTCAGAGCTGAGCTGGATCAGTGACCATTAGCTCGAGAGGCACTTAGCACTCATTTTTGTGGACTGATATATTTCACTGAGGTGGTTTCTATTGCATTTGAGGAGTGTTAGAACAGTAATCCATACTTAGTACCATAGTTCATAACCTTAGTCAATTTTATTGCCATGTGTGCTTTATTGCACTATAGTTTGGACTTGGTTACTTTAATTGGTCAAATAACCACTTTTGAGAGTGTTCACACCCACTTCCAAGCAAACCAGCTCACCCAAACTCCAGTATTGTCCACAAGTGCACCCTCATTAAATGTTGGAGTGCTCTCCTTCCTTGAATTTGGGAATCTCTGCTAACTTGGAGCGCTTGGGTGGATTTTTCCCATTTTTGGCTAGATTTGGAGCATTTATTGCTTCCTTGGACCTCCCACACACCTATATTTTCTCACCCATGCATGTCTAGGCCTCATTTATGACCCAGCATTGTTCAACCATATCCACACCAAAATTCATGACTGTTTGGGATGATTAGGACTAAGTTGGACCCACCTAGGGGGGATTGAGGCCAGAGGCCAATTTGGCCAATTAGCATTGTACACTCATTTTGGGCTCTCTATGGATCTTGAATTTCTCTATGATGTAATATAAACCTGTTCTAAACATTTTCACATGTTAGACAGTGATAATGCCAAGTTTCAGTTCACATTGTGTGTAAATTTGTCTCCTTTTCAAGCTTTTTCACTGGTTATTGCAAATATTTCGATTTTGTGAGGTTCTCTATAGCTCCAAGATATTACTGTGGATCAAAATACTCACATGGTATCAGATCCTTGTGGATTTAGTGAGTTACAGATCAATATTGAGCATTGAGTTGCATTCTTGAGAGAATTTCCAGATAAAAATTGAGTGTTTTTTTGCAGGTTGTTTAGTAGTTTTCTCACCATCAACGGAAGCAAAAATGGAAGCTAACCAAATGTTGCTCACTCCCTTCAATTTATTCAATTGGAAGGATGAAATGGTCATCAAACTGAGATCTAAGGGTCTCTATAGAGTAACCATGGGCACAGAAGTGGAGCCAAACTCTGCTGTGGAGAAAGCAAAGTACTACAATCAACTTGATGAAGCATATGGATTGCTATGCCTGAGCATTTCGAGGGAACTCTTATTTCATACAAATAGTTTTACAACCCTAAATTAAGTGTGGGTGAAGCTCGAATCACTCTTTGGGAAAACTAATGAACTGAGAGGCCATCAACTTGAAAACAAGCTCATCAGCCTGAGCCCGGCGCATTTTGAAACCATCCAGGAGTTCTTCACTAAATTCAAGTCACTAGTCCTGCAGCTGCAACAATGTGGAATTGTTAAGAAGGAAGAACAATTGATACTGTCCATCCTTGCAAATCTAGTGCCAGAATTCTCAGTGTTTGTAAGCACATTCCATTCTGCCAAAATGACCCTTCGAAACTGGCAAATGCCATCACTATCAACCTTCATGGAGTGTCTTACTCAGGAGCAAGACAAGCTAGTTCAAATGGGCACCATCAAATCGAAATATCAAGCCTTGGCCATGGGTGTTTCGAATGCCTCCAAAGGAAAGCAGAAGGCAAAGAGTTCGAAGCAGCCAGAGAAGAGGAAGTTTGACAAAACCAAATCTACTGATGGGGGTTCGAATCCTTCCAAGGAGAAGGACAAGAAGGGAAAATAGAAGACCAAATGCACCTATTTCCACAAGGGATGGCATCCAGAGAGCTCATGCATGAAGAAAACCATTGAGTACTCAATGGCGCAGCTACTAGAGAATAACAACATTCCTGTCCCTGATGGTGCAAAGAAGAAAGATGGCACCTCAAATTCTGACAACAAGGAGAAATGTCATGCTTTGGTAGCTGGTACTTCTAATTCCTCATCCTTTATTATTGATTCAGGGGCTTCCATGAACATGGTTTCATCTAGAGAGCTCTTCTCCTCTATGCATTTGAATAGTGGCCCAACAATTCGAATGGGAGATGACTCGGAGATCCAGACCAAAGGGATTGGTAGGATCGATTTAGAGCATGGTTATTTCAGTGATGTGCTCTATGTACCTTCTTTGGCTGCAAATTTGTTATCAGTGTATCGAATGACCCATACAGGAGAAGCCAAGAGAGTAACATTTACTCCTGATTTGGTAGAGATCTCAGAAATTTCTTCAAACCAAGTCTTGGCAGTTGGGTATGCAAACCACCAAGAGAGGGTGTACAAGTTCTCGAATTTCCTCCCTGATTCTAGTGACCAAGCACTTCACTCTCATGCCAATGAGACCTCCAATCTATGGCATGAAAGATTTGGCCACATGAACTACAAGTATCTCCAAACATTGCACAAAGATGAGATGGTGGAAGGGCTTCCTGAAATCAAATCTTCAAATGGAGCTTGCATTGGTTGTGTGATTTGGAAACATCCAAAACATAGCTATGAGAAGGGAATGGCAAGGAGATCCACTCAACCACTTGGATTGGTACATTCAGACCTCATTGGTCCTCTACCCACTCCATCCTATGTTGGATCAAGGTATGTACTCAAATTCATAGATGACTACTCTCAATTCTGTTGGGTTTACTTCCTGAAATTGAAATCTGAAGTGTTTGAGCAATTGAAGATTTGGAAGGCCTTAGTGGAGAATCATAGTGGTCATAAGATAAAAATCCTTTGGACTGATAATGGAAAGGAGTATGTGAACAAAAAAATTCATCACCTTTGTGAGGAATGTGGCATCCAAATGCAACATTCAATCCCCTACACACCACAGCAAAATGGTGTGGCGGAGAGGAAAAATAGATCTCACAAAGAGATGGATACATGCATGATTGAAGCTAGGGATCTAAGCCCTAAGCTATGGGTTGAAGCCATCAATTGTGCTGCTCATATTTAGAACAGAGCATTTCACAAATCAGTCAAAGGTAAAACACCCTATGAGGCATGGTTTGGCCAAAAATCAAATGTCTCAAATTTCAGGATTTTTGGGTCTAGAGCATGGGCTCGAATTCCATCAGAAAAGAGGAAGGATTGCAGCCACAGAGCAGAGAATGTATCCTGGTTGGTTATGGTGAAGACACAAAGGGCTACAAGCTATTTGACACATCCACACTCAAAAATTTCATTGAGATAAGTGTGCAATTCAAAGAAGAACCAATTCCAGATTTTGAGCTTGCACCGGGGGAATGCTCTTCTCCTCCACACCTTAATGAAGTAAGTGATGATTCAAGTTCTGATTTTTCTGATATTGCTGAAGATGACATGGCTGAATATGACATTTCTGTATATGAGTCACCATCAAGGCCCAAGTGGGATAAAAAAAATCATACAAGCTGCAAGTGAATTGGCAGGCAATCCCCAAGAGCCTAGGAAGACTAGGTCTCAAACAATCAATGCTTCCTTTGCAAATGAAAGTGCCCTTGCTGATCACTGTTATATGATGACTGGATCTGATCCAACATCATATCAGGAAGCTTACCATGATCCAAGGTGGAGATCAGCAATGGAAGAAGAATTCCATTCTCTCCAAGAGAACAAAACATGGGATTTGGTGCCTCTTCCTCCCAAGAGAAAACTTGTGCAATGTAAGTGGATTTTTCGAACCAAACCTGTTGCTGATGGTTCTGATCTGAAATATAAGGCTAGTTTAGTGGCTAAGGGCTACTCACAAATCCATGGTGTGGATTATACTAATACCTTTGCACCGGTTGCAAAGATGGACTCAATTAGACTAGCTCTAGCCATGGCAGCTAGTAAGGGTTGGCAAGTTCACCATATGGATGTTAAAAGTGCATTCTTACATAGTGAGCTACAGGAATATATCTATATGCAGCAACCTAAATGTTTCCAAGAGGATCCCTCACTTGTTTGCAGGTTGAAGAAATCACTCTATGGACTCAAGCAAACCCCAAGGGCTTGGTATGCTAAAATGGATGCCTTTTTTATCTCAATTGGTTTCATTCGATGCAAGTCTAATCCAAATGTATATTTGCAGCAATGTGATAATATTTTGCAGGTCATTGTACTGTATGTTGATGATCTTCTAATTACAAGGAGCTGCAACAAACAAATTGGCTCAATCAAAGCATCTTTGCACAGTGAATTTGCCATGAGTGACCTAGGATTGCTAAGGCAATTTTTGGGTTTGGAAATTGAGCAATCTGAAAGAGGTATCATGCCAAGTCAACCAAAGTATGCTTCAGACCTGTTATTGAATTTTAAAATGGCTGAATTTAAGGCAGCCAAGTGCCCATTCCTTTTAGGCATAAAACTAGCTGAATTTGATGACTCTCCATTGGTGGATTGCACACTCTACAGGCAGCTAGTTGGTAGTTTGATGTACCTTACACATACAAGACCTGATTTGTCTTATACTGTAAGTGCTATAGCAAGGTATATGCAGCAGCCACATGAGATCCATTGGAAGGCAGCCAAAAAAATCCTTCAGTATGTCCAAGGAACAAAGAGTTTTGGGGTACATTATGCAGCTGGTTCTTCACCACAACTAGCTGGATTTTCTGATTCCGATTGGGTTGGAGATCCCATTGATAGAAAGTCCACTTCAGGTTTTGTTTTTATGTTTGTTGAAGGTCCCATTTTCCGGTCAAGTAAGAAACAACACACTATTTCACTTTCATCAATAGAGGTCGAGTACAGGGAAGCAGTGAATGCAGCCACACAGTGTGTTTGGTTGCAAGGTATTCTTCGAGAGTTTGGTGTTTCTATTGATTCTCCAACCAACGTTTGGGTGGACAATAAAAGTGCCATCAAGATATCTACTGATACAGTACATAAGTAGAGAGCAAAGCACATTGAAATCCATATGCACTACATTCGGGGCTTGGTGCATGACAAAGTGATTTCCTTGCAGTATTGCCCATCCACCGAGCAAACTGCTGATATTTTCACTAAGTGTTTTACTGAGAAGACCTTCACTCACTTGAGAGCTTTGCTTGGAGTGAGTGATGGATGGTTATTGCTGCAATTTTATTGCAAGTTCAGCCCTATGTCCAATTTAGAGGGAAGGTTTTATCCCATGAGGTTTTCCTTCTTGTCCTCAATTTACATGGACAAATAAAAATTTTGTTTTGTAATGAGGTGACTTGAGCCTTTGTTGCCAAGGCCTCCCACTTAAAATTCATGAGTTGTACTAAGTTATGGTTAAGGGGGGGGTTTAGAACAGTAATCCATACTTGGTACCATATTTCATAACCTTAGTCAATTTTATTGCCATGTGTACTTTATTACACTATAGTTTGGACTTGGTTACTTTAATTGGTCAAATAACCACTTTTGAGAGTGTTCACACCCACTTCCAAGCAAACCAGATCACCCAAACTCCAATTTTATCCAAAATTGTGCCCTCATTAAATGTTGGATCACTCTCCTTCCTTGAATTTGGGAATCTCTGTTGACTTGGGGCGCTTGGGTGGATTTTTCCCATTTTTGGCTAGATTTGGAGCATTTATTGCTTCCTTGGACCTCCCACACACCTCTATTTGCTCACCCACTCATGCCTAGGCCTCATTTATGACCCATCATGCTTCAACCACCTCCACACCAAAATTCGTGACTATTTGGGATGATTAGGACTGAGTTGGACCCACCTAGGGGGGATTGAGGCCAATTTGGCCAATTAGCATTGCACACTCATTTTGGGCTCCCTATGGCTCTCTAATTTCTCTATGATGTAATATAATCTTGTTCTAAACATTTTCACATGTTAGAAAGTCTTATAATTCCAATTTTCAGTTCACACTGTGTGCAAATTTGTCTCCTTTTCAAGCTTTTTCACTGGTTATTGCAAATATTTCGATTTTGTGAGGTTCTCTATAGCTCCAAGATCTTACTCTGGATCAAAACACTCACAAGGAGGACATGTTCCACAGAGGAGGAGGGTGCAAACCTTAGGAGAGAGGAACTCATTAAGAGCCTGATCGACCGATTTAGAGTCTAATACGTTCAGGATATCCTTTCCTCGGTGTTCGAGGAAGGTTCATAACGATCAGAGATCAGATATTTTGAGATATGGCCCAGTACGAGTATCAGACATCCAGAGGGGATGGCGCACTTCTACATGCAGAGGAGGGCGCATTCATTCAATTGGTTAGTTGGTTTTCTTATGTTGCAGAGCATATCAGAGTAGAGGATAGAGAGAGGCATTACAGTCAGGGGAACCTACAGAGAGTCTCAGGTCCAGTTTGATAGTTAGGGCTCATTCTCCTAGTGCATGCATCAGCTGATGCATGCATATCTAGAGTTTGACCCGTTCAGGTATTGATTTACATCTGAGGTAATTGTATTGTATTTGCTTATTTATATATATGCTATGGGATCGAGAGAGAATATATCCCCACATGATTGTTGGTTTTCCCCGGTTGGGGTTTCCAGGGTATATGCACTTTTATTTGTGTGATTGGATGTGTGTCAAAGTTGTAAAGAGATCGAGTTATTGATTTTATGTCTTTATGAGTATTTATTGATATACGAGACTCAAACCACTTGAGATCTCAGGGCTATCCAGAGGGAGTAGTGATCTCTAGATTAATTAAAATTTACATATTTTCCTCACTATTTATATGTTATTGCTAACCCTTGTTTGCATAAAATCAATTTCATATTCTCTATCCTTTATATATAATTTTCTTTTTTTCTTTTTCATTATAGGATTATCATGTTCATTATATGTTTTAATCTTGGAAGTTGTTTCATCTTTTTGTTTACTTCACTTCCTCTATAGGGGTATTTGTGAAGAGTTGTGGGACGGCTTAGTTCTTTCATTCCTTCCTATCTTAATCATATTAATGTGGTTATATCTAATCATTCAACATTGTTCCTATACATTTTATCCTTGGAAGCCTTAATGTTGAAGCATTTTTCCTCTTTATCGAGGATGTTGAAGTTGTAATTAAGAAGGAATGTAATGTAACAAAATACTATATCGTATCACCTTATTCTAGCTATATTGTAATGAAATGAATTTCCATATTCTTATGTCAGTCATTATGATTATCTGTAGGACATTTTTTATGGATATACCATCTGAGGGTCTTCTATTTGTAATGTAATCTTGAATAGAGTTCTTTGCTTATGAAGGTTGTATGCTATAAACATTTTGGATGTATAGTCCATCGGGGGTTATTGTATTCAATATGAGTCCTACTACAAAGTTCTTTTATTTGTTAGCTCAGTTTTCATTATTGTCTGTTGGCCACAATTTATGTTGTATTGGTCATCTACAGTTTTTGTACACTATTTTGGTGTTGTACAAGATTTCATCGTACAACTTGGTTCAGGTGCAATTTCATGATTCAATGAGAATTGGACGTTATATTCACCTACTCCATGAGGAGAAGTTTGTTCTTATTTTCATCTTATGTGGCATTCTAGAAGTTGTCATTAAGGGGAATGTTAATGCAATTCCATCTTCCTCTATTTTTATTATTTCTCCCTAGTCATCATTAAGGGGGAGTGTTGGAATATGTAATGAAGAATTGAGAGGTGTTGTTGGTTATATCTATCAAAGAAGGAATAAATATATCTAATATTATAAAATAGAGTTATCCCATATGCATCATGTAAAAACCTCTATTATTACCATTCTTTATATAAGAGAAGTGGTAAATCATTTATCCCACATGGGATGTCATTCTTCTATACCTCTAGCTATATAATAGAGGTGAAGGAGACCCTTTGAGGGTATGTTGGAGAAACATCAGTGTGAAATGATGTGAAAATGGAGTGTGATGTGATGTTTATGTGAGGATTACATGCATTGTAATACTGGATATTTTTGAACAATAAGAAGACAATACCTTCTCGCAGATTTTTCCCCATTTGGGGTTTTACCATGTATATCTAGCGTATCATTTATTTTATATTGTCTCTAGTTTATTACTTTGATTATTGTTGTTTGTATTGATGTAAGGCTAGACTAATAGTTTCTCTCTATTGATTTACATGTTAGTAAATGTATTGTTGTATGTTTACTGCATATTTCTCAATATTCTAACATGGTATCAAAGCTGGTTACAATGCTCTACATTCTTCAGTATTTTTTTTGAATATTTTTTCAAGAAATAGTTCTTCAATTTTTTGGGGGGGCTCTCCATATTTAGTATATTTTCCATCAAATATATCAAACCTTTTTTGTTATTCTTTATGTATGTGAATTTTATACAATATTGAGAAGTTAGTTCAATTAACCCTAACCCTCACCATTATTTTTCATCTATTTTTCAAAAAATTTACAAGTTTTTCTGGATTTTTTCTATAGATATGAGTTGAAATCCATTTTATACTAATTTGATATCAAGGATATATCCTTTTTGTAGAACATATGGTTGTTGTTCTAGTTTTTTTTGTCACGGGTTTTCGTACAGGATGATGACTGGTTTTTCAACTTTCCATTTTTTGGACAGTTTCAGACAGTTTGGGGAAGAGATACATCTTTTACTAGTGAAAGTGAATACACACATGCCTTTCCCACATATAAAGCACATAAACATGCACCTTTCCCCACAGGGAAAGTATGTGGGCCCTATTTTCAACAGTTTTTCATTGAAAGCAATTTTCTGTTCATTATTTGTGTTGTAGGTCTGTAGATATGTTAGTAAATCGTTGTTGGGTATTGTCATTGGTGATAAATTTCAATTTTGTTAACTATTTAATTTATTCATATGTGATTTTTGTATTTTCTTCTTGTCTTGTTTGCATTAGGGTTTAGTATCTTAGTTTATTCATCACGTTTCTAGAGATTGCTTCGTGTTCTTGTTTTACTTGTATCTAACCTTCTTGTGTGGAATATGTTTTGACATTTTCAGGGGAATGTATCTCTAGCATCTTATCATGGTGAAAACAAGAAAACTACCAATACCTAAGATTTAGTTGCTTAAATGGTTATATTTTTCATATATAAGTGATATCATTTATATTTTGATCATTTTTTGCTCAATATCCTAATATGGTATCACTCTTATAATAATGATGATGCTTCTAACATCGTATCATATTTTGCTCACTATTTATATGTTGTTGCTAAGCCATTTTTTGTGAAAAAAAAATAATTTTCTATGCTTCATATATCATGTCATTTATTTTTTCTTTTTCATTATTGCCTTATCATGTTCATTATTTACTTTACTCTTGGAAGTTATTTTCTGTAGATTAGATCTTTGTTTACTTAACTTTCTTGATAGGGGTATTTGTGAAGAGTTGTGGGATAAATTGGTTTTTTCATTCCTTCCAATATTAATTATATTAATGTGGTTATCTCTGATCATTCACATTGTTCCTCTATATATTACCCCTAGCAGCCAAAAATTTTAAAACTTTTGCCTCTTTATCCATGATGTTGAAGTTGCAATTAAGAAGGAATGTAATGTAACAAATTAACATATCACATCACCTTCTTCCAGTTATATTGTAATGAAATGAACTGCCATATTCTTATGTTGTTCATGATGATTATCTATTAGGAATTTTTTATGGATAGACCATCTAAGGGTCTTGTATTCACAATGTAATCTTCAATAGAGTTCTTTGGTTATGAAGATTCTCTACTGGAAATATTTATGATGTTTAGGCCATCAGGGGTTCTTGTATTCGATATGAACTCTATTGTAGAGTTCTTATATATGTTAGCTCAATTGTGATGACTATCTATTGGCCACAATTTATGTTGTATTGACCATATGTGGTTTTTTTACACTATTTTGGTGTTCTACAAGATTTCATTGTACAACTTGGTTCGAGTGCAATTTCATGATTCAATGAGAAGTAATTGTTAACTTCACCTACTCCATGAGGTGAAGTGTGTTCGTGTTTGCATCTTATGGAGAATATAGAAGTTGTCATCAAGGGGGGTGTTAATGCAATTCCATCTTCATCCATTTTTATTATTTATCCCTAGTCACCATTAAGGGGGAGCGTTGGAATATGTAATGATGGATTGTGAGGTGTTGTTGGTTATATCTATCAAAGAAGGCATAAATAACTCTAATATTATAAAATAGAGTTATATCATATGCATTATGTAATAAAATCTCTTATTACCATTCTTTATGTAAGAGAAGTGGTAAATCATTTATTCCACATGTATTATGGGGTGTTATTCTTCCATACCTCTAGCTATATAATAGAGGTGAAGGAGACCCTTTGAGGGTATGTTGGAGAAACATCATTGTGACATGATGTGAAGATGGAGTATGATGTGATGTTTATGTGAGGATGTCATGTATTGTAAGAATGGATATTTCTAAATAATAATAAGACAATACCTTCCCGTGGATGTTTCCCCATTTGGGGTTTTACCATGTATATCTAGTGTATCATTTATTTTCTCTTGTCTCTAGTTTCTTAATTTTATTATTGTTGTGTGTATGGATAGAAGGCTAGAATAGTATATTTTTTCTATCGATTTACATGTTAGTAAATGTATTGTTGTATGTTGACTGCATATTTCTCAATATTCTCACATTTCCCAATGTCTCAAAATAGCAAGAGGGGAAACTGATGTTTTTAGAATTATATATGATAATGATCATTTTGGATTGGTGGAATCATATATCGATGGAAATATGCCTATTGTTTCAAAGAACATTATCCTAATATATAGGATTGAACTATCATAGATCGGATCTAAAAAAATATCAATCTTCTACCCCCTCACCCCCACCTCACCCCCTCACCCCCCTAGAAGCTGAACATTCATGATTTGACATCAACAAAGGAGAAAGTAACATATCATATTTTGAAGTTTGTCTAATGAAATCCTTGTCTTGTTGGTTTAGATATACCTTATATCCCACTACATATGAGTTCTTATATCTACAAACACATCACGGAAACTAAATTTCCCAACTACAAGAGAAAATATGAATACAAATTTAACTTCTAATCAATTTATCAAGAAAAATGATTCTCCAATTTGAATACTAATAAAAGAATACAATTTTGGGGGGAGCGAAAGAAGAGATATCTTCATTTACGAATATGAACAACAATTACAAACTTGATCTTGTTGTTGGTGGCTCTAATCATCATTTGGGTTCCTCCAATCATGGGACCCTTAGAGTATATTCAAATCTCCAATTCCATATGCATAGAGGAAAGGAAAAAACAAGATGGTTTTATATCCCCTAATCCCACATAGAAGTGCAAGAACAGAGATATAAATATTTGTGTATCTAAATACAATGAACCCGAGAAACAACCATTTGTGATTTATACAGTGTGAGGGTACAAAAATGAATATCTCCCCATCCCCTTGATTTGGCCTCTTCTTGTAGATATTTAGAAGAGATTGGATATAGGCTTC
This sequence comes from Larix kaempferi, assembly GCA_027924585.1. Lineage (NCBI taxonomy): Eukaryota > Viridiplantae > Streptophyta > Pinopsida > Pinales > Pinaceae > Larix > Larix kaempferi. The sequence goes on along the minus strand of BSBM01000753.1, from coordinate 29,127,264 downwards.
ATGGCATGTGAATTAGGTGGATACAAGTCATAGATAGGATTGATGGTATCTGAACTAAGAAATTGCATGTCATGCACAAGTTTGATGCAAGAGCATCGGGGCCTGGGTAGAGCAGTCGAAGATGATCAATAGAAGTCCGACCAGAGGGAGTGTCGACGACCACTGGTGCGGAAGTTCAAATTGGATGTCGAATTCAACGATTCGTGTGGGATTTGTCGAGTTATGTCGACAGGAGAAGTAAGTCGAGAGTCGACATGTTCAGGTCGACATATCACAAATTTGTAGCAAAGGCGTCGAGTGTCGACAGGTTTTCGAACTGCGACACCGTTAGTTTTGAGGTATCCTACCAGTCACACAAGTAGAGTGAAGCCGAAGGATATGTCGAAGGCTGACGGAAGACAGTATGGTTGAAGCGGTGATGGGATCGACAACTGTCAAGGAATCATAAGGACACGCATAAAGTCAAGCAAAGTACTTGGTATCCGTTTGAGGTTGCTAAGGAAGTTATGAGTAGTTATTGAAGGTGTTTGAAGACACACCAGATGTCTCCAAAGGTGGAGGTTGTGCAGCATGGAAGCAGTGCCGACAATTGTATGTCTGCAGGATCAGGGAGATCGGCGGACAGAGGAAGCGTGTCTTGGGAAGAGAAACAGTGATTTGAAGACCTGTGTGCAGGAACAAAAGAGGGATTCATTCTGCATCACTTGGATCAGTTGGATCAGTCACTCAGAAGTAGGATTGGTATATTGGAGAGAACAATCACACATCGACCGAGTGCAGAGAGGTCGAAGCCATAGCTCAGATTTCCGCAGCGAACCAGGAGAGGGTAAAGATCGACACACCGAGAGAACACATAGTTACTTCTGTATATTGTAATAGGATGAGGCCGACATAATTAGTTGTTTACATTCCTCTCATTTCGCATTGTAACAGTATTCTATTAAAGTAGTAGAAGCCAGCTTCTGGCATCCTATTTGCATCCATTTTATGTGAATGTGTGTGTTGTGTGTAATCTGTTAAGCAATAACCCTTATCGGGTGACCTTACACCAAGTGGTATCAGAACAGTAGTATCCTGTGGGTAGGAAATACTGCGAGAGTGTTAACAACTCTAGTTGCAGTTGGGTAGAGTTGTGCACGACCTGTGAAATTCTGGTTGTGATTGGATGAGTGGGAGTTTCAAGTGAGGTTGAAAATGGCTCATAGAGGCATTAATGTCTGAGGAGTTGGACAAAGAGCGCGTGGTGCAGCAATCACAGTTGATCATGAGATGTTTGATGAATGCATGCGAACAATACAAAGCTTGACTAATGAAGTCACAGCAATCAAAGAAATCCAAAGGCATGGATGCGTTCCTGGTGCGTTAGACCACAGCGACGAGGAGGTCAAAGAGGTGGAAGCACAGGAAGCAATAGGAAAAGAACCAGAAGACAAACTGATCAAGCTACTATCAGAGATGAGAGGTCGGACAAAGATAGATGTATGTACCTACTCAGGAAGTCTACACTTGGAAGACTTGATCGACTGGTTCGGATAAATGGAGAAATACTTCGACATGGAGCAGATCGAGGATCCCAGATGGGTTAAGACTGTGTGTTTGAGGTTGAAGGTTCATGCCTCATTGTGGTGGGACAATGTGAAGGCTGACAGAGTCAAGAAAGGCAAGGAGAAAATCAATTCTTGGGACAGGATGGTCGCCAAGCTGAAGGGGAATTTCTTGCCAAGTGACTATGGATTTCCTTGTTCAGGAAGTTACAGAACTTTCGAAAAAAAGAGATGACTGTGAAGGACTACACAGAAGAGTTCTACAGATTTTCGATAAGGTCAGGGAAAATGGATGAAGGCCAAGAAGCTGTCGCTAGATATGTAAATGGCTTGAAGTACGCCATACAGGATGATTTGATCCTATCAAGATTCAGAGCGGTCAGTGAAGACTACCAGTTAGCTTTGAAGGAAGAAGAGAAACTATTAAGGAAATCCGCATTGACCAGACGTAGGATGACTGGTCAGGGTGCAAATACTATTTTCGCGAAAGTCCAAAGTAGTGGATACAGGAGAGAACCCATCGGAGACAATCGATGTACGGAAGGGACATCGACTAGGGAGAAAGCGCAAGAAAAACTGACGTGATGGTCGCGGTCAAGGTGCTTATGGTCAAAGTGGTCCATCCGACAGAAAGGGAGCTAATAGACTAGCTGTGGTTTGTTACAAGTGTTGAGGAGTCGAAAAAAAGGCATATGAATTCCTAGAGAACCTACATGTTGTAGAAAAGTTGAAACCCATACGTCGAAGGGATGAGAAAGCCGACAAGAGGACAGATTCAACACCCGACAGCAGTGAAGGTGGGAAAGGAAAGAATCGAAGCATGAAGGTCATGATAACATTGGTTCAGGATGACCGACACGACGAGAAAGAGACGGAACAACGAAAGGATATCTTTTGAACCAAAGTGTGGATCAGTGAGTGGCTTTGCAAGACCATAGTTGATGGTGGAAGTATAGAGAATCTTGTGTCGACAGAGGTGATCGAGAAGGTGGGGTTGAAATGTTGAGAAAACCCACACCCTTACAAGATCTCATGGTTGCAGAAAGGGCACCACGTGAACGTGACTAGACAGTGCCTGATTAACTTCAAGGTCAGGAAGCTTGAAGACAGTGTACTGTGCGACGTAATCCCAATGGACGCATGTCATATGTTGTTAGGAAGACCATGGAAATATGATCGGAAGATGATCTATGATGGTCGAGCCAACACAGTCACAGTGTGGAAAAATGGTGTGCGGAGGACTCTGAAGCCAAAGCAGGAGGATCGAGCCAACTGCAAGTAGGGAGGGACCAAATTTTGGGAGAAGCAAGTGCTGATGTGTTCAGCCAAGGAATTCTTCATGGAAGAGGAAAAGAAGTTGGGATGTTTCACCATCATTCTGAAAGAACCATGTGTCGAAAGGTCGACAATGGAGAGAATTCCAGTCGAAGTCCAAAATATGCTCGACAAGTTTCGAACCATAGTAGTCGACGGAGCACCGACGGGAATGCAACCGATGAGAAGCATATCCCATCATATCTACTTGATTCCAGGGTTGAGTCTGCCAAACAAGGAACCCCACAGAATGAATCCGAAAGAGGGTCAGGAGCTCAATCGACAGGTCCAGGAGTTGTTGGACAAGGGATTGATTAGAGAAATTATGATTCCGTGCACAGTACAAACAGTATTAGTGCCAAATAAGGGTGGAGAATGGAGGGTGTGTACAGACTCTAGATCCATTAACAAGATCACGATCAAGTACTGGTTTCCATTGCCGAGAATGGATGACTTGATGGATTTTTGAGTGGAGCAAATTACTTCATGAAGATTGACTTGAAGAGCGGTTATCAACAGATTCAGGTTAGAGAAGGAGATGAATGCAATATAGCATTCAAGATGAAGGAAGGGTTGTATGATTAGTTAGTCATTCCATTCGGATTGACTAATGCACCCAGTACATTCATGCAATTGATGATTGAGGTACTAAATCCATTCTTGGGTAAGTTCGTCAAAGTGTACCTAGACGACATCCTGATATTTAGTCAAACTAAGACAGAACACTTGGGGAACATTTGACAAGTATTGCATAAGTTGCAGGAAGAGAAGTTGATGGTGAACCTGCAAAAGTGTTTCTTCCTAAAGGAAGAACTAGTGTACTTGGGATTTGTAATCTTGAGTAAAGGGTTAGTGATGGGCCCAGAGAAGATGAAGGAAATATTGGATTGGCCGGAACTGACAAGTACGACTGGAGTAGGGAGTATCCATGGACTTGTCAGTTTCTACAAGAAGTTCATTCGGGGATTCAGTCGTATATGTGCACCTTTGACAAAGTGCATAAGAAAAAGGGAGTTTAAGTGGATGGAAGCTTCCCAGCGAGCTTTCGACAAGTTGAAGGAAAAGGTCACTGAGAGCCCAGTGTTACCACTCCTAGACTTTGACAAATTTTTCCAATTCGATTGCGACGCGATTGGAATGGAAATTGGAGCAGTGTTGAGCTAGGAGGGCCGACCAATTGCATTCTTCAGTGAGAATTTGGATGATGTGAAATGGAAATATTCGGTCTATGACCAGGAATTCTATGCTATTGTCCAAGCATTGAAGAAGTAGAGGCATTATTTGTTTCCTAAGGAATTTGTGCTATACACAAATCACCAAGCGCTGAGGAATTTTAATACTTAGTCGAAGTTGAATCAGTGGCACATGAAGTGGGTCGAGTTCCTGTAGGGATATACCTTCATGTTGCGACATAAGTTGGGAAAGTCGAACAAGGTTTTCGATGCATTGAGTCGAAGAGTTGCATCATTGAATACGACGACAGTTCAAGCAACCATAATAGAGTCAGTGAAGGTAGAGTATGTGGCCGAAGAGGATTTTTCGATAGCATGGGAGGATTTTTGTGAACCGTGGAGCGTCGACAGAACGCCATACTTGGATTATTTCATCCAAGAGGGATACCCATTCAAGTGACAATGGTTGTGTATTCCCAGAGGATCCATGAGAGAGAACCTAATCTGAGAACTGCACAATGATGGATTAACAAGACATTTTAGCATCAACAAGACCAAGGCATTGGTCGAAGAAAAGTATTATTGGCCAGGAATGACAATAGATGTCGGGAAGTGGGTACGACAATGTCGATTTTTCCAGTTGGAAAAAGGAAGAAGTCAGAACACAGGGTTGTATATGCCATTACCAATGCTGAATACCCCATGGGAGCACCTAAGCATGGATTTTGTGCTAGGATTTCCGAAGACACATCAAGGAAGCGACTCAATCTTTGTTGTATTCGACAGTTTTCAAAGATGCCACACTTTATTCCATGTCAGAAGACAACTGACGCCACAGGAATTGCTGTACTATTCTTCAAGGAGGTAGTCAGATTGCATGGGTTGCCAAAGAGTATAACGTCGGACAGGGATACCAAGTTTATGGGTTATTTCTGGAGAACCCTATGGAAGAAATTGGACACAAGTTTGCAATTTAACTCAGCATATCATCCGTAGACAAACGGATAGACCAAGGTGGTGAACAGAAGTTTGGGAAACCTTCTGAGGTGTTTGATGGCCGATAGACCCAAGCAGTGAGAGAATGTGTTGGCACAAGCAGAGTTCGCATACAACAATTCTATGAATCGGTCGACAGGTTTGAGCCCATTCCAGATTGTTTAGGGAAGAAGCCCACACAGAGTGGCAGATTTGGTCGAGTTACCGACAGAAATCAAGAAAAGCGTGGATGCGGAATCATTCGTAGGGCATATGAAAGAAGTGCATGAAGATGTGCAAAGCGCATAGAAAAGAGAAACGCGGCATATAAGTTGAGAGCCGATAAGAAGAAGAGGCTATAGTCATTCAACGAGGGAGACTTATTCTATGCACATTTTCGAAATGAGAGATTTCCAACAGGAACCTACAACAAGCTGAAGCGGAAGAAGATTGGATCATGTAAGATTCTGAGGAAGATTTCGAACAATGCTTATGTGTTGGAGATGCCAAAGGACTTGAGCATTTCACTAGCGTTCAATGTCTCAGATCTGTACAAGTTTGAAGAAAGTTCAAGGAGCGGAAGCATGGAGGTGTCGAACATCGACTGAACGATGCAGATTCCAGATCGACACAAAGAGGAAATCGCAGAAGTAATAGAGGAACGTGAAGTCGGGTGTACGTGCAGTTCGTGAAGGAAATAATACTTAGTGCAAAAGAAAGACGATGAGTTGCATGAGGCGACATGGATTTCTGAAGAAGAGTTCAGGAGATTGACAGAGCAGTCAAGTTCTTTTTCACCTGGGGAGTCTAATGCAGGAGCATCGGGGCCTAGGGAGAGCAGTCGAAGATGATCAACAGAAGGCTGACTAGAGGGAGTGTCGACGACCACTGATGCAGAATTTCAAATTGGATGTCGAATTCAATGAGTTGTGCGGGATTTTTTGAGTTACGTCGACAGGAGAAGTAAGTCGAGAGTCGACATGTTCAAGTCGACAGACGACAGAGTTGCAGAAAATGCGTCGAGTGTCGACAGGTTGTCGAACTATGACACCATTGGTTTTGAGGCAGCTTAACAGTCACACAAATAGAGTGAAGCCGACGGATATGTCGAAGGCTGACGGAAGACAGTATGGTCAAAGCGGTGATGGGATGGAAAACTATCATGGATTCAGAAGGATGCACAGAAATTCAAGCAGAGTACTTGGTAGCCGTTCGAGGTTGCTAAGGAAGTTATGAGAAGTTATTGAAGGTGGTTGAAGACACATCAGATGTCACCAAAGGTGGAGGTTGTGTAGAACGGTAGCAGCGCTAACAATTGTAAGTCTGCAGGATCAGGGAGATCGACGAACAGATGAAGCATGTCTCGGGAAGAGCAACAACGGTTTGAACACCTGTGCGTAGACACAAAAGAGGGATTCATTCTACATCACTTGGATCAATTGGATCAGTCACTCAGAAGTAGGATTGGTAGATTGGAGAGATCACACATCGACCAGGCGCAAAGAGGTCGAAGCCATAGCTCAAAGTTCTGCAGCGAACCAAGAGAGGGTGAAGATCGCACACCAAGAGAACACACAGTTAATTTTGTATATTGTAATAGGTTGAGGCTGACATAATTAGTTTTTTACATTCCTCGCATTTCGCATTGTAACCATATTCTATTGAAGTAATAGAACCCAACTTCTGGCATCCTTTTTGCATCCGGTTTATGTGAACGTGTGTGTTGTGTGTAATCTGTTAAGCAAGAACCCTTATCGGGTGACCTTGTGCCAAAGTTCCATGCTCAATTATTATAATTTTACAACTCACTATGAAATTTATTCTAAATTATGATTTTTTTTCTCAATTGTGAAATAATTCTTATTCATATTATCAAATTCTGACAAAATAATTATTTCCTTATGCAATAATTATGAGATTTTTACTCAATTATATGATTTCAGTGTCATAACATCTAATAACATCCTTGCAACACCTATGGTGGAAAATATAAGTATAAAACATGCTCCCTAATGTATGATTTCAAAAGAGAAACTGATGGCCAAAATACATTATAAAATATGAATAAATCTTGTAGGTGAAACCCAATGGAGTCGAGTGAATTTCAAATCAAAAAATTACCTACAAGGACTAGAATACCAGATAAATATCTTCCCAAGGAGGGAATACCCATGCTCAAGCATCACAAAACATAGACACCAAATCAAGTACACTACGAATCCATGAAAAATGCAAGATCATGGCCATGAAAAGATACATGGTGGATTCATGCCAATGATAGATCATAGACACAAGATATACCATGTGGATCTATGTCTCAATATAGTAGGAGAATGTATGATGATACGGTAACCAAAAAACAATCCTCCCATCAAGTGCTAATGTCATAAAACGGTGGTATGGTATTGGTTGCACAACATAGGCAATAGTAAAATAGAGATTGTACCAAAGGCCCCAAGGTATTCAATCCCCACCCGTAAAAATGTAAAAATCTAGAATGTGAATGAAGGATTTGACATTGAACATGGGAGAAAGCATTTGATTATTGGTCGTTAATAAATGGATCTAACAAATATGGGAAAATCCATTGAAATTTATAATTGATATCAAGGTACATCAATACAATCCAATAAGTGTGAACAAATGAACTCATGTCAAACACTTATTAGAATCTATCAAGTAAGAGATATTGATGAACTCCCATTTCCAATAGAAATGGAACCTACCACTAATGGTTGCAAGCCCCAAGATACTAAAAATAGATCTAAATATTGATCCCATAATAGATGAGTTCAATTTGATGAGATAAGATCCATCATAAGGAGGGAATTAAGGAATCCCCCGTCAACTAACATAAGTATTCACTAGATATGGTTTGACTGAGAACAACTTGACAACAAGGAAAGCTGGCATGCAAATTTACGGAAACTGAGGAATAGATAACAAAGGCTACAGACAACCCTTAAGCATAAGCATGACACAATGGTGACTTGGGAAGAATTTTACACAAGAAGAAACACTGATATAAATTTGCAACGCATGAGGCATTGACCGACCAAGTCCCAAGAAGATGAACATGAATGTAGAGTCTTCTTCTTGGTTGCAATTGAATGCGTGGGATATGAGGCCACATAATTTACCTATGACAGGGTGGGATCAATATATTAAATGGGTATATGGAGGTCAAAGGTTCCTATAAGGGTAGGATACATCCCAACACCCACATTATTGCAAGGAATTTTCCACCATTGGGACATTAGATCTTGATGGGGTGGCTAGATCAAGTCCCTGGAATGACAATTGATCAATGGTGACAATATGTCCCTAATGATGGCAATGAATCAATCAAAATAATTATGAAAACATCACATTAATTCCATATGTCCATCTACATCCTAGAAAGAGGTTGTAATCTAATAGCATGTCAACAACCTCAACTTCTATTGAGATCATTTTTCCCATTAATTCAACTTTGAAAAAGGATATTAATTCTATGAGGTTTAAAGTATCGACCATTGAAATATGTCAACATGGTTGGAGATGGAACTATCTCCAGAGGACCTAAATCTATCCAACATGAAAGAGACATAACACAGGTTGGAGCTCCTTCATCAACGACCGTATGAAAAAAATTGGTGCAGTGACACTATACTTATATAAAAAACATGACATGATGAGGGATTCATATCTTGCGAGTGTCCACATAGAAGGTAATCAACTATGTATGAGACTAGTCCAAAGCACCTATAGCCAACAATAATTCATTTTGTTGCACAGGGAAAATTTGAAGAACCTCTAAGAAAAACATGGAACATAGTGCCTAGGCTAAATCCTCAACAACACTGTAATTTTGGCCAGCCCTGGAATTAGGATTATGTGTGAATATTTGTAAAACACCCTTGGGAGGGTGTGGAATTACATCAATGACTGGTTTTACTATATGTAGAGAATATGGTCATTGTGATATATATATTTCTTTATCATTGGATTTAGATTCCAAAGCATCATCATTGTGTGTCTGTGTCTAAATAGTAAGCGCTCACAAAAAAAAGAATGGATACTTTGTATTAGAGGTGAGAAATGTCTCTCGGTGTTTCAAACTCTAAAGTAGGAAAATCTTCAGGAGAAATAGAACATCTCATGATTCCATCAAATTTGATTTTGTAAGATATTAATACTTCAAAAACCAACCAAATAATGGTTATTCAATGGGAAAAGTCAACTTGTTTCCAGCATTGAAAAATCATTAAGAGGAGGTTTCATTTTTAATATGTTGTATGATTGGATTCCAAGCTTATTTTAAATTCATACCATTGCCTCGGTTAATGTTATTATCATATTTTTCAATTTCTATGGATTCTTTTATTTTTATTTTCTAATAGTGCGAGATTCGAGCTAACACTCTTGACTCCTCCATGTTCGGGTACACAGGGTACTCCCAAAATACCAAACACCTAGAGCAACCACTTCACACAAATAGATCACAGAACAATACACCAATGTTTTGACATGGTTTAAACCCTCGTGAGGGAAACACTCCACGACCCCAGCCAAATAGCTTCTACGGGACAATTTATTATGCAAAGAAAGAAAGTTACAAATGAGCTTCTCATAATCGATCAACTTTTCAATGACCCTCCATGCTCTTTAAATAGAGATCATGAACCAATCGGGTGTTAAGCCATGGATCAAGGGTAGGTATGATCTAAGAGAAGTTGAGCCTTCGGATCACTCTATGTCGGGAACATATCGTGGCCATTGGATTAAGTATTTACAAATGCATATTAAAAAAATACACTTTTCCTAACGGATATGTTACACAAGTTAATCTTAACTAACTCCTAAGTGTCTAAATGTCCTAACATCCCCCCTTAAGAAAAACTTGGGATAGGATTGAAGGATTTACAAAAGTGACACTATTAGGAGAAGGAAGGAGGCATTAGAGCATATCCCCCCTTAATGACAAGTTCCTAAACTCCTAACATAGATCAATGTTTAGAAAACTTCGCTTCTATAAGAGACTTGGTGAAGATGTCTGCAACTTGATCATCTGTAGGACAAAAGAGCACTTCAAGAACACGATCATGAACAAGATTTCTGATGAAGTGAATATGTAGCTCAATGTGTTTGTTGCATTGATGTAGGACTGGATCTTTGGAAAGCTTGATGGCACTTTGATTGTCACACCAAAGTGGAGTAGGTTGTTGCAGCTCGAATCCAAATTTTGAAAGGATCTGTGGAAGCCATAAAGCTTCCTGACTGGCATTAACTGTGGATCGATATTCTGCTTCTGCTGAAGAAAGAGCAAGAGCTTGTTGTTTCTTACAAGCCCAAGTGATAGGTCCAGATCCCAGACTAAAAACATAACCTGCTGTAGACTTTTGATCATCAGGATCGCCGGCCCAATCTGAATCAGTGGAACCAACCAACAAAGGTTTCCCCCCTGTACTGTAATGAATCCCAAACTGAATTGTACCTCGAATATATCGAAGTATTCTTTTAGCTGCTTTCCAGTGACTTTCATGAGGTGTTTGCATATAATGGGCAACACAACCAATGGCAAAGGAAAGGTCAGGACGGGAATGAGTCAAGTATAAGAGACTACCAACAAGCTGACGATACAAGGTGGCATCTACTTCAAGTGAAATACAAGTGGCAGAAATTTTGACTCCATACTGGAAGGAAGAAGGGGCTGGTGTACAATATTCCATGTGAAAGTGACAAACAAGGTCACAAGCATACTTAGAATGAGAAAGAAATATTCCTTCTTTGGTTTGCAGGACTTGGAGACCAAAAAAATAATGCAAATGTCCTAAGTCTGACATTTCAAAATTTTGCTTAAGACTGGATTTCACATGGGCTATAAGCCTAGGGTCACTACCAGTAAGAATAAGGTCATCAACATAGAGAACAAGTATGATGAGATGGTTTTCTACTTTCTTGGTATAGACATTGGGGTCAAAATGGCATCTAGAAAAACCAGTGTCAAGGAGAAAGCTATCCATTTTGGCATGCCAAGCTCTAGGAGCTTGCTTAAGGCCATATAAGGATTTCTTAAGGCGGCAGACAAGGCTAGAGTTATTCTGAACATATCCAGGAGGTTGTTCCATGTAAATTTTCTCCTATAAATCACCATGTAAGAAGGCAGACTTGACATCTATTTGATGGACTTCCCAGTTATGTAAGGCTACAAGGGAAAGAACAAGGCGGATGGAGTTCATTTTTTCGAAAGGAGCAAAGGTTTCATTGTAGTCAATCCCTTCAACTTGGGAAAAACCTTTGGCAACTAACCTTGCCTTAAGTCTTTCAACACTTCCATCTGATGCATACTTAGTTCTGTAGACCCATTTACATCTGACAAGTTTTCTTCCTTTTGGAAGAGGTACAAGATCCCAAGTATCATTTGCCATTAAGGAACGATATTCTTCATCCATAGCTGCATCCCAATCTGGATTTCCTGAAGCTTCTGTAAAGGTTTCTGGATCATGATTCTCGAAAACTTGAGCCAAAAGAGAAGAGGCTCGCTGAAACTGAGAACGTGTTCGACGTTGATCTCTAGGATCACCGGCAAGATCACCAGCTGCTTCACATGTTGAACAGACCCATCGAGGAAGCACTTGTGCTGGTGCAACTGGAGGAACATGAGCAGGCGGAGGTGGATTTTAATCATCACTGTCATCATCAGAAACTAGAGTTGGAAACCTATCAAGGAAGTTGGAAGAAGAAGAAGAAGGCACAATCACCGAATCAGGCTCGCAGGCTAAAGATGGCACAATCACCGAGTTAGGCTCGCAGGCCAAGACATTTTCATCAAATTTAACATCTCTTCTAATGATTACATCATGAGAATGTGGTTGAAGAAGTCTATAACCTTTTACATCTTCAGAATATCCAACAAATATGCACTTTTCACTTTTAGGCTACAATGCTTTCCGTTTTTCATCCGAAATGTGAGCCCATGCTTCACTACCAAACACATGGAAGTGACTTACATCTAGTTTAATTTACTCCATGCTTCTTCTGGTGTGATACCTTGTAATGCTTTAGTGGGGGTGATATTAAATATGTAATTTGCACAATTTATGGCTTCAACCCAAAATTGAAGACTTAGTCCCTTAGATTGGATCATACAATTAGCCATTTTTTTTAAAGTTCGGTTCTTCCGTTCAGCTACACTGTTTTGTTGTGGTGTATATGGAACAGTGTGTTGTTTTTGGATTCCTTGTTCAATGCAGAAAGTAGTGAACTTTTTGTTAACATATTCTCCTCCATTGTCAGATCTTAACTTAATAATTTGATGACTAGATTGTTTTTCAACAAGGGCCTTGTAGGCCAAGAACATGTTAAATACTTCGCTCTTAAGTTTTAAGAAATAAACCCAAGTGCGTTTGGTGTAATCATCAATGAAAGTTAAGAAATATTTGAAACCAGAAAAGGAAGCAGATGGAAGAGGAACACATAAGTCACTATGCACAAGCTCCAAGGGAATCGATGCGTGCCAAGAGGCACGTTTGTCAAAACTGTCCCGATGATGTTTTCCGAGTACAAAATCGGAACAAACACCATCCCTGCAAGATACCATCGAAAGACCTGTCACCATATTGTCTTTACATAGTTGTTGCAATGAGCAATAATTTAAGTGACCAAATCGCTCATGCCAAATTTTGCTAAAGTTATCACTATGAGCAACAAAAACTAAAGGAAAATGTGATGACCCAAAGTTGTTAAACTTGTACAACCTGGTAATATCATCAACAATCTCGATAGCTAGGACCTGTTGAGGATCTTTAAAATCCTTGTTTACAACTTGGTGAGGTGTAAATGTCACAGTTTTACCTTCACCAGAATGAGTGATTTGATAGACTGATAACAAATTGCAAGAAATTCTTGGAACACATAGTACATCACTAAAATGACCATTATCTATTGGAACTGTTCTAGCTCCCACAACACTTAGAGATCTATCATCACCAACAAATCTTTGTTTGGTGTTACATTCATGCATAGTAGAAAAGATGGCTTGATCCTTAGCCATATGATAAGATGCTCCAGAATCAATGAGCCATTCATTTGAAGTAGAAGAAGAAGATGCATTATAAGAATAACCAGAAGCACAAAGTGCATGTCCATGAGAGGTAGATTCTGAAGGTGAATCTAGGCTAATGTGGTGCTTCTTCATTGCTGCTTCCAAGGCTGCCATCTTCTTGAAACACTTAGATTCATCATGATTATCTTTCCTGCGATAGTTGCAATGATGCTCAGTATTCTTTCCTTTTGGCTTGGATCCTTTGTCATTTTTTAAAGAAGGAGCTGACTGAGAAGGCTTTGGACCCTTGTCTGACTTATTATTGCAAAAATTTTGTTTCTTGGGAGGCTTGGACTTTTATTTATGTTGGGACAATAAGGCTTTCCCGGATGTATCTGCATTGTTGATTATTCCAAGATGGATGAGTTTATCTTGCTCTCTAATCAAGGAATCACAAAAGGATTCAAGACTAGGCTCTTGATAGCTAGCTGCATTCAAGGATTCTTTCATGGAGTAAAATGTAGATACAAAAACAGAATATGCAGGTCCAAGTTTTGAAATAATAAGATAAATGCATTGTTTGTCTTCCCTCTTAATCTTACATTCTGCACATAAGAGTTTAAGAGTTTTGTGCTTAGATAAATAATCTTGAATGCATGAAAAATCACTTGTATTTAAAGAAATCAACTCATTTTCAAGTTGGTGACCTCGAATTTCATTGTGTTTACCAAACACAGATTCCAACTTGTCCCAAGCAGCATCAGGTTCATCAATTCCAGATATGTGGAATCGCAAATCAATAGAGATTGACATCTCAATCAATCCACGAGCTTCGTCACATATATTTTCCCATTTGATTTTCTTATCATCATTAGTGGGTTCTGTTTCTTTCCCTAAGGTAATTCTGAAAAGTCCCCTAGTTCATAAAACATCCTCCATACGAGATTTCCATGATAAATAGTTGGAACTGGTAAGTAGAATATCACAAGGGGAAGCCATATTTGTAAATTAATGGCTATAAAAGCATAAACCAATGGTCTAGATGCGAAGAGCTCAAAAAAATAGGTGGTTTCAAAAAAAACGACACTAAAAACTGACTTCGGATGATGAAGTTATGTTTGAACAAAGAAAAAGCTGAATATGTCCCCAATAGTGACGTGGCACATAGAGAATGATTAGCTGAAAAAAAAAAAAAACAAAAAAAAACCTCTTCCCAAGATGAACCTTTGACAATCACTTTACAATAAAGTTGCTTTAAGTGAATCACTTTTATAAAATAAGTGATTTCACTTTTACAATGATTTACTTTAAATAGTGCAGCAATAAAAGGAACTTAAGTGACTCACTTTGTATTTTTATTTTTTATTATTTAACTAAGATCCATTTTTACAATAAAGTAACTTGAAAATAGAAATTACATGCACTTTTCCTTTTAAAATTAACTTCCTACGACTTGAACTCAAGACCTATTAAGGAATAAAGCAACTTTGAACCAAGTGAGCTAGATTAAAAGGTATGTGAAATATGGGAATGAGGAAGGGGGCATTTTTTTTTTTTTACTCTTCTTGCTCGGTTTCAATGCTTGCCTTTGTTTCTGCAAAACACACCAAAAATCGAAACAAAAAAAATTTTCCACATTTGGGGTTAGATCTTGTTAGCTTTCCTGGAAAGTCTACGTTTTCTCTCTGTTTTTGATTTGCCAAGATCGCTCAAGGTGCACAACAAAGAGCATACACAGCCGAGAAAAACCCTTTCCCTTTCTGTTTGTGATTCGCCGAGATCGCACAAGGTGCATGGCAAAGAGCATACGCAGACAGGGAAAGCAACAATCCAAAACAAAAAAATCTAATAATATAAACTGATAAAATATGAGATTTCTTTTTTTTTTAAAACATAAATTTAAAAAAAATGTGTCACTATAACATATACCTTCAGATCTGATGAAATACGCGTTTCTAAAGCAACCGGGAACCGTTTTCGATCAATTGAAAACTATTTTCCAATGGAAACGACGCTCCGGACGCAATGGAACACCTCCCACGGCCCAGAAATGCACAGAAATACCAAAACCAGAAACCCTTTCAAGTTTCGGCAACAACAGTTCAAGATCTAGATCATAACCGGAAGCGGCTCTTCATAAAAGCTCTAATACCATGTTCGGGTACACAGGGTACTCCTAAAAGACCGAACACCAAGAGCAACCACTTCACACAAACAGATCATAGATCGATACACCGATTTTTTGACGTGGTTTAAACCCTCGTGAGGGAAACACTCCACGGCCCCAGCCAAATAGCTTCTATGGGACAATTTATTATGCAAAGAAAGAAAGTTACAAATGAGCTTCTCATAATTGATCAAATTTCCAATGACCCTCCATGCTCTTTAAATAGAGATCGTGGACCAATCGGGTGTTAAGCCATGGATCAAGGGTAGGTGTGATCTAAGAGAAGTTGAGCCGTAGGATCACTCTATGTAGGGAACATATCGTGACCGTCGGATTAAGTATTTACAAATGCATACTAATGCATACTAAGAAAACACACTTTTCCTAACGGATATATTACACAAGTTGATCTTAAATAACTCCTAAGTGTCTAAATATCCTAACACTCCAAGCATATGTGGTGATTAGAATTGTGCGAAATCTTGGAAAAGTATTTTTTTTGTTTTTTTAATTCTTTGATGGTCTATTTCTGCACTATTTTCCTTTAGAGTCATTTTGATTGAGCGCCCTATTTCACCCATGTACACATTTCCACAAGAACATGTAATTTCATACACTCCTTTGTGAATATTTTTCTCAATTGGACGCTTGTCAAGGTAACATGTTTCTCATAGAGTTCAAGGGAGAGAAAGGAGCTCTTATTTTTTCCTTTCAAGGATTATGAAAATATTTTCTATAATTCCTCACATGTATGGCAAAGTGTTTCTAGTATTATCCCTTTCTATGTTTCGATCTATGTTTCTTCGTCTTTGGGATTTTTTATGGTTTCATTAGTTTTCTTATCTTTGTATCCATTATTTGTAAGAACCTTCTTGTTAAAACATGTAGACATTTTAATTGAATATGTTTCCCCTTATGAAGGGGAAACATGATTGGCCCCTTACATGAGTGTTAGGTTAGTAGGAACCCCAATAATGAGTTGTTGGGAATGAGGAGTGTTGGTACCAATATTTACTCAGCTTATGATAACAACAAATATGTGTGCATTATCCTTTTCATTGATGCATGAGGAAGTTGTCATACTCGTAGACTGGTGTTTTCAAGTTTTGTACAACTCAAGAGAGTGAGATGGAATTCATGTGGGATAGAGAAATCTGAGTTCGAAGGTGATTCATCATGTAAGATGGTCCCAGTTGAGTGATGGAATCTCAAAAAGTTTTGATGTTAACATGATCCCCGATAAATGACGAGTGTTTAATGGTCAGGATTATCTTCGATGAAATCAATGGACCTATTTTATTCAGGCTCACGAATATGATTGAGTTTTATTTTAAAAGGCATGATCCTGAAGGAAAACCAATCAAGACACATGGTATCACCAAGATTGTTTAGGATCTCAAAAATGGTTTATATAAACCATTTCTCTTTCAACCCTAAAATTGCCAAACCACCCCATGGATCTCAAAGTTGTAAGGTGGGCCAAGTTTCCTAATCAACCTCGCAAGGTTCTTGTGGTTTTATGTGTGACATGATGGGATAGAGGGAAGTAACATGGCATTGTCATATTTGTACGATGCCTAGTGCGCGAACATATCCTAAAGCTAGGAGATCAATGGTCAAGAAGCATTCAGGATTGTGAAAGTTCTCATGTGTTATCCTAAAGAACATGAGCCTAAAATAAAACCATCTTGGATGTGTGTCCTCACCAAAGTATTTCAAGCTGACAAAATTGGTTTATAAAACCCATTCCTCATCTGATCCTTCAACCATTAACCACTCTTATCGTTCGCATCTTAAGCAACCATCTTGTCAAGTCATTTACCAATAGTTTGTTGTTTTGTGTCCCCACTCTTAATGGATAAAATGTTTTAATTTCTCACTAACTACCATCTCACCTAGGCCTACTACATTGTTCCAACTGGAAATCACATTTACTGCACGAAATTTCCTATATAAATTTCCCCCAAGCTCTCTGAATTTTAAAAATTCAAATTATCTGAGCAACACTGAGCAGTACTAGAAGCTGACTTTCAAAGTTCTCTCTACCTAGCCAAAGAGTGTCAATTCTCCCAAATTTACCATGTATTTTCCACCATTATCATCTCCCATGACCTATATACCAACTTCTCTTGTATCTGAACCTATAGCTACTATTATAATGCCAGAATACCACCTGTTAGATTCTTTTTCAGAGGTTTTTGATACCATCACGTTGATTTCTGGTGTGAATAAGGTATCAAGGGAAGCAAAAGAAAGGTTCGAAGCAGGATGCAATGAATTGTAGCTCTAGGGATTTGGTCTTCCCCTTATGTTTATTCCTCGGATGCACCATTTCCCTTATTTTGTGGGTTGGTGCATTGATCTTTACTTGAAAGAGAAAAGTGCAATGATTTCTCTTGATCGGACACCAATGTATCCTATTGACAAAGAATTCATCTAGAAGATGCTTGAAATATTGGCTGATGTGCCTCACGAAAGCTTCAATGAGAAATATATGAATGCTAAATATAGAGAGCTCTCACCAGAAGACAAAGCAAGCTTCCTCCATACCTTGCTACCACCAGAAGTCGAATTACCAGAAGAGGACCCTCCTTTCAGGTTATAGATTTTTGTTAAATTTCCTCGAATTTCCATGGATCTAATTTTTCAGCTTCTGGAATTCATTAGTGATCAACTCGTGAATGAAACAATATTTGGTTTACTTTTGGAAATGACTCCCAACCCGGCTGAGCCAAATGTATGACCAGACTTTTCCCATTTTTTAGTTGACATAGTGCATGATCAGATATCCAAATTCCACTTTCTCCATTCTTCTATATTTTAGATACCAGTCCTTTTTGTTATACATGATTACCTATCAATTCCCTTATGATTTTCCATCAATCCTCCTTGATTTAATCTTGCATCATCCCACAAATGATAGGTATATTGAGTTTTCCAATCAAGTAATGGTTGAAGTCTACATTATCCTACATGGCTATTGGAACATTTAAAAACCCATTCCATACTTAGGATATATTTTATTAGTCATCTAGATTAATTGTCCTAGGTGTAGACTATGTAGTTGGCCTGGTTTTGTCTTTTATTCCTCCATATTCCATCCTAATTCACAAAAACGAATTTGGATAGATTCTGGACAATATTTCCTTGTATTTTGTTTGATTTTATTCCATTACTGGATTAGAGAGACACTTTCCTGATTTAGACAGCTTTATCCTGTTTTTTCTACTTTCTAGTGGATAAGGTAAAGCTAGTTGACTTGGAAACTCTCTCCACCTGAACATTTCTACCTCCACCACTTTATTCTCTCCTAAATTCATCATTACATTCCATTTACATCACTCATGAGATTCCATACCATATTCATCCAATTTGTGAGCCTTTAGATTGTTTTGGAAAGTGTTTTTGACACTTAGGGGGTTTTTATGCTTTTAGTAAGCCTTAATTTTGTGTGCTTGTTGACACAAACCCAGTCAATAGGGTTTCCCAACACTGTTGACACCCAAACCACCGCGATCTCCCTGAGCACCGGCCCAGAAAGGTTCTACCCCGTCCAGCAACACCTATAGAGCAGATGAGGTCTCACCTGGGATGTTCAAGGGAGAGTTGACGGAACCATGTTTCCACTGAATGAAGGAGGATGTTGTGGATCAATTACCTAAGTTATTGAAACAAAATATATCTAAGCATTTAACTCAATAATCAATCATATTCATGGCATCATTCAACAATACAATTCATAATTGCAACAGATATAACAGTAAAGCATTAATCGCAGCAAAGAAACATCGCAGCATTCATATATTCATATCGTGAAATGCATTACCATAGATAAACAGGAAAAACACAGGGATTCTACTCAACAACTCGGTCACATCATATTAACTCCGCAAAAACCCAGATACAAAATACTCAGCCTTGGGCATCGGATCAAGATCTTTAAGATTCAACAATCCTACTCTCCAAAAGATAGTTGATCGCTAGATAGATAAACACTGCGTCTATTTATAGGATTGCGCCTTTACATTGTTAGTCCACTTACTAACTACTTCCTAACTGACACTTCAAAACAAATGACCCAAAATCTATCTATTGTGGTCCAAATGACCCAAAAACCCGCATACCGCGATTCAACTGACCCAAAATTACATAAAATATTATCATTTGAGCTCAACTTTCTTCCTTTTGCGGTATCTTCGGTCTTGCGCAGCATCCGCGATGCTGCGCTACTGACTTGTCCTAACCACCTATCAACATTGCTTTAAAAATTTCCTTTAAGGCACTCTATTTTCTCCCTTGAGATGTATTATATATTGTATTCATATTGAGGAATAATATATGAGATGATATTTCCATCAATTGAGTTCCTTCTCTTATGTTATGTCTCAATATTTCTTCTTATTCTTGCATATCTTTGAATAATTCTTGTGATGACTTCTTTGCTTCAAGATTCTTGGCTATTAGAATTCTTTCATGGTATTCAACCTCTTTATAATTCTCACAATGGCATCCCCCTTCCTAGGATATTGCTAAAATTCTTGCAATTGAGTCATGAGTCTACCTTGGGATATTGGTTCTTATTTAATGAACATACAGAGATAAGGATTTACGGATATGAGCTCCTCCCTTATCATCTTCCTGATTTTATTACACCAATAATTTTTTCTCTTGAGCATATTTTCCAAATATTCAATTCTGATGAATTCCATTTCTGGAAGAATAATAGTCTTGTAACCTTCAGGATTCCATGGCAAGTTGGTCCTCTTATAGTCAAATATTGTACAACACGTGTTCTGGTGGAAGAAATGCTAAAGGTCCTGAATTTACCTTTAGGTTTCATATTTAATTATGATCCCAAGGGACTGATTTCAAATAAAATAAAGAATGTAAAGTTGGAAAAATATATACATCATCCTTTTGAACAACTAGACAAAATATCCAATTTGGAAAGTTGGGAAGAGGTTTAGAGTATCCTCAGAAACATTATGATGTGCTAACAGCCGACCGTCGGAATGATGATCATTGGTTTGATGATATTGCTGACAACATCAAAGGCCAAATCATATTGGACAAATTGTTGAATGATTTTGGTTTATTATCCAATCTTCAAATATTTTTTAAGAGCTTACCTCCACCTTCATACTCACACTACATGAATCTCGACATGCATGTGAGGGAGCTAAGAACCTTAAAATATCCAATGGGTAAATATTGGAAAAATATTTACAAGTATGTCAACTTGGATGCTACTCAGCAGGTCCCATTGACTATGCCTCAAGGAATTCCCGATGCATTATTGTCACGGCCTCCTCAGTAGACTCTTCAAGTGTCTACTTAGCAGCCTCTCCAAGTGTTTGCTCAGCAGACATATCAAGCATCACTTTAGCAAAATTTCCAAATACAAACACAATTTTACTGATGCCATGGCATAGTGATTCCAAAACAACCTTGGAACATTTGAGGAACTGACAAGGAGGAAAAGGATTTGTTAGCACAAAAATTTTTTGAGTCATGCATTGATGTGCTAACAAGCATTGTGCTTCATCCATTTTTGGGTATTGATTGTTGGGATGATATTCCTAGAAAAGGTTGAATGGGAATTTCACTTTCTTCTTCTCCTTTTCCCCCCACTAGCATTGTTATTGGTGTTTGTATTATTTCCATACCCTTTCTCTTTTTCATTTCTTTTTTCATTTGGCCTACTAGTTCCCTTTCTTATCTGAAGGTTGAACAAAGAGGATGTTGGAGTTTTGTAAAATAACTGTGGCATTTGCATTATTATAAATGGTAGTTGTCATATTAGTGCATAAGGACATTTGTCCCATTTGATTAGCCATTAGGCTTACTACATATTTCTCCAAAAAAACAATCATGTCATCAACATGTATTTGTAGACTTGGCTTGGTTGGGTCCATTTCATCCCTTGACGCATTTTGAAAATTTTCATAAAGAACCCTAGAACAAGAATAAACCAAGTCTAATTGTTGGGCTCTAACAATGGTCTACTCTTCCATTGTGGCCATAGAAAGAACCATGTCCTTAGATATATAAGACAAAGGGACTTAACAAACCATTCTAACAAGAAAGCATCAAGAATCTGAGCTTTAATAATATGTCGCCTCCTTCTCCATTCACATTGTATGCAATTGAATATATGGGTGGAATTTTCTTGTTGAAATGATGTCAATAGATCTATCCCAATTTTGTATCAAGGACTAGTAACTAAAAGTGTGCGAGGAATGTCATAGCCAAAGATCGAAAATCGATATAAGAATATCTTGGGAGATGTATATACCATTTGACCGTGGTTTCAATCAAGTTGCACTAAAAGAGTCACAACCTAAAAAAATCATCCATAAATGAGTTCAAAGAAAACCAAATATGGAAATTCAACAAATGGTTTGCAGGGTCTTCTCCAACTTTCCCTTCAAACTTAGGATTGTTTGAGGGAATCTTGTTCGATATTGGAGGCCAATTGGAATTATGTCACACTGGCTCATCAGTGAGCTTCATCAAGTCAAGAATATAATTTGATGTGGTGAGAAACAGTAATTAGACTTGAGAAAATGGATTGAACAATTTCTAGGGTTTGCCCATCACACAATGATTCATTTGATTTCCCTTGAAAAACTGCTACAAGATAAATTTATATTTCCTAGAGCATATGGTGTGTGCATCTGAAACCCTAAAATATGAGGAAAGGAACCATTCACAAAATTATATATTCCCTAAATAAGGTCACTTATGGCCCAAAAACTAACTAACATAAAACCCCAGCCCTAAGAATGGGTGTGGGAATTGGGGCGTGTCCACTTCCAAATGTAAATTGGATACTAGATTTTCTCATTGGTACACTTTTATTAGGGACAACAGGGGAGGATTGAACCAATCCCACTATCGAGAGTATCCATAGGGGTGGGTCCTATATGTGTACCTATGGGTCCTATATGTGTACCTAGAGTGGTGGTATTATTTCCCCCTAATGAGATGCCAAACATAACCAAATTATTTCCCCCTAGATGGAGACTAGATATATAAGTGAATGTGCCCCAAATAACTGGCATATTTGACACCATACTCATGTTCCACGGGTTCAAAGGAATCAATCACAAGACAAAGTCTCTATCCAAGAAAGTCCATATGTTCACCAAAAGAGGAATCTAAGGATCAATGAAAGTAGGATTAAAATTAAAAATAAATGGGATAGGAATATCACCAATATTGAGTGTACTAAAATCATCCTTTTAAGGAGATGAAAATTCCCTTCCAAGTCTAAAATACATCCTTGGTTTTATGAGACTTGTCCCTTTTTTAGTTGGTTCTCTCTTTCAAGATGAGTTTCACTTTATTGATTATCTTCTCCCAACACACTATCGAGTGTGTTGGGATCAAGTTTCCACCTTACTGAAGGAGGCTCCATTCTTCCTGGGTAAATATCTTTGTTCTTTTGAGAATAATGGATATATTGGCTAACCACTTTTAATTGATTAACCTAAATAGACGCAACCAAGGAAGGATACTTCAAACAAGAACCCACTAAAAAATTCCTAGTCAGATATCAACAGACAACCCACTCTTTCAATGATCAATAATGAAGTAATAAAATTTCCAGTTTCTAATTAGTGAAGAGTCGATGAACAAGACCTTTCAAAATTTATCCTTAGGACGTTTAGGACCCGAAACCAACTAATGATGGGATGAGATATAGTTATGGTAACCATCACACAACAATCACCTAAGGTGAAACTACCCACATGGATATGGGAACCCTCCAAGAGAGATGAGGTGGATGTTATGTTTATGTATTAGGTACCATGAGCACTTCCCACTCGTAGTCACCTGGTCAAAAATTCCTAGGAAAGGAAACCATGTTCACCACTTCAAAATCGATGGTTGAGAAAAAATTTCATAGGTCATGTGTGTATGAATAGGAAGGGAATGTAGGACTAGATTTTAGACCTTAAACTCTAGATATAAATGGTGTCACCCCGAGGAATTTCCACTTCCTTTAAATCTCTCGTACTCACATATCCCTCCAATAATGCAATGAGGAGATAATATCTATCACTTACTCAGCTTGACCTCATGCTTGACATGCGTTTGAGGTGTTCTTTCCCAATAAGTGCCTCTTGTTACTAATGAATTTTTCTCTAGACTATTCAATTCCTACTTTGTTTTACACAACCTTGGAGAATTTATTCCACAAAACTACAACCAAGGCCCTAGATCCTAGACAATTGTGAGTTTTCTATCAAAGGAAAACAAGTCTAGTTGATTTTATTATCATTCATTTTAGTGATTTTTTCTTTCTCAACTCAAGGAACTGAATGGGACCTAATGATGTTTTGACTTGAAAAGAACAATCAAAATATAAATATATTGACAATTGAATCAAATAAAATATACTATATATTTCAAATAACACAACATGTTCTCCTGCAGGGGTGTAGCTCAACCGACGATTCGCTCGATATGAAGGACATGTTGTAAATGGAGGTTGCGAGTTCAAATCACCCTGAATTACCCGCTCCCCATGCTTGCAAGCAATGTGGGTGCACCTAGGGGTATAGTGGTAGCGGGATTGGATCCCTAGACCCCATTTCACGCAAGTATCATCCCAGTCCCCAGTTGTTGATTCCCCTAGTACAAAAAATAAATAAATAAAATAACACAACATGTTCTAATCAATTTGCAAATAAAACATGAAAGAAGATATCAATGTCCTAAATCTTGTAATGCATTTTTCTCTTTTTATTTTTCCACAACTTCTAATTAAGAAGCAACAATATCCCACTCCAAGTACAATTACCAACTCTCCAAAAATTATTTTGGATCTCAAGAATTCCAAACAACATGCCAATGCAACTTGGAAAATAGCATAAAAAATGCTAATCCCAATCAATCATGCAATGCAATCTTTTGTTATTTCCAAGTAAAAATTAAATTAAATTAAATATGAAAAACAACAAATTCAAAACATGAAATGCAATTATATTTTGACAAGGTCATTATTTGCAAGTCAAAAAAGATGAAATTCTCTCTATAGTTTGAAAGGAAAAATTTACAAGGGTTGTAGTGCACCCAGTATTTATTAGAAACATATCATATAATATGTAAAAGGAAATCTCATGAATTCCTCTATCTAATTCCATTGGTTTGATGTAAAATTAGGTCTCTATCGAAATGTATCAGCCCAACATTCCATGCAGCCATCACCAAAAAATAGAAAGACAATTGATTTTAAATCGGCGATAAATCCACTTTTGTGACTCCGATTTGGATGTTTTTTTTAGTTGAGCTAGTGCTTTAGAGGAACTCAGATCTGTAGCTGGTTCCTTTAACAAAAAAAATTACAGAATTTGATCTAAATTTCATCACCCTCTTTTAAAGGAAAAAACTCCTTAGAATCCAAAGAAGAAAACAAAGTTCCTCTTTTTGAATGACTTACAACAAATCACACAAAATTTGAATAGTGCACACTCCCATATACCCTATACAAGGATCTAAAAAACCACAAAAATTTTAATGAGAAAAACCCAAGGAGTTTTCCCCAATGGAGTCACCAATTATGTTTCGGATAAAATTATCCTAATAGGTAGGGTTTGAACTCTCACAAATAAAATGTGAAGAATATCAATAATATTCCCCTAAAAGCTAAACATTTATGATTTTCAATCAAGAAATGAGAAAGTAAAATACCATATTTCGAAGGTTTCCAACAAAATCCTTGGCTTATTGATCTAGCTCTACCTTATCTCCCACTAGATCTAAGTTCTTAGATTTACAAACACATCACAAAAAATACCTTTCCCAAATATAAGAGAAAATATTAATATAAATCTAACTTATAATTAATGATAGAGAAAAAGTGATTCTCCAAATTAAATATTAATCAAAGAAGACAATTTTTTCAGGAGGGAAAGAAGAGAGATCTTTATTTATAAATATGAACATAAATTATAAACCTGATCTTGTTGTTAGTACCTCTCGTCGCCATCATCCGGGTTCCTCCAATCTTGTGCCACTTAGAGAATCTTCAAATCTCCAACTCCATACGCATATAGGAAAGGGGAAAAGAAGATGGTTTTAGATCCATAATCCCACATAGAAGCACAAGAACATAGATATAGATCTTTGTAGATCTAAAGAGAGATCCCTAGTCTCATATAAGTACAAGAACAAATATATAGATCTCTATAGACTCCTAAATATCGTTAACCCAAGGAACAACCTCTTGTGATTTCTCTAGCATGAGGGTACACAAATGAATATCTACCCATATCCTTGATTTGGACTCTTCTTGTAGGAATTTATAACTATTGGAGATAGGATTCATGGCATGTGAATTATGTGGATACAAGTCATAGATAGGCTTGATGGTATGTGAACTAAGCAATTACAAGTCATGCACAAGTTTCATGATCAATTATGATAATTTTCCAACTCACTATAAATTTTCTTCTCAATTATGAAATTATTCTTATTTAATAATTATGAAATTGTGACAAAATAAGTATTTCATCATGGAATAATTATAAGTTTTTTTACTCGATTATGTAATTTCAGCCTCATAAGATCTAATAACGTCCTTGAAAGGCCTCTATTCGAAAATATAAATATAACATCTATGTGATGGTGTGGGGTACCCCACATTGCCCACAAACTCTACTAGAAAATTATATTCCCTATGACACTAAATTTTAATACTAGACCATTAACACCAATGTGATGTCAATTGTTTCAATTCAAGGACAAGAAGGGAGACAAATCCTTTAATTTAGACTTACCACCATTTAGGAATCTATCCAATATTTAATACATGTGGTGAAGTTGAAAATATTCAAGCCAATATTGCTTGATCAAGACAAAGAAGATCGACCCAAGCTATAATCCACGATCAAGTGGATCCCAAATATGGATTGGCCTTTGAATAAGTACATCATTCTATAAGTTGAAAAGAAGATATGGAACAATATGTGAAAAGTGTACCAAGTTGTATGAGAAGGGAAAATACCCCAAGATATTAGGTTTGTTGACATGAGAAGAGCAACATATCGATAATTGTTCCAAATCTATATATTTACCAAAAATTATGAACACCAAGAATTCTTTGACATAGTCAAACTAGTCATAGTCAAATTTATTAACAGTCAATACTTTTAACCATCTAATTAAAGTCAAAATTTTGACATCATATCATTTTCCAACACTTTAGAGTTATCATCTCAATTACAATAATCGTCAAGGATATATATATATATTAATATTACTTTCAATAATTTTAAAAATTTCTGATGTCAAAATGGAATTTTTCCTTCAACGTTAGATTATACACCCAAATGTATTAATGGGATAACCTATAAGAAAAAAAACATATCCTCATTAAATTCAATCTTTTGTGTATTTAAGAGTTATCATCTCAATTACAATAATCGTCAAGGATATAGATATATATATATATATATATATATATATATATATATATATATATATATATTAATATTACTTTCAGTAATTTTAAAAATTTCTGATGTCAAAATGGAATTTTTCCTTCAACGTTAGATTATACACCCAAATGTATTAATGGGATAACCTATAAGAAAAAAACATATCCTCATTAAATTCAATCTTTTGTGTATTTAAGAGTTATCATCTCAATTATAATAATCGTCAAGGATATATATATATATATATATATATATATATATTACTTTCAATAATTTTAAAAATTTCTGATGTCAAAATGGAGTTTTTCCTTCAACTTTAGATTATACACCCAAATGTATTAATGGGATAACCTATAAGAAAAAAACATATCCTCCTTAAATTCAATCTTTTGTGTTTTTAAGGTCTGGTTCTCATTCTATCCTTAATGGCTAAATCAAGTAAGGCATAATCCATAAAATACAATGTGAAATCACAGGGATGTCTGCAAAAGATGCTTACCACATAAGTAAAAAGAAAATACCTCTAAATATGATGTAGACCGAAAATAACAATCATAGAAGGGCCAAGTTGTTTCTTCAAAGAAATATTTCAAAGTTTCCTACCTTAAGTTGGATAAGGCCATTGGTATAAAATTCTCAATCCATAATATCATCATAATTCGTAAAAGATGTTATTAACTGGACTACCATGGTGACCTTTGGTCTATTTTCTCTAATAGGTGGCACAATATATTTCATCAATTAGAAACATTAAAAATATTCCATTGCAAACAAAAGCATCAAATTTTTTGACATTTACCCAAGTGCCAAGGAACTTCTCACTAAGTGCTAAGCACAAATCTAAATGTCAAGGAGCTTGTTACTGAGTAACAAGAAACCACCTAATCATACCCATCCTATATTCCTTTATAAAGGTTACAAGGACACATATGGACAACCAAACATAAAGTATAACAATATTGAGTCTGGTATATATATGCAAATTTATAACTGCCATAAGTTATAGTCTATCCATGTAGATTTGATACATCTTAAAACAACTAGTCACATGGATCAACAAAAGTTACCAAACATATGCATGGAAAAAAAGCCTATAGAAAACAAGACTATAACCTAAAAGAAATCAATATGGATCAAATTATTAATGCATGTAATAAGAGCAATAGGGATTCAAAAGAGGCCTCTCTTTAAAATACCTAATAAACAAGAAGGATATAACCCCAAATTTCTTAAGGGGAAAGAATCCAAATAAATAGAAATCGATACAAAAAGTGGGGGAGAAGTAAACCCTTCTCTATGAGGTCATGAAACAAAATCATCTCTTCTAGAATCCAAGACTAATGGATATCTATAAAGGTAAATAAGTGGGAGATACAAACACAACACCTCATAACTTAGTTGAAGATAGTCCAAGTCACTCTCAACAAAATGTCTTAGAATAATTAAGTGCACAAGTTTGCATATATTAAACATTATGTGGTGGAATTTATCTTAATTCATTTGATTGAAAAGTAATAATTTGCAAAAGACAAAAGAATTTACCTCCATGTAATGCCAAGCTACATATTGCTAAAATATGCAAACCATATTACCTCTTACATTATTTGTTCCATCGCCGCCAACCAACTTACAATTGTGAAATTAGATATTCAACTAGAATGTGAGGGTTCAAAGAAATGCCATGAGTCCTCCTATATCCTCAAATATTTTGTCTCTTTAACAATTATTTGCATGCATTCTATAGTATTGTCCAACTCAGTAGGGAAGAAGTAATTAACTACTTCAAACTACATCTTAGGACATCATGGATGTGAGGAAATACTTCCCATACTTTGGCATATTCCTATAAATCACACCTCAAAGAAACTAAAGTTTTCAAAAAAAAATCCAATTTTCCAAGTGTCGAACCTTGTGCCTCAACAAAGAAACGAGGACCTTAAAAACTTTAAAACAAAAAAAAGGGAAAAGAAAGAAAATATTTGAGAATACTGGAAACTATTTCTAAGTTTCCACTTTTTTTTTTGTAGGTTGTTGGCACATAGGAGCATAATCTATATGTATAATTTTTAGAATATTAAAGTTCCATATCTTTACTTACAATATAAACTTTGAAATGCTATTTTCAAAAACCATAACCTTCAAAACCCTTATATCTTTACTTACAATATAAAATTTGAAATGCCATTTTCAAGAACCATAACCTTCAAAACCCTTATATATAATCATAATCCTAGCATCTTATATATCCACACCTACTTGGAATATACTTATCAAACCATTTGTTTTCCTATATTTCACTCTCCTTTGTTTTTCTATCTCTACATTTTCCTATCCTTCATCACAAAATTGCCTTCCCATTAATTCATTTGTACAGTCCCTCCCTGTTATCACTATTGCTTCAATTTCAAGTAAGGTGATTCTAATGTTTTCATATTCTTTTAATGATATGAATACTTCATTTTCAATTCCCTTTAAGAATTTTCCTATACCTTCTTTCTAGATCACAGGCATTGATCTACCTTTGTTAGAACCCCTAGGAAATTGCCACGTGAACCAATAGTATGTTTGCAATTGCAAACAACCATAATTCAAGAGACCCTAAGAAATTTACAAAGAGAGCAAAATTAAATCCATAGGGATAATGGTGGTAAGCACATTCCTTCAATTTCAGCATTTGGGAAGTCCGTGAAATAATATGAATAGAAATATGAATGGCCTCTAATGCAAACACAAGCAATCTACTAAATAAACCTAATTATGTTACATGTCTATAGTCAATCGAAGTAAAATTGGGTGTTACTAAGTCTATCCAACATGATACATGTACTATAAAATCCAAAACATGTGTTATAGATTGATGAAGAGCTTGACATTAATGGAAAAAATATAAAATGAATTAAATTTTATTGAGCAACTTGGAATTCTACACATTTAACATTGCCTTTGAGCCTTCTTTCCTTTTCTTTTGGCAATTTTCATGGTTAATGTTTTATCTTTCTTATTGAAATGAAATGTAAGGTGGAAATCATCAAATTGTTCAAGATCAAAAGAAGCATCATAAACATATCAAATTTGTTGGATTTTTTGTCCTTTACATGCCTTGGCCTTATCTAGCTAATTGTGTATCTAGTGGATGCTCTTATAAGAACATTAAAAACTTGATCTTTGTACATAGTGCCATCTATGAAAGTTTGTTTCTATAATCACTTTTCCATCATTTGTAGTTTTCCCTTGCTACTTCTTATGGAGCTTCCTAATGTTGGGGCATGTTGTCTAATTTTTCATGAAGGTTCCAAAGAACCTTCTCTTTACCTATTATACTTGTGTAGTGCCTTACATAATTCTCCTCTTCACAATTGTAGCATATTACCAATTTTATGATTTTGTCATTCCATTTCATCATCTTTTTTTGTGCATGAGCTTCAAAGTGGGCACATGTATTTATTCTTCCATGGTATTTGATTCAATAATTTTAATTAGTTGTTCAAGAAGGAATTCAAATCATTGAGAAATTGGTTCACCTTGATTTTTAAATGTTTGATGCGAGCTATGTATTTAATCTTGTTTAAGATTATGTAACTCATATACCTTTCTCTTATAATATTTATGTGGATGGGATTTTTCGTACAAATTATACTAGTAGATTTCCACTAGTGATTGGGAGGATAATGACAGAAAAAATTTAATGTGTATTATACTAAGCTAAGCAAACATGAAAATAATTAAGGTTTTGGTAAAGAAGAAAAGAAGGACCTATAACTTTTGCACCACGATGAACCTTCCAACTTTGACTAGATGGACAAGAGCAATAGTTATAGTTCCAATAATATTGCACATAAGACATTGTCATTTCATTGACTTAGTTCTATCTATTATGTAGATATCCAATAGTGTAGAATAAAAAAGGAAGAATGAGAAATTGCGGTGTCTTTTCAATAATGTTGGTATTTCAAGTTTAACAATAATTAATGCCAATCCAAACCCTTTTTTATTCAAAAACAACTCAATCTCGATTATGCATCCAAAGATTCGATCTTGAGACAAGTTTAATGTCAATAAGCTCATTAAATGATGATGTGAAATATTGGTTATAACTAAGTGAAGTAGTATGGGGTTCCAGTCATAAAGTGAGCAATGGTAATCCAAAATGTTGGAATGTAGCTCGGACAAGAACTTTCACACTGGTTATGTTCAGTTCAATGTGAATGTGCGGGAGATAGTTTGAGTTAATTCTAATTTGTAATTCACTTTATGAATAAAGTGAAAGTCTTATATTTAGATGTTGAGTCTAATAAAGTGTATTTTTATAAATTAGTAATTTAGAGTAATCTGAACCGTACATCTCATTGAGAGATTAGGTTTTTAGCTCAAGTATAAAAGTGAGTTAAGATAGAGGGTCTATGACACACACATAAGTTTTTGTTAGAGGATGCCATAGTTCATTAGTTGAGCAAGTTTAGAGCACATGAGAAGATTCGAGGTTGGGAAGAAAGCATAAAGCTAGCATCTAGATGTCGTCCAAGTTAATTTGTACAATCGTATGGAAATATCCATGTAGTGGCATGTAACAGTCTATACAATCATAAATACATGGTCGTATATTAGGATAGCAGCCATATTTTCTCATTTTCCAACCAGAAAATTTTATAGCTAGTTGTGTAGGTTTATTTTTTTGGTGTACCATACAACTATTATTTTGATCTCTTGTGGAGGTTTCCTTATAAGATATAACTACCTATGTATTGTGTTTATGCTTCCATTATTTACTTTCCAGCTATATGGGTGATTGTTCCCATGTGAAGAATTTAGTTTTCTACAATTAAATAATAGCCTTGTTAAGTTGAGAACATAAGAATAGTAATCACCTAAAGATTGAAATTATCACATGGTATTAGAGATTCTCTGATTGAGAGGATATGAATATTTTATGGTAGTAGATCAAGTGTCAGAAACAACTATCAAAACAAACTACTGAAAACTAGTACCAACAGTTAGAGGGTTTCAAATACATTGCTTATTAGATTTTGGATTTTGTGTGTTAGAGCTCAAACATGGCATTAGTTATCCTCTAATTCAAGGAATGATTGTAAGGTGACTCAAATTTCCTATCTTGGAAAATCAAGGGTACTCTTTAATTGGAAGAGAATGATATTTGGGATATTGTCCAGGATGTAGTGACTCCGCCAACAAATATACAAGATTCGGTGATTCACAAGAAGAAAGAAGTGAAATCCAAAAGGATGATCATGGATACTATAGAGGATCATTAAATCCCTCATATATCTGAGAAGAAGATGACAAATATGTTTAATTCCCTAGTTATCCTTTACTGGAGAAGGAACATAAATAGGAATATGATATTGCATAAAAAACTCATATCTATAGATATGACCACATTAGAGATAATTACCAATTACCGAATGAAGGTCATGTAGATTCATGATCAAATTGTAGTATTTGGGGAGAAGGTTGAAGAAAAGAGCTAGTGAATCAAGCATGGAAATGGTTCCCATATCAATGGGAAATATTTTCCCATGTGTTTATGCTCGAGAGAATATTATCTCCTTTGAAATACTATGGGATTAATGTATCTAGGGGGACTCGGAAGGATTTGAAGGCCAACAAATAGAGAGGTGATAAAAACCATGCCCTATTTGTTCAAACAAAGAAGGTTAGAGGTAAAGGACCCAGTAAGGGTAAGGTAAAGAGTGAGGAGTCAAACTCATAGCTAGAGAAGAAGGAATTGAGTAAAATCAAGTGCTTCATATGTCATAAACATGACCATTATGCAACATAGTGTCCAGAGAAGAAGAAAAAGAAGAAGAAGAAGAAGAAGAAGGGTAATGGGAAGTAGCAAAAGAATCAACTAGCAACCTTAGCTAAAACTTAGATGAAAAAAATTTCCTCCAAGTTAGAGAAGGACTTATCTATTGTATCTTACCTTTCTATCAGTGCAGTTCTGAGGAATTCTTCGTATGTGGATAGTGGAGAATCTACACATATGACATTAACTCGTGAGATTTTTTCAAGTCTAAAAGAGAAACTCTCAAGAGTTCAAGTCAACCTTGGTGATGATGCTAAGTACCTACCTATTAGTAGTAGTTGGTACCATCCATTTCCAACTCCATTCAAGTAACTCTTTAGAATTTGATAATGTGTTATGTGTTCCATGTCTCAATAAGAATGTGCTTTGAGTCTTGGTTATGGAAGATAAGGGATTTGTAGTAGAGTCAAGAAATAGAAATTCCCTATCATACTGTTACACCAAAATCTCTTCATTATGATTGATGTGTCATATATATTCCATGATCCCTAAATTCCATGAGCTAAAACAGTGAAAGAGAAGTTGGTGTCTTCCCTTTTAACCTTTTGTTGTCACTCTGATGCGCCTTGTTGTCCATCAAGGTGCATCAGGTTCAAGGTGAGGCGCTCTGCAACTTAGAAGAGTGCATCGGTGATGCATCCTTCTCTTGTACAAGGTGCGTTGATCACCCTATGGCGCATGTTTCCCTTGTGCAAGGTGCGTTTCAGTTGGTTAAAATGAAAAAAGAGAAGCTTCAAGTGACTTCTGGAAGCTTGGATGGCGTAGAGACTTATCCCTACTTACCTAGAAAGGTGGTAGTCGATCCCCTTACCTATTGGGATGATCCCTTAAGACTATCCCATAAATCATCAACCTCTCTTATCCCTTTATCTCGATATATATGAACCCCCTCTCCATTGTGAAAAGAGGAAGGATAGAGTACTCTTATGCTGGTGGAATTTCTCTAGGTGATCCTCTTCATCCATTAGGAGGATAAGCATTCAATCTTGGAGGCTAGGATTGTTGGAAGGAGGTTATGACGTCAAAGCTTTGGTCATAACATCTCTCCCTTTGTATTTCATTACATTTAATACAATTTCTTTCCATAAATGTTATTGTGTTAACGATATTTAGGATTTTCCTCTTTGACTATTAATCTAGATCAATTCATATCCATGTGCTTTTACCACTTGTTTGGTTTTTCAGCTAAAGATCTGAAGACTTGGAACTTGGAGAAGCAAGGAGAAAGGAATTGCATAATTGAGATAAACCATCTCTTTATTTGTCTTGCATTTCAATTGATCTATGAAAGATACTCGTGTTATGTACTCATTTGTTCGAGATCTGAACAATTCATACTAGGGAGATCTATTTGAGTCCGCTCATATAGATTGTCCGTAAACACATATCGAAGGATTCTATCCTAGAATCATCTTAGAAGATCAAGAATAGAGAAGGAAAATTATACAAGTTACAGGGTGACCTTTTTCAAGCCTTGATTCATAATAGGAAGAACTTGTGTGAGTTATGGCATAGAGGATGGGGTAGCTCCATCATAGTGCATTGCATATTCTAAGGGAGATAGTCATAGGTCTTCCATAGTTCAACATTAGGCAGTAGGGAGTATTCAAAGGGTGCATGCATGGAAAACATTTGAAGTCCTATTTTCCAAGAAATAAGCATAGGTGTAATGGAATTCTAGACCTAGTGCATTCAGGTGTATGTGGATCGATATCAAGTTAGCATAATCACAAGAATCATGTACTATGTTTACTTCATTAATGGATTCTCTTGCAAAACTTGTATCTACTTCCTAAATACCAAGGATGGGGTATTTATCAAGTTTCAAGAGTTCAAAGCTCTAGTCTAAAACCAAACAGGGAAGTAGATCAAGGTTTTGATATCGAACAATGGTAATGAGTGTACCTCCAAGGACTTCAAGGGTTTCTGTAAGGATGAAAAAATCAAGAAGGATTTGATTGTTTCGTACAACCCACAACAAAATGGGTTATTGAGTGGAAAATTTGATCCATCATAGGGGCTACAAAAGACATGATGCATGACCAAGATTTTCCAATGTTTCTATGGGAAGAAGACTTGCAGCATAGCAATATACATCCATAATAGGTGTCTTCGTAGGATCTTGGAGGAAAAGACACCAAAGGAGGCATTCACCGGTGTGAATCTAGAAGTGATTCATTTCTACATCTTTGGTTTTCTATTTTATATCCATATACTAGTAGAGAAGAGGACCAAGTTGGAGCCCTCTAGTAGGAACAATTTGTTTTTTGGTTATAGTGAGACTTCAAAGGACTACAAGGTATTCATTCCATATCATATTCTAATGATAGCATATGAGGAACGGGAATCTCTAAAGGTTGATCTAGAGTCACAAGTGGCTTCTAGTTTGATGCAACATCCTTAAAGCACATAGGAGGAGCCAACAACTCCTACAAGGTATGTAAGGGGACCTCAACAATTCACTCAAACATTGAGGGATGCTCAGGAGCATTTTTAGGCTCCGAGGGGCACATTCAAGGTGAGAAAACCTTTGAAGAAGTTTATAAACTACATGGTATTGCTGAGAAACATCATAGATTTCAAACCTTCCAATTTTTAGGAGGAAACAAATCGGTAACTTTGGAGGGATGCCATTGTGGAGGAGTACACCTCCATGATGAAGAATTATGTATGGGAAATTGTGTCCAAACCAAAGGGGAAATCGATAGTGAGTTCCAAGTGGTTCTACAAGATCAAGTATGCAACAATTGGAAGCATAGAGAAGTACAAAGTGAGGTTTGTGGCGCGAGGGTTATCCTAAAAAGGGGGATTGGACTATGAGGAGAAATTTATGGGATCGGGGATGCATCAAATGGATATGAATATAGATTTCCTCAATGGAATAATTGAGAAGTAAGTTTACATAGAGAAACCTCATGGATTTGAGATCGATGAGAAGGAGCCTCATGTTTGCAAGCTGAAAAAGCCCTTGTATGGACTTTAAAGAAAGAACTAAGAGAATGGTATTCTAGGATCGATGGATACCTACAAAGTATGTGATTCACCAAAAGTGAAGCATATCCCAACTTATATTTTATATTTGTTGAGTTTGATTTGTTTTTTTTGGGTGTTATATGTATATGACCTATTTCTTACAGGTTCAAGGAATCTCATTCCAGGGTGCAAGGAAAATATGGAATTTAGTTAGAGATGAAGGACATTGGCATGATGCATTACTTCTTGGGTATGATAAGTATGCAATCAAAATCCTAAAGAGATTTAGGATGGAGGATTGCAAACCTATGGCCATGCATTTGATCACTAATATGGAGAATGTAACAACTTCAAATTCATA
Organism: Larix kaempferi; assembly: GCA_027924585.1. Taxonomy (NCBI): domain Eukaryota; kingdom Viridiplantae; phylum Streptophyta; class Pinopsida; order Pinales; family Pinaceae; genus Larix; species Larix kaempferi. The sequence continues at coordinate 29,091,461 of BSBM01000753.1, read as the reverse complement.
TATGGTGGATTTCACATTGAATAGGTAGCTAATAGGTTCCTTGATGTATTTGTTCAACACTAGGATAGGTATAGGTTTTGAAATGAACACCTTGAGTCATTTCATGGTGGATTTGAGGTAGGATCATTAGGTAGCAGCAAAACATGTGCTCAGAGACTTGAGGAGCATGGTGGAGTATGGTATGAAATATATTGGATATGATGAGGTGAATTTGTAGGGGTATACAGATTCAAATTGGGAAAGCAATGCATACAATAAGAAGAGCACTATTGATGCCTCGAAAATCGTAGCATCAATCAGCAAGGGATTCTCCCTGGTAAGCAAGCCCAATTAGATCACTCACCGTTTGGTGTGGGGAATCCATCCGGTTAATGGTCCGGCTACCGTGTGAGTTTTAAAGATTTGTTTATTTTATCGGTTGCGGCCCGATCCACCGTTTATATATTTTATATTTAAGATGATATGCATATGCCCTAAATTAAATGCATGTGTTAAACAAATTTGTTTTAAGTTATTAAATCTAAATTAACCTATCCTTGCAAGGAGAAAAACTTTAAATTATGAGCGATAACTGAAAGTAACCTTTAAAGATTGAAATATATAGCCATTTAATCCCATAAATGCATTTTCAGCGGAATATAAATGATATCAAAGATAGCTCTGATTATATTAAAACATTCCATCACTCATAAGGTACAGAAATTTTGCTAAGAAGTAAAATCATTCACAGCACAGAATTAATTCACATAAGCTAGGAAAGATCTCACTGAATGTATATAGAAACTATTGAAATAGTTCGGCAATCATTCATCACAACTCAAAGCAAAACAATGCACCAGCTTTCACACGTCCAAATCGTTTCCCTATTCATGTAGCTGAAGTAGTTCTCATACACAAGAAGAAATTCTTTCACCTGCTAAAAGTCCTTTACTTCTTCTCTAACTAGCTATATATAGCTTTACAAAATGCTCCAAGAGATGCCACCTATACCCTAACCCTTCACATTCCTCTAATTTGTCATGTAGTGCTTAATTTACAAAAATAAATAAAAACCCCCAACAATATTGCAAAAGGACGGGGACTAAATTCCATATGTCATTTTAATATTCTAAAGATAAACAAAGTCCAAGAGGACATGCTGGCTGCTTTAGTAGATATAATAAAATGGACTATTCTCGAATGGGCATCTCTGTTGGTTCTGGGATTTCTGCTACAGCTGGCATCACTACTGGAACTGTTGGTGCTGCTGGGGTTGCTGAAGTTGATACTTGGTTTACCACTTGTGTTCTGTCCACCTTGGCTATATAATTCACCCAAAGCTGTGTTTCTCTTATAATATTATTTCCAATTAAGGGGAGCATAAATCTAAGAGAAACTTCTTGCTTAGTGAGTTCTTCCCCGAGGATGATTACTTCTGTTGCTGCCGCTTGTAGGCTTTCTTCCAAGAGGTGTGCATGAACGGCATCCTGGCTGATAAACTGGTCCAGATCTTCTGTGGTTAATACATCCACTTTCCTCACATAGCCAATTTCTGCGCTTAGTCTATCACTCAGCTCAGATAAATGTTAAGTTCTAGCTGAAAACTCTTCTATACTTTGGGGTGTCACTATTCGATAAGCCTCCTGAGCAGTTCGTATCTTGAGGTATAAATTCTTGCACTGGTCATAGGTGGTCTATGTTACAGTGTTCAACTTTGCTCCACGGTCTTTAGAATATACCAAGGTGCGCACATCTGCTTTATATTCAGCGACAGACTTAAGGGGAAGAGTTACCGAGAATCCCAATTTCCCTTCCCTCCACTCAATGTGTTCCTTTATATCTTTACTAATGCGTGCATGTTTCCTTCTAACCTGAGTGGCTTCGATGTTAATCTCTCTGACCCTGGCCATTATTGCTTTTAACTTGCACACCTCTTCTGATATAAGTTCCTGGAGTTGGTGGTTCTTCTTGAGTATTTCACAAGCCTGCTCATGAAAGGGACCCAGATCACCTACCTTGCTAGTCATGAGTTCCAATTGTCATTCCATCAATTCCCCGCCTTCTTCCAATTTCTCTATATTTTCTTTCAAATCTTCGATTTGCTGAGCATCATCAAATTTTTTAGATTCAAGCCTCAACTTCCTACTTTTAAGGTCTTTCTTCTCTTCTTCGAGAGCTCTTATTTGGATCACCAGAGCTCTCTTTTCAGCTTCTAGATGCTGAAATTTTCTGCTTAGTTCCTCCTCTAATATGAGGGTGTCACATTTTACAACCATCAAATTCGTATAATTTTGTTCTTTGACCAGAGTCTCTTGCAGCTGACATGCTTTCTTCTTTTCTAGTCCTAACTTGGCCCCTAATACGTGTACATTGTTTGTGGTTGCTTTCACCGAGGCTACAAAGATGGATGCCATGAGATCGGGGGAATCCTCAGTACTTTGCATGATTGTGGTTTCATGCTTAGTGATGATATCTGGTCGGAAAGGTCTCTTCATTCGAGTCACTATCTCCTTTACAATGGACTTTCTCTTTTTGTTATAAATGAACCTTTCCCACTGAGACACTGTATTATTCTTTGATGGAGTAAACGGGATGAGTGGGAGGTCTCTTATAGAGAGGTCTGTATCCAAGTCTTGTATGTTTGGACTCTTTGGATCAACATCTTCTCTGGCTTTCCTTTATTCCTCCGCTTTTATTTGCGCTTCTTCTTCGTGTTTCCTTCTAAGTCTCTCATCTTCTTCTTGTTTGGCAATTCCTTCCAATCTAATTCTTTCCTCCTCCTGATCTCTTCGAGCTTCATCTTCAGCTACTTGAATCCTTTGAGTTTCTTCTTTCTGAATTTCATCCTCTTTCACCTAGTTTTCTCTCTTAACAACACAACTTCTCTTTGGATTCTCTCGGCTTCTTCCTTGAGCCCTTGCTCTTCTTTAGAGAGAGTTTGAGAAGCTTCTGTTGTTTCCTTTTCTTCCTATTGTTTTGCTTCCTTGACAACACCAGAGCTAGAACTGGCTCCGACTTTACTTAGTCGGAAAATATGTAGTTCGGTCATGTTACTGAACCCTCAATACGCTTCTTCTTCCTCATCATAATAGTGGGTGTATTCAAAGTTAGCATGGAGTTCTCTGCAATGTTGTGCAGCCTTGCCCCATCGATCGTTCCTCCAAAAAATACTTTCCCCGAAGTGAAAGTCTTTCAATTCTGCAATAAACTCCTATACAGTTGCAATCCTTGAGAATTTGTAGGCCCCAATATAGAAAGGTAAAGGTAGGAAAGTTTCCTTCTTTGCCTTGTACAAGGTGCTACCAATCCCATCAATGAAAACTTGTCTCACTGCCTCTTTGTGGACTATGTAGTCCGTGGCATATCTGGGTAGGATATATGGGGGTTTAGATTCTCCATACATTCTTATGAAAGTACCTTGAGGTGAAAAATAGAAATCACTGTAATTCTCCAGGACTTCCATGGCATTTTTGGACAAGCAATTAGGTTCTTCATTGAACATTAACTCATATAAAGGCATGATAAACTCCTCACAAATCAGTTGGTAGTATTGTTTGTAGTTCTGGGCCCAAAAGAGTTTGTAAGCAGTGAATACTGGGGTGTCGGCCTCTCTCGAGTTACATCCAAGCTTTGGAAAAGGGTGTTTTGCCACAATACAGTCTATCAAGTAGGATGGCATGTAGAATTCTGCCTTCTTTGCCCCTTATCCTTCTTGAGTGGCAATTATGGATGATGATGATATGCTTTCTGAGAGGATGTCTACCCAAATAAAAATTGTCCCCTTGAACGCTACATAATGGATGATGGGAACCCATTGGAGCATAAAAACAGTACCATCGGACCTTCCAAAAATTATACTAAGCATGAGGGCGATCATTCTAAAAGGAGGCCTCAGATTCTGAACCTCGTACTCCTCACTATCCTTTCTTCTGATCTGTTTTCCTGAGATCAACAACTTTCTGGCCATCTCTAGATTATCCATTTGGATTTGTCCTAGCCATTCATCATCAAGCCGCTGATGAGCCCGGGGCAATTTTTAAGCTGCCACGATATAAGATGGATGGAAGGATACAAAAGCTTCCCCTTTACTGTCTGAAAGAACCCTTGTCTGTGCATTCGCATGCTACAGCATCCATCCAATTACTTCTAAGCATGGAAAAAGTTCTGGGCATGTGGCTGCCTTGGATATGCAAGAGGTTTTGATGTTCCGGTATAGGTACTCTTCCTCGAGGAGTGACTCAGGGATGTCCTGGTCCCTTATCATACGATATATGTCTCCCCATTTGACTTATGGGGAAACACCTGTAGTGCACTTGGTGTCTTCATATAGAGTTTCTACTCTCATGGGGGATGATCCTAGCTCAGTCACTTTGAACTTTCGTCTGCCACCTTTAGGCATTTTGGCTAAAAAACCTGTAAATAGAAGTCATACATGAGTAGGCATTACAACGTAATATTAGCAACTTAGAATAGCATTCTACACATAAAAATAATTCTTAAGAATACTTCGACAAGCTTTTGATGGGTACTCATTTGATTCTTCTCAGAACCGAACGAAGCTAACCAAACCTACCTACGGCTTTTCTAAAAAAAAATAAAAATAACATTTCGCAAATGCTTAGACAAAACCTTCGGGAAATGGCCAAGTGGTGTTTTGAGCTATACTGCAACTATGATATATAGAAGTAATGCATTCCCATAGTATCAAACCGCAAAAACAAAGTAATTCGAAGTATACTACGTTTTATGGCATGATAATTTGACATGATAATAACATGTTCCATGGCGTAAAAACTCCATAGCCTCATAGAAATACCAATGTCTTTCGCGTAAGGGCAAACAGGGCCAGTCTCAAATTTACCACGCCGGTGGCTTCCAAGATGGGTAGAGGCATGCCGTGGGTTCTCTTAATGTTTACGTAGTGGGTGATTGAGGTTCTAGAGGCTTTCATGTTCATATGAAAAGTGGGCTTCAGGGCGTTTAGTTGGGTATGAGCCAGCTATGGCCGTGGTCAGTCTAAAAATCAAGCCATCGCTGGGATAAAATGAACATAACCATGAATAAAACATTTACCTCAACGAGAAAGAACCATTGCAATTGAGATTATGAGGTATGAAAGGGTACTAACCTGCTAGGAGATGATCGTTATGTGGATGTTGACATTTGCTACGGAACCAACGAGCCTAGAGTAGGTGCTTGTAACTTCAAACGGGAATGGGAAAGAGCTCTCCGACCAATGGAAACAATGAAAAAAATCAATGGGGTTTATGTCATATATAAAGGATTTTGACGCGTGCGGGCCATTAATAAGGTAGATGTGAAAATAAACGGGGTTAATGAGGCGTACGGATGGGTCAAATCGGCACATTTGGCATTAAGTGTGGCCGCCAAAACTGGAAGGACTTGCTTAACCTTTCCGCCCATTGCGGAAAGAAAAAATGAGTTTTCCCGCCGTTGCAGAAGAATTATCGGAGTTCATCCGCAGAAGAACGGTGCAAGGTTGCGAATCATAAAACTTAATCGAGTTTCTCCATCGTTGCGGAAGAGTTATGTGAGTGTTTTCACATTTGTAGGCAAGTTTTAAAATTTTGAGCGAAGTGACCACCGAAAAGTGTCATTTTATCCGCCGTTGCAGAAAAGTTACTCAAGTTCTTCTGTTTTTTCGAAAAGATTGGGCAAGCTCTTCAGCCAAAGTTTGACATATTCTTCTCTTTTCGCCGCTGCAGTAGATTTAGGTGAGTTTCTCCGCCATTGCAGAAAAATATCATGAGTTCATTCCGCCGATATTTGGCTTGGTTCTTTTCCCACCTCTTCGGCAAGGTTGACCCAGATCTTCCGTCGTTGCAGAAGAGTTATCTTAAAAGTTCTGCCGTTGCGGCCCGGAAACTTGAGTTTTACTTAAGCAAAATCAGTGAAAAAAAAACTCGAAGGGAGCAAGGAAAATACCTATCTCTAGAAAGACTAAGAAAGAAAAGACTATTGATGGCCTTAGACTTCTAGGCGAACTTTCTCTTAAAAGTAAAGGAGGGGCCCTTATTTTTTCAAAAAATTGGGGGGGGGGGGGTGGTGTTGTAGCAACAACAAGCACCTTAGGGTGTTTCTTTAGGTTGGGATGAGCAATGATATCCTAGTTCAACCGAAAGTAGAATTATGTGGCACTCAGTTCTTCAAAGGAAAATTTTATGGAAGTTAATATTGCTAGTTGTGAGGCCATCTGGCTTCGCAAGTTGCTTGTAGGATTATTTAATCACGGTTTAAATCCCATAGTGATTTATTGTGATAGTCATAGTTGTATGAATCTATTTGAGAATCTAGTGTTTCATGGCAGTTTCAAGCACATTGAGATCAAATATCACTTCATTCGAGATAGGATTCAGAAGGGAGTGGTATATATATAGTATGTACCCATAAATCAATAGGTTATTAATATTATGACCAAGCCCTTAGAAAAAGGGAAGTTTGAAGCATACAGAGATGAAATTGGGTTGGTGCAAAATTCCTTCCTCAGTAAGAGGGAGTGCTGGAGAATGTAGCTCAAGCAAGAACTTCCACATAGGTTCAATGTGGAGATGCCATAAGTAGTTTGAGTTAATTCTATTTTGTATTTCACTTTTTGAATGAAGTGAAATCCCTATATTTAGCTAATGAATCTAATAAAGTGTACTTTTATGCATTACTGATTTATATGAATCTCAAACATACATCTCATTAAGAGATTAGTATTTTTGTAGATTAGATTTCAGCTCAAGTATAAAGACAAGGAAATATATAGGGTTTATGACACACATGTTTTTATCAAATGGTGACATAGTTAACCAATTGAGCAAGTGTAGAGCGCAAGAGAGGAGCAAAGGTCAGTCATCATACATGTCAATATGTGCAACCATATGGATCCATATAGGTCAATCTATGCAACCATAAGGATTATTTACAAACAAATCAGTACAGTCGTACAAACAGGTCCATACAGCAGACCAGACAACATATTTTATTCGTAATTGAGTAGATATGTTTTTTGGGTGTACCATATAATTGCTAGTTTGAGAACTTGTGTAGGTTTCCTTGTAATCTTTGAATATTTAATGAGAATATTATTTGAAGAAGTAGTTACATCTATTGTGTTTATGCTTCCTCTATTTACTTTCTAGCTATATGTGTGATTGTTTCTATATGGAGAATTGAATTTTCTGCAATTAGATAACAACCTTGTTTAGTTGAGAACATAAGTACAACAATCACCTAAGGTTTGTAATTTTCACACAAACAAAGTGACAAATGAAAGGTAAATCATTGACATTTTTTTAAAACTTGTAGAAGCATTTCCATACATAATCATGTTATGTATTTCCAAACTAACATCTTTTGCTTCCATTGGTTTTTCTCATCAAATAATGAATGCAAGTACAACCAAATAAGCATATGTCATATCTATCTTCATAGGTCAAGGGTATTTCGGAAGGAATAGGGGAAAATGACACATTGACCAGATGTAAGAGGGTGAGATCAACTAGAGGTGAAAATGTCAAAAGAAAATTTCATAAACACGTGGAATTTTTTTGTTAAAGGAGGTACATGTTGTTATGATGATAAGAAAAAAAATGGCATTTAGGTGCCCTTGAAGTACAAGCATCTAGTGAAAAGTTCAAAACCCAATATAAGCATCTAGTGAATTTTTTTGTTAAAGGAGGTACATGTTGTTATGATGATAAGAAAAAAAATGGCATTTAGGTGCCCTTGAAGTACAAGCATCTAGTGAAAAGTTAATGAGAGGATTTATCACATTGCTGCATCATCTATATATGGTCTAGGATTATTTTCCTTTCTTGGCATAATGGTCAATATGGCATACTAATTGAGTTGATCAAGTATGTTGGACCATGTTACAAATATGGATATTAGAAAATGCTAACCCAATATATGCAAGGTATGCACAGAAACATATTTTCTACGAATTATATACAACTAAAAGACACTAAACAAAATAAAAGAACAACCATATATGTTTAATATGGAAGGCCAAAATATTTGGAAAATGTTGTTGGGTTTATAAACAGTACACGCCCAAGGATAGCAAAAAGGTCACCCAATTGCATATTTGAAGGGCGTGATTGAAATCGAGTAGTTATATATGTAATAAAAACAATAGTTGCAGGGGAGTTGTTGATAGATTATGATTTGAATCAAATAGATATAGGAGTTGCTATCATGGGGGTACTTATATTTTATTGTTTACATATCTAATTAAATTATTTATTTGTTTTAGTATGTTGAACATTAATTGTGAACTCTTTTTTTAATGTAATTGGCATTCCTCTAAATATTATGGCATGATCACTAAAAGCAACCCTTGTGGCCAGTAAAGGTCTTAATATCTCAAGATCTTTTTTTCTTATTAATATTATAATCAAATTTACATGTTTGTTTCTAGTCATCAACCACTGATCCTAACAATGTGAGTGATGACAATGGCTTGTATTATGAGGTCAACCCATTTTCCATTTATTTTTTAAATCGAATAAGCTAAAAAGGAATTTATTGCATTCTTTAAATGTGACAACACAAATGAGGTCGTGTGTAGGCATGACTAATTGATAGATAAAATCAGATGATACGAATTATGCACCAACTTTACAATTAATTAATTTATTGTTTTCATTTTTTGAATTTTGGTTTATTACTCATGCTTTTCTTAAATGGCTTTCTTATGTAATAGTTTTTGAAACCAAAACATGAACCTACTCACCAAGTCAATGTTGGAAGTAGTGATGCACACATTAGTGGCCACAGTGACCACACCCCTCGACCAATCCCTCCACTTCTAGTGGTCACAACCCAACCTTGCCTCATTCCTATGTCATTCCTACTATGTCTACTACCTGTCCTCACCCTACTTCTAGAGAGACACCTAACAAACTGGCCCATTACATGTCAAACCTTACACATGTTGGCGGATATGTCTACATTGATCAACACATGTTCGTATCATTGTGACACTTTCGGTTGAATTTTTGGTCAACGGCAACTTTGTCACATTCAATATGCTTGGTGATTATTATCGTGTTAATTATTTTTCACTATATGATAGAAACATAGTTTTTTATGTTTATTTTATATTAATGATTATATGGTTCAACAGAAAACAATATGTTCTGAAAGGGTTTGAATGTGCAAGTACTAGATATTTTTTGGGTCTTTCATTCATACAAATTTTAGCAGTTAACCTACTAATTTGAATAATTAAATTATGGACTACTTGATCCACCTCTTTCGTAAAGATACATTCAACAAAAGTAAAGTACTCTCATTGGCCAGTACTTATTTGAAATATGTGATGGAAACATAAAGGGTTATTTTGCAAGATAACCCTAGATAATATCCTTCAATGATTCAAGTAGTCCATGAATTATAAAGGAGAAGAAAATGAATAAAAAGGAATCCAGGTGGAAGAATATATATATATATATAATTGATTACATTATAGTTTAACCTAAAATGTGTGATATTTGACCTAGTTGAAACTTTTAGGGGGTTCAAAGATACGTCAAAGCTACAAAGGCAATATTAGAGAAACACGACAAGCACAAACTTGGCCAAGGTTATTACCTATGAAAGCTAAAATTATAAATACCAAATAATTTTAAAAAATCATTACTATGATCATTCAACTTTTATTTAACTACATTTAATAATTAAAATTCCAACTTTTATTTAACTATGCATTGTAGGGAGGGGACTACAACTCCCCAACCACCCAAGAAGAATTCAATTTAGTGCTCATGCTTGCCTTTAAATCCATGGTTAAATGCCAAGAAAGTATGGTGCAATCACAAACTACCACATTGAATGGCATTGTAAATAACCCATTCATGGTTGTTAAACATCGTCTATAAATTGATGTCCTCATTTGTTTTATGCGGGTAAACACTGACGATAGGTTGGTAGAGGAAAGTAGCCCCGTGATATTATTATGAATATAAAATCAAATATATTATGGTTATCATTATTTAGTTGTATTTGGTATACTTGTAATATTTTCTTGTTTCTTGAGCAGAACTTATAAATGAGGGTATCGGGAGGCATGGGGAAGAAATTATCGCCCAAACATCGTCGATGTCCACAAATCCAATAGGTAACGAAAATCGTAATTATATTTTTATTGTACTATTAAATGGAAGTTTCAACATTAATGATTTACAATTTATATGTTAATAACCACTAATTGTATCATTTTAACCCTTTCTTTTGTAGTAAATGTTCCTTCGAATCATGATAGGTGATACGAGACATGTCTTGGGTTTAAGTATGCAACTTGAACCAACAAGGGAACATAATACACCAAATGAAGACACAAATGGAATGAACCAATCACTTAAGAGTTTCTTTTTAAATCAAAATCCATGTAGGAAGTGAGTGTATAGAGAAGACATTATGTGGATGACAACATATCTTAATGATAAATTTTATTAATATAATTACGGTATATTATAATTTGTGTTTTATTACTTTTTATGAATTAATGTTATATGTTTATTATGTTAGTTTCAACTATTTCCAATAGATAGAATAGGTATGGGGAATTGACAATGATGTAGAGGGTGGGGAAGTGGGGTTCCCAAATGATTTTTTACCTTTAAAAGGTTGGCTCTAATCAATAGAGAATAAATTATTTGTGATATCAAGATAAGCTCATTTAAGTATTTCTCTTTACTCTTCTCAGAATATCTTACATGTTTGGGGATGTGGGGTTCCGAAATGATTTTCTACCTTCACATGGTTGGCCCTATTCAATAGAGAATAAATTATTTGTGATATCAAGGTAAGCTCATTTAAGTATTTCCCTTTACTCTTCTCGGAATATCTTACATGTTTGTATGCATATTTATTTACTTAATTAATTGTAAGTCCATCATATAACCTTATTATTGTATCATTATATCTTGTAGATCTTCACAATGGAAAGGCCATTGTTGCATCAAATTCATTTTGAATTTGTTAGAACCGCAAATTCATTTTGAATTTGTTAGAACCGCAAATAATGGTTAATCATACCCTATTTTTAGAGAAAACTTGAGAGATGTATGCCAATATATGTTCCATGTGTAGTGGTTATTGTCTTCCTTTAAAGATTATAATGTCAAAAAGCGAACCCATCAACACTTCACAAATAATGGTATGCTCATACTATTTTATTGTTAGTAGTTCATTGATGCCATTTCCTTGTTGGCACTAATGTGATATTATCAATTTGATTATACTATTATTTGTTGTTTGGAAGTGAATCATTTTTTTGTTATTTTACTTGACATTTCACTTTGTCTCGGCCTTGTGTTAGATTGATAATTAAACACTAAATTTTCTAGTTTTGCATTTGTTTTCCTATGGTGTGCTTCCATCATACTTTGATTACTTCTTGTGCGGTGCCTCATTTTTTCACTACAAATATAGTTTTTTTCTTTGAGGGATAAAGGAAAGGCTATGAAAATTATGAAAGAAATTCCATTTGACCTAGAAGTAGATCATATACAACCAAGTTAAGGGGGCAAAATGTCTCAAAGCCTATGATCACTAATCTAAATAAGGTAACAACTCCATATTCAAATATGGTGGATCCCACATTTTATATGAAAGTATTAGGTTCCTTGATGTATTTGTTCAACACTTGCCATATATATGTTTGGTAGTGAACACCTTGAGTCAAATCATGGTTGAGTCGAGAAGAAAAAGCAATGTGTAGCAACAAAACATGTGCTTAGATACTTTAGTGGGACAAGGGAGTATAAACCGAGATATCTTGTAGATGGTAAGGTGAAGTTGTGGGGGTACACAAACTCAAATTGGGTAGTTAGTGCATTAGAAAAGAAGAGCACCTCGAGGTGTTACTTTAGCTTGGCCCATCAATGATGATATCTTGGTTCAATTAGAAACAAACTTCCATGGAAATTAACTCAGTAGAGGCAAACTATATGACAGTTAGTGCTACTAGATGTGAGGTCATTTGGTTTCACAAGTTACATGTAGGATTATTTGATCAGGAGTTGGATCCCACAATGATTCACTATGATAATCAGAGCTCTGTGAGAATCCAGTATTTCATGACAAATCCAAGCACATTGAAATTACATATCACTTCATTCAATATAGGATTCATAAGGTAGCAATAAAGCTCTAGTATGTACCCACGTACCAATAGGTTGCAAATATTCTAACCAGGCCCTTAGCAAAAGGGAAGTTTGAAGCATTCAATGACACACTTGGATTGGTGCAAAATTTATTCCTCGTTAAGAGGGAGTGTTGATGTAGTTCAAAAAGAAATTTCCACACATGTTCACTATGGACATGTCAAAAATGGTGCGAGTGATTTATATTTTGTAATGCACTTTAGTAACAAAGTGAAAGTTTTATATTTAGTTGTTAATTATAATCAAATGTATTTTTATACATTAGTGATTTAGGAAATCTCAACTATACATCTCACAAGAGATTAGGATTTTGGTAGATTGACATTTCAGCTCAAGTATAAAGGCAAGTCAAGATAGAGGGTTAATATATACATACACTCAAAGACAAGTTTATGAGTTAGCAAGTTTGGAGCACAGTAGAAGAGTTGTGGTCAAAAAATAGGTTGAAATCTATAACTAGGTCCACACATTTGATTGCATAAAGTCGTACAAATTCTATAAGGAAGGATCCATACAGTCATACTGAATAGTTTGTACAATTATATGAATAGTGCCATACATCAACCCAGACCAGGAAAGAGGCAGTGTTCTCGTTTCCCAATAGTCAAATTATCTAAGTAGATATGTCAATCTATTCTTTGGGTGTAAAGTACAAATAGTTTGATAGTTTGTGCAAGTTTACTTGTAAGGTTTGATTTATTAATGAAAAGCTGATTTTGAAGGAGTAGTTAGTAGTTACCTGTGTATTGTGTATTTTCTTCCAATATTTACTTTCCAGTGATATGAGTGATTGTAGATCTGTGAAGAATTTAATTTCTACAATTAAATAATAGTTTTGTTTAGTTGAAAATACAAGGACAACAATCACCTAAAGTTTGGAATTTTAACACCTTTGTCATCATATTTGTTCATTTGTATATTTAAATATAATATGGTAATGTATTTAGTTTTCTTATTCATTTGTCCATTTTCATGATCAGTTATTGATACTAAAAATAAAAGACATGTGAAATACATGCATTTTCAAAATTTTGAAATGTTTTGTGTTTGTATGATCAAATTTTATATAAACAGCTTTTTAATTTTTTAACCGTCCTAAATTGTTCATTGTTCTGTAAACTAGTAAAAATAAATTTCTTGGAACACCAATTTGCGTGGTGTTTCCTTGAACACCAAATCATTTTTCAAATTGCATTTTTCATCAAACTTCTAATGTTTAAAGGTATCAAGCATTTGAATTTGTTTCAACAAGATGTTGCAACACTATGAATTGTCTGACATTCAATCATCGCCACAAAAACATAGATGGTGAATAAACATTAGATGTCAGACATTAATTGCCACCACAACAACATAGACATCGAACAACTTGTCAGTATTATGACGCATTGTCGAAACTCTAATGACATAATGTTGCATACTCCAACTTTTTTTCTATTGACAATCATGAAATGATACATCTTTGGGACAAAACCATCAAACTGTAAACACCATGGAATTGGTATTGGAACACCAACAGCCTCTTGTCGAAAAACTCACAACATATCTTGGAATATCAACATATGACAAAGATTTCAAAAAACCAAAAATATCGCTCAAATGTCACTATAAAGATGTAATGATATTAGATTCTTTAAAGAAAGCAAAGCATGGCATGTGTCTCTCTAGTAATGTCGTTATTACTACTCTTGTCAGAATCCGAATGACAAGTTTGCAATAATTTCTAATTTTGTTCCTAACATGTTGGGCGACATTAGCAATGAGCTAGCATTGAAATTTGTACCCAAATATAGTAGTGTATGTATGACATAGCTAATTTAAACATGTTCCATCAATATATTTATTATTATTAATTTTATTTAAAAACTATTTATTTATTTATGGACATTTGGTGCTTAGAGTATAAACATCAAAAGTAAGATAATGTAACGATTAAACAAAAAGACAATGTTGCAGTAAAACCACCTGTAACAAAACTTACATAATTAACCATTTATAAAGACATAATATCTCGTAATAAATTATTCATAAACTAATTTAATATGCATTTACTTATAAGCACATAATAGCATATAAAGCTTTTAGTTTATATATGCATCCCTCATTGACTCGACTAATGGCCACAATATTATTTATTACCGGCATATCAAGTCATGAGGTGTATCCATGCTAGTTTATTTTTTTTAAATTAAATCATTGTCAATGTTATTTTGTTTTTGTTTTTAGGTTACACATCAACTCCTAATTTTTTTATATTTTAATTTGTAAGTTACCCATCCATAAGTATGAGACATCTTTTTCACACAAACTATAAAGTGAACATCACCTTTTTTGTGAAATTATTTTATTATAGACATTATTATACCTATCAAAGGTAGGTATATTGTAATCAGTTACAAGTCAAATTTATTTGACTTTAAATTAATTCGCAATGCTAACATGTTTAAAAAAAAAATCTAAAATGAATGTATTTTTAAAACTATTATCCTTTCTTTGAATTTTGTAAAGGAAGGAATTATGATCCTTAAAAATAAATGAAATAATTAAATGAACAAACAAGTGCAATGTATATTTCATCACATATCCAATAAGAGCCTCTGCATAGAGACACTTTTCACTTGACGTTGCTAACTAAAATAATATAAAAATAATTTGATAAATTATAAACTAATTATAATTATTATAATATTACAATAAGTCATTTTAATTAATTATACATGTCAATGTATTACTAATAAAACAAATGGTCAATTGTAATCGATGAGACATAGAGATATAAACAAGATGTAATTTTTATAAACAAAATGTAATTTATATAAACAAAATGCAAAGTTACAAAAATAGGTTTGTTGTGGGATTTATTGAAAGATATTAAATCTAATATCATTAGACCTCTTTAATTACATTATAAATTTTAATTTATAAAATAAATAATTGTATATAATCAATTAAATAAAAATTAAAGAAATCTAAATATTAATATCAAAATTAATATATATATAATATATATTTAAATATTAATTAGTTTAAAATTAATTATATTGTATGTTAAGTTCAAACTTATATCCAAACTTAATTTTTTAAGTGTTTTATAAAATAATATATATTTATAATATATTATCTAAACTTATATCTAAAATAATATATATTTATAATCAAACAAATACTAATAAGCATAGAGATTAAACAAAATGCAAATATATATATATATATATATATTTCTTTTATTTATTATTTATTATTTAACTTTTTTTTTTTAATTTTCTTAAGAGATAGGTAATAAGTAGTTTTGTTATTTATTTCACTTATTATTTAATACAACTATGTGTGTCCAATGACACGTGGTTGATTATACAAGAATTACATCCTAGTTTTTCAAGTCATTTTTGTTGATTCCACTCTTATTGCACCAAGAGTAGCCATCTTTGTTGATTCCACTCTTATTGCACCAAGAGTAGCCATCTTTGTTGATTCCACTCTTATTGAATCAGGAGAGGTGCTTACAACGCGGTATGGGGGAGATGTGTAATGATGTCATGTTATGTACCAAAAATAAAAAGTATTTTAAAAAAATTATGTCAACTCATAAAATAAAAAATGAAAACCAAATAAAAAATAATTAAAAAAGTTCATATCCACTCATAAAATAAAATTTAAAACCAAATAAAAAGTCATTAAAAAATAACACCTCGAGAAATTGGATGCTTATCAATGCTTGATAGATCCGCATTTAAGATGGATCTATACTGGTAGTAATCTAGATGAATTGTCATTTACATATCGTGCCTACATGTTGCAATCAATTTTGAAGCAAACTATCATTTACATTTTGTCCATGTGCTCTCTCTACTATGAGTTGTTTCTACACCAAGAGGTGCCATGAGTAAATAACTAGTTATGTTGTACAACCATCAAGTGATGCTATATCTATACAATGTAATAAAAATCAGGCAGTCATTTTTCTTGGGAGAACAAATGAAAAGATTAATAATTCACCGGATGCATTCAGACTTGGATCTGAACATAATAAATACTTCTAAGATAAGCATAAGGGAATTCCGGAAAACTAACTTTTCACTTGACGTTTGGAATCTTAGATCTTCAAGGTCACATCTTAGAACTCTTGAATCATGTGAGCTTTACAATGGCTCCAAGTGGCATTCACTAACTTAGCTAAGCACCATATTCTCAAATGTTCCAATATGCTCTTTCAATCACTTCCAACCACATCAAGAGTTGGTGAATTCCATTGCAAAACATGGCCTCCATCACTCATCGATTAGTTCAATGTCTCACAGATCTGAAAATTTGCCTTAACCTTGCCAAAGACAATAGTGACACTATATATCTTCATGTATTGGCAAAGGGCCAAGAGCAATATGGTGCAAAGAAAAAGTATCATTTGTATGGTCAAAACAGACATGAAACACTCACTATATATCTTCATGTATTGGCAAAGGGCCCATAGCAATATGGTGCAAAGAAAAAGTACCATTTGTATGGTCAAAACAGACATGAAACATTCAACGCATTAATGATTTCTGCGAGTAGGAATCTAGATGTCAATATTGGAATGGTCAAATTTAGAAATGACAAAATATTGATAGTCTTTACATCGCCTTATGTGTTTACCTGTTGGTTGGTTGGTTGCAGAGCTTAGTCTCCTGATTAAGACATTGTTGATACCCTTCTGTATGGAATGGAAATTGTATCAAAATTCAATTGTACACAAGTAATTGGCTGCATATTACCTGCAAGGTAAAGATAAAAAAAGTAAGTGCTATTCACAAAGAAGGTAAATATTATTGAAGTAGGAAACCAAGAAGAACATGTGGTTGCCAACATATCTCCTAAAAAACTCACCAGCGAGGAGAAGAATATAACCATTGACCTCAAGTTCATAAGCAATCAATTACTTCCTATTGCTCTGCATTTTATTGGTACTGATTTTATGACAAAGATACAGATTTGCATGTATGCACAAGCACGTCTTCATGTGTCTGCTACTGATGAGCAAGTATTTTGTATAACAAAACTCTAAAGGCATCGAGTTGCATATGGTTCAAAAGCATCAGAACATGGAGGATAAGGCACTAGAATGAAGAGAAAAAATCCTAGACAGAGAAGAGCTGAGGAAAATCCTACAAGAAAAATTCAAAGGAAAATCCTGCAAGAGAAATTTAAAAAGCAAATGCAGAGCCAATCAGCTGAGAGAAAAAAAAAAAAATAGCAGTTGAACTCTCGGAGACCATGCAAGATGAGTAATGTTTTCACACCAACATTCACCTGCAAAAGTCAGAGGCACTTGCATCATTTCAGAACCAGGTAAACCCTTGAGCACCAAAGTTAGGTTATGCCCATTTGGCATTTGGCAAAAAGGGGGACCATTTTCTTCCAACTAAAATGCTAGTTGAAAATTATTGATAATTCATTTGGTCTTAAAAATTTGAAAAGACAGAAAAGTTCCATGGGAGAGATCACAAATCATGAATCACAATCCTAGGAAGGATGGAGACGAATGGAACCCTACAAAAGCAGACATTTTATGACATTAGACAACAATGAACTACAAACAGCCTCAAGAATGTCACTCCAATTTTCAATTGGAATCCACACTAAATTGTTGCCCTGTGTTTACTCCAATTTTGAAAATATCCAAAAAAATACCGTCGATATCATGAGATTTTCAAGGTGTCGATACTATCAGATCAAAATATTTCAATTTTTTTGAAACCCCAATAATATTATGTTTTTTTAAATATGATTCGATGGAATTTGTCACCAGGTCAGTATCAATAACCTTTTAGGACCTGAATTTTAGTTTTTTTTACCTTGTTTTTAAAAACAAACAAAAGGGATTGAGAGCAGAAGAGTTTCTCACAATCTTTCATAGAGCTGAGGGAAAATCGTGTGATTTCATCACCATAATCAGAGCTATTGTGGAGTGGGGATTAATTCCAATCTACCATTTTCATATTCCCAGGCATGTATAAAATTTTACGCTTCCAATTTCTTTGCTTTTCAAGATTTAGTAGAGGGTTTGCAATGTCTGACTTGACACTTATGTAGGTCTGATTTTTATTTGCAACATTCTTTTGTGTTGATTTCCACTGGGTTTAATTAATTGCCTATGAAAATGTTGAAGGCATTGGACCCACCATGGGACTATGGTTAGCTGCTTGACCCTCATAATCGGCAGAAATTTAGTTGCAAGTTGTGTGGGAAGGAAATGAACAGTAGAATAAAGTGATGTGGAAAGGAAATGAACGGCAGAATCAGCAGCTTGAAATAACACCTTGCCAAAGTTTCCCCTAAAGCTACCCTGGAAGTCATCCATATTGTCCCACAATGAATTCCTGGTATTGGTAAGAAGATATATGAGAGGGAATCATTATGGCTTAAAATTCTAGATGGAAGAGTTGCAAGAAGCTTAGGAACCACATCCTTTACCAGATGTGGGGGAAGCCTAGGGAAGTGAAATCATTGGCCACACCTTTCACAATGCCCTTTCCAAGCTCACCTTTCTTTGTTCTAAGGTCCATTGCTAGGGCACAAGCTTGTATTAGATTGTTGGTTAAAATAAGGGAGAAGCAAGAAGTTGACAAGATTGTGGCCAGATGTTTTCTATGGAGTGACATTCCTTTCAACATTGTCATGAACAAACCACTCTACTAGTCGATGTTTGAAGTTGTTTCTATTGTTGGTTCAGGGTACAAATCCCCTACCTATGACGAGCTGAGAGGGCCTCTCTTCAAAAGAAAAAGCTCGATTGCACTCACAAATCAGATGAGCTTAGAGAATCATGGGAGATCACTTAATGCACCATGATGTCAGAGGGTTGGACAAAGGGAAAAGGCACAACCATTTTAAATTTCCTAGGTAAATGTCCTTGGGGGACAATATCTATCAAATTGGTCGATGCATCTGCAGATGTTATATGTTCGCAATATATCCATGTCATAATGGATAATACTACCAATTATGTGGATGCTAACATGTTGCTTATGTATAGGTATGGGACCTTTTTATTGGACTCCTTGTGCCACCCTTTGATTTGATTTTAAAGGACATGCCCAAAATTTCTTGGATTAAGGATGTTACTGAATCAACTAGCAGCATCACTAAATTTATGTATAGAGGATATGCATATCTTCTTAGTCTCATGAGACAATTCACAAGGAACAAAGAGTTGGTGCATCTTGAAATCATGTGTTTCGCCACTAGCTTAATTTATCTTCAATGTCTCCTCACATTTATATTGGAGACAAAGAAAATGTTTGTTTCAAATCAATGGGATGCCATAGCATATAGTAGTAAACCAAATGGGCAAGCCATAGCCAAACTAGTGTACTATGAGAGTTTATGGATAGAAATGCAATAGGCATGTGCCATTAGAGAACCTTTGGTAAAGGATTTTCACTTGGTTGATGGTGACAATCCCACAATGAGCTGCCTGTATGAGGCCATGGATAGGGCCAAGGAAGTTGTCTATAGGTACTATAAGGACAAGGGGGGAAGTGATTCAACAAATGATTTGAAATATGGTAGTTTATTGATAAGAAATAGAACAATATTCACCATCGTCACATTCATGCAACCAAGCTCTAGTTAACCCCATGTTCTCTTACTCCCGTGGTTTTCAATTTGATGTCGAGGATATGCATGAATTCCTTTGATGTGTTCAAGAGATGGTGTGGGATGCTGCTAAACATTCACAAATTTCAAAACAAATGGAGATATATAGAGGTTGTTTGTTGGAATATTTTGGCCATGACATGATTGACTAAGACAATAGCACTATGCCAAGTAAGCTTCAGTTTGTTTCAAATATTAATGTCTTTCCTTATATCTCTTTGATACTCAATTAAAATATAATTTAAGTCTTTGTTTTTCTTTTTGTTTAGTCTTTCTAGGTGTTGGGTGGACAAACTATGCCAAAAGAGTACCAAATTTATAGAAACTTGGCATTCGGGTGCTCACCCAAAATTGCAACTCTTCAAGGTGCAAACAGAACCAAAGTGTGTTTGACAAAATACACCTTAAGAAGCACAACAAGTTAGAAATGTTCAAATTAAATTTTAAATTTATTATAACTTATTAATTTATCGCTTGTCACCGTCTAATCATAATATAACCCTCATACATGTTATAATCCCAGTGCCAAGTGACATGGCATGCATCAACTATAATCTTCGATTGTGGGTGATGTAGATTGATAAAACATTGACACGAGGGCCATTTTGTTAGATTTCATTGGCACAACGACTTAGTGGAGGATGGAGGTCAAAAAACCTATCATTGAAGAGCCACCTGAGCGGTTGGAAGAGGATGTCGATGCGTTGTTGGAAGTGGTGAGGGAGGGAGGGAAGAGGAGGAAGATTCTCCGCTTCCAATGTAAACACCTTTGGAGGAGATAGAGAATGGACCACCACCACTACCTCGATAGAGACAAGAAGCTAGTAGAAGATGTTTCACTTCCTCTCTGGTTTTCACCCCAACCCGATCACCTTCCACTTCAACCCCAGCACATATTGTTTCCACCAAACAAGCAATTTCCTTTTCCCATTAAAGGGATAGAGGGAATCATGTTGAGTTTATAGCTCGAAAGGTCTTCTACATAGGCTTGGTGTCTTAGCCTGTGGGAGACATAAAGTGGTCTCTAGACATTAACTTTATATTTATAAAGTTAAGGCGACTTTTTGCTTTATTAAATTAATAAAGTGACTTAAGTTGTGATAATGAGCAATTATATCACAACTGTAGATCTTATTGGTCTAATATTTCATCTTGACGATTAGATCTAGGAAGTTAGGGTAGTTTCATTTAATGAAGAGATAAAAAGGAGATCTAGGAAAAAATACAATTACCATTCATTATTCATTTAATGTGGAGAGAGAGAGAGAGAGAGAGCGTAAACGTTGGAGAGAAGAAAAGAAGGAGAAAGTCGCAGCAAGGAGGGCAACAAATCAAGGAAGTCGTATAGTATTTATTGCATTGACAGTTGAGTTTGTACCATAGTAGCATAATTCGGCCGAATTTGACTTTCCTGTACAGAAATTTGAAGGGAGTTCGAAATTCAACGAAAATTCAGCATAGTACGAATACAGTATGGTAAAGCCAGCCGACAAGCAGAGATAATGGAAAACAAAAAAATTGGATTTGTTAAATAAAAAATTCCATTTATATGTCTTATAAATAACATCTTAGAGATTGAAATTGCATACCCAGAGAGTTAGCAGTCGATTATGGAATCTGAAATGGAGAAAATTGAACAGTGAAGACGGCGGATATGATAAGATTGGGTTTTAAACTTTAAAATTTTCTAACCATTGCATGACTACAAAGTGCAACCTGGGCGTGATGGTAAGAGTTATTTAAATTTATTTCTCACTGCCTGATACCGTGATTGCTGAGTAAATTTAAATAATAAGATACCCTTATTTGAAAAATAAATTAAACTCAAATTTGTAATTACATTTTAAAAAACCTATATATATTACTTTGAGTATTTTGTGATAATTATATATAAATATAAAAAAAATTGTTTTTATAGACAAGTTGATTAAACTTAATGCAATTCTACAAGAGATTGGTTACATGTTTTATCATAGATTTATCATGTATTCGGCCAATATGTTTTACCCATAAAATAATATAAAAATCAATAAGCCTTTAACGTTAAGTCAAACCCTAATTGCATTCATATTGAAAGAATTAATTTCATGAATATTACATTTAAACTCATTTTCAATTTCGGCGTGAGTGGCACTATTACATTTTAAAGCTTTAAACATTATAATTTAGGTCAGTTTTTATATTAGGTTTATTTTATAATATAAAATAAAGTTTGATAACTAGTTAGACAAAAAAAAATTGGAATACATTATTAGAAAAAAATTGGAATATAATTTATTTTTGGTATTTAAATTTATTTTTTCATATTTTGAAGAACAATTTATATGTTTTAATAAAAAATAAACGTTACGTGAAAATTTTGAATAGTTTATCTATATTTTTAAATTTCTAAAATTTGAAAAATATGTTTTTTAATGTATAAGCAATCTACTACTGTATTTTTTTTGTACTAGATTTTTTCATTACGTACTTTTTCCTTATCGAATCATATTCGAATTCGTATTCGTACTCGAATTATGCTACTATGGTCTGTACAACACGATTTTCAAGGCAATAGCGCGTGTGAGGAAGACACATATCCCAAGGGTTTGGTGCAGTAGTTATTGTTCCTTGTTCTAGCATGAAAATCAAGGAAATTGTACAGCAGTTTTGTGAGTAAGTCATACTGTCCAATCTGGCACAAAAATTGAAGCAAGGGAAGCTAGCATTTAATATGGATGTACACAGGTTGTACATGTTATGAGTTTATTTCTGTGATTTTTGGTACAAAAAAAGGGAACTATTATGTGCATTTATTGTTGTAAATCTTCCAAAAAAAATCTTTGTGGGATGAAAAATTTCTCTCTTGAACTATTGTTGTAAATCTTCCAAAAAATTCTTTATGGGCTGAAAAAATTATCTCTCTTGATCTAGTTTTCCCTTTAGGCTTTTTCCATGGGCATTGCCCAAAATATCTTGTGTCATTTAAGTGGTTTGATTTCTTGTTTTCGTTGTGCAAGTAAAGATTCAATGTGTTTTCAGTCATAAATTTCAGTTTTGAATATGCATTCATAAATGGGCATTAAACTATGACAAACAAATTTATTGAAACTGAAAATCAAGACTTGAATCATTAAAAATTTACATGGAATCGGAGCATTGGTACTGAGAGGGGAAATCAAACAAGTTGGCACAAGGGTTTGCAAGATAGTTGCAGGTTGTTCACCGAAAAGAATTTTATCAATTAAGCAATTCATATGGCTACAGGTTTGAGGTTTGAGGATAGATTGGAGAGGGCTGGAAATTTCAGTCCTTGGAAGGAAAAGATTGCTTTGTTGTTGGAGGAACAAAAGTTGTGGAACATTGTTCAAAAAACTATTACTATTCCTACAAATGAAACATTGTTGGTTGAATATAATAAAAAATGTTAAATCTAATAGGATAGTCCTCAATGGCATTAAATACCATGTCATTCCTCATGTAACCAGGAAAAATAATTCCTATGAGATGTGGGAATCTTTAACCAAGCTATACTAGAGTGAAAATGAAAACAGAAAGATGATGTTGAAAGAAAAACTAAGAAACACCAAGATGACCAAAACTAATACAGTTGCATCATATCTTACCAAGTTGGCACGGGTTGGTGATCAACTAGGTGTTGTTGGAGAAAAGGTGGATGGGGCAGAACTAGTCAAAATTGCCTTGAATGTTTTTTCCAGACCATGGAATACATATGTTCAATGTATTGTTTCCATGGAACATCTTCCTGATTGGGAGAGACTTTGGGATGAATTTATACAGGAGGATATCAGAGTTAATTCCATACAAGGAGGCCAGCAGCAGGGAGATGATGAGGAGGAAAATGTGGCTCTTTTAGTGAAGGGCAAGAACAGGTCCAAGAAAGTCAAACAAGCAAGACTGAGTCAAAGGGTGAACAAAAAAAGGACATGAGAAAATTTAAGTGCTTTGCATGTCATAAGATGGGACACTATGCAAGTCAATGTCCTAACAAGAAAAAGAAGAATCAGGTTGCATCTTTGGCCAAAGTAGATAAGTTTACACCTAGATTTGATAGAGAGTTCTCTTTGTTGGTATGTCTTTCCACGAGTGCAACTTCTACTAATGTTTGGTATATAGATAGTGGAGCCTCCATCCATATTGACAGGAATGAGGGTGTTGCTCCTTAGTGTTCCAGAGACTGATTCAAACTACTATGTGGATAGTGGGGTCGACACCATACATGCAGTAAAGGGGGTTGGAATAGTGTTATTTCAACTAGAATCAAGAGGAACTCTAAAGGTGGCAGGAGTGATGCATGTCCCAAAACTGAAGATGAACTTGCTCTCACTCTCATCTCTGGAGGACAAGGGGTATGGGGTCATGTTACAGAGTGGACATGTGCTCATACATTCAAAGGGTGCTACCCAAGATGCAACGGTGAGGCTTGCCATCAGGTAGGGTGCATTGTACAAGTTGTTGGGACAGCCAATAGAAAAGTACAAAGGGATCTTGGAGCATGGATCAATGTCAGTGATAGAGGGAAAGCGTGAGGATTCTCTCAACATAATTACTTGGTATGAGATGACACTGATAGATAAGGAGAACAGAACTTCATAGTAGATTCCAAAACAGGTGGTAGGGAAGTCTTCCAATTTAGGGGGAATAGCTACAACAACGGATGATGTGGTGGGATTGGTGATAGATCTAGGTGGAGTTTCTTCCAGAAGTACCTTCCTTGCTAAGAGGGAGTGTTGATTTTATAGCTCAAAAGTCTTAGCCTATGGGGGACATAAAGTAGTCTCTAGACATTAACTTTGTATTTATAAAGTTAAAGCGACTTTTTTCTTTATTAAATGAATAAAGTGACTTAAGTTATGATAATGAGTAATTATATCACAATCGTAGATCTTATTGGTTTGAGATTTAATCTTGCCCATTAGATCTAGGAAGTTGTTAGGATATTCCTATACTCCATCCTAGTCCCACCAATATTTTGATCATTTACATTTTCAGTCATGCATGCACCTTTAGTGTTTGCATGCATCCCAGTCATCAGTCCAGCACCTAGCCCTCAGTTAGCCATCCCCCAGGAGCTTCTCACTATTCAGTTTTAGCCCTCCAGTTGCTTAATGCACCCTTCTTCCTTGATTTTAGGGAGCAACTCGCCCTTCTTCACCTACCAGTCCAGTTACACTCAGTTACACTCAGTTACACTCAATTACACTCCGTTACAGTTAGTTACACTCAGTTACACTTAGTTACATTGAGTTACACTCAGTTACACCTACCAGAGTTAGTTTGACTGATGGTTGACAGTTACTTGAGCATTGATGACTCCACTGATGATGATGAAGACTTCCAGTTGCACTTCGATGATCATGAGGACACCTAGTTGTGCTCCGATGACACTCTATTGATCTTATGATCACTCTGAGAGGCTAATTCGAATTTCCACCTTAGGCATTCGAATCCTCTCTACCATTGTACTATTTATTTGTCCATACTGTGATTAATTAACTAGTGTGTGTGAAGTATTATTGCTTCTATTTGAGTTCTACTGTACCATATTATTCTGTTGCTCATTATACTGTATTGTTCACTCTTCTTCTATTTTCCTACTTAATCATAATTACTCTTGTGAGGTACACATCATCTCTTAGATATGCTGTGAGGATTTTCACATGGTATCAGAGCATGTTGAGAGTATTGTTTATCTCCATTCTTGAGAGTTTTTTGCAGGTTATTACCAAGATTTTGAGTGCAGCAGTTGCAGCAGAATCTGCATTTTTGCAGCAGTAGCAGTTGCAGTGATTCTATATTGTTTTTGCAGGTCCTCTACATCTTCAATGAATTTAGAAGAAATCCCTCCTCTTTCTCGACTCAACTATGTTGAATGGAAACCAAAAATGATAGCATATTTAAAGAGCCATGATCTCTTTGATTGTTATTTTGAAAGAGAGTTCGAATCCTCTGCAAAGAAGATTAAATGGTTGAATAAAGGTGACATGCACATTGGAAGAATGAAGCTTACTATGACTGATTACATATTGTACCTGACCATCATTGATATTGAAACTCCAAAAGAGTTATGGGCTCATCTGGATGAAAGATTCGGCAAAAAGAATGATGGATTTGGTCCAAATCCCTTCAAAAGCAAGCAAGGTGATGCATTTGCTCCACTTGATGGTCTCTCAAATCATGATGCATTCGCTCCTCCTGATGGTCTCTTAGATCATGTTGCATTCACTCCCCTTGATGATCTCTCAGATCATGAACCAGTATCATCTCATATTGAAGTTGTTGACAAAGAACTTGCATATTCTCCGCTCATGCTCAAACTTTCTTCTCTTTCTATGCCAGCTCACACTCTAGATATTGCAGAAGGTCCTAAATCCTCTCTTGCACCAGAGTCTGTTGGTTTGCATCATGATCACATGATTATTTCAGAGGTCAAAACAGCTACTGAAGGTAATGCATTCACTCCTCTCCAGCTATCTCCTCTTTTATACTACTATATTATCATAAATTCATGCTTTCAGAAGGTCATTGAAGAATATGGCCATTTCCATTTGCTTGGGATAATTTCTCATGCATATGATAGTTTTGATCTCACCCCTGCTGGTTCAAAGGAGATCTCAAGAAACGGTTTTTTAAGTCTTAAATCTGATTTTGATTTCAAGCAAACATGTAATAGTTATTTTTGGCATAATCTCACCCATGGTGGTTCGAAGGAGAAGACAAAAGACTATATGCACTTTTACAGATTTGATCCTACCTCAGCTGATTCGAATCACAGGTTCAAGGATCATTCTCATACTATTGGATTTGTTCTCATCACATTCGATCTGAAGAGCAAGTACAAGCACATGCTTTTTGAGCATGATCCACTTCTTCCCAAGAAGAAGATACCTCCAGACATATGACCAAGCATCACACATGCTTGAGTTTGGAGCATTTATTTTTATGTGTGCCTTACAGTCTATTTTTTGAGGAGGGGGTATGTTTCCCATGAAATTTTCCCACTTCCTTGGTTTATTGATTGTTATCATTCATTGTATTGGGTGACCTTTGGTCTTAGTTACCAGGGCCCGGGATGGATTAATGGGGGGTGTTAGGATATTCCTATACTCCATCCTAGTCCCACCAGTATTTTGATCATTTACATTTTTAGTCATGCATGCACCTTTAGGGTTTGCATGCATTTTGCATGCATCCCAGTCATCAGTCCATGTCACATACCCCAATTTTGCAAAAATAATGTAATTATTTTATTATATTCCTGAGACATTATGTTAAATTTAATGCTAAGTAGGAATTGATGACTCAGCAAAGTCACCAGAAATGGAATGTAATTCTGAATATTTTATTATTAATAAATAAATTATGGAGACAACAGCATGGGAGAGCTGTTAAAAGAGGTTACTGGTCTAACTGGTGGAGGGAACTAGGTGGAAAGGCAAAAGACAAGTGGCAGCATCCTCAAACACATCCTAAGTTGCAGGTGGCAACTTCCCTATATTTTGGGGTCATGATTCCCCAAGAAAGGGGAATCTGAGCAGGTGGCTCATTAATGACAGTTAACCCAACAAAGACCTAGGCAATCTTTTAAATAGTACTCAATGAACTGAGCTGGGGGTTCAACATAGTTCTGGAGGGAGAATACATTCAGATGAATGCTATTCAGGAGTCCCATTGAGGAAGAGGGAAAATACAGTAAGGGAGTGTTTGATATGAGATGTTGCGGTAACTTGGTTCCAGTTTAGCTGTTTGGCTGAGTGAATTGTTTTGCTGCACCTAGTTCCAGCCAGGGAGACCAGAGCAAGCTCGGGGGTCCTAATAAGTGCTGTCTGGGCACTCTCCAGGAATTGGTAGGGAGGAACAGCCTCCCATTGCTGTTGTTGTCCCCAGTTTTGAACAGGTCTGCTACCTACTTCTGTTTGTGTTATAAAATATGAACCAGGTTATCCTGCTACTGATGAACCTTTAGAGATAACTTATGTAGGTTTACGTACTTGCGTTTTGTTATTAAACTCTTAATTTACTTTGAAATTTTTACCCAGGGTTAATGGGAAGAAGCTATGGCTATAGTATAATCGTTATGATAATGTTCACAGTTTAAACAAATGTAATAATTTCCTATTGTTAATAACTAAAGTAGTAGGGTTTGAATTCGAAATGACAATGGTGGTTTGGTTCAAATGATAACTATGTGGATACGATTTTTAAATGAGATGTTTACTCATTTATTAAGTTAAGACTCTGTCAATACTGTGCGTTCTCATGAAGAATTTGAACTCGCTAGCGAACAAAAGAAATACAGTGCTGATAAAAAAAATTATGACTAAAAGGAAATAAAATCACTGTGTTGTATAAGCTCAGCCTCGAGCTAATTATTGTTTTTGTCTTTATTTCATTCTGGTTGAAAGTAAATAACTAGGTCAAACTTTACTGATGGTTGCTTGTTTAAATGGTCAATTATTTTGTTTAGTTAAAATTTTGTCGAAAGAAACAAAATAGTTTAAAGGGTGAAAAATATGGCTAAACTGTGGTTCAGTTTGATAATGAGTCAATAAGGGTTCTGTCAGTCTTTTCGTATGTTCTGTCAGTAGATAAATAAACTTACTAAAAATAATCTGGATCGTTCATCCTTATAACAGATATTGATAAAACACCTGTTAACTAGGGTTTTTGTGTTTGGTAAGAATTACTGGATTTAAAACTGATCTATTCTTAACTAGGGTTTACACTTTGACACACATACCCTAACTGTAGCTATAAATGTCCTGCAAATATAACTATACTGCTAACGATAATTACAATAACAAACTAGGTTAAATTTTACAAAATGTACTAAGGCTTACAGTATTACTACTGTATGGCATGCATTGCAATTACTTTCTCTGCAAGATAATAATAATCTGAAAGAATGCTGAAAGATAGTAATTAAATCTATCACTGAAAATCAGGGATTGCAAACTTATAATGAATTAAATACTACTCAGACATAACAAAGATAACATAACATACAATCATTTATATTTAATAAACAAACAGGAGTAGGTAGCAGAACCTGTTCAAAACTGGGGACAACAACAGCAATGGGAGGCTGTTCCTCCCTACCAATTCCTGGAGAGTGCCCAGACAACACTTCTTAGGACCCCTGAGCTTGCTCTGGTCTCTTTGGATGGAACTAGGTGCAGCAAAACAATTCACTCAGCCAAACAGCTAAACTGGAACCAAGTTACCGCAGCATCTCATATCAAACACTCCCTTACTGTATTTTCCCTCTTCCTCAATGGGACTCCTGAATAGCATTCATCTGAATGTATTCTCCCTCCAGAACTATGTTGAACTCCCGGCTCAGTTCATTGAGTACTATTTCAAATATTGCCTAGGTCTTTGTTGGGTTAACTGTCATTAATGAGCCACCTACTCAGATTCCACTTTCTTGGGGAATCATGACCCCAAAATATAGGGAAGTTGCCACCTGCAACTTAGGAAGTGTTTGAGGATGCTGCCACTTGTCTTTTGCCTTTCCACCTAGTTCCCTCCACCAGTTAGACCAGTAACCTCTTTTAACAGCTCTCCCATGCTGTTGTCTCCATAATTTATTTATTAATAATAAAATATTCAGAATTACATTCCATTTCTGGTGACTCTGCTGAGTCATCAATTCCTACTTAGCATTAAATTTAACATAATGTCTCAGGAATATAATAAAATAATTACATTATTTTTGCAAAATTGGGGTATGTGACATACACACCCCCTTAAAATGTAACATCGTCCTCGACGTTACTTATTCCTCATCCTCAGCCACCTGCTGGAATAGATTTGGGTATGCTTCCCGCATCTTACTTTCCAGTTCCCAGGTAGCTTCTTCAGGACTAAGGTGCTTCCATTACACCTTCAGCTGTCCAATGGTGCGGTTCCGCAGAGTAATTTTCCTCCTCCCGAGGATACAATCCGGTTCCACCAGAACTTCCCCTTCTGGTTCTACCTGTACAATGTTCCAGTCAATAACATGAGTAGCATCATGAACATACTTTTTCAGAACAAAAATATGAAAAACATTGTGTACTTTTAAATTAGGTGGTAATGCTAGCTGATAAGCAACTTGACCGATTCTAGATAAAATTTCAAATGGACCACAGTAACGTGGCGCTAATTTTGCACAACTTCCCAGTCTTAGGGAGCTCTTCTTTGGCCTTACCTTGATGAACACATGTTCACCTACCTGGAACTCTTTAGGAGTTCTCTTCAAATCTGCTTGACTCTTTTTCCGATCCTGGGCAATCTTCAAATTTACCTGCACTTGTTTCACAATCTGTTCCATCTCTTTTAACAAATCAGGACCTAACACTAATCTATCTACTGGATTACTCCAGGAAATAGGAGTGTTACATTTACGTCCATACAGGATTTCAAAAGGACTAAACTTAGCTGACGATTGATAGCTGTTATTGTATGCAAATTCTGCTAAATGCAAATAATCCTCCCACTTACCTGGTTGATCTTTAACATACATTCTTAGCAGATCTTCCAATACCTGATTAACTCTTTCAGTTTGTCCGTCCGTCTGAGGATGGAAGGAAGTGCTGAAATTCAGTGTTGTGTTTAATCCTTTAAACAAGGATTTCCAAAAATTCCCTGTGAATTTAGGATCCCTGTCTGAAATAATAACTTTTGGGATTCCATGTAACCGAAAAATCTGTTTTAAAAATATATTAGCTATGTTTGCAGCCTTGTAAGTGGTTTTAACAGGAATAAAGTGTGTTGATTTACTTAATTTATCTACTACCACCATAATTGAATCATTCTGATGTTGATTTTTGGGTAATCCTGTAATGAAATCTAAGTTGATTATTTCCCACTTCCAGCTGGGAATAGGTAAAGGTTGCAGCAACCCAGCTGGATGTTGGTGTTCCGTTTTCACTTGTTGGCAGTCCAAACATCTAGCTATATACTCAACTGTTTCAGATTTCATATTAGGCCAAAAATATTCTTTTCTCAACATGGTGATAGTCTTTTGGTAGCCTGGATGCCCTGAGTAAGGGGTTTTATGAACTTCGTCCAGAATTAATAGTTTAACTTTAGGTACATTTGGAACATATAGCCTGTCCTTAAACAATAAAAACCCCTCTTTGTTTAGGCTATAACCCTTTATTAAACTCTCTGTAGGTGCTTCTTTAGCTGTAGCTTGTAAGTGCTGATAATTTTCATCTGATTTTATCCCTTCAGCCAACTGTTCATTCAAATCGGAGGTATAAGTGCTGCTAGCTGATACAAAATTCAGCCTTGCATTTCTGCTCAAAGCATCAGCCACCTTATTTTCCTTTCCTTGTATGTGCTGAATTTCAAAATCGTACTCACTTAAGAAGGCCAACCATCTGGCTTGCCTTGCATTTAAGTTAGGCTGGTCCAAAAGGTATTTCAGACCCTTATTATCAGTCATTAGAGTAAATTTTCTGCCTATTAAGTGGTGTCGCCACATCTTTAATGCATGAATAACAGCAGCTAATTCTAAGTCATAAGTGGCATAATTCTTTTCATAAATTTTCAACTTCCTAGACTCATAGGCAATGACATGTCCATCCTGAGTCAACACTCTGCCTAGACCGTCATTACAAGCATCGGTGCAGACTACAAAATCCTTATTAGGATCTGCTATTCTTAAGATAGGCGCAGTTGTTAATAAAGTCTTCAATTTCTTAAAGCTTTCTTCACACTTCACGTTCCAATCGAACTTCTTGCCTTTCTTTTGCAAGGAAGTGATTGGGTTGGCTATTTTTTAAAAGCCTTCAATGAATCTCCGGTAGTAACCGGTAATTCCCATGAAGGACCTAACATCTGTTACGTCTTTTGGTACTGGCCAATCCTCAATTGCCCGGATCTTTTCAGGATCAACTGAAATCCCTTCCTTGGTGACTACATGTCCTAAGTACTGGATTTCATCTTTGAAAAAGTCACACTTACTGAACTTCGCAAAGAGCTGCTGCTCTCGTAGTTCTTGTAAGACTATCCGTAAATGTTCTTTATGCTCCTCTTCATTCTTAGAATAAACTAAAATGTCATCGATGAATACGACAACAAATTTATCTAAGTACTTATGCATTATGTTATTCATTAAGCACATAAAGACAGTTGGGGCATTAGTAAGCCCAAATGGCATTACGACAAATTCGTAATGTCCGTACCTTGTTCTAAAAGTTGTTTTGAAAATGTCTTCTTCTTTAATCCTCACCTGATGATAACCCGATCTCAGGTCTATCTTAGAGAACACCGTAGCTCCACATAGCTGATCAAACAAATCATCTATGCGAGGCAACGGATATCTGTTTTTAATCGTCATCTTGTTCAGTTGACGGTAATCTATGCAAAGTCGCATAGTTCCATCCTTCTTTTTAACAAAAATTACTGGTGCTCCCCAAGGGGATACACTGGGTCGAATGTAATTCTTGTCTATTAACTCCTTTAACTGAGTTTTCAATTCGTTAAGCTCCAAAATATTCATACGATACGGGGCTTTTGAACTGGGTACAGCACCTGGTACCAGCTCAATTGTAAAATCCAGTTCTCTCTTGGGAGGTAATTCTGGGATTTCCTCAGGAAAAACATCAATAAATTCTTTTACTACAGGGATATCCTCTACTGTTATCTTACTGCTTTCAGACTTATCTGTCTCATCTGTAATAGTTACAGCATAGGCTTTGCACCCTTTTCTAACTGCCTTTTTAAGTTGTAGAGCAGAAATCTGCCTGACTACTGTTTTCCTAGGAATACCCCTAACAGTTATAGGTTGTCCATTACTATTTACACACCTAAAAGTTTTGTCAAAACAGTTTAAAACTACCCTATTCTGTTCTAACCAGTCCATCCCGATAAGTATATCATAAGAGCCAAGTGGCAAAACATTTAATTTAACAGTAGTTTTAAAATCAGTCATATCTAGGACACATTCCTTAACATAACAGTTTACCTTCATTTTTGCCCCAGTAGCTAGTTGTACAGACCAAGAATTGTCAAACATTTCAATAGTCAATTTACATTTTTCTACTAGCTGGGGTGAAATATAACTAAGACTAGCACCCGGATCTATTAAAATAGTTACAGGGATTTTATTAATCATACCTCCTACTTCCACCATGGAAGTTTGATAGTCAGCTTGGCGGTTCTCCAATGCTGCATTGATTCGGGGCATAGTTCCTGCAAAGTCTCCAATAGTCATTTCATCTTGTAAAGTATGAATATTGTTGATTGGCTTCTTCCGATTTGGGCAAACTGAAGCATAATGTGGGCCATTACACTCCCAGCATTTAACAGGCTCCTTCCGTTCAAAGTTCTTAGTGTAATTTCCGTGATTGTTAGGAACCTCCTTGCTGCCCTTGAAATTATTGGAATGATTAGCAGTTCCATTTTTGCTTCCCTGGAAGTTTTTACCATTAAACAGGGTTCTGTTCTTGTTATTTTTGAAACTTTTCTGGGGTACAAACTCCTTTTTCCTATACTCAGGCTGATTGTTGTTCTTTTTAGCTTTCCAGCTGGCTATCCCTTCTTTCTTTTTATTCTGTTCATAACAGAAATTAGCCTTTCGCATGGCCTCTTCCAGCGTTTTGGGGTTATCATATTCAATTCTATCCTTGATATGATAGGGCAGGCAGCTAAGAAACCGCTGTATTTTGGGTTTCTCTTCGACAAAATACGGCACATACCTTAACAGACTTAAGAATTTGTTGTTTAAGTCTTTCATAGTCATAGATCCTAGCTTTAATTCATAAAATTCCTTGGCCCTCTCTTCATAGTATTGTTCCGACAGAAATTTCTTTTTGAAGTACCTTTTGAAAGTACTCCAATTAACTTCTTTTTCTTTGATTCCCTTGACCCTTTTCAGGTCTTGCCACCATATGTCCGCCTTTCCAGAAAGGTTGTAAATGGCCATTCGTGCCTTCAGCTGATTTGAATAGTTGTAAATCTGGAAATATTTTCTCATCCCGGATAACCAGGATTCTGCCTCTTCTCCTGTCTCAGATTCTCCATTGAAAGTTGGGGGTTTTATTTTCTTAAACTCCCCAAAAATCTCTTCGTAAGGCCTGTACTTTTTCTTCCGGTGATACAACTCAGCCTCACTGCTGTCACTAGTATTGTGATAACTGTGTTGTTCCCTTCTTTCTTCAGATGATGAACTGCTGTCAAATTTAGCTGATTTCATCCTTTTAGACCCTCTTTGATGACTAGCTTCTTTAGATTCAGCTCTTTTGCTTTTTCCTTCTGTCTAAAATTTTTCTAATAATAACTGATTTAGCTTCTCTTGAGTTTTCAGAATTCTTTCGTTATCCTTCTTGACTGTCTCTATTTCCGTCTTTAAACCTTTTATGGTCTGCATCAATTCCGAGGAGTGAGCAATTACTTCCTCTGTCACAGGTTCTCTTGGTATCTGTCTTGTCACGGTGTTTGGGGATTCTTCCTCAGCATATTCTCCCAGCTTTTCCATACCTGCCTGTTAGATTCAGAAAAGGGAAATTTTGCTGCCCTGTTCTTGATGAAACAGAAAGTACAAGTTAGTACATGATATATATATACCTAAATTTTCTCTACATTTGCATTGTTCCGCGGAAACTAGTTGAGCCATATGCAGGCCTAGTGTATGAACCATGCTCTGATACCACATGTCAAAACCCGATAATTTCAAAAAAAAATTAAAATTTTTAAGATAGCAATAAATGTTACTAAATGCATTCCTGGATCTGTTTGATTTAGTTAGGGGATCACAACTATGTCTGAATAATTTGTCCTTGTACTTAAATTTCTAATGTGTGTCTTATTTATCGTTACTGGTGGTTTTTCTGTTTTCAACCACAAGGGGGAGTTGTCAATGCAGATTGGGCTTACTTAGCTTCCGGGCTAATGCATCCACTTGTCTTCATTTACAGGTATACAGGTAGAGTATGATCACTGCAATTACTTTTTAAAGCATTAAAGTTTCTTTAATTGTACCAAAATGTCCAGTACAAGTTTAATCATGCGAGACAGGTTGTCAAGTGTAAAAAGGTAGAAGTTTCATTCCTGTAATATTCATACGTTCTTACTGTTAGAGAATTGACCATTTTGCATGAGCATATGATAGATATTGTTCTTTATCAGACTGTCTTAAATTCCACCATGGAGTACTGTTCTTTGATATTATTATTGTGTTGTAATAATATCTTTTATCTATCATTATGTAATGTCACGGAAAGATATGGGAAATCAAACCAATTTGCTTATCTGTCATTTCTGTGTGCTTTTTTATTACACTTACAAGGATCTAGAAATTTGTAATGTATAATTAACTTATTACCTGCACTGTATAATAATAGGTCGGTTCATATCTTCTTAATTTCTGGATTAATAATAATCAAGGCCTTCACTAATTTAAGTGACAATGATATAGTAAAATTTGCAAGTTATACTGCTTCATATTTTATAACACAAACAGGACGATTCTACCACGGCCGTAGCCCAGTTCTCAGTTAGATAATTTTTTTTACAATCTTGAAATCGAAAGTTATGCCACATACAACAGTTCCAAACATACAGGAGACTTATAACAAGTCGTAACCTTTAAACAATTGAACTCTTACAATGAATTCTACCTACAGTCGAGATCCCATTACAGATCATCGAATTTAAGGAAAAACGCAGACACAAAACAAGCCGTTATACCAAACATAAAATATATTAAGTTAAGTCCCAAAAATCCTGGGTAAAAACCCCAAGCAAGTACAGGTATAGTATCAAAACCTTGAGGCCGTAACCTAGTCATTCTAAGCAGGCTCATAGCCTTTATTTACACATTACTAAACCCTAAACACCTCTAGCAACAAGATTTAATTACAAATGACCGTAGTCAGTCTCAGGACCAACAGCACAGCGCTAGTCACAAGGATGGCTCTTCGTACAAAACCACACAACAACCAACAAGGAGGAATGCCATGGTAAAATACCAGGCTTACCCGGTTAAGCAACTAACAGTTGAAGCTGGAGTCATGCACCTTTCGAATGGAGCCAGGACCTGCAAGTAACAGAGTGTCATTAGTTACCTCTTAAATATTTGTTGAAAGATATAAAACAAATTTGTGTACAGAATACGAAGAGAAAACCTGAAACTCACCGAAAATTCCACATACAGAAGATGGACTGGTAGCCGCGAAATGAAGAAGGGTAATCCCAAACATCTGCACTAGGGTACGAGTTATCAGAAGCGACGGGCTATCATACCTCCGAGGAACTTAAACAAACCAACTTTAAAGAACATTGCAGACAATGGAGACCGAGCCAGGGTAACTTGGGTAGAGAAGGATTGAACCCTAGGTCTTAACAACTTAACAAGATGCCAAATAGCAAAAACAACAACTCTCAGACTCTGCCATGAACCAATACGAAGGTTTGAAACTGTATGCGAGCTACTAAACAATGTAACCACCTTGAAACTGTGTTAAACAAATGCCACGAATTGGCAGAATACAAACAGCTACTACATTAAAAAATTCAGTCGGACCTAGCGAGGAGTAATGGCAATACAACGACAGGGATAAACATTGACAAGAGAAGGATAAAAACCCTGCAATTTTTCCCAACTACATTTGCCATTACAAAAACACTTTGATTCTCTTGTAAAGAGTCAAATAAGCATGAGGAAATTCAAGTTGCAGAAGAGCCGAGCTCTTGACATCCCTGTGGGGTTAGGGTTCGGACAGGAGGGTTTCCACAGGAGGACAAAGCCCAAAGGCAATGGAAAAATGCTGAAGTCTAGGGTTGAGACAACACTTTTATACCTTCAACACTTGGAGGAGGAAAATACACGTAGCCTTTTAATCTTTGCATGCTGTGGGTCGAATTTCTATAGTCAATTGTGTTTCCAATCATTTCTACGTTCAATTAAAATTCACAGTGGAGGAACTACAATCATAGTATGGGTGCCTTTTTTAAAAGTCGTGATACCACCCTATAATTGCTATCATTTAC
The DNA here is from genome assembly GCA_027924585.1 of Larix kaempferi. Lineage (NCBI taxonomy): Eukaryota > Viridiplantae > Streptophyta > Pinopsida > Pinales > Pinaceae > Larix > Larix kaempferi. Next base: position 29,054,685 of record BSBM01000753.1, on the reverse strand, counting down.
ATAATGAATACCATGCTTAAGAATCCGCATATTGTATAATAATACCTGTCATATAAACATTACAATCGTGCGTAAGTCATGAACACCAAAGATTTCGATGGATTACCCATTGTTAGGTCAATCAAATATTAAAACATGAGTAAGAGAATTACTTGCATGGAATCATTAAAAGTTTGACTTGGCATAGTTCCTAGGTCATCCTTTAAACAAACAATACCTTAGATAATAGCTTTGAGTCTCTATTTTCTTTGTAGAATAAACCTTGACTCATTAATTCATGCAACATGGGCATTGATCGAAACTTAGACTTATATTATTCTAGACATAGAGGGAGTGCATAACTATATAATGGTTATTGTGAGTAGGTAAGTAATGTAAGTTGGAAATAGCATAAGACAGTGTAACAATAATTACGTCTTAAGCCTATCCCCACAAGAAGCGGCAAGGGTACAATCAAAACCTATGAACCTACAAAATATTAAGATGAAGATAAGCAGTATAACTTGCAAATTTTACTATATCATTGTCACTTAAATTAGTGAAGGCCTTGATTATTATTAATCCAGAAATTAAGAAGATATGAACTGACCTATTATTATACAGTGCAGGTAATAAGTTAATTATACATTACAAATTTCTAGATCCTTGTAAGTGTAATCAAAAAGCACACAGAAATGACAGATAAGCAAATTGGTTTGATTTCCCATATCTTTCCATGACATTACATAATGATAGATAAAAGATATTATTACAACACAATAATAATATCAAAGAACAGTACTCCATGGTGGAATTTAAGACAATCTGATAAAGAACAATATCTATCATATGCTCATGCAAAATGGTCAATTCTCTAACAGTAAGAACGTATGAATATTACAGGAATGAAACTTCTACCTTTTTACACTTGACAACCTGTCTCGCATGATTAAACTTGTACTGGACATTTTGGTACAATTAAAGAAACTTTAATGCTTTAAAAAGTAATTGCAGTGATCATACTCTACCTGTATACCTGTAATTGAAGACAAGTGGATGCATTAGCTCGGAAGCTAAGTAAGCCCAATCTGCATTGACAACTCCCCCTTGTGGTTGAAAACAGAAAAACCATCAGTAACGATAAATAAGACACACATTAGAAATTTAAGTACACGGACAAATTATTCAGACATAGTTGTGATCCCCTAACTAAATCAAACATATCCAGGAATGCATTTAGTAACATTTATTGCTATCTTAAAAATTTTAAATTTTTTTTGAAATTATCGGGTTTTGACAGTCCAGCACCTAGCCCTCAGTTAGCCAGCCCCCAGGATCTTCTCACTATTCATTTTTATCCCTCCAGTTGCGTAATGCGCCCTTCTTCCTTGATTTTAGGGAGCAACTCGCCCTTCTTCACCTACCAGTCCAGTTACACTCAGTTACAGTCAGTTACACTCAGTTACACTCAATTACACTTAGTTACAGTTAGTTACACTCAGTTACACTTAGTTACAGTCAGTTACACTTAGTTACATTGAGTTACACTCAGTTACACCTACCAGAGTTAGTTTGACTGATGGTTGACAGTTACTTGAGCATTGATGACTCCACTGATGATGATGAAGACTTCCAGTTGCGCTCTGATGATCATGAGGACACCTAGTTGTGCTCCGATGACACTCTATTGATCTTATGATCACTCTGAGAGGCTAATTCGAATTGCCACCTTAGGCATTCGAATCCTCTCTACCATTGTACTATTTATTTGTCCATACTGTGATTAATTAACTAGTGTGTGTGAAGTATTATTGCTTCTATCTGAGTTCTACTGTACCATATTATTCTGTTGCTCATTATACTGTATTGTTCACTCTTCTTCTATTTTCCTACTTAATCATAATTACTCTTGTGAGGTACACATCATCTCTTAGATCTGCTGTGAGGATTTTCACAGAAGTTAGGGTAGTTTCATTTAATGAAGAGATAAAAAGTAGATCTAGGGAAAAAGACACAATTATCATTCATTATTCATTTAATGTGGAGAGAGAGTGTGTTAGAGTTGAAGAGAATAAAAGGAGGAGAAAGTTGTAGCAATGAGGGAACGCAAATCAAGGCATCCATATAGTATTTATTGCACTAACAACGAAGTCTATACAACATGATTTTCAAGGTAGAAACATGTGTGAAGAAGACAGATTCCAAGGGTTTCATATAGCAGGTGCAATTCCTTATTCTAACACAAAAAACAAGGCAGGTGTACAACAATTTTGTGAGTAGGCCATACTGTCAAATCTAGCACAAAAATCAATGCAAGGGACAACAACATTTAATCTGTTCGTACACATGCTGTACAAGCCGTACAGGTTCTGATTTTATTTCTGTGAGTTTTGGCACAAAAAATGACGTATTTTTTGTGCATTTAATGCTGCATTTATTGTTGTAAATCTTCCAGAAAATTCTTTGTGGGTTGAAATAAAAATCTCTCTTGAACTGGTTTTCCCTTTAGGTTTTTTCCAGGGGCATTTCCCAAAACATCTTGTGTCATTTAAGTGGTTTGATTTCTTGTTTCCGTTGTGCAAGTAAATATTCAATGTGTTTTCAGTCATTAATTTCAGTTTTGAATATGCATTCATGAATGGGCATTAAACTGTGACAAACAAATTTATTGAAACTGAAAATCAAGACTTGAATCATTACAATTTTACAAATCAATGATTCCATAGTATATTTCACATTATAGAATCTAGATGACTTGCAATGATGAATCATGAGATACATTAATTATTTTTTATGTTGTTTTGTATCGTCTTATCATGGCTAATGACAACGATCAGGATTCAATGTTGATGTGTGATGTATCACTTGACATCTTTTACATCTTATATATCAAATTTATTTTCATATTTGTGTGCAATGTGTTTGTCTAATGTTGTTGATTTAGATGTTTAGAAAATGAATATTTCTATATTTTTCAAGTTTGTCAATATTTTCTCCAATTTTGTCAATAAGTTATATTCCAAAACCTCAACAATATATTTTTCAACACAGTACTTGCAACATTGGTTTCCTCAATTCCCAATATGCCCTCTTTCTCCCTACTTGTATGTTAATGTAAAAGATGCAATAGAATACCTCTTTGAAGCGATGTGTATTCAAGGAAAAATTACGGGCACGTCCCTGCCTAATAGCAGCCAACCTCTTATTGTACCTGGGATCTTACTCCATCCCTTATACAAAGCTATGTGGAGTGAATCCTAGAGTGCCTTAACACTTTTTCTCAAGCAACTGAGGCATAGTTGTGAGTAAAGAAAGGCATGTATTCACATTGATCGAAATGAACTTCCAACTTGGCTTGTTAAGAGCTAGGAGACAATTTAACCAAGGAAAGCATCAAGGAATTTAGCATTCCTTTTCATATTGGTGTGACACCAACTAACCAATGAGGTTGGTCTTATCTAAATTAGACAACAAACATTAGAATCGGTCCACTCGGGACATCCTTTTCACTGGGAGAAGTACTATGTTGTAAGAATTCTTGCAGTAAGGTGTAGTTTCTATTTTGTTGCCTCTTTCTATCTATAGTTGAATATAGATAGAGATGATTTTGATGGATTTCCTCAAAGAGAAATAGGGAGGAAAGAAAAGACTCCCCCTCTGGTGGTATAGGAGGATTGTACTTTACCATGACAGGAGGGCTTGGTTTGATTGATATTTGATCCCAAAGAACAGAACCTGACACCAAATGGATGGTGAGGGATGTGAGTGAGGATTCCCCTTGATAGATTCTTCTTTAGCATGGTATTAAGAACAATATTCATGCGGGTAATATCAATGAGCCTTTTGAGATATATCATGTAGTAAGAGCAGTTGGTCCTTTCAAGCTCACGGGTTCAATGGCTCTCAAACGAATTTTGCATTAACAGAAGAATGTCTCCAAAAAGTTGCATCTGGATTATGATTCACCAAAAAATGGTAAGGATTTGTTAGTGAGATTCATTTGAACATTTCCCTCTACTAAAGGCCACACTTGGGGGATTCTATGGGACAAACAAGCAAGATCTCGGTTAGTATTTGAGTCCAATGAACAATCCTTACAAGCAAATGGATGATGAGGGCCATGAGTGAGGATTCCCCTTTGTAGATTACTGTTTAGCATGGTATAAAGAACATTATTCATGCAGGTAACCATAATATTAGAATTCCTTTTGGGATAAATGGTGTAGGTAGGAGGAGCTAGTCCTTTCAAGCCCATGTGTTTAGTGGTTCTCAAAAAATTTGGAATCAATGGTAGATTGTCTCCAAACATCTGCATTCGGATTATGAATCCTCAAAAAATGTGTAGTGTTACCCCTCATATTGTGTGAGGAGCACACATAATTTTCATCACATCACTTGTGGAAATTTTCACAAGAATCAAGCTTGCAATTCTTCATGGCTAGACATGTGAATGGGTAAGGGGTACACTTGTGTTCTTGACTTAGAGATGGTGATTCCTCATGGTTGAGTGTTAACCATAGTGGTTGGCTAAAAGATTTGGTGTGATGTGTTCTCATACCTTCATGGTGATTATTGGTGAAGTATCATGTGCCTAAAAAGTAAAACAATGCTCTTAAGATGATGCACTTCCTCTAATTGGTGATTCGGCAGATATTTGACTAAGGTAATAAGGAAATTAATTAACACTTAAGTATTTTATCGAATGGTAACTCGTCAACTTAGGGTCTTTCTAAGTTTTAAAGTATTAATAATTGTACTTTTAAGTAATGGATTAAATAAAGTGCTTAACTTTGTCTTTCTAAGGTTTAAGTGTGATTAATTAAAGTTAATGAAGAAATAGAACTCATCACACTAATTAACCAAAGTCCCTGAGGTTTTCACTTAGGATTAATTTAATGTTATTTTTTCATACAATTATAGCATTATAATTCAATTGCATAAGATCAATAGGATCACTAGAAGAAAGACAAATCACAGAAACAAAGAACACGAGAATTTATCCTGGGAAACCCAATAGGGAGAAAACCCAACAACCTTCGTATAGAGATGAACAATTGTAAGAACAGAGTACAATGATGAAAGAGAAAAGTGGAAGAACTTTCCAAGTAGAAACCCCAAAATATCTTCTCCTAGCTGTAGATGTGAATCTCTCTCCAAGTGGTGCAAAATTGCTTGGTTGAGTGAGTGAGTAAATGAGGTGAACTTTCCTTCTATTTATACATGTGCCAAACTAGATTTTTTCTCAACAGGGCCGACTTGTCAAACTATCTGGGCCGACTTGACTTGGGGATCAATAAATAAAGTTTATTTTAATATTTTCTTTGGGTAATTTATCCCCAAGGTTTACATTCATTCTTTCAAGGGTTTACATAATTAATTACATCAAATTCATCTCCCGTAGGAGGTACAAATCAATACAATAAAATATAACAAGAATATCTTCCGAAGTTTCAAAAATCCCAACACTCCCTCTCAACAATGAAGGTATTCTTCGTTCATCATCAGCATCATGACCATCTGGGTTTCATCTATGCATCTATACTGTCTCATTCATCTCTATACATACTGAAGGTTGTCAACACGGTATCAGTCCTTCGAGAAGTGTCATCATGCATCAACTCCACCAGTCCTTCAATGTGCCCAAGAGTAGCCTCTCCATCCTACCTGGATGTCTTAGAGATAAGATTTACTACTGATGGGATGCTCTCATACCTAGTTGAGAACCTAGACGAGCAGAGGTGCACGACCATCTACTACATGTTCGTCTCATCTTCCAATGGGATACTCCCATACCTGGATGAGAACCTGAACGAGTAGAGGTACCTGTGCAAGCATCACACGACCATCTACTACATGTCTGTCTCATCTACCGATGGGATTACTCCCATACCTGGCTCAGAACCTGTACAAGTAGAGGTAACTGTGTGGAACCCGACCATCAACTACCTGTTTGTCTCTTATGCCGATGGGATTACTCCCATACCTGGCTGAGAACCTGGACAAGTAGAGGTACCTAGGTGGAACCCGACCATCTACTATCTGTCTGTCTCATCTGCTGATGGGATTACTCCCATACATAGCTGAGAACCTAGACGAGTAGAGGTATCTGGGTGAAAGCAGGGTAAACATCTCTATGTCATCTTTCCCACTCAAGGAGGGACACGTTCTCTTCTACTCCAAGTCTTCCACGAAAGTATTCAAACTTTATCTTGGGAAGAGGCTTGGTGAGAACATCTGCAGTTTGTTCATCTGTCGGAACATATTGTAACTCGACCGCACCTTTCTACACCATATCAAAAATGAAGTGATATCGAATCTCTATATGCGTCAACTTGTCATGGAATATGGGATTCACTAACATCTGCACACAACTCCGGTTATCACAGTGAATCACAGTTGGCTCTGGAATCTAGCCAAACAATCCCGCAAGGAGTTTATGAATCCATATAGCTTCTCGATCTGTTGTACAAGCATCCATATACTCGGCCTCTGCAGTACTAATTGCTACTGAGGTCTGCTTCCTACTACACAAGAAAATTATTGCAGAACCTAGACTGGAGAAACATCTGGAAGTACTCTTCCTATCTGCAGCACATCCGGCCCAATATGAGTCTAAAAATACCTGCAATCTCAAGTCACACTTTGAAGCATATCTCAAGCCATATCCCACAATGCCACGCAAGTATATGAACACATGTTTTGCAGCCACCTAGTGAATCTACCTCGGTTCACACATGAACTGATTGAGAGTGTTCACAGCAAAACATATATATAGTATGGTGTTCATCAGATACATCAAGGATCCAACCAACTGGCGATACATAGTGGGATCAATCAAATTTGAATCTAAAGCAGAATCCCTCAACTTCTTCAAATTTGCATCCATTGGAGTGGTCATGGACTTGTAGTCCAACATTCTGAATCTCTTCAAAATACCTATGGTGTATTTTCCTTGACCTAGGAAAATCTCCTTCTTTCTCTGCCATACTTCTAATCCCAAGAAGTAATGCATCAATCCAAGATCCTTCATTTTGATCTCAGAGGCAAGTTTCTTCTTACACCACACGATAAGTTTCTCATTTCCAGTGAGAAACAGGTCATCAACATAAAGGACCAAAATCAGTAGCTCATCATCCACAACCTTGGAGTAAAGGTTGGGGCCTGCATCACTCTTGGTGAATCCCAAACTCACCAGGAATCTGTCTATCCGTCCATACCAAGCACGGGGTGCTTTCTAGAGTCCATACAGGGCCTTTTTCAGCCTGCATATGTGAGACTCATTTCCATGGACAACAAACCCTTCTAGTTGTTCAATATATACTTCTTCCTCAATAACACCATTGAGAAAGGTTGTCTTAACATCCATCTGATGCAACTTCCATCCCATAGTTGAATCAGTACCAATGATCGATCTGATGGAAGTATATCGAGCCACAGGAGCAAATGTATCATCATAATCTACTCCCTCTTTCTGACAGAATCCTCTGGCAACAAATCTAGCCTTGTGTTTTTCAACGCTGTCATCTACTCCATGCTTGATTTTTTATAACCACTTGGAAGTCACTACTGACTTCCCCTCAGGTCTCGGCACAACCTCCCACACATCATTCTTCATGATGGATTGGTATTCTTCCATCATGGCATCCTTCCAAACTTGGTGTCTGGATGATTCTTCATAAGTGGTAGGTTTTGAGTCAATGATGTGACTCATCAATGCTACATAACTGGAGAACCTATGAGGTCTTTTACTTTCTCGGAAAGTACCATGTGGAGCTTCATGCCCCTCTACATCCTACAAAGTCTGTTGTGAACATCTAGGCCTTTTCCGACCTACTGCAATATATCTGGGAACATCAACTGGTTCAACTAGATCAATGGGATCGATGGGTTCATCCTTCTCTGCTAACTCCCTCTGAACTGGAGGGGGAGATGATCTCATCTCCTTCAGGTCTAGCATCTCCTCATCATCAATCTCCATGTATGATCCTTTGCCTTTCCTGACAGCCATCTCTTCTTCAAAGGACACATCCCTGCTGAATTCGATCTGTTTGGATCCTAGGATATAAATCATGTAGGCCTTTGAAGATTCATTGTATCCCACGAAAGTTCCCTTCTTTCCTGAAGGTTCTAACTTCATCCTCTTCTCCTTGGGCACATGTATGTAGACTAGACAGACAAAGATCCGGAGGTGACCCACTTTTGGTTTCATTCCTGTGAAAGCTTCTTCCGAGGTCATCCTTCTAAGTTGAGAGTCATAATCTGAACATTAACGAGATTCATGGAACATTAACAAGATTCATGTGTCCACCACTTGTTCATCAGAACAAGTCTCATCATTCTTCTCTTATAGGCCATATCATATGGTATTTTCCCTACAAGTCAAATCCCGTCTGATGATTAGTGACATTGCATAATCAAATTTAACCAATTTCTATTTCTATGCAATGACAATAGTTTACACTAGGCATCTTGGCTAATGCTTCTGCACAACAATCATAAACATGACTCCCAAACACATATGGTAACTATCTAGATGTCTGCTATCTCCATTAGAACATGCCATCGAGAGTGTGCACTTCTCTAAGCATGTAAGAAGGATATATCATCTAAATTAGCTCCATCAGGTGTTCATGGAATGTATAACAAATACAACAAGAGTCTATGGTACATCAATGAGTAAACTATATCAAATTCTCAACACACTTCCTGATAGATCTGCATATAATTTGATATGTATAAGACAAAACAGATCTATGTGAGCAATAAAACCAAATACTTATCTTTTATTGTTTTTGTGGGTGGGATCCCACTGTCTTCTTGTGGGAACAACCATGACAGACCTTTGTTCTTTATTTCCTTGTTGGGATCCCATCGCAGTCTAGATCTTCATATCATCATCTCAACATGGGGAGCACTAGAAGAAGAACTTTGAATGATCATCGTTCTTTGACTTCTTGTGAGGAGTGTCTTCATCAACATCAGTAGTTGAGGCTTCATGCTTCCTTTTGTTTGAACTTCGAAAATTACTGGCGTAATGGACATATGCCTTGCACCTATAGCATTGTATCTAAGACAAATACTTCTTCTTCTTCCTCTGATATGGAGGAGGACTTGATCTCCTACCTTGGCGCTTGTGATTGTAAAACGTTCTTCCCCTTCCCTTTCCTGTCTTGGCATGGGACAAGAATGCTTGATTCTCCTCAAGTTGAGTGCCATGGAGTCTCTGCCTTGCTGCTATCCTTGTCCCTTCCTGAGTGCAATCTACCCATAACTTGTCAAATTTGGGTAGCTTGGTTCAACCACTTATTCTTTGAATGAATGACTCCCAAGATGGTGGGAGACCATTTAGAGTAGTAATTACAAGCTCCTTATCATCGATGGGATCTCCACTGGTAGTTAGATTGTCCCTTAGTTCTGTGATCCTCATGAAGTATGAGGCAATTAATTCGAACTTGGAAATATTCATATTCGATAGTTGGTTCCTCAATGTGAGGGTCACATTGATACTACTATGTTCAAATAGCTTCTTTAGGGTTTTGAACATCCTTCTAGCATTCTTCTTTCCTGAGATTTGAGGTACCAAATGGTCTCTAACTGAGTCCACCAAAATCCTTCTTGCTCTGGCATCATTCTTCCTCAAGCGAGATTTGTCTTATTCGTCTTCTAGTTCTGGGACCTTCTCATTGACATACTGCAAGAGATCATTTTTTTCTAGTAAGAGAAGAACCCTAGAATTCCAAGAGATGAAGTTGGAATCCCCTTCTAGACGATCATCAACCTTCATTCCAATCATCCTAACTACAAATCTGAAGCAGAAACCCTAACAGGAGCTAGGTCAAAAATAAAAGTTGAATTCTTGAGAAACGGACTCCACGGGAGGATGCGCCCTAGCAAGGTGAGTTGAGGAAAGGTAGGGTTGAACCAATTCTATGGAGGGAGTAGGTCAAAACCTAAAACCCTAATTTATGTAGTAACTACAAGTATAGAATTAAGTCAAAATGAAAATTCTCAGAATTGGATTCTGCCTTCACTAAAAGATGTGCCCTTCCTAGAGCGAAATTCCCAAGGCATGTTTTCCATCAAAATGATGAGTGAAGGCCTTAAAAGATGAAACCCTAGTTCTGGAAATGGCGTCTTCTAGTACTGCTCTGATACCATGTTAGTTTTTCATACAATTATAGCATTATAATTCAATTGCATAAGATCAATAGGATGACTAGAAGAAAGACAAAGTACAAAAACAAAGAACACGAGAATTTATCCTGGGAAACCCAATAGGGAGAAAACCCAGCAACCTCTGTATAGAGATGAACAATTCTGAGAACATAGTACAATGATGAGAGAGAAAAGTGGAAGAACTTTCCGAGTAGAAACCCCAAAATATCTTCTCCTAGCTGCATATGTGAATCTCACTCCAAGTGGTAAGAACTTGCTTGGTTGAGTGAGTGAGTAAATAAGGTGAACTTTCCTTCTCTTTATACAAGTCCCAAACTGGCTTTTTCCTCAACAAGGGCGACTTGTCAAACTGTCTGGGCCGACTTGACTTTGGGATCAATAAATAAATTTTATTTTAATCTTTTCTTTGGGTAATTTATCCCAAGGTTTACATTGATTCTTTTAAGGGTTTACATCATTAATTACATCAAATTCATCTCTCGTGGGAGGTACAAATCAGTACAATAAAATATAATAAGAATATCTTCCGAAGTTGCACAAATTCCAACATTTAAAAATCAATTAAGAGGGAGGCACTAGGCACAATGGTCTCTCATACATATTGATTGAAGATTATCTAGGATGAGGGGCTCTTAGATGGAACACCCTAGGCGGATTTGAAGACACTACATGTGAGAGATGCTTTGTCGTGATCAAATTATTAAATCCTTTTGTAGCGCTGGCCTAACTTGGACTTTAATGGAGAAATTTAATGGATGATTGTCAATCCAATCTCACATGGAAAGTTGTTACACTTTTGGAGGGGCCTCCTAACTTTGGAAGCAGTTATCTTTTGACATAGTTCCTAGAATTTTTTGAACTTGACGACATTAGAAGCAGAGTGGCCATGGATTTCTAGAAAGTGGTTATAATAGAAAATCCTATAAACGTTGATAAAGTTGGCATATTAAAAATTGTCGCCTTGAAGCACTCGCCATCTTTTTTATCCACTTGATTTAAGGAGCACCCCACCTTGGATGCTTGAGCATTTAATGATTTCAAGAGCGCATCATTAATAAATGCCCATAGTAAAGAATGCTTGGTCAATCACTCAAAGAAGGGGTGTGCCCTCTTTCCTTGAGCCATTTTGGAGGTGGTTGGTAACCAATTACATTGTTTATTCATAGTTGAAACTTTCTTATGGAATTAGTTACTTGTAGCAAGTGGATCTAACCAACTCCATTCGTTTACTATTGTTGTACTCTTCTCAAAGAGTTCGTTACATGAGATATTATTGTATTATTTCCCTTGGAGAAAATAGTGGATCTAACCACCAGTTTGCTATTTTTAGAAAAAAATAGTGGATCTCACCACTAGTTTGCTATAAAAAAAAATAGTGGATCTAACCACTAGTTTGCTATAAAAAAAAATAGTGGATCTAACCACTAGTTTGCTATTTTTAGAAAGAAAAAAATAGTTGAACAAATAGTGAATCTAGAAAGGGAATTATCATCTGATTGTAAAGGAAGTTGAGCTACACTCTATATAAAGTGTATCCCTTCCACATTTATTTTCATGGTTGAATCGGAATTTTCCTCTCCTTAGAGCTTAATAGACATATTATTCTTGGAGCATATGTGAAGTGTAAGGGGTTTTATCCTATTTTACGTGAGGCTTTCATGAGTTAATATTGTTGTTTTTGTGATTTTTAATGCTTGTGGATGAATGATTGTGGTACTGAAGACAAGGTGAAGCGAAAACCTTTGCTACCCTTTAAGTGGATTAGGTGTGTAGATTCTTATCTCTCCTTAGTTCCCTTTATTTCATTGAAGAAGTAAATTTAGCATGAAATTGTTAAATTCTTGCATAGTTTATCTCCTAATGAAATATTATCCTGAACCATAACCTGAAAGTTGACTTCATTCACTCTTTCCTTCCAAAAATTATATGTGATAATTTTCAGCCGTTTAAGGTTAAATTGACTTGCTAGTTGTTTCCTTAATACATATAATCATCCCTCTTGGATTAACCTCTTGACTCCATTTTCCCTTGTTGGTACAGGCACTAATCTCTTGATTTTTCCATCATTTTCATATTATATACTACAATCACTTTGTTAAGGCTTACTCTCCTAGTATCACCTTGAGCCTTAATGCCATATCCTTAGCAATCCTACATAGGGATACCACCCTAGTGTTAGCAAAGAACCAACCTAAAGTTGGAGAGAGTGATACTAATGTGACAGTGGGTAGCCTCTATTAGTTACCCTTGGGTTAGCATTTTTCTTTTGGGCTTTAATTTGACATGCTACTTTGGGTGGTAACAAAAAGGATTTGGCAATTAGATCCATTTGTACATTTCCCTTTGCTATAGGCCAAATTGGTCCTCTATCTTGCCACATAAAGTATAGCAAAGAAGGGCTTCCGCACTTGAGGGATTTATGGGACAAGTAGGCATGATATTGGATGGATTGGAGAGAAGTTAATAGATTGCAACTATTAGCAATTGTTGACAAGCAGGCATCTTTAGAGTCATGTAAAAAAAAGTTGGCAAAGCCAACTCAACACTTGACTCATTTTGGCAACATGGGATTCAGCAAGACTTGAGAGTCATCTAAGCAATCAAGTTAGTAAATATGTAATATACACTAATTTTCAAGAAGAATATATATATATGTGTGTCCTAATACAAAATGAAATACTAACATTTATTCAAAAAGTTTATATGTTGTCATATAGCTAATGTTACGCCTCAGAGTATCTGTAGCATTCTCAATCAGGTTACCAAAGCAAGAGGTTGAAAAAAATTGGTATAAAGGCCAAATTGAAGCATAGAGTGTTGATTTGGGGTTAAATACCCTTAATCATTTCATAGACGGTCCACTTGATTTCCACCTCTAGGAGGTGCTCGCCCTATAGGGGTTGGTGCCCTTGGGGGGCTAATAAATTGGAGGCATGACCACGCTCATTTATTTTCCATGTAAAAGATGATAACATTTGTTTAGCACACCTTATTTGCTCAGTTGGACCTATTCTACCCCTCCTCTAGGCTGTGTACCCACAAATTATACTTCATTATTGAAGAAGCCTACAAGGATAATGAAGGAAGATGCTGATGGCACACATCTGTTGCAGTTAGTTGGAGCATGACATCCTCCTTTTGGCACACCTAGCACTTGGTGCAGCCTAATGCATTTTTATATTGTTATTTTATGTCTTTTTAGTGGCTTAGCCCCCAAATTTGTGGGTGAGCAAGCCAAAAGCTATATATTTTACATTATCTTGTAGGCTAATAACCTAAAATTAGGTGAGGCTAGTTTTAGATAAATAGTGCCTCAATCTCATTGTAAAAATGCAACAAGATATGGGTTCATTATGAGATCTTTTCTTTTTCTACTAGTGTATTGGAGCTCTTGATGCGATGTGCACCTCTCTTGGCATGATCTTTGCTTGAAGGTTGATTGAAGTGACATTTAGGGTTTCTATTGCACATGCTATTGGTTGATGCTAGAATGGTTGTACTAACTCAAGCACAAAGGTGACCTAGGATGAAATTCCGCTCATATTTGTTAAAGAATCAATAAGGTATACTTTTACCTAGTTTAATGATGCTTTAGGGTGCATTACTCTTATGTGTTAGGGCTTCTTGTTGATAGTTTGTTAACATAGCATTATATTGGGCCTTGGACTCCATTGGTTTCCCTAATTAGGCTCTTCTACCTAACCCTTAAGGGTGTTAGTTGATGCCCTAATTGAAAGTAATGGAAGCCATTTCAAGAGAGGGACGTTGGTATCGATCTCTCAATGCCATAGGGATTGAGACAAGAACCATGTGCCCTATCTTTTCAACAAAAACCATCTCTCTTTTACCAATTTATTTGTCTTTCATTTTACATGCATTTCTATATTGAAAAAACTAAAATTAGATAAATTCATAATACCAAAAATATTTGCAATTTGATCATTCTGGTCCACTCACAAAATTCGCCCTAGTGGATTTATCCATAAACTATGAGGGTGTTCTCATTTGCCTTGGTGCATTGTGAAATGTGAATTTTCCCAAATTAGGGTTTTTGGCAATTCTAACTAGATCATTAAATGCGCCCTAGTTGAATTGATCTTCTCCCCTTTAGAGGGCACTTTTTTTAGGTAGTGCCTTGGGTAGTGTGAAACCCTACCTTGGAAATTGTGAAGTGCATTGGAAGTTGTGATATTGGTTGATGGTAACTGGTAGATCAAATTAACTCCTGTATATGTTTTATGTGTCTTTATTATTTATTGTTGACTCCATATAAGGCATTGATATTGGCTATAAGGCTAGTAGGAGGGTGATTGCAGGTACTCATTCCTCCATTAGGGACTCTCCTGAGGGTTCACGAGTTACCCAAATAATTTAAGGAGGTATATTAAGGTGACATTGGGTCTCATCTCCTCTTACATGCTTACCATCAATAGCACAAGGCCATACATAATCTTCTTTGACGAGACTACTAGTTTGATCGGTAACAACTAGTAAGGTTTTTTTGCACTATATAATGAGGTATTGTCAATGGTTCAAGAAGGAAGTAACAAGGAGAATATTAATGTTCAATGAAATCTCATCATAGGGATATGCCGCTATAGTAAGATAGCTTGCAATTATGTACATGAACATCACATAGATAACAACCACAAGGAAAATAGGGCCCACAAGGTGTGATGCCACAATTGTCAATGACATTAGTACTAGATGTTAGCTTTTGGGGTTTCTTCAAATGTGTTTAAACCATGATTGAGGGTACTTCATGTGATGAGGGAAGCATGGTGTATTGAATACCCTTGGTTGTGATGGGCATACATGTTGGATATAGGTTATTCATGGATTGCTATACTTTGACTTGATGCTTATGTGGCACACTTCCTTAGGAGGTTGGAGACCTATGTGGCTTGGTGACATTCATCATGAGGTGCACATACAAAGAGATTTGTTGCTATCTTGGGAGGACAACCCATTCAGAGGACCACCGGGCATTTAGGAGGAGATCATAGAACCCCAGGTAGCATGGGGACACTTGGAAGCTTGTGCTTGTCTTGAGGATGCCTAGGTTGAGAAGTATTTCACAGAGGTGTGGTGGTACACATGACTTAGGAGGGAATGTGGGAGCATTGGAGGACTTTGGAAGAGGAGCAAAGGGAAATTCTAGCGGAGCGCTTACCTTGGGACCCTTGATTGATGGATATGTATACCTTGGAGCTTGACATTTGTCATTTAGAGTTAGAGCACTTCGCATGTGAACCTATCTACTATTTATTTAGATTGCTTGTTGTGGACATGATCTAGTTTATATTATTGACCTCCCTCACATTTTACATTAACAAATGTAGGAGAGAGTCTTTTCATCATTCATATTCATCACATACTTGTATTAGAGATATTAGAGCTAGAGCGAACTTGTCTCTTTCACCTATAATCTTCTTTGTTTCGATTTGCTCTCTGACTTCAGTGCTAGGGTTCTTGAGGTGATTCAAGAAGAAGAATAGGGTAAGAGTTTGATGTAAGAAGACATGGGAAGCTAGGGTTTGGGAGAAACGCAAGAGGAGTAAAGGGAGCACTTGTTCTTGTAGTTCTTGTGAGAGAAGAAAATTAGGGTTTTGTGGCATTTGGAAACCTTAGTACTACTTGAGGAGTGTTTGTTGTGGAGAAGATAAAGGGGGACTATCTTGGTTTTCTCTTGGACACTTGTATAATGCAAGTGTAGTTTCCAAAGATGACTTTCCGGTGTGTATACTTCCTCATTCTGGATCGTTGGTGGAGTGACCAGCTTTTCCTAAGAGAGAAACCTAGCTAGGAGGAGTTGGTGGCTATGGTTTTCTGTTTATGGTAGATGCCCTAGCTAGGGCTTGGACAACATGACTTGTGCCATCTTGTATTAAGTTGTATGTACTTGTAACTTCATATTTTATATATATGAAGAGTTCCTTGCTATCCAAAGTTTGTGTAATTGCAAATTTGATTTTCAATTTATGCTCTCATGATGATCAAGTAGTTTAAGTGTTAGTTATGCATGCTCATTTGACATAACAGTAAGCATATTTTGTTATGTGATTTACCAAACATATAGAAGCTAAGGGGGTACATTTATGGTTGTATTAAGTATTTTCAGATCTGTTATATCAATATGCCTTGGAAGTGTGCCCCAAATGTTGGAAACATTGTCCTATTGAAGTATATTTGTTATATATTTATTTTCTTGAGTTGCCTTGTGTATTTAGTTTTTAAAAAGATGAAGTAGATGCTGCTGTAATTTATATTTCATATTCATCCCTAACACTAAAAGCTCATAGAAATAGATCCAGGAAACCTCAGGGTTGAGGTGAAATTTTTGAGTTTGCATTAATTTTAGAAAAAGAGAAATTTCAACACCAGAGTGAGGGAGGATGTTATCACATCAACCCAAGCATTCACACCCCAAAGCCATCTTCCAAATTGGAAAATATTTTGGTGAAGTTAACGAGTTATAAACAATCTCTATCCAACATTTGTTAACCATTTGGAATTACTCAAGTGAGATTAAAACTGTTTCTTAGCACAAAACATCATAAGCCATATTTGTGTGCATGCCCATTACTATGATGGATGACCTTATATCTTTGTCAAACTCAAGGAATTTTGTTCCATTTTCCTAAAGACCTTATTCCTTCCCATAAGTCATGACTACATATTATACTTGTATTAACTAAAGTGTCAGAAAAAATATTATGTTCCCATCTCATGACAACTGAATTTCAAAAGGTATCAGAGATGGTACATAATCCACTGCAAAATAATGGAAAATATATAAACATGTGTCATAAAAAAAATACAAGATACAAAAACCAAAAATGCATAATATTGAAATAAGAGAAAAGGAAAAATATAAAAATGGTAAAATAAATTTAGTGCTCAAGAGTCAAGGCTCTTGGAAGGATCAGAAATGATTTTATAATAAACAAATTCTAAAATGTGAGACAAAAACATTTATGAGAAGACAGCCAAATGCCCCAATAGTAGCAAGGCTAGAAAGGAAGTGGGCATTCCGAATGTACGAGATGGATTAGAAATGTCACAATGTTTAGAAAGTGTAAGCTTCTCTCAAATCATGAACTCTTAGGTGACTAGTACTAATTTAGAAACTAGCGGTACTGATATAGAATTAGGTGTCTAGTACTAATGTACCAATTAGGATTGTCAAATGGATGTTGTATACTATACAAAAGGGTAAAACTATAGAACGTGTCTTCTTGCATTGTTGAGTGGCTTAGGTGTTCTAGGAATAGGTTGCTTCTAAGCTCACCAAACTTTTTGTCAAGCCTTTTCATTGTCAATGAATCACTCCGAGGGACTAGTTAGATGATCAAGCAACATCATAATGAGATATGGAAAGCTATTTCAGCTAGCGGGGCAAGGACATCTTTTCTTTAGAAGCACAGATGAAGGGCCATGTTTAATGAGGATTCTGTTTCTTTACACCTTGAAGAGATTGTTATCTTCAAGGAAGTGTTAGCTATATAGTATATACTTCTCAGAAGGGATACCAGATATGGCTCCAAGGATTCCTACCCAACTTTGGATCCACACCAGGAGTGTGGGCGAAGATTTCCATCCAACAAACACGCCAAATTGGGTGCTTACTCGATCTAGAAAACACCAAGGGTGTAATTCACTATAAAATAAAATGCAAAAAAAAAAATGTGGAAAGGGACCAAAAGGATACGTAGTCTTCAATGATGTAGATATAATGATTGCTCAAAACAGTTGTTAGATGATTTTGCTTGGCATATTCACCATGTCAAATTTCCAGAATATAAGCACCGTTGTGTATTGCCTAAGAAATGTCGAGAAGCCAGTCAGAAACTAAAACATACTTAAAAACATAGAATAAAACCTCAAACCTTTTAGGCATATCTCAAAAACAAGGGAATAAATATATGCATTCAAACGTATCCAGGCTCGATGGGTATGCACATTAAGTCGTGAACAACAATTGGTGCTAGACTCGGATGGCAATGTTCAACTTTTTGTACAAATTTTTAATTGATGTTGCAAGATATTTTAGAGTGACCTTATCATATGTATTGAATTATTATTATTGTCTTGAATTATTTTAATATTTTATTATTGACCTTATCATCCACGACCCCTTGACAAAAATCTATGAAATTTTCTTGAACACTATATTTTGAAATCTTCAAAGCATATCGGATCGGATTTTTGCAAAGGTCTTGGCTTGTTTCACCTGTGCATAAACAATATATGTACCCGGAACTACACATATATCTCTCAGCAATCCCAATAGATTGTAATCTGCTTGAATATATGGATCTGCAGAACAAAATAAGAGAATGCTTTCTAGTTTTCCTTGATTTTTTTCCTTCAGATGCCAATGATACTCTGTTCTATCTTCTTCTGCTGCGTGTTTCCATTCTCTAGCATTCTTCATTCTTAATTCTTCAAAGCTAAGAACTCTCTCTTGAGTCTCAACATTCTCAGATGCCTCAATTTTTTTTTTCGATGCAATGATTGCCGCTCTTGATCCAGAAACATTTACATATATCCGCCTTGATGCCATTGTACCTATATCCAAAATGTAGAATTTTAAAATAAATCAACAAAAATTTATAATCTAAACAAAATCAACATCAATATTCACTATAAACTGTATTTGAAAAACGTTTTAAAAAATTTTAAAATATTCTTATCTTCATAATCGTTGTTTTTTACGTTTTGAATTTTTTTTTAAAAATGTAAACCTACACCCTACCCCTCTAACGAGCATAATAATTAATTTTAAAATAAAAATTACACCTACCCCTACCACATAAATATATAATAAAAAATTTAAAAAGAAATTTAAAACTAACCTCCTACCCCCTAACCCCTTAACAATATAATAAAATATTTAAAAACAAATTAAAAATAACCCTCCCACCTAGCAATATAATACAAAAGTTTTGAAAAAGATTAAAACTAACCCCACTAATAAAAATTAAAAAAACAATATAAAAAAAATTAAAAAGACAATACAATAAAAATTAAAAACCAAATATTTAAACTACCAAAAATAATTTAGAATTAATTAAAAATATATATATATAACTCTTCCCTTCCCCCTCCTCCCAGGCCGCCCGCTTGGGCGCCAAAGGGAGGCCCTCACGGTCGTCGTCGATGCTCGGCATCGAGGGGGCCGTGCAGGCTGCCCTTTGGCACCCAAGCGGGCGGAGCTCATCGAGGGGGCCGTGAGAGCCACCCTTTGGCGTCCAAGCGAGCTTGGGCGCCAAAGGGCGGCCCTCACGCCCGCTGTCGATGCCCGACATCGAGGGGGCTGTGAGGGCCGCCCTTTGGCTCCCAAGCGAGCGGACCTCCGCCGCTTGGGAGCCAAAGGGCGGCCCTCACAGCCCCCTCGATGTCGGGCATCGACAGCGGCCGTGAGGGCCGCCCTTTGGCACCCAAGCGACGGACCTCCGCCCGCTTGGGCGCCAAAGGGCGGCCCTCACAGCCCCCTCGATGTCGGGCATCGAGGGGGCCGTGAGGGCCGCCCTTTAGCGCCCAAGCGGTGGAGGCGGCCCTCACGGCCCCCTCGAAGTCGGGCATCGACGGCGGCCGTGAGGGCCACCCTTTGGTGCCCAAGCGGGGTGCCCGGGAGGAGGGGGAAGGTGAGGGTTTCTTAAAAAAAAAAATTTAATTAATTTTTAATATTTTTTAGGGGGTGGGGAGGCGGGGTTGATGATAAAAAAAAAATTAGAACATGGACGAAGGGTAAAAAAAAATAAGGAAGGGGGCATGGGTAGGTTTGGTAAAAAAAAATAGTTTCTATTTTAAACCCAAAGCGAATATTCTTAGAATAAGGGGCAAGCCTTGCCTCGATTAATAATACACGAATTTAAAAAAAAAAACGTTTAAAAAAAATATAAAACTAACCCGGAAAGTGGTAGAGCCTCCTCTATTGAATGTGCTAGAAGTTCCTCTCTGCAATCTTCTCGTTCTTCCTAAAAACCTTCGTGAATTGCTCCAAAGACTAAACAATCCTGTATTAATAAGATAGATTAGGTTTAATTTTACCATTCTTAAGAATGTTAAAAAAACAAAAATGTAAAAGAATAAAGCAATAAAGCAATAAAACACATTACTAAATTAATAAAGCCATAAAACAATCATTACTAAATTAATAAAAAAATAAAATAATTACTAACCTTGCAAGTGTTACTAAATTGCTCCCAAGTAGATGATGAATAGTAGGAAATCTAAAATGTTTATTTAGCGTAGAGTAAGTTTAACATTACTTTTTTTACCAATGTGGGATAAAAAAAGGAAAGTAGTTACTGCATTATTATTAAATTTATATAAGATAGGTTAAAATTAAATAATTACTAATATTATGAATGTTGGGTAAAAAAAAATGAAAATAATCATTGTTTTGTTACAAATTGTGAATAAAAAATGTTGTGAGAAATTTTATTAGTCTTAAATGTCTGGATAGAAATATGTAATTAGTTATTATATTATTTCAATTCTTTTAATATCATATGAATGTGTCCTTTAATTTTGTAGGGAAATTTTGGAGGGAAAATTTTGAACGAAAATTTTGGAGGGAATTTTTGGAGAGATATTTTCGTTCTCGTAGCTATAAGATTATCGATCGACAGTTGCACCATTCTACTTTTTGGTGAGGACTATAGTAAAATTTCTTTGCAGTTGTGCGATACAAATTTTTCTATAATTCTATCTTTTAGTGAGAAGTCATGGACTCATTTGAAGAAAATTCCAATGTCAATGAAGAAATGTATAGTTCATCTAGCCAAAATACTGGCAGTGCAAGCAATGTAATCAAGCATGTTATTCGATAACTTCCTAGTTATGAAGATTTTGAAGACACTAGTAATGAAGAGAAAGAATGTGATGATGATGAAGAGGTTCCTCCAAGTGGGGATCTTAAAGACAACAAACAATATGATGACAATTTTCCTCCTAGGGAGGATTTTCAAGGCATCAATGATGATTTACCTGAAAGCGAGGATTTTCAAGGCACCAACGATGATTTTCCTTCAAGCAAATATTTTCCTCCCAGCGAGGATTTTTGTGGGATTGATGATGATATTCGTCCCAGTGAGGATTTTAATGGGACGGATGATGATTCTGGTGAGGAAGAAGACATCAATAATTGTGAAAATGATTTTCCTCAAAGCGAGGATTTCAATGGAACAAATGATGACTTTCCTCCAAGCGAGGATTTGAATGGCACAGATGATGAGTTTCCTCCAAGCGAGGATTTCAATGGAACGGATGATGAGTTTCCTCCAAGCGAGGATTTCAATGGCACCGATGATGAGTTTCCTCCAAGTGAGGATTTCAATGGCAACGATGTTGACTATCATCCAAGCAAGGATTTCAATGGCACTGATGATGATTTTCCTCCGAGTGAAGATTTCAATGGAACCGATGATGATTTCTCTTCGAGCGAGGATTTCAATGGCACCGATGATCATTTTGTTGATGATGAAGCCACCAATGATGAAGACAGTGATTCTCCTCCGAGTAAGGATGTTACAGGAACTAATGATGAAGACAGTGATTCTTCTCCAAGTATGGATTTTACAGGAAACAATGATGAGAATGTTGAATCTCTAGAGTTCCCTTTCAGTGAAGAATTTAGTGGCACAAATAATGTTGATGGTCACATTGATCTGGCAACAAGTGATCATGACAATAATTTTCACAATGAATTTGGTGATGAAATTTTCAATGAGGGGGGTCATATGCATCACAATGAAAACAATCATCCTGCTGAGGATGTTGTTGCAGACATAATGGTCCAGGAGATCCAGCGACATAATCCAATGCAGAGCAGGATTAAGTGTAGGACTAGACCTTTTTATGTCAATCCAAAGAATTCCAGTTATACAAGGTCTAGGAAAGAATTGCTCACAAGTCCAAGTTCCATTACTCATTTGATTTCGAGTGAGTGTTGCCACAAAATTTGTTTGAAAAGTTTAGGCTACAATTATGTCTTGGAGAGAAGAAAGATGTATCTTTCAATGAAAAAAAGCATGCAAAATTCATATTTAGTGGGGTGCATGATTTCTACCAGGACAGGCTATCATTATCGCGTTGGAAGAATTATGCTTTGTAGAAAGGCATTCAAACGGATTCACTCAATTGGTAATCTTCGATTATCAAGAATCCAAACAAGACTAGAAAAGGATCCTACATTTTACACTGACGATTATCAGGGACGAATCACTGGACCATCAACACACATTGCAATATCATGGATACATGATTTATTTTCCAAGCATGGGGAGAGTATGCCAAATAGATAAACAATACATATTCCAGATAATTTCACAAGGCAGGAAATCTACAACTTATACAAGGATTATGTTCAAGGTGGTCAAGGAAATGACAACTTCATTAGATATGCATATTTCACAAGAGTATGGAAAAAGAAGTTCAACAACGTCCGCATTCCAAAGAGGTCAAGGATGGGGGTCTGCAGTACATGTGCTTCTCTTAAAGAAAGAAGGGATAGAAAGAGGTATGTTTACAAAACAAAAAAAACAAATAGATAAATGTCAATTATTGAAGCTAGTTAACAATATTTTTTTGTTATGTTGTTTGTAGATTCCATAATCAATGCACTGCAAGAACATCGCAATCAACAATCAAATGAACGGCAAAAATTGTACAAACATCGCAAGAAGTGTTACGATGCTCCACATAAGTATATGGGTTTGATAATTGATGACATGGATCAGAAAAAAAAACACTCTTGCCACATTTTGTCCGTGTGCCAAAGAATTTAAAGGAGGAGAATTTTATTCAGTTTCACTTGGTTGGGTGTATGGTTTTTAATGGTGAAATGATTCCAAGGGTTTACTTTACAGCTCCAAATATTCCCAATGATGCAAATTTGACCATCAGCATAATTCGCCATGTCATTACTCATTGGCCTAGTGATCTTCCAGAAGTTCTATATCTACAATTGGACAACACAAGCCAGGAAAACAAAAACCAGGTCGTGTTTGGTTATCTAAGCATGCTTGTGGAATTGGGAATTTTTAAGAAGGTAAAAGTTGGGTTCCTTCTTGTTGGGCATACACATGATCATATTGATCAAATGTTCATCCATTTTGCAAGGACATTGAAGAGGAAGAAAGTCGGGAGCCTACCATCGTTGATTGAAATTATAGGGAAAGCATACCATCCAGAGCCTACTGTACAAAAATTGGAAGAAACTGTTGACATGCGAAGATTTCTGTTTGGATCGCATGGTGAGGAAAGGTGCATTGAAAAACTTAATGACATTAGCTTTCAGCATCAATTTCGTATAAAAAAGTTGATGGAAAAACACTATTGTGGGGCAAGAAGTACTCAACTAGCACAGAATGGGGACCTTCATCAGGTTTGGCATTTTTGAAATTCATCCCAAGTCGTCAAATGTATGCTTCAAATTTATTGTTATTGCAATCATCTACAGAGATTCATAATGCAAGGCGACATAGTAGAGATGTTGATTCTTCTCAATGCTTGGAAGAAATCAAAAAGTCTATTGAAGATACATATGAGTACTTTGATGTTGTTGATTCCGTTTGGTGGGAGTCTTTTTTCATGGAGCAGAGTGACATAATTTCAAACTCTACAAATGGAGATATATTTTTGAAGACTCCATTTGCTTGGCCACAAAGTTTATCAAATGAAAATGAGGTAACAAATGTTGAACCTCGAGCTGTTGAGTTTTCTCAAGTAGAGGAAAGAGAAATGTATATTGGCTCTAGAAGATCATCCGCAAAGCGTCGAGAGATGGAAGACCTTTACAGGGGCTCGGTATAAGATATCAATGAGGGTTTCATTATTGCAGCTTTGTTTATAGATGATCCACGTCAATATCCGTTCTGGATTGCAAAAGCTATGAAGGTAAATAAAGAAAATGAAGAAGTAGTATCAGTAGAAGCACATTGGTATGCAACAGATACACACCCATTTGATGGTGTGTACAAGGCAGAGATGGTGGTTGAGAAGAAGGTTTGCAGAAAGAGAAACAGAAAGGGTCAAAAAATAAATCGCCACCCGCATTGACATCTTGAAATTAGAGGAAGTTGATATACTTGTTTATGATTTCAAGTTGACAAAGAAAGACACTCTCCGCTCCAAGACTATAGATATTATCAAGAGGTTGTTGCCATAGCCAGAAGTTGCAAGATGGGAGTCTGTTAAACCAAACCGTAGATCCCGAAGGAATATGACATCTGAAATGATGGGCATAGATGTAGACTCAGATGGTGCGCCCATTGATAATAGAGAAGAGTATGGGTCATCTACATCTTCATCAAGTCCTTCATCTGCAGAAAATGTAGATTCTGATGGGGTGTCAGAATCCATGGATGAATTTGAAGAAGCAATGTGGATGCTTTTTATTAGTATGATTTTTGTAATTGAAACTCTAGAGGAGTTTTTGATGATGGGGTGTCAGAATCCATGGATGAATTTGAAGAAGCAGTTAGATGCTTTTTACTAGTATGATTTTTGTAATTGAAACTCTAGAGGAGTTTTTGAATATTTATATGAACCATTTGTTCTTGTATGGTCTAATATATTATCTCATTATGAATCGCATCATAATTTCTTTGTTTTTATATGGTTATAATGGTGAAATTATTAGAGAAATTTGTTTTTTGTTTAATATGCGATTTTCCATAAAGTTGTAATTTATCTCTTCAAGAATTTTATTTTTTTTTTCCAATTTAAGGTTGATTTTAAAGTTTTGTTAAACAACAATATGGGATGTTTAGTCCATGGCTCTATTTTTTACCCTAAAAAAAACGTGTATACTGGTATCAACACTTCTATTTGGGGGGTGTTTTTGGTGTTTTTGGTGTTTTTTTTGCAAAAATCATCGTTTTTATGGCTAGAGTTCTCGTTCATAGTATATAGTTCTTGTTTCATAGTATAAGTGGTTACACTCTAGTTAATAATTCAAGAATGTGAATGAAACATATACCACGAAAGGGAAAATTAAGACACAAATGAAATAAGGTTTGAGCATTAGCAAGCTATATATAATCCTTTGGCAATGTGTCATGTAAGCATGTAAATCATGGCATAAATTTAACAAGATGTGACAATAAGCAAAGGAGTAAGCTTTCATCTATGAATCATTTAGAACCATCCACATGTGAAAATAGAATTTAGTAACAACTCATAATATTAAGAAAATAGCTACCAAGCCAATGTATCACGAGAAATTGCATAAAACTTATTGCATGTGGATTTAAGAGGCATTCACATGTAACTTTGAAATTAATCATCCAAGTTCCCAAGATAGCAAATTGTTACTAGGTTTTGAGATCATTACATGTGAACTACATTAACCATAGCATAATCATCATTTAGACATCAACTACTTATCAAGATTTTCCAAGTAGAGCGAATAACCAATGTGATAGTAAAATGATTGAAATGAACCAAATTCTATCAAAGAGACCAACTAAATTTGAGTTGTTTAGCGTTGATTATTTAATTAAATTAATAAAAATAGTGAGCATGCATCCAAGTTATTAGGTTGTAAGCAAAAACCCAAATGCACAATGTTACAATGCCTTTAAATGAACCATTCAACACTATATTAATGTTGTAGTTTTCAAATCTGAAAATAATTCAACATAATAGCAAATGGAAACTAATAGGAACAAGATTCAAGAGATATAAAGCAGCCTATTATTAAAGTACTTGAATTACTTAGCAAAATCAGAATTAGAAACACTAAAATGCCACAAGAGTTAATTATATATTGTTGGTTTGTTATATACTATGGTGTGTAAATGAGTTAGTTCTTTGGTGTTTATTAATTGTGAGATGATAAGCTAAGGAGGGGGAGCGAATGCCTCCCCTAGGAACCCCTTGATTTCTGTTCTTGAAATAGATAGATCCAAGTACCTGAAAATTCAAAAAATAATAAGAAAAAATAATATTGGAAGAAAACTTGAAATAGAAAATGAACAAAACTACTAAAATAGAGATCTAGTGCCTTGAAGAGAAAAAATTGTTGGGCAATGAAGTCATTAGCAATCTGACGAGATAGATGAGTAGTCTTCAAGGGAGAGTGAAGGCAAGCAATCCCTCTCCTTTGCTCACAAAAGATAACAAATTAATTTTCTACTCAAACTATGTTGGATTCCTGTAAATATTAGGAGGCAAAGAAATATATTCCTAAACTATCACCCACCAATAGTTAGTAAATGCACTTAGTAACTGAAATTACTATAAATTGAAAAGAGGTTGTAGCAATCTAATCAAGAAAATAGATTTCAACAATAGGAAATAAGGTTTTAGCAATTATTTGTTGGAAATAGTGCAACTTCGGAAGCTATTCTTATTGTACTTTATTATATTATTGTTGTACCTCCTACGAGAGAAGATATTGATGTAAATGATCATGTAAAACCCTTGAAAGAATCAATGTAAACCTTGGGAAGAAAACACACAAAGAAAAGAATTATTAAATGTTATTTTATCTTCCCCCAATACAAGTTGGCCCTGTCAGTTAGACAAGTCAGCCCAGTGGGTAAACTGCCCCAAAACAGTGGGTAGTCTACCCCAAACAATGGGAAGAACTTCCCCAGTCATGTCGGCCCAGAAAGGGAAAAAGTCATTTTTGCATGTGTATAAATAGAGAGGTCATATGCCTTATTTCATCACTCACTCATCACAAGCTAGTTCGCACTACTAGAGGAGAAGTTCACATCTGCAACAAGGAGAAGTATTTTTTGGGTTTTCACTTGGAGAGATTTTCCATTTTTTCTCTCTTATTATTGTACTCTGTTCTCGGAATTGTTCATCTCTATACGAAGGTTGCTGGGTTTTCTCCCTATTGGGTTTCCTAGGATAAATTCTCGTGTTCATTGTTTATGTTCTTTGTCTTTCTTCTAGTGATCCTATTGTTTATATGCAATTAAATTATACTGCTATAATTGTATGAAAATCTAACATTATTTACCTACTTTACTAAATGCAAAATAAAACAATAATACTTACCCAAGACCCTTGTGAAAATCCTCCTTCCACCAAAGAGATAAGCTAGTAACAAATGCACCAACAAGGGAGCCTAAGAACAACTACAGCAAATATTCCAGCAGGGTATTATTTCATTCCAAGAGAATTCGACCTCTACAAATGAGCATGAGCCTCTCTTTTATAGCTTTAAGAGGGCGAATTGGCTCAAGCATGGTCAAAATATAGTTACAAATGAGTGATGATCTGAAGAAGAGGATGTACTAGATCAATAGTCTAGATCACTTTTTTACAACAAGTAGTTATGCCAACAAACCAAGTCGTTTTTCTTTAGTGGGGCGAATTCACTTCCTGACTTGTAAATAATAGTAAAATAACCAAATACACTGGGTCTTCTCCAAAACCATGAGCAAAAACCAAGGGAAGAGCTAAAACGGTGTGCCAATACCATGGGTGGTTTCACTTGAGCAACTCATTGGTCAAACTATCCATAATGAACAAGTCATTGGAGCCACACGATCCAAGCAAGAGAGGGTCAATCCAAGTGAAAAATTAGTAATGGATGGTTGAGACTCTTTCTTAAGGTGAGATAAAGGCTAGATGATCCCAATGTGCCTCAACATATGTGGCAATGTGCCACATCACCAAAATTTCTTCCACGTGTGTGCCCAAGTGCTACTTAAGCAAATCGGCCCCCTTGAGAAAATGTAGTATTTCCCAAGCAAAAATGTTAGAATTTTAAGATAGCAGCAATATATTTCAATTATATACAACATAAATAAATAGGATCACTGGAAGATAAACCATGCACAGAAACAAATAGTTTTATACTGAGATCATAACTGCATCCTTCTTATTACTTCGTTGTAGTAGAAAGATAGATGAATGATTGAATAAATGGCAAGTTCATGACTTTTACTTCATAGTGAATGAAGTGAAAGGATGCATCTCTTTATTGTTGGCCGAAATGTCATTTCATAATAAATATTATTAATAATATTATTAATTTAAATATTATTTATTTTGATGGGCCGACTTGTGAGGATACCTCATGAAGCTATAAACACCAACACTCCCTCTTAGATAGGGAGGTATCATCACACTTGGAACACATATGGATATCGCCTGATCGTCACGGCTTGTCTCATACATCTCATCATCATAAGAAAGGCCTCTTATGATCAAGTTCTTCTCACCAGAACAATTGTTCCCACTGGAACCATATCATCTTTCCAATGATAATATCTGATCTGCCTAATCAACTTGGTCATCCAAACCAAAGAGGATTACTTCCTCGTGCACTTTATCAGTCTAAAACTGAAGGGATGTCACACTCCCCAGGAATATACTTCTTCCAAGCACTTTATCGATTTCAAATCGAAGGGAGGCTATACTCCCCAAGAAGGCACTTATTCCAATAGAGGGGCGCATTACCAACTATTCCTTCAGAGTTTAGACTTGAGCATCAGAGCCTTTTTGGCTCAGAGATAAGTCTATGTTGGATTGTTGTGTTGTAACTATTGTAAACTGCTTATGATATAAAATATTCTCTCACTGGTTTTCCCGCAAGGGTTTTTCCAGGGTCAATTGACTGAAAATACTGTCTCCATTTTTATGTGTGATTGCTATATTGTGTAAAGTTGTAGATAGATCTCATGTGTTTCATGTTATAAGTTATTGTATATGATGGTACATTCTCGGGGATTGAGAATTAGGATTTAGGACATGCATGTGTCTTAGAGAGAATTGAGACCAAGTTGAGATCAATATTTTTAGTGAGTCATATCTGAAAAATATTCACAATATTCACTAGAGTCTCTTAAGGATGATGCTGATAAATTAAATGTAAATGCAAATGGAAAACTATGGGAAATATCCCCCTTGCAAAAAGCCAGGCTCCCTTGTCCTGGGCAATGTTTTAAAACTTGGACTCGGACTCAGAATTGGTCGATGTTCAACTTGGACTCAGACTCGGAATTGGTAATGAATCAGTAATGATTTGGCCAATTTGAATTTAATGTCTCGATTTACTAAAAAATACATAAAATATTTAAAATTTAATGAAAAATAATATTTTAAAGATTTTAATCCAAGATTCCAAAGCATTAGAGACAAAATATCCAAAGTTTGCTCATGTATATACCATATAAGGGTGAATATATCAAAATGGCATGAAGTGTATTGTGCAATACATATATGGAACAAAATACATAATCAATGAGGCCTGAATGGCCTATAGAGACCAAAATACAACATGTTATGATGCCACTACATCATACAATAATGGTTCTACATCATACATGTCATTGATCAACATGATCAATCATCAAACTCATCACCACTGGTAGAACCAAAAGTAGAACTAAAATCAGGATTAGCAATGGCATAGGCAATAGCATCATCATTTGGCTCAAGCTCAGACTCCTCAAGGTCATCTACGACTGCAATAGTAGTATTAGTACTAGATGAACACCTAGAAGCACAAGGTTAGGGTTCATCTTATAGCTTTAGGGTTAGTTTCTAAGTTGCATGAAATGGAGAAACAAGGATGAGTTTTTGAAATGAGAATGCGTTGGAAATGTGACCTCCCAAAATTTTGGAAATGGGGAAACACAATATATATATATATATATATATATATATATATATATGGAAATGTGACCTCCCAAAATTTTGGAAATGGGGAAACACTATATATATATATATGTGTGTATGTATGTATTTATGTATGCATGTATGTCAAAGTTGATCCTCCAAGGACATTAGTCAATGAATCACACCCTACAATTTTGATGAAACTTCCTAATCCAATCGTTAAAATAAGGTAGAAAAAGATTCCCATGCTTAATAAGTGATTTTGCTTGAGTGAAGGGTACAATTTTTATTAAGGTCATGAGAGAGGAGTTCAACAATTAACACCACCAACATCAAGGTATATAGAGGGGTTGATGTGCTTGATTAAATGCCAATCCAATACCCTCGTATATGATAGATTTTGGTGGAAACTTTGCAATCCTGAAAACTATTTAATCTGTTGAATTTTGAAAGGGATCTAAAGCGTACTTTTTTGCATATGAAGTCCAATGAGATTGGAACCACTCTCAAACATCCTAACACAATTAATGATAATGTTACAAATTTAGGTAAAAGGATAGAAAATGAAATATAAGGAGAATGTCACTTTTAATTTAAGAATTTAACATTACAATTTAGTATTGCCAAATCTACTAAGTAACTGAACAAAGCAGTTTTTTTTGCAGACAACTCGGTAGATTCAGGTTGGAACTCGGTTGAGTTGACCGGTTCGGTATCTAACTGGTCAAGTTGAACACCAACGCAGTCGGTTCGGTGTCGAACTGATCACCCGATTCGGTTTGAAGGCCGAGTCAACTCAGTGGAGGGTCAACTCGGTCAAGTTCGAGTCCGAGTTGATCGATTTTAAAAACAGTGGTCCTAGGTTATCAAATCCAAATCTAAAGCAAACAAGACTAAGCCAATGAAAGGGCTATGAAACGCACATAAATGAAATATTGAAGAAAAGATGAAAAAAAGGGGTTGTATTAGGAAGGGGCAAGGATGGATGGCTCGTACAATAATTCCTTAGGCACACATGTGGAAGCAACATATTAAACCCTAACACTTGAAATTTAGGGATGGACATATCACTTTTATATTGCTATGATGGCCATTTCATAAAGACCCCCTTTCTTCTCTAGTACATACTTCACTTCATGTACCATCACTTGACTTAGGTAGCTAAGCTATGCATCTTAACTTAGGGGTCTCACATCTAATATGGATTTTATTAGTGTGACACCAATGTTAGATTGGATGAGTAAACGTTAAATGAGTCATTGAATTTTTAGAAATGTATGATTGTAACTTAATTTCATGTATTATTTTCATGTTTGAGAACATTGCCTAAGTTAAATGATGGTTAACCTTTAGCACTAGAGTGATTTATTTTACACATGTTATGACACTTGATATGGTATGTTTGATGGTTATTAGACACTTTCCTATGGAGCACTACACTTGTTGACTGTTACACATGATGATTCCTAGCATTTTGACGGTGACGTCCCCCTTCTACATGATGGAGACTCATTCCATTGGCATGTGGGAGCTTCTAGACCCTTGGTACTACACATTTGGACCTAGACATCTCACTTTGGACCATTATTACATCACTTGAGACGTTGGAGCTGATTTGGGTGGGCCATCCCACACATGGGAGCCTTTGGAGGCTATTTCCGTACATATGAGGAGAGCGCCCTAGGGTATGACCTTGGGGTTGGTCCCTCTAACCATTTGGCACCCATTTTTTAGGAGGGTGCTCACCATTTGAGGCCTTATTGTTGATTGATGTCCCCCTCTATTTCTATTTTGGGGCCACATGTGTGGATATTGGAGGAGCATTTAGGCTTTTGGAGCCTTAATCATGTATGTTGGACCATAATTGTTGGAGTGCCCTAGTTTATTGGGCCATATTGATGTGGTTAGTTTCATTTTTTACCACTCCTAGAGGAGTGCTCCCATCCATTGGGCTTGTATTGTATTGTTCTATGCATTTTTGACCATGACTAGAGGTGCAACCTCCCTCTCTTAGTGATTTCTTGTTAGACTCCCATTTTTTAGTATTTTTGACTCTATCTTGGAGAGTCCCTAGGATAGATCTAGGGTTTTGATATATGTATTAGGAAGTTAGATCTATCTCCTATATAAGCGAGCTCTTCTTCATTTTTAATTTGTTGTTGTTGGAGAATAATACTATCACTTTCCATTTTTGGTTCTTTGTTCTCTTGGGATTTCTTCATGTGATGCACAACATGTGTTAATTTTAAACTAATTTGACTAGCAAGATCACTGAAAGAAACATAATCACAAGATAGACAAAGATATTACCCTTGGAAACCCTCATGGGGTATAAAACCTAGCAAAGCTTTCCTCAATAAGATGATCAACCA
Source organism: Larix kaempferi (assembly GCA_027924585.1). NCBI lineage: Eukaryota > Viridiplantae > Streptophyta > Pinopsida > Pinales > Pinaceae > Larix > Larix kaempferi. The sequence continues at coordinate 29,022,562 of BSBM01000753.1, read as the reverse complement.
AAATACAAGATGTGCTCCAAGACTTGACCTCCTTCTCTACCTCCTATGCAGACCTCTCAAACACAAGTGCGCTACTTTCTGAGCTGAGCAAGTGTGAGATAAGTGAGGAGCAATCTCCTCTACTTATACTAGTTCTCGACTGACCAAAAACCCTAATGGGGCCGACCTCTCCTAGTGAAGTCTAATAACCCCTAAATAATAAACTCAAGGCCGACCCCACATGGTGGGTCTAATAACCCTGGTTACCACAATCCATCGGAGGAATAAACATCTCCGGATACCTAATAGAATCACCTCGGAGGGATGAACCATCTCCGGAATAATAAAGTACAAATATAATATTCTTAGAAGTTACAATATTCAACACTCCCCCTTAACGAGAAGGATATTATAACAACATCTGCAGGAGCAAGGAGTCATTGACTACATCATACATGATACATCTATAAATCATCGGAAGCTTTCTTCAATACATCATCATCAGTAACTCAACCAGTTACTAAAACATCAACATCATCGTCATCATTATCGCATGATCATCAGCATCGTCATCACATGATCATCAACATCGTCATCTCATGATCATCAGCATCGTCATCACACGATCATCAACATTGTCATCTCACGATCATCAGCATCGTCATCACACGATCATCAACATCATCAACATTGTTATCACATGATCATCAACATCGTCATCTCACGATCATCAGCATCGTCATCACACGATCATCAGCATCGTCATCTCATGATCATCACCATCTTCATCACACGATCATCAGCATCGTCATCATACGATCATCATCATCGTTATCACACGATCATCAGCATTGTCATCACACGATCATCAGCATCGTCATCATACGATATTCAGCATCGTCATCATCATCAACATCGTATACCTTGCAATACATGTGATCATATTACAGGATGATCAATCCTACTCTCTTTAGGACATAGGTCCATGGATGATGCAATCCTGTCATGTACCTTTTGAACCAAGGTCCAAGGATGATCCAGTCCTACCATGTACCTTTTGAACTGAGGTTCAGGGACGATCTAGTCCTATCATGTACCTTTTGAACCGAGGTCCAGGGACGATCCAGTCCTATCATGTACATTTTGAACCGAAGTCCAGGGACGATCCAGTCCTATCATGTACCTTTTGAACCGAAGTCCAGGGACGATCCAGTCCTATCATTCAATTCTCGGAGACCTCTTGTCTACGGCTCAATTCAAGGGACCGAAGTCCGGGGACGATCCATCCCCATTCTCGTAGACATCATGTCTACGGCTCAATTCAAGGGACCGAAGTCCGGGGACAATCCAATCCCCACATGTCCACCAAGGACTTCATTTTCGGAGACATCATGTCTACGGTTCAATTCAAGGGACCGAAGTCCAGGGACGATCCAATCCCCACATGTCCACAGAGGACTTCATTTTCAGAGACATATGTCTACGGTTCAATTCAAGGGACCGAAGTCTGGGGACGATCCAATCCCCACATGTCCACCAAGGACTTCATTTTCAGAGACATGTCTACGGTTCACTTTAGGACTGAAGTCTAAGGATGATCCAATCCTCACATGTCCACCAAGGACTTCATTTTTGGAGACATATGTCTACGGTTCACTTTAGGACTGAAGTCCAAGGATGATCCAATCCTCACATGTGTCTTCATTTATACAGGTACAAGTATCCTCATCCATACAAGTACATCAATCAATACATGTACATATATCATCAATACAAGTATTCTCATCAATACATCAATACATGTAATAATACAAGTACTCTCATCAATACATCAATATGTAATAGTACAAGTATCCTCATCAATACATCAATATGTAACAGTACAAGCATCCTCATCAATACATCAATACATCAATACATGTAATAATACAAGTACTCTCATCAATACATCAATACATGTAATAATACAAGTACTCTCATCAATACATCAATATGTAATAGTACAAGTATCCTCATCAATACATCAATACATCATATCATCAAAAACATGTATTCTCATCAATACATCAATACATGTAATAACTCTCATCAATAAGTAATATAAGTATTCGAAGTATAAGTATCCTAAATCTAAGTGATCTAAGCATATATAAATATCTAGGTGTAATAAATAGGTATCCTCATCATCGACCTTGCTGTCGATGAGGGCAATCTCATCATCAGTGACTATATCACTCCCCCTTTCGAGGAGGGTCTTTCTGAACTACACCAAGCTTGTCTCGGAAATATTCAAATTTCACTCGAGACAGAGGTTTGGTCAATATATCAGCAATTTGTTCCTTATTGCTCACATATTCGAGTTTAATAGCTCCTCTCTGCACCATATCTCGTATGTATAAATATCGGATCTCTATGTGTTTTGACTTATCATGGAATACTGGATTTCTGTCATCTTAATACAACTTTGATTGTCACACATGATCACAGTGGGATCCATTTCTAAGTAAAACACTCCAGATAATAGTTTCCAAATCCACACTGCTTCACAACTAGTATAGCAGGCAACTATATATTCTGCTTCAGCAGTACTGAGAGCCACACTAGATTGTTTCTTGTTGAACCATGAGATCATAGCAGATCCAAGACCATAGCATCCACCTGATGTACTCTTTCTGTCTGAAACACTTCCTGCCCAATCAGAATCTGAGTAACCGTGTAATCTGAGTTCATGACCTCCAAGATAATATAGACCAAAATCTAATGTACCCTTTAGATACCTCATTACATGCTTTGCAGCTGTTAAGTGAACCTTTCTAGGTTCTACTAGATACTGACTTAGGGTATTTACAGCAAAGCATATGTCTGGTCTGGTATTTGTTAAGTACATCAGTGACCCAATGATTTGTCTATATAGAGTCACATCTACTAATTCTGAAGAGTCATCAACTAATAACTTCAAGTTGGAGTCCATGGGAGTGGCCATGGCTTTACACTCCAACATATTGACTCTTAACAAAATTCCCATAGCATACTTACCTTGATTTAGAAAGATTCCTTTTGGTTCTTGCCATACTTCTAGACCTAAGAAGCAGTGCATTAATCCGAGATCTTTCATCTCAAATTCTGAAGAGAGCTTCTTCTTTCATTCTATAATTTGTTTCTTATTTCCAGTTAGAAACATATCATCTACATATAACAATAGTATAACAGGTTCATCATCCATCACTTTGAGATAGAGATTAGGGTCAGCTTTACTCTTGGTAAATCCCATGCTTGTTAAGAAATTGTCAATCCTTCCATACCAAGCTCTAGGAGCTTGCTTCAATCCATATAATGCCTTTTTCAGTTTGCATACATGTGTTATCCCATCTTTAACCTCAAACCCTTGTGGTTGCTCTATGTACACTTCTTCTTCAATTACACCATTCAAAAAAGCTGTCTTAACATCCATTTGGTGTAATTTCCACTTCATCACAGATGCAAGTGCCATGATATTTCTAATTGAAGTGTACCTAGCAACTGGTGCAAATGTTTCTTCATAGTCAATTCTCTCTTTCTGAGAGAATCCTCTGGCTACAAATCTTGCCTTGTATTTTTCAATGCTACCATCTGCAGCATGTTTTATCTTGAAAATCCATTTGGAAGAAACCACACTTTTATCTTTTGGTTTGGGAACTATATCCCAAACATCATTTTTCATTATTGACTGATATTCTTCTGTCATTGCTTCTACCCACTCTTTCTTGTGAGCTGCCTTTTCATAGCTAGTAGGTTGTTGATCCACAAGATCACACATCAAGGCCACATAGTTGGATACTAGCTTTGGTTTCTTTCTTTCTCTAGTGGAGCCTTCAAGAGCTCCATATTTTTCAGCTCCTTGAATAATGTCTCTAGCCCATGTTGGCCTTGTTTTCTTAGATAAGTTTGTAATAGGGGGTTCTTGTGGTTCCAACATGTCATGATCCTCTGGTGTATCATCTTCAGGGATGGGCATAGCTTCTGTGATTCTAGGAGGTGTAACTTCTTCATAGATTTCTTCAAGTTGGCACTTCCTAGATTTCTTGAGAGCTTCTTCTTCATCAAATTTTACATCTCTACTTATTTCCATATGATGAAAACCAGGTATGTAAATTTTGAAAGCTTTGGATGATTCACAATATCCAACAAATATTCCCTTCTTACCAGAAGGATCCAACTTGGTTCTCTTTTCTTTTGAAATGTGAATGTACACAAAACATCCAAATATTTTGAGATGACTTACCTCAGGCTTCTTTCCTGTGAACACTTCTTCTGGAATCTTGAATTCAAGAGCACTATGGGAAAGTCTATTTTGTACATAGACTGTTTTCTAAGTCACCTGACATGAGGACACGGGACACGAGTGTCCCCAAAATACGAGTGTCCCCACGGGACACGGTGACCCCCGGAATCAGGACATGTAGGACATGTTTTATATACATATATTTATATTTTTAAAATATATTAAAATTTAAAAATATAGACATATAGATCCAATAAAATTTAACATTTACAATTACAAATATTCAATAGAAAATTATCTTTTGTTAGTAAAATTATATGTATAACTTTAAAACGGTTCCAAGTTTTGGAAATAAAAACATATAATTATCTTTGCAGGGTTATGATTTTCTCAACAACGTTGTAGTACAAATTTGATTCGATTATTAACTTTGTTTGGGTTCAATTTAACAATTTTGTGATTCTCCATAATAACTTTTAATGTGCTCCTACTGGAGATTTAACAACCTGGAGATTAGATCCGGGGGAATGGCAAAGTTGGTCAAACAATAAATAAATTAAAAAATACACTAGCATGAATCCGTTCACATCAAAAAAATTGTTTCACTAAATAGATCTAGAGACATGAACTTATACTCGTTTTAACATAAATCTATATAGCGCTTCAATAAGATAATCCGCTCTCTTTTATAGAACAAAACATTTATAACTTTGTAGATCTAAATTTAACTCTTTATGAAGAATACAAGAAAAACAATATTATAATACAAAGTTATAAATGTTGGTGCAAGATTGGTAATACAAAGACTTCATGAATAAATACCCAGATTGTATATAACTAACATAAAAGTTTAACTTCAATTCACCTGTTGCAGTTTCAGCTTAGACTTGAGCATCACCCATGGATGCTCACATGTAAGAAGGATCGCGTAAGATTGAAAAAATATGCATCATTGAATCATATGGAGATAAATATTGTTAATAATAACAACAAGAACCCAAATACCTTCCTTTATGGCGCACATCCATTCCGTTGTATAAATAAAAAGGAATTTTCATAATCATAGCAAGAACCCTAATGCCTTCATTCATGGCAGCGCTTGGTTATGTTCAGTTTTAAGTTAGATATACTCCTTCCATATCACAAGGGCATCGTAATTAAACTAGATAGGAAGAGAACCCCAAGAGAACATGGAATTCAACACTCTGAATCGGGGAAAATTCTCTAACTCTCTCTCACACTCCCTAAAGTTAGCAAATGACAAAAAAATCATTTTTATGGGCCCGCGGGCTTTCCCTCACGCAATTTTTGTGTCCTGTAATTTCCCCACGCTGCACAGTTTTCCCCACGCGTGTTCCGATTTTGGGACACGAAAAAAGTCGTGTCCCCCATGTGGGGCCATTGTGTCCACGCCCAAACGTGGCCCACGCGACACGGAGGCCCTGGAGGACGTGTGCGGTTACTTAGATTGTTGTCCTAGCTGCTTTAGCCCATAGATACATGGGTATTCATGTATCATAGTCTTTACAACTTCCATGATAGTTCTTTTCTTTCTCTCAGCAACCCCATTTTGTTGGGGATTGTAGGGAGTGGTTAGTTCCCTCTTGATTCTAGCTTCCTTACAAAAGTCTTCAAAGTCCTTTGAAGTATATTCTCCGCCATTATCTGTTCTGAGAATCTTGATTTTCTTTTCTGAGAGGTTTTCTATTAAGGCCTTGAACTCTTTGAATTTTCCAAAGATTTCATTCTTACCTTTTAGAAAGTATATCCAAGTCTTCCTTGAATAGTCATCAATGAATGAGAGATAGTATTCAAACCCACTTAGGGATGTGGTGGGCATTGGTCCACATACATCTGAATGTATTAACTCCAGAATGTTCTTAGTCTTTGTTTCACTCTTTGGAAAAAGGATTCTTGACATTCTTCCCTTTTTCACATCCTTTGCATGTGCCATTATGATCAACCTTCAAGTCTGGTAATCCTATGACCACCTTGCTCACATAGGGTAGGGCCTTGTATTTAATGTGAGCAAGCCTTCTATGCCATAGTTCACTGGGACTAGTGGTTTCATGGACAAGGGAAGCTTCTGGGTGACCCTTGAGTTTGTAAAAACCTCCTTCTTCTTCACCAATAACAATTTCATCCTCAATTGATTTTCCTTTGGGACACATAAGTACTTGTCCATCAATAAATGCAATTCTAAAACCTTTCTTATCTAGTGGTGAGATAGAGAGTAGGTTCTTCATCAAACCTGGTACATATAAAATTTCTTTCATCTTTAAAGGTGTTCCAGAATCAAGCTTGTAGCTTGCTTCACCAATTCCCTTGATGGGATATTGATAATCATCTCCTAGAGATACCTTTTGTGGAGAAGATTTTTCTTCAAGTCTTGAGAGAGTTTTCTTTTGACCTGTCATGTGCTTTGAAGCACCACTATCAATGAGCCATATATCTTCTCCAGGAGACACAGATCCAGAGAGTGCAGAGAATAGGACATATTCTTCTGGATCTTCTTTCTTTACTTTAGATCTTTTCTTTCGAGGCATTTCCTCTTCTTCCTCTTCTTCTTCTTCTCCACTATCATCTTTTGCCATATGTGCATGGTGTCTTTTGTGGAAAAACTTCTTCTTCTTTTGTGAAGTACAAAATCTGGCAATGTGTCCTAGTTTAAGACAATTGAAACACTGGACTGTGGAGAGATCTTTTTCTGAGTTGGGTCCTCTTCCCCTTTTAAATCTAGGGAAGGGTTGAGATCCTTTGTGGTCAACTTTCTTGAAGTGACCCTTTCTTCTTCTTTTGGTGTGAGTAGCCAAAGCTTGGTCATCCTCTTTGAGAAGGGCTTCCCTATGGGCTACCCTAGCTTCTTCTTGAATACAATTCTCCCATACTACATCAAACTTCATACTTTCTTTTCTGGCACACATAGTTTGAATAAATGATTCCCAAGGTCTAGTGAGATCATTTAGAGCAGTCATTACAAGTTCATCTTCATCAAGGGTATCTCCAATAGCATATAGTTGTTCCTTGATTTGGAAAACCCTTGAGAAGTAGTATTGAATGGATTCTCCTTTATTCATCTTGGTACTCTTCAACTGAGTTCTTAGGTTCATCTTCCTATTGATGTTCTCTCCTTTATACATTCTTCCTAGGGCATCATACATTTCCTTTGGAGTCTTCTTGGATGCCACTTGGGGAATCAAGTGGTCTTTTAATAGGATCAACAATGATTCTCTTTGCCCTAATCAAATCCTTCCTATGCTTCTCTTTAGCTTCATCTCCTTCAGGTTCTGCAACTTCATCCTTGATATATTGAGCAAGATCATTCTCTTCAAGAATGAGACCAATTCTGTATTTCCATGCTCGGAAATTCTCTATACCTTCAAGCTTGTCTTCAAGCTTAGTGCTTGGAGCCATCTTCTCTTGGGGGAGTCCAAGAGATAAGAGATAGAGTAGTACTTACCCGGAAACTTTAACTTTTCACTTTTTCGGATCTGCAACAAAATTTCCTGGTTTATCGCACTTTTGGTAAAACTAGGGTTTGACTTTCCCAGAGTTCTACCCAACCAAAAACTCGATCCAATGCTCAAAATATAGATCTTTAGAAGGGATATTCAGCCATGCAACCAGAATCCAAAAATACTAACTTTTGCAGAAACCCTAATTTTCGGAGAGAGAGAGAGAAAGATAATTTTACCTTGTGAAAGATGTTCTATTCAGGCTAGCTCTGATACCATGTTAAGTTTAAACTAATTTGACTAGCAAGATCACTGAAAGAAACATAATCACAAGATAGACAAAGATATTACCCTGGGAAACCCTCATGGGGTAGAAAACCCAGCAAAGCTTTCCTCAATAAGATGATCAACCAAAATACAAGATGTGCTCCAAGACTTGACCTCCTTCTCTACCTCCTATGCAGACCTCTCAAACACAAGTGCGCTACTTTCTGAGCTGAGCAAGTGCGAGATAAGTGAAGAGCAATCTCCTCTACTTATACTAGTTCCCGACTGACCAAAAACCCTAATGGGGCCGACCTCTCCTAGTGAAGTCTAATAACCCCTAAATAATAAACTCAGGGCCGACCCCCACATGGTGGGTCTAATAACCCTGGTTACCACAATCCATCGGAGGAATAAACATCTCCGAATACATAATAGAATCACCTCGGAGGGATGAACCATCTCCGGAATAATAAAGTACAAATATAATATTCTTAGAAGTTACAATATTCAACAACTTGATGGCTAAATATTGAGGTAACTTGTTTCTTTTGGTATTGTAGGGTTTATGAATCTAGTCCATAGAAGGGAAAACTTCCTCCATTGGTTTAAGTGCAAGAATCTTCTATGCTTATATCATACTTTAGTTTTGTAACTTGATTGAGTATTTTGCATCTTAGGAGGGGTACTATCAAGCTTGCATAGGCTAGGGGTGAGCTAGGTTTATAGATTGAAGGTGTATGCTATGCTACCCTTCCTTGGTGAATTTGCAAGAAGCTTCAATGGTTTGGGATAGGAATTTGTCATGCTTTGTAGGGATTTCACCCAAACACATACAAACAAGGCCCAAGGAGGATCTTCTCAAGACTACATTTTTCGCAAGGGTTTGAAAGCACTAATCTAAAAGCTCCATCTTCTTCAACCAAAAAAATCTAAAAATAATTTCCTTTTCCTTTTTTGTTTTGTTTTAAGGCTTAAATCACAAAATGTCATTGTTAAGGATTTTTCCATAAATAAGCCTCGGTAAATTCCTGGTTTTATTTTATCTTCTAGGTTTAAATTTTGAATTTTATTTCTGTTTTGCTTCACTGGTTTGTTGCAGAAAAAATAGAGACAAAAATAACCCTAATTAGTCTTCAAACCTCATATTTCACTAAGGGTTTCATGCTAGAATTAACGACTGAAATTTCTCCTTTGTAGATCTTGAGTTTCTTGCTGATTTTAGTGGTTTAAGTTGGCTAAATTTGCATTCATACATTTCTGGGAAATATTACAACAAATTATTTTAATTTTTGAAAGCTTTAGGGTCATCTTGACATCTCAAAATTTAGATTTTAGTACTTCAAATTTTATGTATTACTTTTCTAGGTTAAAATCTAAGTTTTAATTAGTTTTCTTGCTCTTTTAACTTCAAAGTCAATGGAACAACAAGCTTAAATTTTTGGAAAGTTTCATTTGGTTAACAATCAACTTTAACTTGCTAATTGCTTTTAACTATTGACTAAAGTGGTTTATTTCAGTTTTGGAAATTTCTAGTTTTTCTACTTCATTGGATGTTGTATAACAACAAGAAGACTTAATTGTTTTATTTAGTTAATGCTGGTTCATAATCCTATTTCACATAGGCTATGTAACTACACTTTAAATTCTAGAAAATGTCATTTGGTTTGATTGTTGAATGCAATTCCTAAACTCACATAATCATTGGCTAAGTGTTAATTAATGTCTAGAATTTCATTTTGTGCAGCTTTACCAAGTCTTATCTTCTATTGCACAATTTCATGATGTCATTTTATTCTCATGGGTCAATGGATGTAAGAGGCAATATTATTTGATTAACTAATTTCAATTTTGGGCATTGTTGTGCCACACTTTGTGCACCCCTATAGACCTATTTTTGCAAATTCCCAAAGGATGGGAGTACATCTTTGCTGTGCTTGAGCTCGTTATATGATATGAATGTGGTATTACATGATTATGATGGATGATCAGAGGATGATATGTGAACTACTATATGCCACAATGATGATGATGTATGTCTTATAAAAACTAAACAAGAATCCTTTGTGATTGTTTGATGAGTATAGGTAGCAGTATCACCCTTAGGTTGACGAGGGTGAAAGATGTGTGGTTTATTTATTAGCCACGTCACCAAGGTAACCCTTGGTATGGTTAAGAGCTCTTACCCCCTTCTTCGGGTCCACCTATAACCTTATCATCCGTCCTCCATAACTCACTTCACTTTTTGTTCTGCAACTTTTGGCTAAGGCTTGATAGATGGATTCTAGATCTCTCCCTTTTGTGACCTCTTCACCAGGAAGAACCCCTAGTTATACATGTTGTCTCGGGATTGATCATTTGTAGCAATGAATGTTGGATGATTGTGGGTCATTTTTCTTTCATTGTACATGGCCCTCTCGTATAGTAGTATTTTCCAAGTGAGCAATGCTCTCCCTTAGGTTTGGTCTGAAACAAGTTATCCCCTAGGTTTGGTCTGAAATAAGGTGGCACTTGGAAGGATAGGTACTCCTTGAATTAAGAGGTTAAGCCTACTTGCTGTAAAAGGCATTGTTACCACCTAAAGTTGCACTTTAGTTGGACTTCAGTGAGCCGCCAATATTGCACAATTACTTGTGCTTTTTCAGATTTCAGAAGTTCTAAGTTTGGCCTGTTCAAGGCCCATTTTTTAATTTTTGTTGTGCATGACCATGCCCCACAGGGTTTGTAATAAGTGTGCTAGCATGGTGGTCTTTGAGTGACTCGGTTCCCTAGGACTTGAAAACCAAAGAAGGTATTCCAAGGATTTTTTTCCCTTGTCGATTATGCTTTTCCTTTAGCCGAGTATAATCGATGAGTTTTTCTCCTGCACCTCTAAAGCTGGAATGCCCAAAGTGGTGGTTAAGCCTTAGGATATTATTAGATTCCATTTTGTAATGTTTATAAACATGCTAGATGCTAGATTTTTATCGTTTGGTCATGTACTAGGTCCCCCTGAAGTTTCAGTCAATTCTGAGAAAAATAATTTTTTTCGCATTTTTAAGCCATTTTTTAATGGTTTTGTTATCACACAAACTCTAGCTGCTAATGAAAGATATCTCGTCCGAGATGGTAGAGGGTGAGCAACCAGGTAGGTGTAACCAACAAACGCCAAGTCCACCGTCCGAAGAGCGATAGTCATGCTAGACAAGGCATTTGTCACTTCGGATAGGGCACGTAGCTTAATCCAGGGGGAGACCCTTCTCAACCCTTCTCAACCAATGATGGTTGAGAGACAAAAAAGACACCCAAATCCCAAAAGATAAAGAAATAAAAACAAGAAATGCATGTTAATGAGACCTTGAGTCTAATTTCAGCCAACAGATGGACACAAATGGTAAAGTGAGAGTGATACAGAATGTGACCAACAATCAAACGTGACGAGATAGAGAGATTAGATAGGTGATCATATGGCTGAAATAGTCTAAGTGTGCATAGTGAAATGGAAGTGAAATGATGAAGTAGACTGCCCAGGGAAAAGGGTTAGATCAGTAGCTTAGTGAACCTAGGGCAGTGATAAATCTACGTTTAAACACACTTGCAACAAATGGTAGCCTGATTTCTTAAGGTAAAATGATGATTTAAGACCAAATCTAAACTACCTAGAACCCCAAAGTGACCCAGTCAAGCAGAAAGAGAAAAACTCCCCAACGAGGGCGTTTTTGCCAAACAGACCAGTGCTAATCCTAAGGGTAAATGGATTCCAATCAAGATGACACTTTGGATATAAGCGTTTGACAATGTTTCATAAGCGGGGTTGGAAAGAAAAATGAATTTTAATGGTTGAAAATTGAGTTTTTTAGTATTTAGGGTTTATTTTATTGTTTGCAGCTTAACATTTGCAAATGAAACTGAAATGCAAGAGACAAGCAAGGATTGTACCCGGATAATGAAGATAAATGCATTGTGGTGCTGAAGACAAACCCCGGAGACCAAGTGCTAAGAAACAATGCGTTTTCCCTTAGCGTTTTTTATGCAACCAGTTGACCAATGCGCCCTTGTACCTGCCATAGAGAGAATAAATCAGAAACTACAGAAAATAGCCAAGGAAATCAACAAATGAAAGACAAATAGTGAAGGAGAGTGAGATACAACGGTAAATTTCACTTCCCTTGTTAAAATCCCGAAGAGAGAAGGAACTGGGAGCTGCTAACTCAAGAGCTGCGCCCTCCTCAAGTGGTCAAGTCACCTGCAATTCGTTTTTGGCCAAAGAAGGATGGAGAAACCACAAAATTACTCAACAATGCACCAACAATAAGCTAACAATCAACACCATAAGCATTCACCACCATATCACAAGCAAATTTGGAAGAATTGTCTCTCTATTGCGCAATCTCAAGTCTGAAAAATGCCAAGAAGGAATACAAATGGGAGAGCTTCTCTTTTAAGTAGAGAATGCTCCCAATACAACCCTAATTCCCTCCAAAAATCGATGGCTGAGGTGCTCTCTCTCAAGTGCCAAATCGATGGTGGGGATGAGCTCTAGAGGGGGGGCGAATTACCCTAAAAAACGCCCAAGTGGAGATGGGGCCAACTTGTGGGGCCCATAAAACCAATACAATGGCAGTTGGGGGGTGCCTATGGGCTGTTTTAGCCCCCCATGCCACTATACTATGATCCCAATACAATATAACATCAACATTATGATTTTTGCTGAGTGGAAAAATGCCCCCTATGGGCAAATTCGCCCCTCATGGTGAGCTGGGCAAGTGAGGGCCCCACAACATAAAATATAATGTCCAAACATAGTAGCAATACCTTAGAAGTCACCCTTGTATTATCCAACCATTGCATTTTCCATTTTTCCATAGTTACATTTGCCATATTTGATTTTCCATTTAATTTATTGCTGAAGATGTAATTTGGGCCTTTGACCCACTTATAATGCCCGGATTGATGAACCATCTGCCTCAATGCGATCGTAGACCCAAAATATGGTAGATATGGTCACTTGAACGACCTCGATCCATCAATTAGGCGTTGTTTGCCCAAAATCCATGATTTTTAATTAAAACAGGTCCCTAGTGGCCCATAATAATTAAAAATCTCCTCAACGCTTTAACTTTTTCAAATTCTGATACTTGGAGGCTCATATGGGACCCCAAGAAATAACAAATGACCAAAATCGAAATCTTGATCGCAATATTTTTTCGGGCCCATTTTTGGCCTAGTCAACTTGGTTTGACCAAGTCAAATCTAGTCAAAATGGTAATGGCTGAAAACCTGTAAGCAACATGAAGCATCAAGGCTTCCTTATTTACATTAATACATTACTTAAAACAATATAATGCCGATATGGTGATCAAAACATAAATATCTCAATAAATACAAACCCTGGTGAGGTGGGCCCACCACCTCTAACAAAGACTCAATGCTATGCACAGCTTACAGACTTGACCACTTAGCTAACTTTGGGTGAGGTGGGTAAACGAGGTGAAGGATAAGGGAAGACAAGGACCAAGACCATGTGACCCCTCGGGTAAACAGGGAGAGCGGGACCCACTAACATGAGCATACCATGATAATACACAGGGAAGAGTGGTGCCTCACAAATGGGTATAGTGCAGGGAAACCACCACTGATCTTCTATCATGAACCTTGGAACTCACATCCATGCCTTCAGAAGACTCCGTGAGGATCTTTTCTAGAGCCGCCATGACTGGGTGTCCGGCAAACTGTAACTTGAGACTCTAGGGGACACTTAGAATTAGTTGTTCCTTACTCCATCTTACCTCCTTGCCCCACAAGAATAGGTGAGGAAATAATCACTACAAAGCTGATACATATGGCTGACTTGTGTCCATGTGTGTTCAAAAACACATTGCTTGGACTTTTACATTGACTTTCATACTTAGCCTTTTTGGCTTGATTTTACATTTACATAGCCTTTTCGGCTTCTTTTACATTTCATGGCCCTTTTGGGCTACATACATATCTCAAAAGATATAATCAAGGTGCTCATACTGCAAAGTAGTGGGGGCAAGTGAACATGCTTCGATGACCAATGGGGAACACTCGGTGAGTCTATACAATCCTATACTGCAATGCAACATCGGGGGCAACCGACAGGAGCAAATCCCAGGTTTGAGAATGCATCTCACACACTAAAGAGCCGAGGCACAAAAGACAAGGAATCATGGCATACTCAGAGGTCAATGGGGAAAGGGATCCTCAAGGTCACAAATCAAGGTCCAAGTTGGGAGAAATCAACATGAATGAGTCGAATGGATGGAAGGAAGTGACAGGTGGATCCAAAGTTAGCTGCCTAGGAGGACGAAATGACCAAGTCTGTACCAGTAACGGGGATGGGAACCAGTGTGCATATACATGAGTCTCCTAAATGAGGTGGACTAACATCACCAAGGGTTATACACAGCATAATAAACAACGAGATCACCATAATGAACATCATATGTCAAGTCCATGTACTATCATAAATAAACAAGTCTAAACAACAACATGTGCAATAAACCATAAAGTGCTATACCTGCCATACCATATACCTGCTGCTGAAGCTGTCTCTGAATTGGATCTCTATTGAATTCGGGCAATAAGTGGCAAACCAACAATACTCTGTAGTGCTCTCATCATAATACGGCTAAGTAACTATCTCAAATGGGATCATGCAAAGTCTGGCAAGGAAGGGTGATCCTGTAGGAAATGTTGTATAACCTGTCTGGACCAATGCAAATACATTTGTCCCCACTGATTTCTCTGCTCGGGGCAATCTGAACACAATGCATGCCCTCTCTGAAGGCATCTGATCTCTGATCTGGAAAAAAAAGGTGTAGTATGGTCCCTAACCACACAATCTGCAGCATGGTAGCTCCAGCTAACATGGATGTGATAACATCTGGCTCCAGCTGGGACAAGTGCTCTAAGGGAGAGAGTGCTTGAGAACCACAGAATCTCTGGTCCGTAGCACCCCTCTCATCATCATCAAAGTGCATGCACATACATGCTATCTGCATCGTCATCATCATGTACCTATCCCTGTAAAATGCAGACGCTATACCAATCTCTGCAGACCACTCGTTAGGACATACAATATATATATATATAATCCAGCAGAAATATGACAAAATGAAAATGCTGAAATGAAAAGATATAAAAAATGGAAGTACTCTACAACATTTTTATTTATTATTATTATTATTAGTCGACACACAAGGTGTAAAGAGAGTGAAACACAAAGAAAAGCAAACTAGAAAAGGGTAGTGGTGTCCAAAAGTGAGAAAGAAAAAGTAAAAAACAAAAGGGCAACTGGTCGTTAAACGAAAGATGGAACAGTTAAAGGCAAAGGACCACTGGCTGCTGCTCTCGAGAGCTTATTCAATCTACCTACCCTACTCTAACCACTTTAGAGAAGTACTAAGTAAAATCATAGATCCAGTGCAACCACTCATCCAAAAGATCAATAGTTCTTCCTTGCTATTGTTATCACATCTATGTTAGTTGGAGCTACCATACTGCAGACTGTGTGGCCGAGGACCACACAATACTTTTTTTTCCATATCAGAGATTGGATGCCTTCAGAGAAGGCACACAGTTTTGTTCAAATTGCCCCGAGCAAATATATCAGTGGGGACAGATGGTTTTATTGTATTGTCTAGACATGTTACTTAGCATTTATCGCAGGATCACCCTTCCTTGCCAAGCTTTGATATGAGCCCATTGAGACAGTTGCCTAGTCTTGCTTTGATTGAGACTATCACAAAGTATTGTGGTTTACTATTTGTGCCTGGATTCAGCAGAGATCCAGTTCAGAGACAGCCTCAGCAGCAGGTATATGGTGTGGAAGGTATTGCATTTGATGTTTATTGCTCATGATTGTTGCTTAGACTTGTTTATACATGATAGCACACTAACTTTGCATATGACTATTGATTTGGTGATCTAGCTATTGTTATGATATATGATTGGGCCCTTGGTGATGTCAGTCCACCCCTTCCTAGTAGGCCCCTATATATGCACACCGGGTCACACCCCTACTCTTGGTATAGACTTGGTCACTTAGTCCCCCTTGGCAGCTGATTTTGGATCCACCTTCACCTTCTCCATCCATCCGACTCATCTGTGATAGTCTTTCCCGACTTGGATTCCAATTTGTGACCTTGAGGATTCCTTTCCCCACTGATCTCTGAGTATGGCATGATTCCCTATCTATTGTGCCTCGTCTCTTTAGTGTGTGAGATGCACTCTCAAACCAGGGATTTGCTCCTATCGGTTGCCCCCGATGTTGCAATGCAGTTAGAATGGTGTAGCCTCACCGGGTGTTCCCCATTGGTCATCGAAGCATGTATTGCTCACCCCCATTACTTTGCAGTATGAGCACCATGATTATATCTATTGAGATATGTATGTAGCCCAAAAGGACCTTGATGTAAAATGAAGAAATGAATAAATGTAAAGCAAACCAAAAGGGCTTTTTGTAAATGTAAAATCTAGCAAAAAAAGGGCTAAGTATGAAATTCATTGTAAAATCCATGCAATGTGTTTGTAAACACACATGGACACAGGTCAGTCGTACATGTCAGCATTTGTAGTGGTTATTTCCTCACCTAGTCCTTCGGGGCAAGGAGGTGAGAGGGAGAAAGGGACAAGCTCAAGATTGTCCCCTAGAGTCTCAAGTTACGGTTTGCCGGACACCCAGTTTGGCGGCTCTAGAAAAGAACCTCACAGAGTCTTCGGGCACGGATGTGAGTTGTGACTTGTGAGATACTTGTTAGATGACCAGTGGAGGTTTCCCTGCACTATACCGGATACCCATTTGTGAGGCACCGCCCTTCACCGTGTTTTTGTCATGGTATGCTTATATCAGTGGACCCTGCTTTCCCGAGTCATCCGAAAGGTCGCATGATCTTTATCCCTGTCATCCCTCATCCTTCACCGTGTATTCCACATCACCCAAAGTCATCCAGGTGGTCAAGTCTATAGGTTGTGCATAACAGTTGAGTCTTTTGGATGTGGTGGGCCCACCTCACCTGGGGCCTTGTATTTTTCCGAGATTTAATGCAATTTTTTATTACCATATTATTGTCATATTGTTTAGTAATGTACTAACTTGTATAAGGAAGCCTTTCACTTCATGATTGCATACAAGTATTCAGTTAGCACCATTGTTGACCATATTTGACTTGGTCAAACTAGGTTGACCAGGCCAAAAATGGGCCCGAAAAAATGTCGCGACCGAAATTTTGATTTTGGTAAATTATTCTCTACAGGGGACCCATATGAGCTTCCAAGTGACAATGCAAAAAGATCGAGGCGTTTGTGATATTTTTAATTATCATTGGTCATTAATGACCTGTTTTAATTAAAAATCATGGATTTTGGGAAAATTATGCCCTAAGTGATGGGTCGGGGTTGTTCGAGTGGTCATTCCTACTATTTTTGGGGTCCACGATCACATTGCAGCAGACGGTTCAGCAATCCGGGCACTCTAGGTGGGTCAAAAGCCCAAATTACATCTTCAACAATAAAATACATGGAAAATAAAAAATTGACAAAGGCAACTATAGCAAAGGGCAAAAATCAAAGGCTGGCTAATACAAGGGTGACTTATAAGGTAATTTGGTAATGTTTGGACATGATATTTGTGAGGTGGGACCCTCATGTTGGACAGCTCACCATGTGGGGCGAATTTGCCCATAGGGGCATTTTTCCACTTAGCCAAAAATCATATTTTGATGTTTTTATGTATCGAGATCATAGTGTAGTGGTATGGGGGGATAAAACAACCCATAGGCACCCCCCAACCACATTTTATATGTGTATTATGGGCCCCACGAGTTGGCCCCATCTCCACTTGGGCATTTTTTAGGGTAATTCGTCCCCCCTCTAGAGATCATCCCCACCATCGATTTGGGTTGGGAGAGAGTTAATCTCAGCCCTTAGTTTTGGGGGGAATTAGGTTTGAGATTGGTCTTTCTCTATAAGAGAAGACTCTCACCTCATTTGTATTCCTCTTGGGCATTTTTTGTAAACACTTAGACTGAAATAGAGAAGGGATTCTTGAGAGCTCTTGAGACATTGTTGCTTGGATGAATGTTGTGATGATTGATAGCCATTTGCTGATGTATTGATGAGTTTTCTAGTGCATTTATCCATATTTTACAACTGAAACGAATTGCAGGTTGGAAGGCCACTTGAAGAGGGGTGCATTTCTTGGAGTGGAAGCTCCACACTTGGGTTTTTCTTCAAGGATTTTAAAGAGGGAGTTACATTTGCTATTTATCATTCAATTTCTCAATTATTTGCCTTTCATTTTGTTGTGTTAACTATCTATTTGTTGCAGATTTCTGACTTTCCATTCCTTATGGCAGGTAGCTAGGGCGCACTTGCTCTCCGAATGGCTCAAGCACTTAGGGAAAGCGCTAGTTGCTCATCACTTGGATTCGGCAAGTGGTCTTCACACAAATATTCAGCCATTCATCTTTGTTTTAGGCATTCCTCTCATGCTCAATTCTCTAGTTAGATTTCTGGTGTGTTTGCTAAGCTGAAACTTCATTTAAAACCCCCCAAAATTAAAATCTTTAAATTCCACCGTTAGAATCAGTTGTCCTTTAAAACCCGCTTATGATTTGCTCTTAAACATCTAAATCCAAAGTTTCATAGCTTTTTGACTCCATTAACCCATAGATCTAGCACTGGTCTTTTTGCCAAAAACGCCCCTCTAAGGTGTTTTTCCCTTTCAGCTAGTTTGGGTCACTTTGGGGTTTTGGGTACTCTTGATTTGGGTTTGTATCGCCGTTTTATTATAAGAAATCAAGTTATCATTTGCGTAAAGTGATTTAAAACCTTAATTTTACGCTGCCCTTGGTCCACTACTCTTTGAATCAATCTCTCCCTTGGGCAGATTTTCATTTGTTAATCACTTCTTGCATTGTTTACATCCTTAGTTGATTTTCAGCCATCTAATATGTTTTATTCATCACACTTAATCGTTGGTCACATTTCATTTACGTGCTTATTTCATCCGTGTGTCCAAACGGTGGCTGAAACTAGACTTAGGAGTCCATTTACACTCATCTCCTGTCTTTACTTCTTTCTATCTTTTGGAGTTGGGTGTGTTTTGTTTCTTGATCATTATCTGGTTGAGCGGGGTCTCCCCCCTGACTTGGTTACGTGCCTTGTCTAAAATGACAGTAGCCTTGTCCAGTGTGACTTCCGTTCCTTGAACGAAGGACCTGGCTATTGTCGGTTACACCTTCCTAGCTGTTCACCCTCTGCCATCCCTGTTGGGACACTTTTTATTCATCAGCTAGAGTTTGTGTGATAACATTTTTGGCACCGTTGCCTGGGAGGTAGAAGCCTACCCGTGTTTTCTTGAGTTTAATTATTTTTGCTTGTTTGTTCTCTTTTCATCTTCGCATCTACACTTAAACGCTGATTGGCTGATTTTTTTTGCTTTTTATTCACAGAATTATTATAGCCAATACATTTTTGTCTCATTCAACACTTCCCCTCACGACATTCCACCTTCGGTGAACAAGGTTCCGCGTTCACCTGCCGAATCCACCCTGCGACTCTACTGAGGAGCGAACCCAACATATAAATCTTAAAATCTTATATTGTGACTCTGTTGGGAAGCGAACCCATGTATAGGTCCCACGAGGAAATCTTAATTTTTTCATTATGAACCCGAATGTTCTTCGTTATTTTAAGCAAGCCGTGAAAGACTTAACTGAATGTTATAAAGGAAATCCAATATCCAGGTATGAGGATGATTACGAATCTAATTATGGGTATGAACCTGCATATCAAAATTCTTATGATACCCATCAAATGCCTCATCCATCTAATAATTTTTCTTCCCCAAATATCCCGAGTGAACCAATTAAAAAGTATCAAACCCAACCAGGGCTTTTGGTGAATGATTCTCGCTCAACTCAAGCAACCAGAACCTTTAGGAAACCCAAGCCATCCCCTTTTCATTTTTCAGAAATATATGGGGCACCTCATCTTATGCCAAATGGATACATCAAGAGGTTGCCCCGCTATTATGGAAATGATGGAACATCTATTGAAAGTCATTTGGATGCCCTCTGCGACCATATGGAATCTCTGGGTGCTGATGGTGAGGATGTCTATATGCGAGCCCTTGGTGCGTCCCTAGTAGGGGATGCCTGTTTATGGTTTGATAATTTGGCCCCAGGATCCATCACTGGGTATGACATGTTCATGGATTTGTTAATAAGTGAGTGGGGAGAAAACATTAATGAATCTATGGAAGAACAATCAGACAACGAGTGTCTTATTGAAAATCAACTTTGTGAAGATAAATGGGGTGAGAACATTGATGAGTCCTTGAAATGTCAATCTAGCATTGTTTGTGTTATGGATGATGATTATATTGATGATCTGCTTTCTCGATTGGATCATTCCTCTCCCAAGATGTTCCAAATTATGAGTGTGCCTACAATCCATAGGAATGTTACAGAGTATCTTGAAAATAATGCTTCAAAACCTCGTGTGCAAATTAAAAGAGGCATCAATCTAATCATACGAGATACTTTGTTATCATTTCCCGAGGCAGTTGCAGGCCGAATTCTTGATCTAATTCACCTTTCCGTTTGTGACTCTAGTAAAGCATCACTGGAAGAGCAACCTCACAATCGTCATGTGGTTGACAATTGCCCTAACCCATGTTCAAACAGTCCGAAGTTTGACTCAGATTTTAATCATCTCTCCGAAGGTGACGAGAAAGGTGAGGATTGTCAGATTTCATGTGAGAAACAATCTAGTGATCATCATGTAATTGAAAATCAACTTTGTGAAGATGAATGGGGTGAAAGCATTGATGAATCCATGGAAGAACAATCAAATGAGGATTATGTGGTGGAGGATCAATGTCATGAAGACGATCAAGATAGCATTGATGAAATGAGTAGTGATTGTCCTTATCAATTTGATTTCTCCTCTCCCGAACCAATGGTGAGTGTGCCCTTGATTCAGCTGTTGAGTGAGCCTTCGATCTATAAGAATGTAGTAGAGTATTCAAAGAATATAGGACGCAAATCTCATGATGAAGTTATGTATGATAGTGAGAAAGTCTCAACCCCTCAAGATTTTGACCTTGATATTGACTTAGAAGGGGAACTTACTAAAATCATGCGAAGCACTTTTTCATCTTTACCCGGAGAAGGAACAAATGAAGAAGGGAATCCCATTGATCATCAAAGACAAAATTCTATGGTTGAGCTTTCAACCAGTGAATCCACTAAATGACCCCTTGAGGGGCAGCCCCATAGTCATTGCTTCGTTGGCAATTGTTCAAGTCAATGCCCAAGTGATCCTGACCTTGTTTCACTTTCCAATCACACCTTTGAAGAAGAAGAAGAAAAATAAGATATTGAAAATAATCAGACTTCTGTTGAGAGTGGATCAAACGATCATCATGTGCTTGAAAGTCAAATGTGTGAAGATGATGGGGGCTTTAAAAATGATTATATCGATATACCTCACTGTCAAGATGATGATGATCCAGTTATGTATCAACTCGACCTTGGGTGTTCTTTGTTGCAACCTGCAAGGTGGAATAAATGTTACAAAGAACATTAAAAAAATGTCGTGCTTAATGTCAACACTATTCCTTGCTCTCTCCTTGGTCAAAATGAAGTGATTGGAAATATGACCCAAAATCAGTTTTGTCTTTGGGAGGTTGATGTTGATGTTAATGATTTCTTCGACAAATGTCCTTTCTCTCATGCAGAATTTGGGATAGCACCTTTGGGAAATGTTAAACAAGCCTCTTTGTTTCAAACCTCCCTCCCATCCCAACTCATGAAGTCAATGCCTCTTTCAAACCTAATTTTGTTGTGTGGGGGGTTCGATAAGGAATTTTTAGAATGCCAAGCGGTTGATGGTAAAACCTTTTATTTCCTTTCTCAGTCATCTTGGGTTAATCCTTTTTTTCAAATTAATAGTCCTATTGATTGGCTGACTGAAAAGCTTTTCAAAGATCAATTTCATCTTTTCGCAATTTTTGAGAAACAAGTGGGAGTAATTCTGATCTTAGGTTTAGTAAACTCAATTTTGTCCCCACTTGGTCCTTTAATCAATCCAAGGATGAATGCCATTGAGAGTGCCAGCCTGACAAACGAGGAGAACAACATGTCTCACGGAGGGTTGACTGGAATGTTATATCATTTTCTTCCGTCAAATTTAAAGAATAACTCACACCATTTTTATGATCCTTTTGGCTTATTGATGGATGTGTATTGCAAAACTCACTCTCAGCCTCGGCATGATTTCATTTTGTAGAATTTTCTGCACTTTATTGACTGCTAGTTTGTGTTAACAATTTGTGGTTTTCATTCCCAGTCGGTTATGCATAGACTGGAAACTACTTATAAAAAATTTCTGTAACAGTCAAACACCCAATATAATGCTACTGACAGGTTGAAAACACATTTCAAGACATTCACACATGAAAAATAGACTCAGATATTTTTGGCCAAATCGAGCCCTGGAAAAACCCCCACGGGGAAAACCAGTAAGAGAGAGAGATGATTATTATTTCTTCAGCAATAAATATGGTACAACAACACAGTGAAAATTTAACTTATCTTCACCATTAGATGCACCCACAGACAGCCTCGATTTATGTGCACACAAGCTGCCTCGAAATCTGTGTAGATTCTGTCTTGGTTACTGTGCAAATCTGAACCTCAATTTCTGTGCTGTACTCTTCTCGATTTCTGTGCAAACAAACCCTCGAAATTCATGCTGTACTATTTCCATATTTTAATGCAAGTATCACCTTTAAATTCGTGCAGGGAGAAGGACGCAGTACGGACTGTACGGACTGTCTTTTCTGCACCTGTTCTTCTCTAGAAAATCGTGTTGTACTATCCTTGATTTCTGAACCCTCCTTTCTCGAAAACTGTGCCTGGAATAATACCTCGAAAACTGTGAAGACTATCTCGAAATATGTGCCCAGGAAGCTCCTCGAACTGTGTGCAGAAATGAATGATGTACGGTTTTATAGTCTGGGAATTTGTGCTGGTAATAGCTCTCTTTGCATCGAAATCTAAGCCAATATTTAATGCTGAACTCATGCCTGGAAACTCGTGCCAATGGAAATGGCAGTCTCGATTTATGTGCTGGTGCCCGAGCTCCTCTCACTCGACCTCTCTCTCTTTCAATCACACAACAACTTAATGGAATGAGCCTCCCTCAAGCTTTTTGACTAGCCCTAAATGGTTATCTCATCCAACGGTGGACATTGAGTCAATCCAATGGCTAGGATAAGATGAGAGTAAAAATATCACATTATTTAATTCACTTAAATAATATTTACTCACCCACTTTAACTTTAGCAAAAAGTGACTTTAAAAATATAAAGTCTCATTAATGTGTTTTTAATGTGAGGGTCACTTTTCCCCCTTCTTAGTGACTTAGGCTAAAAATCTCTAGGGGAACACTTCCCTAGGTACAAAACTAGCACTCCCTCTTACCGAGGAAGGTGTTCCGCACCACTCCCAACTTATCTCTGAAGAAGACAAACTTCCCCCTCCCCAAAGACTTCATCAAGACATCTGCAACCTGCTGATCACTGTATATATACTGTATCTCAACTGCCCCTCTCTGAACGTAGTCTCGAATGAAGTGGTACCTGATCTCAATGTGCTTCGACCTGTCATGGAAAACCGGATTCTCAGAGAGCTGAATGCAACTCTGATTGTCACAGTAAATCACCGTAGGTCTCAGCTGCTGATCAAATAAATATACCAATAACTTACGAAGCCACAGTGCTTCGTAAGTCGCCTGACTGGCTGCCATATACTCAGCCTCAACAGAACTCAATGCAATGGACTTCTGTTTCCTGCTGAACCACGACACTGCTGCCGAGCCCAAGCTGAAACAGCAACCGGAAGTGCTCTTCCGGTCCCTCACACAACCTGCCCAGTCTGAATCTGTGAACCCAACCAAGCTGACTCCATCCGAACCCCTGTAGTCCAGACCATAATCCACTATCCCTGCTAGGTATCTCAAGATGTGCTTTCCGGCCGCCTAATGCACACTCCTAGGCTGCACCATGAACTGGCTAAGAGTGTTGACCGCAAAGCACAAGTATGGCCTGGTGTTGACCAGATACATCAACAATCCGATGAGCTGACGATATAGTGTGGGATCCACCAACTTACCCTCTGAAGCATGAAGTTGCTTCAAGTTGGTGATCATAGGTGTAGACATAGGCCTGCAGTCGTCCATCCGAAAAGTCTTCAGAATCTCTGCTGCATACTTCCCCTATCCTAGGAAAATATGTCTTGCCTCCTGCCATACCTCCATCCCCAAATAGTAATGCATCAGCCCAATATCAGTTATCTCATACTCAGCAACAAGATCTCTCTTGCACTGTGCAATAAGACGCTCATCTCCAGTGATAAATAAGTCATCAACATATAACAGAAGAATGAGTGGATCTCCACCAACCACAATGTAGTATAGATTGGGATCAGCCTCACTCTTCTGGAATCCCATCGAAGTCAAATATGCATCTATCCTGGAGTACCAAGCTCGAGGAGCTTGCTTCAGACCATACAAGGCTTTCCTAAGCCTGCACACATGAGAATCTCTCCCATGTATCTCGAATCCCTGTGGCTGCTCTAAATACACCTCCTCTTGCATAAGACCATTGAGAAACGCGGTCTTCACATCCATCTAGTGGATCTTCCAACCCATCTCTGCTGCTATAGATATCATTGCCCTGATAGAGGAATATCGAGCAACTGGGGCAAATGTCTCATCATAGTCAACTCCCTCAACCTGTGAGAACCCCCTAGCCACAAACCGAGCCTTGAATTTTTCCACACTGCCATCTGCAGCATGCTTGATCTTGTATAGCCACTTGAAAGTCACAACTGACTTCCCCTCAGGTCTCGGCACAATCTCCCAAGCATCATTCTTCATGATGGAATGGTACTCTTCCATCATGGCATCTCTCCATACCTGATGCTAAGAAGCCTCCTCAAAGGTAGAAGGCGCAGAGTCACAAAGACTCGCAACAAGGGCCATCCCATATCTGTCTGGCTCAACAATTGTCCTGATCGGCTCCTGAGGTCTACCAAATGCTTCTGCTTCCTTCAAAGTGTTCTGAAGCCACTTAGGCTTCTTCTTCCTTGAAGGATCCTCCCAAACTGGTGTATCCTCATCTGAGGAAGTGCCAGAAGCATGAGGTCTAACACCCCGAGGACCTGTAGCTGATGAACTAGTCCCTGAGGACCCTGCAATCTGTGAGCCTGAAACCTATGATCCTGAACCTGTGCCAATCCCTAAACCTGTCCCTGTACCTATCCCTGAAGTACCTGTAATCTGAACCACTGATCCTGTAGAAGCCGTGCCTGTACCCTGTGATCCAGTCACCCCAAAAACCTGCGGACCTGAAATCTGTATCGAAGAAGCCTGTACCAACTGAGGTGTGGGATCTGGTGGCTCCCCCTGCTCCATCTCTCTCGACTTCCTGAAGGCCCTCTCCTCATCAACCTTCACCTCCCGCCTAACTACAACTCTCCTATGGCCAGGAATGTAAAGCCGATATGCCTTCGAAGTCTCATCATAACCCACAAAGATACCTCTCTCTGCGGTGGGCTCGAACTTCGTCCTCTTCTCAGAAGGGACGTGAGAGTAAGTCAGAGAGACAAATATCCGAAAATGGGTCACCTCAGGCTTCTTGCCTGAATACATCTCCTCTGGAGTCATCCTCCCCAAGGCACGGTGGGGACTCCTGTTCTGCAGATACACTGCAGTGTTGCAAGCCTCTGCCCATAGAAAGAACGGTAACCCCTAATCATGAAGCATGGCTCTTGCTGCTCCAATGATCGACTTGCTCTTTCTCTCTGCTACTCCATTCTGCTCAGGAGTGTAGGGAACTGTCAACTGTCGCTGTATACCCTCCTTCCTACAGAAAGAATTGAAATCCTTGGAGGTATACTCACCCCCATTATCTGATCTCAACATCCTGATCTTCCTCCCCGTCTGCTTCTCCACAAGGGCTTTGAACCCTTGGAAGACACTCAATACAAGTGGGGACTTCTTTCTCTTGAAGAAGTAGATCCAGGTCTTCCTGGAGTAGTCATCAATGAAGCTGATATAGTACTCATGACCAGTCAGAGATACTGAGGACATATGACTACAAATGTCGGAATGAATCAGGTCAAGCACTCCTGCTGCTCTCGTGTCACTGCTAGGAAAAACAGTCTTGGTGTACTTTCCCAAAGCACACCCTCTGCACACATCACTCTGCTCAGTGTCGAACTCAGGTAAACCTGTGACCATGCTCCTCAATAATCTCAGAGCGGGGTGATGTAAATGGGCCATCCTCCTGTGCCATAACTCACATAGCTCACTACTGCTGTGTGCTAGAGCATGTTGTGGCTGAAACAATAACTTGTACAGTCGTCCACATCTAACTCCAATATCCATGGGGGTAGATACACTTGTGGTCTTGGGAAACACCTGCACTCTCCCATCTGAGAAACACACCCCAAGACCCCTGTCCTCAATAGTGGAAACTGAAACAAGGTTCTTTTTCAGTCCAGGGACGTACAACACATCCCTCAAGGTCATGGGACTCATGGACTCCCTCTCAAATGTAATGGTCCCTTGACCCACAGCTCTAACAATAGTGTTGTCACCAAGTACCACCTCCACCTCTCTAGCTGTCTGTGATAGCTCGGAGAACAACTCCCGAGTACCTGTCATGTGTCTCGAGGCTCCGCTATCAATATACCACGTACCAGTGGTGGATGGACATGTCTGATGCCCTGTCAACAAAGAGTACTCACTCTCCATATCCATGTCTGTGCTGGTGGCTAAGGAGACTCTCTCTCTCTCAATCTGTCCATCATATAGGGAAAACTCCCTCTGAAACCTGTCACCAAACTCATCAACCTCTGCTGAGGCTACTGTCTGATGTCCCTGTCCCTTCTTCTTCTTCTTGCTTGGACACTATGATGCATAGTGCCCAAACGCCTGACAACAATAGAACTTGATTTTACTCAAGTCCTTCTTCTGTCCACCCTGTGGATGTTGCTGCTACTGCTGCCCCTTGGCCCCATTCTTCTTGGGACCCTTCTTCTTCTTACCCTTGGTTTTCAGTGCCACGTTCTCCTCATCTGCCACACCACCTGATGAACTGCTCTGTACGAAACCCCTCCTGGTCTCCTCCTGCACAAATTCATCCCACAGCCTCTCCCAAGATGGTAGGTTCTCTCTGCCCACTATGGCCTGCAACAATGCACTCCAAGACTTTGAAGCCCCATTCACTGCTATGCGTACTAGCTCAGTAGGAGATACTACTTCACCAACCGCTGCAATTTCATCCCGAACTGCAGAAATCCTAGTGAGGTAAGCTGTGACTCCCTCTCCTCCATTCATCTTGATACTCTTGAGCTTCTCCTTGAGAACCATCTTCCTGTTCTCATTGGAGCTCTCATACAAGTTGATCAAGGCACTCCACATCTCATGTGCCTTGGTATTCCTGGAAATGTGAGGGATTATGTGGTCTTTTACTGCATCTAGGATGATCCTCCGAGCCTTACAGTATTTCTTGTTGAAGGTTGAAAGAGTTGTAGCATCTGTGCCATCTGGAATGGTAATGGGGTTGGTAGTAGTGTTCCTCACCACCTCCACCCATAGCTCATTCTCCTCCAAAAGAAACAAGATTCTGGCCTTCCAAGGCACAAAGTTTTCTGTCCCATTCAACCTATCTTCAATCCTCAAACCTGTAGCCATCTGAAAATCAACCCAATAGAACGTTGCCCACTAACAGAAGATAAAAAATACTGAAGTTTCTGAGATCTGAAATTTATGTGTGTCTGCAAACTATCACTGTTTTCTGCCCCCTTTGCTCTGATACCATGTAGAATTTTCTGCACTTTATTGACTGCTGGTGTGTGTTAACAATTTGTGGTTTTCATTCCCAGTCAGTTATGCATAGACTGGAAACTACTTATAAAAAATTTCTATAATAGTCAAACACCCAATATAATGCTATTGACAGGATGAAAACACATTTCAAGACATTCACACATGAAAAATAGACTAAGAGATTTTTGGCCAAATCGAGCCCTGGAAAAAACCCCCACAGGGAAAACCAGTAAGAGAGAGAGATGATTATTATTTCTTCAGCAATAAATATGGTACAACAACACAGTGAAAATTTAACTTATCTTCACCATTAGATGCACCCACAGACAGTCTTGATTTCTGTGCACACAAGCTGCCTCGAAATCTGTGTAGATTCTGTCTTGGTTACTGTGCAAATCTGAACCTCGATTTCTATGCTATACTCTTCTCGATTTCTGTGCAAACACACCCTCAAAATTCGTGCTGTACTATTTCCAGATTTTAATGCAAGTATCACCTTGAAATTTGTGCAGGGAGAAGGATGCAGTACAGACTGTACGAACTGTCTTTTCTGCACCTGTTCTTCTCTAGAAAACCGTGCTGTACTATCCTTGATTTTTGAACCCTCCTTTCTCGAAAACTGTGCCTGGAATAATACCTCGAAAACTGTGAAGACTGTCTCGAAATATGTGCCCAGGAAGCTCCTCGAACTGTGTGCAGAAATGAATGCTGTACGGTTTTACAGTCTGGGAATTTGTGCTAGTAATAGCTCTCTTTGCATCGAAATCTGAGCCAATATTTAATGCTAAACTCGTGCCTGGAAACTCATGCCAATGGAAATGGCAGTCTCGATTTATGTGCTGGTGCCCTAGCTCCTCTCACTCAACCTCTCTCTCTTTCAATCACACAACAACTGAATGGAATGAGCCTCCCTCAAGCTTTTTGACTAACCCTAAATGGTTATCTCATCCAATGGTGGACATTGAGTCAATCCGATGGCTAGGATAAGATGAGAGTAAAAATATCACATTATTTAATTCACTTAAATAATATTTACTCACCCACTTTAACTTTAGCAAAAAGTGACTTTAAAAATATAAAGTCTCATTAATGTGTTTTTAATGTGAAGGTCACTTTTCCCCCTTCTTAGTGACTTAGGCTAAAAATCACTAGGGGAACACTTCCCTAGGTACAAAACTAACACATTTTGCACTGCTCTAACCCTTTTCCAATCTGTGAACAAGTCAAGAGAATTTTGATCTTAAACTCATTAATTTTTAATCTAGTCTTGACTTGTTTTGCTAAACAACATCAAAGGAGAGCCATTGATCTATTTGGATGAGTGGTTGCATTGGGTCTATGATTTTACTTAGTAGTGGTTTGAACTGGTTAGGGTAGGGTAGGTAAATTGAATAAGCTCTCGTGAGCAGTAGTTAGTTGTAATTTTCATTTTGGTTTGTTTGCCTTTATAACTTTTGACACCTTTTTCCCTTTTTCCGGTTTGTGTTTGTACCGTAGCTCTCTTTTCTTTGTTTTTCACCTTTTTGCACCCTGTGTCGGCGAAGTAAAAAATAATAATAATAATAATAATAATAATAATGATAATAATAAATTTAAAATGTTGTCGAGTACATTTCATTATTGATATATTTTCCTTTCAGCATTGTCATTTTGTTTATTTCTGTTGAATTATATTATATATTGTATGTCCTGACGAGTGGTCTACAGAGATTGGTATAGCATTTGCATTTTACAGGGATAGGTACATATTGATGATAATGATGCAGATAGCGTGCATGTGCATGTACGTTGATGATGATGAGAGGGGTGCTACGGACCAGAGATTCAGCGGTTCTCAAGCCCTCTCTCCCTTAGATCACTTGTCCCAGCTAGAGCCTGATGTTATCACATCTATGTTAGTTGGAGCTACCATACTGCAGATTGTGTGGTCGAGGACCACACAATACTTTTTTTCTAGATCAGAGATCGAATGCCTTCAGAGGAGGCACACAGTTTTGTTCAGATTGCCTCGAGCAAATATATCAGTGGGGACAGATGATTTTATTGTATTGTCTGAACATGTTACTTAGCATTTACCGCAGGATCACCCTTCCTTGCTAGGCTTTGATATGATCCCATTGAGATAGTTGCCTAGTCTTGCTTTGATTGAGACTATCATAGAGTATTGTTGGTTTACTATTTGTGCTTGGATTCAGTAGAGATACAGTTCAGAGACAACCTCAGCAGCAAATATATGGTGTGGTAGGTATTGCATTTGATGTTTATTGCTCATGATTGTTGCTTAGACTTGTTTATACACGATAGCACACTAACTTTGCATATGATGATTGATTTGGTGATCTAGCTATTGTTATGATATATGATTGGGCCCTTGGTGATGTCAGTCCACCCCTTCCTAGTAGGCCCCTCTATATGCACACCAGGTCACACCCCTACTCTTGGTATAGACTTGGTCACTTAGTCCCCCTTAGCAGCTGACTTTGGATCCACCTTCACCTTCTCCATCCATCCGACTCAACCGTGATAGTCTTTCTCGACATGGATTCTGATTTGTGACCTTGAGGATCCCTTTCCCCACTGATCTTTGAGTATGCCATGATTCCTTTTCTATTGTGCCTCGGCTCTTTAGTGTGTGAGATGCACTCTCAAACCTGGGATTTGCTCCTGTCAGTTGCCCTCGATGTTGCAATGCAGTTAGGATTGTGTAGCCTCACTGGGTGTTCCCCAATGGTCATCGAAGCATGTATTTCTCACCCCCATTACTTTTCAGTATGAGCACCATGATTATATCTATTGAGATATGTATGTAGCCCAAAAGGGCCTTGATGTAAAATGAAGAAATGAATAAATGTAAAGCAAGCCGAAAGGGCTTTTTGTAAATGTAAAATCTAGCCAAAAAAGGGCTAAGTATGAAATTCATTGTAAAATCCATGCAATGTGTTTGTAAACACACATGGACACAGGTCAGCCGTCCATGTCAGCATTTGTAGTGGTTATTTCCTCACCTAGTCCTGCGGGGCAAGGAGGTGAGAGGGAGCAAGAGACAAGCTCAAGATTGTCCCCTAGAGTCTCAAGTTACGGTTTGCCGGACACCCAGTTTGGCGGCTCTAGAAAAGAACCTCACAGAGTCTTCGGGCACAGATGTGAGTTGTGACTTGTGAAATACTTGTTAGATGACCAGTGGAGGTTTCCCTGCACTATACCGGATACCCATTTGTGAGGCACCGCCCTTCCCCGTGTTTTTGTCATGGTATGCTTATCTCAATGGACCCCGCTTTCCCGAGTCATCCGAAAGGTTGCATGATCTTTATCCCTGTCATCCCTCATCCTTCATCATGTATTCCACATCACCCAAAGTCATCCATGTGGTCAAGTCTATAGGTTGTGCATAGCAGTTGAGTCTTTTGGATGTGGTGGGCCCACCTCACCTGTGGCCTTGTATTTTTTTGAGATTTAATGCAATTTTTTATCACCATATTATTGTCATATTGTTTAGTAATGTACTAACTTGTATAAGGAAGCCTTTCACTTCATGATTGCATATAGTTATTCAGCTAGCACCATTGTTGACCAGATTTGACTTGGTCAAACTAGGTTGACTAGACCAAAAATGGACTCGAAAAAATGTTGCGACCGAAATTTTGATTTTGGTCAATTATTATCTACAGGGGACCCATATGAGCTTCCAAGTGACATAATGCAAAAAGATCGAGGGGTTTGTGAGATTTTTAATTATCATTGGTCATTAATGACCTGTTTTAATTAAAAATCATGGATTTTGGGCAAATTATGCCCTAAGTGATGGATCGGGGTCGTTCGAGTGGTCATTCCTACTATTTTTGGGGTCCACGATCACATTGCAGCAAACGGTTCGGCAATTCGGGCACTCTAGGTGGGTCAAAAGCCCAAATTACATATTCAGCAATAAAATACATGGAAAATAAAAAATTGACAAAGGAAACTATAGCAAAGGGCAAAAATCAAAGGCTGGCTAATACAAGGGTGACTTATAACGTAATTTGGTAATGTTTGGACATGATATTTGTGAGGTGGGATCCTCATGTTGTACAACTCACCATGTGGGGCAAATTTTCCCATAGGGGCGTTTTTCCACTTAGCAAAAAATCATATTTTTGATGTTTTTATGTATTGAGATCATAGTGTAGTGGTATGGGGGGATAAAACAGCCCATAGGCACCCCCCAACCACATTTTGTGTATTATGGGCCCCATGAGTTGGCCCCATCTCCACTTGGGCGTTTTTTAGGGTAATTCGCCCCCCCTCTAAAGATCATCCCCACCATCGATTTGGGTTGGGAGAGAGTTAATCTCAGCCCTTAGTTTTGGGGGGAATTATGTTTGAGATTGGTCTTTCTCTATAAGAGAAGACACTCACCTCATTTGTATTCCTCTTGGGTATTTTTTGTAAACACTTAGATTGAAATAGAGAAGAGATTCTTGAGAGCTCTTGAGACATTGTTGCTTGGATGAATGTTGTGATGATTGATAGCCATTTGTTGATGTATTGATGAGTTTTCTAGTGCATTTATCCATCTTTTACAGCTGAAACGAATTGCAGGTTGGAAGGCCACTTGAAGAGGGGCGCATTTCTTAGAGTGGAAGCTCCACACTTGGGGGTTTTTCTTCAAGGATTTTAAAGAGGGAGTTGAATTTGTTGTTTATCATTCAATTTCTCAATTATTTGCCTTTCATTTTGCTGTGTTAACTACTATTTGTTGCAGATTTCTGACTTTCCATTCCTTGTGGCAGGTAGATAGGGCGCACTTGCACTCCGACTGGCTCAAACGCTTAGGGAAAGCGTTGGTTGCTCATCACTTGGATTCGGCAAGTGGTCTTCACACAAATATTCATCCATTCATCTTTGTTTCAGGTATTCCTCTCATGCTCAATTCTCTAGTTAGATTTCTGGTGTGTTTGCTAAGCTGAAACTTCATTTAAAACCCCCCAAAATTAAAATCTTTAAATTCCATTGTTAGAATCAGTTTTCCTTTAAAACCCGCTTATGATTTGCTCTTAAACATCTAAATCCAAAGTTTCATAGCTTTTTGACTCCATTAACCCATAGATCTAGCACTGGTCTTTTTGCCAAAAACACCCCTCTAAGGTGTTTTTCCCTTTCAGCTAGTTTGGGTCACTTTGGGGTTCTGGGTACTCTTGATTTGGGTTTGTATCACCATTTTATTTCAAGAAATCAAGTTATTATTTGCTGAAAGTGATTAAAAACCTTAAATTTACGCTGCCCTAGGTCCACTACTCTTTGAATCAATCTCTCCCTTGGGCAGATTTTCATTTGTTAATCACTTCTTGCATTTTTTACATCCTTAATTGATTTTCAGCCATCTAATTTGTTTTATTCATCACACTTAATCATTGGTCACATTTCATTTACGTGCTTATTTCATCCGTGTCCAACCGGTGGCTGAAACTAGACTTAGGAGTCCATTTACACTCATCTCCTGTCTTTACTTCTTTCTATCTTTTGGAGTTGGGTGTGTTTTGTTTCTTGACCATTATCTGTTTGAGCGGGGTCTCCCCCTTGGCTTGGCTTCGTGCCTTGTCTAAAGTGATAGTAGCCTTGTCCGGTCTGACTTCCGTTCCTTGAACAGAGGACCTGGCTATTGCCGGTTACACCTTCCTAGTTGTTCACCCTCTGCCATCCCTGTTGGGACACTTTTTATTCATCAGCTAGAGTTTGTGTGATAATAGGTATATTTTAGCAAAACAAGTCAAGACTGGATTAAAAATTAATGAGTTTAAGATCACAATCCTCTTAACTTGTTCACAAATCGGAAAAGGGTTAGAGTGGTGCAAAATGAATACATGTCGAGGTTGAGACTGAGTTTCGCAAGACACATCCATCAATAAGCCAAATGGATCATGAAAATGTTATGAGTTATCCTTTAAATTTGATAGAAGAAAATGAGATAATATTCTACTCAACCCTCTTTGAGACATGTTGTTCTCTTCGTCTATCAAGCTGGCATTCTCAATGGCGTTCATCCTTGGGTTGATGAAAGAACCAAGTGGGGACAAATTGGAGTTTACTAAAACTAAGATCAAAATTACTCCCACTTGTTGCTCAAAAATTGAGAAATGATGAAATTGATCTTTGAAAAGCTTCTCGGTCAACCCATCGATAAGACTATCAGTTTGGAAAATAGGGTTAACCCAGGATGACTGAAAAAGAAAATAAAAGGTTTTACCATCAACCGCTTGGAATTCTACAAACTCCTTATCGAACCCTTTGCACAACAAGATTAGGTTTGAAAGAGGCATTGACTTCATGACTTGGGATGGGAGGGAGGATTGAAACGTAGAGGCTTGTTTAGCATTTCCTAAGATTGTCCTCCCCAATTCTGCATGAGGTAAGGGACATTTGTCAAAGAAATTATCAAGGTCAACACCAGCCTTACGAAGACAAGACTCATTTTGATTCATATTTCCAATCAATTCATTGTGACCAAGAAGAGAGCAAGGAATATTATTGATGTTAAGCATGACACGTTTAGAAGGTTCTTTGTGAGATTGATTCCATCTTGCAGGTTGCAACAAAGAACACTCAAGGTCGAGTTGATACATAACTAGATCATCATCATCTTGACAGGGAGGTATATCGATATGATCATTTTTAAAACCCCCATCATCTTCACATATTTGACTTTCAAGCACATGATGATCGTTTGATCCACTCTCAACAGAAGTCTGATTATTTTCAATATTTTCCTTTTCTTCTTCTCCTTCAAAGGTATGATTGGAAAGTGAAACAAGGTTAGGATCACTTGGGCATTGACTTGAACAATCGCCAACGAAGCGATGACTATGGGGCTGCCCCTCAAGAGGACCTCTAGTGGATTCACTGATCAAAAGCTCAGCCACAGAATTTTGTCTCTGATGATCAATGAGATCCCCTTCTTCATTTGTGCCTTCTCCAGGTAAAGATGACAAAGTGCTTAGTATGATTCTAGTAAGTTCCCCTTCTAAGTCAATATCAAGATCAAAATCTCAAGGGGTTGAGATTTGCTCACTATCATACATAACTTCATCATGAGATTTATTGCCTATATTCTTCAAGTACTCTACTATATTCTTATAGACTGAAGGCTCATTCAGAAGCTGAATCAAAGGCACATTCACCATAGGCTCGGGAGAGGAGAGATCAAACTGATAAGGACAATCACTGCTCATTTCAAAATTGCTATATCAAAGGCACATTCACCATAGGCTTCCCATGTTAGGGTTTTGCACCCTAGATGGTCTGTCTTGTTCAATAAATTGAGGAGCTTAGCTCCATTGTTAGCATCAGAAGGTGAAGCCTCTGTTGGCATCGTATTGTAATATTTTGTATTGAATTAATAAGAAGGCTTTGGAGGCTTACCCTATTGTTGTCCTTGGTTGGATTTGGTGTGCTTTGATAACATGAGGTAACCTGTATCTTGTCTATTTCATGCTTGCAATTGTTGGGATCCATTTGTCCTTTAAAGGGAAGTTATCTTTCATAAGGAATAGTGAGTATTGCTTTATAGGTTGTCGATATATTAGAATGCTAGAAGTAGTATGATTTCTTGTTTGAATCTATTATTTCTCAAGTTTTATGTTGTTCATTTACACATGCTTTTAATCCTCTTTGCTAGTTTTGTTGTGATTATGCAGGTTGCTTAAACTGGAGGATGTGACGAGCATGTTAGCTCTATACTCCATCTAGTAGATCCGATCAAGACACTCGATTCCATCGGTGCATCAAGAAAGAGACTCCATTTCCCATCTTCAATGCTCAACCCCCATGGGTTCAAACTTCTTCTGATCCAAACTTCATCTGTTATCTTTGGTTACTGGTTACTTATGCTCAGATTTACATTATATCAAGCAAATCTAAAGTAGATCTAAGTTATTATGTTAGATCATAGTTCTTTCAAAGCATAAATAATTAAATATTGATCTAATTACACAAGTCTTGTATATTTCGCTATTTTAAGAGCTCACTATTGGCTGCCCCAAAGGAGCAAGCCAAGATCCCAAGAAACAAACTTTCTAGTTCGTGTTCTTGGTTCATTTTTACTCGCTTTTAATTACTAGTTTAGCTAGATTTCATTTTTGTATTTTGTAGCATTGTCAGAACACTCTTAAAGTGTTCTGAATTGTCATTTCTAATCAACTTTAGCTCGCTGGTCTGTTTTATGTTCTTAGCAGGTTGGAGTTAAAAAAATCACAGAAAAGTCATCTTGAAGCTCCCAAAACCACCCCGTGAATCAGCTGTTCAAAGCGTTGTTTCACCTTCACATTTTATTGTAAATTGTCTTGTTCCCTAATGATAAAGGGCAAGCAGTATTTCTCCGAATTTCTTGATTATAATCAAAAGAATAAAAAGAGCATAGCATGCAATTCCAACGCCTGACCCCAATTCCCCCGGGGAGATTTCACACTTTTTTTTTCGCAACTTTTTCTAATTTTTTCGATTTAGATTAGTTTTATTTGAGCAGTAGTAATTAAGTAACTCACTCAAGCACACAACGTCCTCCGAGGACTCATTTATCATCTTGTTATATGCTTATGTGTTTTATTCAATCATACAACTATTCTTAAAATCTAACTCTAAAATTAACCCCTTGCTTTACCGAAGTACTCCATCACTTTGTGGTGCGAGGAAAAGATATTCTTGGGTTGTAGTTTAGTTAATCATCCACTCACACATTTTAATAAAACAAACCACACCCCAAGTCCAAAGTATGCTCTTGGCCGCTACAGCTTAGTTGGAACAGCTGGACCAATCATAAACGGA
Organism: Larix kaempferi; assembly: GCA_027924585.1. Lineage (NCBI taxonomy): Eukaryota > Viridiplantae > Streptophyta > Pinopsida > Pinales > Pinaceae > Larix > Larix kaempferi. The sequence continues at coordinate 28,985,896 of BSBM01000753.1, read as the reverse complement.
TGCAAGGTACTTAGTTTTAATAGGAAAATCCATTAGAACCAAATTCTAAGAACTCGAGAGGTTACATGGGCGAAAACTACTGAGTCAACATGCTACTATTAAGTAGGTTCATCCTCGCTTGGTTGGACACTTGGTAAAGCTGTTAAAGCACTCAGTTCGAAGGTTAGGTTTCTTTTGGGCCAAACCAAGAATTAACCCACTCCTTAATCCACTCATTTAATAATCTTAAAATTTACCAACTGAGACACTGCAATACTTTCACTGAGACCACAGAAGCAACCCTCGCAAGCACTCCATTTTCATTGGCACTGATCTTTAAATTTTTCTTTACAAATGTCACGAATGGTGTTGTATCTTAAAAGCTGTGGGTTTTAATTTCATATTGCAGTGACTTATGGTTTGTTGTTAAGTGGTTTCATCATAACTCCTAGAATAGACTTTTACTTCTGTTATAGATTAAAAGCCTTAGTTTATTTTTCATAGGGACCACCCCCCTTGGATTCGCTAGGAGTAAGCCTAGACGGAGGAATCGAGTAATTAGGTGACAACACTTGACTCTTACTTGCCCCCAAGGACACACCGAGCGGCTTGAAGGTTTCCTGCCGCATCCCCCCAGGTGTGCATTAGGCGGCAACAGGCATTACTGTGGAAACTACATTAGGGCTATGGACGCTCGCTGGCAGTAGAGCTAAGGCCATGTCATTATCTGGAGCCTAGAAGGCTATCTAGGGCTAATACCTTTCAATTGTCACCCTCAAAAATAAAAATGATCAGTCAAAGAAATAATCAAGAGAAAAAACAAATGGCAAAGAAAAAGTGTTAGAAAAAGATAAAGGGGGAGCTTTCTAAGACCAACTAGGAGGTTTCCTTTCTACTTCTGACTCCCTTTGTGAGACACATCCCTAGTGCTTGTTTGAATGATGGAGAACACAGATTTTTCCCCTTGTTCCTCTCGTCCAAAATCCATTAATTTGTTTAAGCCATAAAATTCATTTAACTAACGTTGGTTGGTCATAATAACTCCACCACCGAAGGAGAAAAGAGTTCTTATTAATGCCTTGTTGTTGTCTTAGTACTGGTTAATGGATAACTCATGTTTCCCACAAACTTGTTTGAAGATATCTATGTGGTCGGTATATCATCATGCAGAGCGTGACTAGTTATACAATGAATCAATTCTTGGCGATTACATGTATTTTTGTATCTGTCCACATGGACATTCTTTGTTGTTGGTCCATCAGGGACACATGACACATACATGCATCATCCGGCCAATGTATTAGTGTTTATCAGCCAAAACATGTTTCTTCAGTGCCAGTTTGCAGTGTTTGAGGGTGGCTAAATGGGGGGTATGCTATAACTTGAGCTTTACTTGGTATAACTTCATCTCGAAGACATTTTTGGATACCCATTTGGCTCTATATTTAGATATGTGCCATTAGATTGGTCACTACTGCCACAGATCGATCAGTTTGTAAAAGGTGGTGGGGATTTTGTTATTGACTGCAGTGCATATTTTCATGAATGTACTTTTATGGGGATGGTCCCATTATTTTTCCAATCTGAGAGATGTTTTGGATTCCTCTGGGCTAGTACTTTCATCCTATCTATTTGCATGTCAGAACGTCCTCACCAATTGGGCAAGATCTGAGCTTGAAGTTGCACTCCGTTAGTGAGCATCCTTCTGAATTTCATGAATGTGCATGGGAAGCTTCTAGTTGGTATTTTGACAACATTTTGGCATCACTAGGATACTTTTGGACCTTACTACATATCCAACATTAGATGGGGGAATGATGGCCTCCTAAACATTTTTCCAAGAATGGAGGCTTAAAAACAAGCTTACTTCAGCTCATTTGAAATTAATTAAGGCTATGACCATGGTTTTAATTAATTTTTCCTTGTCTGACTTAATTAATTGGTGGAGAATTAAAAAAGTGCACTAGAGCTTCTAATTTCGCTTTGAGAATGCACTTTTTAATTAATTTTCCTAAGCTATCTTGATTATTTGGAGCATGGCACATATGTGGAGGAAAATATGAGGAAATCAATCAAGGGTTAAGATTAAAAGGTCAATGAGGGATTTAGTCCCATTCCTTGATTATTTGCTAATGCACATGGATTATCCTACTTTTCCCACACGTGTGGCCCTTTGAGCAAAACGATTTGGTAAATTGTTGACTTGGGTAAAATAACCAATGGTTTTGAGAGATGGTATTGAAACCAACCTTTGGTATTGCTAATGGTATACCCTAGACCCATGGTATTAAGCCATTTTGGAATATTTTTCCTCTAGAAGATGAATGCACCCTCCTTGGGCAAAATGACTTCACAATTATTTACTATTTTTTGTAATCAAAAGGTGGATTTTCATTTAATCCTTTGATGGCTAGATCACCTCGGGATCATCCATATTTTTTGAATATTTTATTATAACTATTTTGGACCCTCCAAAACCCTAAGGCGCCCTCCTTGTGCTATAAAAGGAAGGGTATTAGCCTTTGCAAAGGATCAAATTTTTTGGGAAATAAAATTTCTATTTGCAATTTGCAATTTGAAACTTGGAGCTTTTGTCTTGTGGATTGTCGGTGCATTGGTGGAAATGTTTCAAGCTATTGTAGGAGGGATGGTAAGCTGTAAACAAGGTAATATGATATTTTTCTGAGTTCTGTTGATTTAGTTTGCATTTTGGATTAAATGTTTTCTTCTTCCTTGATCTAATTAAATTAATACGGCTTGAAAAAATTGTGATTAATGGTTTAATTTTACTTGGCTAATGAGTGCGTCATGATTGTGTTTACTTCCTTTGCCTGAGGATCTAGGTGGTTGAATTTCATTGGGGTTTCAAGGGTATCTTGGAAGCAACCATGCGATTGGAGTGGGTGCCCCTCCCTTCGATGGTTGTCAAAATTTTTACTTGATCTCCTAAATGTTCATTGACTCCATCATTGCTCAATTTTCTCTTGGCACTGGTCTCTTAATTTTCATTTTGCAAATATAATTTTCATTTTCTAAATTTTCTTCCAAAAATTACTAAAAATTCTCTCTTCATAATTTTGCGGGTGCTTGGATCTATCTAGTGGAAAGGATCTTTGAGAAGGAGGTCTAAAAAAACATTCTAGGGTAAATTTGGTTAAAAGTAAAATTTTCAAACTCTAGATCTAAATTATCTTCTTCTCTAACTAGCCAAGATCTTAATTAAAATCTTCCAAGCATTTTTTAATTCCAAGTGGTATTTTTATTTGAATATCCCAAACCCTTGTTAAGATCTAGTTCCCATTATCTTTGAGGGTTGAATCGGTTGATCTTCCATTCTTGTACCACAGATCCATCTCTTGTATGCTCACTGTGAATGGAAACTGATCTAGCAAGCCATGCACCACAATTTTGATTAAATTCATTCAACCAAATTCACTCCCTCAAATCCCAGACGTCAAGCCAATTCGACCCCCTTCTGTTTGGCTTTTCTATTACTTAAAAAATTGCAATAAAATTTTGTTTTGAAGGTCTTAGTGCTTTGTAAATATTTTGATACTTGTTGATCCCATTGAAAGCCTACTGCTTTTATTTCTCCTCCCTTTGGCAACATATTGTTGGCACTACTAAGCCCATTCGACTTCCCTTCTTAATTCTTCATTTCAATTTTGCAGCTATTAAGCATGTTGATTAAGGGTTTATTTACATACTAATTGCTTGGTGACATTTTTTGAAAGCTATTTGAGGCCTAATGTCCTAGATCTAATCTCTCTTATGATCACATTGGTAGCAGGTCGTTGGCATCCTCAAAGTCATTCGGCTCTCTCCTTCAATCTGGGTTCTGCAACATATTTAAAATTTTGATCAAGGGTTGTGTTTATCATCATTTGTAGGTAAATTTCAAAGCTCTAATACTTCATAGCTAGGCAGAATACAAGCTTATTTGGCCCTCTCTTAAGTATCATCTTCCATATAATATTTTTTTGGAAAAAGTTTTGAGAATTGCTTCTTTTACAATTTTCCCAAGAGCCTATATTAACTCAAACACTTATTGAAAATTCACTTCAAATTGTAAGGTGTCCTCAACCACAAATAAGAGCCCTCAAAGACCCTATTCGGCCTTCTAATTGCAACAGAGCAGTAACTCTTTTGAGAGGCATTGGCAATTGATGTTTAATGGTGATCTCATCATTTATGAAAGTTTCTGTGTTAATGTTTCACAATCTTATCTAAAAAGGACTTCTAACCAACTTAAATTCTAGTCTCAAAAATAACATATTGAAGGTTGATTGAGAATGAAACGGCGGGGAACCTAGTGCTCTATTTTGTGACTTGAAAGAGACCACTAACCTATAGGCCTATACTGCTGTCGTTTTCCTTACAAGCTTTGGAGATCACTCACATATTGCTGATCTAAAAAGTTCATTTGCGCTTTTGTGCTCTTATCCTACATTTCAAATCTGGTCACTGTAAGCAAAAAGGTAAAGGTGGACAATCAAAACAGTTCTCCAAACAAACTGTCATAACGTTTATAAATTTGGTCTTAACTGATAACAAGTCCATACTACTGTCCATACTCCTGTAGATCTGGAAATTTTGTCTTCTCTTTCATGCTTTCATCTTACTTGCAAATCTGGTCATGGTAAAGAGTTAACAATCTAAAGTTTAATTTCCTATTTCAATGCATGAAAGCAAGCCACTCAACAAACTGTTTCAAAGGTCAATTCGTCTTCATTAAGAGACTGTCTGTTGATGATGCTCATTATTTTTCTTTGGGAATGTTTTGATCATATTTGACAAGTATTGGTTTAACAAATCTCTGTTGGGGAAGTATTAATTTGTTCATTGTGAAACGCTTTGGTGAATACTCTTTCCATTGCATTGGGTGTCTTGCTATTTATTCCTGTTGACGTTTCTCCAGTTTGCAGCATCGGACATACATTCACTCTTGGATCCCAAGTCAAATGGCTAGAGGTGAATGGCCTAGGCAGGGGCATCTTTCTCTCATTAACCTGAGTCATATGGCTTGGGGAGATTGGCCCCAGGGTGCTCTCACATTGCCTGCTCTGAGATGGAGTGATCTATTCTATATTAGAGTAGATTTGACTTGTTTATTTGATAGGGGATTTCATCCCCTTGTGGAATATATAAGTCTACTTCAATGTTGAATTGACACACTAAGAAGTGTCTGAGACTTCTTAGTGGGTTTATTCAACATTAGAGCTCTATGTTTAAATAGACGTGCATGTGAGGAGATGATCATCAACAAGGAAAACTTTTCTAGTAAAGAAGAGATAACCAAGAAGACATGTCAGACCATTGAAGAAGTCTCGAAAAGCATTGAAGAAGTCCTAGGAAAGATTGAAGACAATAAGTGCATGTCGGCCCTAGAAGAGAAGACGAGTCGGTCCCAACAAAAGTACAAGTCAGCCCAAAAGTGAAATTAAAGTAATTTGAAGTGTATAAATAAGCAACTAAACTTTTCATTTCAACATCACAACTCAACTTCTCTTCTCAACTGCTCCAATGCGCACTTTTTCAAGGAGGCATAGCAAAATTACAAGGAGCATATTTTGAAGGTTCTTATCATCTCTTAGAGGTTCGCTATCTTGATCTAGGGTTTCCTCTTGAAAGAGGATGCACTTATTGATCTAGGGTTTCTTCATTAAGGGCGCATTCTATGTGCTAGGGTTTCTCTTCATGGTGATAATGTACTTGTAATATTCTTTTGAGAAAAGTTGCTAGGTTTTCTCCCAAGTATTGGTTTTCCAGGGTAAAATTTGTGTCTACTGTGCATGGCTATCTTCTTATGATCTTTTGTTTCCACTGCAATTTAAAGTTGAAATTTTCAGTGTATAATTATTCAATGAGAACAGTGGGATGAAAAATAACTGTTTGAATGCATTAGGAAGTAGTTATAAGATCTGGAAATTGTATTTATACTGCTATATGAGAAAAATTCAACATGGTATCATAGCAGTTTTGAAAGATAGCCATTTGAACAACTTTTTTCCCGAGAAGTCTGGAAATTAGGGCTTCCAAGTTTGGAACTTTCTGGCCTAACGTTGGATTGAACCTAGTGTTCAGGAGGTCGCCTTGGCAAGGCACATCTATTGGTGGAGCTAGTTTTCAGTTTTATCAAAGTTCAGTTTTGAGTCTTGACATATTTTGCTAGTGCTAGGGTTTCTAGTTCAGTTTTAAGCTCTTGTCAAGATGGTGTCCAGTCTCAAGATAGAAGACAGATTGGATGCCCAAGTTTGATAGTCTATGGACTGATTGGGTCCAAGAGGAGGCCAGAATATTGTCCAAGAACAACTTGCAGAGACCTCAGGATGAAGAAAATAAAACTCTTGCAGCTCATGCAAGAAGAGGAAAAGGAAGAAGAAATTTTGGGAAGAAAAATACAGGTGAAGGATCAACTCTAGTTCAAGAACAAAAGAAGGATCTTTCAAAGATCATGTGCTTCAATTGTCATACAGTTGATCACTTCTCAGTGTCCTCAAAAGAAAAGAAAGGAAAGGTAGCATGCATCAACAACTGATGTTGATGAGCTTCCACAACGGAAGAAGGAAAAGGAATTTAAACTTGATAAGGTTGCAGATAAACTTTGGAAAGAATATTTCTTCTAGTGCATTCAGATGTATGCGCACCGATGACAGTATCATCTTTGGGTGGCTTCTTGTACTATGTGACATTCATTGATGATTTCTCCCAGAAGACATGGATCTACTTCATGAAAACCAAGGATGAAGTCTTTAGCAGGTTCCAGGAGTTCAGGGCTTAGACAAAGAATTTGACGGGGAAGAAGATTGAAGTTTTTAAAGTCAGACAATGGAGGAGAGTATACCTCCAAGACTTTACTGATTTCTATAAGGAGGCAGGGATCAAGAGGGAGTTGATGGCAAGATAAGTATCTAATGCTTTGTGCAATGAGTTTTATTTACTTAAATTGAATTGATATTTTGTTGATGAATAACATAACTATTGGTATTGGTTAAATCTTGTGGACAATTCTGTCATGTATTGCAGAACAGGTCCATTGTGAGGTTGTCAAGGCGATGATCCATGATCAAGATTTACCCATGTTCTTATGGGCAGAGGCATCCAGTACATCAGTTTATTTTCAGAATAGGAGTCCTCATCGGATATTGGGGGACAAGACTCCCGAGGAGGCATTCACAGGAGTGAAGCCAAAGGTCAGTGACTTGAGGATCCTTAGTTGTCCAGTTTACATCCATGTGCCCAAGGAGAAGAGGATGAAGTTAGAACCTTCTGAGAAGAAGGGCATTTTTGTGGGATACAGTGAGACTTTGAAGGCCTACAGGATCTACATTCTAGGACAACGTCAGATTGATGATAGATGGGATGTTACTTTTGATGAGGAGGTAGCCTTCAGGATGTCTAAAGAGACTCAAATGGAGATTGATAGTGAGGAGCAGGAGGCTCCGAAGGATGAGGGTAGAAATCCCTCTAGTCCAGTTGCTCATCCTTCAGACTATCAGGAGGAGTCAATAGAGTCGGCAAAGTCAATGGATCTACCTCGAGATGTTGTAGTGATTAGGAAGAGGCCAGCATGACTTTGTGATACTTTGTAGGATGCAGAGAGGCATGCAGCTCCCCGTGGTACTTTTAGGGGGAGCAAAAGACCTTTGAGGTTCTCGAGTTATATGGCATTGGTGAGTCACATCATTGATTTCGAACCTTCCAGTTATGAGGAGGCAATAGGGCAACGGGTTTGGAAGGATGCCATGATGGAGGAATATTAGTCCATCATGAAGAATGATGTATGGGAGATAGTTTCGATACCAGAGGGGAAGTTAGTGGTGACTTCCAAGTGGATATATAATATCAAGCATGCAGTCCAAATTAGCATCAGGGATGACACAGAGTCAGCTAATTTGCAGGCTCAAAGAGAGTCATGGATGGTATTCAGTGTTCTAGAGTGAGTAGGAGGCTCCTCTCAGTAGACCCACTTGGTGGGAGATGACACAGATGGATACACAGGGATCAACAGTGAAAAAGGAAGCAAGTTGCTTCAATGGAGGATACTCAATTACAGAGGGAGCAGGGTGTCTGGATGTAGAGGGAGCAGGATACTCAGGTGCAGAGGGGACATAGTGCTCCTGCACAAAGGGATTAGTTGCAACACAGTTTGTGGATAATGGAGGAGTTGTCTCAGTCAAGAGTATCTCTCTCACCAAGAGAAAGTTGGCTTCGAGATGAAGGATCTTGGCCTTATGCATTATTTCCTGGGATTGAAGGTGTAGCAATGATCGGGTGAGATCTTCCTCAGTCAGGGGAAGTACGCAGTTGAGATCTTGAGGAGATTTGGTATGATGGATTGCAAGTCCATGGCTACACCTATGGTGACAAATCTGAAGAAGCTGAGTGATTCCGCTTCATATTCATATTTGGTGGATTGCACTCTATACATGCAGCTGGTTGGATCCTTGATGTACCTGGTTAACACTAGGCCAGATATTTGCTTTGTAGTGAGCACCTTGAGCCAATTTATGGTTGAGTCGAGGCATGTACATTGGATTGCTGCAAAGCATGTGTTGAGGTACCTGCGTGGTACAATTGGATATGGTCTGAGATATGTCTCAGGTGGTGAGGTGAGGCTGTAGGGATATACAGATTCTGACTGGGCAGGGAGAGCAGTGGATAGAAAGAGCACCTCGGGGTGCTGCTTCAACTTGGGATCAACTATGATATCTTGGTTTAGCAGGAAGCAAACTTCTGTAGCACTCAGTGTTGGGCACCATTTTTCACCTATTTTGCCATCTAAATACCTTCCAGTTTTCTCCATAAACCTTCATACTCGATCCATAGAACCTTAATTTTATCCACAAAACTTTGGTCAAAGGTATAAATGTCGTTGCTTCTTAATAAATTGAATTATGAGATTTTTAAGGCATTTAAATTAAGATTTTATTCAAAATTACAGAATGTGCTAACTTCCCGTAATTTCTCCCAGGTTGGACACTTGCAGACCAGCTGGGCACAAACTGAAGAGTGGAAGAAGATCCTCGATATCCAAGGATGGTTAAAATTCTAACAAACTTGTGGCATGTTTCTCACAGGTGGCGAGTCAATGCTGGTCAACGATGACCACCTGTGCAGTCATCTAGCATAAAAACAGGGCAGTTCGATTTTCTAGCGATCTAGCCTATTTTCTTGGAGATGATGGGCGATTTCGAATATAGGGAGATTGTTATTTCCGATGTCATTATTAATTTTGCAGTTCAGAAACGAGGGATATAACTATTTGTTTTGAAAGAGGAAAATCTCTTGGATAATAGACGTATGATTTTGAAGTAAAGACTGGAGTATTCGATAAATTACTGTGTATGTCCATTTCTATATGGTGAATGCGATTGAGCTTTAGAGTTTTGTGATTTTCTTTGTGTGTGTAAGCAAAGCATTGGAGGGCCCCCTTTTCCAAGCCTGCACACATATCTCTGCATCGTTGCGTGTGGTATGTTTTAATTGAAATCTGTAGAAGTCGATTTTCTTTATTTGATTACTCATACATTGCAGAGCGAGTTAGATCATACATTGCAGAATGAGTTAGATTATATGAATAGGGTTATAAGCTCTTTTATCTGAATGGTTAAACGCTGTAGAAATTATTTCAATTGCATTACTTATTTGATATTGCACTGCTGAAGATAGTTACACATTGCGAATTGTCTTCTTGTAAAGGAAATCAATGGTTGTCTGCTTTCAACAATGAGATATTAGGCATTGTATTGTGATTCATTTTTAAGATTTAGGTTCAACATTTTAATCTCGGAATATTTCATATATGAATTGCTGGTTAAACTAAGAGATCAAAGGAAGTTGCTTCTGTAAGGGAGGTTTTGCATTTCACAGTTATAGCATTCTAGCATTCAATAGATTTATTTCACAAGCAAACTGAATTTCCAGTTAAGTCTAGCTCTGAGTCTCTATATTTGGGATATGCCTCTAAGTCTTACAAACTCCGGATTGACATAAACTTAAGATCTAATTTACACCAGTGGATTGGAACCCAACACTCAGTACAACAGAGCCAGAGTATATCGCAGCCAATGTCGTAGGTCATGAAGCAATGTGGCTTTGGAAACTTCTTGCATGACTATTTGATCAGGAGATCAAATATCACTTCATTTGAGGCATGGTGCAGAAGGGAGCAGTAAAGCTCCGGTACATATCCACAGATGAGTAGCATTGGGCAGACATTATCCTAGATTGGTCATGCTGATTTGACCAAGGGGGAATGATACATTCATCCACGGGAAATGGCCATGCTGATTTGGCTAGTGGTGAATGGCCTAGCCGTACATATCCACAGATGAGCAGCATCGGGTAGACAATCTCCCAGATTGGTCATGCTGATTTAACCAAGGGAAAATGATACATTCACTAACGGGGCCATGCTGACTTTGCTACTGGTGAATGGCCCAGGCGCAATCTTTCTCCAGATAGCCATGTTGATTTGGCTAGGAGTGAAGAGATTCGAGATGCAGATTGCAAACATTCTCACCAAGCCTCTGTCTAAGGCGAAGTTTGTATACTTCAGAGACAAGCTTGGCCTAATGCAGAATGTCTCCCTCGCTGAGAGGGAGAATTGATGTTTCCTCAGTTTGCAGCATCGGGCAGACATTCTCCTAGATTGGTCATGCTAATTTGACTAAGGGGGAATGATACATTCACTCTTGGAGCATGAGTCATATGGATAGAGGTGAATGGCCCAGGTAGGGGCAGTATTTCTCCCATTAGCCTGAGTCATATGGCTTGGGGAGATTAGACCCAGGGTGCTCTCACATTGCCTGCTTCGAGATGGAGTGATCTATTGTATATTAGAGCAGATTTGACTTGTTTATTTGATAGGGGCTTTCATCCCCTTGTGGAATATACAAGTCTAGTATAATGTTGAATTGACGTACTAAGAAGTGTCCAGGCCTTCTTAGTGGGTCTATTCAACATTAGAGCTCTATGTGTGAATAGATGTGCATGTGAGGAGATGATCATCAACAAGGACAACTTTTCTAATAAAGAAGAAATAACCAAGAAGACAAGTCAGACCATTGAAGAAGTCCCGGAAAGCATTTAAGAAGTCCTAGGAAAGATTGAAGACAAGAAGTGCAATTCGGCCCTAAAAGAGAAGACAAGTCGGTCCAAAAGTGAAATTAACGTAATTTGAAGTGTATAAATAAGTAGCTAAACTTTTCATTTCAACATCACAACTCAACATCTCTTCTCAATTGCTCTAGTACACACTTTTTCAAGAAGGCACAACGAAATTACAAGGAGCATATTTTGAAGGTTCTTATCATCTCTTAGAGGTTCGCTATCTTGATCTAGGGTTTCGTCATGAAAGAGGATGCACTTGTTGATCTAGGGTTTCTTCATTAAGGGCACATTCTATGTGCTAGGTTTTTCTTCATGGTGATGTTGTACTTGTAATATTGGACCGATTTCTTCTAAGAAAAGTTGTTGGGTTTTCTCCCAAGAATGGGCTTCCTAGGGTAAGATATTTGTGTCTACTATGCATGGCTATCTTTCTATGATCTTTTGTTTTCGTTGCAATTTAAAGTTGAGATTTTGAGTGTATAATTATTCAATGATAACAATGGGATGAAAATTACTGTTTGAAAACATTAGGAAGTAATTAATAGATCTGAAAATTGTATCTCTACTGCTATATGAGAAAAATTCAACAAGCCCATTGATCATTTTTGCCTTGTCACTTTAGTAGAGAGCTAGTACTTTTACAATCTGCTTAAGTCATATAAGGAAGAGTAATTATTGCTTGAGTTGAGATTGGTTTATCACAAGTATATCGCTTCTCATTATAAGCAACAAGCTCTAGTTCATGTTCCATTTCTTAGGGGGAATTTGATCACATAACAAGTCATTATTTGAGTTGCTCTTTAGCTTGTTTAAAGAGGCTTGCATTCTCTCTTATCTCATTTGTAAAGGTCTAAAGCATTTGGAGGATCTAAGACCTTTTAAGGTTGTAGTAGATTGTAAAAATTTAACAAAACCTCACTTTCTCAAAAGTTTACCCATGTTGAACAAATGCTAGAGTGATTATCGTCATTGGCTTTGTGTCTTCTTGTGTTTGTGTTCTCTTGTTTGGCAATTGTTCATTTTGAAATTGGAGCACTAGTTTTCTCATGTCTAGGTGGCTTTAGTGGTAGCTAGAGTGATTGTTATCATTGATAACCCTATTGGTACACCAAGTTGTCTTATGGTGCATGATTATTTTGGATGGCTAATGACTTATATCTAATTGCCACATCTTAATAATCCTAAGTGATTAAGAGAAGCGCCATCTTCTCCATACACACTAATAATAATAATCCACACTATTAATAATTATGATTTATTCAATCTAATGCGGATATTTTTCTGTGGTGGAATGATGTCTTGTACCATTATTACAACTTATCTTCAAAGTCTAGAGAATTAATTTTGGTAGTGCCTTTCAGTTATTCATTTCGCCTTGCAAGTATACTTTCATTTGATGACATTATATCTTTTGAAAGTACATTTATATAGATGATTGACATGATTAATGCTTGTTGATATATATCGTGGGATTTCAACATTTTGCTAGAAGACGTGTATCCGATGTCTATAAATAATGAAAATGATCAGTTAGTTAGCTTGTAAATATATGGCTAGGAAAGCTAGCCGTTTGAAAACAATTGGTTCGACAGCCTTTGTGCTGAAAGTACAGACATGTTTTCTGGACAACTGGATCCTGTGTTGGCCACCACTATTACTCACTCCGGTATCGACCGAGTAGTATTGCATTAGACGATCTTTGAGCACGGAATCAGACCCCATGTACCATCGTGTATATCGGGGATCCCCATAGGAATCTTTTAATTTGTCCGTTCAAGCCTGGGACTTGGAAAGCGTTTTTACTACTCAATGTTATGATCAAGGATTTTTTTATTGATGTATCATGTTTTATATGGTCATTTAGCTTCATTATATCATGTTCATGCTTACTTTATGATGATGTACTTTATTTTACATGCAATGATGTCATTTTATGGATGAATGGTTAATGGTGAAATTGCTAGGTTTACGAGTATTAATAATCTTATATCACCTTTAACTTAGAGTGTGTCTAACCTTCACTCCTTTTATCCTTTAGGCACCTCCCTAAAAATCAGTGCTAGGTGTATACTTGAAGTTTCCCTAGGATAGCCTCAAGCAAAGTCTTGGCTAAGGTCTCCCCCTTGGATAGTCTAGACTCATTTATTGCTGGATCTAGGAAGGACTAAAGTGACAAAATCCCTTCCGTTAGTGACATGTTGGGTTGGGAGTTCGTAGTTGTGTCAGGTTAGCAACCGATCAACTTGGCCGTCTTCTTGGGTTGCTAGTTTGTTCATCAACATGCATTTAAATCATAAAGACTAAAACACCACACTTAGAGAAGTGCTTTTAGTCACCATCTTTTAGAGATCTTTCTCTCAAGCAAAGCCTCGTTCAAAGCCTTACCTTCAACACCTCTAAGGGACACCATTTAAATAAAACTTGTCTCTTGTGCAATTTCATTTGTGGATACATTTTATTTATGGAAATAAACCCACTTACTTAAGCATTTCATTTCTAAGTCTTGTGATTTATTACTGCTATATTTCTTTCACATTTGTTATAGCTAATTGTTCATGGTTCATGCTATTTCACATGTTTGAGCAAAATCTCTTTCGAAGTGTTTGTTCTATTGGCTATTTCATATCTTAATGGTTAAATGGTTATTTGGAAAAATCAACAAGTAACACACATCACCTATCATAACTAAATTAATCTACTTTCCCTTAGCTCTCTCAACCCCTAATCTACTCAACCCTAGGGAAGCCCCCCTTGGCCCCTAGAGTTGGCCAAAAGAGTGGGAAATTAGCACTGAGTTGAGAGTGGTGCTTCTTTCCAAAGTTGCTGACAGTCGGCTCCCTCTTCAACTCCACCTAATTTACTGTTTACAAATTGGTACTGTCTATGGTCCTGGAATCAATGATTGTTATTTGCAACAAGACTCTCAACCATAAGATCATAACGTCTCGATCATCCAGTGAGTTACCCCCCATACTACATGGGTGTCCACATGTGATTTTTATCACACATTCAACAGGATTCGCAGGTTGATGGAGATGAGATTGGCCTAGTTTGTTGCTATTATGATGGATGTGCAATTGATGTCATGATGTCTGTGATCTAGCATTGTTGGAGACTTTGTCTATTTTGGAGGTGTAATGGGGCCAACCCCATTTATTTTCATGAAACTTATCTACCCACTTTAGGGGGGCTCTTATGATGGCACACAAGTTCACAAGTACATTATTTTATTAGGGGGTTGCTTACGGTCTAAATCGTGAGGGTGGCTAAACTTTTATGTACGGAGGCAAGGATACATTATTTACGGTTTACCCACTTTGAAGGGGTGCATCTTTGGGCACTCGTGTTCACAAAAAATATTTTAATATTAAGGCCCCCCTTTTTCCTAATGATATGTTTAGATAAAGAAAGATAATTCATGGAATTAAAAGATGTGGCATCATGGTGGCACATATGTGGAGATGTTTTTTCCTTTTAATGAAAGATTTGGCATACAGATTGTTTTCATCTTGCTTACATTGGAATTTTTCCAACTAGTTGTGAAGACTGGTCAAAGAATAGCCATTTCCCTGAGGGCTACATAGATTCTGGGTGCTATTTAAGTTAGTTTCAGTCCATCAAAAGCTACAGAAGCTGGCCTGGAGCAATGTTGCTAACATAGTCAAGGTTTGTTTAATGGAATCAGAATATAGCAAGCCGTAAGGGTACGCTTTTGCTCAACAAAAGAGGCCATTACCACAAAGATTACGTTCAGGCCTGTTCCTGACATTCTTACAACAATAAATAGCAATAAATCTCTAAATCTGGGCAAGCCTGTGGATAAATATTAAAAACAGCAGTAAGATGCTCTATAACCAAATTTGAGCATACTCTGAGCATAGTATGGTGTGGTTTCCTCTAGCAGCAACCCTAAATCAGTCCTCCTGTGTGCTAAAAGGTGCCATTGATCTTGTAGCAGTGTGATTTTGTGAAGGGTTTTCAGTCTTTCAGATGATTGTGGGATGTTATGACTTAGCAGATTGAGAGTCAACGGCATGCTTCTGATGGTTAGCGTTCACCTTTGAGGTGCTTAAATGGAATTGTTTGCCACTTTAGGTTAACGTTCA
Source organism: Larix kaempferi (assembly GCA_027924585.1). Classification (NCBI taxonomy): domain Eukaryota; kingdom Viridiplantae; phylum Streptophyta; class Pinopsida; order Pinales; family Pinaceae; genus Larix; species Larix kaempferi. The sequence goes on along the minus strand of BSBM01000753.1, from coordinate 28,970,696 downwards.
TTAAGAGGGTTTTCTGTGCCTTACCTACGGATGCACCTACCTTAAGATCCCCTTGTTTTCATATCTGATTGAGCTGTTCCTTTGGGAGCTCTACTCTTGATCAGTTTGTACAATTTGAAGGGTTTTATACGAGGGTATTTTTGGGCCCAAACCACAGATCTGAGGTCCATTTCTCTGTCCCATTGAAGCGTTCCACCCTCGTGTCACCATTTTGCCTTGTCCTCAACTAACGTTTAGCTTTTTTGGAGCTTTTGCGACCTATTTGGAGGATTATGCTTGCTGCAACTCAGGATTTATCCCAAAGAAGTATTTTGAAATAGATCTAAAGTTATATTGCCATTCCAGAGAACGCTTTTACTCAGAAAAAGGGGAATGATCAGCCTGTTGGAGCATGATGTGCTACAGTATTCCGCCTTCAAAGAATCATGGATGGTCTAGTGGATTAATCAGCAATCTAATAGCCTGTTCCAGGTGTTGAAGAAGCAGCCCAAGAGGCATAAGACACCCAGCCTTAAAACATGCAGTTTCAGCAGATTTCCAGAGCTGAATATGGAACACTCTCCTTGCATATATGCCATTATTAAGGGACATTTTTGCCCATTTGGTGGAGCGTTAAATCTTCTTGGAGAGTTTAGTCCTTGTGTGTTGAAGGACGTTCCCTTTGGATTCTGGAACCCTCCCCATTCATCCATTTATGCCTCATTTGGAGGAAGCATTCAACCTTCTTGAAAGTTTGTTGGCAGATCTGTCCATTTGGATGATGTTTGGCATGCTTCCTGAGCAGATCATTTGTTGATGGAGAAAATCTAGGGGCTAAACCCTTAGATCTAGTGTTTCTTCATTTTATTGTCAACAACATTTGGCTATGGAAGTTCATTCTAATTGAAGGGGTCAATCTTTTTGTTGAAAACATCTAGGATCCCTTTGGAGGTTAATATGTGGACTTTTTTTAATGCAGAGATATCCTTTGGAGGGATTTTGGAGCTTTTTCTTTGGCTTTGGTTCCTCATTCCTTGGAGGCGGCCCTCATCTTTTGGGGCCTTATGTATCTTACTCATTGTACATCTGGCTTTGACCACCACTTTTATGAACTTTGTTAAGAGCTTGTTATGGGTTCTAGTGGATGTTTTTCATTGTTTATCCCTCCCTAAGCTAGATCTAGGAATTTATGATTATTTTATTGTAAAGGAAGTTGAGCTACTCTCATATTAAAGAGAGCCTCTTCCTCGTTTGAACTCATGGTTGGATTTAGAGAGAGCTCTCTCTTTTGGAGCCTAATTGACATATTTTTTAATGGTGCATCTGGAAGTATAAGGATTTCTTCTCCATTTGTAAGTGGTTCATTGTTCTTATTTTTAATGTTGTTAATGGATGTGTGGAATAGCTAGACTTGTTGATTAGAGCCATAAGAAGGGAAAGTTTATCTCATTGGAAGGATTGTGAGTGAAAATTCTCCTCCACCCTTTGTTGTTTTATGCATGAATATTGCATTGTTTCGAATCATCTTTATAGAGTAAGAACTTGTGATACTTCATTAGTATAGGGCTCACCTTAATTAGCATTGTTTTGAGTTTGGGCACCACAAGGGAGCTTTTAGTGATTTCCACATTCATGTCACTACATGTTAGGGTTATTAGATGGCACCATAAGGTATTTGATTTTCCCTAACCCTTTTATGAATTTTCTCGTTCAATGGTCTCATTCCCTTTGACTCCATTTTTCCCTGGGGATTGGCACTAGTCTTCATGGTCCTTCCATCACCTCTTTTATATACTACATAAGACCAATCCATTTTGCTAAGGCTAACTCCTCAAATCACCTTTTGCCCTTATTGCCATAGCCTAGTAATCCTATCTTAAGAAAGCCCCCCCTTGAGTTGAAGAAGAGCCAACCTAAAGTGTAGAGGGTAACCGGTTATCAAGGTGATTGTGGATAACACCTCTAGTTTATAGTTGGGTTAGACTTATTCTTTGGGGCTTTAATCACATATGCTAGTTCAAGCCATAATACAATGAACAATGATCGCCTGTGAACATAAAGAAATATCTCTCCATGGAGGAAAAGATCATCCTCAGCATCATAGGCCAACATCAAAGGACACCACATCATGAACTCTCTAGGATATCCCACAAAGATAATCACATCTCCATACAAGATCAATTTGATCCTGGAATACAAAGATCGAGGTATAGTCATCAAATTATGCAAGGTCATCATCAATTTGTCAACATGAGAATTCCTCTCTTGTAGTTTAAATTATTTCGCAACTGAATCTTCAACTTAAACTAGGTGACTTCCCTCATCTCGAGAGAATCTCGAAGTAAGAGTAACATCAAGGGAAACTCCTATCCAAGAGAATCTAGAATCCCTAGATTTGTACTCTATAATACTCCCATTAGATGCAACTCTAGAATCAATTCTCAACAACATCCTCAAGTGAACAATTAGAAGTCTCATGGATGAAGCCAATCTCATTATCATATCTCTCCTCCTTTGTATAGATGGAAGTGTCATCGATGGTGGAAAACAATGCTACATGACTAGCATGTCTCCTAGGAGGTATATTCACTCCTATTTTCTCCCGATCCTCTAAATCTAGAACAACGCACTCCACATTCTTGTCAATCATTGAAGGAGAATCTTGGGAACTGAAATATCCCAAATCTTCATTAACATGAGATGCAATCAATGTGTATGGGATCAAAGTTGTACCTGGCTCTATGATGTTATGCCATACATGTTGTAGTGTCTAAGTGATCGATCTCAACCTCCTACAATCTAGAGGAGGTGAGAGCATATCTACACTCAATGTCACCTCAACTCCCTCTGAGTCAGACTCATCTCGAATCTCTAATCAATCTCTAGAACAACAACCTCTGCAATGTCCTCAATTAGTGAAGGAGAATCCTATGAACTATAAGGTCTCATATCCTCATCAAATATTACATCTCTGCTCACCAAAGTCTCCCATTGTGATAGGATATCAATCCTGTACACTGTAGAAGTATCATTAATCCATCACAAGATGTAATCACAACATCTTGAATATTGGAATTAATCATTGATTCCATCCTAGGTTCTGAACCTATCTCCATGGCATCCCACCATGCATGCTCTAAATGTGCTTCAAAACTATAAGGCTCATCTAGTATCTCACTAGAATGTAGTTGCGCCAATGGATCTAGATTCTAAAGTCCTTAGACTATCTAGACTGCAGTCACCTATTGTGTATTGCTATCCGTAAAAAACAACTAGCCAATGTACATCTATCATACAAGATATTGAAAGGAGATGCTTCTTCAACCTAGGAACAAACAAAACAAAATCCAACTCAAGAACATGACCTGAAGGTATTTGAAATGAAAATGGGGCCAACTCCTCTCATAGGGTAAGTGGGCATCATCACCAAGCTCCACAGTCATGCCTCTTTCTTGCTCCTTTACACCTCGCAAACCCTCACCTCTAGAGATAAAGTCCTAAAATCTCAAGTGAGGCCTTAGAGGAACCAAGAGGGATTGTCAATGTCACCAGATAAGATCTCTTCGCACTTTATCCCGACTCTCCTCCATCTCAAGGGGGGCTTCCTTAGATTAGGATTACTAGAGCTATGCAATCAAATCCAAGGTGAAGTGAAGAGTGGCTCTAGTGAAATGAGTTGATATAGTATATAAAATAATAGGATTAATGGACTGGAGACTAGTGTCTTTTCATTGGGTAAATGGGTTTCACATCAAGGCTTAATGGGAGACCATCCTAATGAGGGAAAACCAATTTGAGTAAAAAAATATATAAAATATTCAAATTTTGAAAAAACAAATCATGTGCATCCATATGAATCAAACCATTATACACAAATATGCAAAGTTTCTCATGTATATAGCAAGGGTGCATATAACCAAATAACATCGAGTGCAATACATCTCTGAACCAAAATACATCAACAAAGAGGCTTTAAATGGCCTCTAGAATCCAAAAATAGGCATAGTACTAATAAATAACTATAGTCTAGGACTTACAATGATACAATCTGATCATATGGTAGAATCATTGCACCTCATCCTCTTCATCCTCAACATGACTAGTCTTTACGATGGGATTTCAGCTTGATTCCTTTGGCCTTGAAAGGTAATGGATTCCCCTGGCCCTGAAGGTAGTGGTACCCGGATCCTCTTGCTGTGGAAGTGGGTCCAAGTCCATCCAAGAAAGGTCTTCATTGTCAAATGCTGGTAGTTTTAAGTAGGTTTTTGTCCTTTTCTAAAAAAAAGATTTTTGGTTGTCACTAGTCATGTTTGTACGAAACTGGCTGGTATGGTGCTTTAAGGCTAGTTTCATACAAAACTGACTGGTTTTCGATATGGAAATGTATTTTTCTGGTTTGAATATGCTGAACTGGATCGGTACGGCTCCGAAACCAATCGAACTGGCCAGTTTTACTGGTTCTGGTCTAGTTTTGATAACACTGAGTTCATCTCCTTGCTGCCCCTAAATTGCAGAATATATCTAGGGATATTACTAAGATCCAATACTTATTGAGATGGTGTTTATCATGAGTAGAATAACCAAAAATAGAGAAAGAATGTATCAATCACAATAATCTATTGGTAACCTTAATAGAAAGAGGAAGGGTGTTTAGAATATATGTGCATTTAACCACAAATAGAGAAAGAATGCATCAATAAACAATAATCTGTTGATAACGTTAATAGAAAGAGGAAGGGTGTTACCTAATTCATTGCCTCAAGAAGCAATGCCATGATAATTTTAAGAAGAGAGGATAACGTTATGGTTTAGAAGATACTCTCATCCATTAAGTGTTTTATTTCTCCTACCCCTACTATACTAGAAAAACACATTATGCTAGGTGAAATTATACAACTAATGGAGCCACCTTAGCATTTTGTAAATGCTACAAACTTTCCTCTTTCGTTTGGTAAAGAACCAAAACAGTGATACATCAAATCCAAAGTGTCATGAGCATATGCATACATCAATTTATAGCTGGAAAATGAAAGGAAAGTGAGCTCATAATATTGGAAAAGAGCATGATAATCAAAATGCCAAACTTGGCATGTGCATCCACAAGCTTGCTCTATAAATTCTTGTGGATGGCGTTGATATAAAATCTGCAATAAAAAAATGGAGATATTTACCCAACTTTGCTGAAGAAAAGGTCTTCATGATGATTCTTATAATGTTGATCCTCATTCTTCAACAAATAACCACCTTGGCTTCCATAAACCACATCTTCAGACGATATATAATGAGACAAAAATTCAGATTCTGAATTATTTTTTGATCCCAATTCAACGTTTATTGCTCTTTTTTTACATGGCTGGAAATTTTTGCAATAATCCCTCGTACATTTCAGCACTAATAATACATCTTCAAGTTGCATTTCATATAGAAATGTGGAGAAAGGTGAATAAATGAATGATAGTTTTTTTTTTAAAGGCCTTCAAACCCCAAGCAATTTACAGCCCCAAACAAGTTCTTTAATGCTGATTTTTTTACATAGAAATTTATCAAAATTTGGAATATATAATGTCTAGAAAATTTGTTTATTTAGAGTGTCATGCACATATCCTATAGGCTGAACCAAAACAACATTTTTGTTGATCAAATTATCCACAGGAATTTCTGAATTTTTATAATCACAAAACCTCCCCAAAATTTGAAAAATGTCTTCATTTTTAACCATGGATGAGGGCTGAATTTTTTTGCAAGATATAACAATTTGAAAAGCCTGCTAGCCTAAACAAAATTCAGCTCCAAGCATATGTGATTTATCTGAAAATTCATGCATGAAGAAGGAAAGAGATAAGGGCATATATTGCTGAAACAAATCTACAAAATCATAACCAAATAGCTGCCCCATATATTTCAAAAAATCTACAAGATTCATTGTCCCATATGGCTGGAAAATATTGATCATTTTTTTGCAAAATTTTCCAGTTTATGTCGCTTCCTAAGAAGTCCAAGTTCTGCAATGTTTGTCTCCTTATGGATGCCCTCTTCTTCATCATCGTTGTCTTCATGGACATGGTCTTCTGCAATGTTTGTCTCCTTATGGATGCCCTCTTCTGCATCATCATGGTCTTCATGCACATGGTCTTTAATGGCTTCATCCTTTTGATATTCTACATAGGTAGGGTTCCAATTTTCGAGGAATAGATGGAGCAAACCTGTAAGAGAAGACATTTCCCTAGGTCAACGACAATGCTTAATCCATTATCTTGGATCTCCACTCAAGGAATATACAAATAATCTCATTAATACATCTTCATGTACTACGTTAAGCCTTGAAACAAAATTCAAGAATGATGCAACATGTTAAGTAGAAAAATGAATGTCCCCAAGAGATATTGGAATATTTTCCTCCCATTCTGAAGGGAATTCATTTGGGTACCCAAGAATTTCAAGAACATCAAAAGATAGATACAATAAATGAAATGACCATGGAGCCATTTTGCTTCACATAAACAAATTGAAGTAAAATTTGAAAATACATTTTGATGATACATCATACCAATGATGTGTAGTCACCAAAGTAGCTTTCAAATGCCTTTAGTGTTTGTTGAGTGTGCTCACCTTAACACAACAATGTCTTCAAAATCTACAAGGACCAGGACTTTTGTCCTTCAATGGAGTCGCCATTAGGAGTAAAAGGTCTTAAACAATATGCACTCATAAAAATCAGGTGTAGCCAATCTACAAATTCAGGAATTGGACTTTATTCCCCGACAATGATGCCAAAATGTTACCTCTCAAACCTTCACCTCTAGAGATAAAGTCCTAAAAGATCAAATTACATGTTGGAGGAACCAAGAGCAGTTGCCAATGTCACCGCACAATCCCTCTTCTCACTTTAGGCTGACTATCCTTAAGCTCAATGGGGGCTTCCCTAGATTAGGATTACTAGAACTAGCAATAAATCCAAGGTGATGTGAAGAATGGCTCTAGTAAAACAAGTTGATATATGATATAAAACAATAAGATTAATGGACTAGGGAGTAGTGTCATGTCATTGTGCAAATGGGGCCACATCAAGGCTAATGGGAGACCATCCTAATGAGGAAAACATGGTCTTTGAGGCTGCAAAGTACAAGCTACAAAAGTACATCTCCTTGCTGTCCTAAATTGTAGAAATATATCTAAGGAAATTACTAGAGTAGATATATGTCCATTTAACCAAGCATAGAGAAAGAATGCATCAATAAATAGTAATCCATTGATAACCTTATTATTAGAAAGATGAAGGGCATTACTTAATTCATTACTCAAGAAGCAATGCCAAGATAATTTCAACAAGAAAGGATAACGTTATGATTTAGAAGATAGTCTCATCCATGAAGCGTTATATTGATTCGCCAATTGCATCGAACATAGTGCGCTCAATGTCCACATAGGAGAAGTCACAAAGTGTGCCCTCCAAATGCATGAAATAATATAATATAATACTCGTAGAAGAGAACTCCTCAATAAACTCCTCAAAATAATAATATCATCCACAAGTTGCATGAACAAGTGTGCAAAGTGCTTTTCAAGAAGACTCATCCACGATTACCATAAGATAATATAATTGCCAAGTCAACAAGGTGAGCGCACCTTCCAATAATGCCAAGTGTAGATGAAGAAAAAACATAAACTATGAAATAGTGTAGAAATAGCACCAAAGAGAGGTGCGCTCTATTACCACCCAGTCTGCACAAGGCGTTCACTAGACATAAGACTTCATCCATCGAGGAACCTTCCAATCCCCCATCCACATCAGGAAATCTTCTACCTAGTTGCATTTCCTTTTTGCACTTCCTTTGTCATGATCAAAGGAAGTTGTTTGTAAAATTTTGACATCCATTATATGTGTAAAAGCCCTAGCCTGAGTGAGTCACTCGATTTTGTAAAAGTCCTTGTTTTTTTTACCTAGTTGAACTTAGATCCTAGTGATCAGAGTTCAACATGGTTTTTTCACTCATACCTTCAAAGCCAAAGGGTGTTATAACAAAATTGCCTCAAGCTGGTGTTTAAGTCCTTATGGTCCGATGCCAAAATTAGTTAGTCACCATGGTCCTAGCATCATGCGTGACCTATTAGGTCTCTTGAAGGAGCAAAATTGACAAGAAACTATGTAAAAAGGTGTTAAGGGGTTAAAAAAATTGAAAAATGAATATTCTGGGCACCTCCTCCCTTAAAGGGAGTGTATGCAAGTGTCTTCCCTCATCTAGGGGAGCAATGTGGCGAGTACTCCTGTGTGGAGCATGGGCCCAAAGGGGTGGACTAGTTGTAGTCATCACCACCTTCCAGTTGTAATGATTGGTAAATTGGAATAAGTGCCTTCTTGGGGAGTATAGCCTCCCTTCGATTTGAAATCGATAAAGTGCTTGGAAGAAGTATATTCCTGGGGAGTGTGACGTCCCTTCAGTTTTAGACTGATAAAGTGCACAAGGAAGTAATCCTCTTTGGTTTGGATGACCAAGTTGATTAGGCAGATCAGATATTATCATTGGAAAGATGATATGGTTCCAGTGGGAACAATTGTTCTGGTTAGAAGAACTTGATCATAAGAGGCCTTTCTTATGATGATGAGATGTATGAGACAAGCCGTGACGATCAGGCGATATCCATATGTGTTCCAAGTGTGATGATACCTGTTGAAATACTGAGAGGGGGGGTGAATCAGTATTTGCCAATTATAAAATTTTAATCGAGAGCAAGTTGCTAATCACCAATCATAGCAGCATATCATCAACAATCATGAAAAAACAAGATGCACAGTACAAAAGATTTTTACGTGGAAACCCAAGTCCTGGGGGTAAAACCACGGAAGCCTTTTATGATAAAATTTGACCCAGCAACAACGGGGGTTACAAATTTAATACAACTTCTCCAGCTACAACTGGAAGGGGCTACAACCCCCAGGCTTCGTCAGCCACAACTGACAAGCTGCTACAACAACTCAGCTCACAAGATTGTGAGCCCTAGCACCACCCTACCACCTTGTAGAAAAAGATTGTTGAACCTGTGGACCTGTCAACAAACCCTGTACTCTCTGCTGCTGATAACTTCTGTTCACTGTTCACTGCCAAATCATCACTGTATGCCCAATTTCTGCTCATGCCCAATGTCAGCTCATTCAACAGCTTGTTACTGTAAGACCATCCCTAGTCTGAAGAATTCGGGTCTGCTGTCACTGTGGAAAAATCAGGTATCCCTCTGCTGCTTTCTATACCCACGAAAAGATCTGTCCCAATCACAACTCAATCAACTGCTGTTCAACCATCTTGTCACTGTCATCAATTGCTCTCACTATCAATCAGCTGTCACTGTCATGTTACCTTGCTGTTCAAGTCAATGTGATGTCACTGTCAAGTCTGTCACTATAAAATCAAATCAACTGTCACTGCTGTCACTTGTCAAATCACAATCATCATCAAGTGTATCAGCAAGTATGCATCATCATCATCAAGGTCTGTCTGAACATGTCCTCAATGTCTCAAGATCAACAAGTTCTGTAACTTCCTCATAGGGTATGCATCATCAAAGTATGCAGCAGCATCATAAGATAGCATGCACCATCATCATTTTACACATCAATGCACCACTGTACTTATTGTACTTACATCACTGTACATACTTCTGAATACATCACTATACAGTATACATCTACCACTGTATATCTGTCATTGTATACATTATTGTGTATGCTTCACTGTACACGTTGTTCATCACTTGCTCACACATTACTGTACATATAAATATATATACCTGTACTGTACATTATCTTTTATACATACCTTATTACTGCAGACAACCTCAGACTGTGTACATACTTCAATTTCGGACTGTAGTTGAAAAGTGCAGCAGTAGCATATGTGTAACTGGAACTAGGGCATCATCCAAGCCTGGATCTCTGCTGCTGCTGAGTGGTGTGAAAGAACCTTCAATACTGGATCTAACTTGTCATCAATCCCATGCTTTTACTGACATCTCTGTCAAGACTTAGCTGTCAATCTGAAGCTACTCTGACCACTATCCCAAATCAACTTCTGCTTGTCATCATCTGCTCATGTTTTCGAAGGTATGTCAGTCATCAAAGGTCTGTTGTTCATTTCATATGAGATCTGTTGTCATGTCAAAAGTCTGTTCACAAGACTGTTTGAGAGATAATAACCAGTGATGAAAGATGATAAGTGATGACAGTGGTTTGATCCCGTAACTCAGCCACAAAACTTTCCACACCTGCTGTTCGGATGCCTTAGAAAATCAGACCTTTAGTACTGTGGTAACCCGAACTTGAAGGCAGCCTAAAAAGGGTGCTTACTGAGGCAAACCAAATATCAGAACAAGGATGATACTAATACTGTTGCATAAACCGAAAATATGCTTCCTTCTGGGCCTGCGAATTCTTTATTTCATGCACTGTAATATGCGAGTTTTTCCTATCTCCTCTACTCCAACCACTGAACCATGCGAATGCCTCACTACTCCACCGATATCTCACATTACAGCTCCACGGAATTCTTGCTCAGCAGCACTGAAATCTTTGTCATATGTCTTTTATTATCAGCAGCCGACATATTTGTGTCACCGTCTTAGTAAAACCCAGAAAACAATGTCTTCATTGCTGCTCCAACATCATACCACAATAACCAGTCATTCAAAAATAAAAGATTAACAATGAAATGAAGCTTTACTGCTGTAATTTCTGATCCTCCTCTGCTCCAGCCATCAAGCCTGTCCTCAACCTCACTGAAAACCCTGAAATTGTATTAAGCTATACAGTCCCGAAATTGTTCAGAGCTCTATCGAATTTTCCAGCCAAAAATAAAAAATTTACGGTGTATTTATATAGATTAAAAAGAATTATTTCCTACTGAGCCGACTTGTGATGTATATCTCTTTTGGATTATGGGGCCGACTTTGCATTAATTTAGTTTAACTTTTTAATTATGCTTAAGCATTGTTTATTATTTTATTTTAAAAAAAATGCTTAATTTTAAAAGTAAAATTTACTATTAAAATATTTAAAGCACTTTTTCATTGTCCCCCTTTAGAATTTAATTGGGAATTTTAAGATCTTTTATAATTTTTTTATATTTAAAGTACTTTTTCATTGTCCCCCTTTAAAATTTAATTGAGAATTTTAAGATCTTTTATTATATGATTTTTTAAAATCTCTTAGTGTATTTTATTAACTATTAAAAAAAAACATGCTATATAATGCAAATTTTTAATAAACCTTTTAACAATCCTTTAATTAATGCTTTATTAATTATTTAATTATTAAATTCTTTTTAATTTCAAATTTAATTTTAATTAAAAAAAAACTTTTATTAAATTAAAATTCTTAGACTTAGTTTTTAATACTTGTAGTTTAGGGATGTTAGGGCTAGGGTGACAAAAGTTAGGACCACTTCAAAAAGTAAGGATACCACCAACACAACGAACTGAAAAGGGAACAAGAAGCGACTTAGGGGTTCTCAACAAAGTCAATGTGTAACCAAGGCTTTTGCCAATGTCCATAGGCCTCCAAGGGCTTCAAGCTTGGGCTTGGACAAAGTCAAAAGGTCTCCTCTGACACAGACAACCACAAACCAAATACTAACCCTCAGGGGCTCCACAAGGGGCACCAAGACTTAACTGTTGGCATCAATGACAACCTAATCAACAATCTCCCCCTTTGTCATTGATGACAACACTCAGGCTCTCCTTGTTCACAACTTCTCTCCCCCTTTGGCATCAATGGCAAAGGGAACATCCTTTGACAATACAGCTCCCCCTCAGGGCATGCTCCCCTTGTCAACAACTTCTCTTCCTTTTTACATCACTGGTCAATGCACTTCTGTGTGAAGAACAAGAATCAATTTAGTGGGAAGAAGGAATGACCCCCAATTTTTGTCGGAGATACTCAAATGTCCCTTTAGGAAGTGGCTTGGTGAATATATCTGCTATCTGCTCCTTTGTCCCAATATATTCCAACTTGATGTGCTTTTCTGTGACCTGTTCACGAAGAAAGTGATATTTGATAGGGATGTGCTTTGTCTTGGAGTGCATGACCGGATTCTTGGAGATGCTGATGGCACTTGTGTTGTCACATAGAATTGGAATCGGCTCATCATATGTTACTTGTAGGTCTTGCAGGTTCTGTTTCATCCAAAGGATTTGAGTACAACATGCTGCTGCTGCTATATATTCTGCTTCTGCTGTTGACAAGGATATTGAGGATTGCTTTTTGCTAGACCATGATACCAAACAGTTTCCTAAGAAAAATGCTGCACCACTTGTGCTTCTTCTGTCATCCACACATCCTGCCCAATCCACGTCTGAGTAAGCTAATAAGTCCAACTCATTTCCTTTTGAATACCATAATCCAAAGTCCATAGTTCCTTTAAGATATTTGAAGATTCTTTTGACTGCAATAACATGAGTTTCCTTCGGAGCTGCTTGAAATCTTGCTACCTGTCCAACAGCTTGCATCACATCTGGCCTTGAAGCTGTCACATACAGTAGGCTACCAATCATTGACCTGTAAATTTTTTGATCCACTGCATTTGATTCATCATCTTTGCTTAACTTGCAGCTAGTAGTCATAGGAGTGCTCACAGGCTTACAATCTTCCATCTTGAATCTCTTCAACATTTCTTTAATGTACTTGGTCTGAGAGATGAAGATGCCTTCTTCACATTGTGATATCTAAAGTCCCAAGAAGAAGGTCAGTTCACCAAGTAGTGACATCTCAAATTCGGTTTACATAACCTTGGCAAATTGTTGGCTCAGAGTATCATCATCACTACCAAAGATAATATCATCAACATACACTTCAACAATAAGTATGATGTCATGATCAATCTTGATATACATATTACTGTCTACGGTTCCCCTTTTGAAACCTTGTTTCTGCAAGTAACTGTCCAATCTGGAGTACCAAGCTCTAGGAGCTTGCTTTAACCCATATAGAGCCCTTTTTAATCTGCACACATAGTCCATGTTTGCTGATAGTTGGAATCCTTCTGGCTGTTCAATGTAGACTTCTTCTTCTAGTTTGCCATTCAAAAAGGCTGATTTGACATCCATTTGATACACTTTGATGTTTTTAGCACAAGCATAGGCCAATATCATTCTTATGGCTTCCATTCTGGCTACTGGAGCAAATGTTTCTTCAAAATCTATCCCTTCGATTTGAGCATATCCTTTGCAAACCAATCTTGCCTTGTTTCTGATTACCTGTCCATCTTCATTCAGCTTATTTCTGAAAATCCATTTTGTGCCAATCACATTTTTGTCCTTGGGTCTAGGAACAAGTTCCCATGTTTCATTTTTCTCGATTTGATCAAGTTCTTCTCCCATGGCTTTGACCCAATGTTCATCTGCACTAGCTTCCGCAAAGTTACTCGGCTCAACTATAGATAGTAGTGAGAAATATACTTGTTCTGGTCTTCGGACTTGTCTTCGATCTTTTTTGGTTTCTATGCCGGCATTTTGTCACCAATAATCAATTCCTGTGGATGATTCTTTTGATACCAATTCTTAGGAGAGTTTTGTTGTTCTTGCTGTTGATCCTGTGTAACTTTGGGCTGAATTTTTCTCTGTTCTTCTTCTTCTTCTTCTTCTTCTTCTTCTTCATCATCATCATCTTCTTCTTCATGATCTTCTGAGTCTTCTTGACATTTTGGCAAGCTCGATTCATCAATCTTTACATTGATGCTTTCCACTATCTTACCTAATCTCAGGTTGTAACACTTGTAGGCCTTTCTCGTGGAGGAGTACCCAACAAATATTCCTTCGTCTGCACGAGATTCGAATTTTCTAATCTTCTTATCATCTCTTCTGATGTAGCACCTGCTTCCGAACACTCTGAAGTGTTGAACATTAGCTGTTCTTCCTGTCCATAGCTCATCAGGAGTTTTATCAGTGTTGCTTCTGAGCAATCCTCTGTTCATAATGTGGACTACTGTATGTACTGCTTGAGCCCAAAATTTTTCGCTTAGTTTAGCTTCATTCAACATAGTTCTGGCCATTTCTAACACTGATCTATTCTTCCTTTCTGCTACTCCATTCTGCTGAGGTGTTCTGGCAACTGAAAATTGTCTTTTTATACCATTTTCTTCACAGTACTGATAGAATTCATTTGATGTGAATTCTCCGCCATTATCGGATCTGAGACACTTGATTCGTTTACCTGTTTCATTTTCAACCTGTTCTTTAAAGATCTTGAAGCATTCAAAGGCTTCCGATTTCCTGTTAAGAAGGCATACCCATGTCATCCTGGAGTAGTCATCAATGAGCAGCATGAAGTATTCTTCACCATCCAATCCTTTATTCTTGGTTGGCCCACATAGATCAGTGTGGACAAGCTCTAAGGGTTTTGTAGAAGAGTATTCTTTTGTCTTGAAATTGGCTTTCGTAAGTTTCCCATGCTGACAGTGCTTGCAAATAGTATCAAAAGGCTTTGTAATCTGTGGCATGTTCCTTACAGCTAGCTTCTTGCTGATCTTGACCAGATTATCAAAATGTACGTGTCCCATTCTTCTATGCCATAACCAATTCTCATCTTCTTTTGCTAGGTGACATTTCTCTTCCTTGATCTCGTCCAAAACATATATGTCGTTTGGAGTCCTGGTAGCAGTAGCCACTAACTTTCCTGATCCTTCTTTTCTTATTTTGCAGGACTTTGAGTTGAATGTAAGTTCATGTCCCTGATCACACATCTGGCTGACACTCAACAGATTATGCTTCATACTATCGACAAACAACACATTTTTTGCTACTATATCTTTGCCGCCAAGATTTACTGTACCTTTTCCAACAACTTTTGCTGATTTGTTATTTCCAAAAGAGACAGATCCTTTATCTTTTTCAAGAAACATGAAAGCACCTTTGTTACCTGTCATATGCCTAGAACAACCACTGTCAACATACCATTTGTTGCTACCGGTTTGAGCTTGAGCTTGAAGAGCTATCCCACATTCATGAATATTCAGATTGTTCTTCTGTCTGATCCATACTTTTTGCTGGTCACCTGTTTGATTGGTTGATACTTGTTTAATGCCTGTAGGAGGGATTGTCATTCTACAATTCCTGGCTGTATGCCCAAAGTTGTTGCATTTCTGGCATTCGACTTCAGAATCCAAAGGAGAAAAACTGTTGTTGTTTCGTTGCCATCTAGAATTTTCATACCTGTTTCTGTTTTCTGCATATCTTCCTTTTATACAATTCATCGCTTTATGCCCAAATATTCCGCAAGAAAAACAATAACCATAAAATGAATATTCATACCTGGGAACAAATGGTCTTCTTGGAGGTGTTGCCCATCTAAAACTTCGATTTTCAACTGGAGTCCATTCTGAGGTTGGTTGTCTAGGTTGAAATAGTCTTCTTAGAGGTGCTGTCAATTTAACATGTTGATTTTCAACTGGAGCCTGTTCTGGTTGTTTTGGCTGATATATGGGTACTTCCTGGATGACAGGGTTTTTGATAACTTCTGATTTATCTTCAGCTGTCTTGGAACTTGAACCTTCATCATTATGCTTCTTATAACCAAGACATGTTCTGTCGAAGTATGGCTTTTGATTATTAATGATCTGATCAAGTATCTTGGAACTGTTGTCATAGCCTTGACTCACATTTTTCTTTTGTAGTTGAGTTCTTAGAGTCACTATCTCCCCCATTAGTCTCTCACTCTCATTCATACTTTCTTCTAGTTGTTTTCTGAGATTGTCTTGAATTCTTTTGGCTTCTTCTAATTGAATAGTTAGACTTTGAATGAGTTGATCTGCTTCTTCAGATATCTGAGGTCTTTCTTGTAACTCCTGTATCTCCTCTTTAAATAGTTTATTCTTTTTCCTCTCTTCTTAGCTCTTTCAAGGCACTTATCAATTCTTCCTCCAGGTCTACTTCACCTTCTGAATCAGATTCTTCTTTGTTTTCGGTGATCTCATCTGAGTCTTTTGAATCAACATCCATTAAGAGTACCCTTTTTGATTCGTTATCACTGCTGCTGTCCGAATCACTATCACTATCTGAGTCATTGTCAGAATCTTCATCTGATGAGCTGGTGTTTCTTTTAGAGTAGAGACTTTTCTTCTTTGCAAACCTTCCATTTTTCTTTCCTTTGAAATTCTTGTATCTCTTATGTTTCTTGAAACCGTCATCACTATCAGAGTCTTTTGCATAGGGACATTTTGAAGCAAAGTAACCTATTTTACCACATGAAAAACACTTAAGAGGTAACTTACCTTTGTACTTACCTGTGCCTCTTTTGAGCTTTCTTACGAAGTTTGCTATCTCCTCATCATCTGAATCATCACTGCAGTTGAAGTGGTATGCTGTCTTTGATTTGGATTTTATTTTTGAATTGTCCTTCTTGGCTTGTTTGTCTTTCATTGCTTGCTTGGAGGAAACTTTAAAGGCTGCTTCTTTTCTAGGTGAGTCTTCATCTTCTAATCTCATTTCATAAGCCACAAGTGTCCCATGTAGCTGGTCTACTGTCATAGTATTCAAGTCAGTTCTTTCTTCCAAGGCTGAGATTTTAGGATTGAATCTGTTGGGAAGCGTTCTTAGTATCTTTTGAACAACAACTGATTCTTCAACCCTTTCACCCAGGCCTCTGATAGTATTTACAAGTTCATCAATTCGAAGAAAATACGTTGCAATATTCTCATCATCCTTCATCTTTAGATGTTCGAATTGTCCTCTGTAGGTTTGGAGTTTGGCTTCTTTGACCTTTTTGTCCCCTTCATAGATGGTCTTGAGTTTGTCCCACATTTCCTTAGCAGAAGTACAATGCATGACTTTGATAAAGACCGATTCATCCAATGCACTCGAAATATGGTTCGTGGCTTTTGAGTTTGTATCATAACGAACTAAGTCATCTGGATCTGTTGGTGGGGGTGTTGGTACTTTATATCCATTTTCAACTATTTGCCATACCTGTACTCCTTGAGCTAGCAGAAAAGATTTCATTCGTATACTCCAAAAGGTATAGCCAGTCCCATCAAACATGGGTATTCCATTTTTACTATGCTTGGCAAACTTGCCCATAATTTCCTTCCAGTGATTAGACTGTTCTTGAAGAAACCTGCTCTGATACCAATTGTTGAAATACTGAGAGGGGGGTGAATCAGTATTTGCCAATTATAAAATTTTAATCGAGAGCAAGTTGCTAATCACCAATCATAACAGCATATCATCAACAGTCATGAAAAAACAAGATGCACAGTACACAAAATTTTTACGTGGAAACCCAAGTCCTGGGGGTAAAACCACGAAAGCCTTTTATGATAAAATTTGACCCAGCAACAACGGGGGTTACAAATTTAATACAACTTCTCCAGCTACAACTAGAAGGGGCTACAACCCCCAGGCTTCGTCAGCCACAACTGACAAGCTGCTACAACAACTCAGCTCACAAGATTGTGAGCCCTAGCACCACCCTACCACCTTGTAGAAAAAGATTGTTGAACCTGTGGACCTGTCAACAAACCCTGTACTCTCTGCTGCTGATAACTTCTGTTCACTGTTCACTGCCAAATCATCACTGTATGCCCAATTTCTGCTCATGCCCAATGTCAGCTCATTCAACAGCTTGTTACTGTAAGACCATCCCTAGTCTGAAGAATTCGGGTCTGCTGTCACTGTGGAAAAATCAGGTATCCCTCTGCTGCTTTCTATACCCACGAAAAGATCTGTCCCAATCACAACTCAATCAACTGCTGTTCAACCATCTTGTCACTGTCATCAATTGCTCTCACTGTCAATCAGCTGTCACTATCATGTTACCTTGCTGTTCAAGTCAATGTGATGTCACTGTCAAGTCTGTCACTATAAAATCAAATCAACTGTCACTGCTGTCACTTGTCAAATCACAATCATCATCAAGTGTATCAGCAAGTATGCATCATCATCATCAAGGTCTGTCTGAACATGTCCTCAATGTCTCAAGATCAACAAGTTCTGTAACTTCCTCATAGGGTATGCATCATCAAAGTATGCAGCATCATCATAAGATAGCATGCACCATCATCATTTTACACATCAATGCACCACTGTACTTATTGTACTTACATCACTGTACATACTTCTGAATACATCACTATACAGTATACATCTACCACTGTATATCTGTCATTGTATACATTATTGTGTATGCTTCACTGTACACGTTGTTCATCACTTGCTCACACATTACTGTACATATAAATATATATACCTGTACTGTACATTATCTTTTATACATACCTTATTACTGCAGACAACCTCAGACTGTGTACATACTTCAATTCCAGACTGTAGTTGAAAAGTGCAGCAGTAGCATATGTGTAACTGGAACTAGGGCATCATCCAAGCCTGGATCTCTGCTGCTGCTGAGTGGTGTGAAAGAACCTTCAATACTGGATCTAACTTGTCATCAATCCCATGCTTTTACTGACATCTCTGTCAAGACTTAGCTATCAATCTGAAGCTACTCTGACCACTATCCCAAATCAACTTCTGCTTGTCATCATCTGCTCATGTTTTCGAAGGTATGTCAGTCATCAAAGGTCTGTTGTTCATTTCATATGAGATCTGTTGTCATGTCAAAAGTCTGTTCACAAGACTGTTTGAGAGATAATAACCAGCGATGAAAGATGATAAGTGATGACAGTGGTTTGATCCCGTAACTCAGCCACAAAACTTTCCACACCTGCTGTTCGGATGCCTTAGAAAATCAGACCTTTAGTACTGTGGTAACCCGAACTTGAAGGCAGCCTAGAAAGGGTGCTTACTGAGGCAAACTAAATATCAGAACAAGGATGATACTAATACTGTTGCATAAACCGAAAATATGCTTCCTTCTGGGCCTGCGAATTCTTTATTTCATGCACTGTAATATGCGAGTTTTTCCTATCTCCTCTGCTCCAACCACTGAACCATGCGAATGCCTCACTACTCCACCGATATCTCACATTACAGCTCCACGGAATTCTTGCTCAGCAGCACTGAAATCTTTGTCATATGTCTTTTATTATCAACAGCCAACATATTTGTGTCACCGTCTTAGTAAAACCCAGAAAACAATGTCTTCATTGCTGCTCCAACATCATACCACAATAACCAGTCATTCAAAAATAAAAGATTAACAATGAAATGAAGCTTTACTGCTGTAATTTCTGATCCTCCTCTGCTCCAGCCATCAAGCCTGTCCTCAACCTCACTGAAAACCCTGAAATTGTATTAAGCTATACAGTCCCGAAATTGTTCAGAGCTCTATCGAATTTTCCAGCCAAAAATAAAAATTTTACGGTGTATTTATATAGATTAAAAAGAATTATTTCCTACTGAGCCGACTTGTGATGTATATCTCTTTTGGATTATGGGGCCGACTTTGCATTAATTTGGTTTAACTTTTTAATTATGCTTAAGCATTGTTTATTATTTTATTTATAAAAAAATGCTTAATTTTAAAAGTAAAATTTACTATTAAAATATTTAAAGCACTTTTTCATTGTCCCCCTTTAGAATTTAATTGGGAATTTTAAGATCTTTTATAATTTTTTTATATTTAAAGTACTTTTTCATTGTCCCCCTTTAAAATTTAATTGAGAATTTTAAGATCTGTTATTATATGATTTTTTAAAATCTCTTAGTGTATTTTATTAACTATTAAAAAAAAAACATGCTATATAATGCAAATATTTAATAAACCTTTTAACAATCCTTTAATTAATGCTTTATTAATTATTTAATTATTAAATTCTTTTTAATTTCAAATTTAATTTTAAATTCTTAGACTTAGTTTTTAATACTTGTAGTTTAGGGATGTTAGGGCTAGGGTGACAAAAGTTAAGACCACTTCAAAAAGTAAGGATACCACCAACACAACGAACTGAAAAGGGAACAAGAAGCGACTTAGGGGTTCTCAACAAAGTCAATGGGTAACCAGGGCTTTTGCCAATGTCCATAGGCCTCCAAGGGCTTCAAGCTTGGGCTTGGACAAAGTCAAAAGGTCTCCTCTGACACAGACAACCACAAACCAAATACTAACCCTCAAGGGCTCCACAAGGGGCACCAAGACTTAACTGTTGGCATCAATGACAACCTAATCAACAACGGGAAAACCAATGAGAGAATCTTTTATATCATAAGCAGTTTACAATAGGTACAACACAACAATCCAACATAGACTTATCTCTGAGCCAAAAAGGCTCTGATGCTCAAGTCTAAACTCTGAAGGAATAGTTGGTAATGCGCCCCTCTGCCCTGACTGTGCCCCTCTCTGTATTTGCTATCTGACTAGGCCCTCTTGCCCCTCTACTTCTGGATCATTGTCTCAGTGATACTCTCTCTCAAATCTGATGAACTCTATCTCAGAGCTCACCCCTCTCCAGTGAAATGCGCCGCATCTGCTCAAGAATGCACCCTCCTCTATCTGATCAGTCTCTGATCTCACAACTGATGAATCTGATCAATCACTGAAGCAATCTCTGCCTCCTAATGGATCCACCTCAAGTGCGCTTGATCTGTCTCAGACCTGTGCCCTCCTCCAATCAGAAAGTGCACCCCCTCTCTCAAGAATGTGCCCCTCTGCTACTGCTCCTCAATCACTAAAGAGATCTCATGTGATGATCTCTCACACGCTGGAATGATGCACCCCCTCAGTCTCAGAAGGAAAATTGCGCCCTCACTCTACCTAGAAGTCACCCTCAATCTCTCTCAGATGAATGCGCCCTTCCTCATGCACTGAATGCGCCCTCACTCTCTCTCTCTTCAATCTTTGAAGAAAATGCTCGAGTTACATTTTTCCTTTACCCCCTGCCTCATTTTAATGATGTAGTGACTGATTAGGGTTTCCAAATCCCTAATTTGAGTGCATGCAAAAATCTCACTTTTGCATTAAAAATAACACTACCGCATTAAAAAATCTTGCATGCACAAGGAAAAAGTCATTGAAACCTCTACATGTCTCCACCATTAGATCCATGACACCTGGTAGAGTGTTTCTCACTCTCTACAATGATGCCTATACTGATAATGTACATTCATGTTAGGCATCACCACATGAAGGACACCCTAAGATACACAAATCTCTAGCATTTAGCTTTATTTGAGGCATTCTTACATTGGAATAGTGTTGAGACCTCAGATTATTACTAATGATAGATCATTCACAAAGGGGAAAACGAAGGGGATGGATGAATTGGCTACCAAAACGAAAAATGGCTAGGTAAAATGTTATGAAATGGATGAAATCAATTAACTTAGTTCACCAATGTACAAATTAACCTTCGAACTCACCAATTCTAAGGTAGAGCACACCAAGGAAAGACTAAGACATGAATAATTGTTTTAAGCATATGAATCATTACATGAGCATAAAAGTAACATCCCATGCAAACATATCGTCATATAAGAAAACATGCTAACAGTCAATGAGGGTTCGAGATGTCACAACACTTAGGATCGGACATTGTCTCTGGCTAGCCACATCCAAGGCACATGGACCATCTGATATATGTTGTAAGACCTTTGACCAATGATCTACAGAGAAGCCACAAATCTCATCTCAAGGACAATTGATCAAGGTCACCCCTTCCTAAAAGAGGGGTAATAGGGGGTGGTTGACCCAATGGAGTACATTGCTTAGGAGGAACGATGGAGTTCGAGGAGACTTGTGATGGAGGCATGTGTACGGACCTTGTGCAACTACATCATCTTGGAACTCTTATTTTGTATGGCATCACCTTGGAGCATGACACATGTACTCTAAAGTGGATGTCTCACTTGTGTTGGCCTACAAGGCTCATGTAGGTTGTTGTATGGGCCACTTAGTATTGTTGGCCTCCCTTGCCTCCCATATAAATAGAGGAAGGAGAGATTCTTTCCATTCATATCATCGGAGTAATTTTTTCTGTGTACTTATCTTCTTGGAGGAAGTCATTAGGGTTTCCCCGTGAACCCTAAGAGAAGATATGAAGTCTACAGGAGACTTCTTTGTTGGAGTTTGATACTTCTAGATTCTACGGTTTACTCTTATGAAGAAGACGTTGGTGATGATCACTCTTCTCTCTCTCTCTTGGATCTTATCTACTTGATCTCTTGTCTTGGAGTGCTAGGGTTTCTTAGAGATTCCTCTGGTTAGGGTTTCTACCCTAATAAAAGAAGATTAGGGTTTTGTGAGAAAACCCTAGGGTGGACTGTTGAAGTACAAAAGAGGAGGACGACTTGCCATGGAGGATACTTTGGAGAGATTCTTGTGCTTGGATCTGCTTAGTTGAGCTAGAGTTTGTTGATTTACCCTAGCTAGGGCTTTTTGGATAGTTGGAGTTTTTGAACTAACCTTAAGAGAAAGCTATGGTATGTACTTGTACTCCATTTTGAGCTTATATATGAAGTTTCATGCTATACATATCTTGTGTAATTTCCGGATTAGAATTTCAACTATGTATCTTCTTTATGTATTGTTATTTACCATTGTTTATTTCTTCTTGATTGGACATAAGTAAAGGGGTGAATTGTTAAGTGTATTAACATCTAATGAAAAAGATAAGGGGCTGACTTTACTACTGTTATACTGCTATATTCACTGCTATAAAAAGTACATTTTCAGATCTGGTTATTAGCTGATAAGTTTCCCTAGAGAGTACTGAAACTATCTCATTGTTTGGTATCCTTTCTCCTTGAATTCCCGTGATGTTTGGGGTTGTTAGAAGTGAATTATTGTGATCATTCCACTGTTATTTCATACGTTATTTTACAGCAGTCATAAGTCTGAAAATTCTAGGGCTAAGATCTGAGAAACAGTCTTGGAAGAAGGTGAAATTTTAGTTTTGCAGTAATTGCCCGATTGCATGAAATTTCAACATTTAATTCGTTTTGAAAGCAAAGGCAAGGGATTGAGAGCAAAGGACAAATTCACTGTCTTCCATCAAGTAGAGGGAAAATTTAGTGTTATCATCACCGTTGGCATATTTATTGTGGATTGGGGATTGATTCACTAATACCATGAGGAAACAATGGAAATTGCACGAAATGGGCTTATAAATTGAAAATTGTTCCCCCTTGATCCATACAGTGGCCCACAGAAGTCGAAAACCCCTGGAATATCATCTTGAATCAAAAACAATCAATTGGGGAGAATTAAATCATATTTTGTTTTGGTTATAGCATGCAGACTTAAATCAATGAAGAACCAAGAAGATAGTTCAAAATTGTTGTGAACTAACAAAAAAATAATGCATATTAGTTATGGAGTCCATCTTGGAAGATAATTCACCGAAGGTTATAATTTAATATAATTTTTATGTAATTTTGAGCCTTGAAAGTTAGGTCTCAGGGCAAGCTTCAATATTGATATGTGATGTCTCACTTGACAATGATCTTATATATCAGTTTTCTTTTCATATTTATTTGTTTATTTGATGTTGTTGTTGCTTTAAATGTTTAAAAATTTGAAAAAAAACAAAACATTTTTCTATTCCTAAAGTTTGTCAATATTTTCCTCAATCAATGTTGCCAATAAGTATCTTTCCAGACTCTTGGTGATATATTCACCGAAAAAATGTTTGCAACATTGATTATGAATCATTGCTTCATTTCATTAATGTTTAAAATTTTATAAGCGTTGATTATCTTTATTGTAAGAAATTGGTAATTATAGTTTCTTTCATTTTATTTACCTTTCAAAAAATTTGTATACTATCACACCCACAATTCCTCATTTAGGTCCCATGAGACACCTGCACCCATGCAATGTGCAACTTAGGCTCTCATCCAGGATTGTAACCTTCAGAAAATATTTAAATTTTCCTGGGGACAAGGCTGACATGTTAGCACTCCTTGCATGAGTTGGGATGGATCGAGTATATAATCACTGCCAAGACCATGGGTTCATAATCTTATGCATCACTCGAAAGTTGATGTATCTTTCTGTTCAATATGTTTTCAAAAAAAGGACAGGGTGTCAGCTTGCTATTCTTTTTCCTCAAATCCTTCTAGTTACAGAACCTTTGAAATATTTAGTACCTTGCAATTTAGGACAACACAGCCTCGCATAATTAAAGATGAATGCATTGGTGAGGCATGATCCCCATTCAAACATGTTATAGATATTTTGAGTGTCTTTTCCTGAAACAGAGTGTTCCATCAAGCATCTGGTTTTATCCATATTAGCATGGGTTTATACCTTACAAATTAGATGATCTTCTGGACTACATTTTTTCGTTGCCATGATATTTTATGTAAGATCTATATACAATACAAAGTGGAATCCGTCAGAAATTAGAGTTAAAAAAATTGCTAACAGGCTTACATCAAGAACAAAGGTTCGTCAACATTGCTGATGACATCGTCACTCCAGACATTATCAAGTACAAAATAACTCCACACCTTCCCATCTTCATTGGTTATCGTGTATCAGTAATATGTAGCACTTTCTAGGTAGGGGTCTTCCTTCATAGGAGGAAACTTATGTAGATTCATTTATAACAACCCCCAGAACAGAGGGTAATCACATCGTTCTCTGCCATATGGACATATTTCATTTAATATGCTGCTCAAAGGGTTGTCAGCAATGCACAAGATTTTCACTCATTTTCAGAATTACCTAGAAGTTACCTATAGTGAACCAAAGGCAAAGAAGCATGACAAGCCAGAGGGATGGGCATGGTCCTAGGTCCTAGATCTTGAATGGCAGGAGAGTGAGTAGGATATCTAGAGGCAGAGGTAGACATTGATGCATGGATCCTGCCAGAAGCAAATCCACATATATCAGCTCTAGACATGGAAGACTCTTATCACCAAATATCCAACAGAAACTACAACCGACTTCTTCCCAGCCATAGATGATTCTACTGCTATGAGCATCTCTAGCAGGTGATGTGTAATTTCAATGTAGATGACGGCTAACTGTTTGATAATGCTTGCCTCATTTCATCTCATTTTATCCCACTCATGTGGAACGATTAGGTACTAAGACCCATATAACTGTGCTTTCAAACAGATACTCCAAAGATAGACTGAGAGCTGTCTTTTGCTGTAATGGGATATTTAACTGGTTTCTTTCTTATATTTTCTTCCATTTATATTACCTTCTGGAGATGCAACAAGAACTCCATTATCAAATGTACATAACATGCTGATTTGGCTTTTAGAACTCTTTTTGGTCAAGCAAGGATATTAATACAACTTCAATTTTATTTTATTATACTGTATGTACTATGTATACACACCGCATACCTTCTATCTGTCTTCCCCTCTTTTGCGCTTTGGTTGGTTCGTTGCCCCATCCTGTTTCTGTACTAGATATGAAGCCCAAATTTCATTTGCAGGAAGAGGAGGCTGAACCCAATGGGAAGGAATTCGACTGCAATTGAGCCAAGAAATAAATGTCATCAACTGTGAAAATCTGATGAGGCACAGAAGCAAGATGTATGTCATATAAAAATCTAACCCCGTAGTGAAAGCATCCCAAGAGCATTTTAAAATGTAAAAATATACTAACCTTCCTCCAGGCATAATGAAAGCATCCCACGTTCTTCTGACCTGCACAACAAAGACATTAACTTGGAAGCCATATTCACGACAATGTGTATATTTAAACACTGACATTTTGGTAAACAATATATTTCAAATTATCACCATCATTGTGTCAGAAATTGAAATTGTAAACTCTAAGATATGGAACACCTTCACCATCAGGATATGTCCCTGTGTGCATGTGGATAAGTATTAGATGAAACATAAATAACAAAATCACCTCAATTAGTGTGCCCATATCTGCATTGCTTCCATGGTAGTAATGGTAGAACTCAGCTGGTAAACCACCAAATACATCATGTACTGCACTTTTATTTCCTTCAGGTTGAGATTTGATATCATCTCCAGTTGCATCATCTGATTTCCCTGATGCCACCAGACCTTTATCTATAGTATTTTCTGTGCTTGTTTGTCTCTGGATGAGATTGCTTTGCTCCTCTTTACAAACCCCAGTACCAATGGTTCCTGTGCCTTTTCGAAACTCCTCTGCATTAGCAATAGCATTTGTTGCAGCACTAGTATCAGCTGCAGCTGCCGCTTGTCGTTCCTCCTCTTCTACAGCAGCTCTCACACGTTCAAGAAATTTGTTGTCTTCTTCAGGAAGAAAATGGCCTGTCCACAATACCAGTTACCCAATGAATTTCAGACTGGCAATCAAACTCAAAAATACTTTCCACATGATTTGCAATGATCAATACTGCAACCAATAGAATATTAATCCATGCATTCAGTCTTGGCACCAACTTTTTAACAAGATTGACATTACTAATTATTTTCCCCTCAAGATAACCCACATTAGATAATTCACAACTCTCCCTAAGCATCCTCCCTATTTAATTGCCAGCATAGTTATCATTCATTAGTACCAAAAATCATCATCCTCTGAAGGATGTATACAGACATTGCCGAAATTTCATGCACGAAAGAACAAGTGCCAAATTATGTTTCCATGTGCTTCTTTCATAGATTCCTAATACTGCAACCAACATAATATTAATCCATGCATTCAGTCTTGGCACCAACTTTTTAACAAGATTGACATTACTAATTATTTTCCCCTCAAGATAACCCACATTAGATAATTCACAACTCTCCCTAAGCATCCTCCCTATTTAATTGCCAGCATAGTTATCATTCATTAGTACCAAAAATCATCATCCTCTGAAGGATGTATATGGACATTGCCGAAATTTCATGCACGAAAGAACAAGTGACAAATTATGTTTCCATGTGCTTCTTTCATAGATTCCTAATACTTAAGGACCCCCTTTCATAGATTCTTAAAAGTTAAAAATGCAAATTTAAGAACAGGATTAGGGATTGGGGTTTACCACACAGTAATCTTTGATATTTCCTGGCAAGATCATCATGGGTGTGAGTTCAGTCTTTTCCTCAACAAAAATTTCAAAAAGGAATATAAATCAAGTGCATGGTTGTGACTCCCTTTCAAGAAGCTTAAGAATAGTAAAAACAATTGATAGGATCAAATACTATGTTGTCAGAGTCTGTTAGAGTTAGCACATAATAATGTTCATATAGTAAAGTTGTAATGTACTTTAGGTTACTAATTAACTTAAATCACATCATAAATAGAGTGGTTTTAGATAAAGAAAGAGACGTAACTAATAATGTGGTTGTACGGGGTTTGGGTATGGCACAATGTCTCATATGTGTTGGCATCCACACCATATTGTAGATGAACCAAGCATATCATTCTCTCTTTTAGTATTATGGTTTACATTCTTTGTCCACACTCTTGTGTGTAAAACTCAACGTTGTCACACTCGGACTCAGCAAAGACTTGGCTAACCTGGGACTTGGCAAGACTCGGTGACTCAAAAAAGACTCAGTAAATAAAGAAAAACCTTGAAATATAGTAAATTATGTGCACAGAAAATATGGCGAGTTTGTGGCAAGTCTTCACAAGTATGACAAGGGTCTAGCGAGTGGCAAGTTTCATGGGTGAGTCTTAGGCAAGTACTCGCCCCAACCAAGACTTAGAAAGACTCACAAGTCTTCACCGAGTCAAATTACATTGATAAAACTCAAATCATATCAAAGCAAGGTTAAGAGAAGCAAGTGAAAGGCCTAGGTACTACTGGAGATCAGAGACTAACCAAGAAATTGATCATAGACAACAAGAGGTTCAACAATGAGTAAGAAAAATTGACCAAAAAATCAAGGTTTGAAGTCGACTTGGACTAATACGTTTTAGGGTATTGTGAATGTTATTTTAATTAAACTTGTTGTGTGTTATTCAAAACTGTCGGCGTAAATGATAAAGCACCAATGGTATAAATCAGTGGCATTGACACAAGTGAAGTTTTTTTTAAGATCATTCCCAACCAATGAAGACCCTAGTAAGAGTTCTTGTTGCATCTCTAGAAGGAGTTTTTGTCATTTAAATTATTACTAGTAAAAACATCGATGCCTCCACGAATCTATGTGAGAATTTTGGTCATCTAAATTGTTACCAGCAGAAGTGTCGATGCCTCCACAAATCCATTGTGGAAATTATGGTTGTGAGGTGTAGTCATTGAGGTGAGTGAAAGGCCTACGTACTACTGGAGATCAAAGACTAACCAAGGGATTGATCATAGACAAGAAGAGGTTCAACAATGAGTAGGAAAAAATTGACCAAAAAATCAAGAAAGATTTGAAGTCGAGTTGGACTAATAAGTTTTAGGGTATTGTGAATGTTATTTTAATTAAACTTGTTGTGTGTTGTTCAAAACTGTCGGAATAAATGATAAAGCACCAATGGTATTAACCAGTGGCATTGACATAAGTGAAGTTTTTTTAAGATCATTCCCAACCAATGAAGACCCTAGTAAGAGTTCTTGTTGCATCTCTAGAAGGAGTTTTTGTCATTTAAATTATTACTTGTAAAAACATTGATGCCTCCACGAATCTAGTGTGAGAATTTGGGTCATGCAAATTGTTACCAGTACAAGTGTCGATGCCTCCACAAATCCATTGTGGAAATTATGGTTGTGAGGTGTAGTCATTGAGGTGAGTCCCCGTGAGGAATTGTAACTACCACCATGAATAGCCCAAAGTCACCATTGTGATTTGGTGTGTGAGACCAATAATTGTGGGAATAGTTGTGGGGAATAGCAGAATTGTCAATGATCAAGACCATCCCTATGCGAGTAAAGAAAGGATGCATGGGTCTCACATAAAATAAGGGCCGGATTGAGAATATAACCACTAGATAAAGTTGTTAGGGTGAGCCAGTTGGTGTTATGTAGGAGTCGTCACTTAGAGAAAGGGTTGTTAGATTTTCAGCTTACTTCAAAAGTATTTACACCATGTTTGGGGAAACCTCATGAGATTTGGGGTACATGGTGAGTGTTTAGCCCTTGGATGGTACAAGATGGATTATAGCATGAGAAATGGTTAGTGATGGATATGCACACTTGAGATTGCTTGCTCAATGGAAACATGACCTCAGTTGATTGCAGTGTAGATAATATTGCCGATTTTTCGCTGATTTCCCGAAAAATCGTGATTTTTCCGCGCTCCTGAAATTGTGGTCCGTAAAACTTGTGATTTAAAAAAAAATTGATCTCAAGATTTTTTCCAAAAAATCTTGCCATGACCTTATAAATCGCTAGGATGGTAATGTTATCACACCATAGTAGTTGGGCTACTATTCTTGCTGAGCAGATATCTGCACTTTCCAGAGCTTTGGTTTTACAGAGATCAGCTATGATGAGCATGTTTGTTTGAGATCACTTATGGATCAGAGTAGTATATGTATCAGATATTGATTAGACCTTGTGCCAAGGCTGAGCCTTGAGAGCTTAGACTTGATGACCGATGTGACCAGTTGTATTATTGCAGTACAGTTCCAGTTCAGTGCCCAGTTGTATTATTGCAGCAGTGTTTCAATTGTTTATGGATAATTATTATGATATGATATGACCTATGGACTTGTGATTATTAGCATTTGATTATTATCTTGTTTTTTAGTCACCTTCATAGCATTGACTTGGTACATGATTCATGATGTGGCAGTACTATTTAAATAATGAAATGAAATATCTTGGATGATGTTATAAATATAAAGTTGGATGTATTACTTGCACACTAAGGTTTTCTGACAATACCCATTGGTTTCATTACCCTCATATGAGCATAAACATGGTCTTTCTTGACATCTTTGTCTGTTGTATTAGGCACCACTTTCATTTCACTCCATCCATTCATGACCTTCCTTATTTGGCTTTCACCCTGACTTGCCTTCTTGACTTTTTGATGTCGAGGACTTCCCCATTTCTACCTATGTGTTGGACCGCATCCATGTTTGTTTTGTGTCTCGGCTCTGAGTTGGTGATAGAACTTGCCTTTGGTAAGTTGGATTGTATGCCTAAATCATTCTGGTCGGTTGTCCCGATGTTTGGCGTTGTGCAGAACTCCCTCTAGTCACTTGAGTTGTTGTTGGCTAAAACTGAAAGCACATGTACTACTTGTATTGGAAATGTGTTATGAGAGCCTGTGAACTTAAAATTCTAGAATGTGTTTCTTAACACACATGAATAAGGCTCCGGCAATGAACTGCTAAAATACCCCGCGAAGGGTGTAGAAAGGTCCAAAAAGCAATTGTTAAATAAATGCTATATCTAAATATTGTTGACCTCATGATTACAAATATGCCCCGGATGCAAGCTGCGATTAGTTGTGCTTCTTAGCACATGTGAAATCCCAGAGAGGTCATATAGGCCAAAAAGGCCATGGAAATGAAATGAATGATCCTAATGAACCTAGATCAACTTGATGTAGACATGATGCCTAAGTTGAATAAGCACTCTCTAAACAACTTATCCATTTGTGAGGCACAACCCTTCCCTTTGTTATTTTGTCCAGCACAGAGTGTAGCTCCCCCTTTCCCCGTCCAAAGTATCACTTAGTTGAGTTTGGTCAAGTCATCCCCTTTGCCTAGCTTTGTCCTTAGCCTTCATCCTTTGCTAGCAGTTAGGCCATGTCCATGGGGTGAGTATGTCTTTAAAGCTTCTGTGCAAGTAAATTAGAAATAACATGATATATATATGTATTAACTGCCACTGAATGATGTTTGTACTCTAAGTTAAGTTGTGACTGTGATTAAAGGAACATGTCTTAGTCTGATGTTATAATCTACTCTTTGGTGGTATTTTGACGTAGTCAAACATAGTTTGACCATGGTCATTCTTGGGATCTGTTATCACCTATTTTGTACAAATAGTTGAAACCTTATTGAGCCGCCAGTGTTGGAACACATCAGTGTTCACTTCCAGGGTATTTGGGTTTCAGATTGTAGCAACTAGCCAATTTGGCTAGCCGGTTTTTGTTTTTAGTCAATATGACCATGGCCCCTTGGGGGGTGGTAATAAAGTGTGCTAGTAGGATTTTGAGTGGCTCAATTCCCCATGACTGGATTAAGCAACTAAGGTATTCCAAGGAGTTTTTTCCCTTGTCAATTATACTTTGCCTATAGCCGAGCTATAATCGATGAGGTTTTCTCCCGCTTCCTCCAAAGCTGGAATGCCCAATTTTGAAAATTTTAGCCATGGGGAGTTATTAGAGTCCAACTGATGTATATAAACCTACTAGACACTATTAGAATAGGTGTTGGTCATGTCCTAGGTCCCTAGGACCCTCAGAAAAAAATTTTACCGGTCCTCCAGTTTTGGGTTTTTAATTATTTTTTAAATTTTAATAAATTTCTCTATAGTTTAAATAGAGAAATTCCAATTTGTAATATGTCAGTCATCCGGGATCCGAATTCAGTGATTGAAGGCTTCAACCTTAAGCCAAAAATCATTCATGATCCCCGGACCAGCTAACCCTAAGTTTCAGACAATTATTTGGCCTCATAATTAATATTTTCTCAAAAAATAAGAAATATTAATTAAAGTATTCAAAAAATAATAAATTGGAGATAATTTAAATCTCTCCAAAAAAGGCCAAATTGAATAAAGTAAAAGTCAAAATGACATGACAGAAAGCATTTATGATGATTGGAATCTTCACCCACCTGATTCAGATCAGTTTCGGAGCACTGTGAGTGATCTACAGTTGAGAAATTCGCCCTCTCCTTTAGCTTGACGTTTTTGTGATGTGGAGAATTGCTATTTGATGGATGGAGTTTACAAGAAGGGATGGGGGGCGCCTTGCCTAGGTGGAGGCCACCTCCCCACCCTAATTCATTGCAAACTTGAGTTAGTTGGTATGTTATCACTCCAAGCCAAATTTTGATTGGTTGGTGACTGGAATTTGGAGTTTTGTCAAGTATTATTGGCTCCCTTAGTGCCAAATTCGAATTAGGGTTTTAGCTTAGTTATTTTGCTATAAAGAGAGGCCATTTTGGCTCTCTTCTCATGGACTTTTAGCAAAGAAACTTTGGAGGAATTTTGTAAGTTCGAATACTTTCGTGGAAGACTTGGAGTCAAAGAGAGCGTTTCCCTCCTTGAGAGGGAAAGATGAGATGCTTGCCCTGCTTTGCCCAGGTGCCTCTGCAGTCCAATTACTCAGCCAGATATGGGAGAAATCTCATAGGCAGATGAGTAGAACAGTCAGCAGTTGGTCGGGGTCACCCAGGTACCTTCTGCAGTCCAGTTACTTAGCCAGATATGGGAGAAATCCCATAAGCAGATGAGTAGGATAGTCAGCAGTTGGTCGGGTTCACACTGGTGCCTCTGCAGTCCAATTACTCAGCCAGATATGAGAGAAATCTCATAGGCAGATGAGTAGGACAGTCAGCAGTTGGTCGTGTGGTTGCGCAGGTGCCTCTACAGTCCAGATACTCAGCCAGATATGGAAGAAATCTCATAGGCAGAAGAGTAGGACAGTCAGTAGATGGTCGTGCCCTTTTGCTCGTTTGAGATCTCAGCCAGGTATGGGAGGACCCCATTGGCAGATGAGACAGACAGGTAGCAAATTGTATAGCAGATATGGTATAGCTGTATATCTCAGATATCCAGGATTGAGTGATTCTCCTGGATCCAGAATCGAGTGATTCTCCTGAACTCACTAAAGGACTGGTGATGATGATGCACAGAGATTGTGTGGACAACCTTCAGCATGCATAGAGATGACGGAGACAGAATGGATGTACAAGATGAAACCCAGATGATCGTGATGCAGATGAAGACCGAAGAATACCTTCCTCGTTGAGAGGGAGTGTTGGATTTTGTACAACTTCGGAAGCTATTATTTATTATATTTCTTTGTACCTCCATTGTACTTGCTTGTACCTCCTAAGGGAGAAGAACTGAATGTAATTATTTATGTAACCACATGAAAGAGTCAATGTAAACCTTGGGGTGCAATTAAACATTAAGAAAATATTAAATTTAAATTATTTTATTGCCCCTAAGTGAAGTCGGCCCCATAAGGGATTTCTGGTTTCAGCACTTGTATAAATATGAGGTAAGTGCTCCTCATTTGTTCATTCTCACACTTGAGAGTGGCGCATCACTTGGGAGAGGAGAATTTCGCATCACCTAAAGGAGGAGGCTGATTTCTAGGGTTTCTATTTGTGGAAAACATTTCCACACTTTCTATTTTCTCATTTGTACTATGAACTCAGAATTACCATCTCTTTGCGAAGGTTGTTGGGTTTTCTCCCTATTGGGTTTCTCAAGGTAAACTCTGTGTTGTTGTTGTGTGCTTTGTTTACTTCTAGTGATCTTGGTAATGCATTTATGTTTTATGCTATGAATGTATGAAATTTAACAAAACCAGCAATCCTGTAGGGCTATCTTCTCTCTCGAGCCCAAAGCATATATATAAATAAGCAAATACAATACAGTTACCTCAGATGTAACTCAATCCCTGAACGGGTCAAACTCTAGATCTCCATGCATCAGTTGATGCATGCACTGGGAGAATGTACCCTAACTGTCAAACTGGATCTGAGACTCTCTAGAGGTGCCCCTGACTATACTGCCTCTCTCTATCTTCTGCTTTGCAACAGAAGACAACCAACTGCTCAACTGAAGAATGCACCCTCCTCTGCATGGAGAAGTGCACCCGCCCCTCTGGATGTCTGATACTCGTACTGGGCTAGATCTCAACGGATCTTAACTCTAATCGTCACGAACCTTCCTCAAACACTGAGGCAAGGCTATCCTGAACATCTCAGACTCTGAATCGGTCGATCGGACTCTGAATGAGCTCCTCTCTCCTTGGGTAATGCGCCCCTCCTCTTTGGAACACGTCCTCCTCAAACTCAGCAAAAACCACCTCAAGGAACTATCTCAGTCCACAGAACTGAGTGCCAAGTGCCTCTGGAGCTAATGGTCTCTAATCCAACTCAAATCTGACCATCGTAGCTCCTGCAGCAGCTCCTCTCTTTCTCAGAAAGTCGCCCTGCATGCACTAATGCGCCCTCCTCACTCCTGATCTATCACTCTCTAATAAGTCAACTGAGCAACCTCATCTGGGGACCCCCTGCCTCTATAAATAATCTCACCGATGAATTAGGTTTACAAAAAACCTAATCTCGGTGCATGCAAAAAGTCACTTTTGCATGCATCTTTTAATCACTGACAGGTCATGCAAATCTCATGCATGCAAAGGGAAAAACACCCCAGAAGGTCCACATGCAGCCATCAATGGACTCATGCCACTGAGTAGAGTGTATCTCACCCTCTACTCCATCCCGATGCCTATACTGTTGTTGTACCTCCATGCAAGGCATCTGAATCATGGAGGACGTCCCGAGATACCATAAAAACTAACACATATAAAGGGAAAAAAACATACGCGCATGTCTCTTGATCATAATGTTTGCATTTTAAAAGATTTACGAAATTACCTCAAAACTAATTGTTAAGTTCTTTGTTCTTAGTGAAAAGGACATCTTATTTTTCTATATTTCTCTTAACATACAGAGTAATAACAACTCCTCTGGCACAATAAATGAGACATTCTTGTACCACATGAAAATTTCAAAATTATACACTTTAAAAGACTTTAGAAATTTCACCTCGTTTACTTGAGATTCTCCAAATTTATTTCATAGAACTTTCAACCCTATGGCCGAATCTGAAATATAAATTACAACAGCAATATATTTCACTTCACTTCAACCCAATTTACTAGACAGCGAAAGAAAATAAATAACAATCAAGTGGACTTCAATACCACAAAGCTACAGCCTATAGAGCACACTTTCCAAGCATATAACAGATCTGAAAATGACTTATTACGGCAGATTATAACTGCAGTAAATCTGCTCCTTTATCTTCTAGATGCGTTTAATCGCAGAAAAATTTTAGCTCCACGATATGTCAAATCAGCATGCATAACTAGCGCTAAAATCTACTCAATCATGAAGATAACACAAGTTGAAATTCAAATCTGCAAGTACACAAAATATGGATAGCTGAAACACTTCATACTTATATAAGAGATGAAGTACATGTGCATACCACGAGCTTATCACAAGCTGGTACAAGTCAAGCTCTCTAAACCCTAGCTAGGGAAACCATAAGAGAAACGTAGCCACCAACTCCTCCTAGCAAGGAATCACTCCAACAAAGATCGTCAACAAGCTAGCACACACACTGGCAAGACCTCCTTGGCACCTACACTTGCATCCCAAAAGTATGCAAGATCATCTGCTCCTATCTTCTTTACAACAAGCACACCAAGTAACACCAAGGTTTCCAAATGCCAAAAATCCCTAGTCTTCATCTCTCACAAGAGATACAAGATCAAATTCTTCCTTTGCTTCTCTACGGTTTATCCCAAACCCTAGCTTTCTTTGTCTCCTTAGCAAAAAACCCTAACCCTAGTCTTTCCTTAAGACTCCTCCAAGAACCCTATCACTCACGACAAAGAGAACAAATACAAATGAAGAAGAGTACAAAGAGACTAGGTCACTCTAGCTCTCACATCTCTAATACAAGTGCATGATTACATGAATGAACAATGATCAAGTGATGAAAAGGCTCTCTCCTGCCTTTATTTATACGTAAGGTAATGGAGGCCAACAATGCAAAGTGGACCTAGTCCACTACAAGCAACCAATCTACAACAAGATAGGCCCACATCTGAGTGCTCCAATAGTAGGTGACACATGTCAAGCTCTAAGGCATGCACATCCAACAAACAAGGCTCCAAGGTTGAATGCTTCTAAAGCAAGGTCCAACGCTACTCCTCCAAAGGCCTCTAGTGCTCTAACACTACCTCCTAAGCCATGTGTACCTTCAAGTCCACCACTACTACATCATCACTCCTCAACCCAAGCATCCTCAAGTCAAGTACAATCCTCCATGCAAGCAACGAAGTGTCCACGTGCCATCTAAAACTCAATTCCCTTCTCCAAGATGCACAACGCTCCTCCTCCAAGGTAAGTCGTTCTCATAATCAAGCAACCAACCTCCCTAGGCACACCCCATGAAGAAAGCCACGAGCCACATAAGTTTCCAACACTCCAAAAGAAAATACCACATAAGATTAAGTCAAGGTCTAGCAATCCATGAGCAAGCTATCTCCAATGTGTATGTCCATCACCATACAACCAAGTGTAATCAACAAACCATGCACCCCACATCAAATGAAGCACCAAGCATGGTGTCAACATTTTTGGAGAACCCTAAAAGCTAACATTATAAATCTCAACATGGTATCACAATAGGTGTGAACATTGCTCCCTCAATTCTTTTGGTTCATCCGAAAACTATTGACTACTGGCATCTTTATTGTATTACATAACTGGGGTTTTCTTAGATCATCTCTTCTAGGGTTTCTCCAAAGGTTCTAGAGATCTTAATCTAGGGTTGTGGGTTCCTTCTAGAGTGTTCTTTGACACTTTTCATGCTTCTTTAAGGCCAACGCCTTGATTCCTAGGGTTACCTAGGTTTTTGCACCATTTGGATCTATAAAGGGCCATCATAGAGATGGCTCACTACATGCTTCACTCCAAGAAAATGAATATTTAATTATGGGAACATGTGGTTGTTTACATAGCGCATATCATCAATAAAACACCTACTTGTGTTGTCATGGTTATGACTCCTTATGAGAAAAATGGTATGGTAGAGAGTCATTTGTTTCATGGATCTAGTGCATGGGCTCATAATTAAAGGAGAAACACGCATCAACATCTCCAGATTCCTACTACACTCTCATTGGCTATAGTGAAATGTTTTAGGGATATTGATTATGTGATCCCACCATTCACAAAGTGGTTGAATATAGAGGCTATTTTTTACAAGGTTCCTATTGATGATCCACAAGGATTTCTCCAATTACTTCTTTCAAAAGATTCTTCAAATGGATCTCAGCATGCTTCCATAGACCATCCTTCTTCTCATCACCATGCAGGCCCTCTTCTAGATAATTCCTGCCATGTTTTAATGAACGCTGCTTCACAATATGATGTTGGTCCTTTCTCTACTTCTATGAGTACTCTCTCAAGTACTCCTATAGTATTTGTGTTGACTCGTATGGCTGATGTGAACCCTATTGATGAGTCATCCAATCTTCCTATTGCAGATGTCTCTTCACTTTTTTGGATTCTCTTATTAGCGGCTCATCAAATCATCACGTTATAAATGGCGATGCTCTTGTTAGTGGATCATCCAATGCTCATGATGTAGATGCTCTTGACAATTCAACTCCATTTTCGGTGATTATGGCAACATCTGCACTAGTTACTCTTCCTTCAAATAGGTCAAGGCCTATACCTAATCCAGTTATCTCGACTGTTGTTAATGCAATAGAGTTTATTGTTGCCCATCCACATGCTATCAAGAGGAATCTCCTCCACCTCGTGCCCTTCTTGCTCAAGTTGCTAACTATTTTCAAGACAAATCTGATGAATCTGAGTTTCTTGTTGGCCCGTTTGAGCACCATCAAAAGAAATCTTCTCCACCATAGGCCATTACTAAATACTCCAACGTCCCTATCAAACAACTACATCTCCCACATAAATTTCTCTAGAGCTCAATGTCGATCATTCAATATCTTGATGGTTTTTTGAAGCAATGAGGTGGAGTTCGGGGGGTGATCTGACCCTCTTGTAATCTTGTATTGCAATGACTTCTCTATGTGGTCCCCTATTTAGCTCACTAGGGGACACTTGGATTATTGGTGTAATATGTACATGTGGTCACTACCCATTCATATGTATCATTATGTACTTGTAATTATGGCTAATGCCATATTTTATTTTATTTACACTATACTAGGTTTATGGAAAAGGCCAACCTATCCAAAAGTCTATTAGGCTCAATAATCCTACTAGGGTGTGTGCCCTTGTTTTGTGGGCCCATAATCCTCTCTTGATGGAATGCATCCCCCTCTTTAAGGGAGAACTCACTTGAATTATGTATAAACACACAATTCAAGCTCTCAATTGTATCATATCACCTTCTGATCTTCTTGATCTAACATATCAAGTGTTCTAAGCCTAAGGGCACTTAATTTTGGCATTTGTCCCTTGTGATTGGCAATTTTCTCTTGGGTGCACTTGTGTATCTCTACTTTCAACACTTCTGCTTGGCCTTTGCACTCTCTCTCTAGTGCACTTGTTGATGTTTGTAGCTCAGACAGGAACTTTCACATAGGTTTAGTGTCAAACGTGCATGAAGTCACCCAAGTCAAATCTATTTTGAAATTCACTTTATTAATAAAGTGAAAGTATTTTAATTAGTTGTTGAGTCTAATAAAGTATAATTTTAATACGCTAGTGATTTAGACTAATCTCAACAGTACATCTCACTGAGGGATTAAGGTTTTGGTGGATAAGGGTTTCGGCTAAAGTATAAAGGAAAGTCGAGGTAGAGGGTTAAGACACATTCATTATTCACTCAAAAGACAATTTGTCCGGGAGGTGAAGTAAACTCATCCAAGGAGCAGAGTTAGAGCATCAGGGAGGAGCCAAGTTTAAGGATCAGGCAGAGGGCAGCAGGCAGCGTACGACAGTCTGATATCTTGAGGTTGACGGGCATATTTTCCTCAGTAAGGGTGCATATTTGCTTCATTTTGAGTGTACTATACAGTGTAAGTTTTGCAGCTGTGGAGGTTTCCTTGTAAGCCTAGATCTATTAATGAAAGGCTGATTTGAAGGAGTAATTCATCTGTGTATTGTGTTTTTCTTTCGCTGTTCATTTTCTAGCTACATGTGTGAATACTGAAATGTGAAGAATTTAATTTCTCAAATTAAATATCAGCTGGTTTGTTACAAGGGTTAAGAAAATTTACACTTTTGAAGATGCTATTTCAGAATTTGAGTGAGATTTGGTTCCATTGATTCTTCTATTGACCCTTGTAAATATCAACAATACCAAATGGAAAACATGGATCTCTTTCACTAGATAAATTTTGCTCAAAATACTAAAATGGCAACTCATGGGCATTTGTTAACTAGACTTCAAATTTACGATCCCTGAGACCATGGGTGTATAATTTTCCTGAGCAAAGAAAATCATCACTTCTTTGGGAATCCCCCACGGGTTCGAATCTTCAAGTAACTCCGAGTAAATGTTCACAAACCAGTATTGGAGATTATTTCCTTCATGTTAGCATCATAACCTTAATGAAATAAAAATTTGGATAGATGAACTGAGATGAGTTCTTCCTTGTGTCTTTTACATAGGAAATGCCTTAGGAACTCCCAATCTACTTCATACTCAACATTACATCAAGTCTCATTCCTTTTTCATTTCTATGATAATGACCAACACCGGTATAACCCAAAAACATATGTGCAACTACTTGAGTGGTGTCCCATTAATCCACATGGAATGTCAAAGATCATGTTTCACTCAAATAGGCTGGAATGCCTTACTGCAAACGTAAGCAGCAGTATGAATCTCGGAGCCTCAATTCCACTTTTCTCAGGAAACAGTGAACAGACATTTTGAAAAGAATAGTACCTGACTGATTTTTCAGTACCCACCTAATTAATTAATATACCATATATTCATGCAGATTCATGAGTGTGGAATTCCGGAAATCTATACTTAGTATAAAAAAAAATGGGAAGAAAATTGCCATTACCAGTTTCAAGAATTAATAAAGAAATATGTCACCTTCAGCCTTCTTGTCTAGCACCCACCTTCCAACAAGTTATGAGGCCACTATTACGAAGTGTAGTTAAAAAAAGTGCTATACCAAACAGAAAATTTGCAATGACTTGCAAGGGAGCTATCTCTGGCAAACTATTATAAATTAAAAATTAGGAAATCCTAAACACTTTCGTCCCAAGCAAAAGCAAGAATATTGGAGAAGCTACTCTCTTGGGAGGACTTTGAGGTCTAAAAGCTAATGCAAAAGTCTTATAAACCAGGATCTGCATAATCGCAACCTAAATTACGTACAACCTAAATGTCAGACTCCAATAGGCTAACAAGAAAGCAAATCTGACAAAGTTCAGAGCAATGAAAATGCTGTTCCTAGAACAACATCACTTCAAAGTTCAGGAGATGGTGGTGAACAAGGAAATCGAATCAGAATGTCTATGTTTTCAGGTTGAACAAACAAAAAAAGAGTGTTCTGAAAATGTGATCTCTTTGTATACAAATTAAGGAAATGGGGTCAACAGGACTTACCCTTCCCAGTATGTCTTGAAAGAATAATATCTATTTCAAGGTCACAAAACAAGCACACTCCAGCTGTCTTAAATCCTCAAATCATGAAAGGTAGACAAACATATTTGGTACTAATGTTTTCTTGCACATCATATTATGCAAAATGGGAAAATAAAATGGATATGAACAGAAAATACGTTAGAAGGAAAGAGCACTAGTCCTCTCCATTTGTACACTGTATAAATGGGCTCCTCCTGTAATGCATCTGAGCATATTGCCAATGACCTCTGTATTTTATCTTAAATTTATCCAACAAAGTCTCAGAATTTCTCACCTTGTTTCTTTAACTTCTGAATTCGGATGGAACGAAGTTCTTGGAGCCTTTCCACAATCAATACAAATTCCAGCTGCAAAGTGCAAACACACAAACCTCATTATGCCAATATTCCCTAATCTACCTATCACATAGAAAACTATGATCCTTGAAATGCTGCATACCAAGTAGCTCATTATTAAAAGCATGCATGGAATACTACATGGAAATTCAATTTCTTCATCAACTAGATAACAAAAGGGCATTGTTAAAACCAAAAATAGTTGCATATGTCAGTGTACCCTAGTTTCCAATTTTATAAAAGCAGAGCCAAAACCAATTTTATAGGAACTGAACTGATTCTGCCAAAACCAGCTGGCCTGACCAGTTCCCAGGCCATACCAGTTCAAATCAAGCCCTCAAACCGGAAATGGCCAGTTCCATACAGAACCGGCCTTATTTGTCTAAACTTGCCAGTTTCGTACTACACAGTACAGTGCGCATGTCGGGCTTCTAAACCCTTCAAAAACTAAAAAATAAATAAAATCTGGTATTTTCATTGCCATTACTAATTAGCCAAGCGATTGTGGAGTAGGGATTGACTCATTGATATCATGGGGAATCACCAAAAATTGTGTGAAATGGGCTTCACATTTACAAAAACTATGACGGCAGTGGTCCCTAGAAATCGAAAATCCCCGGAATATCATATTTGTTTACATATTTTGCTCAGATACGGAATTGACTCAGTGCTATTTTGGTTATACCCACTCTTACTTGCTATGTACATGAGAAAACTTTGCATATTTGTATCTAATGATTTGGAACTTTGGACTCACATGGATGTACATGAATACATATATTTTTTTATCAAAATTTGAATATTTTATTTATTTTTTGGTCGACCGGTTTCTATTTCCAATTTTTACTGGTTCCAATCTGGGTCCAGTCCAGTTTAAGTTTTTCTATTACAATTTCCCCTTTTTCAAAAAGCATATTAGTTTCTGAAGTGCTTATGTATATGAGTGAAACATGATATTGAAGAGTATGAAGCAATATATTTTATGGAACTGGCTAACCATTCTATGATTTGGACATATTTACAACCAATTTTAGTCAAATCACGACCAAAAAATACCAATTTACGACCAAAACAGGTCCAAATCATAGAATAGTTAGACAATTCCATATTTTATTAACACTACAAAAATAATGCTCTCAAGGGCTAGTTCGAGATAGGCTTTTAGCTGCCCAGATACAAGCTTACACACCACACCCTCCCAAGTATCTCACTATTAAAAGCATGCATGGAATACTACAAGGAAAATCAATTTCTTCATCAACTAGATAACAAAAAGGGCATTGCTAAAACTTAAAACCAAAAATAGTTGCATACCCTAGTTTCCAATTTTATAAAAATAGAGCCAAAACCAATGTTATCAGAACTGAACCGATTCTGCCAAACCCAGCTGGTCTGATCAGTTCCTGCGCCATACCAGTTCAAATCAAGCCAGTTTTATACGAAACAAGCCAGTTTCGTACTTCACAGTGCAGTGGGCATGTGGGGCCACTCCTCAAAAACTTTTAAAAAAATAGAATCTGGTATTTTTATTGCCATTAGCCAAGCTATTGTGGAGTAGGGATTGGCTCATTGATATCATGGGGAATCACTGGAAATTGCGTAAAATGGGCTTCACATTCAAAAAAAATATGACAGCGGTGGTCCCCAGAAATCGAAAAATCCCTGGAATACCATGTTTGTTCATGTATTTTGCTTAGATACGGAATGCACTAGGTGCTATTTTGGTCAAGGTTGCGGGGGA
Organism: Larix kaempferi; assembly: GCA_027924585.1. Taxonomy (NCBI): domain Eukaryota; kingdom Viridiplantae; phylum Streptophyta; class Pinopsida; order Pinales; family Pinaceae; genus Larix; species Larix kaempferi. Next base: position 28,928,523 of record BSBM01000753.1, on the reverse strand, counting down.
GCGTCCTCCCCCCCCTTGCCCCTGCTCCGGAAGCTCGCTTCTGGCCAAAGCGCTGCGGGAGCTAAGGGAGAGCGCGCTCCCTGTTTCGCTCCCGGGCCAGAGCGTTTTGCAAAGCGCGCTTTGGGGGGTGAAAGCAACGCTCCCTGCCTCTGTCAGGAGCAAATTAGGGAGCTATCAGGAGCTAACGCTCCCAATAGCTCCCTAATTCGCACCCGGGCACTCTACGCAGCGCTTTCGATTTTTTAAAAACGCTTCCGGGATAGCTCCCGATCGCTCCTAGGATAGCTCCCACTGTAGGAACACGCCCGTGCAAAGGAAAGATGAGGAGGATGGATGGAAAGACGAGGAGGATGGATGGTGGCTTCTAGCAGGGCGCACTAGGGAGATTAATATCCACATTGTTGAGGGCTCATTGGTGAAGAATATATCCTCTAGAGTTGCCATGAGTCTCCTTGCTGTCATAGAGGGCACATTCCACTCTTCTCGGCCAAGTCGTGGTACTGGATTTTACTGTCTGCTTGCGGTGTGGTGATTTACCATCAGAAAACAGAGTGCCAGATGAAGAGGATCTTGTTGAATATTGGTAGTCATTTATCTATTTCAATAACCAAACTCATCTTACTAAGGAGAAGGCGTTTTAGTGCATATTCTGCGTATGCAATCTCAGTGGAAATTATTATTGTACTGAACAAGTCCTGTAGCAGCTTATCCAAGTGAAAACTTAGCTAAACTAGGAGGTCATGCTTCACATATAAAGACAGTCATACAATATAGCAGCAAACTTGTGTTTTGGAGAAGCACAGAATCTTAGAATCCCAACCAGCATTTCCAGGCATCATTTCCAGCATTATAGACACAGTAATATTGCTGGTTAGTTTGTATTGGAGAAAATTTTATGTGATTCCTGTAGCAAGTTGGGCGTGAAAACTATTGAATGCAAGAAGTATACTGCTGTTTGATATTAATTACAGATCTGAAATACTCATTCAAATATCAGCTGTTCCAGTAAAAAGAACCCAGTTTGAAAAAAGTTAAAGGCTTAAAGCTGCCACTTTTTCCAGACTTGATGATGTATAATAATTTGGAGTTTAACGTATGTAATACGCACTAATTTCCAGGTCAGAATACACTCCTAGTTTCAGACTTTATTTAAGTTACATTTGTACTGTGTAGTGTGTAATTCTGAGTTTATTTGGCAATATATGAATATGGCATTTGGTAGTTAAATGTGGGAATGTAATAATATCTAGTGATGCTTTAAATTTATGAAGAAATTGCCATTTAACCCATACTTACCAGACTTGGAATCGGCAATAAATCGGCGAGGCAAAAGAGTAAACACTCAAGAGTTTGAATCAGATCGGGAAAAAATCGACAAATACAAAAAAAAATATGTTATATATTGAAAATTTGAAGTTGTAAGGTTGATCATGATGTTATAGATACTGGTAACTAGAGTCTAGACCTATGGTTGACGAATTCACTACTATATGATTGATGATTGATGAATGATGTTATATGGTTTATGTTTTATTTCATGTTTTTATGCTTTCCAATGAGTTTCCATAACTAATTCAACATTCTACAAGCCTTTGTTAACATATATGCATCAAAATATATAAAAAATATATACTATATAAAAAACGCTCCCGCAACGCTCCCAAACCGGAAGCTTTTGAAAATTTCGCTTTTCGCTCCCGCTCCCGCTTCCCGCTCCCAAGTAACCTTGATTTTGGTTATACCCACACTTACTTGCTATATACATGAGAAAACTTTGCATATTTGTGTCTAATGGTTTGGAACTTTGGATTCACATGGATGTACATGAATACATATGTATTTTTATAAAAATTTGAATATTTTATGTATTTTTTGGTCGACCGGTTTCTTTTTCCAGTTTTTACCAGTTCCAATCCAAGTCAAGTCCAGTTTCAGTCTTTCTATTACATTTTCCCTTCTTCAAAAAGCATATTAGTTTCTGATGTGCTTACACACATGAGTGAAACATGATATTGGAGAGTATGAAGCAATGTTACAGAGACACGTTCCCCAAGGTCGAGAGCGCGCCCCCCTCGCTCATCTTTCATTTTCTATCCTTTTACTTAAATTGTTAACATTACCATTAATTGTTTCAGGATGTTTGAGAGTGGTTCCAACCTCAACGGACTTCATGTGCAAAAAGTAGAATTTTAGATCCCATTCAGAATTCAACAAACTTAACAGTTTTCAAGATTTTAGGATTGCAACGTTTCCACTGGATTCTATCATGTATGAGGTTAAGGGATTGGCATTTAATCAAGCACATCAACCTCTCTGTGTACCTTGATGTTGGTGGTGTTGATTGTTGAACTCCTCTATCATGGCCTTAATCAAAATGTACCCTTTAGTCAAGCAAAATCACTTATTAAGCATGGGAAAAATTTTCTAATCCTACCTTATTTTAACGCTTGGTTTAGGAAGTTTCATCAAAATTGTAGGGTGTTGAGTAATGTCCTTTGAGGATCAACTTCGAGACTCAAGGTAGAGGCAAGGGCTAAGAGTCTAGAGGAGGGGGGCACAGGGTGCTATTGATGAATAGGATCCCAATATAGGATTCATAGTTCACTCTTGCATAATTATATGTTGGACTTGAAAGCCTCAAATAATGTGATGCCCTCTGGAATCATGAAGTAATAGGGTCCTCGGGTCACATTTCCCCATTACAACATCTATACCATGGATTCACACAATGTTGAAGTGTGTTGAATCTTTGAAGAATTAGACTGTATTTACAGGGAGCAGCTTAAACAGTGTTTACACGGGATGAATTGTTATTGCTGGGATTTATAATTTTTATATTTTTTATAAGTTTTATGACCTCGACGTCCCCCCCGTGCCCCCCAAATTTCTCTAAAATTTGGGGGTGGTCTCCACACATCCCCAATGTGCGTTTCCCCACTCCCGCGTCCCGGAAACTTGGGGGAACATTGGTATGAAGCAATATATTTTATGGAGTTTTCTAACTATTCTATGATTGGGACACATATACGAACAGAATCAGTCAAATCACGACCAAAAAAGACCAATATACGACCAAAACAGGTCCAAATCATAGAATAGTTAGACAATAATACTTTAAAGGGCTGGTTCGAGATAGGCTGTTAGCTGCCCAAATATAATTTGTAACTCGATACAAAATCCCACTAGACAACCATTACCAGCATTCCCTCTATTGGTCCACCATCACTCTCATATAGAAAGTAAAATTAGTAGATTTGCCAAGGCTACAAACTTCCCTAGACAACCATCATTTAAACACCCTTCAAAACATTCCCTCTGCTAGGAGGCCCACTTGAGATTCTTTCTACAGGCTACTCTGTTAGCTTCCCAAATACAAGCTTACACACCACACCCTCCCAAGTATCTTACCTCTCATCACACCATGTATAACACCCTTATACAATTATGGTGATTAAACTACCTAATGCTAACATTAATTACAACTTGATCGCATGTTAATAACACTTATCATAAAAAATTACACAACATAATTGACTAACAAATACATGTATGTGTATACATTTATTTGTGTTAACATTATTCTAATAAACCCTCCGGTACCACACAAATATCCTAACAAATAATTGCAGCCGCTCAATTCAAACTTCTGATCAGCTCTTGATGAAGATTAACTTGGAATCTCCTGCTTCTCTCCTCCTGCCATCTGGAACTCCTCCTTGGCCTGCATTCAGCCTCTCTCAGAAAGTATAATTTGTAACTCGATACAAAATCCCACTAGACAACCATTACCAGCATTCCCTCTATTGGTCCACCATCACTCTCATATAGAAAGTAAAATTAGTAGATTTTCCAAGGCTACAAACTTCCCTAGACAACCATCATTTAAACACCCTTCAAAACATTCCCTCTGCTAGGAGGCCCACTTGAGATTCTTTCTACAGGCTACCTGTTATACAATTAATCAACCAAGCATCAATATGGGACTCCTCAACAGATCTAGACCATTAGATTTTACCACTATATACAAATTTGTTGTCAACAATCTCTGGTCCAAACTATCGACACTAACTTTCATCACATCTACTTTTCAAAATTTTAATGTGCTTAAATTTTGTAAGAAAAGCATGATTTTAATGAAAATAACTTTAGGGTGTCGTCACCACAAGTTACATCTTCAAAGGCACATTTGATGTTACAAAACCTCTAGACTACAGCTATTTTCTTGGGTAAAAATAACCATTGTTCATCTCAAATAATCAAATACCTCTATTGTCAAATGGGCGTCATTGGGCATCTTTGTTGTTGTGCCCTAGATATTTTAATGAAAATAACTTTAGGGTGTCGTCATCACAAGTTACATCTTCAAAGGCACATTTGATGTTACAAAAACTCTAGACTACAGCTATTTTCTTGGGTAAAATATTAAAATAACCATTGTTCATCTCAAATAATCAAATACCTTTATTGTCAAATGGGTGTCATTGGGCATCTTTGTTGTTGTGCCCTAGATATTGTTCATGAGGAATTTGATACAGGCACAGTTGGGCAATTCACTCTTAATACACAACATATGAATTTTTCAAAAATTAATTTTTGACAACACCCATAACATTTCAGCACCCACTCTCCAATGCCACCTGTTAGCACCCAAAATGGATTTCTCCAAAATCCATTTGGGACACTTACTAAAGACAATTTGTAGGTACATTACAAGATGGACTGGTTCGTTGGTTTATCATTCAGCATCGACGATTCAGGAGTGCTTTTCAAACTTGGCACATGGTTGCGGGTTTCTATTTCTCAAGAGTTGGTGATTGGACAAGTTTTTGGGTAGGTGGTTCATATACAGGTATATCCGGAGGGCACACCACAGTATACTCTCTCATATTAGTTGGACAGGTTCTCAGTGGCAGCAGATGCCCCAGACTTGAAAATTCATTGCAGCATTTAGAGTAGGTATGGGAGGCCAAAAACTCCTAAAGGGTGTGTTCAAATTAGTGCCTTTTCAGTTTCTTGATTTCAAGATTCACATTCTTGAAAATTTCCCCTTTCTTGAATGTCATGGTCTTTTAGATCTGGCCATATTTTATGGGTACCTTGATGGAGATAATGTAATGAACATAAATATATAAATAAACATCAAATAAATAATAATAATAATAAATGAAATGACTCATCCTAGCTAAAGTACATGACCTCACCAAGAGACATGACCCATCAACCATCATGACTCATCAATGCATATAACTTATAAGTATACCATCACATGGCATTGTATATACTCATCAATATATCTCAGATACATTTATTCAATTATATAATTATTATCCTATATAGATTTCAACCTATTTTCCTTCTTCTGTTGGATATTGCTCAGTCAATGCATTATTTTTCATTTCATTTGGTATCAGAGCCTCAGCTAAATCTAATCCCAGGCTTTGGCGACATCAATTTCTCATGGTTTCTTTGAAACCTGGCTCTTGGCCAACTCATCAAGACTATGTTTTCAGAGTGTTTCTGATTACCAAATCTTTAACTAGAAACCAGTGTTTGGCCATTTTAAACTTGGAATTTCCAGTAAAAGAAAACCAATCCACGCCTATTGAAAAAAAAAGCCAAAAAAAACAAAACTAGAAATGGAGGAGAATCATTTGCAGAGTATATCATTGAGTAAAGCGACCAATTAAAGATTCACCAACGGTAGTATCCAATGTCTGTGGCAAGAGAATAAAGATCAGTAGCAATCGGCAAAGTACTACAGCCACCACCTGTGGATAGAGCCATCACCATTCAATACGTTGTAACGATAATCTTCACAAGTTTTTGGCATCAAATCCATTTATCAATTCTGCGTGGAAATCCCTGTCAAGAGAACTGTCACAGACATGTTGGGTGATACATCTAATAGGTGAAGGAATATTGATGTGAAGGTGAAAGGATTATGCCACATTCAAATCATGATAGCTACATTTAATTAAATGTGGTGCCACTGTGAGAAGTTGAACACCTAAAGTCGCCATTTCCCAAGCACCATTGACCAAAATCGTCTCAACCATAATCAACTGCAAATGCTTATTTTCAAATAATAAATAAACCAGACAATAATAAGTGACCCCTCCAAAAGCCACTAAGTCATAATTGTGATGCTCGGTAACAAATAAACCTTGACCATTGGGTTGTATATCAAATATTCAAACAACCATCCAATCATCACAACCTTTCATAAGTCACAACTGCCTAAAAACTTTTCCCGTGGATACCTTTTTCAGCATTACCATTCCAAAGAAATCACAAGACGATAACTGAAGACAGCTAAGTATAACGCTATAAATGCATTGAAGACCTAGGCGAAGAAGTTACAAAGTCCAGTGATATAATTAAGAAAAGAAAGAGTACTAAAATAATAAGGTGAAATCACGACTAACATCATAGTAGTCAGATGAAAGGAGAATTAAGACAAAGATAGACTGAGTCATAAAGTTCAAACAAGACAAATATCGAAGTACTCTTCATCTGAGTACAAAAGGTACGAAGGGAAAAAGTATATGGTGAAAAATATAACAGTATTATATAAGTAAGAAAAAGGAATGTCAATTGGGTCTAGCTGGGATGGTTGTGAGTGGGAGTACCATCCTCCCCATCTAGGTTCAATTCTTGCAAGTGACATGTAATAAGTATATTGTTGACAAAGTCTCAAGCTTCTACAGAATCCGGTTTACCTAAGTACCATCCTTGAAATGAGAGAAAGTGCCTATCAAATTTACTAGGAAATGTATTTACACAAAAAATAAAGATCTTAACATTAAACCAAGGTTATATTGAACATGAATTCCACAAATGATCCAACCTTCTAGACTAAATGTCTTTTTCGTGCAATGGAGTTCAAGTATTTAGGTTGAAAATGAAAATCTCATTTGCAAAAATTATTGAAGAGTATTTACTACAAAGGAATATCAAAGTGACACACAAATGCATAAATTTGCATCACAAATTAAAAAAGTTGAGGACGAACTAGCAAAACATCAACAAAATAAAAAATTAAAGATCTCACAAAGAAATTTGTCAAGGAATTATTAGAGAAAAATGAAGAAAATTCTCGTTTAAGAATCATAATTAAAGTTTGGTTGCACAATGAAGAAGTTGAAAAACAAGAAGTCACATTAAAAAAAGTTAAAACAATTTACCAATGAGGAATCAATGATCGATAAAGAAGCAATCACTGACCCAAATGAAGAACTCATCTAACATAAAAATCCAAACATTAGAAAAAAGAACCAATACAGATCCAATTGACATCAAAAATTAGAAAAAATGTTTATATTGAAATAGTATCAACCAACAAACTGTTGATTTTTTCCTGAGCAGCATCAAGTGCCATTCTCTGGGAGAATGGAGGCACTTGGTCAGTTACCAGGATATTGACCCAGTCTGGGACTGGGAACTCAGCCTGGGGCTGAGAGCCATTCTCTGGGAGAATGGAGGCACCTGGTCAGTTACCAGGATATTGACCCAGTCTGGGACTAGGAACTCAGCCCGGGGCTGAGAGCCATTCTCTGGGAGAATGGAGGCACCTGGTCAATTACCAGGATATTGATCCAGTCTGGGACTGGAAGCTCAGCCTGGGGCTAAGAGCCATTCTCTGGGAGAATGGAGGTACCTGGTCAGTTACCAGGATTTCACTGTAAGCCCTAGACCGAGTCTGGGCAAGTGGTGTACTCCTCCACTTGGTCTTAGTGGAAACAGGAGGGTGAAGTAAAGCAATTAATTTATCTCCCTATGATGATGTACTTGGAGTGGACATGAAGACCTTGAAGAACACCTGCATGATTTATTGAAGATAAAATGAAACCCAAGCATAGCTTGGCTTGGTCCATGAACCCACCATTTAGAAGAAGAAAAATAAGTATATATTTATTTATTTATTTATTTTGGGTTGGCTCATTATTGGAGAAAAGAACAAAAAATAATTAATTTATGTGAAGGACAGGTGGACAGGTCGGCCTCATACTTATTTCTTTTTTTGGAGGACAAAATAAATAATAATAAAATATATATATTAATGTGAGGATAGGTCGGCCTCAATGAAGTGGAATTATTCCACTATAAATAAACAAAAGAAACTCAACATTTCGATGATACAGTTCGTGGTTTTCTTTAACTAAGCTCGTGGGTGCTATTGACTGATCTAAGTGACAGCTCGTGGATTTGCTCAGTGTCTTCTCTGCTACTCAACATTTCGATGATACAGTTCGTGGTTTTCTTCAACTAAGCTCGTGGGTGCTATTGACTGATCTAAGTGACAGCTCGTGGATTTGCTCAGTGTCTTCTCTGCTCAGCTCGTGGATGACTTCCTTATTTGCTGGGTTATCTAACCACTGTTGGTTCTTACCTCTAGAAGAAGTCAACTCCAGATTTTTGTTCACACTCTTTTCTGCTGGTTTAAAACACCTATCTCAGCTAGGGTTTTACTGCTGCCATCTAATTTCTACTTGAATTTTCTGCTAAGTATACCCGAGCCCTGCTAGGGCATTTTTCTTGTGCACCCGAATTTGTACAGGGTCTGTCTCAGGTTACAACAGCCCCAAAAAGGGCATCCACAAGTCACTATAGCCCAGCAGTAGTTCACGGCACTCTTAGCAGGATATATATCAGTGAGCAGTGACATCTACAGGCATGTACAGGATCAAAGTTGTTTCAGGCATCTAGCAGCAACACCTACAGTAATTCAGTGATAGATCAGAATCAGCAGACAATGTACAGGGTTCTTCTTGATCAGTGAAACAAATTTTGATTTGTTGAAAAGGTTTGTTCTCAGCCTGTTATTGTACAAACTCAACCATCTCATTTTTGGAGATAAATTATTATTAAATTGCTTTGGGGTTTTTGTCCTTAAAAGGTTTCCCCGTGAAAAATTATTGTGTTCAATCTTGTAATTACTGCTAGCTATCTCTGTATTTATATTTACAGTCTGTTACTGCTATCAATTTCAATTTTTTAACATGGTATCAGAGCTCTGCTTGTAAAGCACACAGCATTTGAGCAGGTGGTTGTGTCTTACATAGACCTTGGGACAGTACAGACAAACCAAAGATGGCCTCTTCTGCCTCTTTCAGACCAGAGGATAGGCTTGAGGGTTCAGCAAACTTTAATTCATGGAAAGCAAGGCTTATGGCCACCTTGGAAGAAAATGACCTTGATGACTTGGTCATCAATGTTGTAGAAGAACCCACGTCAAACACAGGAAGGGCAGCATTCAAAAAAAGCAAGCCAAGGCTAGGAGGATTATCTATGACTCAGTCAAGGAAAATATAATGCTTGCCATAACACCACTGAAGACAGCCAAGGAGTGTTTTGACACCTTGACAAATTTGTACGAGAAGAAAGCACCCAGTCAAAAGAGAGTCTTGAAAAATATGTTAATTTTTAGTGCAGCTGCGAGACCCATTCTCAGAGAGAATGGTACCCTAGTCAGTTAACTAGGGTTCCTGGTCAAGTTAACCAGGCAGAGTAATGAGTAAGACCCTAAAAGGTACCCTAGGGCCCCCAGTTGTCTCCTGGGGTTCTTGGTCGAGGACCAAGCAGGTTGATGCCATGGCAAAGTCCCTAGCATGTGGCTAGGGCCCCTATTTGTCTCTAGGGTATTCTGGTCTAGAACCAGACAGTTTCTTGGTCATGATGACCAAGCAGATCCTGCAGGTTGAGACAGAGACTTCCTAGGTCCTGCAGATGGTTGATCAACATTCAGCCTAGGACTGAATGCTCAGCTTGAGGCTGAGGATCATTCTCTGGGAGAATGGAGAACCTGGTCATGGACCAGATGGTTGATCAACATGTCCCAGTCTACGACTGAGGCTCAGCCTTGGGCTGAGAAGCCATTCCTTGAGAATGGAGGCACTTGGTCAGTTACCAAGATTATGATGTGTGATGTCCTCTTCTCCTAGGTCTTCGAGATGGATGAGTTGGTTGGTCTTCTCAAGGGACTAGCCACCCCTTGTGGAAGCCACTAACATTTGACCTAAGGAGCAGTTGAGAGGATCACATGATCACATCATCTTTGTGAACCCTTCCTTATACAATGATGATGAACTTTCAGGTTATATGGAACATTTGTACATTTGAGAGAGAGATGATTGGTTGTACCTTCTCCACTTTGGTTGATTAACTTTTGGTACTTGCACCTTATTGTTTATTAGCCTTGTGGTATTTTTTATTTGTGGTAAATAGGGTCATTGACCCACCTTTATTTATACCAGCCTTGCTATTTTAATCTTATGGATGTTTGTCCACTTTATGAGGTCCTATTATTTTTTATTTTATTTTATTTTTATATTTTATTCTTATTTACTTTATTTGTATTCCTTACTTTTTACTTTTAGCTTTTAATTTTTATTTCTTTTATTTTGTGACTTTATTATTATCAAAAGGTGGTTCACACCCATGTCACTTTATTTTATTTTAATAATTATATTAATAATATTTCCTTGTTTTGATTTTTCAACTTAAGACTTGGACCATTTAGTTTTCTATTTAAATGAAGACTAAACTTCATCTCTCATTCATGCTTTACGATCTTGAAAATTCACGGATCTTTTTTTGTGTTTACGGTCTCACTCTTTAAGGAGTTATTTTTTTTTTCTCTCGGGTTCTCTCTTCACCGTCGCCCTGTTCACAGATCTACTTTTTCACCGGCAGCCTGTTTACGGGCTTGCTTCTCCACGGTTAGCATGCTCACGAGTTTGTTTCTCCATGGCTATGCTGTTCTCGGGCTTGCTTTTCTGTTTGTGCCTGAGATATGACCCGATTTGCCTTGGACGTAATCTGATCTGCTGGTTGTGATATGATTGGAGTCGATTCTGTTTACTTGTTTTTTTTTATCTACTTGCTGCTTATTTGGTCTCCGATCTGTCTGTTGTTGTGAGGCCCGTTCTGCTTGTTGAATCCCTTGTTGAGGGTCGATCCACTTGCTGAGACCTTATTGGGGTTCGATCTGCCTTACAGTTACCTGTTGGAGTGTTTCTAAGCCCTAATGGATAAGGTCGTAGCTTGCTGAGTGCATGATTGTAGGGGCCGTGAGCCCTGTTGGCTTATCTGATTTGCTTGGTGCATTCTGTGTTGGCTGTGAGGTCTGTAGATCTAGTTTACTCTGCTGGATGGAGGCCATATGTCCTTTTGACTAGATCTTTTGGGCTAAGACCTTATTGTGGGCAGATCTATTATGATCTGACTTGGTTAAGTTCTGATCTATAGTGCACGACCATATTTGGGACTGATATATATGTTGAAACCTTGTTGTGATCTGTTCCATGTGCTGAGACCTTATTTGTAGTGTTCAGACTTTGTTTATATATGTTGAACCTTTACTGTGGCCAGATCTTTGTGCTGAGTCTTGTTTGTGGACTGATCTATGTGCTAAGACTTGTATTTGATTCAGATCTATTATGCTGAGACTTGATTAAGATTGTCACTGTGTTCTTGACTGTCTTTGACCATTTGACTATATCTCAACCTGTCATCTCTCTCTCTCTGGTTTGTACTACCCTCTTGTAGGGTCAGATAGTTTCCAGATTTGACTGGCCTCTCTGAGGCACGGTGTTTACTGAAAGTAAGTAATTCTTCTGAGTATTTTATAGGAAGGGTCCCACACACAAGTAAGTATCTTCTCTTTTATTATTATGTGGTTAAATTCAGTTATTCTACGTTACATGCTGCTGAAGATTAACTTAGCACAGTGACCTAACGGGTAGTGTTAAAAATACTTTAACACAGTGACCTGAGAGTGCTAAAGACATGAAATTTATGTTATGATAGTTTTTACTACTACACTATTTAATATTCGATATTTGTAAATGTTTATTAAGTGTATTTTCTGCATTAGAATATGATGAATTGTTATTTTTCTGTACAAAACCCTAACTTGACAAAATTTCAACAAAATAGACTTCGTACATTGAAGATGGAAAAAGATGAAGGAGTGGCCTCCTTCTTCACAAAGATTGCTCAGGTAAGAGATCAACTTTCTGCTATTGGGGTTACAGTAGATGATGATGACCTTGTACAAACTGTTTTTGATGGTCTTCCAAGTTCTTGGGAAACCTTCCTAGCTTCTGTTAGTGGGCGTGAGACTCAGCCAGATTTTGAGAGACTTTGGCATGACTGTTTAGAAGAAGAAGGCAGAGTATAGAGCAGAACTAAGGGTCCTAAAGAAGGGAACCTTGCACTAGCAGCTAAAACCAAGAAACAATTCAAGAAGCCCTTCCATCCCAAGAAGAAAGAAAACAAGCCACAAGGTAAGCAACTTGATATGTCACAAATTAAATGTTTCAATTGTTTCAAGATGGGACATTATGCTAGGGACTGTAGGCAGCCACAAAGAAGGCCCAAAAGAAAATTCCAAGCATCTACAGCTGAAGAAGAAGAACCAAAGAAGAAGAAAAATACAAAGTCTTCCAAGCAAGAAGAATCAAGAAAAGAATACTATTTGATTTCTGCCCTAGCAAGGTCCATCACCAACAGCACAAATTCTTGGTTGGTGGACAGTGGAGCCTCAAAACATATGACAGGTTCCAGTGAAGCCCTTACAAGCTACAGAAAGAAGAAGTTTGCCACTCAAGTAGAACTTGGAGATGACTCCACCTACAAAATTGAGGGAGTGGGTTCAGTCTCATTTCAACTTGATTCAGGGACCATGTTGCACATTGAAGACATACTATATGTTCCAGGTTTGAAGAAAAATCTTCTTTCTGTTGCTGGCTTAGAAGACAAAGGCTACAGAGTTATATTCATGGACAAAAAGGTTTTGCTGTGGTCAAACAATGAAAGGTTGAGTGCAGCAGAATTGATTGGGGTTCGAGAGGGAGGCCTTTACAAGGCATCTGGGCACTCTACTCAAGCAGTGGTTCACAGTACTATCAACCCTTGTGAGCTATGGCACTGTAGGTTTGGGCACCTTCATTATGCAGCTCTCCCTGGTCTTCAAAAGATGGTTACAAGTATGCCTGAGTTTTCTAATGAACATAGTGGTATTTGCAAAGGTTGTGCCCTTGGTAAAAATACCAAGAAGTCTTTTTCCAAAAGCCAAAGCAGATCAAAAGGGATTTTGGATTTGATTCACTCTGACATTTGTGGACCCATGTCTTCACCTTCCTTAAGTGGTTGTTTATACTATGTACTGTTCATTGAATGGTAAAACACAGAAATTGTTTTACCGCAGTAGATTTGCAACCACCATAACTCCCTCAATACTTGTTGAAACTTCTATTATGACTACAATTATGAAATGCTGCAGACATTTTGCATCTATTGGCACTGATATAGCGGCAGTTTGGGCACCATGTCAAAAGATATCTGCTCAAAAGCAAGGGTGCTTACAACAATATTTCACTTCTCTTCAACTCAATTTCACAAGGCAAACTAAGAAAATAAATACCATTCAAGTGTACTTCAACACCACAAAGCTCAATGCTCCTCTCATGTGTGCCAAGGTGATTACCATGCTCCAATACCTTTCCTCAACATATGTGTCTACATCCACAACCAACCTCTATGAAGTATGCTTCTCAACCCAAGCATCCTCAAGTCAAGTGTCCAACCTCTAAGATGTATGTCATGTGGTCCCATGCTCTTCGGGCTACATGCCCTCCTCCAAGTGCCTTGCACTCCTCCTCTTAGTTAAGTACCTCCCCAAATCGAGCAATCAACTCCCACATTCTGTGCACCCTAAAGGTTAGACATCATGTCAATTAAGATAACAACTAACTAAGGGCGCCATGCTAGCACTCTCCCCAAGGTCAAGCACCACCCAAACTAAGCCATCCATATGTCCATGAAGCATAACCAAGGGGCTAGGAGACCTAGCACTCTCCTAGCAAGGTGAAAACACTTTTGGAGTAACCCCAAAAGCTAATGCTGTTAAGCCTTTCTGTGATTGGGAAGTTAGTTTTTATCCTCTCAGCTATGAGTTATAACAGATGAGGGGCTTATCATGAATCCCTCTTCAATCCTTTTAAACAGGTCTTTGCACTTCCAGCTGTAGTTTAATAAGATTATCCAGAATGACTTCGAAAGCTTAAAAATTGTAGTCATGTTTGCAGCGACTAGTTGCTGAGAGCAATTGTAATATCTACCTTAATTTTGAATGCTAATGGAAAAAAAATTTAATAAACACATTAAATATCAGTATAAAGACCAACCAAAATGTAAGCCAACAAAAAGCTTGTAGGTATGCAACTAATCTAATTTATGAGCTTTATTTAAAATTATACAATTATAGTCATTAAAAGAACAAGAGAATACCAGTAAATATTCTTACTCTTCTAAAAGGTGAACTTTTTAGAGAGTGCATATCTTACCTCTGATTCCAGTCTTTGTTTTTCCTCATTGGCTTTAATCTTTGCTATCGCTTTCATCTTCTCCACCTATAGATACAATCCAAAACAACCATAATAAGATTCATAACCTAGTAGAAATGTGAGAAGTTCTCAAAAAATATAGGAACCAATGAACAGCATTTATATCAACTTCTGCAACATACCCTAAGAAATTTTGGCTACAAAACTACCTCCAAAAGACATACAAATATTACATTGAATCTTTTACATCAGTCCTTAGAACGATATATTGTGACCTTTGAAATGTGAAGTTTGAACTCATCCATCTTTGCTTTCATTTCAATGTGATATCATTGAAAAGCAATTAAAAATCAATTGACATATCATATATGCACGATTATACAGAAGACCTTTCAGGCTGAAATCCAAAATGCAGAGAAAAGACAAGCAAATTTTAAAAATACAAAATTATTGTACATGTTCACAATTAACATGTATAAAAACAAAAAATAAATAAATCAAACTGAGAACAAACTGGCCATGATCTCCACAACAAATATTAAGTATAGACTCAAAACGAGACATCAGAAACGAGAACCTGATAGAACTCCGATAACATCAAAAAATGGCTAAAATGACAAAAAAATGTCTCTCTACAAAAAGCCATCAGCTTAAAGATATGGATACAGAGAAAAATCAAAATAGTAAGTTTGCCTTCAAGTATATTCACGACACTAAGGAGGTCCAATAGTAGTACTTGGCCCAATCTCTCAGGGCTCTAACTAAGGAGGCTCAACCGTGCCCTTAACCGTACTACCCAACTACTTAGGTACACAAGAGTAATCTTCCCGAGTGTTAAGCTTGGTGCCACTATAGCAACAAGACAATTGAGCAAATTATCTACAATTGGTTTCAGATTGCCTATGGGACTTCCAATATACCCGAGGGTGCGTGGAAGTGAGATTATGTGCGCAGGTCCAATCTGATGCAGTACTACTCGAAGGGGTACCAACAAAGATTACAGTGGTGTCCAACAATTGTACCAACTGATGGTACAAGGTGACTAAGTACCAATTGCATTCTCTGCATGTATTCTTCCCCAACCATAGTTTCACCTGTCGAACAACAGATCTCTGCGGTTATTTAAAGACCCCGAAACACATCTCTAGCCTAAGAAAATATTCTATGAAAATATTGGAGGCATGCTGACTCGGGAAAGCCGCTATGATACCACTTGTGTACTTAATCCAGCAGATTGTAATAGCCAGATAAACTTAGATAGATAATGACAAAATTCAAATATTATAGTGCAAATTAACGGAATAGAGAGAATAAGCAACAGAAATGCAGCAGAAGTGGATCTTATATTATGATATTCAAATAACGAAGGAGTGTTCACACGCCTCTTAAGGTTGGGTGACCTTTCACTTGAGCAAAGCTCTGATACAATAATTTCTTGACAAAACCATTCATAGCCTTATAGCTCTTTAAAGTTTAAATCGGCTTCCAAGATCCAAAACCCTAACTACTTGACATGGTCAAATAATTAATAAGTACGAACTTCCTAGTGGGCATTAATTAATAGAGAGACCCTTTTTACATTGATTGTTGACCACTAACTACTCGGCCTTATTCAAAAGAGATGGCCTATACATTACTTGACTAACTCCTAAAAGGGGTTAGGGTAGGACCCTAACACAAAATAATGGTGCAAAGGTGTACAGAGAAGTTCCATATGGCATGTTGGTGTTATGTTGCATAGAGTCCACAAAGTAGGGGCATGTTCATCCGTAGAGCTGATCCAAAAGCATGATAAAAGTCAGCAATAGAATTGGAGCATCTAAGGACCCTAGTTGGCCACAAGGCAATGCTCTATGTATATTTGTATAGTCAGAAAGGTCCAACCGAATTAAGGACCATCACACAGGAGATCATGTGTTGCAATTTAGGACATAGGAAGCGAGGAGAGTGAGGCGTAAAAGGACACCACGAACAAGAGTATTCACAACCATTAAAAGAGATGCTACCGCTCATACAACAACTTTCAATATTGGGAGGTAAAGATAAGGGACATGTGTGGGACCCGCCCATAAAATCAGAGCTCCACCCTAACATCAAATGGGGTTTCAAGGAGAAACAATACCCCCAACCAGGCAATCAGTTTGCTGCTGAATATGATCAGGCCTATGGTTCATTCTCATTTTGCTTATGTTGGTTACACTTGTTGGTTTTCCATGTGGGCTCGGTTACACTTGTTGGTTTTCCATGTGGGCTTTTGGACAAAACGTTTAACACTGTTTGTATCCCTCCTAGAATGAAATGCAACTTGGTATGAGGCCAAGGGTGCCACCATGCCACTCACTTTTGCTGTAAAATGATTGTAATTTTACCTACTCGATGAAAACACACTGACAATTGAGGAAAGGAGAAACTTAATCATTTCATCCAGTATCAGAATTATGTGAAAAATTAGTAAGTTAAGCATGGAAGTTGCCTTGTTTAGATTGAGCAGTAAAGACAAATTGCCATCTTACCAAATACATTCATTCAAAAGCTGTAACAGTAATGCTTAAGCAAGGTGTATGTAGCAATCCCGGACACAAAAATAAAAGGGATAACAATAGTAGTAAAATTCAGTGACAATTCCTTTGCAAACTAAACAACTCTAGCCACTCCAACTGAAGCTTTGGGCATTTGGGAAACCATTTAATAAACTTCTTATGATTTTTTTCTCTCAATTGATGTTCAAAGTTTTTGAACAATGCTGCTGAGTATATGTTAGTCTATGAAAACACAGATGTGTACAGCTGCAAAATGTATCCTTAAATATATCAAGCTTCAGCATTGGAAGCTAAAAGAAGGAAGACCACTTGGCTCAAAGGACCTATTAAAATGGCATATGATCTAGGAAAGATAAATGAAGCAAACGAAATGCTTTTACCTCGCGAAAATTCTAGTGAGATAGATTATGCTTCATCTCATATACCAAAAGGCTAAAGCTTCAAAAAGTTTAGTAGATTAGGGCAGTTAAAAGTAAATTGTTCTGACAGTCCTTCAACAAATATTCATTAGCTTTACTCTGGTAATTGGTGAACCAAATCTTCTCTTAATGGTTAGTCGTAGCACACACCTCAAATCTGAACAGAGTTAGCTATCTATCGTTACATGTGTTAAAGAAATGTAACTGCGGAAGATATTCTAGATATACTTGTCTATTGTATTATTGTATTCCTCCTTCGGGAGATGTCATTGATGTAATTGATAATGTAAGAGTCATTGAAAGAGTCAATGTAAACCCTAATTGTTAGGTCGGCCTGGAAATAACTAGAAAATAATATTTTATTGTAAAGTATACAGGTCGGCCCAGTTAGGTAAGTTAGATCCGAGATAATTAGTAAAAGGTCAAGTCAATTGTAAAGTATAAATAGGGGATTGAGTTGCTCATTTGTATCACTCACCTCACTCACTCAAGGTCGCATAGGAGAGAGAGAAGTTCGCACAAGTGAAGGAGAGAAGTTGTTTTGTCATGGGGTTTTATCTTGTACTTGGTGAATTCTATATAGAGGAAGTTTTGTCGGGGTTTTCTCCCTTGTGGTTTCCCCGAGAGAAATTTGTGTTCTTTGTGTTTGATGTGCTTGTCTTTCTTTTAGTGATTATATTGTTTAATGTTATTATGCTAAACAAAGTGAAAAACTAACATGGTATCAGATATGGCCTGAAAGAGAACATTGTGCAGTTGTTGCCTAGGTTTTCCTTCTGGAAACTAGTCATCTTGGAATTTTCGCTAGAAATCACTTTTGGCGAAGGTTCAGGATCTGAAACTTGGACAGGTCGAATATGAAATGTTCGTGTACCTTGTGTGCGAGTTTCAGCCTCAGATTCGCTTTACTTTAGGAGATATGATCCATGCAAATTAGGGTTCTAGCCTCCTCCAGAATTCAGTTTTAAATAGGTGACCTAGGGAGAAATGTTATATCTCAGGCTAGGAAGCTCCAAATAGAATTTCATAAGATGTTACAGAAAGTGCACGGACTGTAGTTTCTCGGGTGCGAGTTTCAGAACCCGAAGATGAAACAGTGACACGTGGAAGCCGTACAAATTTGATGTACTGAAACAATCCATAAACAGGTCATATTGGGAAACTTAGCATAAGTTCCACTTGGTGAATCCAATCCTGCTCTAACCTATGGGGTTGGATAGAGGACAGATCAGAATATCACAGGACGAAGTTTCAAATCTTCAGGAGCATAAATTTCAGAGATACATCAGAATTAAGACCAGACAAATCTGCAATAAAAATTGAAGAAACTAGGGCATCAAATATTTTGCAGTCCTGTCCACAGATTTGTGAAAAGGAGTACTTTGCCTAACTCGCCTTGGGGAGGCGCATATTTTCCTCCAATCAGTTTCTCAAGATATCAAAGTTGAAAAATTAGGGTTTCTCTATCAAACCCTAGGTCAAGCCAGAAGCAGTTCTTGGAGAAACAGTTTCACAAGTAAGTACTATCTCCATTATATTTCCATTTGGGGTTCTCATTTTATCAAAATGACAAACAATACCAAGCTTTATGAGAAGCTTGAAGGAGCTGAGAACTTCAGGGCATGGAAGTATAGAGTCATGCTCATTCTTGAAGAACATGACCTAGAAGGTTTTATAAAAGAGGGACTTACAGAACCAGAAGGAGATGAGGCCAAAGCAAGACACAAGAAAAATATGATCAAGGCTAAGAAGATCATAGCTGACCCTATCAAAGATCACTTGATTCCTCAAGTGTCCTCAAAGAAGACTCCAAAAGAGATGTTCGATGCTTTGACCAGCCTATTTGAAGGAAAGAACATTAACAGGAAGATGACCTTGAGAAATCAACTCAAGGGTGTGAAGATCCTGAAGTCTGAGACTATGCATTCATACTTCTCCAGAGTATCTATGATCAAAGAACAATTAGAAGCTATTGGAGACACGGTAGAAGAAGGTGAAGTTGTGATGACCACTCTGAATGGTCTTCCTAGAGATTAGGAACCTTTGTTCGTCGCATATGTGCTAGGAAGAAATTAATCCAGTTCATACAACTATGGGAAGAGTGTGTGCAAGAGGAAGAAAGAATAGCAGTAAGAGAGGAGAAATTGAATGACAATGAAGATCAAGCTTTGGCAACTCATGCCAAAGGTGGAAGGAAAAGAAAGAGTGATGTACGTACCCTTGACCACTCTCCCAGAAGATCTCAAAAATCTCAAAGGAGCAAGAGGTTCAAGAAAGACCTATCCTCAATTGAATGTTACTCTTGTCACAAGACAAGACACATTGCAAGAAATTGTCCATTCAAATCTGGACAATCCAAGAAGCAAAAGAAAAGATTCCATGCTCATGGAGCTGAAGATAGTGAATATGATGATGAAGTCAAAACCAGAGAAGACGAAGAAGAATATGTACTAGGAAACCTCTTATTGGATAAGAAGGGATGCAGTCATGATTGGAATTGAAGAAGGAGGACTCTATAAACTCAAGGGTTCATTCAGCAGGTGAAGTTAGAGATGACTTTCAGTAGTACATGAAAGGAGTAGGAAAAGCTCCTACAAAGTTGGACTCCGGAAAACAAATAAAGATCAATGCTCTATGGAAGAACCTCTCATCCATTTTAGCATTGGTTAAGATGTAGAAGGAGGGACACTCAGAGTCTACTCCAGTACAAAGAACAAGTGATCTACGGTGTAGAATACTTGCTCAACATTTTCGATCATGAGCAAGAAAGGCACAGGTCCTCGGGATCAGACGATGAAGTAGAACACGCTGTCAAAGACTCCAATAGTTCCTCCAATGAATCAAAGATCGAGAGGGAGTCCACCCAACAACCAAACAAAGAAAAGTATTTTGAATTGTCATTTTCTATATTGTCCAGCTGTGTACATATTTATATTCCTAGATTTAGAATGTGTATTATGCATGTTAGAATGTATGCATTGATGAACATAATACTACCAATATGCATGTGATGGGTAAGTAGCTTATGGTGTTGTACAACATTCCATTGCTACTTATCTAGAATGAAACATCTTTGCTGACATATTGGGAGTAGTGCACGCTCTTAATAATGTTCTGGTAGAGATGGAAGGCATCTAGAAAGTTACCGTATGAATACGGGATATGGATGAATGTTGTGTTGAAGCATTGGCTAAGATAGTTGCATGACCGTGTGACCTGTGTTTGTATGCATAAGAATTTGTCATTATTAATATGTTTTGGAAACCATGAAATGTTTCTAACCATGCAACTGAATTTTGACTTGTAGGAAATATCGTGTACGATCACCTACAAATGAAGAATGATGAACAAGTAACAATAGAATTATTGTTGGATTTTGTGCAACTTCGGAAGATATTATTATTGTATTTTATTGTACTTGATTGTACCTCCTAAAGGAGTTGAACTTGATGTAATTAATTATGTAAACCATTGAAAGAATCAATGTAAACCTTGGGATGAAAAGCAAGCAAAAGAAAAATTAAAATTAAATTATTTATTGCTCCCCAAGAGAAGTCGGCCCAGTTAGGTAAAAAGGCCAATTGGCACTTGTATAAATAGAGGTAAAGTTCACCTCATTATTCACTCATCCACTTCACACAAGTTCGCATCACTTGGAGAGAGATTCGCACCTGCAGCAAGGAGAAGACAAATTTTGGGGTTTCTATTTTTGGAAAGCATTTCCATCTTTTCTCTCTCATCATTGTACTTTGTTCTTGGAATTATCATCTCTATACGAAGGTTGTTGGGTTTTCTCCCAATTGGGATTCCCAGGATAAACTCTTGTGTTATTGTCTCTGTGCTTTGTCTTTCTTCTAGTGATCCTAATTATGCATTTGAATTATTATGCTATGAATGTATGAAAATCTAACACTTATGAAATCAAGTATAATACAAAAGTACAAAGCAAGGGTTCTCTCAGAAAGAGGGAGTCAACTATGATGAGATGTTGCTCTAATTGCCAAACACACTTCCTCAATGGTGGATATTACACTAGATAGAGGGTCTAATCGAAGTAGAAGATGATATCGAGCAACCTCCAAGACTCTGGACTCTCTACAGAGAACCACATGTGCGCAGATTGAAGAAGACTTTGTACGGGCTCAGAAGGCACCCATGGGATAGGATGATCACCTAGAGTGATGAGATATCAACCTTTGTTATAAGGTTGAAGATGAGGATCTCATGGATGGGTGCAACAGAGTTCGAGATCTTGGTATCCGATGACCTATAAAGATGACATAGATGGATACACAGAAGATCATCAGAAGAGAAGGCTACCAGTCACTCCAGTGAAGAATGCCCCAATGCAGGGAGTACAAGATGCAGAGGGAGGATAGTGCTCAGGAAAGCTCTGCTTCAGAGGGAGTGACTACAACATGTTCAACTTGTAGCAAAGCAGTTTGGCTTCGCAATATGTTGGCAGGATTGTTTGATGCAAAGATAGATGTGATTGATATCCTCTATGACAATCAGAGTTGTATCAAGATGACAAAGAATCCAGTGTTCCATGATAGATCGAAGCATATCGAGATCAAGTTTCACTATATCCGGGATATGGTGCAGAAAGGAGCTATAAAGCTCAAGTATATTCCTACAGAGGAACAAGTTGTTGATGTATTGACTAAGCCTCTGTCTCGCATAAAGTTTGAATACTTTCGAGACAAGCTTGGTGTGGTCCAAAAGGACCTCCCTCGAAAGAGGGAGTGATAGTGATTCCAGTCCTTACTAACTGGAGATCAGTACTTTCCGACTAATAGAGATGCCAATCCTTGTAGGTTGAAGATCAGTACTTGCCAACTGATAGAGATGCCAGTCCTTGTAGGTTGAAGATTAGTACTTGCCGACTGATAGAGATGCCAGTCCTTGTAGGTTGAAGATCAGTACTTGCCGACTGATAGAGATGCCAGTGCTTGTAGGCTGAAGATCGGTACTTGCCGACTGATAGAGATGCCAGCCCTTGTAGGCTGAAGATCAGTACTTGCCGACTGATAGAGATGCCAGTCCTTGTAGGCTGAAGATCAGTACTTGCCGACTGACAGAGATGCCAGTCCTTGTAGGCTGAAGATCAGTACTTTCCGACTGATAGAAATGCCAGTCATTGCCGACTGATAGAGAAGCCAATCCTTGCCGACTAAAGATCAGTACTTGCCAACTGATAAAGATGCCAGTCCTTGCCGACTGAAGATCAGTACTTGTCGACTGATAGAGATGCCAATCCTTGCCGACTGATAGAGATGCTAGTCCTTGCCGACTGAAGATCAGTACTTGCCGATTGATAGTGATCCCAGTACTTCCCGACTAGTGATGTTATCTAAATACTTGTTTACTGATGATGTTGTTGTTCCAGTATTTATTTACCAATGATTGTTGTTCCAGTACTTGCCGACTGATGTTTGATGTTGTTCCAGTGTTCGTACGTTGATGATGATGTTGATGGTGATATTCCAGGAGACGATGATTATGATATTCCAACAGACGATGATGATGATGTTGATGGTGATATTCCAGCAGACGATGATGATGATGCCGATGGTGATATTCCAGCAAACGATGATTATGATATTCCAGTAGACGATGATGATGATGATGATGGTGATATTCCAGTAGATGATAATGATGATGCTAATGGTGATGTTCCAGCAGATGATATTGATGTTCCAGCAAATTCTTGCTGACGATGATGATGATGTTGATGATGATGTTCCAGCAGATGATGTTGATGATACCCCAGACATATGACGATGTTCCAAAAACTTCCTACGGCATATAGAAACTCACAAGTTAGTTGGACAGTTGTTGATGTTGTTGAGGTTGCCCGCAGAATACCTTCCTAGTTAAGAGGGAGTGTTAAAGAAATGTAACTGCGGAAGATATTCTAGATATACTTGTCTATTGTATTATTATATTCCTCCTTCGAGAGATGTCATTGATGTAATTGATAATGTAAGAGTCATTGTCAATTGTAAAGTATAAATAGGGGATTGAGTTGCTCATTTGTATCACTCACCTCACTCACTCAAGGTCGCATAGGAGAGAGAGAAGTTCGCACAAGTGAAGGAGAGAAGTTGTTTTGTCTTGGGGTTTTATCTTGTACTTGGTGAATTCTATATTGAGGAAGTTTTGCCGGGGTTTTCTCCGGTGTGGTTTCCCCGAGAGAAATTTTGTGTTCTTTGTGTTTGCCGTGCTTGTCTTTCTTTCAGTGATTATATTGTTTAATGTTATTATGCTAAACAAAGTGAAAAACTAACAACATGCAATAAACTTTCACAGCAATTTTTTTATTATTAAGGTTCAGCAGGAACTCATCCTTAAACAGTGACTCTTACCTTTCGCCTTGCTATATCCTTTGCAATCTCTCTTGCCCTCCACTCATCAGCCTCCCGATCAGCCTGTTCATAACTTTCATGTTCCTGTAAAGTAAACATAAAAGAAAATAGCATAATTGAGAAACAAATAAAAAACATATAACATAGCCGGAAAATTGCGATTCTAAATTCCAAAAGATTGACCATGAATTAAACCCACTAACTTTGATTGTCAAATAGCCAAAGCGCAACTCTATTGCATTTTGATTGTAGGTTGTCAAATTCAGAAGACCATACCTTGCGACGTGTTTCAGCAGCAAGTTGTCGTTGTTTCTTCCTCCATCGTCGGTTGCGCTTAACCTTAAGTCGTTTGTCTGCTATGCGTACCGCTGCTGCTCTCTCTTCCCATCGACCTGTTTGATTGATCAGAGCATCAAATGGAGCCAGTAGATTCTGTAAAGTTGATTGCACGGCGTTTCCAGCCTCTAAGGCCATACATTGGTGCGTATTCAAATCTATATTTTTCGTTCCGATCAGTTCAACAAGGCCCTGCAGCACAGATTTCTGATCTTTTCCCAAGTTCTCTGAAATCCTTCTGTTGTGGGGAAAGACCCCATCAAGAACTGAAGTTGATCCTGAGACAGATTCTGGATTCTCTGAGTTATACGTTTGCTTGACATCCTCTCCCAGTCCTTTGACTAAAGCAATCGCATTCAATTCATCTGTTCTGTAATGAGAAAAGTAAATCTTGCTGGGTTTAACTCATTGTAAAATTCAAATTATAATATATAAACTTGAAGAACAGAAAATGTTGTTAAAATATACAGCAAATCCCGATCAAGTTATTGCAGTAACACTAAACCAAAGGAGACAAAACCTGACTTTCAATTTCACAAACAAATAGAATGTATTTATTGTTGCCCTTAGTCTCCTGAAAAATTGGGCTATAACATGCATAGCAGAACATCAGAGGTTTCTTTCAAGAACGAACATTCACATCACAGTCCCTGACCAAATAATGAAGAAAAGCAAACATGTAGAGAGGAAAATCAAGAGAACTTACAGGGCCTTCAAAAGTTCAATATTTTCTAGAAGGCTCTTCAAATGTTGTTGCGGTTGTGTCCCTTGCCAAAGGGGACTAACTGGGGGCATATTCGGGGAAGATAGTTGTGCTGAAGGTGGATTTGCTCCAGTGGGTCTTACTATAGGAATTCTCCCTTCCATTGCAAATATTTCTGCAGCAAGAAAAAGAATATTTCAATCATCATAGCAGCTAAAATCGCCCGCCTTACTTTTGATCCCACATATAAGGCTTCTGGTTATATAAAACAACAAAACATTCACACAATAAATGCTGTTGATTTTGAGATTACCAAACGAAGCAATAGCCAAACCTAAAACTGATAAACGTTTTATAAGCTCAATTACAATGAATCAAATTGAGACAACAAAAGCAAAAATGAGTGAATAAAATCGAAGTTTTCTGACTTATTCAAACCAAAGCATCATTATTCATTTGACTGTGTGGACATATTAAATAGAAATCTGCATGAATCCCCTTTCTTTCGCCAATGATCCCACGGAGAGATGATCCTTCCACCAGTATGGCTGGCATTACCGGAAGCCTTAGACACCATACCTGAGCACGTCCTAAGCGCTTTGCAGTGCGATCAGATTCTCGCTTTCCTGCCCTGAGCTTGCAGGGCATCCTGTTATTTCCGAGGAGAGTTATCGTTACTGCGAACAGAAAGGCCAGGTTCGGGCCAGGGCCACGGAAACCGTCTCCTTTGCCATGAAAGTATATAAAAGTAAAATTTAAAAACAACCTTCAGTGCTTAGGGAAGGTGTCTTTTGATAGCGGACACAATACCATCTGAATTTGAATTTTGAGTTTTAAATTTGCCATTTTGCTTTTGTCGCTCACTTCTTTCTTCTAATTTTTGGTTACCACTTGACAATGAATTAATAATTAACAAACAAACAGTAATGTTCAACAAACAAATGATTAATAATAAGTGAAAGCCGTTGTTCAATGCAAATCAGGATCCAAGGTTACTTCTATAAAAGTAAAAACATAACCAATTTATAAAATCTAAGTTTTAAGAGTGGAAAATGAAGGCAAAATATAATGATGATTTCAAATAGAATATAAGGAAAAGACTTAAAGGTTCTGGGCCCATCAATAAGAGGGGTTATTGTCATCCTTTGTAGTATCTATCGTGAATGTGAGATGCTGAAGAGAAAGAGCTCCAAATAGAAGACCAGCTAGAGTGGTTGGAAAAGTTTGATTTGGCTTTCAATACAAAGTAGGAGTGTTAAGGTCACTCTTATGAAAGCAAAAACATAACCATTTATAATATCTTTGTTTTAAGAGTGGAAAACAAAGACAAAATATAATCATTTGAAATAGAGTACAAGGAAAAGACTCAAGATCCTCGAGGCTTCATGATCCCATCGCCTGAAGATGGAGAGGGGAGGTTTTGGCTTTGACAAAATTATTTTTTGTCTAAAAGAGGTGGCTCGTAGTTGAGATCTGAAGGAGGATGAAACTCTTTTGATCTCATGTAATCTATCTCAGGACCAGAGTTAGCAACTCTACGAGGGTCTCATTGATAGAGGCCAAAACACTACCAGGGGTCTTATGTATTTAGGACTGCAATGGTACCTCTTTCTACATGTCTATTTATGCCCTCATCCATTGGGAGTAGTGGAAAGAAAGGTGTGATCATATCAGTAATGTCCAACCAAGTCGATGGCTAGAAGATGTAAATATACACTCCCAGTAAATAACAAACCTTATGTAAATGTACAGTCCTAGTGAATAACAAACCATGGGGTACACAATGGTTACCAAGTAGATTTGGTCCACACTTTTGTAGGGAGTGGTAAAAAGAATTTCGATACAACAATGAAAGGGTAACCAATGGAGGTAAAAGTAGTGGGGTAACCTAAAACAACTGGGGGTTGTTCTACCAATCTATCCAAATTTAGGGTAAAGAAAAAAACAAAAAAGTGGAAATAACAACCCTAGTGGGAAGAATCAAAATGTGCTCACTAAACTTCAAGAATGTTATCATTGAATACTCCAAGTTAATCATTAACTCAATAAAGGATTTGGAATCTCATCCTATGAACTAGTTTTCCAAAGCAATTGAGTTCAATACAATGGTCTACTTAAAACACATAAACTTTATTCATGTTATAACAATGAATAAAATGACAGATCTCCTAGGGAATTTTATCCAAAGTAAATCTTTAATCCAAATAATTTTGTTCTCAAAACCTCAAGAAGAATACTAGCAAGATATTCTTAGAACACTAACCTTAACAAATTCATAAGCTTAACTTGAATGCTTGAGATTGCCCAATTAAGTTATGTGTACTAATCCTATTTCACACTTCTGGCCACTTGCCTTTCCATTGCCACCAATGGAACAGACACTGAAGGGCATTTAAATCTTATTTCTTAAACAAAATGTTTTCACCTCAACTTACAATCCTAAGTTTAAAATTTTAATAAGAACCTTGGCCCAAATCAACATATATAAATACTCGATCCTCTCAATGGAGGTAAGAGGCACATTCTAATTTCTTAGGCAAACTATTAAATGACCTTCTAACACTAGAGACCATTAAATGCTTCACATGAAGAAAGACTAGAGTGAATATTATTTTAAACTAATTATAATAAATCCCTTGATAATAAGTGAAAATTCCTTAAATTCTTAAGTGCGAATCATGGGATTTTAATTCCAAAAATACGCTTGAAGGAATAAATGAATGTACTTTTTGTCAATTAGGTGTAGGTGTAGGTATAGTGCCTGAGAGAGAAGTTGTTGTCCTCCCCTGTCTACGTTAAAATCCTATTTTGTGGCATACTAGCTCTCTTCGTGAGCTAAAACCAGTGGGGGGTAAGGTTGCTCATTGGCTCGTTGTGACAATGCTCGAAGGGTAGGCAACCCCTGGGATAGAGGCTCGCCCTGGTGGACTTCAATATGTCGTTGCCCCTGTTGAGTCACAAGTTACTCGTATATCTGGCTTGCGGGTTGTTAGATATACCCTTGGTAGGTTGCTAAGTTCCCATGGTTTGAAAAAAAGACATACTAGCTCTCTTTCGTGAGCTAATTGTTGATTACTGACCTAGCCTTGAACCTCGAAGGATTTGGTTTACCATGGGTATCATCCTTGGAATAAGGGGAAGTGCCCGATGGGTTTCCTCGAGAAATGCATTATATGTTAAAAAAATAAAAATAAAATATAAAAGTTAATGTATTTCAAATTGGAAAATAAAAAACTCTCTAGGTCTATTTTTAATAACTCAATATTATATGGACAAAAGCCAAAGAGCGAGGTCAAATTCCACAAGAGATTTTAAATAGGGTTAAATTTATGAAACCATGGAAAACAAAATATTCCACACAACCAATTGTGGGTATCATTGGCAATGTCCATAATGATAGATAATCTCTTGAAGAAGAGCATCCAATCCATGAGCATGAGAAAAGGTTGGCATTGCACTGATTGCCACTGATATGTGGATAGATATTGAGTTGTCCCTAATGTTGTTTAACGATGCACGTGAATGTGCAAAAGAAATGGCAAATTTTATTAGCATCAAACTCCCATTGCGAAGGTTTGCATGCATGCTTATGACCGATGAGGGTGTGACAAACTCAATCTAGCCATTAATTTGAGGATTAGCTGGAGTGGAGAATTAAAATTGGCAATCAAGCATCTTCCTTAATGACTGACAAAAGTGAACACTAGCCTGCAATGTGTGTAGACATGCCAAAAAAATAAATTTGCAACAATATCAGGCATCAATGGACTTGATTCCTCATGGATGACTATTAAAAGTCTCATTTGATGAGATGCAACATCATTGCCTAGCATCCAAGCCTATCCTTGACATCCAAATCAATTGGCTTTTAGGGCTTAAATTGAAAATTACCACTTGATTTTCCCACTCAAAAAGTGTGAAAACCATGATTGACCCTAAGAAGGCTTTATTTGCCTAGTCTCTCATTTTTTGAGGCCTAGCAATTGCCCACTAGTTCACCTTGGTATTTCTCACACCAAGTGCCCTTTTTTATATGATAGAAACCTTGAAGCACATATTCTAGTTTGATTGCTTTGCCAAAACTGTATAGGAATGGGTTTCATCCTTTGATGGCCAATTTTTACCTACTTCAATCTCTTGGAAGGCAACTCGTATGGGTGACATGCTCCCTTGGACCATGGAATTTCACTCTATAATGTATCTTATTTGTTTTGAGAAATTCTTCATTGTTTCAAAGAAGAAAAAATGGAATCATTTTTAATAATGCCCCTTCCTTTTTACTCTTGTCATGGGTTGATAAGATTGTTATTTTCTTGAATTTATCAATGCAAATTATTGTATAGGTTCAAAAGGTGGAGCTTAATGTCGCCTACCTACACCAATTTTTGAATTATTAAGTGCTCTTGTAACATGGAGTGAGATCCCCTTGCAAACCCACCTGCATCATATGCTATATCAAGGCAATCTCAACACTCGAGTGGTTGGCATTGCCATCAAGTTCGTCAATCCATGAGGGAGCGAAGAGAGTGTTGCCATAGTTGCACTATCCTCCAACACAATTGTTAAATGATAAATTCCATAATATTCCATAGGCCATGTCTTGTAGAGTGATAAGCAACTAAAAGCCAACAATTGCCAAGAAGTTAATGCCCCTAAATAAGATTTGCATAAAGATAAGTAGGGAGGCCCACATAAAACTAATGTCATTATAACTAATCAAATTGGATCGATCTTGGGTGGTACTATCAAAACCAATTTTGACCTTAATCAATCAAAACTAGCTAATTTGATCAATTTTGTACAAGGGAAACGTCACCCCACAAAATTTGAAAAATTAAAAACTATGACTATGCAAAGCTTACTTTTCATATATCTAATGATTCCCCCCTCTATCTTAGATGGGCTTGCAATTGCTTTCACTAACACGTTATACAAACATTGGTACTGGACATTCAAGGGGCATTGAGTCAAGATGTCGATCATAAGAATGCGAAGAATACAAAGGATCTAGATTTGGATGGTTATATAGTTTGATTTGATTGTATACTATGTTATGATTGTTTTTAGACATTTGAGGCCATTTAGAGACTCTGGGTTGATGTATTTTGGTTATATGCATTTCAGTTAGTGCCATTTTATTATCTCTTAAATGATGTATACATGAGAAAACTTTGCATATTTGGTGTCTAATGGAGTGGATATACATTGATGTACATGAATACTTTTTTATCAATTTTTTCGATATTTGATGTATTTTTTGGTCAACCAATTTTTTTCTTAGTTTTAGCCCAAATCATGATTTTGAGATCAAATAGTTTGGTTCCAATTTTTATTCTAATAACATTACCTGAAACAACAAGGACAAAATACCCACCTATGCCATGATAATTGTATTATTACTTAGATATTTTATTCTTTACCCTTATTTTATTCCAATATCGACTTTCTCATTCAAATTAACCCTAACAGCGATCTCCCTTTATCATATATAATCAACATTTACTACTCTTTTCAAATCATTTCAGCTTCTTCTTGTTCCCATGAAGATGGGTGGAGTGTCTCCAACCGAAACATTGGGTATTCTAAACTTTAACACAATTAAAATCCATAAAAATATATACAATGAAAGCTAGTATGGTATCAAGTGATTCATGGTAGGGTTTGAAAGATAGGGCTACATTTGCATATGATACACATTAATTTCAAGAGGTGTAGGGTACCATTCTTGATGGTCACTTTTGGGCACATGTCAGGCATGTTCTGTCATTCACCAAGCCCATATATAATATAATTTGATTTGAAAATATAAATCATCCAGTGACTGGGGAGGTGTGTGACTAGATGGACAACATGATAGGCTCGATCAAAGATATTATTGAGCAAAGAGATGTGATCTTGTATGATCACATCCATAAACATGTGGTCAAAAGTTGGGATGATTTGAATGTTCCAATCTATGCCTTAGTATATGTCCTTTCGGCCAAATATTATTCTCCATCTTGGTTGGATCAACCATCACCTGGGGATGGGGTTAGGAGAAAACCATATAGAGATCCAAAGGTACAAAGTGGGTATATGCTTGCATTAGACAAATTGGTCCCTAATGATGACAAGTATGTAGCGAATTGAGCAATTACATCAATGAACATGGGGTCTTTGCTAATCTACATCCAACTAAAGATTAAGGTACGTTGAATCCCATTGAGCTATGGAGACTATGTACCACAAATTTGCATGGTGGTGAGAGTACTTTCATGGGAAATGAACACTTCTTCTATAAATACATGTAGGAGCACCTACAACTTCTTCCACAACAGGAAGAGAACAATCTGGATGTAAACAAAGTAGATTAAGGCTTGGTTTATTTGCATACAATTTGAGGTTGCTATTGTTGGGTATGTGTTATATTCTTTGCATGTGAGTGGCATGGGATGGTGTGCCTGCCAGCGACGTGCTTGACGATCCCTCCGGCACCTTCACAGAAATGGTCGTTAGGACGTTTTTGTCCATGAGCATAGCGAGCGCCAATTTTTTTGGGTTGTTTTCGGCTATTTTTGGGAATTGTCTAAACATATGTAATTTAGTCCCGGTTAAGGGAATGGGGTCTATTCTCTAATCCGGGTTAATGGATTAGGATATTGGATGTTGCAGAATACCTATATTGTATTGTGAGTGATTCATAATGAGTATGAGAAAATAAGAGGTGCAACTCTAAGTTTTGTTGGTTTTCCTGGTTAAGGGTTTCCAGTGTAAATCTCTATGTATCATGTGTGAATGTTGTGGTGTAATCTTTATTTTGCTTAAAAGAATCTGTATGCTTTGCTTCTCTGCACAGGTTTAAAACTTACATGTGGTATCAGATCTCGATTATTTGGTTTTAGGGGGGGACATCTTTGTTGTTGAGGGTTCAACACGGTTGATAGATCTTGGGTCAGTGATAAACCTGGGTTCAGTGGGAGCTTTACAGCTTTGATTTGTGCATTGAAAGATAATGGCGAGCAATTCAAGAATTGAGATCGAGAAATTTAACAGCAAGAACTTTGAGCTATGGAAGCTCAAAATGGAGGATCTTCTTGTAGATCGAGAACAATGGATTGTTGTGGATTCGGGTACACAACCCACTGGAACGTCAAAAGAATATTGAGAGAAATTAGATAGAAGAGCGAGGTGTACAATCCAACTGTGCTTATCGGACTCTGTGTTGTTGAATCTATCTAGAGAAGAGACCGTGGTAAATATTTGGGTGAAACTAGGGAGTTTGTATCAATCAAAATCCCTTTGTAAACAAGTTGTTTCTGCAAAAGAAATTGTACACCTCAGAATGGATGATAATGACACAATGACAGAGCATATGAATGTCTACAATACTCTGGTAAGTCAAATAACCTCTTTTGACATTAAAATGGCTGAAGAAGATAAATGTATTACATTATTGTGTTCTTTTCCAGATTCCTGGGACAACCTAATTGTAGCAATATGGAGTGTTAATCAAGCGACTTTAAAATTTGATGAAATAATATCATCCCTGCTATCAGAAGAGATGAGGTAGAAAACCATGGATACTCATAGCATGGATGCCTTGTCTGGGAGAGGTCGCTCCCAGGAGAGAAACAAAAAAAAGGGATCTGGGAGGAGATATAAATCTAAGGGTAGATTTAAATCCCTAGGAAAAATTATAAGGAAGTGTTGGAAATGCGGTAAAGTTGGGAACTATAAAAAGGATTGTAGATCTAAGAATGTTGAGAAAGGAAAGGAATTCGAGGATACCTCTACCACAGAGGCAAAGACTTACTCAAAAGAAGGAGGAGTTGTGTACCTAGCTTCCACTGGTAATCATTCATAACGTGATATATGGTTGATTGACTTAGGTGCATCATGTCATATGGCCCATCATAGGGAGTGGTTATGTGAATATGAAAAGTACACTGGAGGCAATGTGTTCTTGGGATATGACTCACCAACCATTATCATTGGGCATGGTAGAGTCAAGTTGAAACTCAAGGATGGAAGGATTAGAACTCTCCCTGGAGTACTACACATTCCAAATCTAGTGAGAAACTTGATATTTGTCAGAAGGATGGATATTGCAGGTGTAAAGGCTATGTGTGGAGATGGTGGTTGCAAAATGGTTTAAGGATCAATGGTATTGATGAGGGGAGTTCGATATGGAACTCTATACAAACCATTGGGAAGAACCATCATTGGTGGATGTAATAGTTTTGTTGTGACTTGGGGGGGAGATATAGAAGAAAGAACTCTGGCTGCATCAGGAGGAAAGACAATGTTATGGCATCAAATATTGGGGCATATCGGAGAAAAGGGCCTTCAAACATTACAAGGTAAAAGTATGGTTGAAGGTATGATTGATTGTACTCTAGATTTTTATTTTCGTGAACATTACATATGTGGAAAACATAATCGAGTATGACTTGCATTTGGTACTACATGAGCAAAGGGAATTTTAGAGTTAATACACAGTGATGTGTTTGGACATGTGCCTATTCCATCACTAGGTAGATTTGTGTATTATGTTTCATTTATAGATGATTTCTCAAGGAACACATGGATTTATTTCCTTCAAAGAAATCTGAAGTATTTTCTAAGTTTAAAGAATTTAAGGCTCTTGCAGAGAATCAAACAGAAAAGAAAATAAAGGAGCCGAGGACAGATAATGGAGGAGAGTTTTGTGGGAATGAATTCGAGGAATTATGTAAGAAGTGTGGTATAGCAAGGCAGAAGACTACTGCATACACACCTCAACACAATGGAGTTGTTGAAAGGATGAATAGGACGTTGATGGAAAAGGCAAGGAGCATGCTAAGCAGTGTCAGGATAGGACAAGAATTTGGGCAAAGGTAGTGGAGACAACATGTTGCTTGCATGGATAAATCGATCACCCACATCGGCATTGGTTGAAAAAACTCCATAAGAGGTATGGACGGGTATTAAACCCTCTATTAAACGTCTAAAAGTCTTTGTCTGTGATGCGTATGTACATGTTCCAAAGGAGAAAAGGAGTAAGCTGGACAATAAAGTTGAAAAATGTATCTTTATTGGTTATAAAGATGGTATGAAAGAGTATAAGCTTTGGAATCTTGTAACTAAGAAGACTGTTTACAGTCAAGATGTTGTGTTTAGAGAGGTCAAAGAACTTCCCAAACGGGAAGTGACTCCAATGGAAAAGGAACTAGGGAAGATAGAGTTTGAGTTAGAAGATGAAGAATCTGACTCAACGGAAGAAGCTAAATCATAAGAAGAAGAACCTCATACCCATGTTTTGAGGAGATCATCTCGAGAAAGAAGACAACCAGAAAGGTATTCCCCTCCTGATTTTCGGTCTAGTTTTTCGTTATCCATTACTGATGATGATCCTAGAAATGTGAAGGAAGTTGTTGATTTAGAGGATAGTGATCTTTGGAAGAGGGCCATGCTTGAAGAAATGGATGCCTTGGACAAAAATGAAGTGTGGGATTTAGTTCAGTTACCTGCCGGAAGAAAATCCATTGGCAACAAATGGTTGTTTAAAAGGGAGTTAAATGCAAAAGGTAAAGTGGAGAAGTACAAATCCTGCTTGGTAGAAAAAGGATATTCTCAGGTAGAGGGAATTGATTTTGGTGAAATATTTTCTCCAATTGCAAAATCAACTTCTATTAGATTTCTTCTTTCTGTTGTTGCTGCTTTTGATCTTGAAGTAGAGCAGATGGATGTGAAAACAATGTTCTTACATGGGGATCTAGAAGAAGAAATCTACATGAAACAACCAGAAGGGTTCATAGTAAAGGGAAAGAAAGAGCTGGTATGTAAACTAAAGAAGTCCCTTTATGGTCTAAAGCAATCTCCAAGGATGTGTTACCAAAATTTTGACACATGCATATTTGGATTGGGGTTTGTGAGAAGTAAGGTTGATCATTGTGTATACTCCAAACAAGTTGGTGATCACTTCATTAACATAGTATTGTATGTTGATGACATGCTGTTGATTGGAAACAACAAAGATGTCATAAAGGAGGTGAAGTCTCAACTATCCTCCAGATTTGACACGAAGGATCTCAGTGTTGCAAACTTCATACTAGGAATGGCAATTAAAAGAGATCGTGCAAACAGGAAGATCTGGTTAAATCAAAGAAAATATGTTGAGACAATACTACAAAGATTTAACATGCAGGAAAGTAAGCCGGTCAAGGTCCCTCTACATGTAGGTGTAAAGTTATATGTAGATAAGTGTCCCAAGACACAGGAAGAGGAAGAAGATATGGCACGCGTTTCATATGCTAGTGCAGTTGGCAGTTTGATGTATGTAATGGTATATACTAGACCGGACATTGCTCATGCAATGGGAGTATTGGGCATATATATGTCAAAACCAGGGAAAGAACACTCGACAGCTGTAAAGAGGGTCTTTAGATATTTGTGTGGCACTATATATTATGCAATCTGCTACCAAGGAAGACCTGGACC
The DNA here is from genome assembly GCA_027924585.1 of Larix kaempferi. Lineage (NCBI taxonomy): Eukaryota > Viridiplantae > Streptophyta > Pinopsida > Pinales > Pinaceae > Larix > Larix kaempferi. The sequence continues at coordinate 28,893,351 of BSBM01000753.1, read as the reverse complement.
AGACAGAGTATTAAATGTACATGGATTTGTTGATGCAGACTGGGCTGGAGATCTTGATCACAGAATATCTACAAGTGGGTATGTATTTAACCTATTTGGAGGAGCTATCAGGTGGATGAGCAAGAGACAGGTTGTAGTTGCACTCTCAACTACAGAAGTTGAATATATGGAAGCCACTCATGCAAGTAAAGAAGTTGTATGGTCGCAGAGATTATGTTTAGGTGTTGGGTTTGTACAAAAATTTGTAAGGTTAGATTGTGACTGTCAAAGTGCAATATTCCTGGCAAAGAACCCTGCTTATCATGCTAAGACAAAGCATATTGATGTGCAATATCACTTTGTGAGAGATATGGTTGAAGACAAGAAGGTGTTGTTGGAAAAGGTTGACAACTTGAAGAATGTTGCAGACTCATTAACAAAGTCTGTCAATACAAAGAATTTCTCTTGGTGTAGAGAATCTATGGGCATCAATGCCCTAAACCAATGAATTTATGAGTGCATGACTCATTTGTATGAATAGAAAACAACAAGTGGGAGAATGTTGGGTATGTGTTATATTCTTTACATGCATGTGGCGGGTGATGGTGCGCCTGTCAACGGCACACCTGACGATCCCTCCGGCACCTTTGGGTTGTTTTCGACTATTTTGGGGAATTGTCTAAAAATATGTAATTTAATCTTAGTTAAGACATTGGGGTCTATTTTATAATCCGGGTTAATGGATTAGGTTATTGGATGTTGCAGAATACCTATATTGTATTGCGAGTGATTCATAATGAGTATGAGAAAATAAGAGGTGGGGCTCTAAGTTTTGTTGGTTTTCCCAGTTAAGGGTTTCCAGGGTAAATCTCTGTGTATTATGGTGTAATCTTTGTTTTGCTTAAAAGAATCTGTATGCTTTGCTTCTTTGCACAGGTTTAAAACTTACAGCTATCCCATTATCATGAAGTGATGAAGAATGATAGAACATATATGACTTAGGACAACAAGCCAAAGGAGGTTAATTCGAAGGATGGAGGCATAACCTTAGAGTGCTTGGAGGCTAAAATTTTTCGTCAATGGGACTTGTGATAGTGATAATGCAATAAAGATCATGTCACTCCCATCCACCAACATTGTTGGCACCGGTAAGTTTCCAAATGTGGCAACTTTAGATTCACAACCTTTGGCATTGCCTAGGTGTTGTGTGGTCCATGGTCATGTCCTAGGACCACTTCCATATACTCGTTGTCCCATTGTTCATAGATCATAGGAAAATAAATCAGAAGTTTCTTGTGGCAAGAGGAAAGCTTAGTAGATAGTAGAATTATTTGTCTTTCTCTATATTGAAATGCAGATTATAGAACTTGGAGCCATTTGTCTTTATTAAGACCTATTCAATAAACATTATATGACAATTTAAGTTTTAAATTTAAATTGTTGACTACATATTACAATTCTTTGGTCATGAATATGATGCTCTATTTTCATTTCATGGTTGATGTTATCTGTTACAGTTTGTTGATGATAAATGTTGTCTATTGAAACTCGAAGGTTAAAGTCATGGTTGTTCTTTTGATGGAAATGTTATAAGTTATAACTAATAGATTATTGATGTTATATGTGTAATAAATGGTTGATGCTTCAATGATCATCATTAAAGCATCAACCATGTAGTTAAATCCATGTTTTCATAATTTATGCAACTAATTTCGCATCTGCGTGTTTTTTTTTCAACATATATGCATGAAAATATATATCATGTAAAAAAATGCTCTACTCTTGGAAGCTTTTGAAATTCAAAATTTCATGCTTTGGCTCCCAACAATGTAGGTTTAAATATTTGCTTTGTTTTTCTGCTCTACTAGGTCAATCATGCCCTGATAAGTCCGACTTTTTATTTATGCGGATATTTAAGTATCTTTCCAAGGGGTCGGTTTTCTACGTGCAATTATCAAAGTTATTTGATTTTGGAAAGATAGATTGCATATGGTAGAGGTAGCCATTATCATGCCCTTATTTTGTAAAAATTACCCTTTTGTACATAAATGTTTATATTATAGAAGAAAGGAAGTTTTTTTCCAAAAATCAATAAATTAAACTAAATGGAAAACAATGAATCCATCCTAAACAAATCAAATCCTCTCCATAAACCAAACAAAACTCACAATGTAGACTTATGATCAATGGAAGACACAATCCATAAACCAAACAAAACTCACAATGTAGACTTATGATCAATGGAAGACACAAAGAGTAACAGTTTCTACCTTTGCAACATCAAAACATGACCAGTAACAAAAAGTCCTATCAATCTCCATATTTAAAAGATACTACCATAACTCATAAAAAGTATAATGATTGAATAGAATGTGGGCAATTAAAATATGGGAAACTCAAATATAACAATATAAACTAGGTATAAAAGAAAATATTTTTTAAGATAAAATGCACAAAATTATTTTGATTTAAGTCTACCTTGCAATTTTTCATATAAATGTCAACTTCTTCTACTTATTTTTATAGATACTCTTTTTTAAAAAGACGTTTGTTGTCAATAGGTACTCGGTTGGTTGGTGAAGTGGGGTGTTGTTAGTCCCCCACCAAGGTTCAAATCCTCTAAAGACATGTTCACCCATCCATTAATAGGTTATTCCATGCAACCAGGGCCAAATGCAAATCCTACAAGAATTTTCAGCAAAATAGATACCCCCATTGCAATAGTGTTGTTTGCTCATATTGTGAATTAAAAAAAATTATGAATACTTTGTACAAAACTATAGAATTACTCCAATGGCTTGGATATGGGACTCGCCATTGGAAAGAAGATATGATGTTTTGCTATGGGGCTAGGGATGTGACATTTTCTTAAGGAGCTAGGATATGCACTGACAATGTAGGAGAGTCTTCTGCAATTTACCAAGGTTTGATCATGGCTTTGATAATGGGAATTAAAATATTTGTGTATGTTGGTGATTACAAGTCAATCACATGATCATGAAGGGTGAAATTATCCCTTCAAATACATTGATAGCATGTATAATGGCTAAGACAACCTTAATTATGTTGGAATTATTAATGATACTGAGAGGGGGGGTGCATCAATATCATGCGCAAATTTATAAATTATTCACTTTTAAAACATGCATGCAATTTAACACCATATCAATAAATACAAACTGTGCACAAATATTTGAAGAAAGTTTTGCATATATGCCTAAAATATGAATTTACAGACAAATAGGGGAGATGGCGATCTTGAATCATGTGAGCACCGACTCACCCATACACCCCTCTGATTGGGACACCAATCCCAATGCTAAGCACCAACTTGTTGAACTAGGCTCCAACCTATGAGGAAACCAATCCTATGCACAAGCACCAACTCGTAGTGTTCAGGCACCAACCTGAGTGGAGACATTGATCTCCTTTCCTTGCCCTATCTAACCACCCTGAGAAGTAGATAGTATAGATTACTGACTTCAGTTCTGCACACACAAGGATTTGCACTCTAATTTGTTGACTGCACGCTCTTCCACTGGTTCAACTCATATTGTTGTTTTTCTTACACTGTATTCCTCTGTTGATCCACTCTACAACATAGATTTCGTGCACATATATATCCACATGCTTATTGTGCCTTTTCACAAATGCTCAGATTTGCGTGTATGCTCCTTGTGTTTCTGCATTTCTTGTTGCCTCGCTCACTTCATTAAATTATATTTCTTCTTATTCCCTTGAGCATTTCATCTAACTGAAGCTTGTCAATTCAGAATATTACTCCATGTGTTCTTCCAAGATCACTTTTCACTCATCGACTTCACTTCTTATCTATACTCAACTTGTTCAATCAATGCGTCAACAAGTTGGGGCTTCTCTAAACAGTAACACCCCTTCTTCCTTTCTTTTCAGACAAGCTTACTCAAGCATCTACCACTTGCCTTAACCCGCGCAAATGGGGTACCATGCCTTAGTGGATCTTGCACACATTAGATCATTGGCTTAGAGGGACTTGCGCACTTGGGGACCATCACTTGGTGGGTATTGCATACTGGAGTACCATTACTTGGTGGGTCTTGTGCACTTTCGAGACTTGCATACATATTTTTGATATACTTCTTCAAACCGGCACATAGACACTAAGTCCTCTTTAACATCAATGACAACCAAAGTTCAACAATCTCCCCCTTTGGCATTGATGTCAACACCTTATGAAGTTGTGCTCCTCCTGATCATGAATTCCTCTATTTTGCTTGCACACAATACAGTGCTCCCCCTGTGTTCATGCCAGTTTGATCCTTTGCTCTGTCGTGCAACCTTTGATCAATACTGTTATGCATTTTTTCACCTCATTGTGCTTTCTGCATAGTTCATCTCATTGTGCTTTCTGCAAAGTTAAACAAATGTGACTTTTACAAAAATAAAATTCATTATTTGGGTCACATTATTTCCGAGGAAGGAATATCAGTGGATCCTAAGAAGATTGAATTCATCATGAATTTTCCAACTCTAAGGAATGTGAAAGATGTAATATCTTTTATGGGTCTTGCTGGTTACTATAGGAGGTTCATTGAAGGATCTCCAAGGTTGCACACCCAATCACTTCTTTGCAAAAGAAGGGGATAAAGTTTGAGTGGACACTGAAATGTGAAGAAAGATTTCAGATTTTGAAGAAGCTTCTCACAAGTGCTCCAATTCTAAAAATTACAAACTTGGAAAAATATTTTGTGGTGTGCATAGATGCATCTAAACACGGACTTGGAGGAGTTCTTATGCAAGATAACCATGTGGTATGCTATGAGTCAAGGAAGTTGAAAGAGCATGAGAAAAACTATGCTACCCATGATTTAGAGCTTGCAGCCATAGTGCATGCTTTGAAAATGTGGAGGCACTATTTAGTGGGCATAAAATTTGAGCTAAGGACAGACCATCGTGGTGTGAAATACTTGTTTGAGCAGCCAACATTAAATGATAGGCAAGCTAGATGGCTAGAATTCGTATGTGAGTTTGATTTTGAGATCAAACACAAAAAAGGTAAAGAAAATATGGTGGTTGATGCACTTAGCGGAAAAAGTACATGAGATGCACATAACAGCCATTAGTACATGTCATTCAGATTTAAGGTAGAAGATTGTTAACTATATTGTTGAAGATGAACTATATGTGCAAATAAATGAAAAATTATAGCAACAGAATTTTGAAAAGAGTTATGAAGGTTACCATTTGGAAGGTGACGAACATCTTGTTTATTAAAACAAAATTTATATTCTAGATGTGGCATATTTGAGAAGAATTGTTATGGATGAAATCCATAAAATGCCATATTCCGGTCACCCAGGATACCAGAAAACAGTTGCTACAGTGAGAACACGATATTTTTGGCCAGGAATGAAAAAAGACATGCTGAGTATATTTCTAATTGCATGAAATGTCAGCAAGTGAAGGTTGAGCATTAACATCCAATAAGCTTATTGCTGCCTTTGCCAATTCCAAAATGAAAATGGGAAGTGATTTCCATGGATTTTATTATAGGTTTTCCAATGACAGTGAGGCAACATGATTCCATCATGGTTGTGGTGGATAAATTATCTAAGGCAACACATTTTATTCTTGTTAAATATACATATAAAACAGATGCCATTGCAAAGATTTTTATGAAGGAAATTTTCAGGTTACATGGATTGCCTAAAGCAATAATTTCAGACAAGGATACCAAGTATACTTGAAATTTTTGGAAAACTCTTTTTGTTGATTTGGGTATGCAACTGAACTTTATTGTTGTCTATCATCCACAAAAAAATGGGCAAACAGAAAGAGTAAATCTGCTTGAAGACATGCTACACATGTATGCGATGGAAAAACCATCCAAGTGGGAGGATTATCTACACTTGGTAGAGTTTGCATATAACAATGGAAAACAAGCATCATTGGGCATGAGTCCATTTGAAGATTTGTATGGCAGGAGGTGCAGAACACCAGTTACTTGGGACAATCCAGTGAACAGAATTGTACTTGGGCTAGAATTGCTTAAGGAAATGGAACAAGAGGTTGCAAAGATTAGGAAAAATTTAAAGGCAACCTAAGATGGATAGAAAATCTACGCAAATAAGAATAGAGTGCATAGGGAGTTTCATGTTGGGGATCATGTTTACCTCGGAGTGAGGCCAAGGAAGAGTTCCTTGAAGCTTGGAAGTTGTGCCAAGCTATCACCAAGATATTGGGGGCCATTTGAATTGCTTGAGATAATAGGACTAGTTGCATATAGAATTGCATTACCTACTAACACTAGAGCTCATAATGTTTTTCATGTTTCTTTGCTTAGGAAATATGTACATGATCCTAACCATGTGATTGATTGGGATGTGATCTAGGTGGAACCCGAGGGATATTTCCAAACTGAGCCACTATGCATCCTAGACAGGAAGGTGACATTGCTCTGAAATTGAGCCATCAGACAAGTAAAGTTGCAATGGAAGCACTTCGATCCCAATGAGGCTATGTGGAAGTTGGAGGATGCCATGAGAGAGACATCCATTTTTGTTCTGATTTTGAGCAACACCGAGGACGATGTTATTCCAAGGTGGAGGGGATTGCAATACCCCTTGTTTTGACTTGGAATGTATTTAACCAAAACTATGTAAATGATGTAAATATGCTAGTGCGGAGCTCAGGGCCAATGCCCAACTAGTGAATGGCTAGGAATGTATGATGTATATATTTTTATTTGGATGGTGTGGTTGGCTTGTTATGATGGTTTATAAAATATGTAAATATTATGTGCATAAATAATAAAATGGTCCAAGAATGGTTGTGTAAATAGCACCAAAGGGGCTATGATTCCACCAGAGGGGAAGAGGAAAGGGGGTCTATGGGGGACTAAATCCTTTCTGCCAAGTGTCAACCTTAGAACTTGCCCAAATTCTGTCATGTTCCTTGAATAAGCCAATTATCTCATTTTTTACTATTCTATAATCATTGAATGCCTGTGTGAGGTTGGTGGGAAAAATCACCTCATGTAGTTATTGAAGCATTGGGTTGACTGCACTTTTGTGAGAGTTTTGTCATGACAAAAGTTAGTTTGCAACTGCCAGGAATCCTTTCTTCTACTATCAGAAGCTATGTCAGTTTTCTTTTCACCATTTTCTCATATTCCTTGGAGCCCTCATTCTCTCTTACTTTCATGCAGATCTACACTAGGCAGAGCTCTCCATTGTTGTCCATGAACTTACGAGACTATGTTTAACCTAGAAATTTGAATTTGGAGACCTTGTTGCAGATTTGGAAGTGAAAATTGATGGATGTAGGTGAGCAGAGAGGTTGGAAAAGTTAGGAACCCTTACCCATTGAGTTTTGTTGCTCGTAGGTGCTTGAGAAGCCACGAATTGAAGATACAACTGGTTCTATAGCAGCATATATCAGATTGGACTTCTTCTATGCACACACAAGAAGCACTAGGAAAGATGGATCACCCAAGAGAATTGTGGATCGGTGAAGGGGGTGCCTGAGCCAAGAAGGGTGAAGGGGGTGCCTGAGCCAATTTGTTTCATATGTTGTAATATTAGAAATATAACATAAAATTTAATTATTGCATGAAATAAATAATAACTTTTCATTTTTAATGTTTTTTTTGCAGATCACGGGTATTGCAGAAGATCTAGTTGATCTTGATGATGATATAGATCCAGATTATGTTGGGTCTTGTACAGACATGGGAGATGATTATGATGAGGATGATACAAAAGACACCGAGGCAGATGTCAATGATGATCACGTTGATGATGATGATGATGATGATGATCACAATGATGACGATCATGATAGTGATGATGATGATGAGGTAGGTGTTGGTAGTATCCAATGACATATTTGATCATATAGACTGCATCATGGATCATTATTGATATATCGTTATGATGCCTCTTTTCATGTTTACTATCATATGTATCATTTTCACCTGCAATACCATATTATTGAGTTGTATCATTTTGACATGTATAATTTTGACTTGTATACTTTGGACATGTATCATCTTGACTTGTATTATTTTGACATGTATAATTTTGAGTTACATCATTTATCATTTTGACTTATATCATTTGGACATGTATCATTTTGACTTATGTCAATTGTTGGACATGTATCATTTTGACATGTTATTGATCTACTGGCATATTTGAATTTCACTTGTTTTAGATATATATGATGATGATCCTATCAATATTGACTGGTCAATTTATAAATATTGGAAGTGGTTGACGATTTTTGGATGGATATTTATTTATAAAAAAAAAAAAACATATTTTCATTCAAGTTGGAGCAAAAATACATTCTTTAGTGCCATACAACAGTAGTGTTATCAAAACAATAACGACAACCAACAATCTAGTAATCTTTCAGCAACCATGAAGAGAAGAAGTTCCTGTAAACTACTGGATACAACCAGTTCAACAAAATCACCAAAAAATCATATATCTCAGAAAGGGATAATATGAATATTCAAAGTAGTTCCACCTTGAAATTCTTCTAAATTAAGAACACCCTGATGTAGCAGCAACCCCTGTTTGGACAATGTATCATCCTCCTCATTGAATTCTCGCATGATGTGCTGGAATGAGATATTATGAAAGGAGTCCCGGATCACTCTCAACTGCTCAACCAAATAGATCAACCCAATATAAGAAACTTCATCTTGTCCTTGGATGCAATTAATCACAAATTCTGAATCACCCATAATCTGCAAATTGTGCATCAACTTCCTAAAAGCCACCTTCAACAGAAAAAGGGCTTAAATCTCTGCTTGATTGTTCATTCCAAGTCCCGAACCACCAAATCCTTTGAAATAATGTTGACTATCCAAGAAAATTGAGAACCTAAATCCACTGACCAAATTACGCTCCTTACTGACCCCATCGAAATAGGTCCACAGCCTATTTTCATCAATTATCGAGGGCACTAGATTTCGCATGGGATGAGACTTAAGATCTGGTTTGTAAAATGAAAACAAGGCATTGGATTGAGCTGCCACCTACACATATGAGTAGTTCTTATCGTTGAAATGGAAACTTTCCTAGCTAACCAAATTCTCCAGGAGACAATAATGGGAATACATCTGAACACCACTGCCTCCTTGATATGAAAAAAGGCCTTAAAGCACAACTCCACTGAAAGGCCATCCCACTTGACAAGACAACTAGTTTTCCTCCCCACTTACCTCCACACTTTCTTAGCAAATTCACAAAGAAAAAACAGATGAAAAATCGGCACTTCATCACTTCTACAGAGAGGACATTCCCAGGTCCACGGAAACTGTAAATTTGAAGTCTATCCAAGGTCAACACTCCATTATTTAACAATATCTATAAATTGAGGATACTTTTGAGGGGGCCTTTAATTTTCCATATTGCCTTCCACCACCACCTAAACCAGTGCACAACTGGAAATAGTGAGTCATACCCCAACTTTGCACAATACAAACCACCAAAGGGATTAAAGCTCCAACGGAAATCATCCTCCTCCCTGGTTACTCGAACACGAACTTTGACCAACACAGCTAAAAAAGCATCCCAACATATCCTACAATGCCTTGAGAGGTTGAGCTCCCCGGCTGACATCCATTCCTGCTTCCAAACATCAGAACCAACAAACTTGGCTACTCTATGAAGTGTAGCTATACCCATGCTCTGAAGATGTTCAATGAGTCCTGCCAACAATAATCGCTCATTAGAGAGTCCCATAATGGATTCATACCCCAATCAGATCGATCTACCATTCCCAACCTTCCAAGCCAAGTGATTCCCAAGAACCGAGAAAGCATTAGTTAAGGCTCTCCACTGGTTAGAACACTTACTGACAGATTTCTCCCTACGTCGAACCCAGTCCATCACCAAAGTAGGAGCAATGTATTTGGCCACCAATATCCATTTCCAAAAATTGTCCTTCTTCAAGAAAATCCATAATGATTTTGCTGCCAGAGCCTTGTTAAAGACAAATATATTCTTAATACCCCAACGCCCCCAGGATTTAGGGGCAGCTAAGTCCTTCAATTTAACCAAATGAAATGTTTTTCCTTCCCTGTCATTCCTCCACAAAAAAATTAAAACATTTTTTTTCTAATAGCATTGAAGGCCCCCAAAGGGATCTTAGCTAGCAAATGCCAATAAATAGGGATAAAATCCAACACTGTCTTAACAAGGACTAGTCGACCTCCCCTGGACAACCAACGATTACACCAAAAGGAAACTTTACCTGCTACTCTCTCTACAAGACAACACTAATCCTTTTCCCCATAATTATTAGGTTTCAAATTAAAACCTAAGTAGGGAATACCTTCCTCCATTAATATGCACTGATATGGAAAATAACCCCTCCAAAAGTCATGGAATCCCTCCTGATTGTTCAACAAGTACAGGGAAGATTTCTAAATGCTGATCTCCATTCATGTTGCCCTGCAGAAAAACTCCAGAATAGAACTCAACCTCCTGCACTAAGAATCAACTTGTCTACAGAACACAAATAAATCATCTACGAACATAAGGTGAGTAAGAGACTCCCTACCATTGAATGAGATACCCCTTATGTTACTACGAGAACATTAAAAAATAATGGATATACTGAGTCCTTCAATAACTAGCAATAAATAATACAAAGAGAGTGGGAAACCTTGACGGAGCCCACAAAAATACTTGAAAAAGGAAGAACCCGAACCATTGTTAAGCACCGCAAAGATAGGAGAGGTCACACAACCCATTATCCAGTTAGTCATCTCAAGATTGAACACAATGTGAAAAAGGACCAGTCTAAGAAAGAGACATGAGGCCTTATCATACGCTTTCAAAAGGTAAAGTTTAATAGCTTCCACCTACAAATCATTTGTTTTAATAGAATGGATTCCTTCCTGTGCTGCACCCACAACCTCATGAATAAGACACCCCTTCAAATATCCGAATTGTTCCAAAGACATATAAGTAGAGAGAAAAGGATTTATATGGACAACCATGATTTTACCAATGACCTTATACACCTCATTACAGAGAGAAATAGGTTTGAAATCAACAAATGAGCAAAGCCTGTCCTTTTTGTGGATTAAAGCAATAAATGCCGAATTAATAGCCTCTGGAATCACTCTAGAAAGGTGCACTTCTTCCACCACCTTAAGAAGATCCTCACCTATCAGCTCAAAAAATTCTAAGTAGAACTTCGGTGGACAATCGTCCGGACCAAGGCTCTTATGTCTTCAAAAACACTTCAAAGCATAGGAAAGTTCATCTAAGGTAACATCCCTGAATAAATCCACGCTCTCCTCCACAGACAACATACGAGGAGATTTCTGAATAAATTGTAACATCCCATCATGTTGGGTCAGTTTCGAGTACAAACCTTGGAAATAAGAGATCGCCTCCTCCGTTAGACTAGAGAAACCCCTGACATAATTCCCCGTAGGATCTTGAAGGTCCCAAATTGTATTTTCATTATTGCGATGAGAAGCCATCCTCTAAAAATATTTGGTATTCAAGTCCCCCGCTTCCATCCAGAGAGCCCTGCTCTTCAATATCCATTCCATCTCCAAATCCTCCAACGATTTATGTTTTTCATTTTCCATAAAGAAAATTTTTCCTTCCTACCGTCATTAGTGAACATGATAGGGTCTAAATTGTACAAACCCTCTAGCTTTTGTCCCACGGGAAACAGTATCCCATCCCTAAAATTCCTTCTATTTGTATTCCACTCCCTCACTTTATACTTAAGCACTTTTAGGTTCATTGCAAAGTAGCTCGATGCACGCCCAACACCCTCCCAGAAGTGAATCCAAGAAGATTCAACCAGAGAATGGAAGCAGTGTAATTTCGAGTAACTAGAATTAAACTTAAACGGAGCTCTAGGCTTGACCACTAGAGCCCCAATTTCTAGAAATATAGGGAAATGATCCAAAAACAAACAAGGCCCTATCCAAGACCTAGAAATATGCCTATCTTCAAAATAATTCACATTCATAAAAAACCTATCTAGTCTTTTAGAAATACCTTGAGCTCCTGCATGCTTGTTGAACCAAGTAGGCTTAATCTATGCTGGCTTAACATCGATCCAACCATACGCCTAAAAAATCTCCCTAAGATCAACAACAAAAGCATCTTCATGGTCCTGACAACCTAAATATCGTCCACACCGAGAGTAAGGTTCAAATATCCTCCCACAATCAGAAAGTAAGCCTTGTAGCAGTCCTTCATAATAACAGAGGACCAAAACTCCATCCTTTCCTCATACGGACAATAAATATTAAGCACTAGAAAATTTTGATCCAACTCGAGACTATGAACTTCAACCCCTAGGAATGAACACCCACAAAAAGTATTAAGTACCTTAAGCTTTGTAGATACACCAGATACCAAACCTTCGGATCGTCCGCAAGCATCAACAAAAAAAAACCAGAGAATGAAACATCTTCTCCAACCGTCTAACTATCTCTGAACCAATCGCCATAGACTCTTGCATCAACAGAATATCAAGTTTCTATACCTCTACCAAACGCTTGAGGGATAGGATTCTAGCCCTCCCTCCAAGGCCTCGAACGTTAATGTATATAATATTCATTAAGATCCATCATCATAGGGTTTGCTTGCTCTAAGTACCCCTAATATTTGTAACTGTCTTCCTTGCGAAATTTCATGCTTCACCTTCTCCTTGGCATGGAACATGTTTGATTTCTACCCAGGTTTCCCTGGGATAGTGAGTGGTGACTAATCCATCTCAATACCTTCAACCATATCAATTCTTTTAACACAGGACCATAAAAATTACTAGCCCCTACTCCTACTGTCGAACAAACTATCACCACCTCTCGAAATTGACTTTAGACGGACAATAGAAAGAACACATTTTTCTGTCCCTTCCACTAGCACCTCTCCTAATGCATCTTAGAGAGAAGGAATTTTATCAACTGCCACCGGTAGGATTCCTTCCCTAGATTGATCCACCACCTTGTATGCATCTTCCACACCACCCTCAACGACGTTCGAGGCCCCAAGGGTCTCCCTTACCACCTTACCACTCTCCTCCCAAAGATCAACAAATTTCACCATTTGACTACAAGAGAGCTCAAAACCCTCCATGAGGTTTGAAAATGTTGGCAGATTTTCATCCTTCTTGCTCGAAACCATGGGAATAACTTCGTCCCTGATGACCTCATCCTCATAATCCTCCTTCGCTATCGGGGAACGAATAATCTTAGCGCCATCCTCTGCTTTCAGGTACTGTGAGATACTTTCATCCCCTTCTGGAACATTTTTTCGCTTCCAAATTTTCTTAACAAACTGTAAATTACAATTTGCTACCACATGCCCATATACATGACATCGAGCACACTTGAAGGTAACATTGAGGTAATCTAGAGGTTGTGAAAAAATATTCTCACCTGCAAGCAAATCCAGAGTCTCGAAAAGCCCTTGACTCACATCCACCTCCACTAGAATTCTGGACACGAACCTCCTTTGTGTCTTGAAGAAATCAACATCCACTGCTATGGAATTTCCAATGGGATCCCCTATGGCCTTTAATCCTTCTTGGGACCATAATTCCAAAGGTAAGAATGACAGCTTCACCCAAATAGGAAAAGAGGCCAAAGTATCCTTCCTAGGGTCGAATAAAGGATGCCATGGCTTAATGGCTAATGGACATTTCCCAAATAACCCGACACGATGTAGAATTGCTTCAAATTCCTTGACCATCTTGAATTCAAATCCCATCCAACCTTGAGGAAGACTGAAAACTTCCGGAGGGAAATTAATCACTCGAGTTTAAGACCCCTCCACCCATTTCTTAACTGTAGCTTCTGAAAACCGCCTCCCACAAAAACTCCCGATGAGAACTCTGGAAGAGAATTTGGGAATCTTCATAACCTGTATATCCCTCCCAACAACTAATTCCTTTCCCACACCTTTGGATTCTAATACTTTCTTCCAACGCCTACCCTCTACCGCAGATCATTGAGTAGTAGAGCTCCCCGGAAGTTTAATAGAGAAACCTTCCAATTCTTCCCTAAGAACTTTGTTCTCGATAAATCCTCCTCCCTTAGGGTCAACCACAAGCACCAAAATCTCAACAAAATAATAAAATGCAACACCCTCGCTATCATGTAGTGACGAGGAGGAAGGAATGGGAGTACTATGACAGGACTTCCCATAACAAGAGCAGGAACTTGCGGCCTCATAATTTCCATTAACTAGTAATTAGACCCACTCAACGAAATCAGAGAATGCTTCAATCCTACCACTGAGGTGGAAACTATACCACCCACTACCTCATTTTCCACCTGTGTGACCACCTTTGGCCCACCAAACCAGATCCTCGAATGATGCCCCCCACTAGTTCCACCACCGACGAGAAAGTGGTGACCTCAGCAGAGGTACCGTCTCCCACATGTACGAGTTGATATGGCAGAGATACAAATATAGGAAAGGGGCATGAGTCTTACAATGCCACAAATTCCTATCAGCTGCCATAAATCCCCATCTGAAACCTGCACACCCACCATTCTAGTAGACTGGAGAACCGTCCCCCCGCCAGAATGTTGTCTTGAGAAAACCTCTTGATCTGACAAAAAGATACTAGATTCATGACCGGAATCGTCCGAATAATCAACAAGTGTTCCACACACTACTTCCATTGGAACAACCCCAAGGGTGAAGCCCTCAGAACCAGTTGTAAACCCTAAAGTATTCAAACCCTAGCTCATGGAAATGTTGATTTTATTCATAATTTTTTCGGTATTGAGTCTAATTCCTTTTGGATGGATATTTATTATGTATGATGATTTGAATTTACTACTGAGGCTGGATGTTGTCAAATTCAATTAAATTATAGGTATTTGACTCACTTGTTTTAATTATAAATGACGATCATGTTATAATAATTATATTGTTATTTTATATATACTGGTTGTTGTAGATTTTATTTTGATGGAGAATTAATAAGTATAATGACGTTGTTAGTTTGTATGGCTGTTCATTTCCCTAGAAATTGTTTATAAATGTTATCCTATAAAATATTTCAAATGCAATATGACTTACTCTACAATCATATAAGTTATTTATGAGGCATGATATATTTAACTAATAAAATTGAAATAAAAAAGGATTAAATCAATAAATTGAAGCAAAACAATAAGCATTTTTGGAAGCAAAAATGGAAGCCAAACTAGAAGCAAACCAGAAGCAATCTTGGAAGCGAAACTTGGCGCTACCAAGGAAGAAAAAACATAAGCAAATTAGGTAGCAAACAAATAATTAATAATGGAAGCAATTTTAGAAGCAAAAAAAGATGTAATAATAGAATCCATATTAGAAGCAACAAAATATGTAAAAATGGAAGCAAAGCTAGATGCAACAAGAGACGTTATATCAGAAGCAAACACATAAGTAAAACTCGAAGCAAAACTGGAAGCAACAAAGGACATAAAGGAAGCAAAACTTGGTGTCATCTATGAAGCCAAAAAATAAGTTATTTTCGATGCAATACCGAAAGAAAAACCGGAAGCATGACTAGGAGGAAAACTAGAAGCAAAACAGGAAGCACCAATAGGAACAAAACTAGAAGCATAAATGGAAGCAAAACTGGATGGAAAACTAGAAGCCATTTTAGGCGCTATTTTCGGTGCCATTATAGGCACCAAAATCATAGCTAATCCATATGCTTAATTCGGAATTGATTCTGGCTCCACGTTTCCCGATGCTAAATCCATATCCTTACTAGGCATTACTTCCAACCCTATTTTTGGCACCGAAGTGAACATGTATTGTGGTGCCGAGTTTTGTACCGGCAGAATTGCCCAATTCGTGATCTAAAATACACTAAATTCCGACACTATTTTAGGCTCTAATTGCCTGTTTTGTTGTAGTTAGAGAGTGTTCGGTTGACATGTGGATAAGGAGATGGTGGTGGGCCAGCTTTCTAAGGAGGATATAGTGGTCGATCGTGAAGGTGAGGAGAAGGAGGAGGTGGAGGAGATGGTGTTCAGACTGCTCGATGAGGAGAATGAGGATCACCACCCTCATCTGATGAACTAGAAGAATGTTGACTATCATGGCCATCAGATGAACTAGAAGAATGCTGATTGTTATGGCCATCCCTCCACCTTTAAACTAGTAGGATGATCAAACTGATGATATGATGCATCAATGGAATCATATCATGTGGAAGGGTCCTCCATATCTATATAAGCTCAGGGTCCCACATGATCACCCTAACCTAGATAGGGTGCACTCCATGTCAAGCCAACAATCCACATAAATGATCTACCAACTCCTGATGGAATATAACATCTAGCTTGTATCGTAGGCTAGGCCTCTGTAACCAAGGCACTGCATCAACCTCAACCATCTCCTTGTCATGTACTTGGGGAGGCCCCTCCCTAACAAAAGTGCTAATATATGAAAATAGTACATACTAATAATTAAACAATTTAAAGAAAATGTTATAACAAATTACATTTGCATTAAGTACGACAATAAAATGCAACTAGATTAATTAAAACATAACGCTAATATTACCTGTAGGATATGGTGGCTAATACTGGGTGAAACAGATGTTCGGAAATCCTCACTAGTCCATCCCTGTGTATGGATATGGAAAAGATATAATGTGTGATCATCTTCGCTGGCAAGTAACTCTAATGTCTCCGAGGTGATCCTACCTAAGAAATTTGTTGCCCCCTCTTGGGCGACATTTGTCCCCACATGTACATACGCACCTTGGTAATCGACCTAGGAGGGCGATGATCAAATGATCGCCTGGTGGCCGAAAACCTCTAAAAAAATAAACAAAATAACTTTGAAGCAAAAGGGGATCTGACCCTCCCCTCAAATTGTGCATGGCATCGATCTAGAGCAAAACAAAACTATCGCAAAAAAATGGCAAACCACCTAATGCATCTAGGTCTTTGCACTAAAGAATCGTGAAAGAATCTAAATAAAATAATTGAGGGCAACTAATACGATTCCCATCAGTGGAAAAGTGGGTCAATGTCGTCACAGGAAGTGAGAGGCACCTAACCTCCTCTACCTTGAAAGAATCTAGCTGCAACTATCCACTAGGAACCTCAAAATCAACAGCATCAATGACGTGTTGACTAATATATCTCTGAGAGTAAGCAAGTTGACTCTCTATTGCAACATCAGGTGGGACATTAGGGAATTAGGGAAAATCCTCCCCTCTCCTTGATAACCTAATGATGAAATATATGTCCTCCTCTATGGGATAGAACCACAGATTGAGACTGAATCGAAATGCCCGTTTGCACTAATCCTAGTGATAGATCAACTTCATTAATAATGTTGATTTCCCCCTTAGGGATGTAGTCTCCTCATAGAAATTGAGAAGGACAACATTGCTCAAGAGGACTCGAGTTTGTGTTGCAATCGGGCAAGGGTACAAATACCTCTCCTTCTATCAGGCCTCCCACTCCCATACAACATTGTATAGGTTTACTTGCACTAGTTGCTCCTACTGCTACTCTTGTCACTGATGCCTCTAATTCACATATAACGTCCATCAATCTCATACACACACATGTATATATAAAACATACAAAAAATCATTAAATGACCCTTTTATATATTAAGATCAATTTTTTTTCTCAAAATACATTAATTTCATAAGCACTGTGCCCACATAATAGGAAAACAAAGTAAGCGATGCTTTTGTAACTATAGTGCACCGACAATGGTGCACTTCACTAATTACAATGCACCAAATACGCAAAATAGATATAATAACATTACAAAAACATCGATGCGCTATAATAAATTTAACCCCCGATACATTATATATGATATGAGAATCGTCAATGGCACGCTTAGGTGATCATAGCACATCATTTAGTGGACAAATTGTTTTAACAATAAACAAAAGCGGTGTGATTTGTTAACTACACAACATCAATACATTATATGATTCATAAGCACCGCATACAATACATATGTGATATTATGATACTACAATGTACCGATGACCCAGGGTTAGTATGTAATATATTAAATCGGTGCGCACCATAGTAGGGAGCACCGGTGCTTTACAAATATGTGTCTCCACTGTCCCCAGTGCGCACATTTTTATACAACGCATCGGTATCGACACGACTATGTGTGAAAATATTATGGAATGTGGTGAAAAAAATATGTTTTTGAAAAGGAAGGTTGGTGTGTATGTTAACAATAAGCGCACTGGTGTGACAGTGCACTAATTACACATTAGGACCGGTGCTTTAAATAACAATTTTGTAAAGTATACGGTGCATATTTATTATTAACACGCATCGGACCATGTGGTGAAAAATTAAGAAAATTTCATTCTTGCTACTAGCAGTGTGTCCAAAAATATATATAGCACCAATTACATGGTTCTCTCGGTGACTATCGGTGTGCTATTGGTACTAGTGCATTAATTAATATTACCACACTGCTTACAGTGCTCTATGAGTAGTGCAACGCACCGGTATGGAATGTTGTGAGAAATATTTTATTTAGTTATAGCGGTGCGTCAATTAATATGGAGCGCATCGGTGAAATGGTGCACTATATGGTAATAAGGCTCGGCTTCCTTGCTCGTGGTGCACCCTGTAAATTTTTCAAGGAGCACCGAAGTGTGTGGTGCGAGCCGAATAGTTCGAATGCTCTACGCATATTTTTTATTTTTTATTTATTAATCGTGTAGATTCTAGGTGAATTTCAATTTTTAATATGCTAAAAGTTTAAATTATAAGGTAACAAAGACATTACCTAGACAATTGCGCATCGAGAAGGCATGGTTACCATGTACACAAAAAAAATTGTGCATCGTTTGGAAAATTCCCAAAGTCGTGTAGGAATCAATGGATGGGAGAAATCTAGCCACAGGGGAACATCGATGGCAGGGCGCTTCAAGGAGTCAACTGTACCAATGGTGCTTAGGTCGTCTACAAGATTGAAGGTTGGTAAAAATGATTTTTGTGTGGTAAATTTTTTATTTTACCCTATTCCGATGCACTCGAGTACCAGACACATTGGTGCATTTAAAATATAGAAACACACCGTTAATGAATATAAAAATATAAAAAATAGTTTTTAATTTTACCCTAATATGGTGTGCCCTATTACACACACCGGTGCGCTAAAAAAGATAGAAATGCATCATTAATGAATATAAAAATATAAAAAATAGTTTTATGTCCTACAATTTTTTTAATTTTACCCTATTCTGGTGTGCTGGATTACACAATGCACTGGTGCATTGAAAAGATATAAACGCGTCGTTAGTGAATATACAAATATAAAAAATAGTTTTTTGTTCGACAATTTTGTTAATTTTACCCTACTCCAGTGCTCCCAATTACATGATGCATTGATGCCTTGAAAGGAGAGAAACACACCATTAATGAATATAAAATATAAAAAATAGTTTCTTGTCCAACAATTTTTTAATTTTAGTCTACTCCGGTGCACCCTGCAATGGTACGCCCCAGTGGATTTGTTAGATACGAGTGCACCAAACATGAATATAACACTATTCTCGTTATACAGATATAAATATGCATTGGTGCGTTCATATATGGATGACGCACCGTAAGGGAATGCTAGTGAAAAAAAACATTTTTCAAGCACCAATTAATGAGGAATGTTGAATTCGGTGCATGGAGTTAATTAGCGCACCAATGCATTAGCTTATCTAGAACGTATTGTAATGTTTTTTTTTTAACATATTTTTCCATCCAGGTGAATGTATTTATGGTTGGAAGTGGTTCGTTATGTATGTTGACACACCAATACGTCAAGTTGTTTGAAAAGCACAGATCAGTGTTGCCAATGGAAATAAAAAAATTTATTTTTCTTCCTCATTGAATGAGGATTTTCAATGTCTGTGCATTGGTGTTTTTTTCAACACCAGTGCATATATATAAAGTGCACACCGGTGGAATTGGTATGTATAAAAACACCATATAAAAACCTCCGCCTGCTCACCTCCATTAGTGACCTCCGCTATAAACAAATATTTGGGCTCTTTTTAGAGGAGCATCTGCAAAAATCTCCACTAGAAGGTGTTTTCCTTGTAGTGACCCTAACTGAAAACACTAATGGTTAAAGTCGATCTTTACAAGTGATTTTGAAATCAAGAAGTTTAAGGCACCATAGATATGATACGATGCTTCTCAATTATTCTATAAAAATTGCAATGCTTCTCAAAATAAGACTGGTGATAATGTCGTCCTTGACAAACTAGATTATTTCCTCCAAATAAATTTGAGTCGATGCAAGGGTTTTTAGAAACCCTAGCTATATTCAAGGGTCCTTTTTATCCAAAGTCTTTCTTCTAATGCTAGCTTATTAATGGAATTTGTCATCTCCCCACAAAATTTATGATAACCCACCATACTCCTTAATTCATTATACCAACCAATAATCAATATCAAGAGGGTATTTAATGCTACTAGATATTTATATGGCAGTAGTCTAAACATGCTACAATTTGGGCCTTTTTTAATCATAATTTTTTGACCATTTTTACTCAAAATCTAGTCAAAATTTGAGAAGAATTGTTGGAATTGCAAATATAAGTTGTTTATATTACACAATCTGGGTGCAATAGGGTTATTTGAGGGTGGCGAATTCATATGCATTCAAAAATGCAATTTCAACAATGAAAACTACAATTGGGCCAAAGATTGTATAGCTGAAACTCAGTGATGATAGTTGAAAAGGGAAAATCGTATAATGTTTAGACTACTTCATATAGACATACAAAATATACTTTCCATAATCATTAAATCATTCATCAAGTAATTAATAACCTAGTTTAGTAATTAATACATTAAGCAATTGTACTAGTGTACATGTGCAATGTATGTATTGATAGCCAGCGTACACATAGATTGTGTTTGTACTAGTGATAAACAATCATTGCCTCTAATGTGCAATTATTGCATATTCACAACCAAGCATGCATGACAATAAATCAAGTAAATGTATCATTTTATAATCTTTTACTAACAAAATCACAATAGTTTGTTAATCATTGATAATCACATTTAAATGTTTAGAAGTGAATCAAAACAAGTGTTTCAAACACAATAGCAACTACATAAAGAAATAAGAATAACACATTTAATCCCCAAGCAAGATTATGGACTATCTCTAAATCATCCTTCTTTCCTAACATTCTTCCATCTTCTAGTTCCTATCATTTCCTCTGTTGTAATATGTTCAAGTGTCAACTATATCAACCTAACTCCACATATAACCCAAAGCATTTTAGCATAGTTTATATCAACTTAGTTACCCAACAGACAATTGGTAGTCACCATCATACGTATAGGGGAGCCTGGCTTAACATGACCCTCCCATGGCTTTAGTTTTTGAAGAATAAATGGTGGGAACACCTCCACCCCTCCCGGAAGAATTAGGTTCAACACCTTACCCTCGAGCATATTGTGTTGTTGGTGTTTCTCTTAAAGTTACACCATTAATAACCATTTTGGGAAACTGTGATTCCTATAAAACCCACACTTTTCCACATATCATAGGAATGTTTAGAGCCAATAATTAAATTACAAAATAATGCTTAATAGCATGCCATTGCTTTCTCGATGTTCACGACATCAATGTTTATTTCCCAAATAAAAAATCCTTCTATTTGATATTTTTGAGAATCAAATCAAGATATGCATTGTTTTTTCCTATAATTACTCAAAATCTATCTATCTCACTAGAGCTAACTTCTTTAGACATCGACAAACTAAATCCTACATAATACAATCATCTACCAACCCTCCAAATATTTGAAGTTCATGATACAATTTTTTTTGTAGTATCCAAGACCACTACTTCCAACCAAAGGGAACCTCAAACTGCATATATAAGAGAGTTGTCATTCAAATAAACACATATTGTATATCAACAATGGAGCAAAAAAAATACATTCCAAAAGACCCATCTAGTATAAAAAATTTCAATGGATGGTTAGAGAGTGCCCTCCCTAACGTCTTATTCAAGTAAGGTACCCTCCTATAAGATCAAAGACTCTTTAGATAACCTATATGCTAAGGTATTAAATTCACAATGTACATGATTTATGATTGCAAGGAAGCCTAAGTTTCTTACGAAACATTAATGATTTGCCCATTCAATCATAATATTGGAGTCTCCAAAGACCTAGATATTTTTTAGACCTTGTTCTTCTACTCCTTATAGCAGGATTAATAGGGTGTAGAATTCAACTCGATTATTGGATCCTTGATTGGTTGAATAGTTTATCATAAAGTAATTTGAAGAATCAACATAGAGCAGTACACCTGCTCGATAGATATTAGGATACCCTTGACATAGATACCGGGATACCCTTGAATTGCTCTATCAAAGAAGCCTCAGGTTCATTCGTGATTGTTATGTGGTCTTGAGAACAATCCATTAGACACTTCTTTGGGGAAAGTCTTATGATCAACAAAATCTAGTCTCACTTGATGTGCTTCTTGTGCGACAACAAGGATTGAATTTGGAAACACCATATAATTCACGGACCACGAAATTCCATAGACAAATAGACAAGGGAGAGCCTTTATATTATCCTTTAACCACTCAAAGAGACAATGAACTAGAGTCATGCTAACCCATTTTTATTTACCAACCATAAGTTGTGTTACACCATTCCAAACCTCTCTAGAAAAGGGACACATCATGAAAAAGTGGTCCACTTATTCTTCACTACCTTTGCAAAGGATACATTTACATCGCCCTACTCAACTCTTCTTGGGTCCATTATCCCGAGTTAAGAACTTATTATCTAGGGCAAACCATAATAAAATGGATCTTAAGGGGCAATAAAACTCCCAAATAGTTCTCTACCACATAACTCTCTCATCACTACATTCTTCTTCAATTCTAGCTACATACACTAACTTGATAGTGTAATCCCTTGAACTCAGATTTTTGGACCATTTAAGCTAGTCCTCTTCATTATTTAATTTCATTTCATTATTTTTTAGTAGTCTAACATATTGCTCCCATTCCTATGCTTGTTATCCTTTTAAATTTAGGCTATCTATTGTCTCCCATCCTTATGCCCATAAGCTTTTGTTATTCAAAGAAGTTGCATCCCTTAACTAATAATACCCTGATGGTGGAGGAATTCCAACAAGGCTTTTGATAACTTGTAATTTCCAGTGATTTTGATCCATGGATACTCTCCAATCCTTACCTTTTTACCATTTCCAATTTTCCATGCTACCCTTTTACCAAAATATAGGAAGGAATTTACTAAGGATTAACTAAATAGCCTTCTTGAACCTATTCCCTTACCTCTATGAACCAATCCTCCATTGTCATCCCTCTTAGGCATTTGGTTTTCATTAAACTTCCCCAAAGGCCATCATTGTAAACCTACCTCCAAAGGGTTTCTGTTGCAAGTTACAAACTGAAGAGATATATTTCTTTCAACCCCCACCCCTTGCTTCTTTTGGAGTTGCCAATCTTTTCCACTTAACCAAGGGAATTGCTTTGCATGTTCTTTTCCCTGTCGAGAGAAAGTTGAAACATTTATTTCAAATTTTGTTTAATATGCACTTAGGAATCTTGACAATAGTAATCTAGTAAACATGAATTCTCTTTAGGATTTCCTTTATCGATACTAATCTTCCTCCATGATATATCCATCTATTACACTAGATAGAAATTCTAGCTTCTAACTTTTTATATAACCATATCCAGTCCTAAACAAGGCTTTTGATAATTTCCAGTGATTTCGATCCATGGATACTCTCCAATCCTTACCTTTCTACCATTTCCAATTTTCCATGCTACCCATTTACCTAAATACATGAAGGCATTTACCAAGGCTTGACTAAATAGTCTTCTTAAACCTATTTCATTTCCTTTATGAACCAGTCCTCCATTGTCATCCCTCTTAAGTATTTGGTTTTCATTACACTTCCCCAAAGGCCATCATTGTAAACCTACCTCCAAAGGGTTTTCATTACTTAAGAGATAAATGTCTTTCAATCCCCGCCCCTTGCTTCTTTTGGAGTTTCCAATATTTTCCACTTAACCAAGGGAATTCCTTTGCATGTTCTGTTCCCCATCAAGAGAAAGTTGAAACATTTATTTCAAATTTTGTTTAAGATACACTTAGGAATCTTAACAATAGTCATCTAGTAAACATGAATTCTCTTTAGGATTTCCTTTATCGGGACTAATCTTCCTCCATGATATATCCATCTATTACACTAGATAGAAATTCTAGCTTCTAACTTTTTATATAACCATATCCAATCCTAAGGCAAAAACTATTTTGTTTTAAATTAAAACCAAGATATTTCACCCCTTGTTCCATGTCCCAAAATTGCATTGGAAAGAGAAATTCATCTTTTCTTTTTACCTCACCAATTAGTTCATTGAAGAGAGTATAATTGTTCATATTAATCACCATACCTATGAATTTACAATAAAACTCCAACAATTCCTTAATTTTTTCTAACTTTATAACTAAATCATTACCAAATATCATAATATCATCTACAAAGAGAATATGTGTGATATGTACAAAATTTGAGATCTCAATCCCCTTCAACTCTCCTTTACTAGGATAATATTAAATAGGCATACTTAAATTAATATTCTGCTACAAACATAAATAATAAGGGAGATAATGAACAACCTTGTTTCATACCTCTAGAAGTTGTGAAGAACCCAATAGAAGACCCATTTATCAACACTGCAAATGAAGTAGAAGTGAGAAAACCCATGATTCAATTCACAATTTGCAAGTTCATACCTAGTTGAAACAACCAATAATTCTAGTAGTAATACAAGAAACAACCAATTGACCTTCTCATAGGCCTTAGCAAGGTCAATTTTCAATATGGTTGAAGGTAACTTCCTTGTCGTAGTTGAACACAGTCCTACTTAAGCAATTCGCACTGCATCATGTATTTGACAGATAAAGAGGAAACATAAATATTCATATGTGACAAAAACTGATAGAATACCCTTCAACCTATTATAAATCATTTTGGATATCAACTATAAATTAATTTGCATAAAGAGATAGGTGTAAAATAATCAAAGGCAATTGCATCTTGTTGTTTAGGAATGAGGGCTACAAAAGTAGTATTGAGTGCCCCCAAAACATTCCTCGAGGTCCTTGATTCTTCAACAAATTTAATTAGATCATGCTCTAAAAATTAAAGAAACCCAAATAAAATTCTACTAACATGCCATCCAGTCCTAGGATTTCCCATTTTCAAAAGAATTAAGTATTGAATTCAACTCTTCACTTATAATCTTAGCCTCTAGATCATCATCCATTCCATCATCTATAAGATTAAGAAACAAGCTTATGATTTTCTTTATTTATACTATGTTAGCATTTTTGGGACCTTGAAAGAGTGTTTTAAAATGGAATCTCCCAGCGTCTACAATATCTATAAAGGTATTTAATTTGGACCCATTTGGATGAAGGATCTCCCATATAGTACTAATATGTATTCTATGAGTTGTAAATTTGTGAAATAACTTTGCATTATTATCTCCTTCCTTTATCCAAATGGCTCTACTTTCAAGCCTCCAAGCAGTCTCCTCAACCGACAAATCCTTTTTTGGGCCTCTTGATCTTTGAGGGTCTATTCTCCTTCCTCTAAAAATATTACATTATTATTGTTTTCAAAAAGGGATTTTATCCCTTCCTCCACCTCTTTCAAGTCTTTATGATATTTTGCAACATAAGCAGAAACCCATTCATTCATTACACTCTTAATTCATTTGATGTTGTCTACAAGTTGTTTCATGGTAGAGTCCCTTATTTGAGGATCTAGTGGCTACCAATTTTTAATCACAAGGTCCCTAAACTCTTCTTCCAACAACCAAGCATGGTTAAAGTTTAGAGGGATTTGGGGCTTTAGATATACTATATTATCCAAGTAGAGAAGGATTGGTAGATGGTCTAAATCTCTCCCTATTCCAACCACATATTTAATTTTCAATTTCTCATTAGAAAACGGTTCAACCATTAGGAACCTATCCAGTCTTTTAGCAATGCTTTCTTTGTCTCTTTTGGAATTTTTCCAGGTTGGTACAATATTGAGAGGTTCCACATCTATTAGGTGATAAGTTTCAAATACGTGAGCAAAGTAATCTTCAAGAGGATCCCTTATTTCAACCCATCCCCAAAATTCACTATGATTAATGGTTAGGTTCAAATCCCCTCCCATAATCACATTTCCCCCAAATAGTAAAGTTGAGTCTGCTAGATTGTCCCAAAAAGGTCTTATTTCCCCATAGGGACGATAAACATTGAGCAACCTATTCTCTTTCCCCAACTCCTTTGACACTAGATCAACCAAAATACATGAGTTCATAACTAAGGAATCAATAGCATCAACCATAGAATTTCAACCATTGATTAAACCACTCGACAAACCTTTGGCATCTAAAGTATAAAATTCCCAATTTTTTTAAAATAGAAGAGAGGAACTTTAAAGATTAATATTTAGAACACATTGTTTCTTGTAACATAACTACATTAGGATTATATATAATAGAGTCTTTTGAGGGATATCTATTTGTGGGAACCCCCCACCCCTCAAGCATTGAAGGAGATTATAATCATATGTTAAATTGTTTATGGGGTTTCCCCACCCTAAGGGCCCTAACAATGGTTAATTGTTTCCCATATATAATCTTCTTCTTGGTCTAGGACATGGCCATTGATATATGAGATTTCCTCCCAAATGAGGAAGGCATTCATTTATCCATGGCTAATCTTAATTCTTCAGAAGCCTCTTCCATATCTTTTGTAAATCTCGAAAGATAAAATGACTTCAAGGTAGTTTTTTGGGATTTCTCTTTATGTTGCAATGAAAGCTTTGCGAAAAAATCCATCAAACCCTTATGCTTTTTATTTACTAGGGAAAAATATGAGCTACCTTGTCTATTGTCTCCAAAAAGTATCCCAACTTGACAAGAGAACCCCCCCCACCAGGCATTACTCTTGAGGCTATAAGAGGGGCAACCTTTTTTAAACAACCTTAACACTAATCCCTTCCAAGGAGTGATCCATGGACATGATCCCCCATACAAGTGTGCATTATATAAGATTATACGACACCTATTTACCACAAGGAGATAAGGGACCAACTTTCTCTTCAAGAAAAGACTCAATCAGAACTGAGGAATCCATACTTTTAGTTGGAGAGTTCGAGCTCGTAGCTCAAGATTCCAAATTTCATTGTATGATAATCCTGTATAGAGTGAAAGGAACTATCAAACTTCGAAGAAACAAAGTAGGCCTCTTTTCTCTCATGCTCAAGTTTTCCTATATCTGCTAAGAGCTTCTCCTTCTCCTTCATTGTAAACTTTTTGACCCCGATATTTTTAGGACTACTTGATCACTTTCCTCCTGCCATATAGTCTATCCTCAAATGCTCGACCTCATGAAAAAATACACATTGAAAAGGGAATTTCCAATAATCGAGCTTCTGAAATTTTAGAGACCCCCACTCTATCTCCATAGCTACAAATAGCCCTTCGCGTAAATCCAATTCAACTAGAATGTGATCCATACTCCTATAAGGTTTTTCCAACCACCCAACTTCATAAGCAACAAATATCCTAGTAGTATTTACTACCATTTAAAATATTTTATCATGCCATAATTAGAAGGGGAACCTTGGTAACAAAACCCAAATCTTCTACATTTAGTTTGATTCTCTTCTTAGGTCAAATCCCAACTCCATTGTTTGAGACAAAGTCCCAATGGTCACCACTGCCATTATTTTCCCAACACCAATAAGACATGCTCCTTTTCTTTCACGGTGAAACATAACCATCTATGAAGCAAAACATGGAAGTTATGAAAGTAGTTGATAATAGGCCTCCAACTCCCTTCCAACCATCCCTTTAAAGTCTCACTTTTGACCATTTTACCCATAAATATACTAACCACACCCCTTTCCATCATAACTTCCACTTCAAACATCTGCACATCCTTACCCATGACCACCTTCATGCAATCTAAGTGAGATCAAATACACTTTCTTTTAAAATCCATGAAGCCTCCTTCCCTTGGCCATTGGTATCTTTCATAATCAGGCCCTCTTCCATATCCATTAATGACGCTGATATGGAACTTCGTGGTTCCTTGAGACCCAAAAACCATACCTCTCCAGGTTTTTTATTATTCTTATCTATCGAATCCTCTATGAAATTCTCCTCAATCACATATGATTTCCTAACAACCATGCTTGTCTCCATGACCCTACTATGACCTTCCTGTCCCACAATACGACACTCCTTCAAAGGATTTGCTAGCATCATCTCAGATGTTGGTTTGGACATACCCCAAATATCCACGATATCTTTATATGTGTGAAGCTAAGACTTAATACTTTGCTCCTCCCCTTTTCTTTAGTTTACCAGTTCCTCCAAGGTGTTAAACAATAGTTGTAATCCCTAGAACATTGCCTTCCATACTCATGAAAACCCTAACTTCGCCATTAGCTTGAAACCTACCATAACAATTGATGGTTATTCATGCCAGCAGTTAATTTGTTTTAATTATTCTATTACAACATTATTCGATGAGAAAATCAAATAAGAGTCAGACAGATCCCCCAGACGAAGTGATTGATATGTTTAGGGCAATGGTTTCGTACCACAAACAAATGGTTAGAATCCAATCCATGGTTGTTAAAGATGAAAATCACTTGCTCATGGAGAGATGGAATCCAGTCAATAGGGAATGGGCTAGGGAAATACATAGATCAAGTTGATCCCAAGGGTCAGTATTCCTATGCCCAGATCTATGTGGAATTGGATTTAGAAGTTGGTTTCCTTGAAGCCGTCAAACTCACAATAGGGGAATGGCAACATTTTCAGAAGCTGGATTATGAATAGTTACCATTCAAATGCAGAAGCTACCATGAACATGGTCACTTCCAAAATAACTGCCCAAAGAATCAATCAAATCAACAAGAAAAAGAGGTAGGGGAAGGGTGGTAACAAGAAAAAAAATTGAAGGCAAATCCTAAATCTTCTCTCAAAAAAGATGGCAAAACTCCTAATCCTCCCATAGCCAAATACATAAAGGAACAAGAACCTTCGAAGGAACAACTCCCGACAGGAAACAACTTTGAAGTTTTAGGAAATCAAGAATTTGATGCCAGTGCTTCAGACGATCCCTTAGAAAAAAACACTAATCCGACAGAGGAAAATCAGGAAAACAAGGAAATATCGTCTCCTCAGGAACAAGGCGAAAAAATAGATAGTCATGAATTAGGAACAGAGAAAGATGATATAGAGGAAGAGGAAATAGAAATAGAATTATCTCAAAACTCCATTCAACAAGTTACTCGAGGAAGGACATCGACAAAGGAAAGAAGAGAAAGGGACACTTATAAAGAGAATCTCTAAGATTCCCAACCCACTTTGGAAAAAATGTTAAACACTCGCAGTGCAAGACACCAAGGGAACCCTTCCAAAGGGGCCTCTTCCATCCCAAAAAAGTAAGTAATGAAGGTAGTCTCATGGAACTGTAGGGGGTTGGGAAGTAGAACAAAGGAAGAGTGGATGAAAGATCTACTTCGCATTACAAGCCCGGACATACTTCTTATCTAGGAGACAAAAATGGAGGAACTAGTCTTTCTCCAAACAAGTGCAAAATTTTGGAAAAATGGAGACAGAATAATGGTCAGTGCAAGAGGAGCCTCTGGTGGTTTAGGCACGCTGTGGGACAAGGCCAAATTTTAGCTATTGGCCTTAGATATATGCATTCATTGGATTTTCACTAAACTTCTTCACAAGGATTCAGGTCTCCAGATATGTCTATTTAACATTTATGTCCCGGTCCTTATTTCTGAAAAAAAAATATTGTTGGAATCTCATTCAAGATTACCTCATAATTCACCAAATGGAGAATATAGTTCTAGCTGGAGATTTAAATGTCACTCTATCCCTAGGGGAAAAAAGAGGGGGATCCATTGTAAGAGACCAATTTCGGGAAACAGTGGAGGATATCATTCATGAATGGGAGCTTGAAGATATTAAGCCCTCAAGAGGTAAATTTACTTGGACTAACAAGAGAATGGGCCCTGGGCATATTGCCGTTAGATTGGATAGATTTTTAGTCCACAACTCCTTTCTACTTATAGCATTGGATGTCAGCTCTAAAATCCTTCCTTTCAGCGCCTCAGATCATAAGCCTATTCTCTTAGAAGTTTCCAAATACAAAAACTTGGGACCTATTGCCTTCAGGTTCAGTCCGTCATGGATTCAAAAGGAAGGCTTTCATGAAATTGTCCTCAGAGTCTAGTCGAGACCAGTCTCAGGATCTCCATTTTTTGTATGGGAATAAAATTTGAGGTGACTTAAAAAATAACTCAAGAGTTGGGATAAAAACATAAAATCTCCTTCACATCAGAGGTTGGAAGCCCAAATACAGCTGGAAAATCACCAAATTCTTATGGAAGAAAGCACAATCACCACTGAGAATATGGATCATGAATTGGAACTTCAAAGAAAGATTCACTTTGCATGTAGAGAGGAGGAAGACTATTGGAGGCAAAAGTCTAGAAGCCTTTGGCTTCAGGCAGGAGACAAGAATACCGGTTTCTTCCACAAACAAGCTGAATCTAGGAAGCAGTACAATTCAGTTAAAGAAATTCAAACCCATGGCCAGATCATTAATGATTTCAACAAAATCAAGCAAGCTACTCATCCCCATTTCAAAGAGATGTATTCATAAAAAACTCATGCTCAGGATGATAGAAGTAAGAATATTATAGATATAGTCCCATCCCTAGTAACATAGGAAATCAATCAGAAACTTATGGCTCTGGTTAATAGAAAATAAATCAAGACAACCTTGGGAAGTATGTAACTAGATAAAGCCCCTGAACCGGATGGGTTTACTTGCAGGTTCATAAAAGCTTGTTGGCCAATCATAAAAAATTATTTACACAGAATGGTCTTAAAATCTTAGAGCTGTCAAAAGATCGGAGGGAGCACAAATTTTGAATTCTTATCCCATATCCCTAAACATAAAGGAGCCTCCTCCTTTGACCGATATCGACCAATTTCGCTTTGCAATATGGGTTATAATCTCATTACAAAAGTAATCGCCAACTGTGTCAAAGACATTCTTCCTGCCATCATTCCAGAGAACCAAGGGGGTTTCATCAAAGGCAGACAAATTGCTGATAATATCATCCTAGTCCAAGAAGTTATTCACTCAAGCAACTCCCGAGGTGAAAAAGGTATGGTTGTCAAATTAGATTTGGCTAACACATTTGACAGGGTTTGACATGAATTTCTGTTTCAGGCAATGCTCCGATTCAGATTTTCCTCAGAATTCATCAATTGGGTAAAGGCTTGTATAGGCTCCCCTTGGATAGCCCCGTTAGTCAACGGGCATGCTGCAGATTTCTTCCAAGCCACTAGGGGGCTGCGTCAAGGTTTCCCTCTTTCACCTTTGTTGCATGCTATACAAGCTTCAATTCTTAGCTTTCAACTAGAGCAATGTCGAATCCAAGAAGATCTATTGGGAATCAGAATAACTCGAGGAGTCAAGGAGATCAATCATGCACATTTCGCAGATGATACACTCCTTTTGGGAGGAGATAATAATATTACTACTAGAAGAATCAAATGGGAGTTAGATTTCTACAAGGAAGCCTCGGGTAGTCAGATAAATTACAGGAAAATCCAAATATATGGGTGGAATTGCACCACAAGAGAAATGGCGGACATAACCATAATTTTGGAAATGGAGGGGAAGACACAATGGAACTCCTTTAAATATCTAGGAATCCCCATTTCCAGATCAAACATAAAATCAGAACAATGGATTCCTTTACTTGATAAACTAAAGACCAAAATCAACACTTGGGGAGCAAAGTGGCTTAATAAAGTAGGGAAGTTGGTCTTGATAAAATCAGTTCTTTTCAGCATACCAATTTTTCAAAGTTCAATCCTTTTGGCCCCAATTGGATTCATCAGTAAAATGGAAGTGATCCTAAGAAGATTTTTATGGAAAGGGGGTAAAAACAATGAAAACAAGCTTCCTTTGGTCAGCTGGGGAAAAGTTACCAAGCCGCTTTTAGAAGGTGGTCTCCAGATCATAGATATTAGAGCTCAAAATCTAGCTCTCAGTGTGAAGCTACTTTGGAAATTGGTAACATGAAAGTTAACATGGAGCAAGCATGCTCTTTGGAAGAAATATTACTCTGGATCCCAGACAAATTGCCTTGATAATCCTCCAAAGGTAGTGAAAGGATCTCCGATTTTTAACATTTCTCAAAAAGCATCTGGGTTCTTCTAGCCTCTTCTAACTTGGATTTCAGGGAATGGCAAAAACATTCTTATTTGGGAAGACTCAATTCTTAGAGGGCCTTCTTTAGACTCAATCTTAAACAACTCCAATCTAAAAATGCATTATAAATCTCTCAATATATTCTCCCTTTGGGATATTTCTGTCTGGAATGAGGATAACTCCAAGTCATGGAAGGAATGGAAATTCCCAGATTGCCCAAATAAGATGCTAAATGAGGAACGCATTCTGATTTCCTATCTTCAAGGAAAGACCCCTGTAACAGCTAAGGTGAAGGATACCCATGGATGGGGCTCAAATTCTGGTTTTTACACAGTAGGAGAAGGTTACAAGCAGATCAAAGCAAATCCGAATGTCCCCCCCAATCCAATTCGTTGTAAATAAATTTGGAGATTTAAAAGTCTCCCAAAGTAGATATGTTCATATGGACTTTGGCCCATAATAACATTTTGACAAGTGATAATCTTAAAAAAAGGGGTTGGGAAGGACCGATGAGATGTCCACTATGTTTGTTGTCAGAAGAATCAACCAATCACATCTTGATAAATTGTCCCTTTGCAACAGGGGTCTGGACGTATGCCCTGGGCTCTTGGTCTACTCAACTAACTCTTCCAGAGGCGATTTCTTCACTTCTAAGTGAGTGGTTCTCTTTGTATCCCTATTCCCTTATTAAAAATGATAGGCTCAAATCCTGTTGATTGACGCTTCCTAAATTTATCCTTTGGGAACTTTGGTTGGAATGAAATGCCTGTATTTTCATTGACAAACCTTGCCATGTAGCCCATGTGGCTATGAAAGCACAAGCTCTGATGAGATACTGTTTAAAATCTCTTCCCCTCCAGGAGAATAAATGTGCTTTGAATGGGTATGAAGAAACTTGGATGAATAAAATCCTCCCCTCACCTCATTCCATTGTCCCTACTAGCCCTATCCATCTGGAAAAATGGGAAATTTGGATGGATTCTCTAAATTTTAAACTTTGGAATAAATCACTGAAGGGGCACACTCTTTTCTTTGATGGTGCTTCCAAAGGGAATCTTGGGGAGGCAGGAGGAGGAGGGGTGCTGCTAGGACCCAATGAAATTCTTGAACAACAATACTCCCGGGGACTAAGAGAAGACACCAATAACACAGCTGAAGCATTAGCTTTATGGCAAGGTCTATATCAAGCTAAGACAAGGAAAGTCAGAGAAATCAATGTTTTTGGTGACTCAAGGATTGTGATCCAAGCTCTCATCACTAAAAAACGACCCAACAATATGAGACTATGGCATATCCTTTAGAAAATTAAGATTATCACGAAATCCTTTCAAAGAATTGAGATCTTCCATATATTGCGATATCTCAATGGAGACGCGGATCTTGCTGCTAATGAAGCAGTCCCTCTGAGCAAAGGGATCCTGAAAATCAATGGGATTACTAAGCCCTTCATCATTCCATAAGAACTTCAGCCTTATTACAAGGGATCTAGAGTCATTTCATCGAATTAAACAGAAAGACGGTGCTTTAATATGAGACA
Source organism: Larix kaempferi (assembly GCA_027924585.1). Lineage (NCBI taxonomy): Eukaryota > Viridiplantae > Streptophyta > Pinopsida > Pinales > Pinaceae > Larix > Larix kaempferi. The sequence goes on along the minus strand of BSBM01000753.1, from coordinate 28,859,519 downwards.
GGTGGAGAAATCAAAGCACGCGGGAGGACACATTGTGGTCTCAGGCGAGGACAGAACCGATGGTTTACAAGCCTGTGATTTATTTGGATCAACCCAATGCAAGAATCCTCCAGTCAGACAAAAGAGATCGTGCGGGAGGCTTATTCAGGCTTCTGGTCGGGCATTCGGCCGAGGTTATCAAATAGAAAGAAAGGATGGCGATGAAGAAGGATATGGAAGGTTAGTTTGATGTCAGTTCGATGTGGAAGGATATGGATCCTCTTCTTTTCCTCTTCACCGGGAGATTGGTTATTATAGTCAGCCGAGGAATTTTCCCCACTCCATATTATAGTTAGCCGAGGAATTTTCCCTGCTCCGTCTTTCTGTTATGGACTTTCCTCTGTGGTTCCTTATCAATTTTCGGCAATTTCTCTGTGGTGTTTGGAGCCGGTTCGAAATGGTCAACTTGGAGCTGGAAAATCGCATTCTCAGTCTTGAAATGCAAGTTGGGAGGCTCACACTAGATAATCAGATTGAAAAAGAAGCACAACAGGCCCAAGAAGCTCATTTCCCTGGATCTTCAAGCAAGTGAGGCAGCTAGACTCCGGGTCCTAGTATTTTTTTGTATCTAGGTACTAGAACGTTTAAACTTGGTATTACTTTTGGCATAATTTTTTTTGAAGGCCGTTCAGGATGCTAGATTAGGAATAGATTAGCAACCCTTTTAAGTTTTGGTTTGATGGGCTCTATAGGCTTAGATCTTTGCTCGGGGTGTTGAAACTTGGCTTTTTGAACAAGACTCTATTATTCTGATGTATCTGTACTAGCGATTTCTTCGTTGTTTCTTAAAACAAATTATAACCGCTTATGTTGAAAAAAATATATTAAATAATTTATTTAAGTTTCTATTGGTTTATACGGTCATAAAATTTTCTTCTTGTATTCCTCCGTTCTCCCAGAGTGAGGGATGATGCTTATAAAAATAAAAACATATAGTTCTGAACTAGCTATTGGTTGAAAAGTAAGTAAGCAATTCGAAACTTATTTGCTTTTCTATGAGTACACCACTATAGGGGTTTATGGCTTTCAAAGTTTTCTAAAATGATATTTTTTTTAACAGGTAAGTTTGTTAGTTAAAAATCCATGAGATGTAGAACAGTTGGTGGTGGGTGATGGTTAAGACACCCCTAAGCGGAAAGGTCGCCGGTTCGAAACCCCGTAGATACTAAAATCCAGCCATGTTAAGGGTTGGTGCGGTCCAGGTCGGGTGCGATCCCCGAGTGATTTTGACGGCTTAGATGCCCCTGGTTCATGGTCTCTCAGCCAATAGCGAACCCTACTAGTCAGGGGGTACTACCACTTGCCAACAAAAAAAAAGTTTGTTAGTTAAAAAAGTAATTAAGAATAAAATCATTTTAGGTTTTCTATTTTTCTATAAATAATAATTTCTTAAATTGTGTTAAGTATATTGTTTTACTTTTAAGGCACTTAGAGCGGGGAATGCCTTGAAAAAAGGGCGTTCATGAAGATTATGTCTTTCAATTGCTGGGGTCTGGCTGGGCCCAACAAGAAATCAGCCTTCAGAAGGGTGCTTACTCTTGAACACCCGGATGTGATCCTGCTACAAGAGACCTTAGGTGTAGGAGATGTTATTAAGAATCGCTTGGAGAGCTGGCTGCCTGGATGGTCCTTTATCACTTTGGATGTAAAGGGACATTCTGGGGGGCTGGCTGTGGGATGGAGGCAATGTAATTTAAGCTTGTGAATTCATGGGGAGTGGATTCTGTTCTTTGTGTTGATGTTTTGTCGGTTGAACTGGGGATCATTATTAAGGTGATCAACATTTATGGGCCTTATCTGCATCGCATAGAGTTTTGGGACTCTCTGTTTGGAAACCCCCTCTTGAGTAGTGACACACTGATCATCGGGGGGGATCTAAACTTTTCACTGGGTCTGAATGAGGTATGGGGACCACATGCACAAGTGGATTCTTTGGCTGGATACTTTGTTCAGAAGCTAATGTTGAAGGGCTTGCTGGATATTGAGCCTCTCAAGTTGAAACCGACATGGCGAAATAAACGCAGTGGGTATGCTAGGGTGGCGAAAAGGATTGATCGTTTTCTGGTGGCTGAACAGTTGGTGGACAGATTCTTTCAAGTTCGACAGTGGGTTGGTACTGGGGGTATCTCTGATCATTTTCCTATCTTTTTTGAGATACAAAAGGGGCCTACAAACCCTCCGAGCCCCTTGAAATTCAATAAATTATGGTTACAAGATGAGACATTTAAAAATCTCTTTCTTACAAACTGGATACATTTTGATAGGGATTTTGATAGAATAGATGCCTTTCAATTTGCAGATAATATTAAAAAGATGAAACGACTGGTCAAAGACTGGGCTATAGCTAAGAGATGCAGGGAAGATGCAGAATTGAAACAGGTGGAGGATGAGCTACAGCTGATTTATGAGGGTGAAGGGGGAGGACTGATCTCTTAGGATTCCAAGGAGGCTCTAATCCGCTTGGAAGGGCGACGGAACACTATGTTATGTGAAATGGAGGAGACCTGGCGGCTGAAGAGCAGAGCGATCTGGCTGGAGTGTGGGGATGATAATACCAAGTTTTTTCATGCTTATGCCAGAGGGAGAAAAGCAGCTAATACCATATGGAGTCTGAAGGATGATGATGGTATCACCCATGTCAGTTTTGATGATAAGGCCAGATGTGGGGTAACACATTTTAAGAATTTATTCCGGGCACCAAATCAGGCTACTATTGCTGAGGTGATTAAAGTGGCAGAGATGTTTCCTAGTTTTGTTGATGATGAAGGAAACAGGGAACTGATGAAGGAATTAACGGAGGAGGAGCTTAAAAAGGTACTCATAAGCTTTCAAAAAGACAAGAGCCCTGGCCCTGACGGGTGGACTATGGATTTCTTCCTGGATCTCTTTGAGATTTTGGGGAATGACCTCATGGCAGTTGTTGAAGATTCCAGAGATACAGGGTTAATCCCGACAAGTTTCAATTCTACTTTTATCGCCCTCATTCCTAAGTCTGATAATGCAATGACCCTAAATGAATTCAGGCCCATCTCACTGTGCAATTGTATCTATAAGATCATCTCAAAAGTCATTGCCAGAAGACTAAAAAGTATCCTCTCACAACATATATCTGCAGAACATTTTGGGTTTTTGGAGGGTCGACAAATTCATGAGGCTGTTGGAGTGGCTCAAAAAGGGATGCATAGTTTGAAGACCAAGAATCTGAAGGGAGCCATACTTAAAATTGATCTCTCTAAGGCCTATGATAAAGTGAGATGGATGTATCTTCGCCTACTTTTTACACATCTGGGGTTTGGTATTGCTTTTATTAGATGGGTTATGTCATGCATCACTACTGTCTCCTTTTCTGTACTTATCAATGGTGCGGCTTCGAATTTTTTTCACGCTGAAAGGGGACTACGTCAGGGTTGTCCCTTATCCCCACTGCTCTTTCTGTTGGTTGCTGAAGGACTCAGTAGGGCCATTAGCAGGGCAAAGGCTGAAGGGCAGTTCCAGGGGATTCTGGTGGCTCCAAATCTGTATATTACTCATTTGCTATTCGTGGATGATGTCTTAATCTTCTGTTCTGGAAGCAGAGGGGATACCCGTATTTTAAAGGAGATATTGGAACTATTTTCTAAGGCTACTGGTATGGAGATTAATGCTGGGAAGTCCACCTTATCCACACACTTGTTGAGACCGGAAGAGGAGGCAGAACTCACAAGGCTCTTTCCCTTCAATACTGCGGGACTAGAGGATGGTCTAAAATACCTCGGGTTTTCGATAAAAGCTAATTTATATTTGAAGAGGGATTGGGCTTGGTTGATTGGGAAGGTGGAGAAGAGATTGATGGTCTGGAGCCACAGGTGGCTTTCACGAGCTAGTAGACTGGTCCTGGTCAAAGCAGTGCTGGAAGCAATTCCTGTATACTGGATGTCATTAGCTTGGATACCTAAAGGAATTCTTGAAAGCATTAGGAGGATCTGTTTCAGATTTCTTTGGAGCGGCAAGAAGGACGTACAGGTCACCCCTTGGGTTAACTGGAAGAGACTCGCAGCCCCAAAGGGCATGGGGGGCTGGGGGATAAAAAACATTTTCTTGTTTTCAAAGGCTTTGGTAGCCAAGGGGGGGTGGAGGCTGGTGAGGACTACTAGTCTCTGGACCAGGGTTATCAAGCAGAAATATTTGGCCGATGAAAGCATTGAAGATTGGATTCGGAATCCTAGGAAGTCCCATCAGGGGGGATCGATGATTTGGAAGGTTGTGGTAAAATCTTTTGGCCTGATTGAATCTAAACTAGCATGGAATGTGGGGAATGGTGAAAAGCTACTGGTAGGAAGGGACCCTTGGATGGGCTGTACACATGAACACATTCTCCCCGGACATGTTATTGAGGCACTTGGCAGAAGAGGGATTTACACACTGAATCAGTTGGCTGTTCCGAGACCTGTGGAGTCTTGGAGACAGAGATGGTGTAGAGCAAACACCTTGGGGCTTCAGGAACAAGAGTCGGCTTTCTTGGAGGTTTATACCCGACACTTGGAAGTGACAAATGTATTGTTGAGTGATGAGGAGGATTCTCTGGTCTGGGAGGCGGATCCGGAAGGTAAGTACACCCCCAAGGCAGGTTATATTTTATTAAGTTCTGAGGAGGAACAGAGGGAGGTAGCCTGGTGGTGGAAGTCCCTCTGGAAGTTAAAATGCCCAGCTAAATCGAAACTTTTCATGTGGTGTGTACTCGAGAACAGAGCACCTACATGGGATATTTTGCAGAAGAGGTCCTTTCATGGGCCAAGCTGGTGTGTGCTATGCAAAAGGGATATCGAAACTGCTACTCACCTGTTCCTTACATGCCCCTTTTCTGTTGCTGTTTGGAAGGAGTGCACTGTTTTGGTGGGGTTTCTTTGTCAATGGGATGGAGAGTCAGTTGGGGCAGCTTGGGATGATTGGTGGAGAAGGAACACAGTTAAGACTTATCAGAACCTACCTCTGCTTGTAATCTGGGGGATATGGGTGGCACGGAACAATGCTATCTTCAATGATAAGCCATGCCTTCCTGAGATAACTGCAACACAATCTATAGGCATCATGTGCATATAAGGGCTGACAATCAAAGAAGGAATTTGGAGGTGGAGATTGATCGCTCTCGGCCATGGGCGTTTTTTGATGGGGCCTCACAGCATAATTTGTGTGGGGGCGGCGCGGTTCTTCATCTCTCTGAAACGCATTCATACACTCTTTCAATGGGTTTAGGGGAGGGCTCAAACAACTTTGCTGAACTGCAGAGCTTGAAGCTTTTATTAATCTTTGCTCTTGAGAAAGGATGCAATACATTGACTTGCTTCGGGGATTCAATGAATGTTATAAATTGGATCAATCAGATACAAGAATGCAGAAATTTGCGGCTGGTGAATATTCTCACATCCATTAGGATGATCCTTCTGCGGTTTGACAATATCTCTTGCCGGCATGTTTACAGGAATAACAACAAAGAAGCGGACACCGCATCCAAGGAGGGGCTCACGAGGGAATATGGCACATGGCATATTAAAGAATTTCTAAATGGCAGAACACAGTCTTATTATCATAGGCCTTTTATAGAGAATCTATGAAATCTAACAGCACACTATCTATGATACAGATTCTGCTTTTTGATACAATGTAAAAGCTTAATAGCATTCTACTGGTTTTTATTGAGGAGACGGTCCAGAAACACAGACAGAAATCATTTATGAAATATGCCTTACGGGGCTGATCTATTTACCTATACAGCATCATAGTATGTTTTTTTTATGTAAACTGAAAGAAGACATAACAGTTCCATCACAGGAATTTATGATCTTGAAGAATTCACTATTTAATGGTGAACCTACAGAATGTAATTTTGATCTCTACAGATGAATGAAATTACGCTTTTTTTTCTTGGAAAAAAAAAATATTGTTTTACTTTTACTTTTATTTCTTTTTATTTTAATAATGTTATTTTTCATTAAGGTAGCAATAAATTAAAAAAAATATTGGTTAAATTTTTTTTATTATTATTATTTTAATTAAAAAATATTTTTATTTCTTATACTATTTTTTTAATAATTCTAATTATAATGGTATTTATAAATTTTTGAGTATCCGAAAGGAGCATTATAATTATAATTTGAAGCTACATTACATTAATCTTGTTTTACTTTTCATGACAATTAGTTATTTATTATTTAAAAGATTTTAGATTTGATTTGTATAACTTTCATGAATTCTAATGTAACTTAACTAAATAAATCATTATTTTAGGGTATAATAAAAATCAAGTTTTCATTACTTGTGTAAAGCTTAGTAAGAGATCAGCTGCAAAATGTTTTTTTGGTAACATTTTCAATTACCCTGGGCACTGTGACCTAGTATCCCAGCTGAAGGTGGCTAGAATTTTCCCTTCTTTTTTTATTGATTAAGAAGCTTTGGATTTGGGTAAGGAAATTAACCTGAAGGAGGTTGAGGATACTTTGAAATTATTTGCTAAAGAGAAGAGTCTGGGGCCTAATGGTTGGATGGTCGAATTGTTTCTTCATTTCTTCGACATCATGGGTGAAGAGCTTATGCAATTTGTTGAATTTTCCAGAACCAAGGGGTTCATTTCTGGAGCAGTGAATTCCACCTTACTCACACTTATTCCTAAGTGTAGTAAACCTAACTCTTTTGGAGATTTTCGACCTATAGCTCTATGCAATATGATCTACAAGCTTATTTCGAAGATACTTGCAGTTAGATTGAAACCTGCTCTGTCAAAGTTCATTACCCCAAAACAATTTGGGTTTCTTCAAGACCACCAGATTCTTGATGTTGTTGGTATCACACAGGAGATTATTCACACAATAAAAATACGAAAAAAGGGCTTTACTTCTCAAGATGGATCTTGAGAAATCCTATGATCATGTGGACTGGTGTTTTTTAAGGCTCATTTTGATTCAGATTGGTATCCCTCCTTTGGTTCTTAAGTGGATCATGGTGTGTGTATCCTCAAATAATATTGTTGTTTTGTTCAATGGCATGCCTTCGAAATTTTTCAAGTGCTCCAGGGGTATTCGACAGGGGTTCACCTTATCCCCTCTCCTTTTTCTCCTAGTCATTGATGGTTTCAACCGATTGATAAATACAACAAAACGAGAAGGTAATTTGAAAGATATAAAAATTTCTGCTAAGCTCTCTCTTTCTCATCTGCTTTTTGTAGATGATGTTCTTCTGGTCGGTCCTGATTCTTTTGAGGAATGGAGGTATTATCAGAAAATTATTAATGAATTTTGTGAGGCTTCTGGTATGAAAGTAAGTTCGAGCAAGTCAAATTTTTATTATCATCTTATTGAAGATTCCAAACTTGCAGATATCAGTAGGTGCTTACCATTTAATATCTATCCTCTAATTGATGGGTTTAATTATCTTGGCTACTTTTTGAAGCCTAATGACTACATGATCCAAGACTAGAATTGGCTATTGAAGAAAGTTGATTGTAGAATCAATCACTGGTCTTTTTGTTTGCTATCCATTGATGGGAGGTTGACTCTTGTTAAGGTTGTGTTATCGGGCATCCCAGTATATTGGTTGTCCCTTCTAAAAATTCCATGCTCTATTATAAACTCGGGAAAATGTTTTTCAATTTTATATGGTCTGGAGGTAAAGGACACAATCATTTGGTGATGGCTAGTTGGGATAAAATTGTTCTTCCTGTAGCATGTGGTGGTTAGGGCCTAAAAAATTTGGACATTTTCAGCAAAGCCTTGCACCTTAAAAGCCTTTGTAGAGGCATATTTGGACCAACTCTTTGGTCCAAAGTTCTGTCTATAAAATATATCAGGGAAGATACTGTGAACTGGTTAAGAAATCCGAATAAAAGAATAAGAGGTACATCCCCTATTTGGTCTGGATTCATGAAGGTTTATAATTGGCTAGCGAAAGATCTCAATTGGCACGTTGGATTCGGGAAGGATATTTTGGTTGGTATTGACCCTATATTGGGTCTTGAAGATAATTACACCCTCTCTGGTGATATCATCAATCACTTTCATGAATTTGAATTTTCTACTCTTAACAAAATAAAAAATAGAGGTGCTAGAGATTCTGAGTATTGGATAAGTTCGAAAGATATGGGATTTTCTGGTCGATATGAAAGAGAATGGGACCATTACATAATCTCCTTGAATGCTGCGGGATGTAAACTCAATGAAGAAAAATATATACTCATTTGGAAAGGCAATCCGACGATTGGCAAGGTGACAGTCAAATCGACATATGACATCTTAATTCTGGACTGGTGTTATTATCCTCGGCATTGGTGGTTCAAGAAACTATGGAAATGGAACATTCTATTGAAATTCAAATGCTTCACGTGGTTTTCTCTTTATGGCAGACTAAAAACATGGGATAATTTAGTTAAGAAAGGATGGATAGGCCCAAATATATGTTTCTTATGTAAAACAAAGGCAGAGTCTACCTGTCACATTCTGGTTCACTTTGATTTCACAAGAACTATTTGGTATAAAGTATGTGCCTCTCTGAAGATATGCCAGTAGTGGGGTTCGGATAAATTTGATACTTGTACTCTAAACTGGTTTATATGTTGTAAATATTATCCTCTTCTTCCGATCTTCATTTCATGGGCTATTTGGCGATCCAAGAACTTAGCAATCTTTGAAAATATGGTTCCTCATATCCAACATATATGCATTTAGATTCTGAATACGTATAAATTATATACAAAAGAACAGAATCCAAAGAAAACCTTGAAAGTGAGCAATTTTGATTTGCAGGTGAATTGTCCCGTTTCCTTCTTTGATGGTGCTGCAATCAATGGTTTGTGCGCAGCTGGAGGAGTTATCTATTTAAACCAGAGGGATTATTATACTTTGAAGTTAACCCGTGGTAATGGAACCAATGTGAAGGTCGAGCTTCTCAGATTGTGGTGTGTTCTAAAGGTGGCTAACAATTGTGGGTTTGATGATCTCAAAGTTTATGGGGATTCTCAAGTAACAATTAAATGGGCGATAGGAGATTACTCCTTTAAATTTATTAATCTCATGCATTGGTGCAAAAGGATCAAAGCATAAATTCATGTATTCAGCTATATAGAATTCGAGCATATATATAGACAACATAACTCTCTTGCGGACAAGCTTTCAAAGATGGCGCTGGATGGTAAAGTGGGGGTTTTAATTTGGGAGGAATTTCAGGATTCTCATATTTGTGATATGGGAACTATATGTCTTTATGACTAAATTCCTGCATAAGATTTTGACACTTTTTTGTCATTAGCTTGAGAGGGGTTTTTTTGTATTGTCTTTGTTTTTGACAATATTTCTGAACTTTTAGTTTATCATAGAGATGAAAGGGGATGCCAGGAATGAGTTCTACTCATTAATATGGTGTATATCAGTCTTTTTAAGAGACTTGTTATCACGTGTTAAGTTCCATTATTCTTAGATCATTCACTTAAAATAACTCTAACCACTAATCTATTAATTTGTTTATCATTGACTTACTAACCAACATACCTTCTAACCATCAATTACTAACTTACGAACCCACTAGTATGCCTTCACCACTAATCCATTATGTCCCTAATTACTATGATTGATTATAGTCAAACATAATAAACTATATATATTGAAATATCATTATCTATGTGTGATGCTACTAACCCACAAATATCTAAGTGGCTAACCTATATATCATTTAACCATTTTGCAACCAACTCCTTATAATACAAAATAATCTATATTAATAGACAACTTTAAGAGTTTATTACTTATTTTTAAGACTTTTCGTAGGGACTTGTTTCTAATAGGCTCATGTCAAAAGTAGGCTTTTTTATTATTATCTAGAATGTGATCTTTAATTCATTACGATCCAAAACAATTTGATTTTTACATAAGTATGATCAAAATCTCATAATGTAATTGATAACTTTTTTATTGAAGTGTAGTATATAGTATTTATAATTTTTGAAATTGATATTCAATATTTTTTTCTCAATTCATGTGTTAAATAATATTGAAGACAACCATTATTGACTACTATTTATGGGTTAATTTATCACCCTTATTCAAATAAAATTAGGTCACCTAAATATACCTCTTCTTGGAAAGGTCGTTATCTCATTTCTTTTTTTTCAATAGAAAAAAAACTATATGTTTATATTCAAAAATATATAATAATATGTCAATACCTTACATACAAAAACATAAGATCTTCCCTTCTTAATGTTCAATCTATAAGAAGATATTTCTTGTACTAACTAAGAGCAAAAACATAAAAAATAGTTGTCTTCAATACTGTTTCTAAGAGGATCACAATTTTTTTAGATGCAAAACCCATACCACAAAAGATGAATTAGGTCTACTAAAACACAGTGGGGATTAATTACAGTCATCCATTAGGAAATAAACAATCTTTCAAGAATATAAGTTGAATATTTTCCTGCAGAAGCTCAAAAAGCAAAAATCTAGATTTGACCTTCTGAGATAATATTGGAATCACCGAGCTCAGAAAAATATGCAAAGCCTTCAGGCAAATGTAAAGCTTGCTTTGACAATAAGTCAACTTCCCCATTGAACTCCTTATAGACATGTTGAAATGTTATTCCTACAAAATCTACCTGCAAACTCCTAATTTTGTTCTTCCAACATTCAAGAGCATATACATGTAATTGACATTTATAAAGGGCCCAGTCAATGATCACCTTGGAATCTCCAACTACCTGCAATTATACAACATTTTTGGAATGAGCAAAAACTAATTGTCCCCATGAAGCTAGTAATTCTCCCCGAGTGTTGGTTCCACCACCACGAAATAATTTGAGTTATAAGCCTCTGACTTGCTTAGATATAGAACAATCCCTACACTACACCTTGAACTATTATCCTGAGATGCACCATCAAAATAACCTACAAGCCAATCTTTGTTGAATATTGGATCCCTTGCCACTCTCACTTGGCTGCCATCCTTCTCTTTGAAAATTTCCTTATAAGTATCCACTGCTTTTAGTCCCACTTTCATAGCATTTTATGTTTACCTTCAAATAGAACTCCATTTCTATGTTTCCAAACTTCCCAACTGTAATGTACCCGATCCCAAAACCAAAGTCACGGGCACATGTGAACCCAAATTAAGGCCGAATAAAGGTATTGTACAACGAAATAAGTTCAACCAAAGGTTAGGATAACAAGCCATCAAGCCAATTGGAAACAACATTCAAACATTAAAATAAATTGCGACACCTTAAAAGCAATAATAAAACTCCCCAAAAGTTCATGTAGATGCAAGACTGTGCAATCATGAACATGCAACCATATTTAAAAACTTATCAAAATTGGCCCTTAGCATTATTAAATCATTAAGGGTGACCATAATAATTACAATAATATTATATGATCAAATTTACAGATTTCTTTGCAAACGATTTACAATTAGAACTTTCTGCCATAAAACTATGCAATTACTACACATCCATAATTCCAATTTAAGACACCTTCATTAATAGTTTTCATTTCTCATTGGATCAAATATGAATCTAACACCTACAACCATTCAATAATACAAAAATGCAGATATAGAACTACCATATACAACCATTAATTCATACAAAATATCTGATCTACCAATTGCTATCAAAATCATTACTGGATCATCCGATAAACATCCAAATCCCCGCAAAACCAACTGGGAGTCCCAATTAGAAAGCATACCAGCTATATTGGGCACTCTATAGCCACCAAGGGTGCACTAGCAATTTCATACACAACCATACAACTTCAAATAATCAATTCTACAGATAAACCATCCATTCAATCTAGTTTTCAAGCAGAAAAAACCATTTCCTAGGAGTCAAAACTCAGTATTTTCATTCGTAAAATCATATAATAGGTATGAACAACCATAGAGGGCACATTTGCAGAGTAAGATACAAAAAATAACATATGAATAAAAATACTTCAAGCAACATCAAGATTCAAATCTCAGAATCAAGGAGAAAGCACCAATTTCCAAGCAAGATTCCTCAACCAATGTTATGAAAACTAAGCATTTTCATTTGTAATTTCATCCACATATCTAATCAGCCATTGATGGCGCATTTGGAGAGTAAGATACAACAAATAACACATGAATAAACATATTTCAAGCAGCTATCAAGATCATATCTAAAAATCAAGGAGAATGCACCAATTTCCAAGCAATTAAACCATCAAATTTGCATCCAACCATTGATATCTCTACCAAGCTTTTCAACAATAACAGTTCAGCCATGGAAACTGTGGAAACACAATATAAACATATGAATTTACATATAAAAAAATACACCACTTATCTTATTAATGTGCAATTGGCATCAATCGGACCATGTTCCACCCAGCCAAAGGCACTACCAAGCTAGATGTCACATTGACAGGCCACCCCCGAGTTGAGGCCACAAATACACAATGGGGGTGCACTCAGGGATAGATCAATATCAATTTGAGAAGCCACAATTCAATTCCTCACCACCTACTTTATCCTCCACCCCACTTATAGGTGCAGTGGTAATCCCTTCACCCCTTAGGTTCCGTAGGACATCGCCATTCACCATCAGGATTTATGTGTAGGTCCAAGACAAAGACAAGCAATGGACACATAGAAACTATAACCGATTTTTCCATGTTTTCCACAAACACCATACAAGATCAAAGTGCTACATGCACAAGGTTCATTCACATAGCAGAGCGTACATGGCTTCCCAAGCTCACAAGCTTACCAAGTTCTCAACATCAATGGCATGAACAACCAAGAACCACCAAAAATAATCAACAACCTTAACCAATGATATCAACCATAGATTTATAGACCAAAGAAGGAAATTCGAACCCAAGGGGGTCAAATCAAACCAAGATAATCCAACTTGAGTCAACCCAATGGGGGGTTAACTCAACCAAAAGAGGCTAACTCGAATCCAACCCAAGCAATTTGAATTTCAAGGAGTGTGGCTCCAAGTCACTCCACCCAACTCAAATTCGTGTGGGGACACTTCATCCATGTAGAGGAAATCAAAATGGTGAGGTGAGGAGTTACACAAGCCAAAGCATCTTCCCAAAGTAACAAAGGAGGGGTTACACAAACCAAATCTAAAAATAGACAGTGAGGTTGCACTTGTGCAAGTGGGGGTAAGAAAACCAAGTGTAACCTCCAAAAAGGAGTTACAAACTTACAAAACCACCAAAGGGGATCAATCAACAAGTGGAATCCACCCACGCACCAAGGAGGGTGCATTCACCAAGGGAGGCTCACTAAATCATGAATTAGGCTCAATAGTACCAACATAGGCTAAAATAATCAAAATTTGGGTCCCTTGTACAATGTTTGGGTGATCATCAACTAATAAAGCCACCAAGGCATAAATACAAACCAAGCTCAACCAAACAAGTTCTAAAGTGCTTGGAATGTCCCCATTCCCACTCATATTGTGGATCTATGCCTCTCATACTCTTTTAGTGGTCCCCGTTGTGCTAGTTGTTTTTATTAATTAATTATTTACAAAATAATAATAATAATGTCTCTCAGTCCTTACAGAACCTTGTTCCAGCACCTTGTGCCACAATAATGAACAATTACAAATTACATATGATTGGGGATTAACACACGAGGTATTACATTCCCCTCACCCTTAAAAAATGCATCGTCCTCGATGCATAATACATACATGCTTTTACAAAAAGGATAACATACATGCCCATACATTCCTAAAAAAGATAACATCTTTCAAACTCTCATAGACATGCCCATACATGCCTCGGAAAGATAACATCTTTCTCACCACAATACTTCAATCCCCATCACACGGTCTTCAAACCTCATTACAAGGCCTTCAAACTTTAACAAGGGTACATCCACCTAAAAATAATATTTCAATAACCCATATGATTAACATCAGGAATAAAAATGTATGACTCATGTTATTCTTCATCAAGGATACTTTCTTCAAATTCCAACAACACACGGTTACCAGCAACATATATACATATTTTTCAACAAGATACATAAATACATCTCCAAAATAAAAGATACTTAAGATAAGATCTAATTATAACATGAAATATTTCAAGGGTACGTCACAACATGAAATAAATTCCCTTTTATTCCATTTCACTGTACTTCACCTATTACATGTGATATACATCAAAGGTATATGAAATCAAAACACTTGAAATGCATTTACCTAAAAAAGGTATTCTTATCCATTTCAAATTCAATTTCAATCATGCATTATGTACATACTCTAAGTTACTTGGAAATCATGAACAAAGATTACTACGATACTTCTAATACAAGAAAATACCACAAGTTACTCTTTCATAAAAGATATATATATATATATATTAAACAAAGATACTTTCAACAAGGTCATAAGGACATTCAAATCACAAAGATCACACAGATATTCCTTAACAAAGAACATAAGGATACTCAGGTCATAAGAATACCTTCCTAATAAGGATCACAAGGTTACTTCCTAACAAAGATCATAAGGATACAAAGACTACAAAGATACTTTTTCGACGAGGATCACATGAACACTCTAATGCAAATAGGAAAATCAAACTCAAACACAACAATTCAAATCTAACTAAGAAACCAAAAAGGGTCATAACAACTAGCAGCTAAACAAGATCTCCAACTGTTGGGTCTTCTTGAATGTTGTTGATCCTTTCTACATTACTTCCCCTCTGAGGAAAATTCATGTAGTAGTGGTTCCCTTTACATTTCCAACATTCGATAGGCGGTCTTGATCCTTCATCTCTTATGGATTTGCTTTGTTTTGGATGTTCTTGTTGATTACTGTTTGGAGGCTGAAACATTTTCTTCTTCTACTCCTGCTTTTCTTCTTTCTTATCCTTCTAGTCTTCATAATGTGGAGTTTTGTTCTTATTTTGATCATACAAATGTTTGTCCTTCCGAACAACTTCTTTAAGGCTCTTTGGTCTTCCATACTAAATCTGGTCTCAATAGAAATATGGTAGATCACTGAGAAACCTATGAATCTTCACCTTCTCATCCTTCACAAAATCTGCACATTTCAGAAGTTCTAAGAACCTCTTCTCATAAGCTTCCATGGTCATGCTTCCTAGCTTGAGTTCAAAGTTCTTGTCATAGTAAAATTCTAAGATATATTCCTTTTGGAAATACTTTTTGAATTCCCTCCAAGAGATTCTTTCTTCATCAATGTCCTTCAGCTTGACCAACTGATCCCACCAAATAGAGCTCTTACCTTGCAAGTGGTAGATACCTACCCTTGCTTCCATGTTTGGTGAGTATTGATTCAACTGAAAAAATTTCTCAACCCCAACAACCAAGCTTTGGCTTCCTCTCCTTGCTTTGCTTCTCCATCAAAGGTTGGAGGCATGATTCTTCTTAGTTCACCCACCAGTTCATTCCTCCTCTTCTTGTATCTAACTGGAGATCTTTCATGACTACTCTCTAAGAGGCTTGATGAGTACCTTCCTCTCCTTACTGCAGAGGGCATACGATGAGGTCTCCTTGAAGATGATTGAGATCTCTCTCAATCTTTCCTTGGTACTTTATCTCTTGGTGTGGTTCTTTGCAGTTGTTTTAGATCATGCATGATTCGTTCTTGCATTGAATAATTCTCTCATTGTATTCTCTACACTTTCTTACCGAGTCTTCCAATATCAAGGGTTCGGTGCTTCTCTTGTTCCCATTTGTCCCTTCTTCCCTTGGCCTGACAAACTTCTCTTCAAGACTGTATCGATTAAGTGCATCATCAAACTCCATTTCCCATCCCTTTACTGCTTGATTAACTAACACTAAAAGTTGTGATGTGTTCATTTTTCAATCATTTTTAGCAGACCAACATGTTCATCCATTAACCATACTACTTTTCATCTCAACATACGTTCTTAAAATATGAAAACAAATCAATCATTCCAAAACCAAAGTCAATCATAATGTACTAGTAAATCAATCGTATCACAAGAAGCATTTCTATATTAACAATTTTGATGAGTAGTAAAAGAGGCAATGCACAATAACAAGTATCGACCAATCAAGTCACTGAACAGTAAAAGAGGCAATGCACATGCATCGACCAATCATGTCACTTAACAGTAAAAGAGGCAATGCACAAGCATCAAGCAATCAAATCACTGAACAATAAAAGAGGCAATGCACAAGTATTGACCAATCAAATCACTGAATAGTAAAATTGGAAATGCAAGGTGAACATGCATCAACCAATCAATCTACTGGATCATTAAATATGGACTGCATAGTACTTACCAAACAATCTATTGAGTAGTAAATATGTAACATTAATTAATTCTAAAGCATACAACAAACTGATCTCTGAAGTGAGGCTTCTGATTCTTCCATTACAAAAGGGAGGTTAAAATTCTTTCACAAAGCACATTTATAAATTCCAAATGCATATAAACATAGTTATAAATCCATAATAGGCCCAACAACCACATAGTTGGAACCTAAGCTCTGATACCACTTGTAATGTACCTGACCCCGAAACCAAGGTCACAGGCACATGTGAACCCAAAGAAATGATGAATAAAGGTATTGTATAGCGGAATAGGATCAACGAAAGGTTAGGATAACATACCATCAAGCCAATTTACAGCAATATTCAACCATTAAAATAAATTACGACACCTTAAAAGCAATTATAAAACTCCCCAAAAGCTCATGTAGATGCAAGACCATGCAAGCATGAAAATGCAACTAGATTTACAAGATTTAGTATCAAAATTGGCCCTTAGCGTTATTAAATCATTAAGGGTGACCATAATCAGCCCAATAATACTATATTATTAGATTTACAGAGTTCTTTGCAAACAATTTAAAACCAGAACTTTCCGCCATAAAACTATGCAATTACTACACATCCGTAATTCCAATATAAGACACTTCATTAATAGTTTTGCATTGCTCATCGAATCAGATCTGAATCTAATACCAACAAGCATTCAATAATATAAAATGATAGGTATAGAGCTACCATATACAACCATTAATTCATTAAAAAGATTAGATATACCAATTGCTATCAAAATCACTACCGGATCATCCGACAAGCATCCAAATCCTTGCAAAACCAACCGAGAGTCTCAAATAGAAAGCATACCAGCTATATGGGGCACTATACAGCCATCAAGGGTGCAATAGCAAGTTCATACATAGCCATACAATTTCAGATAATCAATTCTATAGATAAACCATCCATTCAATCTTGTTTTCAAGCAGAAAACCCATTTCCTAGCAGTCAAAACTCAGTATTTTCAAATTCGTAAAATCATATAATAGATATGAACAACCATGGAGGGCACATTTTCAGAGTAATATACAACAAATAACACATGAATAAAAATATCTCAATCCTCCATCAAGATCAAATATCAGAATCAAGGAGAAAGCACCAATTTCCAAGCAGGATTCCTCAACCAATGTTATGAAAACTAAGCATTTTCATATGTAATTTCATCCACATATATGATTGGCCATTGAGGGAACATTTGCAGAGTAATATACAACAAATAACACATGAATAAACATATTTCAAGTAGCCATCAAGATCAGATCTAAAAATCAAGGAGAATACACCAATTTCCAAGCAATTAAACCATCATATTCGCATACAACCATTGATATTTTCAACAGTAACAGTTCAAACATGGCAACAATGGAAACATAATATAAACATATGAATTTACATAAAAAAATAAACCACTTATCTTATTAATGTGCAACTGGCATCAACCAAACCACATTCCACCCAGTCAAAGGCACCGTTAAGCCATATCTCGCTTTGACAGGCCACCCCCGAGCTAAGGCCACAGATCCACAACAAAGGTGCACTCAAGGATAGCTCAATATCAGTTTGAGAAGTTACAACTCAATTCCTCACCACCTTCTTTCTCCTCCACCCCAATTCCAGGTGCAATGGTGATCCCTTCACCCCCCTAGGTTCCTCAGGACATCACTATTCACCATCAGGATTTATGTGCTGGTCCAGGACAGAGACAAACAATGGACACAAAGGAACTATAACAGAGTTGTCCAAGATTTACACTAACACCATACAAGATCATAGTGATACAAGCATACGGTTCATTCACATAGGAGAGCATACATGGCTTCCCAAGCTCACAAGCTTACCAAGATCTCAACATCAATGGCATAAACAACCAAGAATTGCCAACAATAATCAATAACCTCAACCAAGGAGATCAACCATGGATTTATAGACCAAAGAGGAAATTTGAACCCAATGGAGTTAAATCAAACCAAGGTAAGCCAACTTCAGTAAACCCAAGGGGGTTAACTCAACCACAAGAGGCTAACTCAAATCCAACCCAAGCAATTCAAATTTCAAGAAAAGTGGCTCCAAATCACTCCACCCAACTCAAATTCATGTGGGGACACTTCATCCATGTAGAGGAATTCAAAATAGTGAGGTGAGGAGTTACACAAGCCAAAGCATCTTCCCAAAATAACAAAGGAGGGGTTACACAAACCAAGGCTAAAGATAGACAACGAGGGTGCACTAATGCAAGTCGGGGTTACAAAACCAAGTGTAACCTCCAAAAAGGAGTTACAAAACCACCAAAGGGGCTCAATCAACAAGTGGAATCCACCCAAGCACCAAGAAGGGTGCATTCACCAAGGGAGGCCCACTAAATCATGAATTAGGCTCAATAGTACAACATAGGCTAAAATAATCAAAATTTGGGTCTGTTGCACAATGTTTGGGTGATCATCAACTAATAAAGCCACCAAGGTATAAATACGGACCAAACTCAACCAAACAAGTTCTAAAGTGCTAGGAACTTCCCCATTCCCCCTCACATTGTGATCCATACCTCCCATACTCTTTTAGTGGTGCCCGTTGTGCCAATTGTTTTTATTAATTAATTATTTACAAAATAATAAGAATAATGTTTCTCGGTCCTTAAAGACCCTTGTTCCGGTACCTTGTTCCATAATAATGAACAATTACAAATTACATATGTCTAGGGCTTAACACATGGGGTATTACACCAACACATAAAGCAAGGCAACTCTTTCCAAAGGTTGACATTATAAATCTTATTTTTAAATCAAAGAGACAATGACTGAAAAGAGCAATTATGTAATAACTATAATGCCTCCTTAGCCATCTGCCAAACCAACTTAGTAAAAAAACAATGAATCAATAAATGATCCATTGCCTCAACTTCAGAATTGCATAACATGCATATATTTGGACCAATTCCCCCCCCTCTTTGAATAATTATTCCAAGTGAGTATATTATTCTCCAAAGCCAACTGTGTAAAATTTTGATCTTCAAAGGAACATGTCACTTCCATAAAGGGAAATACCACTAACATTTCTCAACTTCTACATAAAAAATAAAGTTTCATATGCTAATTTTGAAGTTACCTTCCCATACTGCTCATTCCAGGACCAGGTCAGGGAATCCTCATTCCCTGAAAGCTGAAATCCACACCTCTGCAATCCATGTAGATACCCGTTCCATTCCTCAACAAATTCCCCCTGTAATCCCAATTCATGGGCTTGTTTCCACTTTCGACTGTAGTTAATACCCTTATCTAAAATCCCAACTGAGCTAAATTTATAATAACTTTTGCTCGAAGAAAGCTCAACAAAGCCTAGGATAATTTATAGTAACCTGTTCCCCCAACGGAGTGATCTTCCCCAACTCTAATAAACTGACCATTACCTGGTATCCAAACTAACCAATCCCCTAGGATATGAAAATAATTGACCAAACAAATCCAAATATTTGAGACCCCTTTGAGTTTTTTATCTTTGGATCTGATCCACTCTATAACATAACTATTTTTTTAGATAATTTTCTTTTATCATACTCCTCCAAGAGAAGAAATTAACTTGTTTATTTCTTAACTAATTAGAAGTCTTACTCCAAGATAAAACAACCATTTCAACTCTTTATAATATTGCGAAGATACTCAATCTTCTTTTCTCTATCATTAAAACTAGTAAAAAATCATGTAATATTAAATATCCACCAACTCTATAAATAAAACCAAATTAATATATAAAATATAAATAATTATTATATAAAATATAATTTTTAAAATTATTTTATAAAAATTACAATTAATATATAATTTATATTCCTCTATTAATTTCTCATAATTTTAATTAATACATTTTAGTATTATCTTGGGTGATTATTTTTGGACTGGTTGGGAGGAATGTTGTTATCCTTCCTACCTGGGTTTAAATCTTGCTTGCTCCTTTGACTAACCATACCTTGACTCTCCCAAATAAAAATAATAAGTAGGTGTAACCCTGAAACATTGTTTAAAAAAAAAATTATCCCATACAAAAAGAATTATATTTCCGTTTCTAAGTTTACACAATCCTTTGTGGTGAATAAAATTACTTTTACTTAAGAAAGAAGGATCTAAGCCTTTAAAAATCTCAGAAGTGCCACGATCCATAACCAAAGCCTCAGCTTGCCATGGAGTGTTGACGATGCACTACCATAGATAGAATATTATTAAAATTTCATGGGAAATGAACGATCTGGCTAAGCAATTCCAACGGACCAACAAATCACTATTTGAGGTACTCGACTCCAAATCCTCATCGAGACCCTGATTTATCTAGAAGGGAGCCCCATTTTAAGTTTCTGATTACCTTCAGCGCATTCCGATGGTAAGTTATGATTTCGTTTTGCTTTTATTTTCAGATCTGTTTTTCCAACATTTTCTTTCATTTTCGTCTTCTAGATCTCATGTACTCTGCTAACCAGCGCGGATCGATTTACACAGATGATAAATTTGGTCAGTTAGTGGTCACGATTCAATTCCCTGAGAGCCCACATGAGAAAAACTTGGCATGCATCTTAGGTCCATTAGCGGATTTAGATTTGATGGGTGATCAAATGGGTTGCATATAATATTAGGTTTTTCCATTTGTTCCCGCGGAACCGATCCTTTAATGCCTGGCTCCAATCCATGATCTAGGTCTTCTGTGTATTTGTTTGGATGAATTAGTTTCGTTGCGATGAATTATTGATGGGCTTGGTCCATTGGGGGTAAATTCTTTAATTAGGGTTTATGGTATGCAGGCAGAGGGGGAGAATTATGCAAATCCATTGACGTGTTTCTTCCACGTACTTTTCAAAGTAAGGCTCTGCATTCATTTCCTTTTATTCTGTGTTTTGTTAATAATGCTTTTGCAATTTTTATGATTATTTGCCTTTCTCATTGAAGAGCTGCTGATTTTCATATCTGGTGTCATGTTCAGGGAGCTGCAATTGCTTTCTATGTCTTGTTTTCCTTGTTTGTGAATTCCTTTGTGATCATTTTCGTGGTCACGGTATTTCTGGCTGCTCTTGATTTTTGGGTCGTCAAGAATGTTAGTGGAAGGATATTGGTTGGCCTAAGATGGTGGAATGAGATCAGTGAACAAGGGGAAAGCGTCTGGAAGTTTGAAGCCCTGGATCAGGAGGTGGGTGTGTCAGGTGTTGTTTGTTCTGTAAGCAGGCCAATTTTGCATCTCAATTTGATAGGAAGTTTTAAGCTTTTAACAATGATATAAGGTTTCTGGATTTTGGTGCATCACTATAAGTTGACGTTACAACTCCCATTCTTCTTACACCTTCTCTGTCTGCTTGTGACATCCACAGTCGTTATCCCGGATTAATAAAAAGGATTCATGGCTCTTTTGGTGGACACTTTATCTCACAGTAAGTTGCAAGACTTTTTGCTGAAGTTTATATTTAGTAATTTGGATTTCTGATTGGGTAATAGTGATCTATTTTCACTGTTCAATTGTTTGACAAACATGAAACTATGAAACTAAAAGCTTTCCCTTGCCTCTCTGTCAGATAGAAGCGTAGTTTTAAAAATCCGTGAATGTGATTTACGAATTATACCAACTCCCAAGTGCTTAGAAAATGTCTCACCAAAATTAATGTCAATTTGTGATCCTATCACCATTATTAGATTTGGGCAATTCTGAACTTTGACATACTCAAGCAAAAGCTAGTATTTCAAATAACCTTGAGAGACTTTTTTTTTTAAGTAATACCCACGGGGATTTGAATTTGTGACCTTTCATTTACAACTTCTCATCTCATTTACTCATTACCAATTGCTCTACCCCTGTGAGCCCTTAAGAGACTAACTTGCTTCACCAAGCATTGCTGTTATTCTCTTCATACTTTGTTAGTCATATGCAATACAGAACATACCACATACATTTACTGTGTCCTCATTAAATCCATCAATTGCAATTTTAAAATCTGCCCCTACATGTCTCAATGATGATAACTGAAATGACTTGCAGCGCCCGGCAAGCCAAATAAGGTACAACCACAACCCTGACCCCAGAAATAAATTCAACAAGAAGTAAATTCGTACATTTTAACATTTAATCTATTTTGGACAAAATAAATTCATTTACATTTAATCAGCAACTGGTAATTTAATCAAAGTAAATAAGGGGGTTAAGGCATACCTGTAATGTAGTGTAATTTCAGCAATTAAGCATTAGATCTGGTATTGGCAACAACAATGGGCAGCAATGTGTGGGGGACAACTCTCCACCCAACCTACCCCTCAGTCCAAGACTGAGAGCCTCTGAGCCCTCAGTCAATAAAGCTATACCAGATCAATTTCCTTGCTTTCCTCAGAATCAGCTAGATCTGAACTCTACTCCCCTCAACTCCTTACAACAAGTAGGTAACCCTCACCACAGACTCATGCAGTCAGTCACTCTCATGCAGCAATATGCCCCCCAAAAAAACTCCACCCAGAGGTGGAGAAAAACCCCCCATGAAGTCCTCCCTCTCCCTTCAAAGCCCATTTTCTTTATTATTAAAATAAGGTTTATCTGCATGGGTGACACTTGTCATCTATGCACAAATCCCCCTTTAGCTTAATAAATCCTAATATGCACCTAATTATTACCATATTTATGGTTATTTGTCTATTATGTAATTCTATTTAAATTAATTGCAAGATGGGGCATTACATGACTTCAATGTGGCTCTCATTTGATTGATAAAATTTACTAGGATACTTAGACATGCTAGTCTGATACTCATGATTTAAGCACACACATCAAATGGAATTAAGTATTTGGTTTTATTTATACATGATATTCAAGTCTTTATCCATTTTGTCCCTTAGAGCCAACTCTCTTGGTTTTTGCTGCATTTCACATTTTGAAGGATTCATCTAGTACAAACTTGCATCAACCCTGGTCCCTAAGTTTGACTTGGGCTGAGTCGCAAAAACTCTATTTTCCCCAATCTGAGTCAAGTTTACGACTCAGTGAGTTTGATTCATGACTTCTGAGACACTGATCTCTTATATCTTGCTTAACAACCTTTAACATTCAAGTGGTAGACCTGTAGGAATAATTATTAATCAGGAGTAAATAAATAAATAAAATTTTCGAATCTTGTTGGATGACACATTCTTAGCATTCTGCACAATTGCATGCAGTTGTAACCACCTTTTGTCTCATGACTTAATGAAATTCTTCATTACATTCTTTCTTCTTCTTGGATGTAGACATGCCAATTTTCTTGTCTCAACTGAGAGTACACATGTCTTAGTTCATTAGTTGGCATGTATCAATATCGTGGTATGGAATAAAATCTACAAGTTAACTCGCAAGTCTATATTGCTATAATTTACTTTTTGCAGGCTGTTGTGTGGGTGGCATTGGGGATTGTAGCCTTAATCAAGCTCAACATTGATTATCTTCTAGTGGTGGGAGTTTGTTTAGCTTTAAGCATTGCAAACATCGTTGGATTTACCAAATGCCGAAAAGGTGCGTTAATCAATATCTTCATTCTTTCTTCAGGAAATTTTTGTTGAATATATATTTTTATTTTATATATGTTGTTTGGATGCTAATGCCTTAATCAAATGCCATGAATATCAAAGATTAGAATCATGGGAGATTAGGATGTCTCCTTTTAGGTGCAACTTATCGATAAATATGAGGATACGTTATAACTTAATGCTTTTTTTTAAATAGCAATGGGAACAAACGCTTCTGTCTTGAGATGCTCAGCCATAATTAACTTACATGGCAAGCTGTTATTTTAAATATATTATATGATTCATAGATATGCAATCTGATATTCACTTTATTCTACATCATTCGATTGATTGCAGATGCAAAGAAACAGGTTCAAAATTTTGCATCTCGGACAATTGCCTCACATGTTTCATCAACAATTCAGTCAGCTTTCAGTGTTGTTTGATACTTACATAACAGATTAGTGAAGAGGGTTATTTCTGTAATGCAAATTCAAGTGTTTATTATAATGGTTTGCAAGTTTGTTTATCCCTTCAGTGCAGCATTCTGGACTCTTGATAATGAGGTGTCCTATAGTCTTTCTGGGAAATCATAATTGTGGCCGTATTATTTTGCACTTTTCTGAGCAAAAAGAAATTGACAGTTTGTTGTGCCAAGTTCTGAAGGTTACATGCACAATGAGAGGTCAATATCTTTCTTCCTTAGAACTATAGTTAGATTCATTTTTAATGTCTTTTGCATTTTTCCTTGCATGAAATAATTTGGTCCAAGCAATTTGTCCAAGTTACAGTGATATTCTTTAAAGTTAATTTTGCGGGGTCCTACAGATTCTGATTGTTTATGTGATTTTTAATCGACTGTAATTATTTGTAGTCAATGATGTATGGTTTAGATCTAAGATAAGATCATAAGTTAATGCTCTGTATTGTGAAATTCTAGAAAATTACTGTTAGGAATTTAATGTTCTTAGTTATTGATCTTCTCATGATTTCATATGTAAATGGGGCAATGAGTATTGAGAATTAGGGTTGAATTTGTGAAAGTGGCTACAAAATAAACTTAAATTTATTATGCTCTCGGATTAGATTCAATTTAAGTTGTTAGCCAAATTGATTTCTAAAGTTTGCATCACTGTTTCTGGTTGTTTGAAAAAAACAATTTATGGGAAATCATTTTATATGGAGTATACAGAGTTAATCATCTGTTCTTGAAGTCTCCAGATGGAAAGCCTAATTGGTTGTATCTTAAAATCTTGAAGTAGTTGAACCACGAAAAATACCTAAAAAGCAAGAGTAAAGCTTGTGTGCACTGTGTATATATTAAGGTTCCGGCATTAAAATGATCAAGAAAGTTTGAATATATTGACATCATGCACTAATCTTGTTAATTTCTTGTATGAATCAATCATTATCCTAAAATCTTGTGAGATTGATGCCATTCCTCTCCCTTGAATTAACGACTGTAAAACTGTACATTTCTGGCTCCTTATTTGCATAAATGTTGGTATTTAAAAGGATTTGGGATAAGATTGGAAATGTGCTGTTCAGTCTGTACGTGAAAATTCCAAGCAAGTGCTGTTCCTATTAAAATACAGTCTGACAATTATTGTGAACGTCTTGAAGAACTGTAATAAATCTTTCACTGATAATGGGAAAGCAAAGGCTGAAATTATTGAAGCATGAATTTATAGTTTATACCTTTTGGATTTATAAATGCAAATATATTTTTCAAGGGCTAGGAACTTGTGGTCAGACAGCAAACTGTTGGGCAACACCTAGTAATATTTGTCGCAGGCTTGACGAGCATAAATCAAAACTAGGTCAGTTATGGCTAGAATCTCATCTCTTGGTTCTATTTGTGTCCAACTTTCTCAACATATTGAAACTGCCAAGAAAGAGGCTATTTTAATATTAGAAATAGTTTCTGATATCAAGTCATTCCTATTACTATGGATAGCTTTTTACTCTTGGAATGTAAGGTTCTCTACATTGGGATCAAGAAATTGTTTTCATACAGACAAACGAATCACAACTAATCAGCAAATCACAGTTACTGAGACAAACAAATCACACTCACAACTAAACACATTTATGAAATGAAGACATTCATTTTTTAAGAACAGACTATTCACATGAGTTGTAACTTCATGGCATAAAAATAGCGAGTTTCTGTTTGCCTTGTCATCACCATATTTTAATAAGTACATACGTTAACTTTCAAGTCTGAGTTGGGAAGAAATAATTTTTGATTTAATGGGTTTTGCTTTATGCTTTCCTAAAATAGTTTCTGTTTGCGTGAGATTGAAGTTTTTATAGATTTGGCAGAAATACCAATGATTGGTTGATATGGGAAAATGAAAGTATTGTTGGAGAATAATCTGGTTGGCTTAATCATGAGAGGGCATCTTTCTCCTCTGGAGCAACTCACTTTCTATCGGGAGTTTATTTTCCTCCATTTCATTTCGTAGCATGACCGAATTGTTCAGGAACTGTCACTTATGACTTGAAAAGGTAGCTCATTGAGGGAAGCAAAGCAAAGCAAAGCAAGGGGATAAATCTTCCATGGTGGGGGAGATACAGAGGCATTATTGAAGGGGATAAATCTTCCATGGTGGGGGAGATAAAGAGGATCCCGGAAGAGAAATCTTGTAGTGAGGTTGAGAATGTTTGGCAAAAGTTCAGAGCAGCGGCCAGAAGGTTGGTGATGGAGGATAAGAACATGTGCGAAACCCATTAAGAGCTAGATAGCAGGTTGAAGCAAGCCACCAGACATAGCTGGAAGAAACGCCAAATCTGCAGGAGGACCAACAAACCACTATTTGAGACACTCGTTGGAAGCAGCATCGAGACCTTGATTCATCTGGAGCGGAGCCCATTTTAAGCTTCCGATATCCTTCCGCTCATTTCGATGGCAAGTTCTGATTTTGGTTTGCTCTTATTTTCAGATCTATTTTCTTAACATTTCTTTCATTTTCATTTTCTAGATCCTGCTGTTTTTTTCAGTTCTCTGCAACAAACCTGGATCAGTTTACACATCAAAAGACACTGGCTGTCATTTGATTGATAAAAGATCACTAACGTACCCTAGAGATCCTAGTCTGATATTCTTGATTTTTCAACGTTTGCACATTGAATGGATTGAAGTGCTTAGTTTTATTGTAGCTAGTTATACATGATATTGAAGCTTTTGTCCATTTTGACCCCTTGGAGCAGTCCTGTTTTCTGTCCCTTTTCACTTTTTTGGATGCATTATAGCCTTTCATTTTTTGTTTGAGTAGCATTGGGAATAAAAACTTCCGCAAGGGATTGCCTCTAGAGCCTGAGCCCTAATTCACCTGCATGACAAGCTGTCATTTTAAATATATTATATGACTCGTACATTTACAGTACGATATTCACTTTATTTTTCCCCATTTGATTGGTTGTAGAGCCAAAAAACAGGTTCAAAATTTTGCATCGTGGACAGTCGCTTCACACTTTTCATCACCATTACAGTCAGCTTTCAGTGTTGTTTGTTATTTACATACATACCAGTTCAGTGAAGTGGGTTATTTCTTAAGTGTTGAATCGTTGATCATACTGGTTTGCGAGTTTGTTTATCCCTCCAGTGCAGCATTACAGAAACCCTAGATATTGAGCTGTTGTACGAAAGTCTTTCTGGGGAGTCGTTGTGGCCGTATTCTTTTGCACTCTTGAAAAAAAAGAATTGACAGTTTGTTGTCTCAAATTCTTGAGGTTACATGCAGAATGAGAGATCAATATCTGTATTCCTTAGAGGTATGGAGTCTTACATTCATTGTAAGAAATAATTTGGTCCAAGCAATTTGTCTCAAGTTATAGTATTCTTCAAACTTGATTTTGCAGGGCATTACTGATTCGAAATCTGTGTGAGATTTCTTTACCTATAGACAGTGGAGCTTGCTTTACATTTGATAAGATCCGAAGTTAATGCCATGTATTTTGAAATTCTAGGAAGTTACTGCTAGGAATTTTATGTTTTCGAGTATTGACTTTTTCACGACTCCATAGTAATGATTATTGAGATTATCGTTGAAATTGGGAGGAGTTTACAGTGCCTACTTTTTGATTGCAGGTTTGGTGACGGTCCAAACAATGCACACTCTGATATACCTATCAATGTCTTGCCATAACTTTGACCAAAAGATGTGCTTCCACAACACTAGCATTGTTTTCTCTAAAGCCAAAATGCCCTACCATTTCATTAAAGTGCGAATCACAAATCATGTTCTCGTGCTTGTCTAAAGTCACATGCAAATGATCCAGTTGGCATATAAATCCATAATAGAGTTTAAAATCTAAACCCTGTTTACCTATGACCAATGTTTTTTTTTTAACCATGGGAACAGCAATCTCCCAAGGGTATATCCTACAGCCCGCAAGCCAGATATACCAGAAACTTGTGACTCAGCAGCGGCTGAGACGTCCCGAGACCCTTTATCCCAGGGGAGAGCCTCTATCCCAGGGGTCGCCTACCCTTCAAGCCTTGCCACAACGGGCCAATGAGCAACCCTACCCCCCGCTGGTTTTGCCACACAATTTGGGCCACTTTGAAGTATGTCCACGAGAGTTGGAACATTGTTGTCAATGCCACAATGCGACGACTAGAGGTTGGTTGAGGTAGTTTGTGACTTGATTAGTGTTTTATTTTTGTACTTAGTGTTCATGTAGAATTGTTGAAGGTATATGGACCATTTTTTATGGCAATTGTTCTGCAATGTTTGGCAAGTTTGCATAAATTGCAGCGGTTCATGGTTGGTTAGCAAGTTTGCATAAATTGCAGCGGTCCATGGTTGGTGTGGATGATCATTTCCTCATCCATGTATAAATCCTACTTTTATCTTAATAAATCATAGTATGCACCTAATTATTACCAATGTTCCCCCAAGTTTGTGGGACAAGGGGACGTGGGAGCAGGGAAATGCACATTCGGGATGCATGGAGACCACCCCCAAATTTTAGGGAAATTCGAGGGGGGAACGGGGAAATGTCCCTAAAATTATAAAAATAAAATAAAATATCAAAAATAATATTTCATTTGATGTATATTCATGATTGTGCAATGTAAATATTAAATATATTGATTTATTTTCTAAGTAGTACTAAGTAGGGATTGTAAAAAGTGAAAATAATGGAAAAACATAAAAAAATATATTCTCAGGAGCATGGGTGGGGGGAAACGTTTCGTCAGGAGTCTTCGGGACGTAGGAAACGCGTCCCCGACCCTGTGGGACACGTCCCCGTGGAACACTGATCATTACCCTATTTATGATTATTTTCCTAGTATGTAACTATAATTAAATTAATTCCAAGTTGAGGCATTGCATCTTTCCACCATTCAAGGTATACTAACAACACCAACAATGGTTCCACCACAACATCACAACCCATCAAACTAAATTCATCCCTTTCTACCCCTCTTTATACATGTATACATCAATTACACGATAGTACAACTATTACAAAAGCCATTTATTAAAGCGTGCATGCAACACCTTATGCATAATGCATAACAATCCACACAATTTCTAATGTATCTTCCACTACCCATGAGAAACTTGAGGTGTGAAAGCTTCAACTACATGTAGAAGTCCAAAGCTGCAAACTAGGGTGCCAACACTTGTGCATGGATGAGCTTGTTTGCATTGATCCTTAACCCTTAGACTTGAATCACAAACATGGTATTCAAAGAATATAAATGCATAAAAGTAGATACAAGGGACAAATGAGATAGAATATGCAAATATACCCTTGTATTAACGATTATTAGAGAAACAAATCAATGTTCACTTGCCTCTTAAGTTAGGGCCACCTCTAATCGAGCTAAGCTCCAATTACAACAATACTCTAAAAAAAGATTCCTTAGCCTATTATCTCTATAAATAGATTCTTAATATGAAAACCCTGACTACTTGTGGTCCCATCATTAATGAGTACCAACAATCTAGTGGGACTTTTTTAATAAAGAGGACCCTTTTATATTAAATACCTATATGTTGAACAATCTAATGGTCCTTATTCAAAGAATATGGCTGCATACATTAGTTGACTAACTTATAAGTACCCCAAAGTAGGGAGGTTAGGGTATGACTATAACATGCTCTCTCCCATCAAAAGAAACATGTCCTCGAGACTAGAGCTATGAAAATTGATAGAGAATCATTGTTGGTTCTTATGTGGCATCTTTTGGTTACAAATGTTTCCAAAGATTAATACTTCTCAAAATATGCATTGGTGCAATTGACACCCTCTAGTAGCCAATATTGCTTTTGGTTGGAGCCAAATGGACCCTTCTTCATCAAGTTATGGAAGACTAGTTTGCAACTTGGAATCTAATCCCACTACTACTTTTAGATAAGATAAATTAAAGACTAAGTGAATCCTAGAGTGGTATGGAAGAGCTAGTTTGTAGGTAACTTGTCCATAGTGTTGGATGATCTTAAAGGTTCCATAGAACTTTGGTGCTAGCTTCAAGTGGATTTTATCTTCGAGGGAGGTTTGTATATAGGGATGAAAGTAAACAAACACCTAAACCCCTTCTATAAAAGAAAGCTCCAAGCAATGGTGTCCATATTGTTGCTTCATTCTATTTTGAGCTATAACCAAATTATCCTTAAGTCTATAGATAATACCTTGTCTAGTGCGAAGTGTGCAATCCACTGCATTAACCTTGGAAGTGCCTAGTAAATACGAAGCCATTGATAAGAGTTTTGGCCATAGAAAACTTCATATGTTGTCATTTTGGTAGCACCATGATATCTAGTTGTATTGTACCACTATTTTGCAAGGGGTAGCCACTATGGCCATTGGTGTGGCCTTTCTAAAGAGAAGCATCACAAATAGGTTTCTAAGCACTTTTTGACCACTTCTATTCTATCATTAGTTTAGGGATGATATGTGGTGCTCATTTTCAATTGAGCATTTTGGAGTTTAAACACCTACCAAAATTTGCTAGTGGATCCCTATTGGACATAATGAAAGTGAGCATGCCATGCAATTTCAAAATTTGATCCATGAAGACTTGGGCAATTGAGGAAGGTGTAAGTGGGAATGATAAGGCACACACATGAGCACATTTGTAAAGGTGGTTGACTACCACCATGATGACTGATTTGTTACGCAATTTTGGAAGACCAGCCATAAAATACATACATATGTTAGTCCACATAGTTGATGGGATTGGTAGTGGTCGCAATACTTGGGAGTCTTCACCATCTCATTCTTGTTTCTTTGAAAAGTGTCACATGCCATTACAAATCTTGGATTTTTCATGCTTTCCCAAAATAAGGAGCACTTAGCTCATTCATAAGTTTTAGGAAATTTAGAGTGATTTAGGGTAGGTGATGAATGCAACTCCTCTAAGACCCTTTGTTTTAAGGCATATTATTTACTAGAATAATGCGCCCTTTATACTTCAAGGTATATTGCTACCATGCAAAATATGTAGGAGGGTTTCGATCTTCTTGATGCCTTGGATGAGTTTAACTATAGTGTTGTTTTCCAACCATTCTTGAAGGGCTTTATTGAGGCAATAAAGAAGGGTAAGGAGAAATAAAATAGGGATCCTTCCTCCTCATATTGCATTGATAAAGCATCAACCACCACATTTTCTTTACCTTTCTTATAAATAATCTAAAAATCATACCCAAGCATCTTAGTGGCCTACTTATGTCACTTTGGTGACCATAACTTTTGTTCTAAAAATACTTCAAACTATGATGGCCGATCCTGATATGGAAATGCCTCTAGATGAGATATGGGTTTCAAGTCTCAAATGCATGAAGGATGATCATCATCTCTTTCTCAATAGGTGGATTTTCCCAAATTCTAGTCACACCACTACTTTTATCGGTGAACGTAAGGGATGCCTTCTTGTATTAAGATTGCACTGAGGCATCTGCCTAAGGTATCACGTTCCAAGAAAAAAGTATTGGTGAAATTGGGAACTGTTAAGATTGGAGTAGTGCACATGGCATTCTAAAGCTATGAAAAATGCTCAATAGCATCACTCCTGTAACATCCCCTCCTACCATACCAGCATGATAGAGAGGATGTGGTGCTAAA
Organism: Larix kaempferi; assembly: GCA_027924585.1. NCBI lineage: Eukaryota > Viridiplantae > Streptophyta > Pinopsida > Pinales > Pinaceae > Larix > Larix kaempferi. Next base: position 28,827,575 of record BSBM01000753.1, on the reverse strand, counting down.
ATCGGGCATCTAGCCCCATAAGAATTTAACTAAGCATTCACATAATATAAAATTCATATGGAACATATGATTATAAGAAAAACACAGCGGAAATAATATCAATTACACATTCACCATTCATTCAAGATATTCATTAGATAAATAATTGCAAAAAGTTAACCCAAAAGAATACTTATCTCAATAAGGTAGTCCCAAGCAACTGGCTATGCAACTGCAACGTTCCACCCAATCATAGGTCAGTTGTGCTTATCAACCCCTTGATACAACTGCCACCCTCGAGCTGGGCATGATTACTACAAGGAACCAGGGAACAACAGACTCACACATAGCCAAGCATACACCAAGATGAGCCAAGCCAATCTGCAATTGGGTTTATCAGGCTGCTAGGAAATGGAAAGGAAGAATTGCTAAGTTAGTGAGCTCAACCACAGAGCTATGGGTACCCCTCCCAGATTTATTCAGCTTGGCACTCACAATGCCTACACACCCAACACAAGGAAGTATTCTCTTCACTGCCACACAGTCCCTCAAGCCATACCTTCCTTTCTAATGCTCTCAGGGTGTGCATAGAAAAGTAGCCAGCCCTCTTGATCTTCTTGAGAGGTTACTCCCTACACTAGGTTTATCAAGCCAATTCTATCCACTACCACTCCAGTTTCTTGCTCACAGCTTCACATCAAAACAAGGATGCACATAACAGCTGAACCACACTTAAGGGGCATGATAACACGTTTTTACAGGGAGAGACCCAAAGATGGGGTTTTTATTAGCTTCAGAAAAATGTGGGCAACCCAAAAACGAAACTAGAAGATGGGGAACAACCCTGGGGAGCCAAATCCGTTTTTAGAAAAATGTCTATGGACATTTTGGGGCAAAAACGACGTCCATAACAGTCCCAAATTGTGGCCCTTCTCTCCCAGCTGTTGTATAATGCAAAAACGAGCTCCCAGGCATGGGAATTGCAGGAAAAATGGATGAAAACAGGTAGGGAAAGACCCAGCTAGCTCAAACTGCGTGAGAGATGAACGACTCCCTGTTCAGAATGGCTATGGGCACCATTTCGTGGGTGTTTTCTTGCCCAAGGAGACAAAACACGATTTCCCAAGTTGATGGTTTGCCCATGCACGAAATTGGCTGCCATATCTCTTCATTCCCAAGGCATTAACTGCCTCAACCAACTCTTGGAACAATTAAATGATTGGTTCCATAACCCAAAATGGATAGTTGGTAGTTTATGGGTTTTCTCATGACACATGGATTAACACCATTGGCTCAAGGGTTTGAATAATTCCCCCCCTATTCCTTGTAGAATCATGCCCCATCTCTTTGTTGCATTGCATAGCTAGTTGTGGGTATTTTTCATTAAAAATCGTATTTACAGGATGTCTTATTTTACATTGTGCACATCTAGCACAAGAACCATAGGCATCTATTTTTACTTGCCGATACATAAAACGCTTAATCAATGGTGGGGCCTTGGCCTTGAGCTCTTCACCATGATTAAATTACAATATTTACATCATTTACGATTTAATACAAAGGGGGTCAAAATGGGGACATTACATTCCCCTCCCCTTACATTAGCATTGTCCTCAGTGCTCATCAAAATTGAACAAAAATGGATATGCCACCCTCATGGCATCCTCTAGCTCCCATGTAGCCTCATCGGGACCGTAGTGCTTCCATTGCACCTTTACCTATCTGATGGCTCGGTTCCGGAGCAATGTTACCTTCTTGTCTAGGATGCGCAATGGATCAGTTTGGAATTCTCCCTCGGGTTCCACCTGGATCACATCCCAATTAATCACATGGTTAGGATCATGTACATATTTCTTAAGCAAAGAGACATGAAAAACATTATGAGCTTTAGTGCTAGTAAGCAATGCAAGTTTATATGCAATTGACTCTATTCTTTCAAGCACTTCAAAGGGCCCACAATATTTAGGTGATAGCTTGGCACAACTCCCAAGCTTCAAGGAACTCTTCCTTGATCTCACTCTAAGATACACATGATCCCCAACATTGAATTCCCTATGCACTCTATGTTTATCTGCATAGCTTTTTTGTCTATCCTGGGCTACGTTTAAATTCTGTCTGATCTTGGAAACTTCTTGCTCCATTTCTTTGAGCAATTATGGCCCAAGCACAATTCTATTCACTGGATTGTCCCAAGTCACTGGTGTCCTACACCTTCTGCCGTATAAAGCCTCATATGGACTCATTCCCAATGATGCTTGTTGCCCATTGTTATATGCAAATTCTACCAAGTGTAGATAATCCTCCCACTTGGATGGTTTGTCCATTACATACATGCGGAGCATGTCTTCAAGCACCTGATTTACTCTTTCTGTTTGCCCATCTGTTTGAGGATGGTATGTGGTACTAAAGCTTAGCTGTGTACCCAAATCTGCAAAGAGACTTTTCAAAAAATTAGAAGTGAACTTGGTATCCCGGTCAGAAATTATTGCCTTAGGCAACCCATGTAATCTGAAAATTTCCTTCATGAAAATATTTGCAATGGCATCGGCTTTATGTGTGGACTTAACCGGTATGAAATGTGCTGCCTTGGTTAACTTGTCCACCACAACCATGATGGAATCATGTTGTCTCTTAGTCATTGGCAATCCTGTAATAAAATCCATGGAAATTATTTCCCATTTCCATTCTGGAATTGGCATTGGGTGCAATAAACCTCCGGGGTGTTGGTGTTCAACCTTCACCTGTTGACATTCCATGCACTTAGAGATGTATTCAGCGATGTCCTTCTTCATGCCTGGCCAGAAATAATATTTTCTTGCTGTAGCAATTGTTTTCTGATATCCTGGGTGACCAGAGTATGGAGCTTTATGGATTTCATCCATAACAGTCCTCCTCAAATCTGCCGCATTTGGAATATAGACTCTATTCTTATAAGTAAGAAGTCCGCCTTCTTCCAAATGATAGCCTTCATACTTATTTTCAAGGTTTTGCTGCTGCAATTTGCCCTTTACCTGCTCATACACTTCATCCTCAACCATATGGTTAACAATCTGCTGCTTCAAATCTGGTTGGCAAGTACTAAGCGCTGCCACATACACTTCACATACCTTCATGCTGAGTGCATTAGCCACCTTGTTTTCTTTCCCTTTTATGTGTTTGATCTCAAAATCAAATTCACACAAAAATTTCAACCATCTAGCTTGCTTAGCATTTAAAGTTGGCTGATCAAACAAGTATTTCAGACCACAATGGTCTGTCCTTAACTCAAATTTTCTTCCCATTAAGTAATGCCTCCACATCTTTAAGGCATGTACTATGGCTACAAGTTCTATATCATGAGTAGCATAGTTCTTCTCATGCTCCTTCAACTTTCTTGACTTATAGCATATCATGTGGTTGTCTTGTATAAGAACTCCTCCAAGTCCTTGATTGCATGCATTGGTACACACCACAAAGTCTTTTTCTGGGTCTGCAATTTTTAAAATTGGTGCACTTGTAAGAAGATTCTTCAACCGTTGAAAACTCTCCTCACATCTTGGTGACCATTCAAACTTTATCCCCTTCTTTTGCAAAGAAGTGATCGGGTTTGCAACCTTGGAGAATCCTTCGATAAACCTCCTGTAGTAACGAGCAAGGCCCATAAAAGATCTCACATCGGTCACATTCCTTGGAGTTGGCCAATTCATAATGGCTTCAATCTTCTCAGGGTCTACCGATATTCTTTCGTCGGAGATGATGTGACCCAAATAATGAATTCTATCTTTATAAAAGTCACATTTGCTCAATTTTGCATACAACTTATGCTCCCTTAGTAATTGCATTGTCCTTCTCAAATGTTCTTCATGCTCTTCTACTTTCTTAGAATAGATGAGAATGTCGTCTAGGAATACAAGAACAAACTTGTCCAGATATTTGCTAAAAACATTATTCATGAGACATATGAATGTAGCTGGTGCATTTGTGAGACCGAATGGTACCACTACAAACTCATAGTGTCCATACCTCGTTCTAAAAGTTGTCTTATGAATATCTTCTTCTTTGATTCTTACCTGATGGTAACTAGACCTCAAGTCAATCTTTGAAAATACCTTTGCTCCTCTCATTTGGTCAAAGAGGTCATCAATTCGGGGCAATGGGTATTTGTTCTTCACAGTGACTTTGTTCAACTGCCTGTAGTCAATACATAACCTTAGTGTTCCATCTTTCTTTTTCACAAATAGAACAGGTGCTCCCCATGGGGATACACTTGGCCTAATGTATTTCTTTTCCAGCAACTCTTGCAATTGCATTTTCAATTCTAGCAATTCCGATGTACTCATCCTGTAGGGCGTCTTAGATACTGGTGCCGCTCCTGGCACAAGTTCAATTGTAAAGTCAATGTCTCTCTTTGGAGGGAGTCCTGGAATCTCATCAGGAAAAACATCCCTGAATTCTTGCAATACCTGATAGTCCTCCAATCTAAGAGTTTCATTCTCTGCTGCCTCTAAAATGTGGGCTGCATACAATTGACATCCCTTCCTACAGAACTTCTTCAGTTGCATGGCTGAAACCTGTCTAACAAAAGTCACATTTGGAATTCCTTTTACAACCCTCGGGTTTCCTTCTTCGTCCATGCATTCAAATGTCTTATTGTAGCAGTCAAGTTTAACCCTGTGTGCCTCTAACCAATCCATTCCAATGAGAATGTCATAGGAACCTAGGGGTAAAATATTCAAATCTGCATAGGTGAATAGCCCATCCATCTCTAATGGACATTTCTCTACTATTTCACTAACTTTTCTCTTGGTTCCAGTGGCTTGTTGAACTAACCATGATTTACTATGCTTTAATTTCTTGAAAGCACGAATCTCAACAATTCTAGGAGTGACATAACTATGAGTAGATCCAGGATCAATCAAAATAGAAACAGATTGCTTAGCAATCTTACCTTCAACTTCAACCACAGTTGACTGATGATCTGCTTGGCGGTCGTCTACTGCTGCATAGATTCTAGGGATTGTCCTTGCCACTTGACCCATAGTTTCAGCTCTTTGGATGTTGTGAACTTGATGTGCATTCCCATTCCGATGTGGGCAGTTCCTAAGCATGTGGTCTCCTCCACAACCTCAACATTGAGGTGGTTCTCTTGGTTCCTTTAGATCTCTTGGCTTGTCTCCCATCATCCTAGTTGGCTTAGTCACAACTTGTGATGGTTGCCTTTGCTGATTCCGGAATTGAGGAGGCTTGAACCCCTTCTTCCTTTGATCAAACTTTTCATTTTTCTTATCCTTCCATGCCTTATGGAATTCTGGTTTGCTTCTGTTTTGATCAAATCAATACTTGGTCTTTCTTATGGCCTCCTCTAGAGTTCGAGGTTCATCGAACTCAATTCTATCTTTATATGACTGGGGCAGGCCACTTAGGAAGCGCTGAATTTTCACCTTATCATCTCAAATGTACTTAACATATCTTAGCAGCTCCAAGAATTTGTTTGCATATTCTTCTATGGTCAATTGTCCCAATCTCAGTTCATGGAACTCTTTGATCTTATCATCATAGTACCTGTCAGAGAGGTACTTCTGTTTGAAGTATTTCTTGAACTGCTTCCACACAATCTTCCTTTCGTTGATCTTCTTCACTTGCCTAGTTTGTTCCCACCATATAGATGCTCTTCCATTCAAGTTGAAGATGGCTACCCTTGCCTTCATATTTCCTGAGTAGTCTTGGACTTGGAAATATTTTCTCATCCCAAGAAGCCAAGCTTCAGCTTCTTGATCGGACTTTATCTCTCCATCAAATGTAGGAGGTTTTGCCTTCTTAAATTCCCCGTGTGAATTGTTCTTGTAGTGCTTCTTCCTCTTACTCATGCGAGATGAAGAGCTTGAACCCTCAATGGATTCTTCAGAGTCAGTTGATTCATTAGAAGAGATCTCTGGAGTATATGTTCTGTCTGTAGAAACTCTTTTTGAGCTACTAGCCCTCTTACGGGAATTCCTTCTGGAGCTACTCCCACCCCTTTCTGGATTTGATGTCTGATGCTCAGAGTTTATTTGCCTTTGGATATCTGTCAAACTCTGTAGCATGGCTGCATTCAACTGATTTTGTTCTTCCTGAGCTTTAATCATCCTTTCATTATCTTCTCTACAGCTTTGCAACTCAACCCTTAGGCTTCTCATGGTGGCTGCAATACCTGGAGGAGTCTCTTGATTTCTTCTCCCATTAGATTCTGTTTCAGCATTTTCAACATGTATGTTCTCTCCCATGGCATTTGTCTCAGGCTCATAGGGATCCTGTGCATCATCCATGATGTTGATTTTCTTGGCCCAACCAAGATCCAAAACTTTTTGACTGTATTATCTGGAGTGCTACCCTGCTGTAACTGTGATTCTGTGAAATGTGTTTATCAACACAATTTTTAGCTGCATTATATTCTCAGAAATTCACAAATTACTTCATGCACGTGGAAAAATATTACGTTGACAATTTGTCAAATCATAGATTTTTTTTTTTTTCACAATCAACGACATACGAGGGGGAAAAACAAAAGGGGGTCAAGGGGGCTTGCCCCCTTGCCACTGCAGGGCGGGTCGAGGGCAGCGCCCTCATTTTTTTTTTATAGGAATCTTGCCGCAATGGGCGGTTGGCTGAACGCTCCCGCAATTGCGGAGCGGTTGGCTGTAGCCTTCCGCAATTGCGGGGCGGTTTGTTGTAGCCTTCCGCAATTGCGGAATGGTTGGTGGAATGCTTCCGCAATTGCGGAACGACTCGGCGAAGTCTTCCGCAATTGCGGAACGATTCGCCGAAATCTTCCACAGTTGCGGAACGATTAGGCGTAGTCTTCCGCAGTTGCGGAACGATTCCGCGAAGTCTTCCGCAGTTGCGGAACGATTCCGCGAAGTCTTCCGCAGTTGCGGAACGATTCGGCAAAGTCTTCCGCAGTTGCGGAACGATTCGGCGAAGTCTTCCGCAGTTTTCGGAAGAGAATTCTTTCCACAAATTTCGGAAGGGAATTCCTTCCGTAGTTTCGGGGCGGTTCGCGGAACTCTTCCGCAAATTTCGGGATGACTTCCCGAATTCTTTCCAAAACAAACTTAAACAAAATTTTCCAAAAACTCTTAAGAAAATTTTTGAAGTCTTCTCTTCTTTCAGGGAAAAATGCTGCTCAATAGGAGGTAACTTTACCCCTGCAAACTATCCCACTTAGCCAGTTTAGGCCCATAGAGGTCCAATGCTGCAACCAGCAGCTCTGATACCAAAATGTAACATCCCCTCCTACCATACCAGCATGATAGAGACGACGTGGTGCTAAAACCGGGCATCTAGCCCCATAAGAATTTAACTAAGCATTCACATAATATAAAATTCATATGGAACATATGATTATAAGAAAAACACAGTGGAAATAATATCAATTACACATTCATCATTCATTCAAGATATTCATTAGATAAATAATTGCAAAAAGTTAACCCAAAAGAATACTTATCTCAATAAGGTAGTCCCAAGCAACTGGCTATGCAACTGCAACGTTCCACCCAACCATAGGCCAGTTGTGCTTATCAACCCCTTGATACAACTACCACCCCCGAGCTGGGCATGATTACTACAAGGAACTGGGGAGCAACAGACTCACACATAGCCAAGCATACACCAAGATGAGCCAAGCCAATCTGCAATTGGGTTTATTAGGCTGCTAGGAAATGGAAAGGAAGAATTGCTAAGCTAGTGAGCTCAACCACAGAGCTATGGGTACCCCTCCCAGATCTATTCAGCTTGGCACTCACAATGCCTACACACCCAACACAAGGAAGTATTCTTTTCACTGCCACACAATCCCTCAAGCCATACCTTCCTTTCTAGTGCTCTCAGGGTGTGCATAGAAAAGTATCTGGCCCTCTTGATCTTCTTGAGAGGTTACTCCCTACACTAGGTTTATCAAGCCAATTTTGTCCACTACCACTCCAGTTTCTTGCTCACAGGTTCACATCAAAACAAGGATGCACATAACAGCTGAACCACACTTAAGGGGCATGATAACACGTTTTTACAGGTAGATACCCAAAGATGGGGTTTTTATTAACTTCAGGAAAAACGTGGGCAACCCAAAAATGAAACTGGAAGATGGGGAACAACCCTGGGGAGCCAAATCCGTTTTTATAAAAACGTCCATGGACATTCTGGGGCAAAAACGACCTCCATAACAATCCCAAATTGTGGCCCTTCTCTCCCAGCTGTTGTATAATGCAAAAACGAGCTCCTAGGCATGGGAATTGCAGGAAAAATGGATGAAAATAGGTAGGGAAAGACCCAGCTAGCTCAAACTGCGTGAGAGATGAAAGACTCCCTGTTCAGAATGACTATGGGCACCATTTCGTGGGTGTTTTCTTGCCCAAGGAGACAAAACATGATTTCCCAAGTTGATGGCTTGCCCATGCATGAAATTGGCTGCCATACCTCTTCATTCCCAAGGCATTAACTGCCTCAACCAACTCTTGGAAGAATTAAATGATTGGGTCCATAACCCAAAATGGGTAGTTGGTAGTTTATGGGTTTTCTCATGACACATGGATTAACACCATTGGCTCAAGGGTTTGAATAATTCCCCCCCCTATTCCTTGTAGAATCATGCCCCATCTCTTTGTTGCATTGTATAGCTAGTTGTGGGCATTTTTCATTAAAATTCGTATTTACATGATGTCTTATTTTACATTGTGCACATCTAGCACAAGAACCATAGGCATCTATTTTTACTTGCCGATACATAAAACGCTTAATCAATGGTGGGGCCTTGGCCTTGAGCTCCTCACCATGATTAAATTACAATATTTACATCATTTACGATTTAATACGAAGGGGGTCAAAATGGGGACATTACAACTCCATACAAATTCATTATTTTTTGTAGGTTCTTTAGGGAGGAACAATTTTTTTAATAAATTTTCACAAACTTCCTATAGTGGCTTTTAAGTCGTAAGAACCCACATAAGCCCTTCAAGGTCTTGGAGTGGGGTCAATATTGCATAGCTGCAACTTTCTTGGGTTCTACTTTCACCACATATTGATTGACAATGTGACTAGAATATTCAACCTCTGAAACCCCAAAAGCACATTCACAACATTTAAAGAACAATTGGTGGTCTTGCAGAAGTTGTAAGGCTCTATCGACATGCTCTATATTGGATTCCCATGTTTGGTTGTATAGCAATATATCATCAAAGAATACCAACAAAAAATTTTATGGGAAGGATCAAAAAATCTTGTTCATGAGGATTTAAAAGGTGGATGGAGCATTGAAAATTCCAAAGCATATCTCTAAAAACTCATAATGAAATTTATGTGTAGAAAGTTGTCTTAGAGATGTCCTCCTCCTTCAATATCCTTATTTGGTGGTATCTCGAAAAAAGGTCCAATTTAGTGAATCTCATGGCTCCATGAATATCATCAAAGAGATCATCAATAACTAGAGCAGAAAATTTGCCCTTGATGGTTAACGTATTGAGAGCTTGAAAATCAAGACACATGCACCAATTGCCTTCTTTCTTTAATACCATGACCACAAGTTATGAGTAAGGGTTGGTACTGGAATGTATGATTGCAACCTCTAATAGTTCATGAATGATATTTTCTATTTCATTATTCTGTGCAAAAGAATACCTATAAGGATGCACATTGAGTGGTTGACCACCTGGAACCAAAGGAATACCATGGTCATGCTTGCCACATGAAGGCAGTTATCCATATGGTGTTTCTAATTCTTGTTGTTTAGTTAGGGCCAACAACAAATCAAGGTGAAATTCCTATTGGGGGTGTCCACCACTTGTATGGCATTGAACTAGGTAACGATGCTAATAATTTTAGGGGAATCATATTTAAGTATGTTTTTTCCCTTCCTTAGTAAAGATCATATATAAATCCTTGAAATCCATGATAACTTGAAATCCATGATAACATGTCCCAAAAGTGCATAATCATTATGCACCAAGAACTCTATCACAACCACTCATTTCAATAAAAAACATTTGATATTTGAGATGATACTCCTATCTGAAGTTTAACATTTTCATGTTGGCCCCCACATTTCATCATACCACCATTGGCTACCAAAATTTATAAATTATGTATGGCATGTACATAACAATGGGTTTCTTTAGCCACTCTCCTATGAATAAATTGTGGGTGTTGTTGTTGTCAATCAAAACAATCACCTCATGGTTCTTAATGTAACCAATCAAATTTAGAGTATGGGTTGTAGAAAACACAGATAAAGAATGAAGATAAATTTGGGGTTCCTCACAAGGAGCTTATAAGGTTATTTCTTCTTGAAGATGAGGGTTTGTTTCTTCAAATTTTGGTTTGGGAGTGTCTTGAACGAGAATGTCTTCCAAGGGATCTTGGGGAGATACATCCATTTGAAATAATTTATTCTCTTTACATTTGTGCCCTTTGAAATACCACTCATCACAATTAAAACAAAGTTTGAGGTGTTCGCATTTTTCCATTTCTTTTGGTGAAAACTTTTAGATTCTCAAGGGCTGGAGGGATAGGTGGTGATTGTCAAAGGGAGGAAAGTGTAAGAAATGAATGAAGGAATTTTTGTTTGGGAATTTATTACCATCTCAACTTATTTATCTTGCTCATATGCCTCCAAACATGTAGTTGGGCATTCCATCATGACTTGTGCTCTAATTTCTTTCTTGATACCACTGATGAAACATTATTTAGAAAAGGAATAAGATAAAAGATCTATGAATATTGTTAATTACTCAAAGGATGCTATAAAGTCTATAATTGTGCCTGACTAAAATAATTTTGTTAGTGATGCCAAATAGTGAGTCTTTCAAAATGAGCATAGATGGCCTTCATAAACTGGCTCTAGGAAACGTTAGCTCCATAATATTTCTTAAGACATTGCCACCATTTCCAACGTTCTAGATCCAAATATAGTAACCGCAAAATGAGTTTCATTAGGTCATCAATAATTTCGTGGAGAGAAAAATAGTGATCCATTTGAGTAACCCAACTAGCTAGATTGGAACCATGATGAAGTTCCATTATATTTTATGACACACATATATATATATATACTAAGTTTGTGTACCACTTGCACCTTGACTATACTATCACGCCATCACATTTTTATAGTCCTAGTAGGGGACATAACTCTGATTGTCCTAAGGCTCATATAGACCCTATTGTCATACCGACTCCTATACATTTGTTACCATTACCGAGTAGGAGTATTGGTTTTCCCCATGAGTTAGTCAACCCATCGCTTATCATAATTGAAGTGAGATATATGATGGTGGACACCATGCATAATGCATTGGAAATTATTTCAGTTGCTTTACCTAGGGAGAGATATATATCATCAATTGTTTCCATAAAGCCTAATTTGCATTTTATGAATGATAGTATACTTGGGTTACTACCCCACCAAGATTTATTGTAGTAAGTTATTGGTTCCTAGTATGCCTATTTTTAGTTGCACGAAGATGTCCACACTACTGGATGAGACTCACTCTAGTGAATAGTCGATTTGTCAACCACACATGATAGATGGAGGAGACTCAGTTAATGGTTGAATTATAAAAATCTCAATTAATATAAATTACATAAATGTGATTGCATACATTTGCAATTGGTTATTTCATCCTAACTTTCTTCACATGTCCCTCATTTAGATTGCATTAGGGTAAAGGCAAGGGTGTTGCGCTTGTTGATGGTCCTCCATTCATGCCTGAGCACGAGATCTTACCTAACCCTAGATATCCACATATCCCCATTATTGAGATAGGTACTTAAATTCACTTCCTAGATGAGGTACAATTTTTGAATCAATTCAAATGAATCCAAGTTATCATATCAAATTTTGAAACAATGATTACAATATATATTTAATAATTTGTTGTTTACATGTAATGTCATCACACAAAGGTCCATCTACATGGATTTGTCAATGTCATCGTCATGTGGGCACATTGGTGGGATGCAATAGTTCCACATCCTAATGTAATCCCATCAACAATCCTCATACCTATCACACATGTATGAATATATACACATAGGTGTATATAGTTTGACATTGCAATGTTCATTTAATTTTTAATGAATGATGATTGTGTTTTTTAAATAATACTTTGATTTCATGATTCTAAGGCACAATTGTGGATGTACACGCTCATGAGTGTGTAACTAACATGGGTTCATAGACTTACATGCCATCTATGTAGACTTAGATCCCATATACATATTTTATTGTTGACCCAACCTTGGAAAATAAATCCATCTAGTTAAAAATTGAAAATATTGTTAGCTCATAAAGTTTGTACTAAACATTATCTAACTTGATCTAAACATTTAATTGCATTTCACAACACTGGACATTATCTTTATGATTTATATGGTTGTTGATTCTCTTGCGGGTGATGGGAAGCCTGGTGTAGGTGACGGTGCCAATGGTAGTGGCCACTAGGCTAGTGGTGCCACAAGATTCAGATTTAAAATGTTTTGTTATAGCCATTGACTAAGTATAATTAAAGGCATGATTAGTAATTATTTGACCAAACACAAAAAATAATATGAAAGAGTGATGGCAACGTTCAACTAAATATATTTAAAGGTCTAATAGTTAGTTCACAGATTCATTTATATGGATAATGTTTTAACAAACAAATATGACCCTATTGCATTTACCCTCGTGGTAGAATAAGGGGGAAATGATGGAATCTCCACTTAACCATCTTCAAGCTAATCAATATAGAACCTTACATAAAATACATTAACAATTGTTTACAACTAATATTTAGAATAAGAGTGATCTTATTTTTTGGACATATTGAAAAATCCATGTTTAGTGTATAAATTTCAACTCTATACATTGAATCTTTAGCACCATGAGACTATTTTAGAGTCCATAGTATTTTACTAATATTCAATGGCCATACATCTCATCTTCTATTTTTCTCAAAACTTCACTCTTTTCTATCTTTCCATGAGCTCTAACTAGACTAGTGATGATGGGTGGAGTGTCCACTCGAAACATCATGACTACTAAACTTTAACACATTTTAATCCAGAAGATAGCACACCATGAGACTAGTCAACCTTCATAGGCCATGTTGGGAAGAAATGTAGACAAAAATACATTCCATATGATTCAACTATAGAAGGCACTTAAGGAGAGTTTATATGAGATTAAAAACACTTGTAGGAAGTCTAATTAAATACTAAAGGAAATTCCATCAAACTTTAACAACAAAAGAAATGAAAAACATGCTAGTGCAAGCATAATAACCTTTCTACATAATTACAGGTACGGGGAAAGGAGAATTTTGTTTTGATAGATGGAATAACCAAGCATAATACTTTCATGTGATTAGGAGTTTGAATGGTATACAGTTTGCCTAATGTGGGCATAAAATGTTAGAATACATGAGAAGTAATGTTGAAGAATGTATCTTCAGAAGATATTCTTATTTGTATTATTTGTGTCATTTGTATCATTTGTATTGTACACCCTAAGAGGATTATTATTGATGTAATTGATTATGTAAAATTCGTTGAAAGAGTCAATGTAAACCCTAACTGTTAGGTCGTCTTGGAAAGATCTAGAAAATAATATTTTATTGTAAAGTGTACAGGTCGGCCCAGTTAGGTGAGTCAAGTCGACCTTGTTAGTAAAAATCTCATGTCATTTGTTTAGTATAAATAGGAGGCTCACCCTCCTCATTTGCACACTTCACTCACTCATCTAATTTGCATGAGTAGAGAGAGAGAGTCGTTCAGAGTAGCTACTTGTGGAGTCTTCTTGTTTTGGGTCTTTGCATGAGGGATACTATTGTACATTTTGCATAATCTATATAGAAGAAGTTTGTTGGGTTTTTCAGCCCCGAGAGGGTTTTCCCAGGATAAATTTGTTGTCTACTATTGTTCATGCCGTGCTTGTTTATCTTTCAGTGATCCATATTTTTATTGCACTTAAAAATCTAACATGGTTTCAGAGCTAGCCTGAACGAGAACATTGTGCAGCTGCTGCAACTGCTGAACTAGGGTTTCCATTTCTAGAAACTAGTCATCTGGGAATTTTCGCTCTAACTCATGTTTGGCGAAGTGTCAAGATCTAAAACACGGACATGCCGAATATGAAATGTTTATTTACCCTGTGTGCGAGTTTCAGCCTCAGATTCGCTGTATTTTAGGAGATATGATCAATGCAAATCAGGGTTCCAGCCTCTTCCAAAATTCAGTTTTAAAGAGGTGACCTAGGGATAAATGCTATATCTCGGGATAGGAATATCCAAATTAATTTTTGTAAGATTTTCCAGAAAGGGAATGGAATGTAGTTTCATTGGTGCGAGTTTCAGAACCCAAAGTTGAAATGGTGACACGTGGAAGTCCGTACAAGTTCGCTAAACTAAAACAGTCCATAAACATGTCACCTTGGGAAACTTAGCATAAGTTCCACTTGGTGAATCCAATCTTGCTCTAACCTATGGGGTTGGATAGAGGACAAATGATAATATTTGAGAATAAAGTTTCAGACCTTGAGGAGCATAAATTCATGTTATACATCAGAATTAAGACCGAACAAATCTGTAGTAGAAATTGAATAAACTAGGGCATCAAATATTTTGCAGTTGTGTCCAAAGATTTGGGAAAATGAGTACATTGCTCAGCTGGCCTTGGGGAGGCGTATCATTTCATCCTCTTAGATTTCCAAGATCCAGAAGTTGAAAAATTAGGGTTTCTCTAAAAAACCCTAGGACCTCCTAAAGCCAGATCACAGAAATCAACTTATGATTGGAACATCTCATTTGGTAAGTTATACTCTATCTATTTCCATTTGAGGTTCTCATTTATTAAGTTTATCAAGATGACAAATCATACCAAGCTTGAAGATAATCTTGAAGGGGCAAAGAACTTTTGAGCATGGAAGTATAGGGTGATGCTCATCCTAGAATAACATGAATTGGACAAGTATGGCTCAGAAGTAGTTGTGGAGCCAGAGGGAGATGAGGAGAAGGCAAATCACAAGAAGAACCTAATCAAAGCTAAGAGGATAATAGCTAATTCCATCAAGGACCACTTGATCCCACACATCTCTTTTCTGAAGTCTCCAAAATAGATGTTTGATGCATTGAAGGGACTATTTGAAGGAACTGACATCAATAGGAAGATGATCTTGAGGATTCAACTCAAGGCCGTGAATATGAAAAACATTGAAATTATTCAATCCTACTTCACAAGGGTTTCCAACATTAGAGATCAATTGAATGCAATTGGAGATGAAGTTAAAAATGCAGAACTAGTGATGACTACCCTAATTGGTCTTCCAAGATCATGGGAGTCATATATTCAAGGAATTGTCCCAATAGGAAAGGAAACAAGAAAGGACATCATGTTCATGTTGCACAAGATGATGAACCATCTAGGAAGAAAGCTAAAGAAGATTCCTCCAGTGACGAGGAATATGTGTTTTGATCCAAACCGGGAATATGGAAGAACCTCTTATCTATTTCAACATCAGATAAGAAGGGATGCAGCTGTGATTGGTGATGAAAAAGAAGGGACACACAGATTCAACACCAATACATAGTTCCATGTGATCTATGGTTGATCATAAGCAAGGAAGGCATAGGTCCTCAGAATCAGATGATGGAGTAGAGCACACTGTCAGAGACTCCAGTAATTCCTGTAAGGAGACAAGGATCAAGAGAGATCATACCAAACAAAAAAATATAAGTATTTGAATTGTCATTTCTTGTATATCTAATTGCTTAAATGATATTGTTCAACTGTGTATATATTTATGTTCCTATATTTATGAAGTGTATTATGCATGTTAGAGTGTTTGCATTGATGAACAATATACTACTAATATGCATGTGATGGGTAAGTGGCCTATGGTGCTGTACAACATTCCATTGATACTTGTCTAGAATGAAACCCCTTTGCTGCCATGTTGGGAGTAGTGCACGCTCTTAATAATGTTCTGGTAGAGATGAAATGCATCTAGAAAGTTACTGTATGAATGTGGGAAATGGATGAATGTTGTGTTGAAGCATTGGCTAAGATAGTTGCATGACTATGTGACCTATGTATGTATGCATAAGAATTTGTCATTATTAATATGTTTTGGAAACTATGAAATGTTTCTAACCATGCAACTGAAGTTGACTGGTAGGAAATATCATGTACAATCACCTACAAATGAAGAATGATGAGACTTGTTCCGTAGAACAAGTGACGATGGTTAAGCTATAACATTCAACAAGATTTATGAAATCAAGCATACTATAGAAGTACAAAGCGAGGGTTCTCTCAAAAAGGGGGAGTTGAATATGACGAGACGTTTCTATAGTGGCTAGACACACTTCCTCAGTGGTGGATATTACACTAGATAGATGGTGTAATCGAAGTAGAAGTGTATATCGAGGAATCGTCAGGATTCGAGACTCTCTACAGAGAACCACATGTGTGAGGATTGAAGAAGAATTTGTATGGGCTCATAAGGCACCCATGGGATAGCATGATGAGCTCGAGGATCACCTAGAGTGATGAGATATCAACCTTTGATACAAGGTTGAAGATGAGGAGCTCATAGATGGGTGCAAGAGAGAACTTGCAATAAAGTTCGAGATCTTGGTATCCAGTGACCTAGAGAGATGACATAAATGGATACATAGAAGATCATCAGGAGAGAAGGCTACCAATCACTCCAGTGTAGAATGTCCCAATGCAGAGAGTACAAGACGCAAAGGGAGGACAATGCTCAGTTACAGAGGGAGCAGGAAAGCTCCGCTTTAGAGGGAGTGACTACAACACAGATGGAGAGACATTATCACTTAGCCTCTATCCATGGAAAAGGTTTTTTGCCCCAATATCTCAAGGATATGCTCAGAGTGATACTTGATATCTCCCCTCATGACGAGGAAGTATATGTGGTGCATTTGAGACATGTACCTACAACATGAAACAATAGGATAGATGGGTTTCTAATGAGCTTGGGATTTACCAAGAGTAAAGTAGAATCCAACATTTACTACAAGTTTGAGGAAGGAAATCCTATGATTCTACTATTGTATGTATATGAGTTTTTTTTGATAGGTGAAGAGAAGCTCATAGCAGAAATGAAGAGGAAACTTGTCGCAGAGTTTGATATGAAAGACCTGGGTATAATGCACTACTTCTAGGTCTTGAGGTGTGGCAGAATCCAGAGGAACTTTTCTTAGGTCAAGGAAAGTATGCAGTAGAGATCCTGAAGAGATTCGGGATGATGGATAGTAAGGCCATGGCCAAACCTATAGCATCGAATATGAAGTTGCCGAGTGATACTTATTTAGAACTGGTGGATGCCAAATTGTATAGACAAATGATTGGTTTGTTGATGTATTTGACAAACATGAGGCCAAACATATGCTTTGCGGTGAACACTTTGAGTCAATATACGGTAGAGTCGAAACATGTTCACTTGGTTGCAACAAAGCATGTGCTGAGGTACTTGAAGGGTTTGGTTGATTATGGCCTCAGGTATGCATCGGATCAGAAGATTAACCTATAGGGTTATGTTGATGCGGATTGGGTTAGGAGTGTCACAGATAGAAAGAATACATTAGGGTGCTGCTTCAGTTTGGGATTGGGTATGATCTCATGGTTCAGAAGGAAGTAGATGAGTGTGGCACTCATTACAGCCAAGGACGAGTAGATGACAACTTGTTCGGAATGCTACGAGGCAGTATGGATTCAGAAGTTTCTATCAGGACTGTTTGATCTTGACTTGGAGAGGACTTGTATCTTCTGTGACAACCAGAGTTGTGTGAAGTTGTCAGAGAACCCTGTGTTCCATGACAAGTCGAAGCACATCGAGATCAGGTATCACTATATCCGGGATATGGTGCAGACAGGAGCAATGAGGCTCCAATATATAGCAACATAGGAGCAGATAGGCGATGTGTGGACAAAGCCTCTATTGAGAGGGAAGTTTGAATACTTCATGGACAAGCTTGGAGTGGTCCAGATCAAGAGGGAGTGATGAGCTCAGACAAGGTAGCAAGTAGTCATGAGTCATGTGACGTAATTGAGTCTCCTAGGATACGAGAGGACCTGGATGAGTGGTGAGGTAACACAGGTGGTTGCGATGTGCAACGTAATGGACACTCCTGGGATGGACCCATCAGATGGCTTACTCAGTTCATGGATGAAGACAGTTGCATTTGGTATGAAAAAGGACCAGCTCTGTGGAAAATCCTAGATTTGATCTAGGTCACATCCAGTATGAAAAAGGACTGGAACTGTGGTGGAAAATCCTAGATTTGATCTAGGTCACATCCAGTATGAAAAAGGACTGGCACTATGGTGGAAAATCCTAGACTTGGTCTAGGTCACATCCAGTATGAAAAAGGACTGGCACCGTGGTGGAAAATCCTAGACGGTCTAGGTCACATCCAGTATGAAAAAAGGCTGGCATTGT
This sequence comes from Larix kaempferi, assembly GCA_027924585.1. NCBI lineage: Eukaryota > Viridiplantae > Streptophyta > Pinopsida > Pinales > Pinaceae > Larix > Larix kaempferi. Next base: position 28,809,148 of record BSBM01000753.1, on the reverse strand, counting down.
GGTGGAAAATCCTAGACTTGGTCTAGGTCACATCCAGTATGAAAAAGGACTGGCACTGTGGTGAAAATCCTGGAATGATGTAATGTGTGCTCCTATACTGACCAGTGTAGCAGCGAGTGATCATTCGCAGGTAGAAAGTCCTAGAATTCGTCTAGGTCACATCCAACATGAAAGAGGGCTGGCTCTATGTGGAAAAGTCCTAGACTTTGTCTAGGTCACATCCAACATGAAAGAGGGATGGATATGTGTGGAAAATTCCTAGACTTCGTCTAGGTCACATCTAGCATGAAAGAGGGTTGGATCTATGTGGAAAAGTCCTAGGTCACATCCAACATGAAAGAGGGATGGCTCTGTGCGTAAAAGTACTAGATCTAATACCCCTAGTTTTGACTTGGAATGTATTTATCCCAAATTATGTAAATGATGTAAATATGCTAGTGCGAATTCCTAGTGCGGAGCTCAAGGCCAAGGCCCGACTAGTGAATGTCTAGGCATGTATGATGTTTATATTTTATTTGGACTACTTGGTTGGATTTTATGTTGATTTAGAATATATGTAAATATTATGTGCATAAATAATAAAATGGTCCAAGACTGGTTGTGTAAATAGCACCAAAGGGGCTATGATTCCACTAGAGGGGAAGATGAAAAGGGGTCCATGGGTGACTAAACCCTTGTTGCCAAGTGTCAACCTTATAACTCACATCTAAATTCTGTCATGTGCCTTGAATAAGCCAATTATCTCCTTTTTTGACCATTTTCCAATCATTAATGCATGTGTGTGGTTGGTGGGAAAAGTCACCTCATGTAGTTATTATAGTATGGGCCTGAATGCACTTTTGTGATAGTTCTGTCATGATAGAAGTCAGTCTGCAGCTACCAGGAGTCCTTTGCTTACTGCCAGAAGTTATGTCAGTTGTTTTTTCACCATTTTCCCATATCCCTTAGAGTCAACCTTCATTTTGTCTCATTCTTACATGCAGGTTTAGAAGTTGCAGAGCTCTCCATTGTTGTACATGAACTTACCATGCTATTTTCAACCCATAAATTTGAATTTGGAGACCATGCTGCAGATTGGGAAGTGGGTATTTTGGCTGTAGGTGAGCAGAGAGGTTGGGAAAGCTAGGAACTCCTACCCTTGAGTTTTGCTGCTCGTAGGTGCTTGGGAAGCCACAGATTGAGGTTACAGGTGGTTCTATAGAAGCCAATATCAGGTTGGACTTCTTCTATGCACACACTGGAAGCACCCAACAAGATGGATCACCTAAGAGAACCGTGGATCGGTGAAGGGGATTCCTGAGCTAGAAGGGTGTTGTGTGGGGCAGGTTTTGTGGAATCCAAGGATGTGAGGGATGAGTGAGACCCCTGTAGAGCTCTGTATGAGCATTTGTCTAAGCACAGAGTGTAGAATGGGTTGTGAGATGAGAGAGAGAAGCTTGTAGGTGTTTCCTTCACCCTGGTGGCCTCATAGCCCAACTTGGGGGTGGCCTCCTAGTAGAAAGAGTATATACTGGATAGAGTGCCTATGGTTGGGTGGAAAAGCGCTCTTACACAACTAGTTTCTTGGATCTGCGTTGGATAAATATAAGTATTCTTATGTATTTGAATTTGAAATGTTTTATTTCATGCCTGTAATGTTTATGCTTGCATTTGCTTGCTAGATGTGTGTGGATAGATTTGAATTCCGCTGTGCATGTTTATTTACATTTATGCACACATTGCATTTGTTGAAAAACGTATTATGAACTTGGGGTGAAATTTGAGAGCCTCGATTTGGCCAGCGTCCCCTCCCGATGGTCAGATTTGGTGAGGGGGACGTTACACTAGACATGGTCTAGGTTGCATCCAACATGAAAAAGGGTTGGCTTTGTGGAAATTATTATGACATATAGTTTCAAGAGATGCATATGTCAATAGTTTGTGTACAAGAAGTGCAACAGCTGGAAGACGACAGTGATGATGATTGAAGAATACCTTCCTTATTAAGAGGGAGTGTTGAAGAATGTAACTTCGAAAGATATTCTTATTTGTATTATTTGTGTCATTTCTATTTTACACCCTACGACGATTATTATTGATGTAATTGATTATGTAAAAGTCATTGAAAGATTCAATATAAACCCTAACTATTAGGTCGGCCTGGAAATATTTAGAAAAGAATATTTTATTGTAAAGTGTACAGGTCGTCCCAGTTAGGTGAGTCAAGTTGACCTTGTTAGTAAAAAGGTCATGCCATTTGTTTAGTATAAATAAGAGTCTCTCCCTCCACATTTGCACACTTCACTCACTCATCTAATTCGCATGAGTAGAGAGAGAGTCGTTTAGAGTAGATGCTTGTGGAGTCTTCTTGTTTTGGGTCTTTGCACGAGGGATACTATTGTACATTCTGCATAATCTATAAGAAGAATTTTGCTGTGTTTTTCTTCCCCGAGAGGGTTTTCCTAGGATTTGTTGTCTACTATTGTTCTTGCTGTGCTTGTTTATCTTTCAGTGATCCATATTGTAATTGCACTTAAAAATCTAATAAGTAACATCTTCTAAATCAAATATTTGACATATAAATGAAGGCCACCAATATCAATTTTTTTTCTAATCCAAAATAATTAATCAAAGGATCAGGATTGCAATTTTGAATTGTTAATCAACGAAAGAGAATTAAAGCTAGTAACCAAAATTTTTACCAATTAATCTTCACACATAGGTTTGTGAGGCTATACAACACTTGGAAACACCACCAAGAAAAACAATATTCCTTTACATTATATATTTTGAAACCTTCTAAGGGGCATACATAAGTATGTTGTTATGTTTTTTATGAAGACAATTGTATAATAGTCTCCATGTGTTAGTTGATATAGTATAATAATTTCCAATTATATCCATATATGGGATTTAAGAATGTAAGGTTTAAATTTCTAATGATGACGATTAATTGATGTAGGAGCATCTATGAAAGGACTAAGTATGCATGGTAGAGTAAATGTTGAAAGGGAAGCTGGATAGAAGTTTATATGTATTGAGAGTTCAAGTGCACAAGAGTTTACAGATGTATGGTATACACACATGGAAGAGGAGCACATGATAGAGAAATGTACAAGAGGCATAGATGTACATAAATCTTTCTTGAAGAGTGTTGTATTAGGGAAGTTGATGCAATGTGCATGTAAGGTGAAGTGTCAAGCATAAGGAGAGGAATGCCACTATCACCATTATGGTGCGTAACCCAAGAAGGCAACATGTTGCAGACTATAACAATGATTATGCCTAGGGAGAAAAGTGAAAAGTCAATAAGGTAGATGACAATTTATATTGGTTGGGAATAAATACAATGGTATCTTAGAGGAATGGTTTAGCCAATCCATATTTGTAGATGATTTTATATTTGGTAGAGAGTTCATTGAGGTACATATAGACACTAAGGATGCATGCAAATGCATATTTGTATCAATTCTTGTTTAATAAGAATGAGTAGATCTAATGCACTTGATACATGTATTAGAGCTAGGGTTCAAACCCGGGCCTATGGGTTATGGGTCCATTATGGGCCCATTTCACTTCCACTATGCCACTTTGATGTACTTCAAACTATATTTAATATATTGCAAAAGGTAAAAAAAAAATCTAAATGATTTTAGTTATATAGAATAAATCAAACAAAAACATAAAAATTTAATCCAACCAAGAAAGGAAATAACTTTAAACACAAAGATGGTTAGCATCCAAGGCAATGCAATTAGACATTATTTTAACTCATTAAAAAATAAGTTAGTGCACCAACTAGTTCAACCTCAAAAGTGGCCTATAGTTTGCTCATTTGTCTAATTGGTTATAGAAATACAAGTATTCAAAATATGGTGGTGGTCAACTTCCACCATATTCCATCTCCTTCGTTCATTGCTCTTTACTTTGATTTCCATGATTTGTATCTGAGTTGCTATCACCAAATGACTATACTAACATGATATATATTCAAGCATAAAGTCTCTATAGATAATATAATTATTATGTTTTTCTTTTTTCATGAAGGTGACTCATCACAACCATGTCACCAATTTGGTATGTGTAATCTCCATCTTGATACAACCACATCGACTTGCATTGTATTTGCATACATCACAACAAATAGTAGGCCTCTTCTCTTCATTGCCACATCACTTGTAGCCACAATTCAAAATATTAATCAATATACGTTTGTTCAAGTTTGAAATTTTGAACATGAAGTTGAAGAGAGCAAATAAAAATATCACTATTCTATAACAAGCCTATTAATAAACTCACATGCCTTCCCTAACAACATCATCAACTCGATCATGTGATTTAGTGAAACCATGACCTCTTTTGGCATGAATCTCTCACCATGTAAAATTAGATGTGGCCTATTTGGATTAGGACACATTTCCATTATTTCACATATCCATCATTTTCACATTGATCTAGTGTAGATCCCTCTATATCAATGCAAAATCCATAAACACATGCATACTTTCTCATCTCAATTGCAAATATGTCACCCATGTCTTTACTTTGAATAGAGTACAATTCCCCTGTGCTAGTTATAGCTTCACAATACTAAGGCATCGGTTTATTCACATTTCCAAAAAAATATTCCAACATAAATTGCATCATAAATATCAAATATAATTTTTCTAGTAGGTGTTTGTTTCAAATTTTGTTGAAAATTTGAGCTTCAATTTCACACTATAGTCTTTAACTAGCACATCAACCTCATCTGTTCATGACCTTAATGGCGTAAATGCAATCTGTACCAACCAACTAATTCATCAAATGATTTGAGTCAGACTCCATCATGATTCATTTGGTACCTCCTAAGTGCTCACTCCACACAAGCATCCTCACCATCATGTTCACCATTTTTGAGTCTCTTTTCATAAAAGCTCAAAGATGTAGAACTCTTATCTCCTTATGAAGCCAACTCAACTAATAGAGACATTGTGTTCATTTGAACTACCCCACACATCCATCATCATACCAAATCTAGTGTTTTGTAAATGTTATCCCGCTCTTTTTGATTTATTCATAAATCAAACCTATGGAAGCATTTAATATATTTATGAATCTGATTTTGAAACTTCCTCATGAATTACGAAACATGGATATCATCTTCAAACAAGTTAATCCTCTTAGAGGCCAAACCCAAAGAAGAGTACATATTCATATTTTCTCCATGTTACCATAATATTCGGCAATCACTAGTGTTTGGGAATCATAGGAAATTTTTTATGGAGCGATGTCAAATTACCACATTTAGGGCATTTTTTCCACCTGTACATGTTTTACTAAAAAACACATATTTGAGATTCCTACTACATAATATAATTCAAATAAAATCATGCACTATGGGAGGAGGAGGTTCACTTTGCAAGTGCCTTCTATATAAATCAACAACTCTTTCATACTAGAGATGGAATTCAACATGGTAACGACAACCTGCAAATTGTGTTGACCTAATATACCAAAATTTTAATTTATCAAACATGATAATAACAATCTTGACATTAGGATTGGTTTCCTCAAATTCCTTAAATAGTTCAACTTGATTCATCTCCATAACATGCTTATAAAGCTCATCAGACATGCCTCCAAATAAGCATTAGCGTTGTACAAAATGCTTCTGATTTGGTATAGCACAAGAATGGGTTTCTCAAAACTCTATCACCTTCTATCTAATTCCTTCTAGAAGTCAATATTCATAGGGTTACCTACAAATAAGAGCCCAACAAGCAACTTCATCATTTTCATCTATATGGAAACTAAATTTAGTATGCCTTTGCATTGGTTTTCTTGAAACATGGAGCAATTTTGACATTGTTTTCACAAGTTGACTTCTTAAAGTCCTTGGTGCCATGAAAAAATTTGTAATTTCTATATGAGCATCTTAGATATTGGTTTTTCTTGATTTTTCAAATGAATATGACACTTTCGATACATTCTCTAGTGCCTTTCTATGTTTAACATCTCAAAAAGCCAACAACTTTGTTCTTATTTTAATTTTTTTGTTTTTTATCACTCCATGTAGAATTTGAGCTTGTTTAATCACTAATTTTTCTCATAAGACAACTTAATTTTAATTTTATTCAAATAATTGTTAAGTGGTTTTGCATGGGCACATCAATCCAACACGATGAAAATTATAGTGCTAGCTAAAGATAAACTACTTATATAAGACATTACATTAGTGATAAATGTTCATGTGAATGCTTAGATATATATGCTAATTCCTTGGTGCCATGAAAACAATTGTAATTTCTCTATGAGCATCTCAGATAATGAGTTTTCTTGATTTGCCAAATGAAGATGATACTTTTGATATATTTTTTGATACACTCACATGTTTGTTTGTTTGTTTTTTTTTTTTTTTAGCATCTTGAAAAGCCAATAAATTTGTTTCTTGTTTTAATTTTATGTGTTTTATCACTCCATTTAGGATTTGAGACTGTGTAATCACTATTTTTTCTCTCAAAAAACAACTTAATTTTAATATTATTTAAATAATTGTGAAATGTTTTTGTATGGGAAGATTAATTCATCATGATGAAAATTATTTTCTTAGCATGGGACTAAAGATAATCTACCTATTTAAGACATTACGTTGATGATAAATGTTCATGTGAATGCTTAGATATCTATGAATACAAAAAATCCATTAGATTGCACATCAATTTTGTTAGGGTTCTTCCCTAACCCACTTCACTTTAGACTACATAGGAGTTGGTCAAGTAATGTATGCCGCCATTTCCTTTGAATAAGGCCAAGTATTTAGTAATGGAATAGTTAATGTAAAAAAGGGTCTATGTGTTAATTAAGGCTCCCTAACTAGTCGGGGTTTATGTCCACTAAGTAGTTAGGGTTTTGTCTATTGAAAGTCTATTTAAGGAGTTTGGAGGCTATGGACTGTTTTGTTAAGAATTGTTTTATTGGAGATCTACTCAAGTGAAAGGTCGATCAACCTTAAGCGGTGAGTGGATAGTGTTTCTAGAATTTATTTTCACAATATAAGAGATAATTCTGCCTCATCTTTCTTGTAATACCCTCAGTTTTGACCCTTGGAATGTATTAAATTAGATTATGTAAATGATCTAAATATGTTAGTATGGATTCCTAGTGCAGATCTCAAGGCCAAGATTTAACTAGTGAATGGGTAGGCATGTATAAAGTAAATATTTCTATATGGGTCATGTGGTTGGCTTGTCATATTCATTCAAAATCTATGTAAATATAATTTATGTTGAAAAATAATAAAATGGTCCAAGATGGCTATGTAAAGAGCACTAGAGGGGCTATGAATCCACCAAAGGGGAAGAGGAAAGGGGGGCTATGAGAGATTAAATATTCAATTTCCAAGTGTCATCCTTAGAACTCATCCATTTGCTTCCATGTGCCTTAAATGGGACAATTACTTCCTTTTGAATTATTAAATACAATCTTTGAATGCATGTGTGACGTTGGACGGAAAAGTCTCTTCATGTAGTTATGAAAGCATGGGATGAATATACTTCTACGATAGTAGTAAGAGTCCTTCCTCTATGGTAAAAAGTTATGTTATTTGTCTTTTCACTATCCTTTCATCTCCTTTGAAGTCTATGAATCATTCTCCATGAATATTTTTATACCATGTAGAGTTTTGGATGCTATGTTCTCTCCATTACCAATTACTATACTGTGAAAATAACCAAAAATTAGAATTATGAAGGAAAAATTGTAGACTTTAGAGGAAAGAGGATGGTTGTAGGTGAGCATAGAGGTTGGGAAGTATATGAACCTTTACTCATTGTGTATTTTCCAGTCCCAAATGCTTGAGAAGCCATGGATTAATGTTACATGATGTTCTCCAACAACATACAACAAGATGGACTCTTTATGTACACATCGACAAGCATTGTAACTTTGGAGTAGTGAAGGGAAATTCCTTGTGTTGTGTGGGGTAGTAGAAGAGAGTCCACGGTTGGAATGGCTAAGTGATATTCCTATAATTGCTTAGTGGTGACTAGTTTGACTAAGCATGAGAGAAAATTGATTTTGGGATAAGAGAGAGAAGCATGTAGTAGTTTCCTTCACCCTATTGGACTCATAGCCTGAATTGGGGGTGTTATTTGTAGCTGATACTTATGGTTGGGTGGAAAATATCTCTTACACAACCAAATATTGCATCGAGGGTTGTCCTAGTGCAACTAGGATAAGGGAATATAGATCATTTGATGTACTTTAAAAGTAGGAAGATTTCACAAGCTAAGCGTAACTACACAACCACTGAAAGGGAAGATCTAGTGATGGTCTATGGCTTACAAAGTTCATGCACTATCTTCTTGTAGTTACACCGGGGTGTTGTGCACCTTTCTACATCTATTGAATCTTATAGCCTTGTCTAAAGTGTCGAGCTGCTTGGAGACACATGGGAACAAATCACATAGAGGACTAAGAATCTCCAATAATGGTTGGACACTTCTTTGGCCTAGGGTGATCAACAACAACAACAATTGATGTGGCATGTTCCGTCTCTTGTGCAGGAAGTAAGTGTTGCACATAATAATATGTGGAAGGTGACTACTGAAAGTAAATATTTTTATACAATCATACAAGATTGGGTTGTCTTATTAGCTCGACACTCATTTTCAGATCAAGTTTGGAATCAAAGCAGTTTCCGATCTGGTTTTGGATTTTTTTTTTGCTTATTTGGGGACATTGATCATATTAGTTATAGATCTAATATGGAGAATCCACAAAACAATTATCCTTCTATTTCTGTATATGCAAATCTTTGTAGAGATGCAGATTTTCGTGAAATATTTTTCTCTATGGAAAAAAAGATACGAGAATTGTATAGTGAAGGAAAAGAAAGTTATGAGTTGTGAAGGCAATTGGAAGCTTTGAAAGAAGAGAAGCAAGAAATTCAAGAACAACTCAAAGAGCTATAGTGTGAGATGCAAATCAAGGAGGAATTGTTAGCTAACTATGAACAAGCCGACAATCCAAGAAGTCCTTCTACAGTAGAAGATGATGGAATTTGCACTTTTTGTCCTTATGCGGAAAGATCACACAAATGTTTCATCTTCTACATCTTCAATCAAACAGGAGGATGATACCTCAAAGATAAGAAAGGTGTATTTGGACAAGTTTGTTCCTCAACTAAAAGATGAGGTAAGTAAAAATCATGTTCATCCAGTTGCATCTCATTCAAACGTTTGTTTGGGTTCTTTTGAAAAGCATACTCGTGGAATTGGCATGAAACTCCTAACAAAGATGGGGTTCAATGGAGGAGACCTTGGTACTGATGGCCAAGGCATCATACAACCAATTGAAGTTGAGGAACGCCCCGATACCAAGGATTGGGATATTGAGAGACGATGCCTGGTGAAACATCTTGGGAGAATTGTTCCTATTGCCGCAAGCAGGGACATGCCGCAGACCATTGTTGGGATTTGCATCCAGATTTGAAACCGAAATGGTTTCAAATTCGAGAAGGAAAAAGAAAGGTGTATGCTAATAGTGATTCAGAAACATCAAGTGGATCACTAAGAAGCAGTGCAGTTAAAAAACACCCAAGGTATGCTTTCGATGACAATTTTCATAGCATTAAAAAGGTAATTACCTGTTCTTTTTGTGGAAGGAAGAATCATCATTCTCTTTGTGTAAAGAAGGAGGATGTCGTTGTTAGACGTCAAAAGCTATGGAAAAAAATTGTACAAGATCATCCCAAGCACGGAAGAACAAGTGAGGTTTCTTCATCCAAAGACAACGAGCAACATTCATTTGAATGGTTGAGCAAGAAATGGTTGACATTTTTGCAAAATTGAACTAAATTTTAATGTTTATGTTGTTTTCCATTGGTGAAAAGCATATAAAAAAAATTGGATCGTATTTTTGCATAGTTGTTTTTCATGCATAAGAGGCACCATGAAAAATCGCCTTATGTAATGGGATTCTGTTGTACAAAAGCTAGAATATTTGAAGAGCTATTGTACTCATGGAGTGCATATGGGGTTAAGAAAAGAAGTTGTTGTTGTGTACAGACCTTCACAGTAGCCTGCAAATCCCAATTCAGGTCTCCACGTTAGATTACGATCCAGTGATATGCTTCTATTTAATCTAGTGCATCTGCGATTTGGTTTCAGAAGAAGAATATCTACAATTCTGAAACTAGAGAAGTCTCGAGCACAGATTTCGGTGTGAAAATACTTTAGGTTTTGGAAGATAAAAACAAAATCCCAAATGATATGGATAAGCCTTTTAATCCACATGGCTCTATGAGGATGACATCTGTTTCAACAGCTCAGTGAGTCGACAACTGCATAGAAAAGAGCCCAGTTGTAGGCCGGAGAAAAGAAAATTGTTTTTGTGGAGCCAGGCACCTGTTGTATAAGCTGTTGGGCGAAGATTGAGATTGGGAGCGGCCGCATGTTGCTCAGAAGCGATCTGGTGGAAGGCCATGCTCGAGATGCAGAAGAGAAGCTCTGTTGTCTTCAAGGTTGGTGACGGTGACCGAGTATTAAAGCACATGGCGCGACCAATTAGCAGGAATAAATGCTATTATGCATGGTTTGGAGCCACAATGTCGAATTCCAAACATATCATTATTTTGATAAGTATCAAACTTGATGTTTTTAAGTGATCAATTGGGAAAGTCTGTTTATCCCACGATATCATCTTTTTATGCAAATATTTCTTTACCTGATCAAGAAGAATAAGCGTCTGGGTAAGATGGCTGGAGCACTAGCATAATCTGCAATTCTTCCTGGTAGAATAATCAGTATAAAGCATGGACAAATTCAGAGCTTTAGAAGAGGAAAAGGAGTTCCAAAGATGATCCATAAGGTGCATTGACGATTCTTAACATGCAAAGTTTCACTGAATTACCCCAAAAAAGTGTGCATAGATAAGGTTGGAAGGCTTGTAAAATATTTCCATGCAGCAGGAGCAGCTTCAATTTGTCTTCCAGTGGGGAAATGAAATAGAGGTCATGATATTCTTGAGGGAAGGCAGGGGGTGTTTCTCTTACTTTCAGCAACACACAAAGATCCCTAAACTCATAAATCTTCACCTACACAAGAGTCGTAGCTGACTGTAACAACTGAGCGTAATCTTCAGCACAGTCACAGCTAACAATAACAGCTGACTGTTTCAGCAAACAATAATCTATAGGACTGTTGCAGCTGACAGTTGCAGCTAACGGTAATCTACAGCACTGTTGAAGCTATCTGTTTCAGCTATGTTTTGATGACCCTTGCGTTCATAAACCTTGACTGTTTCAGCATACTCTGTTTTAGCAATTCTGAAATATAACTTGCTACAACAAAACTAAACATTCCACAGTCAATCATATACGCTCATAAAATTATCATGCTACAACAAAACTTAAATTTAAATATTCAACAATGAGTTTTCAAACTCATAAAGACAAAGAGGAACATAACAACAATATTACAGAGTTGAAACTCTGTTTCATATTTAACTCCATCTCGCTATTACAAAACCAATACTACATCGGTATTTATACAACAAAAATATAGTTGGTCATTTAATTCAACTTGACCTTTCGCTGCACCAAAATTGACTGTTCAGAATTTAATTAATTCTATGCCCTTTCATGAGCTGTAACAGGCACGATGTATGTCCCTTCAATCTTTGACAGGCTGCAACGGTGAATCGGTGATGTCCCTTCGCTGCTCCTTTAACATCTGACCAGCCGAAACTGGTCAGTGAATGACTCTTCAAAAATCGCTCTTCAAAAATCAATGTAATACTCAGCCCCAATAATCATTTGATGAACTATGGCAGAGGCTGTAACTGCATCTTCAGAAATCGATGTGGTGAGTTGCCCTTTGAAACTTTGACAGCATGACAGACACGAAACAGTGTGGCGGTTGTTGACTCTTCAGATTTTTGGCGGCCACTCAGCAGGGCGGTGAATGGCTTTTCAGAACTTGTGGCGGTGAAGAAATTAATGCCAACATTCTCCCCCTTAATTACTTCACCCAAAAATACATTAAACACAAACAACTACTATTTTACAAAACAACATTCCAAATATAATGCCTGCTAGTCTAAGTCTCAACAAGGCTTACATCAGTATCAAAACAACTTCAAAAATTTGTTCACGTTCTTTGTTGCAACATACTAGTGTTGCTTTTCTTCAACTCTTTCATGAGCATTTCTTTTTCTTTCGACTCCAAATTTTGAAACATGTAAACTTTGTTTTCTGTTTTATCTTCATCTTCACCTTGATCTTCTTCAGCTCTTGCTTCACTCGTGGCTTCAACCATCTCTCTATTTTGACTTTATATCTTGACTCCTTTTGCTCATCAACTCCACAATACTTATTCTTCTCATCTTAGTTAGTTGTTCATAATATAATATTTCATCCCTTACTTCAGCACCAAGACCATTGATTTCAAAATTCTTGGACTTTACAAACCAATCTTTATTCATAATTTCAATTGCATCATTTTCAGCTTCGGTTTCATCATTACTTGGCTTAGAATGCCAAACTTTATACCAAGAATACTTTTGATTCTTCATCTTCACTTTCTTCTTTACCTTCAGCGTTTTCTTTGATTCCTAAAATTCACTATGATCAACTTTAGCTGCAAAACGTTCTTCAATTTGCTTACCGTCATTCAAATTTTCAGTGTCCTTTATGCCAAGGACTTTAATCCAAATATTTTCTTCTAAATACTGTAACGTGGGCATACAAAGATCCCACCAGCTATATTTAACTTCAACAAGCGTAATCTGTTCAATGTCATTATTGCACCGAGTGAAACGAGGTGCTCTACAACCTAGTGTGGGGGAGATGTTGTAACATGTGTGAGTGTGTCATGTAACGTTACTAACAAAATAATTAAAAAAATTCATGTTGGTTCATAAAATAAAAAATTAAATTATGGAAAGTATTTAAAAAAAATCCATGTTTGTTCATAAAATAAAATATTATGAAAAGTAATTAAAAAATAGATGTTCATTTATAAAAAAAAAATTTAAAACTTAAACCCGGATCTATCAATCAAGAGAGATCAAATTTCTTGACTTTAAATTAAAAAAAAGAAAAACACCTCAAGAAATTGGATCCCTCTCGGTGCTTGATAGATACGGATTTAAGATGGATCTATGCTAGTGTAAACACATTAATTGATAATAATGCCTGATTTCTTCAGGACTCCATGACATGAATACATTTTCAACTGATTCTTCAACCAGTCCATATTTACTGCACTTTTCTTCATTCAAATCAAACTCATCATCATCTTCATAGGATTCTTCTTCATCTTCGATTGGTTTCTCATCTGCACACTCAAACATTTTGTCAAAATTATATAAATTATCATATTGTGAACCATATTGGTTCTTTTTATTTTGTTCTTCTGTGAGAGCTGTCACTATCTCTTCATTCAAATCTGCCTCTGCTGCTGCAACAAGGCAATCAACTTTCTTCATTTCTGCTTCCACAACAAGACTATCATCTTTATCATCATATCTTGGCTTTTCAAGCCATTCTTCCGAAAATTTCAATTGTTCATCAAGAACATCATGCCTTATTTCAGTTGCTCTGTCTATAGCAGAACATACAACATTTTGAGTGTTATCATTAAGTAATTCTTTTTCTATCACTACTTCTGCAATCACCGAATCATCAACCTTTTTATTTTCAGCATCATTATAGATTCCTTCTGCTTCAATCGCTGCAACTTCTGTGCATTCTTCAACAATCTTATTAAATTCATCAACAAAATTAAAATCATCAATATTTTCAAAAAACTCACAAACTGGTTCAAGCACTTCAACACAGTGCACTTTATCTTTCTTAACTTCTGATGTTGCTTCACATACTGCTGATATGGTAGTCTTCATTCTATGATCATGATCATATTTCACTATTGCTTCTCCATGAGCAATTTTACCAATAGTGGCTGCTTCATTGGCACCTTCTTCACCGTTGTCATCAACAATAGACATCGCTGGAATATTCAAAGAATGAACTGCTACACTGGCAGTTACTTCACCTTCAATATTTGACTTACAAGCCAAGACTTTATCATTTTATTCATTTGTACCTGCACAATCACTTACAAACAAATTATTAGAAAACATCTCATTCTCTTTTCTGTCCTTATCTGCACCTTTCAATATCGCTGCAGATTCTTCTTCAAAAATATCACCAACACTTTTTGCATCAGTAGATACACCATTTTCATAGATTTATTTTTCATCAGCAGCTTTATCATCTTCCTTATGTGCACCAAATGGATGAGTGCAACACTCTTCATTTTCTACAACATGATTGTTGTAATTTATTTCAAACTCATCTTGGTCTTCGACTTCTACAACATCTTCAGTGTTGTATTCTAAATTCATTGTTCCTACACGTCCACAATCATCAGATTCAATACATGATTTAAATACCTTCATGGGCGTGTCCATCAAGGACTCTTCTTGCAAAATACTTCTCTGTTTTCCTCACACTTGAGGAATTTATCATCTTTATAAACATTCTGCATGTTAACCATTCCATCATTTTCACAATTCACTTCAGTGACTTCTAAATTCGAAACTACATCAACATTTTTATCAATAGTCATTTCAACTTCTTCAAATTTTGTTTCTGCTATACAAGATGCAACAACCTCATCTTCTTCTTCAGTTTCAACAACATTTTCATTAATTGATAGATCAACACAACAATGAGATTCACAAATAATTTGACTATCTTCTGCTGCTTCTACAAATTTGTCGGCTGAAATGTTAACAGGATGTGACTCAGCCATATATCTCCCCTTTACATCAAACTTTCTCTTCAAACTTTCCCAGGCTTCTCTAGCTGTGTTTGCTTCAGCAATTACATAAAAAATATTTTCATCCAGAGCTTGCTGGATGTAGTACAAGGAAAATGCATCCTTTTCCTCATCCTGGGGTTTCTTAACTCCATCCTTAACAAAATTCCATAAACCTCTAGCATGCAAGAATTTTTTCATATTAACTGACCAACATTCATACGTTATACTTGAGAAATATGGCGGTGGATAATAGATGCTGCTCCATGCATCTTCTAACTTGTCTTGAACTTCATTTGCTTCAGTATCCTCTGCCTTCTCTTGAACTTCATCTTCTTCAGCAGGTTCCTCAATGGCTTCTCCTAATATCTCTGCTATGGCAAAATCAACTTCTTTTGCATTAACAACATTCTTCTTCATTCATTTAAGCCTTTTACTTTTCCCCATGTCTTTGTTTTCAAATAAATATTTGCATCGAATTTAAATTTCTTTTGGATAAGCCTCTTGGTCCTCTTTCACGCATACAGAATTCAATTCAAACCAAGCAAACTTCCCAAATAGTAGAATTCAAACTGCTCTACCATTAAACTATATGGGAGCTCTCAACCAGTCTTGAACAACATAACCAATAGATGGATGACACAAAAAACACTTGATTCAGACTTCAGCTGCTAAATGATGACTCAACCTTTACTTAAGGGAGCACATGAACTCTTACCAACACAGAGCTTGACTGAACTTACTTTTTCTCTTTCTGGATAGCAGGAAAATGGGCACTGGAGTAAAACTTAAAGCAAGATCTCCAAACAAAACACAAAAGGTTCAACATACAATCACACGACTCATTCATGAAGTGAGCATAGAGCCAACAAACATAAATCATAAACACTTAGCTCTGATACCAATTGAGGGAAGGTAGGGGGTGTTTCTCTTACTTTCAACAACACACAAAGATCTCTAAACTCATAAATCTTCACCTACAGAACAGTCATAGCTGACTGTAATATTCAGCACAGTCACAACTAACAGTAATAGCTGGCTGTTTCAGCAAATAGTAATCTACAGGACTGTTGCAGCTAACAGTAATCTACAGCACTGTCGCAGCTAAGTGTTTCAGCTATGTTTTGATGACCCCTGTGTTCATAAAACTTGACTATTTCAGCATATTCTGTTTCAACAATTTTGAAATCTAACTTGCTACAACAAAACTAAACATTCCACAGTCAATCATATACGCTCATAAAATTATCATGCTACAACAGAACTTAAACTTAAATACTCAACAATGAGTTTTCAAACTCATAAAGACAGAGAGGAACATAACAACAAGATTACAGAGTTGAAACTCTGTTTCATTTTTAACTCCATCTCGCTATTACAAAACCAATACTACATCGGTATTTATACAATAGAAATATAGTTGGTCATTTAATTCAACTTGACCTTTCGCTGCACCAAAATTGACTGTTCAGAATTTAATTAATTCTTTTCCCTTTCATGAGCCATAACAGGAACGATGGATGTCCCTTCAATCTTTGAAAGGTCGCAACAGTGATGTCCCTTCGCTTCTCCTTTAACATCTGACTAGCTGAAATAGGTCAGTGAATGACTCTTCAAAAACGACTCTTCAAAAATCAATGTAATACTCAGCCCCAATAATCATTCCATGAACTTTGGTAGAGGCTGTAACTGCATCTTCAGAAATTGATGTGGTGAGATGCCCCTTTGAAACTTTGACAGGATGACAGAAACGAAACGGTGTGGCGGTGGTTGACTCTTCAGATTTTTGGCGGCCACTTAGCAGGGCGGTGAATGGCTTTTTAGAACTTGTGGTGGTGAAGAAATTAACGCCAAAAATTCTCATGGCTACTATGCTCAATGGTGCGGCTACCATGGAAAGGAGGCGCAGGCCTGTTTCAAGCCTGTGACCATATGCTTTAACCAAGAATCTTTGTCATTGCACCATTGGTGGAGTGCTTGGACACTACATCGAGTTGCGGGTGATTCCACAAAGCCAAGAGTACAAGACACCGATGTTGTATTGCAAGTTTCAAGAGGGTACAAGAAACCGATGTTGTATTGTAGGCACCAATGTATTACAGTGCACAAGAGGCATACAATCCATGCATCGTGGGCCGAGATATATATATCAAATCTTTGGTATCATATTATACAATATTGACAGTCTTGAATCACAAGGTTTTGATGCACATGCCTTTATATTATAGTTTTTTTTTCTCATTCAAACTATTAAAGCACTTTTGTTATGGCATGCTGCCTTTCAAAATTTGATGTTTGAAATATTTTAAAGACTTTGTTTAGCCACTTTTAGGGGCTGAAAAGAGTGAGAGGCATTTCTATTTTTAAGGCCTTTTTGAAACTTTGTAAATATCCTTGTAGCCACTATTGAGTGGAAGGTGTCATGGTTAAAGTATTAAAAAAAAACATTGTAATCTCAATTTTGGATGCATGATCGGTTGTACCTGACATCCTAAAACTGACAATAATTGCAAGTACATCAGTTCAAGTGAGCAAGATAAAGCCATGGACAAAGTTTTGAAGAAGGAGAAAACAAAGACCCTTCTACGATTATGAATCAAAACTTTTTGTAGGTCCAAAAAGTGCTTTCAGTGGGGAGATTTGATCTAGGAGGATCATCTCAGTCGGAGAATGCAGAAGGTCTTCAATTTCTTTGCAGGTGGTCAATCAACAAAGAGCTCGCAGAGAGATTTCTAATGCAACTTGAACGGGGTCAAATGGACTTCGCATGTGGGAGAAATTCCAGCTTGAAGTTACGACCATAAAGGAGGTTTTATTCAACAAAGGGTTCATAAAGTGTTTCATTCGAAATTCAATGAACACACTATGTAAAAGGGAATTAGATGAAGATGCTCATATAAATTCTCATTTAATTAGTTAACAGGAAATTAAAAAGGTGTGAGAATCGACCTCATCATTTGGTTTCCTAGTCCAGGGGTGTTGAGATATTCATGGAGGAAGATGAGACCTTTTCTCCACATACCCCTTAAGGTGTCTCCTGATCCTACTTTAGGGGATCATGGGAGAGATTTTATCCTTAACATGGGTGATGACTAATCATCCATGAAAAATCTATAAAAACCTCTTATATGGAGAAGGAAGTAAGCTTGGTTGGAGAGCATTCTTTGTAGTCTTTCCTTTGCATTGGAGAAGTTAAGTGAGGAGGTCTTGCTTATGTAAATTCATGTGAGAGCCTTAGGAGAAGGCTGCCCAAGATGGGAGAGAGCGCAACATGATTCTATCCATGTAAAATTGCTTGCAAAATTGAGAAGGAGGATTAATAAAAACGGTTCAGAGCTTTGATGAACTAGGAGACGTAGTCAGGAGGGCTGACGAACTTCGTTATCATTTGGTTGTCATATTTGGTATAAGTGTTTTGATTATGTTCTCACTTGTTAAGTAGAGATGTCATTTCAAGTTATGCGCATGATGTATGCCAATTTATTTATGTCTTAATAAGAAATTGAGAGTTGATTAAATATTCGTTAATGAAAGGAAAGTAAGTACTCATTTTTGGATCACATGAGGAGGCCTATGGTGTGAGAAAGGAATTGCAATATTTATGACCATTATAATAGTTTATTTACTTGTAGTTGCACCAAATTAATTCATTTCCTAACTCTGAATGGAAGGCCCTTGTTCAAAATAAACCAATTGGGCTAGACAATGCAAAGGATTGTAACTTTCTTATAGGTTCCTCCCTCCTCCTCAACAAATGGAATGAGCAAATTGCACACCTAAACTCTATCCACAATCAAGCACTTCAGATCATCCCAAAGTTGGCCCCTTCATTTGAAGGAGGTAAAGAGAAGGAACGTATGGGTTGACTTGAGGGTGATTCAGTGGTTGTGGTTTGGGTTTGTTGGCCCCTTCATTTTTGGATAAGAGGTTGCAGAAGTATGGACAAGTCAAGGAACACAGACACATAATACAATGGATAACATTTATAGTACAGAAGGATGGTGGAAGAAAGTGGCGTAAGCTAGTAGCCAATAGTTACAAGGAAAGATATGTAATAAATGAATGGACCAATCTTACCTCTTTGTAGTTGCCTTGTTGTAGTCAATCTTAGCAACTATATTTTATATAAAATATTATTGAGGCTCGGGTAGAGGGGTTAGGAAGACAGAGTGAGAAAGAGCAAGTAGGTTGAAGAAAGACTGTGGTTATAGTGGGAAAAAGGGTTTGCTAGTTGATCAAACACTAGTGTTGATTTAAAAGGATATGAACTGATGAAGAGAGAGAGAGAGAGAGAGAGAGAGAGAGAGATTTTGGCCACCTATAAAAACTCTTGCATGTGCATATCTGTTCATGATGGTTTTGATATAAATGTATGCATCCTATATTTAAGTTGCTTTGCCTATTATATTTGTTTATATATAATTGTTAAACTAGAATGGATGCTTTCTTAAGTTCTGTTGGTTTTTGTTCAATCTGAATGTGGTCTGTGGATGATTGTACTCTACTACAAGCACCTTATTATACCTTCCTATATCTCTAAGTCTCAACTATACTTTGGGTGACACTATCTTCCCTTCAAGGAAGTCTAAAAATGCCAACATAACTAGACTACATCAGTACCCTTTTGTTGGTAAACTTAGAGAACCTTGGTCTTAACATTTTGCACCAACAACATCTTAAATTTTTGAGTCACATAATTTAACCCATATAATTATTGGATTCATTTATATAGGAATCTCTCATAACATGGTTAATAAACAACCAAGAAAATGAAGGACCAACAACACAACAATTTGATAAATAACTACTTGAATTAAATATTCTCTAGGGGCCAATTTCATATATGAAGTGTTCTTAGCTTGTGGGATTCACACTTGCAGACACAACATCTTCTCGATTAGAAACAATAGAAACAATAGCTCTTGAAATTCTATGTTGGCATCTTCTATCACTCATGCCCTCCTTCTCTAGTGAATCTATTAGAGCACCAAGTACTTTGGCCCTGATACCAAAATAAAAAAACAAGAAGAGTACCCGAGGCACAAATTTGAACACTCAAACCATAATCTCATGTATGCATTAACACAAAACAACTATTTACGACATACTTGAGCGGATTTTGTCCATTGATATATATAGCATATCAAAAGCTCACTTTTAACTTTCTCTTCATCCAACCAGTAACCATGTTATTCCGCGTTAAAACTATAGTCATGTTGTACACACGATCTCAATTATATCTCTAAGAACATGTAGGTGTAAAGAGATCTCATCCCTTTAATTTAAAAGATTTATAAAGTTCAAAGTTAACTTGCAAAAGATTAAATAATATGTTTATTTAATGAAGCCCTGACACCTTACCCAAAGCTGGTTTACAAAGTTTAAATTCACAAAATAAGGAGCACAATACTAGCCTAGGTTAAAAATAATAAATAGAATGCAAAGAGCAAGGAAATGTGTAACAAGTAGGATACAAATACAGAATATAATAAATAGAATGTAAAGAGCAAGGAAATCTGTAACGAGTAGGATACAAGTACAAAATATGGAAAGTTTCAATGCACATTACAAACCCCGCAAGTCCTCTTCCATCATGAGCAACGTGCATGCCACATAGTAATGTGCTTGGATGAAGTGAAAGTATCATACAAAGAAACATAATTGTCAACATATTTTTCATTGTCATGAAACATTTTCTTAGAATTTTTATTATTTTACTATGATAATATATATCATGCAAATTTTTATTTATTTTATCTATGCTAGTCTACATTATGCAAAATATAAATAAGGTATAAAGAATAACACCCATCTTTATTAAATATCAAGTTTTTATGGATAAGCTTGTGTGGCTTTATGGACTTGGTACCTTTATGGAGCAGATTAAGTCATTCATTCTATGATATATGATATATTGATTTAATAACTTTAATTAAAATCTCCATTTTAACATTGGGATAAGCTTGTGTGGCTTTAAGGACTTGGCATTTTAACATTGGGATAAGCTTGTGTGGCTTTAAGGACTTGGCACTTTTATGGAGCAAATTAAGTCATTCATTCTATGATATATGATATATTGATTTAATAACTTTATATGATGCACTTATTTAACAAACAAATAATTAAAAAAAGCATGTATATTAAATTTATATTGATATTAAATATATTTCTTTCATTTTTTAATTGGCCAATATATAAAGAATGGTCTTTGTCATGTTTATTGAAAATATTAAGTAATAATTACAGTTTCTGTATATAGCGTAGTTCATGTGAGTAAATGTATCAAAGTTGATGAACATATCTACTGAAAATATATAGTAAGAAATAATCTATTACATAAGTTTGGCATGAATTTAGTGCCAAAGCAATTCCATGAATGAGATAATCCAACTAGGGATATGAGGTTAGACAGAGAGCTTAGTCATCTGTAGCAATAAGCAAATAATCCACAAAGTAAAAGCTACCACCACCACTTTACGACCTACCTTGATAGCCATTATGACTATTCTAGGCACTGCCTTCGCTTGTCGATGGAGGGAATCTTTCAAGCAAAGGAGACAAAAACATTTGGACCCTATGTAGAATATAGAAATTGATATTGATTCAATTCACTAGACATAAGAAGGAGTCTTCCAAACTTCTTTCCAAATGCATAGGAATGAACTAGCGATGTCTCAAGATCTACTCGAGTGCAACATTTCCAAAGGCATTGACAGTGCCACTGTATATTATGATGAATTAACATGTGTTTACAAAATAAATCAAAGATTTAAATGTAGAAATATGAAATATTTAGTCTTAAGTATGTCATTCACATATCATGGGTAGAATTCAACTTCGGTAGGGTTATATCCAGAAGATTTATTTAGTAAACCTATGTCATATCATATGTGTTCATAGAGTATTAAAGATTATCCCTAATTTCATATATGATGCTTAAAATTGAAATGTTAATATCCCGAGCATGAATCTTTTCACAATGTGTCATCATTGTGTTGGATCTTCTAGATTGTACCATGTCATAGTTTAAACACAATCAACGCTTTCACGTGAATACTCCACCCATCTTCATAATCTGAATGAAATTTATAAGTAAAAATAAGAATGGTAATTTAAATAGAATTGGAGAGAAAATTAGTCATTAAGAATTAAGGGATAGATAAGATATAACAAGATAAAAATATATAACTGATAATTAAATTACAATAATCAATATGAAAAAAACATATTTTGGAGATAACGAATAGGAAAAACAATGAGATTATATTAATCATATAAGGAAAGAAATAAAATATTATAATATAGGGTAGGAATTAGTTTTATTAGAAAAAAATAAGTAAGTTTTGTTAAAATATTAAGGAGAAAAGAGAATTAAATAATAAAATAAAATAGATAAAAGTGTAACAAAATAAAATAAGAGGTAGGATTTGACCATAGAGATTATAAAATTAGGGAAATTTATTGTTATTGTTTAAAGTTAAAGACTTGGGCGAAGGAAACTAAAAGAACAAAGGTAAAAATATAATAACGAGTTTGGAAATTTTTTAAGAAGAGATAAAGTGAAATTAAATAAAATTTATAAAGTATTTTTTTTGAAAATTAATAAGTTAGAAAGAATTATAAATTAAAGTTGAACTAAAATTAAAGTTAGAATAAGAATGTAATAATAATTTTTTATATAAGTAAGATACTATAGTAATGTTTCAAAAAGTTACATGGATTCCATTATAATTGACTTTTCTAGCTGGGTATAAGTGTAATAAATTGATATTTTACTGTTGTAACTATCCTGGGACACTTCACCTTATCGAATTGCAAAAATACATTTCTTGGCCCAACAAAAAACCTCCAGGCCATACATAACAAGAAGCTTTCGACTAACTATATAGAGACTCTCGACCACACTTCTTCTAAATTGAAACATCGACAAAATTAACAGACTCGATACTACATAACTCCAAAGATACATAGCTCCGCAGATACAAAACACAATTACAGACTTGGACCTAGACAAAAGGACACTAACCCTGGGAAGGACCAGCTCTAGAGATTTAGGTTGGGGCCCGAAGTCATCGAGTGTTGTTACCAGATCTGCCAAGACCGTCATTAGAGCGTCCAACAACCAGAGTGGAGACACCTTTGCTAGAAACCGAACCTGATGGTGGGAGGAATTGAATCCCCATCTTGCTGCCGATGACATCTATTTTTCTGTTCATTAGGCGACAACCCATATTGTGCTCTTTCCATGCATGGATTGGTTCTTCGTCTCTAGCTTCCTTGTTTGAGCATTCCATCAAGACGTGGGCTAGAAGGCCTTTAACCACCCAATAGGTAACCAACATGCGATCATAAGCTGACATTCTTCCATAAGTCGTCCGAGGGTCTTGAACCCAGTTCGCCATCTCCTCTCTAACCTCTTCCAATTTCAAATTCTTCACTTGCTCCCACAAATCTTTCTCAATTTGATCAACTGGAAGAAATGAACTGCCTATCTCGCCTTCTTTTGTTTGTGGTTTGCTTTGGGGATACCGGATTCCCCCCTTCCCTTTGCATCCTTCCGCGCCCATTTCCCCCTTGTTTCCATAATGAACAGCTAAGGGAGAGCCCGTTTAGTCACTGAATACCTTCTTCCCTGTAAATCACACAAACTCTCCACAAAATTAAGAATATTGAGAGCATATATATTCGGTTCGCCATCTTGTATCATAATTGCCTTGATCATTATATTATTACGCATTAAGTTGTTGGATTGTGCCTTCTTTTTCGAAATTCCTTCGCGTCATCTCAAAGTAATCAAGACACAAGCTGAGGACAATGATGTACCCCTTCTGCATCATAGATCGTGCGAGAGCTTGGATCTTCATTTAGGTTGCATATGTTTTTCATTAATGCCCACTTCGTCGGAGGGAGGTGGGTTATTACTATTCCGAGTGTCTTCAATTTCTGTCACATGGGGCCCAATCCATGGCATGTGTGCTTGGTTAGTGTCACATCTCTCCCCGCTAGGTAATGAATGTCCTGGGTTTCCAGCTGGACACATTGCTTAGCCCAATCCTGGTTTTCGAAGCAAGCCAACTTCCCTTCTCTGCCGCGTTGTTTCTTTTCTGTTGCGTTGTTTCTCACGCTCTCCCACATTTGCTAGGTGGTCAAAAAATTTGTTACCTAGACACTTAATGTGGACAAAGTTCCAGGTGTGGGGCCTACAAAGCAGGGCACATAGCTTTTCCAATCTGTACTCGAGCTACCAACTCTCCGCCAACTTGGATATCCATTGTCCATTCTGAAACTTCTTTTCCATGTGGATAATGAATTTAGAGTCACCTTCCATAATGGTGGGCTCCCACCCAGTCCTGGCAATCAAGTTGAGACCAAAGAGGAGGCCTTCCAGTTCCGCGACATTATTTGTGTCATTGCCTATGTATCCACAGAACACTGTCAGTATGTTACCATCATGGTTTCGCACCACTCCACCAAAACCAACCAGTCTCATATTCCCTTTGGATGTCTCATCAAATTTCATCTTGAAAGATCCCGCCGGGAGAGGGGACTAGAAAGATGGACTAGTGGGGGATGTTATTTTGGATTTTTCTATAGTTAGTCGCTGTTCTGACCGGGATATCCCCCATTCAACTAGAATTCGCTTGTCCAAACCGGTAGCTTACCAGTCCTTTTCGTTCCATTTGGTTGTCCTAATTGATTCCTGAATATGGAGTTCCACCTTTTTCCATACATCCCTGAGGGTGGATTTCCTATCCAAGAAGATACGCCTATTTTTTTCCTTCTATGTTTCCCATAATAGAAAGCTTGGGAAAAATTGCTAGATGCGATTGGTAATTGAGTTTTGGAAGGCATTCGAATCCCATTCCATGATGGATTGATTTAGGCTACCTCTGATACGGTTTGAATGTCGAAAAATATCTTCCCCTCTATCCCAGAGGATGGATGCAAAGGTGCATTAATCTAGTAGATGGTCCATTGTTTCCTCCACTACGATGCACATTACACATTTGGTTGGTCCCATCAAGCCTCTCTTCTTGAGGTTTTCCCCAGTTAGAATTCACCGATTACTACTAACCAGAGGAAAGTGGCAACTTTGTGCCATAGATTGGATTTCCATATCTTCTTCTAGAATTCTAGAGTTGGGGTGTCCCCAATGGCCTGTCCATAGCTCATAGGCCTCCTTGATATTGAGCACCCCTTTTGTCATGTATTCCCATCTTAGTTTATTTGGCCCACTTTGGATTCAAATACATCTCTCTTGGATGGTGTCCTGTATCCTGTGCATCTCTTCCTTTGGGATTTTGGTTTATAGAGATTCTCCCAGCTGACCAAGGGCCATTTACTTTTTTCTAAAGTCCCTCCCCACAAATACTGGCATTGGAGATTCATGATTTATTTTAGGACTTCCTTAGGAGTTTCCATGACCGAGAACAAGTAAATAGGCATGGATTAGAGGACAAATTTGATGAGGGTAAGCCTGCTCGAAAGGTTGAGAGGCCAGAGGGTCCAATTTGAAATTTTTCCTCTTATCTTGTCCAGTAAATCGGACTAGGAGAATTTTCTGACCACCCTTTTATCCAGCAGGGCGCCTAAGTATTTGGATGGATGGGAGTTCCCTTGGAAGCCCATAATTCGAGTTATACTCCGTTGGGTGATCCGAGGGGAGTTGAAGAAGAATACTTGTGACTTTTCCTTATTGATCTCTAAACTTGAGGCTTTGGAGAATATGTTAAGGAATTTTTTGAAGGATTTAGCTTCTTGAATTGAGGAGTTCCCCATGAGCATAGTATCATCACCAAATTGTTGGTGGGTTTGTTTTTTTACCCCCATGTGTATACTTAACCCTTTGATTTCCCTTCTTTCAACCATGGCTTTTATTTTTTTGCTGAGACCTTCTACCATTAAGATAAACAAGAAAGGAGAAAGGGGATCCCCCTACTTTATTCCCCTTGAAGGGTTGAACGACTTTATAGGAGACCCATTGAGGAGGATCGAGAAAAAACCTGAAGATGTTAGGTTCAAAACCCATTCGATCCAGTCTTGGCTGAATCCATAGTCCTTGAGCATCTTTTTCATAAATTTCTAGCTGAGCTTGTCATAGGATTTTGAGATGTTGAGCTATAGGAGCATTCCAGGACTTTTTGTCATCTTCAAGGAGTGAATCACCTCATGAACCAAGATCACTCCTTAGAGGATATTCCAGCCTTCTACAAACTTGGATTGTTATGGGGACACCAGGTTGGGGAGGAGCGTTTCAATATGTTGGCAATTACCTTGGTAATTATTTTATAAATAACATTGCAGAGGGATATAAGTCTAAACTTACCTAGAGAGTCAACTCCTTCACTTTTGGGGATGAGAGTTAGGAACGTTGCATTGAAATCTTTCAACACACCTTTAGTCTTCCTGGATTCTTCCACAATATGCCATACCTCATCCTTAATGAGGTCCCAAAAGTGGTGAAAGAAGGTCGTAGTGAAGCCATCGAGTCCTGGGGATTCTCCTGTCACCATCTGGTGGAATGAGTCCTCCACTTCTCTCAACTCCATTGGACGAGTTAAAAGCTCATTTTGACTTTGGGAGACAAGAAATGGGATATGTTGGGTTATCCTTGCTATGTCCTTTGACCGGTCAATCCTATCTTCCTCCATGATGTTTCTGAAGTAGTTGACCAGTTCCTCTTTGATTTCTTCCTTTCTCTCCATGTGCTGCCCGTTTTATTTTTTTGTTCAGTATGTTGACCTTATTCCTTTGTCTATTTTGGATGACTGATTGGTGGAAGTATTTAGTATTACGTTCTCCCTCACGAACCCATTGGTTTCTAGATTTCTATTTCCAGTATATTTCCTCTTGTTTTTCCCTAGATTTTAGTTTCTCTAGGGTACTGTTCTCTCGAGCTTTAAGATCCTCATCGTAACCATTTTCCATGCCCTCCTTTTGAATTTCTTCTGGCTGCTCGATCAATCATTTTTTTTATTATCTTGGAAGATGTTCCCAAATTCTTCCTTATTCCATATACGGAGTTTTGCTTTCAGGGATTTCAATTTTTATTGGAATTGGAACATCCTTGATCCCCTTGGATGTTCCAGGACCTCCCACCATTGTTGGACCATTGTTTTGAAATTTTTATGGTCAATCCATAATTTTTTGAATATGGAAGGTTTCCTATTTTGAGATCATGCACCGTTCCAGCATATGCATACCAGCCAATGGTACGAACCTACAGTTGGGAGAAATATGGCTGTCAAGTATGGAATCCATGTGATTTTATCCCCCTCTCTTGTTGTTCCAGGTGAACCAACCGTTTCCGGTTTCCACATCCACCATCCTCGCTTTTTATATGAAATATCTGAAGATTTCATTTGCTGCTCCCTTTCTAGATCCGAATTCCTATTTCCTGTATAAATTTCGCTTGGCATTTCATTTCTTGGAGAAAAAATGATCGTTGGTTTCTCCTTTCACAACTTATTCCGCAACGTTCGAATCTTTCGGGAGTTATTCACCCCTCGAATGTTCCATCTTATAAATTTCATTGAGAAACTTTGTTAACTTCAGAGAAGGTTGCCTTGATATTGGGGTATTGGCTCGATTCCATAAGTTTGGTCCCCATTTCAGGTTTCGTTGTTTGTTTCTCTTTCTGCCTCGTTTCCCCCCCTCTCCTGGAAGTTTCCTCTTGTTTCCTTTATGGTTCTCCTTCGCAATACCCAGTTGAGGGGTCATTTTTTCCTCAGAATGGATTCCTAAAGGAGTTCAAATTGGCATATTCGGACATATACTTTCCATTTCTTGTTGCACTCCCTTTTGATCTCATCGAGATCCATTTCCCCCAGATCCATGTCCTCGCCCTCTTCTTGTGGGTCTTCTTCCATTTTTTTTGGTTGCTCTTCCTGATTCTCCTGGTGGCCTTGATCATTTGTTTGGATCTGATCCATTTTCCGCTACTCTTGCTTTGGATTCTCTTGGATTAGGTTTCTAGGGTCTTCGTCCATTGAATTTAGTTCTTCAAATATGTTCGTACTGGTCATTTTTTTTTGCTCATCTGTCCCGTTTGTTTATGCCCGTGCCTCCGTATGTTATTTACATGTGTAAAACCCTCATCATCCCTCTCTTTCCCAGGGGTTGGATCGGGGGTAGGGGGGGTTTATTTTGGGGGAAATATCTGATGAGATGACCATACACATGACATTGCCGACATCTGAAGGGGATATGTTTAGAGTCGAGGGATTGGATCCAGTCCTTGTCATCTCAGGTCAGGTTGATTGCCTCTAGAAGATCTCGGGAGATGTCCATATACACATAGATCCGAGCGTAATAAGTATACCTAAGCTGCTTGGTCTGCTAAGAGGATTTAAAAAATTCTCCAAGGGAGTTCCCTATGTCTCGTAGAATTCCTGGTTCCTAATATCCACTTGGGAGCAAGTATAGGCGAATCCATACCGGAGCGAATCGCATGTCCTCTCTATCTGGATTGAACCTCTCTTTCCAGGGTCTGAGGTAGAGACCGATTGAGAAGAAAAAATAGGGTCCTCCATCCAGAATTCTATCCCGATATTCCTGATTGAAAAAGATGGTAGTGAAGAATCCTTTCGACACCAGCTGCAGGTTGTAGTGGCCTTTGGGATTCCAGGTTGCTTTGATCTGGATTTGATGAGATCTCACTCCTTAGGCCAAATCCAAATAAATTTTCCAATCAGGGCTCTTTCCTTCCAGACTTCTATTCGTTCACGCATTTTTTCAGATCATATTTGGAGAGAGCGGATCTCAGAGGATTTGGGAAAACATCCCCCTTTTCGGCGACTAGGTTCCTCTCTCAACTGTCCTCGCATTCCGTCATCGGCATTGGCTTCGTGCCTATCCATGGATGGGCCCTTTATGAAGTTCCTTGGGCTCCCACTGATTCAATCCGCGGGGGAGGGGGAGGATCCCCCTCTAGGCATAGTCATTCTTGGTAGTTGCTGGCTCTATCAAACCCTCATGATCTCAGATGCGAAATCTCCCCGTGTTGTAGACTGAATTTCCTCTCAATTAGAGAACCAATTCCCAGAATGTAAGAGTAATTAAAACATAAGAAATCTTTAATTAGTAAAAGAAAGCTTTAGTTAATAAAATAAAATGGATTGAAAGTGAATTTATTTTTTGTGAGGGGAAGGAATAAAAATAAGATACAATAGGAATTATTAGAAAAAAGACTCAGGGAGATTGAGAATGGAGAATTTTTTTTTTAAGTGAAAGAGGATTTTTTTATTAAAATTAGGAGGAAAAATAATTAAAAACAATGGACATAGAGTCAAGAGGAAAGGGATTCATAGAATAAATAAAATGAAAGAAAGAGGAACGATAGATTAAAGGTTTGGGGGCTGGAGAATAGATCAGAAAAGGGGGAAAAACCAAAAGGATTAATGAATAAGACGATGGATTAGAGGTTTTCAAGATTGACTAAGTTTATATCCATCTTCATGATTAATGTTCTTGGGATGTTTTTCAATTTCCAAAGCTTCCTTAACAAACTGCAAAGAGTAATAAAAAGTGAAAGCCAAAATTTTAGTTTGATCAAAACAAATGTAGTGCTTGGTTAATATCCCTCCAATACATGTTTCCAATTGAAACAACCCCTTATATTTACCACATATTATAAATAATATTGAAAAAAATTATATCCCTTATTAATTTGTACACATACTATATTACTCTAATATTTTACATATATAACTTACTTTCACTTTAAAAATATTATTTATTACATGTAGCTAACGTTTACTTAAATCTTATTGATCATATATTACAAGTTTTCATATTGATATGCCATGTTTGAATCAAATTTTTATCCAACTTCATGTAATTTGCTGAGCATCATTCTTATCTACAACACTATTATGCTGAGCATAATCTTTGGAAACTTTATTGGTGCTTGGAATTTGTGTTTCTTCTGAACCTTTGTAGTCTTCCTTTCTTCTCCACATCTTTCCATGACGTACCCTGCTTACCGATTTTTCATTTCTTTGTTTCTTGGATTCTATACTTTAATCTTTTCCCTTGGTTTTGCAATCAACAATTTTGTTAACAAACTTGTGAATCAACAGCTTTGTGAACAAACTTGTGACAACAGTGACAATATCCATAAAACCTTCCTTTATATTTGAGGAATCTTTGATCTTCCTTCTTCACAACTTCCATCTTCTTCCATCCCTTCCTTTCTTTCTGAACCTTTACTGAAACATTCTTTCTCAGCTTACATTCTCTAGCCATATGTCCAAAACTATTACAAGAGTAGCAATGACCAAAAAAGTTCTGCTGGTACCTGCTTGTCATTGGTCTTGTAGGTATTATATTAGTTCTGTCCTTATTATGAGAGGAGGGAACGACTTTCTGACTATCCTTCTTAATCGGGTTTTTGAGTGCAGCAGCATAGCTTCTTTTATTTCTATCTTGGAATGTAAAATACAAACATTCTGGCTTCTTTTCTTTGTCATAACCTAATCCAGTTTTATCACTTGATGGTCTTTGGCTACTTAGGATTTCATCTAGAGTCCTTGAGCTGTTCTCAAATTTTGATTTAATAGATTCTTTATCAAGCTTATTTCTAATCAAAATAACTTATGCTTCAAGTCTTTTAGAGTCTTGTATTTTCTCCTTGAGCTTCTCATTAATGGTCTGCTGGTCTTTCAACCTTTCTATTTCTTCCTTGAATCTGGAAAATTCTTGTTTTAAGATCTCAGCCTCTTTCATGCTAACCATCACTTATTGTCTTGATTTGTGCATCTCTTCTTGGAAGGGCTTGACTTCCTCTTCTTTTGAATTTAGCTCTTCTTGGTGTTTTGTCAGTTGTCCTTTCAAATATTTGTTCCTTCTTCTACGTTTTTCAATTTCCTCAAGAGCACTTATGAGTTCAGCCTCTAGGTCCACCTCCCCTTCCACATCTGATTCCTCTTCTGAAGCTTGAGTTTCTATTCCCATGAATATAATTTTTGTTTCCTCATCTTCTTCTTCTTCTTCATCTTCACTATCTTCCACAGTGTAAAAATTCTTCTTCTTCCCATTAAACTTCTTCTTGCATGCTGCTTTTTTCTTCTTGAAGTTTTTAGCAGTTTCTTTATCATTACTATCATCTTGTTTGGGATAGGGACATTTTGACGCAAAGTGTCCAATTCTTCCACAGTTAAATCATTTCAGGGGTAGTTTTCCTTCATACTTTCTAGTACCTTTCTCAAGTTTCTTGATAAAAAGAGCTTCTTCATCATCTGAGTTCTCAGAGTGGTCTTTGGATAATGATTCAGATTTATTCGACTCTTTTGTGGCTTTAAATGCTGCCTCTTTTCTTGATGGTCTGTTTTCTTCTGTTCTCATCTCATAGGCAGTGAAGATCCCATGTAGATCATCCACTGTCAGAGAGTCAATATCATCTTGATCTTCTACAGTAGACACTTTTGAATCATACTTCATTGGTAGGGTTCTTAGTACTTTTTCAACAACTTCTTTCTCTTTTATATTTCCTCCCAGGCCTCTAATAACATTGACAATTTCATCTACTCTTAGAAGATATTCTGCAATAATTTCTTCCTCTTTCATTTTTAGACTTTCGAACTGTCCTTTGTATGCTTGAAATTTGGATTGTTTGACTTTGGTATCTCCTTCATAAACATTTTTTAAATTAACCCAAGCATCTTTGGCTGTCTTACATTGCATGAATTTAACAAATATTGAATTTGATAGTCCATTCAAAATTGCATTCAATGCTTTTGCATTGGATTCATATTTATCTTGTTCATCTTTTTTTGTAGGTGGACTGTCTGGTATTTTATGACCCTTTTTAACAACATTCCAAACTTTGCATCCAAGAGACGTTAGATGGCATCTCAGTCTTACACTCCAATATGCATAATTTTCACCTGTGAATAATGGAGGTCTTTTAGTAGCTAAACCTTCTTTTTGATCCATAGTGTTCTTAATAGGATGTTCCTTCCAGTGATTAAGATGTAGTGAAGGATCCTGCTCTGATACCAATTGTTGGTTTATCCAACAATACTGAGAGAGGGGGGGTGAATCAATATTTCCTACTTTTTATTTTATTTAAACCATTAACATTAAAAACACATAAAAAATGGACTGAACAAATAAGTACACATAATATTATCGTGCAAACCTCAAAAGAGAAAACCACAAAATCAAGCTCATTAAATAAATGATTTCTACAAAAATTATTTTTCTGCTACAACAGATGGAATGCACCAACATCCCAGGTTTCTATTTGCTTCAAAAAATAAGGATGCTACAACACCCCTATTTTCCAGTTACTACTGGAATGAGGCTACAAAATCCTTAGCAGACTTCAATATGCCCCTAACACCACCCAACCTCCCTTTTCTGTCTTCTACAGATTTCTAGAACTTCCTTTTCTTCAATTCTATTTCTTCATTTTCATTGGTCTCTGACTGATCTTCCCTTTTCTTTTATCTGGGCCAATACTTGTTTATATATTTTCTATCTCATCTTTGAAACGTTGTATCTCTTGAATCTGGACTTGTGTCTTTTCCCATTTGTGCCTCTTCAAAAAGATTAACTTTCTGTTTATTAAATAAATAACAAACCCTGTTTTTAATTGGAGATCAACTCTGTTTTTATTTAATAAACTTTGCCTTATTATTAGTTTATTCGTGTAGCTTATCGTCATGCCTTTTCCGCGTCACATCCTTTCCACAATTACGCCCTTCTAATCTGGAAATTGCCTTTTTATCAAACGCACCACTTCATAAAAAATACTTCTTGGTTTAATTAATTTGCTTTGATAAATAATTGGAAATTAATCTCCTCTATTTCATAACATATTAATTATTCCTTATTAGATTAACTGGCTGAGCAATTTAAAACAAAAACTGATTTAACATATATTTAATTCGGGCATATTCAAATTTTTGTGTAAAACAAAATTTTTCTTCAACTTGGGAGGTTGATTTTTCACGCGTGTGACCTCCATATGGAAAACTGAAACCATGACTGGATAACTAATTCAACAAGGAACAATTTCATGTCAATTGATGAATTTATTGACACACACATCATCTGGTGGGCATTTGAAAATAGCCTTTTAAACTGCTGATTTGACACTTTGACAAAATTATAAAACCTTAGGTCAACATGAGAAAATTTTATTTTCATCAAATTGGAAGTATGAGACATCTACTGGATAGAGTCCAACAAGTTGATTCCATCCAGACCAATTTCATCCTCTGAAACCTCTTTCTCTCTCCTCGGCGGGCATTTTTCTATAGCAGTGCAAATCAAGCTAGGAGGCACTTTTGGCAGATCAATATCTTCTCCTACAGAGACCTTTTGGACACACCAATGATATGGTTGGATGCACCAATAAACAATATAGAGATCCATACCCTCAAAATACTTTAAGACATCAACCATAGGAAATGGTGGGAATTTTACTGAGGTCACTTAGGCATTTTTACCAGCATTTTTATACTTGGACAAATTGTGCAATTTCTAAGGTGGATTTTTTATTTCACCAAAATACTAAACCAATGCCACTAGATGATGTAGTACACCTCACTGAGCACACCCAAGCTGATTTCACTCTCAGAATCATCTTCATTTTCCCTAGTTTGGCATTTTACTGAACTTGGTGCAAAACTGCTTAGAACCCAGTTTTGGCAGACCTATAACTTCCTCCTCAGACACTCTCAAGACAAGATGAGACCATGGTCAGGTAGATATATCACCAAGATAAATCATGACAATATTGTATGGGAATTTAATTTAACCTTTGAATTATGATGGGCATTTTCTTGAGGCCACTTAGGCAGTTTTTACTGCCTCTGATGCAAAACAGCCCGAGACCCTATTTTGGCAGCCCTTTAACTTTGTCATCAAACACCCTTTTTGAGAACTGAGACCATGGTAAGATAGTATCTACAACAAGATATATCCTGATTCTTTAAGATATTTTTTATCATTCTCCTATGTTGTACGACAGGCATTTTCCCAAGGAAACTTGGACCAAATTTCCCACACTTAGTCAATTTCTTGAATTTATCCAAACTGACAAATCTCTATATAACTAGGTAAAATTGTAATAATGACATCATGAAGGTACTAGAGCACCATTAGGTGGATTTGAATCTTCTTCAACCATGCCACATCATCATACATGCCATGTCATCACTTCCTTTGTTATTCCTTTGTCTTCCACTGAGTTTTCCCTGCCACCATGTCCTTGGTTATTCCTTTGTCATCACTGAACTCCTTTGACATCAATGACAACCACATTCAACAAACTACTATTGTTCGACTTCTATTAACCATGGTTTAGTTTAGTGAACCTTGGTTGTGCATGGTTTACTTTATTTAGGTAACATTAACTATTTTTCATCATGGTTGACTAACCAATGTTGACTACGGATTCCTTTGTTGACCATGGTTATGCATGTTTGATTATGTGAGACCATGCTTGAAAGTCATTCACCATGGTTGATAATGGTTGACTATGGTTTTCATAGTTTAATTTATTTAACCATGATTAACTATGTTTGAACATGGTCGATAAAGTTTGACCTTAGTTAAGCATGGATTATTATTGTTTAACAATGGTTGATTATAGTGAACCATGGTTGACATTAGTAAATCATGGTTGAATTTGCTTAGATAAGGTTTACTGTGCTTGACCAACATTGACCATGGTTAATAAAGAGTGTTAAATGATAATTGACCAAGTTTCACCATAATGAGCCATGGTTGACTATTGTTTGTGCATGGCCGACTTTAGCAAACCATGGTTGATTATTATTTGAGTTTTTTAATCATGGTTTACTTTAGTGAATCTTGGTTATGTATGGTTGACTTTGGTTAGGTAACATTAACTCCGTTCAACCATCAATTACCGTGGTTGGTGATGGGTGACAAATGATGATGGTTGAATAAGTTAGACCATAGTTTACCATGGTTGAATTTAATTAACACTGGTTGATATTAGTGAACAATGAATTACTATAGTTGATGTTGGTTAGCCATGGTTGACTTTAGTTAAGTATGGTTGAATTTAGTGAACCATGGTTGACTATTAATGAATTTGGTTTTTGTAGTTGACTTTAATTGACCATGGTTGATTATGTTTGAAGTGGTTAACTAAGTTTGACCCTAGTTAACCATCGATGACTATTGTTTTACCATGGTTGACTATAGTGAACTATGGTTGACTATTGTTAACTTTAACTAACCATGGTTCAAATTAGTAAACTATGGTTGATTTTGGTGAGAAAAGGCTGACCATGTTTGACAATTGTCGACCATGGTTGAAAAAGGATGGTTGACTAAGTTCGACTATAGTGAACCATGGTTGAATATTGTTTGTACATGGTTAACTTTAATACACCATGGTGTACAATACAAAGTTAGAATAGAAGGACCAATAATTTAAGGAGAAACTCAACAAGAGTTTATCATAAAAAGATGAAGAAAATTCATGCATAAGGAACCTTAACCAAAGGTTACTTTGTTAATTTTGGCTAACCATGGTTAATTATAGTGAACTATGGTTGATGTTGGTTAACCATGATTTACTTTAGTGAAACTTGCTTGTGTATTTTTTAACTTGTTCAGGTAACTTTGACTCTGTTTGACCATTGTTGACTATGGATTACTTCGTTGACCATAGTTGCGCATGTTTGATTATGTGAGACCATGTTTGAATTTCATTGACCATGGTTCATTATGGTTGACTATGGCTTTCATAGTTGACTTTATTTAACCATGGTTAACTATGTTTGAACATGGTTGACTAAGATTGACCATAGTTAAGAATGGGTGAATATTGTTTGACCACGGTTGATTTTAGTGTACCATGGTTGGCTATGACCGACTTTAGTCAACCATGGTTGACATTAGGAAAACATGGTTGAATTTGCTTAGATAAGGTTGACCATGTTTGACCAACATTGACCATATCAATGAAGGGTGTTAAATGATAGTTGACCAAGTTTGACAATAGTAAACCATGGTTGATTATGTTTATGCACGGTTTGCTTTTAACAAACCATGGTTGAATTTAACGCACCATGGTTGACTTTGGTTAACTGTGGTTTACTTTAGTGAACAATGGTTGTGTATGGTTGACTTAATTAGTTAAGTAACACTATTTCTATTTGACCATAATTAACCATGGTTGGTGATGGGTGACAAATAATGGTTGAATACATTAGACCATAGTTTAGCATGGTTCATTATTATTTGACCATAGTTAACCATGGTTTTTTTAGTTGACTTTAATAGATCATGGTTGATTATGTTTAAAGATGGTTGACAAATTTTGACCATGGAACTAATGATCGATTACTATTGTTTTACCATGGATGAATATAGTGAACTATGGTTGGCTATAGATGAAATTAACCATGGTTGACTATTGTTTGTGCATGGACCAATTTTATCAAACCATGGTTGACTCTAATGCAACATGGTTGACTATTGTTTGACTTTCATTAACCACAGTTTACTTTAGTGAACAATGGTTGTGTATGGTTGAATTTGGTTAGGTAACTTAAACTCCATTTGACCATCATTCACCATGGTTAGCGATGGGTGACAAATGATGGTTGAATAAGTTAGAAAAATGTGGTAGTATGGTCAACCATGGAACCATGGTTGATCACAATTGACTGTGGTTGACTATTGTTGACCAAGGTTGACTATGGATGACCATGTTTGACTATGTTTGACCATGGTTAAATTTTCTTGGACATGGTTGATTATGTACAACAATAGTTGACTTTGAACAACCATGGTTGACTCTAATAGACTTAAGTGAATCATGCTTGATTATGTTTCACTAATATTGACCATAGTTAACCATGTTTGATTTTGGTTGAATATTTTTTACTTTTCTTAACTATATTTAACTATGGTTGATTTGGTTAAGCATGGTTAATTGTAGTTAACCATGGTTGACTATGGTTTATCATTGTTAATAATGGTTAACTATAGTTAACATTTAGTTCAGCACAATTGTCTAAAGTTGAGAATGTTTGATTATGATTGGTCTTGTTTTACATGGTGCACATTAGTTAAACTTGGTTGAATTTAGTTAACAATGGTTGAATTTAGTGAACCATGACTTACTATAGTTGATGTTGGTTAACCATGGTTGACGTTAGTTAAATATGGATGAATTTAGTGAACCATGGTTGACTATTAATGAATTTAGTTTTTGTAGTTGAATTTAATTGACTGTGGTTGATTTTATTTGAAGTTGGTTGACTAAGTTTGGCCATAGTTAACCATCGATGACTATTGTTTAACCATGGTTGACTATAATGGACTATGGATGACTATGGTTGATTTTAATTAACCATGGTTGACATTAGTAAACTATGGCTGATTTTGGTGAGCAAAGGTTGGCCATGTTTGATGATTGTTGACCATGGTTGACAAAGGTTGACAAACGGTGGTTGACTAAGTTTGACTATAGTGAACCATGGTTGACTATTGTTTGTGCATGGTTGAATTTAGTGAGCAAATTTTGGCCATGTTTGACATTAGTAAACTATGGTTGATTTTGGTGAGTAAAGGTTAGCCATGTTTGATGATTGTCGACCATGGTTGACAAATGATGGTTGAATAAGTTTGATAATAGTGAACCATGGTTGACTATTATTTGTGCATGGTTGAATTACTATAGTTGATGTTGGTTAACCATGGTTGACGTTAGTTAAATATGGATGAATTTAGTGAGACATGGTTGACTATCAATGAATTTGATTTTAGTAGACTTTAATTGACCACGGTTGATTTTATTTGAAGATGGCTGACTAAGTTTGGCCATATTTGACCATCGATGACTATTGTTTTACCATGGTTGAATATAATAGACTATGGATGACTATGGTTAATTTTAATTAACCATGGTTGACATTAGTAAACTATGGTTGATTTTGGTGAGCAAAGGTTGGCCATGTTTGATGCTTGTTAACCATGGTTGACAAAGGTTGACAAATGATAGTTGAATAAGTTTGACTATAGTGAACCATAGTTGACTATTATTTGTGCATGGTTGAATTTAGTGCACCATGGTGGACTATGTTTAAATTTGGTAACCATGGTTGACTATAGTGAAATATGGTTGAAGTTGGTTAACTATGGTTATTAATGCAGGTGACATGTGTTTCGTTGTGATCCTACATAGTTGTAAAAATACTGGGTCTACTTATAGAGCTAACAACAACAACGTTATCTCAATTCACAAATATTACAATTAACTAGGAACGAAGGAAAAAAACATTCATTCACACAAGAAGGAACAACAACACAATTGAAACCAAGAGAAATTTATTTATTAAAAGATATTATATCCATTGCTGGTACTAAATCTAGATGCCTCCCTCTTCTATACTTTTGATCTCTCTTCCTGCAGCTCTACTGTCTTGGAGAAAATCGAACCCATTCCTCTTGGTTCACCCTTTCTATATCCTTGAAGCTATCTCTTCGTATGGACATAAGTAAAACGATTACAATCCCTCTCAATTCCTCATGCATCCTTCATATTCCCTCCAATGTGATGGTCCACCTTCCGTTGCTTGATACGTAGCCTCCATAGGATCTACATCTCTTTCGTTTGCTTGATACATAGCCCCCCCATAGGATTTGCAACCACTTCTTTAACTTCTGAAATAGAGCAGTAGGATATGCAACAACATTCCCTTCCGTAGCCCCTTCCATGCAGTGGATAAACTCCTGCATTTTCTACCTGTGATACTACTAACTTTTCTACATGTGATGTTGATTTACCAACCCCAGAGATGCTCCTATATCATATATCCCTGGTAAGAAAACATGAATCTCCATCTCATGTTGATGCAACTGTGGGGCTTGTAAAGGAGGATTATCCTCATAGGTTTTCCAACTCTTCTTCGAAGACCCACAATGCATCCTCAATGCCTTGGTTTCTCCACTTAACTAAGTATTCAAAATGATCATCATTCTGAGTCTTTTTGCTTATCCTCCTGGCCAACATTTTCTCTAGTTCCTTGACTGCTTTGGCTGGTAGATTAGCCTTCCACCCATCTACGTTTCCTTCCTCATCATATTCCTTTCTCTCATGGAAATAATACAAGTATGCTACATTAAATACCAAATAAATATCCAAATCTATCGGAAAATCTATTTTATAGGCATTTTCAGAAATCTTTTTCAAGATTCTACATGGTCCGATTTTCTTGTAATTCATCTTGTTGTAGGTTTCTCTTTGGAATCTTTCTTTCCTCAAGTGTACCATTACTAGTTTACCTTCCTGAAAAACCTTTTTCCTTCTCTGTAAATTTTCTTGGTACTTCTATTCGGCATTGTTGTGATGTAGTTTCCTTTTGACATGTTCATGCAATTCCTGCATTCCTTCTACAAACTCAACGCCATCAACACTCTTCCTATCCTCCATATTTGACAATTTAACGAAATCCACAATCCCTTTTGACGATATTCCATACACAACTTGAAATGGACTTTTTCCAACATATATGTTCACTAAATCATTGTAAGAAAATTCAACCTGGGGCAAAACCAAATCCCACTGTCTTGGCATTTCCCCACTCAAGCTTCTCAAAAAGTTTCCAAGACTCCAATTGACCACCTCGGTTTGTCCATATGTTTGCGGGTGATAAGCTGAACTGTACAATAATTGGGAACCCATCTTCTTCCAAATTTTTCTCTGGAAATGTCCAATGAACCTTGTATCTCTGTTAGAAGTAATGCTTCTCAGCAGCCCGTGCAATCTCACAATATCTTGAAAAAATAAGGTGCCCACTTTAGTAGAATCATTGGCCTTCTTGCAGGGTACAAAAATGGGCCATCTTTGAGAATCTATCCGCTACAAACATCACAAAATTGTGTCCTCTCTGCGTCCTAGGAAACCCCAAATGGAAGTCCATGCTTATATCTTCCCACAGTTTCATAGGAACTGACAATGGAGTATACAACCCAGTGTTTTAAATTCTCCGCTTCGCCAACTAAAAAATTCTACAACTCTCTAAAAGCATCCTAACATCCTTGTTAATGTTGGGACAAAATGATCTTTCCTTTACCAATTATGTGGTTTTATCAATGCTGAAGTGTCCTCCCAAACCTCCGTTGTGCAACTCTTTTACGAGGTTATGTCTCAAGGAACCACATGGAATGCACAATTTCTTATTCTTAAACAAGAATCCCTCTTGGATATGGAAATCCAAATATGGTGTTCTATCCATACTCCAAGGAATTTTTAATGCTTTCCAAGCTTTTGCAAAATATTCATACTCTACATACAATTCTTTCATACATTCCAAGCCAACAACTTCCATTAACAAAGTGTTTAACAACTCTATCCTACGGCTAACGCATTTGCAACTCTATTTGACTTTCCATACCTTTTCCTAAAGACAAATGAGTAACTTCGCAAAAATTCTATCCATTTCGAACACTTTTGGTTTAGCTTGTAATGTCCCCATTCAAATAAGTGCATAGTAAGACAATCCCATCAATCCTACTAGTTTCCTAGGTTGGATGGGCACATGTGGGATGGTAATAAGGAAGCTAATAAATGATATTTAGACATTAGAGGGGTTCAAGCATTTAATAAATATGGTGAATAAATAAATTCAAGATAAATTCTAAGTGGCAAGTGGTTTTGGAGACATATGGAGGTGGTGGGACCCACACTAGCTTGATTTTTCATAATACATGGTATCTCTCTTTTGCAAATTCAAATTAATGGGAATGTGAAAACTGTTGGGTGAGTTGGTAAGTCATAACACATGTCATTGAGCATCTTAGGTCGAATTGGGAAGGATTGGTAACCTCCATGGAAGATAAAGAGTCAAAGTAGAAGTTTGTGGACACTTGGGCTAGATTCCCTAGCCCCTATGACACCAATGATGGAGCATCTATGACAACTATGACAAATTGAAGACCTGACCTCTGAAATCTGACCACTATGACATGTCAGC
Source organism: Larix kaempferi (assembly GCA_027924585.1). Lineage (NCBI taxonomy): Eukaryota > Viridiplantae > Streptophyta > Pinopsida > Pinales > Pinaceae > Larix > Larix kaempferi. The sequence goes on along the minus strand of BSBM01000753.1, from coordinate 28,768,395 downwards.
ACCAAAAATAGGCTCAAAGAAGGCGAATTTGGGAGTTGGGGAAGCCAAAGAGACTCAAAATTGAATTTGGGAGAAGATGGAAGGGTGGAACTAGGAGTCAAATGGCAAAGGTGGAATATTTCCTAAATGGAAATCTATTGAATCTATTGAGAGGATTTCGACCCTTAGAAGGCTAATGTTGGTTATAAAATGTATAAATGAAGAATGAGAATGGCTTTTGATGATTTGAGAAAAAATGCATTTGTGAAGAGAGAGCTAGTGGATGACTAGTTTCTTGCCTTAGCCAATTTCGAGGGTGAAAGATTCCCATCCAAGTTGGTGTTTGGAGAGGCCACTCAGGTATTTCATGGTGCTTTAATGGAGTCTTTATTTGCAGGTAGTAGCTACAGGAAGTTTCATGGTTTGGTTTAGTGCAGCACTTTCTCTCCACCGTTTCCAGTTTTGAAGGCATATTCATGCTCCTTGAGGGAGGACGTTTTTGGTGAGCACTTGTGCTTCTTGAGAGAGATTATCATTATATATTTATGATTGTAATAGCTTCATATCCTCTGTTATTCATATTCAGAAAGTATCAGGTCGAAATACCCACTGGTTGTATGCAAAACTATTGATTAATGAGCAAACAATGTCCATTTCCCCAATGCATTGATGTATGACACTATAATGTTGATTATTTCGAATGGATGGATGATTCTCTGATATATTTGTGATAAATATACTGCCATGGATGTCTTTTACAAGTTTCATGTACTGTATTTGAGCATTTGAAGAATTTTTACTCAGTTTAGTTGTATTGGGAGGTGAAATAGTGCCATTTCCCCAAGGGTCGAATTGGGGGTTTTTGCTGTTGAATGTGAGAGAGTTAGAACAGTAGTAAAAATCAATTAATGGAGCATATGAGACCTTAATAGCATACTTAACACATTATATACCTCTGTTCATAAATTTTTGGGAGTTTGGAGACATTTGGAAGGCCATTTGCAGTGTTACCCGGGGGGGATTTGATGCACAAATTACTAGTCAAAATTACATATATTGATCAGAATACAAAACAAGTTTGCAGCAGTATTTGGAGGGCCATAAAACATCCTTGAACCTGATATTCAAGTCTAAATACCATTCATACACTCCTACAGAAGATTTGGGAGCATTTGGGTTGATTTGGAGGTCAAAACAGTTAAACTAGTCAAAGGTCGAAATTGGGAAAAAAGTGGAAAAATTGTCATTTCAATAAAATTTTGAAAAAGGGTCATTACAAGTGGTATCAGAGCATGGTCTTGGCACCTGATGGTATTAACAAGAAGCCAAACAAATAAAACACCACCCTTTGAATCAGTAGTTGAAGAAGTTTTGGTTGAAGAAGAGATAGTAGCAGAAAAAGAGTTTTTGTCTAAAACAATGGGTAGAGAGGAGGAGGAAAAATTAAGACATAAGGAGGAATTTATTGAAGCCTTAAAACCATGTTTTGAAGGACTTACCATGGTTATGCTATATATGAATAAACAAATGATGAAAGGTTTCGAATTGTTGGGTAGCCAACTTTCAGGCAAAGGGATGATAGGAGATAATAGTGGTTCACACTCAGGGGAAAAGATGAAAGGGAATGAGCATATTTTCTCAAGTACAGGACCTCATAATAGACCTGATGAATTTCAAAGCACACAAAGGCATACTGCACCTAAATTTCTCACACCCAAAGAAGAGCCCAATCTTGAATTGGATTACAAGAAACTAGTAAATGATTGGAATGATTTGAATGAAGAGTGTAAAAGAGGTGTAGCACTCAGTGACTACATTGATGCTATGCAAAATATTAAAATGAAGGGAGACAATAGGAGTCCATTTCAAAACAAAGAATTGAATAGTGCTATTGGAAAAATGTCACTTCCTACTTTTGATGGTTCTTCTCAAAATTCTGCTAACACTTGGGTGCAAAAATTGGATGTATATTTTCAGCTGAATCCTATGTTGGAAGAGGATGCATTAAAAATGACCATTTTGCATTTGGAAGGAGATGCCAATGAATGGTGGTTTCATGGGATGAAAACCTTGGGTCATAATCAGGTTAAAACATATGGAGAATTTGTTGACAGGGTACTAGAAAGATTTGAACAAAAAGATCCAGAATTGCCTTTCAAAGAATTAGTTCAATTGAAGCAAACTGGGTCCCCTACCGAATATATGTTGGACTTTAAAAAATTATCAGTCAAGGTGGCTGATGTATCTATGGGAAGATTAGTATTACTGTTCACTGAAGGTTTGGCTGAACCCTTAAGAGGTTTGGTCAAAGCCCACAAGCCAACTACATTAAAAGATGCAATGAGCTTGACTAGGGATCTCCAAAATGTGCTTCCTAGAACGAGATTTCCTCCTAAGCCTAGCTACAAATTTGAAAAGAAACCTTGGAAAAGGGATGGATATGATAAGAAACCTTGGCAAAGAGAGTCATTTGAGAGGAATAAAAAAGAAGGACTAAACAGGGATGAACTTAGAAAAAAGAAATTGTGCTTCACATGCTTCCAACCATGGACACCGGGGCACAAATGTACCAAAGGAAAGGCTCAATACATAGAAGTATTTTCTGACAATGAGGGGTATGATGGGGGCATGGATGAAGATGGACATATTTCAAATCAAGAAGAGGCATATGAGACAGCAGTAGAAGAGGAAAGATAAGAAGAAAATCAGCCTTCACCGGACAAAGCAAGAATGGCAGTGCTTTCAGTAGTACCTCGCTATCATACTATCCGATGCAAAGGTGTGGTACAAGGGAAAAGAACTTTAGTTTTGGTAGATGGAGGAGCCACTCATAACTTCATTGATGCAGAGATGGTAGAGAAAAGAAAGATACCTATTGAACCATTTGATGGCTTCACAGTTGTCATTCCCGGTCACAACACAATGCAATGCAAAACATGGGTTCCAAAGCTGCAAGTCACCATAGGTAACTATACTTTTGTTGATAGCTTTTATGTGGTTGATGTTGCTGATACTAATGTGGGTTTGGGAGTGCAATGGCTGTATTCAATAGGAGAGCATACAATAAATTATCAAATTCCTGAAATGAAATTCCAAGATTCAAAAGGAGTACAAAGAATTGTGAGAGGGAAACACACTTATCCAAATCAAGTAGTAACTTGCAATAGTATGAGATCTATATTGAGGCATGGGGATATAGAATGGGCTGCTGAATGTCATATTACATCTCCCAAGCCAACTATAAATATTGTCAAACACCCAAAGGAGATAGAGAGACTTTTGCAAAAATATGAAAAGGTTTTTAGAGACCTTCCACATGGTAGGCCACCGGATAGGGGGGTTGAGCACAGTATTATTTTGGAGGAGGGAACTTCACCCATTCAGATACCACCTTATAGACATCCTAAAAAGTTCAGAGATGAGATTGAAAAAGCTATCCAAGAACTCCTAGAGTTGGGACTCATTAGACTAAGCTCTAGCCCTTATGCTTCTTCAGTAGTGCTAGTGAAGAAAAAAGATGGAACATTGAGAATGTGCATAGATTTTAGAGCCTTGAACAAAAAGACTATCAAGAATAGGTATCCTATTCCTAGGATTGATGAGCTCATGGATGAGCTACATGGGGCCAAATACTTCTCAAAAATTGACCTTAGATCAGGGTATCACCAAATTCGAATGAAAGATGAAGATGTGCAAAAGACCGCTTTTCGATGTCATTTTGGCCACTTTGAATTTCTTGTCATGCCTTTTGGGTTAACTAATGCTCCAACCACTTTTCAAGCATGTATGAATAGGATATTTTGCAAGCAACTAAGAAGGTTTGTTTTGGTTTTCTTTGATGATATTCTCATTTACAGTAAAACATGGGAAGAGCATTTGCAACAGTTAGAGATTGTGTTGAAAATCTTGCAAGAAGAGTCCTTATTTGCTAAATTATCAAAATGCGAGTTTGGGATGAAAGAACTACTGTATCTTGGGCACATTATTGGGCAAGAAGGAGTGAAGGTACACATGGAAAAAATCAGGGCTATCTTGGAATGGCCATCACCAAAAAATATTACCGAATTGAGAGGCTTTATTGGCATATGCACCTACTACAGAAAATTTGTGAAAGGGTTCTCCAAGTTGACTTCTCCACTCACTGATTTGACTAAGAAGGATGCTTTCAAGTGGGATGAAGAGGCTGAAAAGGCCTTCCAAAAAATGAAAGAGGTAATGAGTAGTTGTCCCACACTTGCACTTCCTGATTTTACTAAACCTTTTGTTGTGGATTGTGATGCTTCAGGTGGAGGAATAGGGGCTGTCCTAAAGCAAGGCCAACACCCCATAGCCTTTGAGAGCAGAAAGTTGCAGCCTCATGAAAAACTTTACTCCATATATGATAAAGAAATGCTGGCCATTATGCATGCATTGGCCAAATTCAGACAATACTTGGTGGGCAGCAAGTTTGTGGTGAAAACTGACCATAATAGTCTAAGACACTTTCTCACCCAAAAAGATCTAAATGAAAGGCAACAAAAGTGGGTAAGCAAGATTCAAGCTTATGATTTTGATATTGAATATGTCAAAGGAAAGAATAATATAGTAGCAGATGCTTTGTCAAGAAGGCCTTCCTTTTCTCTCATGGATATTGCCAAGGATTGGAAAAACATGCTACTAGTTGAATATGCCAAAGACAAATTTGCTTGTGATGTGTTGGATGGAATCAAAGGGGATGATAATTATAGGATTTTGAATGGGCTGATATATTATAAGGGAAGAATTTATTTAGTTCATAACTCCAAGCTCAAGTACCGAATTTTGCAAGAAGCACATGATTCCCCACTAGCGGGCCATCCGGGGATCTTCAAAACTTATAGACAGTTGAGGAAAAGATTTTTTTGGAAGGGGCTGAAGGAAGATGTTCAGAAGTATGTGAGTGAATGTAAAGCATGTCAACAAAACAAATCAGAACTTACATGTCCAGCCGGCCTATTACAACCATTGCCCATTACGGAGCAAAAATGGGACAGTATTTCCATGGATTTCATCACCGGATTGCCTAAATCCTTAGGTAAGGATTGCATCTATGTGGTAGTTGATAGGTTGACAAAATTTGCTCATTTCTTTGCTGTTACATCATCTTTTAGTGCTGCATAAGTGGCTGATATTTTTTTCAAAGAAATCTTCAGATTGCATGGGCTCCCCAAGAGCATTGTCAGTGATAGAGATAGTAGATTCATGGGTGCTTTTTGGCAAGAACTTTTTAGATTGGTAGGCACTCAATTGACTCCAAGTACCAGCTATCATCCACAAACTGATGGAAAAACAGAGAGGGTAAACCAATGGTTGGAAGGATACCTAAGAAACTATGTGGGAGGGCAGCAAAAGGCATGGGAAAAATGGCTACACTTGGGTGAGTTTTGCTTCAACACCACTTATCATATGTCAATAGGAATGTATCCTTTCAAAGCATTATATGGTTATGATGCACTTACATTTGCTGACATTATATTTGGTGATAGTAGATCCCCAAAGGCTAAAGATTGGGTGGAAGAGAGCCAAGAAATTTTAAAGCTCTTGAAAGACAATTTGCAGGTTGCTCAAAATCAACAAAAACAATATGCTGATAGGCATAGAGAAGAAAGAACCTTTCAAGTCAATGATTTAGTATATTTAAGGTTGCAGCCTTATAAACAAACATCTCTAAAAAAGAATGGAGCAGAAAAATTAAAACCAAGGTACTATGGGCCATACAAGGCAGTGCGGAAGGTTGGAGAAGTAGCATATGAACTAGAACTTCCGGAAGGGAGTAAAATCCACAATGTATTTCATGTTTCTTGTCTCAAGAAAGCTCTTGGTCAGCAAATCATCACTTCAGAAATACTTCCTCCTTTGGATGATGAAGGTCAGCTCACACTTGTTCCGGAAAAGATTTTGAAGACACGGGAAAGAAGGTTGAGGAGTAGAATCATCAAAGAATATTTAGTGCAATGGAAGGACTTACCAAATGAAGATGCCACATGGGAAGAGGAGAATATTTTGCAGCATCCAAATCTGAAATTGCTTGAGGACAAGCAATCTTGGGTGGGGAGGACTGTAATGTCCCCATTCAAATAAGTGCATAGTAAGACAATCCCATCAATCCTACTAGTTTCCTAAGTTGGATGGGCACATGTGGGATGGTAATAAGGAAGCTAATAAATGATATTTAGACATTAGAGGGGTTCAAACATTTAATAAATATGGTGAATAAATAAATTCAAGATAAATTCTAAGTGGCAAGTGGTTTTGGAGACATATGGAGGTGGTGGGACCCACACTAGCTTGATTTTTCATAATACATGGTATCTCTCTTTTGCAAATTCGAATTAATGGGAATGTGAAAACTCTTGGGTGAGTTGGTAAGTCATAACACATGTCATTGAGCATCTTAGGTCGAATTGGGAAGGATTGGTAACCTCCATGGAAGATAAAGAGTCAAAGTAGAAGTTTGTGGACACTTGGGCTAGATTCCCTAGCCCCTATGACACCAATGATGGAGCATCTATGACAACTATGACAAATTGCAGACCTGACCTCTGACATCTGAACACTATGACATGTCAGCACCAAAAATAGGCTCAAAGAAGGTGAATTTGGGAGTTGGGGAAGCCAAAGAGACTCAAAATTGAATTTGGGAGAAGATGGAAGAGTGGAACTAGGAGACAAGTGGCAAATGTGGAATATTTCCTAAATGGAAATCTATTGAATCTATTGAGAGGATTTCGACCCTTAGAAGGCTAATGTTGGTTATAAAATGTAGAAATGAAGAATGAGAATGGATTTTGATGATTTGAGAAAAATTGCATGTGTGAAGAGAGAGCTAGTGGATGACTAGTTTCTTGCCTTAGCCAATTTCGAGGGTGAAAGATTCCCATCCAAGTTGGTGTTTGGAGAGGCCACTCAGGTCTTTCATGGTGCTTTAATGGAGTCTTTATTTGCAGGTAGCAGCTACAGGAAGTTTCATGGTTTGGTTTAGTGCAGCACTTTCTCTCCACCGTTTCCAGTTTTGAAGGCATATTCATGCTCCTTGAGGGAGGACGTTTTTGGTGAGCACTTGTGCTTCTTGAGAGAGATTCTCATTATATATTTATGATTGTAATAGCTTCATATCCTCTGTTATTCATATTCAGAAAGTATCAGGTTGAAATACCCACTGGTTGTATGCAAAACTATTGATTAATGAGCAAACAATGTCCATTTCCCCAATGCATTGATGTATGACACTATAATGTTGATTATTTCGAATGGATGGATGATTCTCTGATATATTTGTGATAAATATACTTCCATGGATGTCTTCTACAAGTTTCATGTACTGTACTTGAGCATTTGAAGAATTTTTACTCAGTTTAGTTGTATTGGGAGGTGAAATAGTGCCATTTCCCCAAGGGTCGAATTGTGGGTTTTTGCTGTTGAATGTGAGAGAGTTAGAACAGTAGTAAAAATCAATTAATGGAGCATATGAGACCTTAATAGCATACTTAACACATTAGATACCTCTGTTCATAAATTTTTGGGAGTTTGGAGACATTTGGAAGGCCATTTGCAGTGTTACCCGGGGGGGATTTGATGCACAAATTACTAGTCAAAATTACATATATTGATCAGAATACAAAAAAAGTTTGCAGCAGTATTTGGAGGGCCATAAAACATCCCTGAACCTTATATTCAAGTTGAAATACCATTCATACACTCCTACAGAATATTTGGGAGCATTTGGGTTGATTTGGAGGTCAAAACAGTTAAACTAGTCAAAGGTCGAAATTGGGAAAAAAGTGGAAAAATTGGCATTTCAATAAAATTTTGAAAAAGGGTCATTACATAGGTTACCTTGACTGTTGATGTACGATAGTGCCTTGTGGTCAGTGAATAGGACAAACTCTTTCGACAGCAACTAATGCCTCCACTTTTCAAGGATTGTGTGATAGCATAGAATTCCTGATTGTAAGCCAAGTACTTTCTCTTAGCGTCATTCAATTTCTCACCGAAGAATGCCACTAGTCTTCCTTCTTGGCTTAATACTGCTCCAATCACTGCTCCACCAACATCACATTCCACATGAAACACTTTATTAAAATATAGAAGTGCCAAGATTGACCTCTTTGCTACCTTATTCTCCAAATTCTCAAATGAATGCATCACTGTTACTGTCCACTGTAAATTCCCCTTCCTCATGCATTCTGTGAGAGGTGCACAAATCAAGCTGAAATTACGAATGAATTTACTATAGAAGATTGCCAAACCATGAAAGCTTCTCACATCAAATACACATTTAGGTGTTGGAAAATCCAAAATTGACCTTACCTTGTCAGGATCTATCTTCAATCCTTCTCTAGAAATTACAAAAACCAAGTACACTAACTCCTCCTTTAGAAATGTGCACTTCTTCAAATTTATGAACAAATTCTCTTCCTTCAACTACTGCAACACCTTGTTCAGATGGTCCAAGTGTTCTTCCTTGATTTTTTACTAAAGATCAATATGTTGTCTAGGTACACGACAACAAAACTCCCCAGAAATGGTTTTGGGACTTCATTCATAAGTCTCATAAATATGCTGGGAGCGTTAGTCAATCCAAACGACATCACTAACCACTCAGATAGTCCATCCTTTGTCTTGAATACTATTTTCCACTCATCACCTTCCCTTATTTGAATTTAATGACACCCACTCTTTAGAACTATATTCATAAAATATGTACCTCCACTCAAAGAATCCATGAGATCGTCCATCCTTGGTAAGGAGTATTTGTACTTAATGGTGATGTTGTTAGCCCGTGAGTCAATGCACATTCACCATCACCACTATTTTTTAGTGACAACAATGCCGGTTCAACACAAGGGCTTAAAATTTCTCAAATCAACCCTCTGCCAAACAGCTCCTGCACTTTCCTATTCACCTCCTCGCTCTCTACGGGGGTCATCCGATAAGGTTCCTTATTGAGAAAACTTGATCCTATTATCAAGTCAATCTGGTGTGAAATAATCCTCATGGGAGGTAGCCCTGTTGGAAAATCCTCTACAACAATCTCCTTAAATTCCTTTAACAAGGATTGAATCTCAGGTGGTACAATTCTTGTCCTTCCATCCTCTTGGATTTCCTTTGGCATCAACACCAAGCAAAATTTATCCTTCTTCTGTTCCTTTAGAAATTCTTTAAGTGAGCACAACATGACCCTATTATCTCTATTCTTTCCAGTGCCTTTGCTGCCACTGTTATCTACCGCAGTCACTTCACTATCCACCATTGGTTCTAACATGTAACATTGTCCATCCTTGGTAAATGCATAGGTGTTATTTATTCCATCGTGTTAAGCCTAGGTCCTGTCAAACAAACATAGCCTTTCGAGAAGGACATGTCCTGCATCCATATTTACACATCACACAAAACTTGCTCACTAAAATTCCCAATCTAGAAGTTTAATAAGCACTGCTCAGTCACAGTCACTTGCTGTTGCTTTTTTAACCATGAAACCTGATATGATTAGGATGGGAAATAAGTTTCATATTTAATTTCTCCATGACCTCTGTGTATACCATATTTTTTGTACTCTCACCATCAATGATCAAATTGCAACACTTTCCTTCCACCTCACACTTTGTTTTAAAAATTCCTTTTCTCTATTTGGGATCCTCTGTGATCTTATTTTGAACTGAAGAAACACTCTTTGGAACATCAAATTCTCACCCCGCTCATATTGGAGTACTATCATGTTCTCTCCAACAATGGGTGTCCCATCAGCTTGAGCGAATTGTGCCCTAGCTTCATTCTGTCTCCTTGCATTGTGTTTTTATGGACATTTAGATGCCTTGTGTCCTTCCACTCCACACCTGTATCAAATGATAGGGTACTTACATCTTACTCTTATGAATCCTCTAACTCTTCCAGTATTATTTTCGCCTCTACCATTTTAGCTGCTAGTGGATTTGTCCTCTTTTTCATTTCCCTTTGTAACATTTACCTTGCCTCTACCTCTAGGACCCCTTCCTTTGTTTTTTTGCTGCAATTTTCGATCAATATTTTCTTCTACCCTTAAGGCAACTTAGTAAGCTTCATCTACATTGTGGAACCAACGCATGCTCATCTCAACCTAGATATGATATTTCAATCCATTCACATACATCGCCAATCTCTAAAACTTAGGTTCCTTTATCCCTGACCTAAGTGATAGTCTAAGGAATTCTTCACTGTACTCTTGAACATATGTCTCTCTCTTCCTCAAGTTGTGTACTTGTTTACATAAATTTTGTTGGTAATCTATAAGCAGTAATTTCTTCTTAATTTTGCTCACCATCTTCCTCCAGGTCTTAATTTTCTCCTATTGGTTGTCTATCCCATATTTCTGTAGCATATCCTACCATAGTGCAGCATGTTCCTTCAATTTTGTCATTTCAAATTGAACCCAATTGGGGTCCTAAAAATCCTTGTACTCGAAGTATCTTTCAAGATCCCTTATCTAGTCTTGGAAAGTATCAGCCTTCATAATGCCATCATAGTATGACACTTCCACTTTGGCATTGCCTATATATTTTAGAAAATATATCAGATGCACAACTGGGTTTATTTCACCATCGTTTCATTCCTCTTCAATCTCCTCTTCTGCATCTGAGTTTGCTTCAACATCCCCATTTCTTCTATTCTCCAGTTCTTCTATCCTCCTTCTTAGTTCCTCCAACTCTCGGGTCCTTGCAACTCCTTGTGTTGTTCTTCTCCTCTGTGGCGAAATTGTAGTCCTCAATCTGACCAACATTCACAGGCCTCAATTTGGATCTATTTCCCCACAACTCGCACCTCAATAACCGACTGAACCACCACCAAAAACAGGTTTTTGTTATCCATTTTATAGGAGCAATTTAGGAGATCGTCCTTAGGAGATAAAATAGCTTTGATGCCACTTAATTTAATAGGTGACCTGTGTTTCAATGTGATCTTACGCAGCTACAGAATTACTGGGTTTGCTTATAGAGATAACAACAACAACATTATCTCACTTCACATAGGTTAAAATTAACTAGGAAAGGACGAAAAAAAAGTCATTCACACAAGAAGGAACTGTTGGTCCTCTATTTTGTCCACTCGATGTACTATTTTCTAGTATTTAAAGTCTTAGTGGATCCAATAATAATCAGTTTTATGTGTCTTTTGAAGGTCAACATTGCTAAAAGCCATGGTAAGTAATTTTAATTAATTGTTTGTTGTATTTTCTTGTTTTATGCATATGTTTTGGGTTTTAGGTTTCATTAAACCATATGCTAATATAAGATTGGTTTCTCTTCTATTTCAGGGTTCGTTGGTTCCTTGGTTCAGCATTCAAAGGAGGGATTCGATCTACGAGCAGGGCGTTTTCATTGGATCCATATCATCTTTAAGATGTTTTTGAAGATTATTCCACTGCTATTTCAGGCACAATCTTTGATCAAGGGTTGTTATTATTTTCTCCTCAAATGATATGTGTATATCCTGGATCTGAGATTCCATTTTTGGCTCAGAATGGTTAAGATATTTTGAGTATTGTTATTCCTATCGATCCTTGTCTTCAGGGCGATTTCACTCTGTATAATCTAGTATAAAAGTAGCCATGGAAACCCTAAGTGGGAGGAATTGTACAAACTCCATTTTTCTGAATATGATACAGCGTGTGTTTTCAGCAGATCTGTGATTTCAATGTGTGAGGCGTTGAGGGCAGGGCCCACCTTCAACACCAGACTGTGATATTCCATTAGTGTGTGTGGTTTGCAATAGCAGATTGGCGTTTTCTCATTTCACATTCCTTTTCAGAATATAACTTATTTGCTCATTACTGGTTTGCAATAGAAGATGTGACTGCGAGTATTAATTAATAGCATTTACAGTTGATGGTAATAGATTGAATTTGTTAACAGTTTGAATGTAAGATTCCATCTGTTTTTGGTGAATTGTTATTTTAAACCTAGGGTATATATAATTGCATGATCTGATATAGGGTATGGTAGATTCAACTTGATGAAGGACTACGAATGGATTGAGTGTTTTTAGATTGAGTGTTTTATGAAGGATTATGAATGGATTGAGTGTTATATTTCCATTTTATAACAATAGCTACAGGAATGGTTTTGAACTTGACTGTACAATTGAATTCAGAATTGGTTTGGATTTAAATCTTTTCTCTAGTCTCCAGTGTGTGGCGTTGGTACATGAATTACGAGTTTAACTTTAGATACTAAAACCTTTATGTTGCAGCACAAGAATAGCTTATAGACAACCTGTTCTCTTATTGTCGAATCAGGGTTTGAAGATCGTGATCATAGAGTATTTAGGGTTTACCTCTTTTTAGATAAAGGATTGCATTTGTATCTGAATGAGTTTTGGGAAAGAGTCCTTGGTTGTAACCCTGTTCATTTGAATCAGTTTCATAATTTAAACCAAACATAGTGATTGTCGATTACACAGTTCTAATCTTTATTTGATGAGCAGAGTTTGGATAGTTTTGGTGTTTCTTCATGAGTACTTATATGCACCAATTATAAATAGAGTATGATGGAATTTCACCAACAGTTAAACTCTCCTTTGATAGACTGTATGCATTAATAATTCAAAGCTGAAAGGCATAGGACTAGTTCAGATTTGGAGATATTTGTGTGAATTCACACACTTGATTTGAAGTTCAGCTAGGAAACAAGGTCGACGAAGTATACACATTTGGTTGATGACAGATTGACTATTTTTATGGATTGTGATTACAATAGCCTAGATTGCTGTAGGTACCATTAATTGTTTTTAAATTGCTAGCAGGTTGTTTTAAAATTATAGAATTACAATTTGAAAATCCCTGGTTAGGTTATTTTTGAGTTCAACAGTAGGAATTAGTAAATTAGTTTTCATTTTCTTTAGTGCAGAGTTAGTGATCTCTAGCATTGGTCCTTTAGGGTTAGTCTCATTGTTATTAGCAGTAGATTAGGGTTTCTCGAGGAATGAGCATTAGGGTTAGTTTATCTGCACATATAGTGTAGCAGCTCAAAGTCTACGATTCTCCGGTTGATGAATTAAATTGAGGTGAATTAGCTATCAATAATTTTAACCAACATTTTGGCGCCGTTGCCGGGGAGTTGCTCCAAGGTAAACTGGTATTTTGCTCATTTTTTGAATTAATTGATTGAGAAGTTCAGGTAGATAGAATATTTTTACAATACACAACAAGGTGGAGGGGAAACATTAAGACGCAAAGACGAATTCACTTTGGGATTCCCAAGGTGTAACAGCCTGCCGCAGCCACTTTAGTGGGTTACCCAAAATTTTTGTTGTGTTCTTTCTGGTAAGTATGGTTGTTTTTTCATTAGAAGTGTGTTTATATTTCCTGTAAAAAGTGTTTATTTTCAGTTACAAGTATGGTTATTCGTTTGTAGAAATCTAATTTTACAGCAATTGTTAGGTGTGACTAGTTGTGGCAGATTGAAGAAGCTGGATTGGTAAGGCAAAATTGCGCATTTCATAACAGGTTCCTTCAAACCCAACTGTGGCACAGGTATTTTAATTTGGTTTGATTAAAAATCTTGTGATTTTCAGAATTTGTTTTGATGAGACCTAGAGATAGTAAGGGTAGATTCATTAAGGTTCGTGCTGATCTTTTTATAAACAACAAAACCCCCCCCTTCACTAACCCTAGGGATAGGGATACTGGCAACGAAACTGAAAACAACAACATTCAGAATTCAGCGGAATTTGGAACCCAACCAGTAGGAACTGAGGTTATACCCAGTGAACAGTTACATTCAGAAGAAATCCCACAGATCCAACAAACTTCACCTTTAAAGGAAGATCCTAATTTGGTTGACGCAGTGAACATAGAAAAAGTGAACTTCCTTCTGGAACATAACCAGAATCCGGTGGTTTCTCAATTAGAATCCACTACAGATTTACCTTTTAATTTTCAAGCTTGGCCTAGGCCAGACCATTGGGATTCTATTCTATCCCCAAGAAGAGATAGGATAGCTGTCAACTGGTTTAGGAACCCTCTTGTCATGAGTGATCAGGAAACTGAACACCAGATGGAAGGAGAAGTAGAACAGGTGGGACGAACTGAAACAACTTTTGGCTTCCCCATTCTGGATCTTACACGGGATGTCAGTATGAAAAATATCCCAACATCTTCATTACCTACCTTCTATGGGAAAAGTACTGAAGATCCGGATACCTTTCTATTTGAGTTTGACATCTTATGTAGGAGTTATAATTATCTACAGGATGCTCAAAAGTTAAAATTATTTCCAGCAACCCTTAAGGATTCTGCACTTAGATGGTTTATGAGCTTGGGGGAATCCACCATCCGAACTTGGGAACAAATGAAGAGTGCTTTCCTCAGAAAATACCGAGACTACTGTGGGCCCCGAGACTCCCAAAACGATATCTTTAAAATGCAACAGCATGAAGAAGAGAGTTTGGAGGACTTCCTAGAACGATTCTGCTTTGTATTACAGAAGTCTAAGTATAATACCTTACAGGAGGATGCCGTCAGAACCCTTTTTCTAAAAGGGATCCTGGATGAATATGTGGAAATCCTCAACTTGATGGCATCAGGTGATGTATCTCATAAATCCTTTGAAGAGATTACTGAACTATGCAGAAAGTATTCGAGGAGTAGAGCCAAGGCAGGAAAAAGCACAAGGGAAGGTCCTTCCCGTATTTCTAGAACAGCAGGGACTAGTGGGGTCACAAGAGTTGAGTTGGGAAACTTGTTAGAAAATTTCAAAACTGACATTTTAGGCACCTTAAGCTCCCAATTTGATGCTTTGAAAACAAAGAAACGGCAAGAGGAGGAGGACATAGCAGCATTACACATATTCTGCCCCAAATGCAAAAAAAGACACCCTTTGAAAGAATGCCCTCTAAATATTATTTCAGTCTGTGCTCTTTGCTCTGCTCAACACCCAACTGACAATTGCCCTTCTTTACCAGAGCTGCAAGCTTTTTACAAGCTTAATGCTGAACCTACCGATGCATCAAGAAGGCCTTGGCAGCCTAGACCTCAAAACATGTACCCAGAGCCTGTTTTCCAGAACCCTGCATATTATTATCCCATGCAGCAATCTCAGCAGCCATGGAGTCCACAAATGTGGCAGAATTGGCCCTCTCAACCTACTCAGACCCAGCCTTGGCAGCAAGGCTGGCGGGGACAGTCATATGGAGGACCACAAGGACAACCCTATGGAGGAACACAATCAACCACCCCTCCTAGTTACTGTCCAATGCCACCAAATATTCAGCAGTTACTACCAGGCTTTACACCACCTGCCCTTCCTCCTATACCCCCAGTTCCACAACAATATCAAAATCCAAATCCACCTCGACCCACGTTGTTGCCAGCCCAACCTATTCCAAACCCTAATAATCGACCTCCCCAGCCTCTTAATAATGCTGAAATTCAAATGGCTCCAACTTATGTAATTCATTCAGCTCCTTTACAGGAAATACAATTAAGGTCTGGGAAAACATTGAATAAAACTCCTCCAGCAGTGATTATTCATGAAGAGACTGGAGAAGAAAGTGATGAAAAAGAGATTACAGAAGAAGAAGAAGTGCAGATTGCCTCAGAAAATACTCAAGCACTGGGAACTCATTTCCAACCACCAGCTCATCCACAGGTAAATAACAACCCCCCTTACCCAGAGAGGTTATTAATAGAGAAGCCTGTGATGCGTCCACAGTTTGATTTGGAAAGTGAGTTGAGAAATGTTTGCATCAAAATTCCATTACTTCAGGCTATTAGAGATGTCCCTATTTATGCAAAATTGGTAAGGGAATTGTGTTTAAAGAAACCTGGTCGGAAACAGAAAGACCCACCCAAGATAAATGTTTTAGGCCAGCTGTCTAATTATATTTCGGACTGTCCCTTACCCCCAAAATTTTCAAATCCTGGGAATCCAGTGGTGACCATTTACATCAATGAGGTCCCAATAGGAAACACTCTAGTTGACCTAGGGGCTGCCATTAATGTCATGTCTATGACCACCATGCAGAGACTTCAGTTGCATAATCTCCTCAGATCTACTCCTACTATTTTGGAGTTGGCTGATAGGAGCACAGTCAAACCTGTGGGGGCCTTAGATGACATTACTGTCACAGTAGCTTCTTGGGAGTATCCAGTGGATTTTCTGGTACTCCAAACCAAACACCCAAT
This sequence comes from Larix kaempferi, assembly GCA_027924585.1. Classification (NCBI taxonomy): domain Eukaryota; kingdom Viridiplantae; phylum Streptophyta; class Pinopsida; order Pinales; family Pinaceae; genus Larix; species Larix kaempferi. The sequence goes on along the minus strand of BSBM01000753.1, from coordinate 28,752,239 downwards.
GGGGGAACATCCTGTTATATTAGGCAGGACTTGGTTAGCCACTGCTAATGCCTTTATAGGATGCAGAGAAGGTATTTTAACTATATCAAATGGCACTTCTCTACAAAACCTAATTATTTATCCTCCAGCACAGCCTGTATCGGAAAATATGTTATGGTTAGAGAATCCTTATGGGGATGAGGATGTGGGACAACCCTTACTGTCCATCAGTCAAACTAGGGGGCTGGAACACCAGACTGAGGATGATATCCTAGATCAATTTATTTCAGCCACCACTAGTATTGAGTACCCTCAGTCCTTCTCTGACTTGGACAATGTTTTCACAGAAGATTTTCAGGAACACTATTACCCCTCAGCCACCTCATCATCAGTAGTTTTATTTATAGATGAGAAGGTTGAAGCTGCAACTATACCAATGGAGATTAGTCCAGGAAGATCTTTGTTTATTAATGGGAATCTGTCTCAAAGCCAGCAGAATCAGGTAGTTGATTTACTCAAAGCACAGTCTGGGGCATTTGCTTGGGTTTATACAGACATGAAAGGCATTCACCCTGACACATGCATGCATCACATTTATACGCAGGAAAATATAAGACCAGTAAGGCAGCCACAGAGAAGAATGAATCCTGCGCTTAAAGACATTGTAAAAGAAGAATTACAAAAATTGTTGGATGCAGATTTCATCTATCCCATTTCTGATAGCAAATGGGTATCTCCGTTGGTGATTGTTCCAAAGAAGGGAGGTAAGTGGAGAATATGTGTTGATTTTCGTGAATTAAACAAAGCAACTCTCAGAGATTACTTCCCTCTTCCTTTCATAGACCAGGTTTTAGATACATTGTCTGGAAAGAAATATTTTTCTTTTTTGGATGGATACAGCGGATATAACCAGATAAGAATAGCCCCAGAAGATCAAGAAAAAACCACTTTTACCTGCCCATGGGGAACTTATGCTTACAAGGTGCTTCCATTTGGACTGTGTAACGCTCCTGCCACTTTCCAGAGGGCAGTGTTAGGTATTTTGGCTGACTTGGTCCATGACTGTGTGGAAATATATATGGATGATTTTACAGTCTACGGTAATGATTTCAAGGAAGCCTTGGATAATTTGGAGAAAGTTCTAATTAGGTGCCAAGAAACAAATCTTGCTTTAAGCCATGAAAAGTGTAAGATGATGTTAACTGAGGGTATTGTTTTAGGGCACCATGTTTCATCAGAAGGAATTAAGGTTGACCCAGCAAAAATTGAAATCATTACTAGTCTGTCTTCACCAACTACACAAAAAGAAGTCAGAAGTTTTCTGGGACACGCAGGGTACTATCGTAGGTTTATTGCTAATTTTACAAAGATAGCAGCCCCACTGTTCAAATTGTTGGCCAAAGACAGTGGTTTTGATTGGGATCAACACTGTCAGACAGCCTTTGACACACTAAAATCAGAATTGTCTTCAACACCAGTTCTGCGGGGGCCAAATTGGTCTTTGCCCTTCCATATACAAACTGATGCTTCAGACACTGCATTGGGGGGAGTGCTCGGACAGAAAGAGAATCAGTCCTCCTATGCTATTTATTTCATCAGTAAAAATTTAACACCTGCAGAACTGAACTATACAGTGACTGAGAAAGAGTTTCTAGCAGTAGTTCATGCCATCAATAAATTCCGGCATTATATTACAGGTTACGAGGTATTTGTTCATACCGATCATTCTGCTATTAAATTTTTAATGAATAAGCCAATCACTAGTGGCAGAATTACTAGATGGTTACTTTTGCTACAGGAATTTAACATTACCATAGTTGACAAACCAGGGAAGGAAAATCTGGTTGCAGATTTCCTCTCCAGATTGACTCATGCTGATAATAATGTTCCTGTCGATGATACATTCCCTGACGAACACTTGTTTGCTGTCTCTATTAAAACACCCTGGTTTGCAGATGTAGCCAACTATTTGGTTACAGGGAAATTACCTGCTCATTTGTCATCTTATGAAAAACGAAGAATCATACAGCAAAGTGCTAATTATTCATGGGTAGGTAATGATCTTTTTCGAACCGGTCCAGATCTGATTATCAGGAGGTGTGTGAGGGAGGATGAGATGTGTGACATCCTCCAAGCCTGTCATGATGGGCCCTGTGGAGGCCATTTTTCAGACAAGCGGACAGCATATAAGGTGTTACATCAAGGGTATTATTGGCCTACCCTTTTTAAAGATGCTGAGAAGTATGTACAGGGCCGTGACAGCTGTCAAAGAATGGGGAGACCCACTGCTGCTGATCAAATGCCTTTACAAGCCCAGGTACAAATTGAACCTTTTGAAAAATGGGGATTGGACTTTGTTGGACCAATTTCACCAATGTCAAGGAAAAAGAGGTATATTTTAGTTTGCACTGATTATGTAACTAAGTGGGTTGAGGCAAAAGCTCTATTGAGGGCCACTGAGAAATCAGTCATAGAATTTATTTACGAAGAGATTTTTACTCGTTTTGGTATTCCTCGTGAAATTGTGACTGACAATGGAGCACAGTTTGTCTCTAAATCAATGAAAGCACTTACAGAACAATATGGAATTAAGCACTATAAATCTTCTCCGTACCACCCCCAAGCAAATGGTCAGGTGGAATCAACCAATAAAGTGCTAGAATCCATTTTAACAAAGACTGTGCAGCTACATCATAAGGACTGGGCAGATAGGCTACCCGAGGCATTGTGGGCTTACAGAACTACGTGGAGAAATACCACAGGGTATACCCCATATCAACTTGTTTATGGTAAACAGGTCCTGCTGCCTATAGAATTTCAGGTGAAAACTTTTCGTACTGCTGCACAACTGAGCCTGAATTTAGATGAAGCCCAGGAGCAGAGGCTGATGCAATTAAATGAACTTGATGAAATTAGACAAGATGCTGTCCAACAAACTGTGTTGATACAGAATCAGCGGACTAAGTGGCATGATAAATTTTTGAAGAAGAAGAATTTTGTAGAAGGTGATTGGGCTCTGTTATTTGACTCACGATTCAAACACTTCAAAGGTAAGCTTACCACTAGATGGATGGGGCCATACGAAATTGTGACTGTTTTTGATAATGGTTCTGTCAAAATAAAAACAATAGATGAAGAACAAACTGCCTTTGTAGTGAATGGACATCGGTTAAAAGTATATCATAAACCTCTCTCTAAGCAAGAGTTCATCCATAACATGAGTCAGCAGTCTGAACTAGAACTGGTAGGTGAGGAAAAGACTTCTTCATCTCCTACTCTCTCTCAGTAATCTTCAGTGGAATTGTTTTTGTACATATGTACAGGGATTTGTTTTTGCTCTTTTTGAAGAGGTGCAGATATTCTTTTCAGTAAGACTCAGAATATTTTTGAAACCTAAGGGAGGAGTTTTATCATTATCCTATTTTCAGCATCCTGATTATTTTTTACAAGACATTTTTTTTTTTTTTTTTTTTTTTTTTTTTAAAGACTTTGTAAATTTGGGTCACTGTCTGAGTTTCATTGAATTATGGGAATGTCTGCATTTGTGTGTCAGATTTTTTTGGAATTGTTTTGGCTATTCATAAGAGTACTTGCCCACCAGGCATTGCCTACATTAATGCTTTAAGCTTCCCAAATGTTTCTGCTTATGAACCTATGGGCTGCGAGGACCATTTGATTTGGTTTCACACTAGATAAAGAGTGGGAATTGATGTTAGTTACAGCTATGGGCATGAAGTTATTCTTAAGATAGGCATCATGATTAAAAGGTGTTCAAGATCGGGCAGTTTGGGGGTTATTATCTCTTGGCTGTTATAATATTAAACACATATATATATACTGTCGTTAGCCACTTTATGACTTTCACTTTCTACAGTTACGAAGGTTAGTTGTTCATATGGGCAAATCTTTACAGGCATATACAAAGAATACTCTTCCAATGTTGGTACCATCCCACTCCTAGATGGTTTTCAGAGCAGCTCCCCCACTCATCTATGCTGAAGCAAATCATAAATTTTATCTTTAAGATGAAATTGGGACAAGAGCCTCTGATAGAAAAAGGGTGTAAGAGGTTAACCCGCCGGGATACTGAACAGGTCTGCTGGCAGCGGGTACCGACCTGTGGTATGAACAGGCAAACCCATCAGGGTTCTGAACAGGCCTGTTGGCAATGGGGCATCTGCCTGGGGAAGAAGCTTCTTAAGATGTTATAGTTACCCCACCGGAGTACTGACCAGGCTTGCTGGCAGTGGGTTCTGACTTTAATATCCTCTTTAACAGCCTCATCTATACTTGTCTATATGAACAACGTACCTATGTGAAGGTAAAAGAGAAGCCATGAGGCTGGTTAATTAAAAATTATTAAATTCATTAAAAAAAATGATAGCCAGTTGATAATCATCTCCAACTGTTTTTGGTATTTTGGGTTACCTGATTCTAAAAAAAAAAAAGGTTTATTTTGATGCCTAGACCATAGCTGAGAAATGTAGTACTATTTGTTCCACTACTCAAATTATCCTGTGTGAAGCTGAGTCAAAATGGACCAGTACTCCATTAGCTTCTGTTGGTTACTTTCCTTATCCTGTGGCAAATGTCCTGGTGGAAAAGTCCTGTATGGATAACAAGGGTGAGGACTGATTTTTTTGTGATTGATGTTTGTTTGAGTTTGAATTTTTGATTGTTTAAATTATGAGTGAGTGATGAAGCTTGCATTTCTGATTATTGAAGTTATGAGTGATTGTTTGAGTTTGAATTTTTGATTTATGAGTGATTGATAAAACTTGCATTTCTGATTATTGAAGTTATGAGTGATTGTTTGAGTTTGAATTTTTGATTTATGAGTGATTGATAAAACTTGCATTTCTGATTTTTGAGTTATGAGTGGTTGATTGGAATTTGAATTTTTGATTGTTATTTGTATTTTTAATAAAGATGGCTTCATAGCACGATTGAGTTCCTGTGTGGTTAGATAGAGCAGCAACTCTGCAGTAAGGAAATCAGGCCATAAAACTGTTGGGGTCCAACGAATTTCTTAATTCAGGCTATCTGCTTATGAACTCATTGAAGTGATGTCTATTTGGGAGATTCATGGTTTTACATCATCATTCATAACCTAACAGCTGCTCCAGATGCTGATACTTACCTTTATATTGGTAAATTGCTGTACATAGTTATCAGCCTAAAAAGCACTACTGTGTTTGTCAAAGTGCCGGATTGAGTGTCGGATTGAGTGCCGGAAGTTATATTGGGAAATTGGCATGTATATGCTAATGGACGTGGATAGAGGTAAGGAAAGTTGTACGATTGGCTAAACCTTAATTAGTAATAAGAGTTATAATTAATAGAACAAGAGTTATAATTAATAGAACAAGAGTTATAATTAATATTTTTTTGCCATTATATGAAATCCGATGGTTATGAATTACTTTAAAAAAAACTTTTGGTAATATTTCATTTATTGGCAACCTTTGATAAAATTAATTATAATCTTGTTCTATTATAATTTGGGTTCTGACGTGTTAAGAGACTGAGTTTAGTTAAAAACGTGTTACACCACGGTTATCATCCCCTGCGAAGTGGGCAGTATGTGCCACCACTTGCAATGATTTGTTTTCTTATCACGATGCTGTCTTCATTACCCTCACTTCCTACCATTTTTACCATGTTCATTCGGGTTTCTACAGTCGCTATCCTCCCATTGTCATTACCTGCGAATTGCCTGTCCGAATCCTTTGCTAATTCCCTGTTAATTCGCTACCTTCGTGGCTCCACCATGCTCAACCGGCATGAACCCTCTGCGTATGAGCAGCTATTAGCCATCCCTGAGTTCGTTGCATGCAAGGATATGTTTATTCGGGCAGGATGGCATGCATTTTTAACTAAATTACAGGGCCACGATGACGCAGTCTCTCTCCAATTCGCCCTGAGTTTCGACGGGCATACCGCTAGAGTGGGGGCTCTAGAGTTTGCAGTGACAGAGGAGTCCATTTCAGTTGCCACGGGACTTCCACGCACCGGTGATAGATGGTTTAAGAATTGTCGGCTGCCACGAAAAGATTATGACTGCGTTTTTAAACCAGAATATTTGGCTGTGAAGGGTGAGAAGGGTTTCTCCAAGCTGTGGGTCAGAGAAGAATTCTATAATTCTTTGATGATCATCACCAAGCTAATTACCTGTGAAGGTCGATTCTCCACCTACAAAGCCTGCCATTTTCGCCTGCTAGCTCATTTCGAGTTTGGTAAGCTTCTGAACTTCCCATTTTATTTTTGGAAAAGTTTGAGTAAGATGGCTTCGCAGGTGAGGAAAAATTTAGAGCATCCAACCCATAGTCTTTATCATCATGGGCTTATTAAAATGATCGTTTTAGCTGAGTTAAAGAAGCAGGGTCGGGGTTGGGAACAGTTTGTGTATGAACTCTCTAACCCTCATCTTCAGTCACCCTTGAGGAATGAATCAGGAGAGCCTGGTATCCCTGATCTAATGGAAAAAGCTTCCTCCACCAACAATTCAGTTCCTCAAGATGATTGTCCTCAGGAACCCGCTGTTAATAGCTCCAAGAAAACTGCTCCATTGTATGCTAAGAAGTCCCCAATTCCTAAAAGGCAGTGTGTTAACTCTCAGTCTGGGGGAGATAAGGAGCCAAATAGACGGTTTACTCGCAGCATGGCCGCTAAAGAGGGGAGAAAGGGGTCTAAGGGTAAAGAACCTGTCCAAGTTGAGTTGTCATCATTCGATGCTTCCTCTGCTCATGCTAATTCCGATTCTCCTGATTCCCCTCATTGTTCTGCATCACTGAATCCTGTCAGTGAACCCTTGTTGCCAGTATCTCCTTCCAAATCAAGTCTGAAATCTATCAAAGGATCACCTTCAAAGTCAAGTTTGAAGTCTGTCAAGGTATCCTCTTCCAAATCAAGTTTAAAGTCTGTCAGGGCATCATTTTCCAGGTCTGGTTCAGAAGCTTCAGCACAGGGGATTGACTATTTTAGGCAAAAGAATATCAAATTGAAAAAGAAGCTGCGAGAATATGAGAGGTTGGATCGGGTTGTTAAACAAGAAAATGCCATTTTAAAAGCTAGAATAGTGTCCCTGCAAACCCTGGTTGATGAAGTTAAAGGGACAAATCATAGCCTTCGAAGACAGTTAAAGAAAAAGGACAAACAGTTTGAGCAGTTAGCTAGCATACATCAACATTCTGCCCCCTCTCCTCCTCAGGTGCAAGTCCTGTTTAATACCTCAGCTTCAGTTTCTGGAGTTGGGTCCAAGGATTGACAATTCATTTTGAAGATTTAAATTTTGCCTATCAGAAATTTCCTTGCATTGGGACATGCAAGACCTTCAGTCTGGGGGAGATGTTGGTCCTCTATTTTGTCCACTCGATGTACTATTTTCTAGTATTTAAAGTCTTAGTGGATCCAATAATAATCAGTTTTATGTGTCTTTTGAAGGTCAACATTGCTAAAAGCCATGGTAAGTAATTTTAATTAATTGTTTGTTGTATTTTCTTGTTTTATGCATATGTTTTGGGTTTTAGGTTTCATTAAACCATATGCTAATATAAGATTGGTTTCTCTTCTATTTCAGGGTTCGTTGGTTCCTTGGTTCAGCATTCAAAGGAGGGATTCGATCTACGAGCAGGGCGTTTTCATTGGATCCATATCATCTTTAAGATGTTTTTGAAGATTATTCCACTGCTATTTCAGGCACAATCTTTGATCAAGGGTTGTTATTATTTTCTCCTCAAATGATATGTGTATATCCTGGATCTGAGATTCCATTTTTGGCTCAGAATGGTTAAGATATTTTGAGTATTGTTATTCCTATCGATCCTTGTCTTCAGGGCGATTTCACTCTGTATAATCTAGTATAAAAGTAGCCATGGAAACCCTAAGTGGGAGGAATTGTACAAACTCCATTTTTCTGAATATGATACAGCGTGTGTTTTCAGCAGATCTGTGATTTCAATGTGTGAGGCGTTGAGGGCAGGGCCCACCTTCAACACCAGACTGTGATATTCCATTAGTGTGTGTGGTTTGCAATAGCAGATTGGCGTTTTCTCATTTCACATTCCTTTTCAGAATATAACTTATTTGCTCATTACTGGTTTGCAATAGAAGATGTGACTGCGAGTATTAATTAATAGCATTTACAGTTGATGGTAATAGATTGAATTTGTTAACAGTTTGAATGTAAGATTCCATCTGTTTTTGGTGAATTGTTATTTTAAACCTAGGGTATATATAATTGCATGATCTGATATAGGGTATGGTAGATTCAACTTGATGAAGGACTACGAATGGATTGAGTGTTTTTAGATTGAGTGTTTTATGAAGGATTATGAATGGATTGAGTGTTATATTTCCATTTTATAACAATAGCTACAGGAATGGTTTTGAACTTGACTGTACAATTGAATTCAGAATTGGTTTGGATTTAAATCTTTTCTCTAGTCTCCAGTGTGTGGCGTTGGTACATGAATTACGAGTTTAACTTTAGATACTAAAACCTTTATGTTGCAGCACAAGAATAGCTTATAGACAGCCTGTTCTCTTATTGTCGAATCAGGGTTTGAAGATCGTGATCATAGAGTATTTAGGGTTTACCTCTTTTTAGATAAAGGATTGCATTTGTATCTGAATGAGTTTTGGGAAAGAGTCCTTGGTTGTAACCCTGTTCATTTGAATCAGTTTCATAATTTAAACCAAACATAGTGATTGTCGATTACACAGTTCTAATCTTTATTTGATGAGCAGAGTTTGGATAGTTTTGGTGTTTCTTCATGAGTACTTATATGCACCAATTATAAATAGAGTATGATGGAATTTCACCAACAGTTAAACTCTCCTTTGATAGACTGTATGCATTAATAATTCAAAGCTGAAAGGCATAGGACTAGTTCAGATTTGGAGATATTTGTGTGAATTCACACACTTGATTTGAAGTTCAGCTAGGAAACAAGGTCGACGAAGTATACACATTTGGTTGATGACAGATTGACTATTTTTATGGATTGTGATTACAATAGCCTAGATTGCTGTAGGTACCATTAATTGTTTTTAAATTGCTAGCAGGTTGTTTTAAAATTATAGAATTACAATTTGAAAATCCCTGGTTAGGTTATTTTTGAGTTCAACAGTAGGAATTAGTAAATTAGTTTTCATTTTCTTTAGTGCAGAGTTAGTGATCTCTAGCATTGGTCCTTTAGGGTTAGTCTCATTGTTATTAGCAGTAGATTAGGGTTTCTCGAGGAATGAGCATTAGGGTTAGTTTATCTGCACATATAGTGTAGCAGCTCAAAGTCTACGATTCTCCGGTTGATGAATTAAATTGAGGTGAATTAGCTATCAATAATTTTAACCAACATTTTGGCGCCGTTGCCGGGGAGTTGCTCCAAGGTAAACTGGTATTTTGCTCATTTTTTGAATTAATTGATTGAGAAGTTCAGGTAGATAGAATATTTTTACAATACACAACAAGGTGGAGGGGAAACATTAAGACGCAAAGACGAATTCACTTTGGGATTCCCAAGGTGTAACAGCCTGCCGCAGCCACTTTAGTGGGTTACCCAAAATTTTTGTTGTGTTCTTTCTGGTAAGTATGGTTGTTTTTTCATTAGAAGTGTGTTTATATTTCCTGTAAAAAGTGTTTATTTTCAGTTACAAGTATGGTTATTCGTTTGTAGAAATCTAATTTTACAGCAATTGTTAGGTGTGACTAGTTGTGGCAGATTGAAGAAGCTGGATTGGTAAGGCAAAATTGCGCATTTCATAACAGGTTCCTTCAAACCCAACTGTGGCACAGGTATTTTAATTTGGTTTGATTAAAAATCTTGTGATTTTCAGAATTTGTTTTGATGAGACCTAGAGATAGTAAGGGTAGATTCATTAAGGTTCATGCTGATCTTTTTATAAACAACAAAACCCCCCCCTTCACTAAACCTAGGGATAGGGATACTGGCAACGAAACTGAAAACAACAACATTCAGAATTCAGCGGAATTTGGAACCCAACCAGTAGGAACTGAGGTTATACCCAGTGAACAGTTACATTCAGAAGAAATCCCACAGATCCAACAAACTTCACCTTTAAAGGAAGATCCTAATTTGGTTGACGCAGTGAACATAGAAAAAGTGAACTTCCTTCTGGAACATAACCAGAATCCGGTGGTTTCTCAATTAGAATCCACTACAGATTTACCTTTTAATTTTCAAGCTTGGCCTAGGCCAGACCATTGGGATTCTATTCTATCCCCAAGAAGAGATAGGATAGCTGTCAACTGGTTTAGGAACCCTCTTGTCATGAGTGATCAGGAAACTGAACACCAGATGGAAGGAGAAGTAGAACAGGTGGGACGAACTGAAACAACTTTTGGCTTCCCCATTCTGGATCTTACACGGGATGTCAGTATGAAAAATATCCCAACATCTTCATTACCTACCTTCTATGGGAAAAGTACTGAAGATCCGGATACCTTTCTATTTGAGTTTGACATCTTATGTAGGAGTTATAATTATCTACAGGATGCTCAAAAGTTAAAATTATTTCCAGCAACCCTTAAGGATTCTGCACTTAGATGGTTTATGAGCTTGGGGGAATCCACCATCCGAACTTGGGAACAAATGAAGAGTGCTTTCCTCAGAAAATACCGAGACTACTGTGGGCCCCGAGACTCCCAAAACGATATCTTTAAAATGCAACAGCATGAAGAAGAGAGTTTGGAGGACTTCCTAGAACGATTCTGCTTTGTATTACAGAAGTCTAAGTATAATACCTTACAGGAGGATGCCGTCAGAACCCTTTTTCTAAAAGGGATCCTGGATGAATATGTGGAAATCCTCAACTTGATGGCATCAGGTGATGTATCTCATAAATCCTTTGAAGAGATTACTGAACTATGCAGAAAGTATTCGAGGAGTAGAGCCAAGGCAGGAAAAAGCACAAGGGAAGGTCCTTCCTGTATTTCTAGAACAGCAGGGACTAGTGGGGTCACAAGAGTTGAGTTGGGAAACTTGTTAGAAAATTTCAAAACTGACATTTTAGGCACCTTAAGCTCCCAATTTGATGCTTTGAAAACAAAGAAACGGCAAGAGGAGGAGGACATAGCAGCATTACACATATTCTGCCCCAAATGCAAAAAAAGACACCCTTTGAAAGAATGCCCTCTAAATATTATTTCAGTCTGTGCTCTTTGCTCTGCTCAACACCCAACTGACAATTGCCCTTCTTTACCAGAGCTGCAAGCTTTTTACAAGCTTAATGCTGAACCTACCGATGCATCAAGAAGGCCTTGGCAGCCTAGACCTCAAAACATGTACCCAGAGCCTGTTTTCCAGAACCCTGCATATTATTATCCCATGCAGCAATCTCAGCAGCCATGGAGTCCACAAATGTGGCAGAATTGGCCCTCTCAACCTACTCAGACCCAGCCTTGGCAGCAAGGCTGGCGGGGACAGTCATATGGAGGACCACAAGGACAACCCTATGGAGGAACACAATCAACCACCCCTCCTAGTTACTGTCCAATGCCACCAAATATTCAGCAGTTACTACCAGGCTTTACACCACCTGCCCTTCCTCCTATACCCCCAGTTCCACAACAATATCAAAATCCAAATCCACCTCGACCCACGTTGTTGCCAGCCCAACCTATTCCAAACCCTAATAATCGACCTCCCCAGCCTCTTAATAATGCTGAAATTCAAATGGCTCCAACTTATGTAATTCATTCAGCTCCTTTACAGGAAATACAATTAAGGTCTGGGAAAACATTGAATAAAACTCCTCCAGCAGTGATTATTCATGAAGAGACTGGAGAAGAAAGTGATGAAAAAGAGATTACAGAAGAAGAAGAAGTGCAGATTGCCTCAGAAAATACTCAAGCACTGGGAACTCATTTCCAACCACCAGCTCATCCACAGGTAAATAACAACCCCCCTTACCCAGAGAGGTTATTAATAGAGAAGCCTGTGATGCGTCCACAGTTTGATTTGGAAAGTGAGTTGAGAAATGTTTGCATCAAAATTCCATTACTTCAGGCTATTAGAGATGTCCCTATTTATGCAAAATTGGTAAGGGAATTGTGTTTAAAGAAACCTGGTCGGAAACAGAAAGACCCACCCAAGATAAATGTTTTAGGCCAGCTGTCTAATTATATTTCGGACTGTCCCTTACCCCCAAAATTTTCAAATCCTGGGAATCCAGTGGTGACCATTTACATCAATGAGGTCCCAATAGGAAACACTCTAGTTGACCTAGGGGCTGCCATTAATGTCATGTCTATGACCACCATGCAGAGACTTCAGTTGCATAATCTCCTCAGATCTACTCCTACTATTTTGGAGTTGGCTGATAGGAGCACAGTCAAACCTGTGGGGGCCTTAGATGACATTACTGTCACAGTAGCTTCTTGGGAGTATCCAGTGGATTTTCTGGTACTCCAAACCAAACACCCAATGGGGGAACATCCTGTTATATTAGGCAGGCCTTGGTTAGCCACTGCTAATGCCTTTATAGGATGTAGAGAAGGTATTTTAACTATATCAAATGGCACTTCTCTACAAAACCTAATTATTTATCCTCCAGCCCAGCCTGTATCGGAAAATATGTTATGGTTAGAGAATCCTTATGGGGATGAGGATGTGGGACAACCCTTACTGTCCATCAGTCAAACTAGGGGGCTGGAACACCAGACTGAGGATGATATCCTAGATCAATTTATTTCAGCCACCACTAGTATTGAGTACCCTCAGTCCTTCTCTGACTTGGACAATGTTTTCACAGAAGATTTTCAGGAACACTATTACCCCTCAGCCACCTCATCATCAGTAGTTTTATTTATAGATGAGAAGGTTGAAGCTGCAACTATACCAATGGAGATTAGTCCAGGAAGATCTTTGTTTATTAATGGGAATCTGTCTCAAAGCCAGCAGAATCAGGTAGTTGATTTACTCAAAGCACAGTCTGGGGCATTTGCTTGGGTTTATACAGACATGAAAGGCATTCACCCTGACACATGCATGCATCACATTTATACGCAGGAAAATATAAGACCAGTAAGGCAGCCACAGAGAAGAATGAATCCTGCGCTTAAAGACATTGTAAAAGAAGAATTACAAAAATTGTTGGATGCAGATTTCATCTATCCCATTTCTGATAGCAAATGGGTATCTCCGTTGGTGATTGTTCCAAAGAAGGGAGGTAAGTGGAGAATATGTGTTGATTTTCGTGAATTAAACAAAGCAACTCTCAGAGATTACTTCCCTCTTCCTTTCATAGACCAGGTTTTAGATACATTGTCTGGAAAGAAATATTTTTCTTTTTTGGATGGATACAGCGGATATAACCAGATAAGAATAGCCCCAGAAGATCAAGAAAAAACCACTTTTACCTGCCCATGGGGAACTTATGCTTACAAGGTGCTTCCATTTGGACTGTGTAACGCTCCTGCCACTTTCCAGAGGGCAGTGTTAGGTATTTTGGCTGACTTGGTCCATGACTGTGTGGAAATATATATGGATGATTTTACAGTCTACGGTAATGATTTCAAGGAAGCCTTGGATAATTTGGAGAAAGTTCTAATTAGGTGCCAAGAAACAAATCTTGCTTTAAGCCATGAAAAGTGTAAGATGATGTTAACTGAGGGTATTGTTTTAGGGCACCATGTTTCATCAGAAGGAATTAAGGTTGACCCAGCAAAAATTGAAATCATTACTAGTCTGTCTTCACCAACTACACAAAAAGAAGTCAGAAGTTTTCTGGGACACGCAGGGTACTATCGTAGGTTTATTGCTAATTTTACAAAGATAGCAGCCCCACTGTTCAAATTGTTGGCCAAAGACAGTGGTTTTGATTGGGATCAACAATGTCAGACAGCCTTTGACACACTAAAATCAGAATTGTCTTCAACACCAGTTCTGCGGGGGCCAAATTGGTCTTTGCCCTTCCATATACAAACTGATGCTTCAGACACTGCATTGGGGGGAGTGCTCGGACAGAAAGAGAATCAGTCCTCCTATGCTATTTATTTCATCAGTAAAAATTTAACACCTGCAGAACTGAACTATACAGTGACTGAGAAAGAGTTTCTAGCAGTAGTTCATGCCATCAATAAATTCCGGCATTATATTACAGGTTACGAGGTATTTGTTCATACCGATCATTCTGCTATTAAATTTTTAATGAATAAGCCAATCACTAGTGGCAGAATTACTAGATGGTTACTTTTGCTACAGGAATTTAACATTACCATAGTTGACAAACCAGGGAAGGAAAATCTGGTTGCAGATTTCCTCTCCAGATTGACTCATGCTGATAATAATGTTCCTGTCGATGATACATTCCCTGACGAACACTTGTTTGCTGTCTCTATTAAAACACCCTGGTTTGCAGATGTAGCCAACTATTTGGTTACAGGGAAATTACCTGCTCATTTGTCATCTTATGAAAAACGAAGAATCATACAGCAAAGTGCTAATTATTCATGGGTAGGTAATGATCTTTTTCGAACCGGTCCAGATCTGATTATCAGGAGGTGTGTGAGGGAGGATGAGATGTGTGACATCCTCCAAGCCTGTCATGATGGGCCCTGTGGAGGCCATTTTTCAGACAAGCGGACAGCATATAAGGTGTTACATCAAGGGTATTATTGGCCTACCCTTTTTAAAGATGCTGAGAAGTATGTACAGGGCCGTGACAGCTGTCAAAGAATGGGGAGACCCACTGCTGCTGATCAAATGCCTTTACAAGCCCAGGTACAAATTGAACCTTTTGAAAAATGGGGATTGGACTTTGTTGGACCAATTTCACCAATGTCAAGGAAAAAGAGGTATATTTTAGTTTGCACTGATTATGTAACTAAGTGGGTTGAGGCAAAAGCTCTATTGAGGGCCACTGAGAAATCAGTCATAGAATTTATTTACGAAGAGATTTTTACTCGTTTTGGTATTCCTCGTGAAATTGTGACTGACAATGGAGCACAGTTTGTCTCTAAATCAATGAAAGCACTTACAGAACAATATGGAATTAAGCACTATAAATCTTCTCCGTACCACCCCCAAGCAAATGGTCAGGTGGAATCAACCAATAAAGTGCTAGAATCCATTTTAACAAAGACTGTGCAGCTACATCATAAGGACTGGGCAGATAGGCTACCCGAGGCATTGTGGGCTTACAGAACTACGTGGAGAAATACCACAGGGTATACCCCATATCAACTTGTTTATGGTAAACAGGTCCTGCTGCCTATAGAATTTCAGGTGAAAACTTTTCGTACTGCTGCACAACTGAGCCTGAATTTAGATGAAGCCCAGGAGCAGAGGCTGATGCAATTAAATGAACTTGATGAAATTAGACAAGATGCTGTCCAACAAACTGTGTTGATACAGAATCAGCGGACTAAGTGGCATGATAAATTTTTGAAGAAGAAGAATTTTGTAGAAGGTGATTGGGCTCTGTTATTTGACTCACGATTCAAACACTTCAAAGGTAAGCTTACCACTAGATGGATGGGGCCATACGAAATTGTGACTGTTTTTGATAATGGTTCTGTCAAAATAAAAACAATAGATGAAGAACAAACTGCCTTTGTAGTGAATGGACATCGGTTAAAAGTATATCATAAACCTCTCTCTAAGCAAGAGTTCATCCATAACATGAGTCAGCAGTCTGAACTAGAACTGGTAGGTGAGGAAAAGACTTCTTCATCTCCTACTCTCTCTCAGTAATCTTCAGTGGAATTGTTTTTGTACATATGTACAGGGATTTGTTTTTGCTCTTTTTGAAGAGGTGCAGATATTCTTTTCAGTAAGACTCAGAATATTTTTGAAACCTAAGGGAGGAGTTTTATCATTATCCTATTTTCAGCATCCTGATTATTTTTTACAAGACATTTTTTTTTTTTTTTTTTTTTTTTTTTTAAAGACTTTGTAAATTTGGGTCACTGTCTGAGTTTCATTGAATTATGGGAATGTCTGCATTTGTGTGTCAGATTTTTTTGGAATTGTTTTGGCTATTCATAAGAGTACTTGCCCACCAGGCATTGCCTACATTAATGCTTTAAGCTTCCCAAATGTTTCTGCTTATGAACCTATGGGCTGCGAGGACCATTTGATTTGGTTTCACACTAGATAAAGAGTGGGAATTGATGTTAGTTACAGCTATGGGCATGAAGTTATTCTTAAGATAGGCATCATGATTAAAAGGTGTTCAAGATCGGGCAGTTTGGGGGTTATTATCTCTTGGCTGTTATAATATTAAACACATATATATATACTGTCGTTAGCCACTTTATGACTTTCACTTTCTACAGTTACGAAGGTTAGTTGTTCATATGGGCAAATCTTTACAGGCATATACAAAGAATACTCTTCCAATGTTGGTACCATCCCACTCCTAGATGGTTTTCAGAGCAGCTCCCCCACTCATCTATGCTGAAGCAAATCATAAATTTTATCTTTAAGATGAAATTGGGACAAGAGCCTCTGATAGAAAAAGGGTGTAAGAGGTTAACCCGCCGGGATACTGAACAGGTCTGCTGGCAGCGGGTACCGACCTGTGGTATGAACAGGCAAACCCATCAGGGTTCTGAACAGGCCTGTTGGCAATGGGGCATCTGCCTGGGGAAGAAGCTTCTTAAGATGTTATAGTTACCCCACCGGAGTACTGACCAGGCTTGCTGGCAGTGGGTTCTGACTTTAATATCCTCTTTAACAGCCTCATCTATACTTGTCTATATGAACAACGTACCTATGTGAAGGTAAAAGAGAAGCCATGAGGCTGGTTAATTAAAAATTATTAAATTCATTAAAAAAAATGATAGCCAGTTGATAATCATCTCCAACTGTTTTTGGTATTTTGGGTTACCTGATTCTAAAAAAAAAAAAGGTTTATTTTGATGCCTAGACCATAGCTGAGAAATGTAGTACTATTTGTTCCACTACTCAAATTATCCTGTGTGAAGCTGAGTCAAAATGGACCAGTACTCCATTAGCTTCTGTTGGTTACTTTCCTTATCCTGTGGCAAATGTCCTGGTGGAAAAGTCCTGTATGGATAACAAGGGTGAGGACTGATTTTTTTGTGATTGATGTTTGTTTGAGTTTGAATTTTTGATTGTTTAAATTATGAGTGAGTGATGAAGCTTGCATTTCTGATTATTGAAGTTATGAGTGATTGTTTGAGTTTGAATTTTTGATTTATGAGTGATTGATAAAACTTGCATTTCTGATTATTGAAGTTATGAGTGATTGTTTGAGTTTGAATTTTTGATTTATGAGTGATTGATAAAACTTGCATTTCTGATTTTTGAGTTATGAGTGGTTGATTGGAATTTGAATTTTTGATTGTTATTTGTATTTTTAATAAAGATGGCTTCATAGCACGATTGAGTTCCTGTGTGGTTAGATAGAGCAGCAACTCTGCAGTAAGGAAATCAGGCCATAAAACTGTTGGGGTCCAACGAATTTCTTAATTCAGGCTATCTGCTTATGAACTCATTGAAGTGATGTCTATTTGGGAGATTCATGGTTTTACATCATCATTCATAACCTAACAGCTGCTCCAGATGCTGATACTTACCTTTATATTGGTAAATTGCTGTACATAGTTATCAGCCTAAAAAGCACTACTGTGTTTGTCAAAGTGCCGGATTGAGTGTCGGATTGAGTGCCGGAAGTTATATTGGGAAATTGGCATGTATATGCTAATGGACGTGGATAGAGGTAAGGAAAGTTGTACGATTGGCTAAACCTTAATTAGTAATAAGAGTTATAATTAATAGAACAAGAGTTATAATTAATATTTTTTTGCCATTATATGAAATCCGATGGTTATGAATTACTTTAAAAAAAACTTTTGGTAATATTTCATTTATTGGCAACCTTTGATAAAATTAATTATAATCTTGTTCTATTATAATTTGGGTTCTGACGTGTTAAGAGACTGAGTTTAGTTAAAAACGTGTTACACCACGGTTATCATCCCCTGCGAAGTGGGCAGTATGTGCCACCACTTGCAATGATTTGTTTTCTTATCACGATGCTGTCTTCATTACCCTCACTTCCTACCATTTTTACCATGTTCATTCGGGTTTCTACAGTCGCTATCCTCCCATTGTCATTACCTGCGAATTGCCTGTCCGAATCCTTTGCTAATTCCCTGTTAATTCGCTACCTTCGTGGCTCCACCATGCTCAACCGGCATGAACCCTCTGCGTATGAGCAGCTATTAGCCATCCCTGAGTTCGTTGCATGCAAGGATATGTTTATTCGGGCAGGATGGCATGCATTTTTAACTAAATTACAGGGCCACGATGACGCAGTCTCTCTCCAATTCGCCCTGAGTTTCGACGGGCATACCGCTAGAGTGGGGGCTCTAGAGTTTGCAGTGACAGAGGAGTCCATTTCAGTTGCCACGGGACTTCCACGCACCGGTGATAGATGGTTTAAGAATTGTCGGCTGCCACGAAAAGATTATGACTGCGTTTTTAAACCAGAATATTTGGCTGTGAAGGGTGAGAAGGGTTTCTCCAAGCTGTGGGTCAGAGAAGAATTCTATAATTCTTTGATGATCATCACCAAGCTAATTACCTGTGAAGGTCGATTCTCCACCTACAAAGCCTGCCATTTTCGCCTGCTAGCTCATTTCGAGTTTGGTAAGCTTCTGAACTTCCCATTTTATTTTTGGAAAAGTTTGAGTAAGATGGCTTCGCAGGTGAGGAAAAATTTAGAGCATCCAACCCATAGTCTTTATCATCATGGGCTTATTAAAATGATCGTTTTAGCTGAGTTAAAGAAGCAGGGTCGGGGTTGGGAACAGTTTGTGTATGAACTCTCTAACCCTCATCTTCAGTCACCCTTGAGGAATGAATCAGGAGAGCCTGGTATCCCTGATCTAATGGAAAAAGCTTCCTCCACCAACAATTCAGTTCCTCAAGATGATTGTCCTCAGGAACCCGCTGTTAATAGCTCCAAGAAAACTGCTCCATTGTATGCTAAGAAGTCCCCAATTCCTAAAAGGCAGTGTGTTAACTCTCAGTCTGGGGGAGATAAGGAGCCAAATAGACGGTTTACTCGCAGCATGGCCGCTAAAGAGGGGAGAAAGGGGTCTAAGGGTAAAGAACCTGTCCAAGTTGAGTTGTCATCATTCGATGCTTCCTCTGCTCATGCTAATTCCGATTCTCCTGATTCCCCTCATTGTTCTGCATCACTGAATCCTGTCAGTGAACCCTTGTTGCCAGTATCTCCTTCCAAATCAAGTCTGAAATCTATCAAAGGATCACCTTCAAAGTCAAGTTTGAAGTCTGTCAAGGTATCCTCTTCCAAATCAAGTTTAAAGTCTGTCAGGGCATCATTTTCCAGGTCTGGTTCAGAAGCTTCAGCACAGGGGATTGACTATTTTAGGCAAAAGAATATCAAATTGAAAAAGAAGCTGCGAGAATATGAGAGGTTGGATCGGGTTGTTAAACAAGAAAATGCCATTTTAAAAGCTAGAATAGTGTCCCTGCAAACCCTGGTTGATGAAGTTAAAGGGACAAATCATAGCCTTCGAAGACAGTTAAAGAAAAAGGACAAACAGTTTGAGCAGTTAGCTAGCATACATCAACATTCTGCCCCCTCTCCTCCTCAGGTGCAAGTCCTGTTTAATACCTCAGCTTCAGTTTCTGGAGTTGGGTCCAAGGATTGACAATTCATTTTGAAGATTTAAATTTTGCCTATCAGAAATTTCCTTGCATTGGGACATGCAAGACCTTCAGTCTGGGGGAGATGTTGGTCCTCTATTTTGTCCACTCGATGTACTATTTTCTAGTATTTAAAGTCTTAGT
The DNA here is from genome assembly GCA_027924585.1 of Larix kaempferi. NCBI lineage: Eukaryota > Viridiplantae > Streptophyta > Pinopsida > Pinales > Pinaceae > Larix > Larix kaempferi. Next base: position 28,732,449 of record BSBM01000753.1, on the reverse strand, counting down.
GGATCCAATAATAATCAGTTTTATGTGTCTTTTGAAGGTCAACATTGCTAAAAGCCATGGTAAGTAATTTTAATTAATTGTTTGTTGTATTTTCTTGTTTTATGCATATGTTTTGGGTTTTAGGTTTCATTAAACCATATGCTAATATAAGATTGGTTTCTCTTCTATTTCAGGGTTCGTTGGTTCCTTGGTTCAGCATTCAAAGGAGGGATTCGATCTACGAGCAGGGCGTTTTCATTGGATCCATATCATCTTTAAGATGTTTTTGAAGATTATTCCACTGCTATTTCAGGCACAATCTTTGATCAAGGGTTGTTATTATTTTCTCCTCAAATGATATGTGTATATCCTGGATCTGAGATTCCATTTTTGGCTCAGAATGGTTAAGATATTTTGAGTATTGTTATTCCTATCGATCCTTGTCTTCAGGGCGATTTCACTCTGTATAATCTAGTATAAAAGTAGCCATGGAAACCCTAAGTGGGAGGAATTGTACAAACTCCATTTTTCTGAATATGATACAGCGTGTGTTTTCAGCAGATCTGTGATTTCAATGTGTGAGGCGTTGAGGGCAGGGCCCACCTTCAACACCAGACTGTGATATTCCATTAGTGTGTGTGGTTTGCAATAGCAGATTGGCGTTTTCTCATTTCACATTCCTTTTCAGAATATAACTTATTTGCTCATTACTGGTTTGCAATAGAAGATGTGACTGCGAGTATTAATTAATAGCATTTACAGTTGATGGTAATAGATTGAATTTGTTAACAGTTTGAATGTAAGATTCCATCTGTTTTTGGTGAATTGTTATTTTAAACCTAGGGTATATATAATTGCATGATCTGATATAGGGTATGGTAGATTCAACTTGATGAAGGACTACGAATGGATTGAGTGTTTTTAGATTGAGTGTTTTATGAAGGATTATGAATGGATTGAGTGTTATATTTCCATTTTATAACAATAGCTACAGGAATGGTTTTGAACTTGACTGTACAATTGAATTCAGAATTGGTTTGGATTTAAATCTTTTCTCTAGTCTCCAGTGTGTGGCGTTGGTACATGAATTACGAGTTTAACTTTAGATACTAAAACCTTTATGTTGCAGCACAAGAATAGCTTATAGACAGCCTGTTCTCTTATTGTCGAATCAGGGTTTGAAGATCGTGATCATAGAGTATTTAGGGTTTACCTCTTTTTAGATAAAGGATTGCATTTGTATCTGAATGAGTTTTGGGAAAGAGTCCTTGGTTGTAACCCTGTTCATTTGAATCAGTTTCATAATTTAAACCAAACATAGTGATTGTCGATTACACAGTTCTAATCTTTATTTGATGAGCAGAGTTTGGATAGTTTTGGTGTTTCTTCATGAGTACTTATATGCACCAATTATAAATAGAGTATGATGGAATTTCACCAACAGTTAAACTCTCCTTTGATAGACTGTATGCATTAATAATTCAAAGCTGAAAGGCATAGGACTAGTTCAGATTTGGAGATATTTGTGTGAATTCACACACTTGATTTGAAGTTCAGCTAGGAAACAAGGTCGACGAAGTATACACATTTGGTTGATGACAGATTGACTATTTTTATGGATTGTGATTACAATAGCCTAGATTGCTGTAGGTACCATTAATTGTTTTTAAATTGCTAGCAGGTTGTTTTAAAATTATAGAATTACAATTTGAAAATCCCTGGTTAGGTTATTTTTGAGTTCAACAGTAGGAATTAGTAAATTAGTTTTCATTTTCTTTAGTGCAGAGTTAGTGATCTCTAGCATTGGTCCTTTAGGGTTAGTCTCATTGTTATTAGCAGTAGATTAGGGTTTCTCGAGGAATGAGCATTAGGGTTAGTTTATCTGCACATATAGTGTAGCAGCTCAAAGTCTACGATTCTCCGGTTGATGAATTAAATTGAGGTGAATTAGCTATCAATAATTTTAACCAACATTTTGGCGCCGTTGCCGGGGAGTTGCTCCAAGGTAAACTGGTATTTTGCTCATTTTTTGAATTAATTGATTGAGAAGTTCAGGTAGATAGAATATTTTTACAATACACAACAAGGTGGAGGGGAAACATTAAGACGCAAAGACGAATTCACTTTGGGATTCCCAAGGTGTAACAGCCTGCCGCAGCCACTTTAGTGGGTTACCCAAAATTTTTGTTGTGTTCTTTCTGGTAAGTATGGTTGTTTTTTCATTAGAAGTGTGTTTATATTTCCTGTAAAAAGTGTTTATTTTCAGTTACAAGTATGGTTATTCGTTTGTAGAAATCTAATTTTACAGCAATTGTTAGGTGTGACTAGTTGTGGCAGATTGAAGAAGCTGGATTGGTAAGGCAAAATTGCGCATTTCATAACAGGTTCCTTCAAACCCAACTGTGGCACAGGTATTTTAATTTGGTTTGATTAAAAATCTTGTGATTTTCAGAAATTTTTTTGATGAGACCTAGAGATAGTAAGGGTAGATTCATTAAGGTTCATGCTGATCTTTTTATAAACAACAAAACCCCCCCCTTCACTAACCCTAGGGATAGGGATACTGGCAACGAAACTGAAAACAACAACATTCAGAATTCAGCGGAATTTGGAACCCAACCAGTAGGAACTGAGGTTATACCCAGTGAACAGTTACATTCAGAAGAAATCCCACAGATCCAACAAACTTCACCTTTAAAGGAAGATCCTAATTTGGTTGACGCAGTGAACATAGAAAAAGTGAACTTCCTTCTGGAACATAACCAGAATCCGGTGGTTTCTCAATTAGAATCCACTACAGATTTACCTTTTAATTTTCAAGCTTGGCCTAGGCCAGACCATTGGGATTCTATTCTATCCCCAAGAAGAGATAGGATAGCTGTCAACTGGTTTAGGAACCCTCTTGTCATGAGTGATCAGGAAACTGAACACCAGATGGAAGGAGAAGTAGAACAGGTGGGACGAACTGAAACAACTTTTGGCTTCCCCATTCTGGATCTTACACGGGATGTCAGTATGAAAAATATCCCAACATCTTCATTACCTACCTTCTATGGGAAAAGTACTGAAGATCCGGATACCTTTCTATTTGAGTTTGACATCTTATGTAGGAGTTATAATTATCTACAGGATGCTCAAAAGTTAAAATTATTTCCAGCAACCCTTAAGGATTCTGCACTTAGATGGTTTATGAGCTTGGGGGAATCCACCATCCGAACTTGGGAACAAATGAAGAGTGCTTTCCTCAGAAAATACCGAGACTACTGTGGGCCCCGAGACTCCCAAAACGATATCTTTAAAATGCAACAGCATGAAGAAGAGAGTTTGGAGGACTTCCTAGAACGATTCTGCTTTGTATTACAGAAGTCTAAGTATAATACCTTACAGGAGGATGCCGTCAGAACCCTTTTTCTAAAAGGGATCCTGGATGAATATGTGGAAATCCTCAACTTGATGGCATCAGGTGATGTATCTCATAAATCCTTTGAAGAGATTACTGAACTATGCAGAAAGTATTCGAGGAGTAGAGCCAAGGCAGGAAAAAGCACAAGGGAAGGTCCTTCCCGTATTTCTAGAACAGCAGGGACTAGTGGGGTCACAAGAGTTGAGTTGGGAAACTTGTTAGAAAATTTCAAAACTGACATTTTAGGCACCTTAAGCTCCCAATTTGATGCTTTGAAAACAAAGAAACGGCAAGAGGAGGAGGACATAGCAGCATTACACATATTCTGCCCCAAATGCAAAAAAAGACACCCTTTGAAAGAATGCCCTCTAAATATTATTTCAGTCTGTGCTCTTTGCTCTGCTCAACACCCAACTGACAATTGCCCTTCTTTACCAGAGCTGCAAGCTTTTTACAAGCTTAATGCTGAACCTACCGATGCATCAAGAAGGCCTTGGCAGCCTAGACCTCAAAACATGTACCCAGAGCCTGTTTTCCAGAACCCTGCATATTATTATCCCATGCAGCAATCTCAGCAGCCATGGAGTCCACAAATGTGGCAGAATTGGCCCTCTCAACCTACTCAGACCCAGCCTTGGCAGCAAGGCTGGCGGGGACAGTCATATGGAGGACCACAAGGACAACCCTATGGAGGAACACAATCAACCACCCCTCCTAGTTACTGTCCAATGCCACCAAATATTCAGCAGTTACTACCAGGCTTTACACCACCTGCCCTTCCTCCTATACCCCCAGTTCCACAACAATATCAAAATCCAAATCCACCTCGACCCACGTTGTTGCCAGCCCAACCTATTCCAAACCCTAATAATCGACCTCCCCAGCCTCTTAATAATGCTGAAATTCAAATGGCTCCAACTTATGTAATTCATTCAGCTCCTTTACAGGAAATACAATTAAGGTCTGGGAAAACATTGAATAAAACTCCTCCAGCAGTGATTATTCATGAAGAGACTGGAGAAGAAAGTGATGAAAAAGAGATTACAGAAGAAGAAGAAGTGCAGATTGCCTCAGAAAATACTCAAGCACTGGGAACTCATTTCCAACCACCAGCTCATCCACAGGTAAATAACAACCCCCCTTACCCAGAGAGGTTATTAATAGAGAAGCCTGTGATGCGTCCACAGTTTGATTTGGAAAGTGAGTTGAGAAATGTTTGCATCAAAATTCCATTACTTCAGGCTATTAGAGATGTCCCTATTTATGCAAAATTGGTAAGGGAATTGTGTTTAAAGAAACCTGGTCGGAAACAGAAAGACCCACCCAAGATAAATGTTTTAGGCCAGCTGTCTAATTATATTTCGGACTGTCCCTTACCCCCAAAATTTTCAAATCCTGGGAATCCAGTGGTGACCATTTACATCAATGAGGTCCCAATAGGAAACACTCTAGTTGACCTAGGGGCTGCCATTAATGTCATGTCTATGACCACCATGCAGAGACTTCAGTTGCATAATCTCCTCAGATCTACTCCTACTATTTTGGAGTTGGCTGATAGGAGCACAGTCAAACCTGTGGGGGCCTTAGATGACATTACTGTCACAGTAGCTTCTTGGGAGTATCCAGTGGATTTTCTGGTACTCCAAACCAAACACCCAATGGGGGAACATCCTGTTATATTAGGCAGGCCTTGGTTAGCCACTGCTAATGCCTTTATAGGATGTAGAGAAGGTATTTTAACTATATCAAATGGCACTTCTCTACAAAACCTAATTATTTATCCTCCAGCCCAGCCTGTATCGGAAAATATGTTATGGTTAGAGAATCCTTATGGGGATGAGGATGTGGGACAACCCTTACTGTCCATCAGTCAAACTAGGGGGCTGGAACACCAGACTGAGGATGATATCCTAGATCAATTTATTTCAGCCACCACTAGTATTGAGTACCCTCAGTCCTTCTCTGACTTGGACAATGTTTTCACAGAAGATTTTCAGGAACACTATTACCCCTCAGCCACCTCATCATCAGTAGTTTTATTTATAGATGAGAAGGTTGAAGCTGCAACTATACCAATGGAGATTAGTCCAGGAAGATCTTTGTTTATTAATGGGAATCTGTCTCAAAGCCAGCAGAATCAGGTAGTTGATTTACTCAAAGCACAGTCTGGGGCATTTGCTTGGGTTTATACAGACATGAAAGGCATTCACCCTGACACATGCATGCATCACATTTATACGCAGGAAAATATAAGACCAGTAAGGCAGCCACAGAGAAGAATGAATCCTGCGCTTAAAGACATTGTAAAAGAAGAATTACAAAAATTGTTGGATGCAGATTTCATCTATCCCATTTCTGATAGCAAATGGGTATCTCCGTTGGTGATTGTTCCAAAGAAGGGAGGTAAGTGGAGAATATGTGTTGATTTTCGTGAATTAAACAAAGCAACTCTCAGAGATTACTTCCCTCTTCCTTTCATAGACCAGGTTTTAGATACATTGTCTGGAAAGAAATATTTTTCTTTTTTGGATGGATACAGCGGATATAACCAGATAAGAATAGCCCCAGAAGATCAAGAAAAAACCACTTTTACCTGCCCATGGGGAACTTATGCTTACAAGGTGCTTCCATTTGGACTGTGTAACGCTCCTGCCACTTTCCAGAGGGCAGTGTTAGGTATTTTGGCTGACTTGGTCCATGACTGTGTGGAAATATATATGGATGATTTTACAGTCTACGGTAATGATTTCAAGGAAGCCTTGGATAATTTGGAGAAAGTTCTAATTAGGTGCCAAGAAACAAATCTTGCTTTAAGCCATGAAAAGTGTAAGATGATGTTAACTGAGGGTATTGTTTTAGGGCACCATGTTTCATCAGAAGGAATTAAGGTTGACCCAGCAAAAATTGAAATCATTACTAGTCTGTCTTCACCAACTACACAAAAAGAAGTCAGAAGTTTTCTGGGACACGCAGGGTACTATCGTAGGTTTATTGCTAATTTTACAAAGATAGCAGCCCCACTGTTCAAATTGTTGGCCAAAGACAGTGGTTTTGATTGGGATCAACACTGTCAGACAGCCTTTGACACACTAAAATCAGAATTGTCTTCAACACCAGTTCTGCGGGGGCCAAATTGGTCTTTGCCCTTCCATATACAAACTGATGCTTCAGACACTGCATTGGGGGGAGTGCTCGGACAGAAAGAGAATCAGTCCTCCTATGCTATTTATTTCATCAGTAAAAATTTAACACCTGCAGAACTGAACTATACAGTGACTGAGAAAGAGTTTCTAGCAGTAGTTCATGCCATCAATAAATTCCGGCATTATATTACAGGTTACGAGGTATTTGTTCATACCGATCATTCTGCTATTAAATTTTTAATGAATAAGCCAATCACTAGTGGCAGAATTACTAGATGGTTACTTTTGCTACAGGAATTTAACATTACCATAGTTGACAAACCAGGGAAGGAAAATCTGGTTGCAGATTTCCTCTCCAGATTGACTCATGCTGATAATAATGTTCCTGTCGATGATACATTCCCTGACGAACACTTGTTTGCTGTCTCTATTAAAACACCCTGGTTTGCAGATGTAGCCAACTATTTGGTTACAGGGAAATTACCTGCTCATTTGTCATCTTATGAAAAACGAAGAATCATACAGCAAAGTGCTAATTATTCATGGGTAGGTAATGATCTTTTTCGAACCGGTCCAGATCTGATTATCAGGAGGTGTGTGAGGGAGGATGAGATGTGTGACATCCTCCAAGCCTGTCATGATGGGCCCTGTGGAGGCCATTTTTCAGACAAGCGGACAGCATATAAGGTGTTACATCAAGGGTATTATTGGCCTACCCTTTTTAAAGATGCTGAGAAGTATGTACAGGGCCGTGACAGCTGTCAAAGAATGGGGAGACCCACTGCTGCTGATCAAATGCCTTTACAAGCCCAGGTACAAATTGAACCTTTTGAAAAATGGGGATTGGACTTTGTTGGACCAATTTCACCAATGTCAAGGAAAAAGAGGTATATTTTAGTTTGCACTGATTATGTAACTAAGTGGGTTGAGGCAAAAGCTCTATTGAGGGCCACTGAGAAATCAGTCATAGAATTTATTTACGAAGAGATTTTTACTCATTTTGGTATTCCTCGTGAAATTGTGACTGACAATGGAGCACAGTTTGTCTCTAAATCAATGAAAGCACTTACAGAACAATATGGAATTAAGCACTATAAATCTTCTCCGTACCACCCCCAAGAAAATGGTCAGGTGGAATCAACCAATAAAGTGCTAGAATCCATTTTAACAAAGACTGTGCAGCTACATCATAAGGACTGGGCAGATAGGCTACCCGAGGCATTGTGGGCTTACAGAACTACGTGGAGAAATACCACAGGGTATACCCCATATCAACTTGTTTATGGTAAACAGGTCCTGCTGCCTATAGAATTTCAGGTGAAAACTTTTCGTACTGCTGCACAACTGAGCCTGAATTTAGATGAAGCCCAGGAGCAGAGGCTGATGCAATTAAATGAACTTGATGAAATTAGACAAGATGCTGTCCAACAAACTGTGTTGATACAGAATCAGCGGACTAAGTGGCATGATAAATTTTTGAAGAAGAAGAATTTTGTAGAAGGTGATTGGGCTCTGTTATTTGACTCACGATTCAAACACTTCAAAGATAAGCTTACCACTAGATGGATGGGGCCATACGAAATTGTGACTGTTTTTGATAATGGTTCTGTCAAAATAAAAACAATAGATGAAGAACAAACTGCCTTTGTAGTGAATGGACATCGGTTAAAAGTATATCATAAACCTCTCTCTAAGCAAGAGTTCATCCATAACATGAGTCAGCAGTCTGAACTAGAACTGGTAGGTGAGGAAAAGACTTCTTCATCTCCTACTCTCTCTCAGTAATCTTCAGTGGAATTGTTTTTGTACATATGTACAGGGATTTGTTTTTGCTCTTTTTGAAGAGGTGCAGATATTCTTTTCAGTAAGACTCAGAATATTTTTGAAACCTAAGGGAGGAGTTTTATCATTATCCTATTTTCAGCATCCTGATTATTTTTTACAAGACATTTTTTTTTTTTTTTTTTTTTTTTTTAAAGGCTTTGTAAATTTGGGTCACTGTCTGAGTTTCATTGAATTATGGGAATGTCTGCATTTGTGTGTCAGATTTTTTTGGAATTGTTTTGGCTATTCATAAGAGTACTTGCCCACCAGGCATTGCCTACATTAATGCTTTAAGCTTCCCAAATGTTTCTGCTTATGAACCTATGGGCTGCGAGGACCATTTGATTTGGTTTCACACTAGATAAAGAGTGGGAATTGATGTTAGTTACAGCTATGGGCATGAAGTTATTCTTAAGATAGGCATCATGATTAAAAGGTGTTCAAGATCGGGTAGTTTGGGGGTTATTATCTCTTGGCTGTTATAAGATTAAACACATATATATATACTGTCGTTAGCCACTTTATGACTTTCACTTTCTACAGTTACGAAGGTTAGTTGTTCATATGGGCAAATCTTTACAGGCATATACAAAGAATACTCTTCCAATGTTGGTACCATCCCACTCCTAGATGGTTTTCAGAGCAGCTCCCCCACTCATCTATGCTGAAGCAAATCATAAATTTTATCTTTAAGATGAAATTGGGACAAGAGCCTCTGATAGAAAAAGGGTGTAAGAGGTTAACCCGCCGGGATACTGAACAGGTCTGCTGGCAGCGGGTACCGACCTGTGGTATGAACAGGCAAACCCATCAGGGTTCTGAACAGGCCTGTTGGCAATGGGGCATCTGCCTGGGGAAGAAGCTTCTTAAGATGTTATAGTTACCCCACCGGAGTACTGACCAGGCTTGCTGGCAGTGGGTTCTGACTTTAATATCCTCTTTAACAGCCTCATCTATACTTGTCTATATGAACAACGTACCTATGTGAAGGTAAAAGAGAAGCCATGAGGCTGGTTAATTAAAAATTATTAAATTCATTAAAAAAAATGATAGCCAGTTGATAATCATCTCCAACTGTTTTTGGTATTTTGGGTTACCTGATTCTAAAAAAAAAAAAGGTTTATTTTGATGCCTAGACCATAGCTGAGAAATGTAGTACTATTTGTTCCACTACTCAAATTATCCTGTGTGAAGCTGAGTCAAAATGGACCAGTACTCCATTAGCTTCTGTTGGTTATTTTCCTTATCCTGTGGCAAATGTCCTGGTGGAAAAGTCCTGTATGGATAACAAGGGTGAGGACTGATTTTTTTGTGATTGATGTTTGTTTGAGTTTGAATTTTTGATTGTTTAAATTATGAGTGAGTGATGAAGCTTGCATTTCTGATTATTGAAGTTATGAGTGATTGTTTGAGTTTGAATTTTTGATTTATGAGTGATTGATAAAACTTGCATTTCTGATTATTGAAGTTATGAGTGATTGTTTGAGTTTGAATTTTTGATTTATGAGTGATTGATAAAACTTGCATTTCTGATTTTTGAGTTATGAGTGGTTGATTGGAATTTGAATTTTTGATTGTTATTTGTATTTTTAATAAAGATGGCTTCATAGCACGATTGAGTTCCTGTGTGGTTAGATAGAGCAGCAACTCTGCAGTAAGGAAATCAGGCCATAAAACTGTTGGGGTCCAACAAATTTCTTAATTCAGGCTATCTGCTTATGAACTCATTGAAGTGATGTCTATTTGGGAGATTCATGGTTTTACATCATCATTCATAACCTAACAGCTGCTCCAGATGCTGATACTTACCTTTATATTGGTAAATTGCTGTACATAGTTATCAGCCTAAAAAGCACTACTGTGTTTGTCAAAGTGCCGGATTGAGTGTCGGATTGAGTGCCGGAAGTTATATTGGGAAATTGGCATGTATATGCTAATGGACGTGGATAGAGGTAAGGAAAGTTGTACGATTGGCTAAACCTTAATTAGTAATAAGAGTTATAATTAATAGAACAAGAGTTATAATTAATAGAACAAGAGTTATAATTAATATTTTTTTGCCATTATATGAAATCCGATGGTTATGAATTACTTTAAAAAAAACTTTTGGTAATATTTCATTTATTGGCAACCTTTGATAAAATTAATTATAATCTTGTTCTATTATAATTTGGGTTCTGACGTGTTAAGAGACTGAGTTTAGTTAAAAACGTGTTACACCACGGTTATCATCCCCTGCGAAGTGGGCAGTATGTGCCACCACTTGCAATGATTTGTTTTCTTATCACGATGTTGTCTTCATTACCCTCACTTCCTACCATTTTTACCATGTTCATTCGGGTTTCTACAGTCGCTATCCTCCCATTGTCATTACCTGCGAATTGCCTGTCCGAATCCTTTGCTAATTCCCTGTTAATTCGCTACCTTCGTGGCTCCACCATGCTCAACCGGCATGAACCCTCTGCGTATGAGCAGCTATTAGCCATCCCTGAGTTCGTTGCATGCAAGGATATGTTTATTCGGGCAGGATGGCATGCATTTTTAACTAAATTACAGGGCCACGATGACGCAGTCTCTCTCCAATTCGCCCTGAGTTTCGACGGGCATACCGCTAGAGTGGGGGCTCTAGAGTTTGCAGTGACAGAGGAGTCCATTTCAGTTGCCACGGGACTTCCACGCACCGGTGATAGATGGTTTAAGAATTGTCGGCTGCCACGAAAAGATTATGACTGCGTTTTTAAACCAGAATATTTGGCTGTGAAGGGTGAGAAGGGTTTCTCCAAGCTGTGGGTCAGAGAAGAATTCTATAATTCTTTGATGATCATCACCAAGCTAATTACCTGTGAAGGTCGATTCTCCACCTACAAAGCCTGCCATTTTTGCCTGCTAGCTCATTTCGAGTTTGGTAAGCTTCTGAACTTCCCATTTTATTTTTGGAAAAGTTTGAGTAAGATGGCTTCGCAGGTGAGGAAAAATTTAGAGCATCCAACCCATAGTCTTTATCATCATGGGCTTATTAAAATGATCGTTTTAGCTGAGTTAAAGAAGCAGGGTCGGGGTTGGGAACAGTTTGTGTATGAACTCTCTAACCCTCATCTTCAGTCACCCTTGAGGAATGAATCAGGAGAGCCTGGTATCCCTGATCTAATGGAAAAAGCTTCCTCCACCAACAATTCAGTTCCTCAAGATGATTGTCCTCAGGAACCCGCTGTTAATAGCTCCAAGAAAACTGCTCCATTGTATGCTAAGAAGTCCCCAATTCCTAAAAGGCAGTGTGTTAACTCTCAGTCTGGGGGAGATAAGGAGCCAAATAGACGGTTTACTCGCAGCATGGCCGCTAAAGAGGGGAGAAAGGGGTCTAAGGGTAAAGAACCTGTCCAAGTTGAGTTGTCATCATTCGATGCTTCCTCTGCTCATGCTAATTCCGATTCTCCTGATTCCCCTCATTGTTCTGCATCACTGAATCCTGTCAGTGAACCCTTGTTGCTAGTATCTCCTTCCAAATCAAGTCTGAAATCTATCAAAGGATCACCTTCAAAGTCAAGTTTGAAGTCTGTCAAGGTATCCTCTTCCAAATCAAGTTTAAAGTCTGTCAGGGCATCATTTTCCAGGTCTGGTTCAGAAGCTTCAGCACAGGGGATTGACTATTTTAGGCAAAAGAATATCAAATTGAAAAAGAAGCTGCGAGAATATGAGAGGTTGGATCGGGTTGTTAAACAAGAAAATGCCATTTTAAAAGCTAGAATAGTGTCCCTGCAAACCCTGGTTGATGAAGTTAAAGGGACAAATCATAGCCTTCGAAGACAGTTAAAGAAAAAGGACAAACAGTTTGAGCAGTTAGCTAGCATACATCAACATTCTGCCCCCTCTCCTCCTCAGGTGCAAGTCCTGTTTAATACCTCAGCTTCAGTTTCTGGAGTTGGGTCCAAGGATTGACAATTCATTTTGAAGATTTAAATTTTGCCTATCAGAAATTTCCTTGCATTGGGACATGCAAGACCTTCAGTCTGGGGGAGATGTTGGTCCTCTATTTTGTCCACTCGATGTACTATTTTCTAGTATTTAAAGTCTTAGTGGATCCAATAATAATCAGTTTTATGTGTCTTTTGAAGGTCAACATTGCTAAAAGCCATGGTAAGTAATTTTAATTAATTGTTTGTTGTATTTTCTTGTTTTATGCATATGTTTTGGGTTTTAGGTTTCATTAAACCATATGCTAATATAAGATTGGTTTCTCTTCTATTTCAGGGTTCGTTGGTTCCTTGGTTCAGCATTCAAAGGAGGGATTCGATCTACGAGCAGGGCGTTTTCATTGGATCCATATCATCTTTAAGATGTTTTTGAAGATTATTCCACTGCTATTTCAGGCACAATCTTTGATCAAGGGTTGTTATTATTTTCTCCTCAAATGATATGTGTATATCCTGGATCTGAGATTCCATTTTTGGCTCAGAATGGTTAAGATATTTTGAGTATTGTTATTCCTATCGATCCTTGTCTTCAGGGCGATTTCACTCTGTATAATCTAGTATAAAAGTAGCCATGGAAACCCTAAGTGGGAGGAATTGTACAAACTCCATTTTTCTGAATATGATACAGCGTGTGTTTTCAGCAGATCTGTGATTTCAATGTGTGAGGCGTTGAGGGCAGGGCCCACCTTCAACACCAGACTGTGATATTCCATTAGTGTGTGTGGTTTGCAATAGCAGATTGGCGTTTTCTCATTTCACATTCCTTTTCAGAATATAACTTATTTGCTCATTACTGGTTTGCAATAGAAGATGTGACTGCGAGTATTAATTAATAGCATTTACAGTTGATGGTAATAGATTGAATTTGTTAACAGTTTGAATGTAAGATTCCATCTGTTTTTGGTGAATTGTTATTTTAAACCTAGGGTATATATAATTGCATGATCTGATATAGGGTATGGTAGATTCAACTTGATGAAGGACTACGAATGGATTGAGTATTTTTAGATTGAGTGTTTTATGAAGGATTATGAATGGATTGAGTGTTATATTTCCATTTTATAACAATAGCTACAGGAATGGTTTTGAACTTGACTGTACAATTGAATTCAGAATTGGTTTGGATTTAAATCTTTTCTCTAGTCTCCAGTGTGTGGCGTTGGTACATGAATTACGAGTTTAACTTTAGATACTAAAACCTTTATGTTGCAGCACAAGAATAGCTTATAGACAGACTGTTCTCTTATTGTCGAATCAGGGTTTGAAGATCGTGATCATAGAGTATTTAGGGTTTACCTCTTTTTAGATAAAGGATTGCATTTGTATCTGAATGAGTTTTGGGAAAGAGTCCTTGGTTGTAACCCTGTTCATTTGAATCAGTTTCATAATTTAAACCAAACATAGTGATTGTCGATTACACAGTTCTAATCTTTATTTGATGAGCAGAGTTTGGATAGTTTTGGTGTTTCTTCATGAGTACTTATATGCACCAATTATAAATAGAGTATGATGGAATTTCACCAACAGTTAAACTCTCCTTTGATAGACTGTATGCATTAATAATTCAAAGCTGAAAGGCATAGGACTAGTTCAGATTTGGAGATATTTGTGTGAATTCACACACTTGATTTGAAGTTCAGCTAGGAAACAAGGTCGACGAAGTATACACATTTGGTTGATGACAGATTGACTATTTTTATGGATTGTGATTACAATAGCCTAGATTGCTGTAGGTACCATTAATTGTTTTTAAATTGCTAGCAGGTTGTTTTAAAATTATAGAATTACAATTTGAAAATCCCTGGTTAGGTTATTTTTGAGTTCAACAGTAGGAATTAGTAAATTAGTTTTCATTTTCTTTAGTGCAGAGTTAGTGATCTCTAGCATTGGTCCTTTAGGGTTAGTCTCATTGTTATTAGCAGTAGATTAGGGTTTCTCGAGGAATGAGCATTAGGGTTAGTTTATCTGCACATATAGTGTAGCAGCTCAAAGTCTACGATTCTCCGGTTGATGAATTAAATTGAGGTGAATTAGCTATCAATAATTTTAACCAACAGGAACAACAACATAACTAAAACAAAGAGAACTTTATTTATTAAGAAATAGATTACATCCACTGGTGGTACTATAGATAGACACCTCCCTCTTATAGACTTGTGATCTCTCTTCCTTCACCTCTGTTGTCTTAGAGAAAATCAAACCCATTCCTCTTGGTTCACCCTTGCTATACCTTTGAAGCTGTCTCTTGTATGGACGAAATTCAAACAGTTACAATCCCTTTCAATTCCTCATGCATCCTTCAGATTCCCTCCAAGGTGAAAATACACCTTCTGTTGCTTAATACGCAACCTCCATAGGATCTACAACCCTTACGTTGCTTAATACACAACCCCCCCATAGGGTTTGCAACCACTTATTTTACTTCCGAAACAGAGTAGTAGGATCTACATCCAACATTCCCTTCCATAGCGCCTTCCACGTAGTGGCTGAAATCCTACATTTATGTACCTATGATACTACTAACTTTTATGTGTGTGATGCCGATTTCCCAACCCTAGAGATGCTCCTGCATTAATTATGTATGGTTCAATTTGTTTAGGTAACATTGACTCTATTTGACCATTGTTGAATATGGATTACCTTATTGACCATGGTTGTGCATGTTTGATTATGTAAGACCATGTTTGAATTTCATTAACCATGGTTGATTATGACTTTCATAGTTGACTTTGTTTAACCATGGTTAACTAAGTTTGACCATAATTAAGAATGGGTGAATATTGTTTGACAATGGTTGATTTTAGTGTACCATGGTTGACTATAGTTGACTTTAGTTAACCATGGTTGACATTATTGAACCATGGTTGACTTTTCTTAGCTAAGGTTGACCATGTTTAACCAACATTGACCATGTTTAACCAACATTGACCATGTTAATGAAGTGTGTTAGATGATAATTGACCAAGTTTAACCATAGAAGACCATGGCTGATTATTTTTTGTGCACGTTCTACTTTTATTAGACCATGGTTGAATTTAATGCACCATGGTTGACTATAGTTTGAATTTTGTTAAGCATGGTTACTTTAATGAACATTGGTTGTGTATGGTTTACTTTGGTTAGGTAACACTATATCTGTTTGGAAATCATTGAACATGGCTGGTGATGGGTGACAAATGATGGTTGAATAAGTTAGACCATTTTTGACCATGGTTCATTATTTTTTGACCATAGTTAACCATGGTTTTTGTTGTTGACTTTAATAGACCATTATTGATTATGTTGGAAGATGTTTGACTAAGTTTAACCATAGTTAACCATCGATGACTATTGTTTTACCATGGATGACTATAATGAAATATGGTTAGCTTTAAATAACCATGAATTATTATTGTTTGCACATGTTCCACTTTTAGCAAACCATGGTTGACTTTAATGCACTATGGTTGACTATTGTTTGACTTTGGTTAACCATAGTTTACTTTAGTGAAAATTAGTTGTGCATGGTTGACTTTGGTTAGTTAATGTTAACTATGTATGATCATCATTCACCATGGTTGGTGATGGGTGGAAAATGATGGTTAAATAAGCTAGAAAAATGTGGTTATATGGTTAACCATGGAACCATGGTTGACTACGGTTGACCAAGATTGGCTATTGTTGACCACTATTGACTATGAATAATCATGTTTGATTATGTTTGACCATGGTTGAAATTACTTGGACATGGTTGACTATATGCAATCGAGGTTGACTTTTGATAACCATAGTTGACCATGCTTGACTTATGTGAACCATGCTTAATTATGTTTCACTAATATTGACCATAGTTGACCATGTTTGATTTTGGTCTACTTTTTCTTAAATATGTTTGACTTTGGTTGGTTATTTTTAATTATAGTTGATTTGGTTAACCATGATTAACTCATCCCTTTGGACATACACCTCTGTTGACCAAATTTCCTACCAACCTAGCCTCCAAAACCCTAGAAAACCCAAATGAGTACCAAAATACCCAAAATTCCCTCAAAAACATACCAAAACCCCAAAAGAGGGTGAAAATCAAAATATTTGGGAATAAAACTCAAAAAACAAAGAAAAAAAAGAGAAAATAGGGAAAAAACCCTAAAACTCTAATCAAAATTTATAAAAGGGGTGGAGGCCCCCCATTTCACAGATCCCTCAATCACTCTACCCTTATGCTGCTAAATTTTTTCCAAAGCCTTAAGCCATCCATCTTTGAGCTTTTTTCCCTCCCTTGAGATAAAAACTTTAGCCACCACCGAAGCATAGGAGAGGAGAGTACAGAACCAAAGGAGCTCCGGAGCACACTGTTCGGTCGTCAACTTCACCACCCTCGCCTTCGAGGTAAATTCTTTGCAAGCCCTTGCTTTCCCTTAATATAAAGTCAAAGATTCTTTATTCTACTGTTTTGCAAGTTTATCATTGGTTCCTCAAGTTATTTTTTATTTCATGCAAATACTAGATTAGATTGTTTATTGCTTTCATGTTTGGATAAGTTTTTTACCATTTCCCTTCAACCTGCTACTAAGGGTTCCTCACCCTTAGTAGGTGCCCTTTTGCACAAGCCGGGGTAAAAACCCCAGCTACAATAGTTAACCATGGTTGACTATGGTTCATCATGGTTAATAATTGTTAACTATAGTTAACATTTACTCGACCATCATTGACTGTAGTTGAGAATGCTTGACAATGTTTGATTATAATTCAACATGTTTAACAATGGTTAATCATGTTTGACATGGTAGACATTGGTTAAACTTGGTTGACCATGTTTGTTTATGATTAACCATGTGTGTTTGTGGTTGACTATGAATAAATATGTTTCATCATGTTTGACTATGGATAACCATGTTAAACTATGGTCAACCATGTTTGATTATGATTTGGCCATGTTTTACCATGGTTGTCCATGTTTGACCATGATTTTCCCTGCTTGCCCATGGTTCTCTATGGTTGACTTTGGTTGGCCATGTTTTTCCATGGTTGACTAAAGTTTGTGATGTTTGAACATGGATTACTTATGATTTTTGAATGTGGGTGACTTTGGTTGAATATGGTTCACTATAGTAATATTGTTGACAATGGAAACAAGGTTGACAACAATTAACCATGGTCTACTATTACACTAGAAAATTGTGTCCCATTTTTCGATAGCAAACCGTCAATTATGAGAGACAATTTCAAAGCAAAACTGATGAACATAAGGAACTGAAACCATCGGTTGTATGGGTCCCTTAGGTTTCACCTTAATACTGATTCCTATCGAGACACATGTCAATTGAAAGGTTAGAATAAAAAACATCCTTGACTGTTGCACATCCAATGACATGTTCTTGATACACCAGTAGGATCCCATTGGTAAATCGAGGACATTGTGTAGATTGAACGCCCCTATGCCATTGGTATATTGACAACATACCGTCAATTGAACTTCTCCATTCCATTTGTACGATTTGTCGGTTGCTAGACATTCTGATGGTGGACCGACACAATACCGTCGGTAGATATCCCCATAGTATTAGTCAACTACCACAATCATGTGACCCAATTAATTCTGGCGAAAATTATTTAGCCTGCTGCAGGTCATTTAATGCGGTGGTAGCAGGCTGGTTAGCCGTTAGATATCAAGTAGGTTGAGATCCAATGGCCAATCGGCCTGCTTCCGCCTCATTAAATGGCCTGCAACAGGATGAATAATGTTAGCCCTTAATTCCAATGAAAAGGCATGGAAGTTGGTGGCTCGCCATTGGTGGATGGACATAATTCCGTCGAGAAAATTCCCATAGGCCATCGATTAATTGCCACACGTCCATTTGTAGACCAACGTAATTCTGTCGCAATAAATTTTCAGTTGTGGTTACGCCATTGGTAGATCGACACCTGCTATTTGATAGAATGCCATTGTTCCATTGGTAGTTGGTACACCTTCCCCATGCCATTGGAATAACATTGCGGTTGGTGGACAGAACAGTGTTAGCTCATCGTTATGATGACGATATACTGACGACATCTAGTCGGTAACACATTGATGCATTTTTTGCGTTGATAGAAAATGTTCGACGACATTGCCATGCAATCGACGGTTATCTGTTGCAGATTTCAATGATTGACCATCGGTGGACCAACACTCTTTGTGTGTTAAAAGAAAAAATGGGACCAGAGCTGGCTTCAAAGGATCCAATATAATAATCAAGTAACGTAAAATAATGCCTCATTGGTGTTCAAAGATATTAATAATCTATAAATAATTCAAATAAATAGATGTAATCCCCTCAATATTCACTACATACTTAAAGTGATTCAAAATTGGAATCCTCTTAAAAGGATTCACATCTCATAATTTTCATAATTTAAAATCTAAAATCCTCTTAAAAGGATCCAGTGTCTTCAATAGTCTTATTTCAATGTTTTAGGTGTTCTAACATATATATGTGTCTTTGTATTCAGTCATGCCTTACAATATCCCATACAATAATCAAGAAATGCAAAATAATGCCTCACTGATATTCAAAGAAAATGTCACTCATAAAATAATTCAAAGAAATACGTATTCTTTCTCCATCACCTGTAATCTACGAAGGGTCAATATATTCCTTATTGGTAAATATTAGAAAATCTCACTTAGTTTATAACTTTGGATCTATGTCAGAGACCTTCAACCCTTAGAAATGATGGAGTGCCATAATTAAGCCATTACATTAAGGTCTCTCTTGTCCCTACAAAATCATCCTCATTACACTAGTCCGAACTAAAAACATTTTAAGTTATACATAATGAGAGTGAGATTACATTAGTGCGAACTAAAAACATTCCAAGTTATATAGAATGCGAGTGAGAAGGAAACCATATATGTAGTAAATTTTTATAATTAGGTAGTTGTGTCCCACAACATTTTGCAGTAGCAAGTAAACTATCCATCATGCCCCAGAATTAGTACATAGATAGATGTTGTGTTCTCCACATGTTCACCTCTATGGATCATCTTTACCAAGTTTCGATAATTTTTTTATTTTGAGAAATTGCCTTTTGATATACATATCTAATATGTATATTTCATCTCTAAATAATTGATATACATCTTTAGTGTACATTTCATCTTGAAATGGTTACTATGTTGTCTATGTTTGTTACACCAACCTAATTCTATATTAACATTAAAAAGGATTTATCATGTGTTTAGAGGGATAAAAAAATTCATTTAAATCCACATTTATCATACTTCAATAGGAATCAAATTTCTTGATATTAAAACACTTTTTAGATTGTAAATATTTAAAGAAAGGTGGAAAACCTTTAGAGATTTTACCCTTTTTTTATACAAACGAGAAGAGTAGATTTATATTATAAAAGGGTGGAAATACAAACACCCCAAGGGATGCAAAAATCATAACAAAGGTATGAAAATAGAATTTCAGTACATACAAAACCAACAAAAACCTCTATCGGTTCTGAGACTTTACGAGATTTATCAAAACTAGTTCTACTGTTTCTTACAATGCATATCTTAATAAAAAGTCCTAATAATTTGCAAAAAAACATATATATAAACTTAAAAGAGACAGAGAGGTGGGAACATCATTCCTAGGGAAAATCTTCATCAATTTCAGGTTGAATAATGGAGGCTTCATCCGTTGAATAAAATTCTGCATGCTCCCTAGTTGGATTGTTGTTTCCTTGGTACAAACCATTGATGTCCGCTTGGATTAATTAAATATCCTTCAATTGAACAAAGCGGTTTTCATTCCACTCAGAGGAGTTCATACTCTACTCCTGCGTGACCCTACGTAGCTCTGCTACCATTCTGCGAACCCCTTCGAGCCTTTCATTCAGAACATGTTCCATCTCAGATATTCACTGCTTCAATTCTTCCACTTCACCAGTTTGCACCCTTTATCTAGTCTCAACATCCTCCAAACGAGATTCAAAACAAGATAGGTCTAAGGAAATTCTCCTAGATTCATCCAGACTTGCTTTCGTCACCTCGAAAACACACCTTTCCATATTCTTAAGGTCTGACATATCATGTTTAAAGCCCTTAATCTTCTGCATAACATACTTCAAGGTGGTTTCTCTTCTGGGTGAGGGACCTTCACTTCACTTTTCAGAGTAAGATCTCTCTCGGCCATGGCGAAAACCTTTTGCACCATCTACTCCATTCTAGGTAAAAGGCGCTCGACACATCGCAATGAAGTGAATTGCATCTGGAAGTTTCTAATATAATCCATCTCAGAGCGTGTCAAGGATGCGGCCATAATATCGCAGGGGACATCGTACCACATACCATTACACTTAGCACGAGCTGAGAAGCAGGGAGTTATTGAAGGAAATAGATGATGAGACCTTCCCTTTCCAGCCCGAACCACTGGAGATCCATCTGGAAAGAAATTCGACTGGTGGAAAACCTTGGCTTTAATCCACATTACCTTGGGCATATCAACCATTAATTCTATCCTCAGAGAGCGCAAAACCATTTTAGGAGGGGGGGAGATTTGATAAGGAATACGACCCCTTGATTAAGCCTTGCACCCACATTTTCCAACTTATCCGCTTCCACATTATGAATTCTTTTAATATGGAAAAAAATGAACCTTAAAAAGATTGGGGAAAAACTTGGAAATTCTTCGTTGAAAACCATTCTTTATCTCCTTAGTGATTTGGAAGCAATTCATGGATTGGATTACGATCCAGGAGTCGCCAAAAACATTGAAGTATTCAAGTTGAAGCTCATACATGCATTCCATACCTTGCATAAGTGCAACCCATTTTGCATAATTATTCATGCACTTTCCCAAACCCCGCGCATAGGTTTTGATTATTTTTCATCTCGGCTCATAAATAAGCCCTCCCGCACCTGCCTCCCCTTTCAGAGATTTGACCCTCTTGACTCACAATAGATCTTGAATTAAAAATAGATCTACAATGGTATACAAAATCTAGAATATGTATGTTTGCGGAGATGACATGAAACAATTGACACAATTTAAGTATATCTTTCCCTTTTTCAATATACAGGTCTTTTAGTTTCAAAGAATACTCTCTATTTTTGAGAAAAAAAACACTATTTTCTCAACATAAAAAATCACTAGGGCACAAAATCGAAATTGATTGTACATTCTCCCTCTAAATCATACTTCTCTCAACACATTTTGGTAGACAAATTATAGCTACATCTCACACTCTGCATACGGTTGGTTTCTTTCTTTTTCTAAGTTAGAGAATGCTTATGAGTGACCACTAGTATTTCTCTATTTTCCTCTATCCTTGTTCTGCAATTTGGGCTCTTCTACTCTCTATCTACATTTATATTCAAGTTTATGCATTTAGGGATTTACCTTGTTCACAATTGAATTCATGAATGGGTATGAAAGCTATTTCTCAAATAGTCGAGATATGCATCTAATTGTGCCTTTGATTCTTACATGGCGAACAAAAAACTCAGTCAATAAAAATTAATCACTTAGATTAATGAGAACAATTCTCATAACTAAACTTCCCAAGCATAGGGATTTAGGTTTCATATTAGTTTTTTCTAGAAAGAAATGGAAAAAGTATAATTCAAAAAGTAGTTCTTGTTCTTGGGGATTGTAAAAAAATACCATACCAAGGTCATGGACCTTATCAATATGGTAGGCTTTACCTCCAATTATATGGTAAAGACAAAAAATTAACCATTACTCATGGAGAAAAACACAACATACCCGATATGGTGGATGACATGATATACCATACAATGCTAATCCACAAGTTTGAATTTCTTACAACCTCATCTCCTCAACTTGTTTACTATCCTTAAACCATTCTTTTGAATTTTTATCTTCCTTAAAGTAATGGATGAACTATTATATTTTCATACATTGTATTTCATTTTGGTGTGTCTCTTGAGAAGGATACCCAAATCATATGTTTAGTCCTTACCCTTTCATTTCAGATTTGCAACCCTGAGATAAATGAGTTATTCTCTATTCTAGAGAATTTCATCAAATATATCATTTAAAAGATGTTAAGCTTCCAAGGCGGTAGGTTCCGGTGGGGAGATCATATCCCCAAGAGGAAACTCTTGTATTACTTATTCTTGGAATATAGGACATGCAACTAACACCCAAGCAGAGGCCCTAGCACTTCTTCTTGGTATTTTCTTAGCCAAAGAGAAAGGGTAGAGTTATCTCGTAATCCTTGGAGACTCGATGCTGATTACCAATAATTTTAGAACCATAAATATTCCCTCAGACATGATTCTCAAATACTTCTTCAATTTTTTTAAAATAAACTTAGGCCTTTAGAAAAATTAGCATGTTCCATGTTTTAATATGAAACAACTAAGAAGTGGATCGACAATGAAATATTGCTCTGAGGGAGAGGGTTGGATTTCTAAGGATCAACAAGGAATTATCATTAAAACTAGTCCCATAAGATATGACAGGAAGAAGTGTCCCTAAATATGGAAAAAAGTACCACTACAAGGAAAACGAGAAGAATCGCTTGCTATAAACCAAGATCAAAAGATGTTTCTAGGCGAATGTATGCACACATAATTTTGGGAAATAATCCTTTCAGGCTCTCCCATCAAGAGATAGGTGTGATATTTCCACTCAATTTAATTATTTGAGCAAAGGATTTAATTTCCATTTCAGCTGATTGTCATCCTCCTAGTACTTCGCTTGTGTTGGGTCGCCATATTCACGTCACCATGAAGATAATCTAGAAGTATCACTGGATTAGGATATTAAGCATTTGGGGAAATGATGGGGAGGCACATCAAGATGCTTGAGAAATATTGAGGATTTGACGCCAATCTAGATTCACGTCCCCTTGAATTGGTTTATGTTAGAGAAAATTGTCTAGCTCGATAAGAAAATTCACAACACAAGAAAGGAGCATGAATTACTACCCTACTACCTATCTCACATCGGTAAGCAGAATGGGACGATGGAGAGGAAGTGAAAAGGTGCAGTGAAATAGGAGAGAATGGCTTGGAAGGTGGCTGCGACTAGTGAGGAGGACAAGGAACAAATAGTGTACTCGCTCCATATTTTAATTAAAGGGATTCACGCACATCAATTAACCACCCTGGAAATTCTAGTAGGGAAAAAAGAGAAGTAATGGAGGATGAAAGATGAATGTGATGCCCTCAAGTTGGAAATTGAGAATTTGAAAGCATGGCCCTCACTCGAAGTCTCCATGGACGAGTCATCTCCCATGACATACAAGGTCTTGTATCTAAATTCCCGCCCTCATCTAGAAGCATAAGCACTCTAGGAAGGCATCTAGCAAAGGAATATAAGGAACGAAGGCCATGACAGGAAATTCCAACATTGATTTCTTATTATGATAAAATGTTTTTGTATCTTGGTTCTTGGAACATTTTGTAGAATCTACTTAGGAAATTTTGGTAGTATAAGATTGAATAGCAGACATATGGAAGAAACCTATAGGAATTAAGCTCTCTTCTTTAAGCTAAGACCAGAGGATTTTTGCTAGTTGGATGGATTATTGTAAACCTTATTCTACATTTTTGCAGTTTATATAATACAATATTTATTGTTTCTTTAATATGTGTGTCTGTGTTAAGCTTCGCTGGTTTCTTCAAGAAATTATTGGTATTCTCCTATAGCCAAATGTTATGTGTTAATTCTTGCTTTGAGATGCTAGTTGTTTCATTTTTATGTATCTACTATAAATGTTCCCAAACTCCTATTTTTTTGGTAGAGGGTTCTCATTGTTTTCTTTTTCACAATTGTTGTTGTTAACACCCAAAAATTGTTCACTAGCTCATCTCCCTAGTCACATAACCCATTGTCCACTTTTCCTACATTTTTGGCCTCGAAAACCCCAAAAAACCCTAAATTGGTAACCAAATAGGAAAAAAACTCATTATTTCCCTCAAAAAATAAATAACGTCGTTCAAAAAGGTTAAAACCCTAAAAAATGGTCCAAAATCCCTAAAAGAAAAGAAAAAAGTCAAAATAAACTCAAAAAAGAGGGAAAATATCAAATACCATAAACCAATACTATTGGTTACCCAAAACCATGGGCCAATACTCCACCACCCAAAATTGCTATAAAAAGTTGATGGAGGCCTCCCATTTCACACATCATTCACTCTTCATACCCCTATGCTGCCCAATTTCCTACAACACTCTAGCTCACCATTTTAAGCTTTTGTGCCCATTTTGTTGAAACTTGGCCAACCCATTGAGCATTTGGAGAAGAGCAAGGAACCCTGGAGACTCGGTGCACTACTCAACGTACAATTGCAAGGGCTCCTACAACCTCACCTTTTGAGGTAACCTTATATTGTAAACCATTTTTTACACATTAATACAGAAAATCAAATTTTCATTCATGGGTTCCTACTTACTTTATTACTGCAGTAGTTAGTTTGTTTAGTTTTTATTTTCATTATTCAATTCACATATATTAGTTATCATTTGCTTATTTACTGGTTTTTACCCATTTACATGAACTGCTACTAAGGTTCCTGAATCCTTAGTAGGTGCTCATTAGCACGAGCTAGTGTGAAAACACTAGATACAGTGCTCTGGTATAAGTTTAACCCTTTTCCGGATTCGGTAGACTAAATGAAAAAAATGAATACTCTAGCCACATTGGTTAGAAGAGTTCTTCATTGCAAAATTTTATGCTTTTTCGGGCCTTGGAGACTAACACACAAAAAAGAACCTCTTGGAGTCTTCTTATTGCTTTCAGACTCTCTAAAATTGAAAGAAACCATGAGCATTCACCGTCCCGGGCTCGTATAAATCCACACGAAGGTACCTTCCCACCATTTCAGAGTCTTCTTATCGCTTTCAGACTCCTTAAAATTGAAAGCACCCATGAGCACACACTGTCCTGGGATCGTACCAATCTACACGATAGTACCGTTTTGAGCACACTTCTATCCCTTCTTTGAGATCCTTAAACCATGAAGAAGGCCCAAACGGTGCCTCTTGGCGCCACGATAGATCACATATAGTCCTCCCCATTATGGAATCACCCCCACCATGGTCGCCTTTGTTTAGAGTATTCTGCGATGTGTCACCCTTAGAGTCTCCTGATATCACTCATGATTTCCCCCCCTTAGTCTCCCCCATTACAGTCACAATCCCTGGTCGCTTAACCTCTGACCCCCTTCCCCGAAGTCAGTCTCATATGCTGCCAGGTCAACCTTTCCATCATACTATGAACAAAGGAAGTTTGAGTTCCCCCCACTCTGCGACTTCCGTTGTCCCCCCACAGTATGTTCGTCTCACATTCAGTACTATCACCTCTTGGTTGTACACCTCGCGCTTCTATCAAGGGAACATCATCGCCTTGGTAGTTGCAGGTCTCCCTTTGTCGACACCATCATATCTATTCCAGAGGATAGACCCAGAGGTCCCTGTACCTTGGACTCATCTCCATCGGTGATGAGTTCATACGGACCATCTGAGAGGAGTCCTTAGTGCCTCTTAGAATGGTTGTTTCTCACATTCTCGACTTCAACACCATCATCACACCATTGAGATTCGTGTAGGGTATTGGTCCCTTCAAGTTATTAGTCGAAAACCCTGGATGTCCCATGACTCTAGCACATTGGTGAGTCTATTTGGAACCCCCCAGTTGTATGTTCCCGCGGATATCCGAGCTGCGTTGGTGACAATATCGGAAGCCCTTCAGCTATGTGCTTCCTAGAGTATCCAATTCAGATGCAGTTCAGTGTACCTATGAGATTCCGACTCTCATTCATTGAGTCCATATAGTTGTTGGACACCTTTAGCTCCAGAAAAACATCAGTTGTTATGGTACCACATTCAGTATGGATGCCATTATTCCCATGTATCAGTTCTTCATATCAGTCATGGATGGACCATGAGTATTCCCAGATTTGTGTCCCCTCTGGACCATTATGATGTACACAAAAGTTTTCTATATATTGTTCAGGCCCCCTTTCAGGCCTCATTATTTTTTGTATATCTTGATACGAGCATGGGTATGCTTGCCTCATCCATATATTGAGATTATTCCTCATCCATTATTGAGGTTATCTATTTCTAGTTTTTGCCTTTGCAATTCGTATGGAGCACGTGTTCCGGTCTCCAACCAGTTTCTTCTCTTCACCATCACAATGCTCACACCCCTGGAAAACTCTGACCTTATGATGTCTATCATCCATACGATGAGATCCTTCCCTCA
This sequence comes from Larix kaempferi, assembly GCA_027924585.1. Lineage (NCBI taxonomy): Eukaryota > Viridiplantae > Streptophyta > Pinopsida > Pinales > Pinaceae > Larix > Larix kaempferi. The sequence goes on along the minus strand of BSBM01000753.1, from coordinate 28,705,933 downwards.
CACATCAGGGGGCAATCTGTTAACACCCAAAAATTGTTCATTGGCTCATTTCCCTAGTCACATAACCCATTTGTCCACTTTTCCTACATTTTTGGCCTCCAAAACCCCCCAAAACCCTAAATTGGTAATCAAATAGGCAAAAAACTCATATTTCCCTCAAAAAATAAATAAAGTCCTTCAAAAAGGTTAAAAACCCTCAAAAAAGGGTCCAAAATCCCTAAAAGAAAAGAAAAAAGGGAAACAAGTCAAAATAAACTCAAAAAAGAGGGAAAATATCAAATACCATAAACAATTACTACTGGTTACCCAAAACCATGGGCCAATACTCCAACACCCAAAATTGCTATAAAAAGGTGATGGATGCCTCCCATTTCACACATCATTCACTCTTCGTACCCTTATGCTGCCCAATTTCCTACAACACTCTAGCTCACCATTTTAAGCTTTTGTGCCCATTTTGTTGAAACTTGGCCAACCCATTGAGCATTTGGAGAAGAGCAAGGAACCCTGGGAACTCGGTGCGCTACTCATCGTACAGCTACAAGGGCTCTGACAACCTCACCTTTTTAGGTAACCTTATATTGTAATCCATTTTTTACACATTAATACAGAAAATCAAATTTTCATTCATGGGTTTCTACTTACTTTATTATTGCAATAGTTAGTTAGTTTAGTTTTTATTTTCATTATTGCATTCACATATATTAGTTATCATTTTCTTATTTACTGGTTTTTATCCATTTACATGAACTGCTACTAAGGGTTCCCGAATCCTTAGTAGGTGATCTTTAGCACGAGCTAGTTTAAAAAAACTAGCTACAGTTATTGTTATTCTTTTGGGGAGGTTTACTTGTCAATGTCCTTTCTGACTTGCTATTCATTTAAGATATAAATATGCGGGTTTCTTCAATTCGATATATCCACCAGAATAGTTCCCACATTCGCAACCTTTCTTGGTGAGGTTCCTTATTTGTTTTTACAAAATAACTATTGTTTTCTATGCTAGGAAGACTGTCTGCTTCAATAGGAGCAATGCACACATAAGAACACATATTCTATGCATTGTGGCCCTCTATTTTAAACACACATAAATCTAAATCCCAAGGAAAAGCACTTACAAAATAAAGAAACAAAAGTAAAGTGAAGGCAATTGCGTTTGACTTGTAGGAAGGAAATCCTTCACGTTACCCTTCAAGGTGTACATTTTGGTGTAGACATTCATTGAAACTCTATACTAAGTATGGAAATTTGAAAAAAGGAGACTATACTCATTGGGATACATAACAGGGCACACGTTATTAGACTTCTAGTCATATTGTTCCTTGAAGTTGAACAACAACATGATGTAATGACTGTTAAGGACACAATGATTTGGATTCTCCACCAATTTTACTAGAACCTGCACCAAATATTCCTCTGATAATAAAAAAAATCCATTATTGAGAGATACAAATAACGGCCTTGCTGTGTGCTCATCAATGAAACATCTTCCCCTGAAATTTCAACGTGCCCCTCTTGAGTGAACCCATATTTTTCAAACAAAATCATGGGTCTACATACAAATCTATTTTGGAGTCCTTGATCTCTACATAGCAAATAGGTAGGATGGAAATCCAAATTACTGCCATGACATGAACATAGATGCACAACCTATTGGGAAATATGAGGTTTCTCATAGCCACAACTCCCAATTGCAAATCCCGATCTAATTGTGTGAGGAAAAATCCACACGGAATCAACACTTATGGAGCATATGACGACGTCGTGGTTGGGACTATCATGGATCCATGGATCTTCATACTAACGAGTTGAATAATTTGTGGTTATATTATGGAGGTCGTTCATGGATTGGTTGGGGATATGTACACTTTTAGAGGGACATCTCACCTTAGCATCCCACACGTCCATATTTGGAGCATTTGTTGATGGATCTTGCATGGAGTGTTCCATGTGGTATGGATGCATGGACAAACAAGGTGCATGGTGAAAAAAATAAGTGCAATCTTTGCACTAAGTTTTCCTAGGTGCAAGCACACATGACACAAGTATATGAGTCTCATTAGATGCGAATGCATTCTGGAAGTGTGTGTTTTATTTCATAAACTTAGATATGAAAGAATTGGGGTTTTGTGGATGATGCGTTGCCAGATACAGAGCAACTTTCCAAGTACAAGAATAGATGGTTGTAAGATTCTACGATAAGTGATTGCAAGGTTTCAAATGGAATCAAAGTAAAGGTACAATGGACAATGATGTGATTGAAGATTCCTGTGAGGCCTCCAATATTCCTATAACACATATGAATTATGGTAATGCACCTAGATAAATTCCTGCAATACTACATGGTTTCCTGTAAGTTATTTTTACTCTCTTACTTTGTAGTTTGCTATCAATTAGTTGTTTGAGGATGCAAGTGCGTTCCAGATTGAAATTGGGGCTTTTCAATAAAAACCTGTTACATATGCCAACAATTAAAGTTTTAGATCTGCCAACGTTTAGTAATATTTGATAGTATTTGGAGCACTCTATTGAGGATGTTTTAGTACAAAGTGTTATGCTATTGGAAGATTGAAACTAACATTTTTGAATTGATCCCAGTTTTAAAGTCTGATTGTATAAGAGACATGATTGTATCACAAAGGAAACCAAGGTGATAGTTACGCACAATTGACAAGTGGGTTGTTAGAAATCATACATATATGTGTTGATCAGGTTATGGTTTTGTGTAAACTGCTAGAGAATCCTCGATAGATAAAGTCTATGTATTAGGCCCGCTTTACCAAGTGCACATGATGTTGAGGGACACTAGATTGACAAAGATGAGAGATCATCGATTGGATATCAGTGAAATCCCACTGGTCGTGAAGATATTTGTTTTCAAATAATATTCATGAATGCTGGTGTCATCTGAATGCTACTAATTCTGTCCCAAGTATGCTACCAGGGCCTTCAAATAGTTCACCATTGTATGACATACTATTAACCCTCAAATCAAAGATTAGGGATTCCCAGAACTACTGTAAGGAACCCCATACAAAAATGACTGTAAGAGAGTCCAAAATTTTGTCCGGTATTAAATGTTGGAATATATGGGTGTTATGGATATCCATCTTGCTTATTGGGATGAGATTCAAATCATTTAATCATTCATTATTTGACATTCAACATTGAACAATGATTAAAACAATTGATCATTCTCATTGATAGTGCTTGAGTCTTCAATCTAGTACATTAAAAAAATGCCCAAAATGAAAAAACAACATAGTTGAGTACTCAAGGCTTTGATTATTGAACCGTCTCGAGAATTTATTTGTACACCTATCTTGTAATATACATGTTCATTTTTCTTACTTCTTGAAATTTTATACCTAATCCCTAAATGTTTCATCCATGCACACCTCATCACTTCTTGAGTCTTGTTGTGATGTTGTTTGGCTTGGCATCCACCCACATGATGTACACCTAGTCTGGTACTCATGACGTGCAAGAGACTATGAGGCCGGGGAATTACCTACAATAACACAAATGATGAAATTAGTAAGGCCAATTATTAATCATTGAAAAAGTTCATTAATGAAAAACCATTTGCAATGTTATTTACTTGGTGCATGAGTTGAGACCGTTGGAATGGTGTTAGGAACCCATGTCAACCCTTCTCTCTACTTTGTTAGTATATTGTTGTTGGACGCATATGCCTTGTAAGTCGTCCCGTAGTATTATATGTTGATCCATAGTTTGTATTAGCCCATAGTATTGATCCATAGTATTGAACGCATATGCTTTGTAAGTCGTCCCATAGTATTATATGTCCCATGGTCTTGATCCATAGTATTGGTGCCTAGACTTAGTATATAAGTTTGTGTTGAGGCCAATGAAGGTATCGTGAAGTTATTTGTATTTAACTTGCTCAAAGGAGGTTTTCCCCTTGAAGTGCCCCACGATCAATAAAAATATCATGTGATATGATATATCATGTATTTCATCAATTAATTGTTGCAGGTTCTTCACATCTGGTATCAGAGCACTTTCTTGAGATCGTTGGGTGAAATTTTTGCCATTTTTTGTTTTTCGCATCTGTTGCAGGTTCGGATCTGGGAATACTCCCTATCCGCTTAACTATGGGAAGTACTTGGGAATAATCCCTAAAAATCATTGAGAGGAGTACCACAGGAACCCCGAAGTGGTTGGCCCATTGAGAGGACCTACCAGCGAAAAGGGAAACAACCCCTACCTGATTGACTAGTTCCCACTCGTGAGGTAAACCAAGAGCTGTCGTTTGTGGCAAAGCGGTTATCAGTTTTACATGAGCCGTGGAGTGAGGGATACTTCCCCAATACGCAATCCGTTAGACAACATTGGTGGCCGAGTGAATCCCCTGAACCATTAGGAAGCGGAGTATACCTGGAGTCCATATCTATTTTCAGCTGATAAATCGCAGATTCCACCTATCCAAAACTATTTTCGATCACTTTCGTGTCGTTGCAAATTCATTCCAGAAATTCCGTTTTTCTGCCATATCTCCCTTGTTTTAACTCTGTTTCCCTTGAAACTTCACTGACACCCCTACAATCCCATTCTGCATATTTCATTCCTCAGGACCCTATCCCAAATTCCACTTCCCAAAGCCAGAAATCCCACATTTTTCTATTTTTAGGGTTTTCCATGACTTCTTCGATTTTCACCGAATCGCCTTCAAATTTTTCCAGAGTGTTCATTTCCTATTTCTGCTTCTTTGTCCCTCTCTGACAAAATTTCTAGTTCTTTCACCCCGCTTCTGAAATCCTCATTTTCTGCTTCCCTGTCCATTCAAACGTGTCCAAAACCTTGTCAAACCCAAATTCCCCATCATAGTTTTTCCCAAATCCAAATTTTCCTTTACTAAAACAGTTTTTGTTTTTGTTTTTCTACCCATTAAAAAAAAAAACTCCCGGTCATGGTTGTCACCTGCGCAGGAGCAAAATCCATGGAGGAAGAACTTGCAGCCCTCAAAACCAAAATCCAGGATATGGATGAAAAATTTCTCGGCCTCCATCTTGATCATTCAGCCATGAACAATAAATGACAGTCAGAGTCTTCTGCAGACATCGGGTTCTCTTCTTCTAGGAATTTTCGTTGTCTGAAGCTTGATTTTCCTCGCTTCAATGGTACTGATCCGACTGGATGGCTCTATCGGGAAAAACAATATTTCATTCTGCATAATACTTTTGATGTCGACAAAGATCCACTTGCATCCTTTCATTTGGAACAAGAATCTCTTCAATGGTGCCGTTGGTACATCAAGGCTCATGAAGAGCCAAAATGGCCAGATTTTTACCAGCTCCTTTTGCAACGATTTGGTCCTAGTTCTTTTGATGAATTCACAGGAGTCCCCACTAAACTTCACGAAATTGGCATTGTGAGAGAGTATCAAATAGAATTTGAGAAACTAGCCAATCACACAGAAGGATTGCCTGATGACTTCTACAGTAGTTGTTTTATCACTGGTCTAAAGGATGCAATCTGACTTGAGGTCAAAATGTTCTATCCCAACACAATGATGGAAGCCCCGGGGTTGGCTAGGTTGGCAGAGGACAAGATTGCAGCCCAACAGCGCTCCAAACCGACTTTTGTTCCCTTCAGAACTATGGGTTCCCAATGCCCTCCCATCCCGCCAGCTCCTCGACGAACTCCTATCACGCATTTGTCTAAAACAGAGATGGGGGCACACAGAGAAAAAGGGCTTTGTTATAATTGTGATGATAAATTCACTCTGGGACATAGATGTGTTGAGAAAAAGCTCTATCTCTTGGATGTGGATTCTTCGCCTCCCTCTGAAATTGGTGAAGAAGCTCCAGATACAATAAATGATCAGGTCGACATTCAGGAGCCACCTATTGACCTTCCATATCAGGACGACCACCGAGAGATATATCTCCATGCTTTAGCCGGAGTCACCACCCCCCAAACAATGCGGTTCAGGGGTTACTTCAAGATGTTTTATCTTACAATACTCATTGATTTTGGTAGCACTCATAACTTCATTGACCCTCGGATCGCCAAATAGGCTAATTTTTTTGTCCATCCTTGCTCCATCTTTGAAGTCATGGTTTCCATTGGGGGCACCTTACCTTGCAAAGGGAAGTGTTGCAATGTGCGTATCTCTATGAGAGATTATAACCTGCGCTCTAACATGTTTTCCTTGTCCTTAGATGGATGTGATGTGGTTTTGGGCGCTTAATGGATACACACACTTGGCCCCATCTTATGGGATTTTGATTAACTTTGGATGCAGTTTTCAACCAATGGACAAAAACACACATTGACAGGATTACAACTAGGGTCTCTCAGCATCATCATTTCACATCGCATGGAGAATCTCCTTAAGAAGAATTCACATGGTGTCATTGCTCAGATCCATTCCATTCATATGCAACCATCAACAGTCTCCACTACTCCTTTGGATCTACAACAAATTCTGGATAGATATACATGTGTCTTTGCTAAACCAGTGGGATTTCCACCTTCAAGGCCAGAGGACCATCGTATTCATCTCCTTCCTAAAAGCGTTCCTCCCAACATGAGGCCCTATCGCTACCCATTTCACCAAAAAATAGATATTGAAATGCTTGTTTGGGACTTACTGAAGCAAGGTATTATTCGCCCTAGTACTAGTTCCTTTCTTCACCAGTTCTTCTTTTCCGAAAAAAAAGATGGGTCATGGCGGCTCTGCATTGACTTCCGAGCACTTAATCACCTCACAATCAAGGATAAGTTTCCAATTCCTCTTGTTGATGAGCTTCATGGTGCTCATTTTTTCTCCAAGTTGGATCTTCATTCTGGGTATCATCAAATTCAGGTTCATGAGCATGATATCCCTAAAACAACTTTCCACACACATGATGGCCACTATGAGTTTTTGGTCATGCCCTTTGGCCTCGCTAATGCTCTTTCCACATTCTAGGCATTGATGAATAAAATATTCTGACCCTATTTGCGGAAATCCATTCCAGTCTTCTTTGATGATATCCTCATCTACAGCAAAACATGGGTTGAACATATCCAGCATATGGATCTTGTAATGCAACTTTTCTCTGACCATCATCTCCACGCCAAACAGTCTAAATGTGTTTTTGGACAGAAGGAAGTAGAGTATCCCAGGAACATTATTTCAGCACAAGGGTTTCGCGTGAATCCTGCCAAAATAACTTCCATGAACAATTGTCCACCTCCTCAGACACTCAAGAGCCTTCATGTTTTTTTGGGATGTACTGGCTACTGCCGCAAGTTTTTCAAGGATTATGGGAATATTGCAGCTACATTAACTGCTCTATTGAAAAATGATGCTTTTACATGGACACATGCTACTGAGTGTGCATTTGAAAAACTGAAACAAGCTATGTGTACTACACCTTTTCTAGCTATGCCCGATTTTTCCAAGCCCTTCACTATTGAGAGTGATGCTTGCAGCAATGGACTTGGTGTTGTTCTCCTTCAAGATGAACATCCCATTGCATTCATCAGCAAATACCTTTCAAGTAAAAATTTAGCTGTCTCTACATATGAGAAGGAAATCATGGCTATTTTGCATGCATTACAGAAGTGGCCACCATACCTATTAGGGAATCATTTCTACATCAAGACTGATCACTAGAGTCTGAAATTTACTGGAACAACGTGTATCCTCCCCAGCACAACAAAAATGGGTTATAAAACTCATGGGTTATGACTATGATATCACTTACAAGAAGGGTAAGGAAAATATTGTGGTGAATGCTCTTTCTCGCACATTTGATGACCAAGTTTCTCTTTCATCTATTTCTATATATGTTCCAAATTGGTTGCAATATGTTCAGCAAGGCTATGTCAATGACTCTTCATTATCTCAAATCATCCAACGCTTGGTCAACAACCCTTCTGTTGTACCACATTACTCTTGGGATGGTGCTTCCCTGAGATACAAGGGTCGTCTGGTGATTCCCCAGAGCACAGATCTTCAACAGGTTGTAATCTATGAACTCCATGCTTCTTCATCGGTAGGGCACTTTGGGTTCCTCAAAACGTATGAGCGGGCACGACGTAAATTCTTTTGGCAGGGAATGAAAAGGAAAATTCAACAGATGGTGGCTGAATGTGATACCTTCCAGCGTAATAAGGGTGAAATGACACTCCTTCCAGGATTGCTCGAACCCTTTCCCATCCCTACATGGATTTGGATAGATATTTCTATGGATTTCATTGAAGGGCTCCCTAAATCTAGAGGGAAGACAGTGATTTTGGTTGTGGTTGATCTCCTATACAAATATAATCATTTTTGTGCCCTCAGCCATCCCTATACAACCTCCTCAACCGCACAAATTTTCCTGGACCAGATCTTTCGTCTTCATGGAATCCCTTCTTCCATTGTCTCGGATCATGATGCAACTTTCACCAGTCATTTTTGGACATAACTATTTCTCGAGACTGGCACCAAATTGAATATGAGTTCACAGTATCACCCACAAATAGATGGTCAGATTGAAATTATCAATAAATGCTTGGAAACTTATCTTCGTTGCGTCACCTCCGAACAACAACATCAGTGGGAAAAGTGGATCCCTCTCGCTGAATGGTGGTACAATACCTCTTACCACACTACCTCTAAAATGACTCCATATGAAGCAGTCTATGGTCAGGAACCTCCAGTTATTCTTCCATACACCCCCAGTAGTTCATCAGTTCAGGAAGTTGACACGGTCCTTCAAAACCACAATTAGATTCTTCGCATTTTGCAGGACAATCTTCACATGGAAAGAAATAGAATGAAGCAACAAGCCGATCAACACCGTTTTGAGCGCACTTTTCAAGCAAGTGATATGGTTTTTCTTCGTCTACAAACTTACAAGAAATTCTCCCTGAAACTCAAAGGGCGTCATAAGCTCGCTCCAAAGTTCTATGGGCCATATAGGATTCTTCAGAAGATTGGGTCTGTTTCTTATAAATTGGAACTTCCTCCTTCTTCCCGCATTCATCCAGTATTTCATGTCTTTTGTCTGAAGAAAGTTCTTGGAACCAACAATCAGAGGACAAACTATTTTACTAGAACTGGATAATTAAGGATCCATCCTTTTGGAGCCGGAGGCTGTCCTCAATCGACGCACTCGTCAGCTTCACTCTCGCTCTATCATAGAGGTCTTAATTCAGTGGCACAGAATGCAACCAGAGGATGCTACATCGGAACCACTCCTTCAGATTCAACAACAATTTCCACATCTAAAGCTTTGAGGACAAAGTTTTTTCTAAGGGGGAGGGGATGTTAGGAGCCCATGTCAACCCTTCTCTTTACTTTGTTAGTATATTGTTGTTGGACACATATGCCTTGTAATTCATCCTGTAGTATTATATGTTGATCCATAGTTTGTATTAGCCAATAGTATTGATCCATAGTTTGTATTAGCAATAGTATTGATCCATAGTATTGGATGCATATGCTTTGTAAGTCGTCCCGTAGTATTATATGTCCCATGGTATTAATCCATGGTATTGATCCATAGTATTGGCACCTAGACTTAGTATATAAGTTTGTGTTGAGGCCAATGAAGGTACCGTGAATTTATTTGTATTGAGCTTGCTCAAAGGAGGTTTCCCCTTTGAAGTGGCCCGCGATCAATAAAAATATTTTGTGATCTGATATATCGTTTATTTCATGAATTAATTGTTGCAGGTTCTTCTCAAATGGTTTCCATGTGTTGCTCTTCTCGCATAGGAACTTCTAGTGCATGCTTTACCATTGAAACAACAAAAAAATTTGTAAGTAAACACTCATATATGTATAAGTACACAAAAATTGAGAAGTACAATAATTAAAAGTACAAAATCAATAAGTAATATATGATTTTATAGGCATATTACCATTGAGGGCATGTGTAGCGCTATTGTGAGGCTGCAGTCCGCTATCATTCAACTGCATGGACGCACCATGTTCTGGTTGCAGTCCACTATCTCGGTGCTATTGAAAAGTAAAATAATTAAAAGTACAAAATCAATAAGTAATATACGATTTTATAGGCATATTATTGTCGAGGGAATGTGTAGCACCATTGTGGGGCTGCAGTTCGCTATCATACGACTGCATGGACACACCATGTTTTGGATACATTCCACCATCGCGGTGATACTTTTGACTCGTGGAATCATTATAATTATTGCTCCCCTGCTATAAACAAAGAAACACAATAATATTTCAGCGATATCAAACATGAATCCATTTTACAAGTAATGAAGGGTAAAATTCAATCGATGCTTATTTACCATGTCTTGCAGACTAGATAATGGGATCTCCCCAGGATTTTTTGACATTCAACCACATCTTGAAATCCAAACTTGCAAAAAAGCCGACGGTCTTCCCTTGTGGTTGCGGTTCCAAAAATACCCCCCTACATTGCATAAGAAATTGGATTTTTGTTAATGGATAGTTCAATTAAACATAAATTGGATGATGATATGAATTATTTTATTTTCATGTTTCATTGCTCAAAATTCTTTCTTGTAACTTCATATAGCCACCTTGGCCAAGTATGTTCTGCCCATGTTTCTCAAGCCTTGCCTTGGTTTCTTTTGAAGTGTCAGGGAGTTTGCAAAAAATTTCAAATGTGTTATCCATCACAATTTTATTTAAATTTTTATATAAAATTCAAAGTATTAAATTCAAAACATAATTTACCTTGGTGGACCGGGTGGCACTTTTCCTTATTTTTTCATTTTCTTCTCCTCTGCATCCTTAATAAGGGCCTTCCACTCCCTATCATGAATCATGGGTGACCACTCATATTTAGGGTTCTTTTTTAGTTGTTCCCTCACAATTTTTAAATAATTATCGGCTGTTGAGAGTACTTCGCTTCTACTGAAGGTATTTTTCCGAAACAGGAATTCAATGTAGTTTGTAAGGGAATTTTTCAAGTCGGAATTTTGGGAATTACAACTTGTGCGTACGGTGGGCCCAAATAACTCCAACGCCTTTTCATTCATGTATTTATAAAAGCAGTTGTTTCCTGCATGCAGAACGTTTGCATCATTAATTTAAAAACAATAATAGAAAATATGTATGTTTGCGGGAGATAATATGAAACAATTGAAACATTAAAAAATATCTAGGACCTTCGATGTATTGATTGGAACAAGGTGCTCGTTCACCAAAAATGTTCCTAGATGTGCAATCCTCGTGCTGTGAACACGTGACGATCCAGTATATGAACGTAGAACCTCAACAGAAGGGTCCCCTATGTCATCATTTATAGGGGGTGGTGTTGTGACATCCTCGAGGGGTGTGCCATGGGGCACTGAAGATGGCGTACTTCTCTTAGTATGGGGACTGTAAGTGAGAGGTGGATAGGATATTAAATTCTTCGGTATATGTTGGCTTATGAACGGACATTGTGGCATCTGTGCATCACTACCGCCAACGCCGAGCTAAGGAGTGGGTGCTTGCATGTGAGTTTGCAAAAAGTCCTACATAAAAAAGAAAATGTTAATTCCTTTAGATAATTAAAAGTTAAAGAATCTAATATCATAATTGAACATAGGTAATAAGTAATCTCTTTCAAATGTGGTGTTTACCTTGTATCTCTCTATATCTTGTATCACCTCTTTGAACTGTTGTTTGATCTCAGGCGTTTGTTCAAGTTTAACCAAATAAAGAAGTTCTTTGTTCAATTTTATGACATCTTTTTTTACTGTTTGGAATGGGTTGAATCAAGATAACAACTCCTCATCATCAAGCACATCCTGAACATCATGGACGGTGGACTGCATTTTTTAACAAAAAAAAAAGACAATTCTCAATTATAAAAACAATAATAAATTTCACATTATTCTGAACTCGAAATTTTTTACTTGTTCTTGCGCTGGTGCTTTCCCATGATGAACCTGCCACATAATAATATAATTAGAATCATGAAATTAAAAAAAAAATAGAAGATGACAAGAACATATCATAGTGTCTATCTACTTTGTCAATAAAAAAAATCTCAACATAGATAAAAACAACCTTGTTTTGTTTACCAAATGACCTTAATCAATAGATTTGGATTGAAAATCATTGTTAGTATCATAAGAATTAGTAGAGTATAATCTTTATTGAGGTGATTCTACCCTTAGTGAGGGGGTACTGTTGTAACATGGGTAATGTTGATTTCATATGTTGACTTGGAAAAAATTATATTACTTGTTACAAATTACAATACTAATACTATAAGTTGGCCATATATAAGGACATAAGAAGTTATAACTCTATATTTATGAACGGTGGAAATATGAGTTTTATGTAGAAATATTGTAGTAATGCAAATATAAAATATTAACAATAAACAATATTTTATATCACTTTACATAACATAAATGCTCCTTGTTGGAATCCTTTAGATAACATTCTGTATTCAAACATCCCAAATGCTGCTACTCTTGCTTCCAAAGAAGCAAGAGTATTCCAAAGAAGCTAGTTTCAAGTTACCAAAGTCTATATGTTTTTTACCTCAATCTTATCATTCCTATGAGTAGATATTGGCTATATAACACTTGAGAGTAAGGAGTGACAAATAAATAGAAGTACCAAGCAATCCTTTCAAAAACCAAAAAATGATTTGCACTTTGATGAAGCAATATAAATAGCCCTGGTGATGAATGAGACTAAATTGTGAATCATAACAGGCCAAAGCATCAAGTTCTTATCAAATATATATTTACAGTTTATCACAAGGGAATGGTAGTTGGCATTATTTATTGTAAACTACATTTTATTTTCCTTTACCTTTTTCTTGGTTATATGTTACATTTATAAGTCTAAACATAGTATGGACATAGTGATATCATATAGCTGCAGAATGCATCCCACCAATGAAAATGGAAAACATTAGCAACTTTACATGGAGGAATCTCTCCTACATATCTTTCCTAAGAACCATAAAGAGGGAATGCTTCAATACAAAAAAAACCACCCAAAAGTTTAGTGCTAAGTGTTGGAACTATCATTTGGAGAACACCTAGAGTTTCTAGGCCTTGTGCATAAGCACATGTATCTAATGTGCGTACTTAATTGATTACATATTTGTTATGGATGGCCATGATAACTACCAACCAAGTTGTGAAGTGGGTTTGGAAATTTGAGAAAGGTTTTGATGAGTTGGATTAAGTTAACTAACACCTACACATTAAGATGCCAGAGGTCACATTGATTAAGAACTACAAGTTCAAGCAAGGAAAAACTTAGAACCATTGATGCCAAATGTCACCATTGATTAAGACCTACAAGTGAGAAATACCAGCACTATACTAAATTGGAACCTTGTTAGACACCTAAGTGGACCCTAGTTTGCCAAAATAACACAACATTAGTATTTATAAGCTTGGTGCTTGTTTGGTTTCCAAATATATTCCCAAGTTAAAGGGATTGATTCTTCTAAGACCTTGTAACCTATAGGGTGAATAATTTAAAGATCTATATGTGGTGGTGTAGCCTACCTCTTGTCTAGTGATAGAGTTTGAAGCCAACTTGGTTATGAGTACGCTCTCCATGGTTTGATTGATAGCACCAACAATTAACCAGGTTGAGAACGCCTTCGAGTAAGTTACCACATACCAAAAAACCTATGATAATTAAGTGGAGCTTGGATCTCACTCACCACTTTGTGAGTTGAAGAGAGGAGGGCCAAACTCAAGAAAACAAGCAGAGCCTCCAACCAAGATCCAGATGAGTTGGGTTTCACCCTAGTTTGACCTTGAAACCATGCACAAATTTCCAAGGAAAGGAGCTCAATATCAGCCTTAGCATATCTAAATAAAAGATCCAACCAAAGATAAAAATGAACCAAAATCTAGTTCAAATGCATATTCAAGAATGAAATTGAATCTCCACCATTCAATTTGAATGAAGGTTTGTGATTTCTTCACAAAAAAAAATACTAGAAATGGCTTTTAATTCAAGTGTTAATGTGTTGTATTGCAAGATAGGTTGCACACTTTTTTCATGTATTTTAATTGTCAAATATATTTGGAAATGAAACCATCATGCAACCTTGTATTAACAAAGTATATAGTTGGCACTATTTCCACTTGTGCTAGTAATTGAGGCAATTCTGAGACTCCATTAGTTTTATTAATGAATATAAACTTGTAATCATTTATGCTCTGGACTCTTAAAAATATACAATATAGATTTAACATAGGCATTGGAACACCATTCACTACTAACACTTGTTTACATGTATATCATAAACAAGAGGTGAGGAACAACACATCACTATAAACAAAAATAATTGTCCACCAATCATGCAATTACCCTTGTTTACATAATGAAAATGCTCACATGTATTTTCTTTTTGTAGGTGACCTGTAGAAATTTCAATAAACATCACAACTATGTGTTTCCATCAAAATAAGCATGTCATAATATCATCATAAGCATGAAGCCATCACAACATTATTACAATATAAGAAGCATGGATAAACTGAAATAAGTATTGAGCACAATATCATAATGGACAAACTTGAGGTTGAAGAGATTTTCGAATTCTCTACTTCTCATGAGCTTACTAATGTGCAAAATTGTGATCTATTGGATGTTTTGGAGACTAGATCAATATTTGGAGTTGTTGCATACACTCTTTTTGGTTCCATGCCTCCTCCCTAATCCATAATTATCAAATGCACACTTCCTCAAGCTGGAAATGAAGTTGGAGACATTTTGCATTTGCTTGGACACTTGCTCCTCTCACTTAGAGCTGATTTGAAGTCCAAACCACCACCATCATGTCATGGTTCATTTGGTTCTGATATAACCTACATCGGTTCAAAGGAGATATAAAGGAACCATCTATACATTCCTGGAGTTGATCATAACTCAGTTGATTCAAAGTTCAAGTTCCAGAATGGTATACATATTCATGGATTTTTTATGAACAATTTTGGATCAAAGAGCAAGTTCAGAGAGTATCCAGATTTGTTGCATCCACTGAAGGAGAATACAAGCACATATTTTTGGAGCAGGTTCAACTTATTCCCAAGAGGAAGATACCTCCAGACATATTGTCAAGCATCACAACTACTTGAGTTTGGATCAAGCAATTTTTTGGTGTGTTTCATGTCGATCTTGAGGGGGGGTTTTTTCCCACAGGGTTTTCCCTCTTTCCTCACTTAAATGGACTAATAAATTTTTAAAGGGTGACCTTTGGTCCCAGTTACCAGAGCCGTATTTCTGATATTTCCTCACATAATTAGGCTTAAGGGGGGGTGTTGGAATATTCTAACCATATCATCTTGGTTTTGCATGCATGCATGCATGCATTCCATACAACACTCCATGCATTGGAATTTGAGTCTCCTAGCACCTAGTCCTTAATTTAGGCCCCCTAGAGCTTAACTTTGGGCATCATTAGCCCTCTTATCCACTCAGAGCGCCTTGGTTACATAAATGAAGTCAAAAGGTGCCCTCATGCATGATTTTATGAGTTAGCATAGTCAGTTCCATGATTTAGGGCGTGGTGTCCCCTTGATTGCCTAGTTAACTGACTGTTACACCTAGTTTCACTGCTACTGAATGTAGGAGGGCCTATTTTGACTCAGTCATGTGCCAGTCCACCCCAATTGACTAGTCATTCATCATTAGTGGCCATTAGACCTTACCAGTAGATGGTTCCAATGAAAACTAAGCCTTCCACTTGTGTGGATTCCAACTGCCTCTTTAGGCTCATGAATTTCTCCTTTGGATATGTATTATTTATGTACATGTTCTATTGAATAATAATGTAATGGATTTTTTTCCAATTGTTCTTCATTCTCTTGTGTTGTAACACAGTTCTTCTTCTCTATTTTTCTTGCTCAATTCTTTTGATCTCTGTTAGACTTAGTGTGAATTTTATCTTTGTCTCTAGATATCTATGAGAATTTCACAAAATATCACATGGATGGATCCTCTGTAATATTGTTGTGAATGGAACCTATGTATGCATAGGGTTTGTCCCCGGTGCATGGCAGACTCGGCTTCTTTGATGACTGAACTGTTACTTCATTATTCGAGCTATGTAATATTCTAGAAAGAGTTAGGGTATTTTAATGCAGAAGGAAACTCTGTTAAAAGTTTTGCTTCTCTTGCATGTGGTAGGGTTCGGTGGTTTCGAACCTGGATTCCTTCTACTATTCGAGCTGCGACGACGCTACAGGTAACTAAACCCTTTCTGAACTTTTTCTTTGTAGGTTATCATTTTCATAAATAAAAATGATTATTGATTCTTTTAAAATGTAATATGCACAGGTGGGTTTTGGTGGTGGCTTTCCAGGAGGAACTCTGGTATGTGGCAAATTGGCGACCGTATAAAAGGTAAGACTACCATTCTATGTGCATTAAATTTATTCAATGTAGTGTTGTTATACCACGTAAATTCATTCTCGTTTCTTGCAGGCCTAGGAGATGATGACAACCGCTTAAACAAATGACTTATTGAAGGGTTAAATGGTTAAATAACTAGACTTCGTTTGATTCGGTTGCTAGGAACCTGTGAGGGTTTTGGGTTGTTGGCCTCTTCTGTTTACCCTGTGATCAATATCTTAATGGTAAGTTTGTAATCTATACAGACCGCTTCACAATAAGGGTTTCTTCATATTTTAAATTATATAAATTATAATCGCTTCTTTTTGAAATGTGTAGGGTTTATGCTTGGTCGTGGACGCAGTTCTTATTTTTCCAAGTTCGAACCAATGGAAAACAAGGTAAATCCTATCTCTAAGTTCGATTCTTCATTTTATAATTCTCAATGGTTTTCTCAAATATTAACTTTGGTTTTTATTTCTTGTTTGGGTCTTCCTTACAGCTGCGTTGTGGACTTGCCTTCTTATAGATAGCATTCCACAGGTATTCCATAACCTCGTTTATAATGGTGGTGCAGAGACTCTGTAGAGGAACAATTGATGGGTTCGCATCTTTAAGATGAGTTTGGAAGGATTCCCATGGAATTTGGACTTGGGGGTTAGATAGCATTCCACAGGTATTCCATAACCTCGTTTATAATGGTGGTGCAGAGACTCTGTAGAGGAACAATTGATGGGTTCGCATCTTTAAGATGAGTTTGGAAGGATGCCCATGGAATTTGGACTTGGGGGTTCGATCTTCCAGTTTAAAGTTTGACTCTGTAAAAATGGAAGTGAATTCTCATTTTTTTAAAGAAAAACTTATTGAGAGTTTCCAAACTCTAACCGATGGATTCATATGTAATTTATTTATGTAAAGAATATGATATATTTTGGTTAGTTTTTGGTTTATCTTTGTTATCTCTTCTGTGAAACGAACATAGCACTTATATTGATATTCATGTTTATAGTTTGAACAGAGTATTTACTCTTGATTATTATAAATGAAATTACTTGTTTATTTCAATATATCTATTGTGTTTGAACAGAGAATTTACTCTTGCTGATTATATTGTATAACCTACTTTCAATGCTACTGTACTTTCTTGATATTGTTTAAATGAATGTTTGTAAGTTATTATGTATGTGGATGAGGTGTCATTTTATATTTTGATTTTGTTATAGATTATCCTAACATATCATAACTCTTTTTTGTGAAATAAGGCCTCTTGGCTACTGTTGAATGCTCAGATTCAAAGCATATTCAAGCACAACATAAGAACACATAGATACAAACTATCAAGAAGATAATTATGGAAAGAACATTTAGTCATCTTGTTCATTCATTGTGGTAGTATTTATACAATAAGTGGATAGTTTGGAGTGGTTACACCTGCTCCAACCACTCATTTGTTAAGTATACAATAACACACATTAATACAGGATGATACCAAAAGGCGGCTAAATGGACCTCTCAACATCTCCCCCACCAACAAAACACTTCTTCATCCCGAAGAAGACATGCAAAAAACAACCTGGGTATGTGATTCTTTGTCCTCCGTTAGCAATGCGATAGTGGTCAATTGAGCCTCACCCTTTCACCTTCCTGTCGGCATTCATCTCCATCGCTCAAGGAAATACGAGGGATTCCATGCTCTACCTTTACACCATCTCATCGACTGCCTTTAAAATTCTGAAATCACACTCAATAGTTGCTTTTGCAATTCTGCACTGGGGGGTACTCGTCCAATTGTTCTTTTGCATCATCACATGATCATTAGGCTCTTTATTGTGTATGATGTAAGGTGGATTCTACTTGAATATGGTCGTCATCTGTCATGAAAATACCTGCAAAATGTATGCTTGGTGCATGGGACCAATGGATTTTGGTTTGAATGACTTGAATTTGACTGAAACTAAATCTGGTAAGGGTCTACAAGAGGCTGAATTTATTACAATCCGACCAAGATTTTATGAAATAAATCATTGCTTCCGACCACTTTTTTCACTAGTCGAACCCGACCACGATTAGTACTCGAGCAATTACAATATTTTACAATTATTTGTAGGCATAAGCTAGAATAAAGTCACTCGTTGACCAAATGCCGACCATATCAAATTTACAATATCGACCATTAATCATTTACTAGCCGACCAAATGAAAAATTTGACTATATGTTGGCATCGACCTTGGTTTAACAATATCATTGTGCCAATACAATATCGGCCAAAATAAAAATTGAACATCGACTATAAGGTGATATGATCCCTTTATCCACAATTATGATAAGATCAACATTCCCAATATGTTTTCAAGGTATGACAATGTGCAACAATAATGTAGCCGACTAGATGGTTATTCTCGACTAAACGAAAGGTATGCCGACTAGGGGTCGATTGAGTTACTGGTAGGCTATAGTCTTGAATGGTCTACCTCTATTCATATTCTATCTTCACAAGCGTTGACTATTAAGATGTTGATGCCCACGTCCCATGGCAATTGGCCAAGAAGATAAATTCGTTTGAGAAGACTCTTTAACATCGACTGATTCAATAGAGCATTAATTAGTCATAAGGGAGAAAAGTGATTCAACTCCTTCATACGTATAAACGAGTAGAGCAACCTCCTGAGAAAAACACGTCTGAAGAATATGATCATATAGTACCTCCCTGGGTAGCAACTTTGGTTGATGCTGACCAACTTATCAAGAAAAAATAATGTTAGACTAAAGGACAAGCTGCTGGTCAAACTGCTGGTGACTGCGTTCGGTATCGAGTACTCTTGTGATCAACTTCTTGTTTGGTCTTTACAAATTGATATTTCTGAGTGGTCGATACCCATATTCAATATATTAACCAGCAATCAACTTTTTTTTTAGCACTATAATCAGACACACCTTCTATGAGCAGAAAATATTTTGCAGTAATAATCTTAAGAGAATTAACCATTCAAGCAAAAGAATCAAGAATATCTTATCTTTTCTTTTGCAAGTGCTTTCTTTATCCGTGTTGAGCAACCTTCTATCTTCTTGCATATTTTTCATCCATCTTACAATAACCAGGTTCAATCCTCTCTCCATTATTTGATCGATATTCTTCGCAGATTTAAATATTTGAACCCATTTGATTCTCAGTCTTTATAATAGCCAGAACCGGTCTACGGTCGACTTTCATTTGCTTAGTCGATGGGCCAGCCGATGTCTTTTTAACTACAACTAGTATTTATTTACTAGTCAACGAGATACACATACTGGTCAATTTGATATGCTGGAGCTCAACCTTGAACAAATGACATTGGCCAACAGTCCATCAAGCGACACCTCCATTAGTAAATACACGAGCGAATTATTTTACAAATTTAACAATAACACTCACGAGCAATCTCTATTTTCTTTTGCAGGTTTCTTAATGTCCTCCTCCTTTCATCCAGGTTCGATCCATCCTCACTCGCTGCTGATATCACCCAGATCGAGTGAAGAAGGAAACGAAGCCATTGTTGAATGCTCAGATTCAAAGCATATTCAAGCACAGCATAAGAACACACACATACAAACTATCAAGAAGATAATTATGGACGTAACGTTCAGTCATCTTGTTCATTCATTGTGGTAGTATTTATACAATAAGTGGAGAGGTTGGAGCGGTTACACCTGCTCCAACCGCTCATTTGTTAAGTATACAATAACACACATTAATGCGGGATGATACCAAAATGAGGCTAAATGGCCCTCTCAACAACTACACATATTTTATATCTATACTAGATTATATGGATACCTACTCTATAAAACTATTGAATGTAAATACTAAATATTCATTAACCTATAAACAATAATTATGATAAGTTTGCATACACATATAAATTCTAAATAAGTATGTTACAGTAAAAAAATAGTTGATAACATGCATAAACAATGTAATCATTTGAATAATAATTTAGGAATCAATTACAGTAAACAATAATTTCATAATAGTAAAACAATAAAATAAAATGGAACCTGAACCAACTGCCGAAAATAAAAACTGAAGGTCGTTGTTCCTCCCAACCAAACTACTTGTTCTGAAACCCCCAAGCCCGTTTGTTGAACCAAAAAGACAAACACTAGTCACAATGCTCTCTTTGCATAAGCTAAATCACAATCTTCCTCCATCATAAGCCTCCTGCTCATTGGATGGACTCAATACTTATAGTATTTTTCCTAGGACTTAGGTCATTTATGAGCCTCCTGCTCCATTATCCCTCCTCAAGGAGTTCGACCTCTTTTTAGGGAGAATGCCTCCTGCCTCATTGTGCTTTTATTATGAAGTCTTTCCATAATGGGTTTTTCTCTTAACACTTGTCATTTCTCCTTGTGGGTCAACAAACACTCTTCAACAGTTATTTCAGTTTTGTTTCCCTCATCTATTTAATAATTTAAAATTAATAATTCATTTACAATTGCCTTGACCTCACTTGCTTAATAATGTCAAATCAAATAATAACATATAGTTCTTAACACAATAATTGTTTGGGTTCTTCGGTGTATTACATATACCTCCCTTTAGAAGTTAACATAGTCCTCAGTGTTACTTTTAATCTTCCTCCATATCATTTTGAAACATAATTGGATATGCCTCCCGCATATTGCTTTCCAATTCCCAAGTAGCCTCTTCTGGATTAAGGTGCTTCCATTGCACCTTGACTTGTCTGATGGTGCGGTTCCAGAGTAAAATTTCTCTCCCGTCGAGAATACATTCTGGTTCTACCTGAAATTCTCCTTCGGGTTCCACCTGGATAACATTCCAGTCAACCACATGAGTAGCATCATGAACATATCTTTTTAGAATTGAAATATGAAAAAAATTATGTACTTTAATTGTAGGTGGTAGTGCTAATTGATAGGCTACTGGTCCAACCTTTGATAATATCTCAAACGGTCCACAATACCTAGGCGCCAATTTTGTACATTTTCCCAATTTTAAGGAAATTTTTCTGGGTTTCACTTTCACATATACATGATCCCCTACCTGGAAATCTCTTTGAGTTCTTTTCAAATCTGAATAACTTTTTTGTCTATCTTGAGCTATCTTCAAGTTGTGTTGTACCGGTTTCACTGTTATTTCCATATCCTTCAATATTTCAGGACCTAACATTAGTCTATCAACTGGGATACTCCAAGAAATTGGAGTTTTACATTTTCATCCATAAAGTATTTCAAACAGACTCATTTTAGCAGAGGCTTGAAAATGATTGTTATATGCAAACTCAACAAGATGTAAATACTCTTCCCATTTCCTAGGTTTGTCCATTACGTACATTCTAAGCATATCCTATAAAATTTGATTCACCCTTTTAGTTTTCCCATCAGTCTAGGGTGATATGCGGTACTGAAACTTAATTGAGTATCCATCCCTTTAAATAAGGCTTTCCAGAAATTTCTTGTAACTTTACATCCCTATCAGAAATTACAAATTTAGGTACACCATGCAATCAGAAAATCTCTTTCATAAAAATATCAGCAATATTAATTGTTTTATAGGTGTAGTTTACTAGACTAAAATGTGTTGCTTTACTAAGCTTATCTACCACAACCATAATTGAATCATTCTGTTTAGCATTTTTGGGTAAACTTGTTATAAAGTCCATATTGATAATTTCCCACTTCCATTTTGGAACGGGTAAAGGTTGTAGCAATCCAACTGGATGTTGATGTTCAACTTTAACTTGTTGACATTCTATACATCTAGCTATATATTCTGCTACCTCCTTTTTCATATTAGGCCAATCCTTTCTTAACATAGTAATCATTTTTTGATATACAGGATGTCCTAAATATGGTCTTCTATGCATTTTATTCATGATTAATGACTTTATGTCCTCTGAATTAGGTACATATAATATGCTTTTGTATACCAATAATTCTTTTCCATTTAGGCTTAATTCTGTTTTTACTTTATTTGTTTTATTTTCTGCTGTCTTTTCCTTTAATTTTTTATATTGTTGATCAAATTTTGCTGCTGTCTCAATTTTATCTTCCAAATATGTTTCATAGTTACTACTTGTAGTGACATACAACATATTTGCATGACGACTTAACGCATTAGCCACTTTATTTTCCTTCCCCTTGATATGTGTTAATATTTAATATGCTAATACAGAAAATCGCAGCATTACATTCCATTTCATAATAATAGCATATACAGGATCACTGAAGAAACAACAAGCACAGCATAAACACAAGAGACATAGATTTATCTTGGGAAACCCTCATGGGGTAGAAAACCCAGCAAAGCTTCCTCAATATAGATGACCATCAATATACAAAGATGAAACCCTGAGACATGATCTCCTCCTCCACAATAGCAGACCTCTCCTCCACAAGTGCACTATCCTCAAGTGAGTGAGTGTGTCAAATGAGGAACACACCTCCTCTATTTATACACTACTCTGACATATCTTTTACACAAGTACACGTAGGCTTGTATTTAACCAATGGGTTAAATACCCCACTACAACTGACTGGGCCGACCCCTCTAGGGTGGTCTAATAACCCTTTGACCCACATAACACATACAGGGCCGACCTCCACTAGGGAAGTCTAATAACCCGAGTTACCACATTCCGACGGAGGAATAAACATCTCCGGATATACAATAAGATCTTTTCGGAGGAATGAAACATCTCCGGAATAATAAAGTACAATTATAATATTCTTTGAAGTTACAATATCTCAACACTCCCCCTTAACGAGAAGGATATTATAACAACATCTGCACGAGCAAGGAGTCATCAACATCATACATGATACATCTATAAATCATTGGAAGCTTTCTCAACATCATCAGTAACTCAACCAGTTACTGGAACATCAACATCTTCAGTACTGAGTCTTTATCTTCTGCAGTACTCGAATAGCTACAACAACATCAACATCTAGATCCTCACGATCATCAGTATCATCATCTCACGATCATCGGCATCGTCATCACACGATCATCAGCATCGTCATCACACGATCATCAGCATCGTCACACGATCATCAGCATCGTCATCACACGATCATCAACATCGTCACATGATCATCATCATCATCATCACATGATCATCAGCATTGTCATCACACGATCATCAGCATCGTCATCACACGATCATCAGCATCGTCATCACACGATCATCAGCATTGTCACACGATCATCAGCATCGTCATCACACGATCATCAGCATCGTCATCTCACGATCGTCAGCATCATCATCAATACAGGTATCCATAACAATACAAGTATCCACATCATTAGTACAAGTATTCATGCCAATACAAGTATACATATCATCAATACAAGTATCCATACTGATACAAGTAACCATGTCATCAATACATGTATCCTATCGATACAAGTAACCACATCATCAATACAAGTATCCTACCGATACAAGTAACCACATCATCAATACAAGTATCCTACCGATACAAGTAACCACATCAACATAAAAAAATCACTTTCTCGGAGACCATTCGTCTACGGATCAATTCAGGGACAAAAGTCCGGGGATGATACAATCCCCACTTCTCGGAGACCACACGTCTACAGATCAATTCAGGGACCAAAGTCCGGGGATGATACAATCCCCACTTCTCGGAGACCACACGTCTACGGATCAATTCAGGGACCAAAGTCCGGGGATGATACAATCCCCACTTCTCGGAGACCACACGTCTACGGATCAATTCAGGGACCGAAGTCCGGGGATGATACAATCCCCACTTCTCGAAGACCACACGTCTACGGATCAATTCAGGGACCGAAGTCCGGGGATGATACAATCCCCACTTCTCGGAGACCACACGTCTACGGATCAATTCAGGGACCGAAGTCCAGGGATGATACAATCCCCACTTCTCGGAGACCACACGTCTACGGATCAATTCAGGGACCGAAGTCCAGGGATGATACAATCCCCACTTCTCGGAGACCACACGTCTACGGATCAATTCAGGGACCGAAGTCTGGGGATGATACAATCCCCACTTCTCGGAGACCATACGTCTATGGCTCTCTTTAGGACTGAAAGTCCAGGGATGATCCAATCCCCTCAACTGTCCACTAAGGACTTCATTCTCGGAGACCTCACGTCTACGGCTCTCTTTAGGACTGAAAGTCCAGGGATGATCCAATCCCCTCAACTGTCCACTAAGGACTTCATTCTCGAAGACCTCACGTCTACGGCTCTATTTAGGACTGAAAGTCTAGGGATGATCCAATCCCCTCAACTGTCCACTAAGGACTTCATTCTCGGAGACCTCACGTCTACGGCTCTCTTTAGGACTGAAAGTCTAGGGATGATCCAATCCCCTCAACTGTCCACTAAGGACTTCATTTTCGGAGACCATACGTCTACGGATCAATTCAGGGACCAAGGTCCAGGGATGATACAATCCCTATCTGTCCACTAAGAACTTCATTTTCGGAGACCATACGTCTATGGATCAATTCAGGGACCAAGGTCCAGGGATGATACAATCCCTATCTGTCCACTAAGGACTTCATTTTCGGAGACCATACGTCTACGGATCAATTCAGGGACCGAAGTCCAGGGATGATACAATCCCTCTTCTTTCTCAGAGACACCTGTCTACGGCTCACTTTAGAACATGTGTTCAAGGATGATACAATCCCTTTTCTTTCTCGGAGACCCCTGTCTACGGCTCACTTTAGAACAAGTGTTCAAGGATGATGCAATCCTCACATGTATTCTCATCAATACATCTCATCATCAAAAGCATGTATTCTCATCAATACATCTATCATTAAAAGCATGTATTCTTACTAATACATCTAACATCAAAAGCATGTATAAGTAAAACTAAGTATTCTAAGTATAAGAGTCCTAAATCTAAATATTTCTAAGTATCTAGGTGTAGAGAACAAGTTACCTCATCATCGACCTTGTTGTTCAATGAGACAATCTCATCAACAGTGACTATACTACTCCCCCTTTCGAGGAGGGTCCTTTTGAACTAAACCAAGCTTGTCTCGGAAGTATTCAAATTTCACTCGAGACAGAGGTTTGGTTGGTAACTTCTTCACTTGAGGTAGAGGTTTGGTTAGTACAACGGTAACCTGTTACAAATTCAAACTTTATAGTTCCTTTCTGCGTCATATCTTGTTAGTTCCCTATGTTCTTTGACTTATCATGGAACACTAGATTCTATGTCATCTTGATACAACTCTATTTATCACATAGGATCACAGTTGGTTCTATCTCTAAGTCAAACAATCCTGAAGCCAAACTTCTTCACAACAAGCAGAGCAAGCAGCCATATATTCTGCTTGTGCTGAGAGCCACACTAGACTGCTTCCAGCCAAACCACGAGATCATGGCTAATCCCAGACAATAACATCCTCTCAATGTGTTCTTCCTGTCTGATACACTTTCTGCCCAATCAGCATCTGAGTAGCCATCTGAAGTCATGATCTCCAAGATAGCATAGATCAAAGTCTATCGTATCCTTTATGTGCCTCATCACATGCTTTGCAACTATCAGGTGAACACATCTAGTTTCCACTAGATACTGACTCATGGTGTTCACAACAAAGCATATATCTAACCTAGTATTCATTTGACACATCAATGACTCAATAATTTGTCTGTACAGAGTTATATCCACTAATTCTAATGAGTCATCTGCTAAGAACTTCAAGTTGGAATTCATGAGAGTGACCATTCCAACACATCAAGTCCTTTTAATATTTCTCAGCATACTTTCCCTGTTTGAGAAAGATTCCTTCTGAGCCTTGCCATACTTCCAGACCTAGGAAGTAATGCATCAATCTGAGATCTTTCATTTTTTCATTTCTGCAGCCATCTTCTTCTTTCTTTTCATGATCTGATTCTCATTCCCTATCAGAAAGATATCATCTACATACAATAATAGTATGATCCATAACTTTATGGTAAAGGTTAGGAAAAAATTTACTTTTGGTAAAGCCCAAGCTTATCAAGAAACTGTCAATTCTCCCTTTGTGACTGAACATCATTCACACTCTGCATTGAATGATCTTCTGCATATCTATCTATGCCATCTCTCGTTAGATGGGTCTACTGATATGGGCCTCAATATCATTCGAACTCTGTGGTGAGTTCCTTCTTGCATCCATGCCATCTGTGTCTAGAAACTATATTCAACCTTGTAGCAAAGGTTGAGATCCACATTACCCATGGTGATCATTAAGCTTATCAATTGATTATCGATCCTGGGTACCCATACAGAGCCTGATTCACACTTCTTCTTTAATTACACCATTAAGAGAATGGTCTTATCTATCCACTTGGAGCAAACATCTTATCATGATTCTCTTCCTCTTTCTAAGAGAATCTTCTAGCCATGAACCTTCTATATTTTGTTTGATTTGTAAATCTTCTTGTTGAACATCCATCACTTGTTCGGTGTTCATCATTCTTCATGATCTTTCCTACAAATCAAAATTAAGTACATGATTAGTAATACTTCATAATCATGGAATCATGTTGACATGATAACCTATTATGCATACATATATCATTTACATAGTTATGCAACTATTTTGACCAATACTTTGGCACAACACTTTTCCATATCCTGTATGCATACAGTGGCTATCTAGATGCCTTCCATCTCTACCAGAACATACTATTGAGAGTGTGCACAACTCTCAGCATGTCAGCAAAGAGGTTTCATTCTAGACAAGCAACAATGGAATGTTTGTCCAACTTACCAATCATATGCATATTAGTAGTATACTGTTCAATGCTCTATGAATGTTTACACTCAGCATGAAATATTCTAGGAATACAAATATGCATACAAGCAATATCATTTACTGTTTCAAATAACAACTCAAATACTTATCTTTTATGTTTGTGTGGTTGCCTCTCGCTTGGTCTTCTAAATGTCTTTTGAACTTCTATTCATTCTATACCACTGTGCATGCTCAAGTGTGCATTAGTGTTATCCTCATGATCTCATACACAAACATACATTCATTAGTATATTATAAACATTATCAAAACATCTAAATAGTCTTGAATATGTATAGTCACGATCATAAACAATAAACATTAGTATTCAAGATTTCAGGGAAGACTTCTTTTACTCATGCGTATCATCAATCAAGATAAAAGACATAATATGCATAATCCCTTGATTACTAACTTTATGAATAAGTATATCTAATCATGCCAAGTATACTTATATAAGGGATCCCAATACAAGGTAAGATTCTAACATGACATAGGAAAACATACCTGGATTAGTATACCTGCTTAGTTATGTACAACATACCTAAATAATCTCTTCAATGATTTAGAGATCCTGAGCTAGAACCTGCATGTCTCATAGGTTAAGCATAATATAACAAAGTCATACATACCTCGTAAGTAGAACAAAGATTATGGATGAGTCTTTGTCTTCATGATGTCATGGTCATGGAACTTGATTTGTCTTTTGCGATGTACCTGTATCTTGTTAGTAGACAACATCAACCTCACACAACACCATAATGCATTAGTACAATCATATAGCCCTAATCAATGAATGTCTTCGATCATTCACATGCATTCATACTGTTACTAGGGTGATAAGATAATTCTAACATTAATCAAGATTGTACTAATAAATAACATGAAGACAAACACATTATGAACTTAATCAAGAATCAGATTTCAAGACATACCTGAACCTCCTTAAGTCATACCTGTCGAGACTTCTTGTAGTCTTCTTATGTAAGGCCTTAGCCTCAACTCCCTCTGAAACTTGATCTGGAGCTTGATTAGGGTTTGCTAGAGAAACCCTAAAAATTAAAACTTTGACTTTCACACTTCTGAATGGATGGAAGAATGTGTCTTGCTAAGCTGATCAACCTAGCATTCTTCAATTTTGAAATCTCCAAAATTTTACCCCTCAAAATTGCCTTCGAAACTTCTGGATCTTCTGGACAAGAACCCGAACTAGGGTTTGATGAAGCCCACCCTTCTGTCCAATCAAAACGTTCGATCCAAGGCTCTAAAATCTTATTTTTCTGAGGAGCTTCCAGCCGTGGATTCTGATTCCAAAAATTCTAACTTTCTCCGAAACCCTAAATTCCGGAAGCCATGAATAAAGGTGCTCCAAAAATAATTCTGTTTTGACAGAAATATGTACCTAATTGTTTCTACTATAACTCCAAAATTTTTGCTCCACAGGGTCTGAAAACTTTTTCTGCAGTATCCTGACCTGTCATCTTTCCATCCTGACAGGTCTGACCTCAATTGGATTTTCTGAGAGAGAGTTATGCCAAGTGTCGCAATGTGACCTGTTTATGGGATAAAACAGGAGAGCGAACTTGTACGGCGTGACACGTGTCACTGTTTGAACTTCGGCCTCTAAATTTTTTTCTTGAGATATCTTGCCATGTTATCTTTCCATCCTGACAGGTATGACCTCAATTGGACTCTCTGAGAGAGAGTTATGCCAAGTGTCGCAACGTGACCTGTTTATGGGATAAACCAGGAGAGCGAACTTGTACGGAGTGCCACGTGTCACTGGTTCACCTTCGGCCTCTGAAAAAGTTTCCTGAGATAGTAAAGTCTGTGTACTACCTGTCATTTTTTACGAAATTTCATTTGGAGCTTCTTAGCCCAAGTTATGACCTTTTTTCCAAGGTCACCTGATTTTGACTGAGATCTGGAAGAGGCAGAAACCCTAACTTGTACTGATCATAACTCATAAATTACAACGAATCTGAGGGTGCCCTTTGGAAACAAGGTACTTGGGGATGTTATATTCAACCTGTAAACTTTTCAGACCCTGAACCTTCGCAGAAATAGATTTATAGCGAAAGTTCCACAATGACTGGTTTTTGCTATGTAAAACCCTAACCTTCAAAATGTCGTAAGTAAAGCAAGTGTCGTAAGTGCCATACCTTGTCTTCCTTCAGGTTAGCTCTGATACCATGTTAAGATTTAATATGCTAATACAGAAAATAGCAGCATTACATTCCATTTCATAATAATAGCATATACAGGATCACTGAAGAAACAACAAGCACAGCATAAACACAAGAGACAGAGATTTATCCTGGGAAACCCTCATGGGGTAGAAAACCTAGCAAAGCTTCCTCAATATAGATGACCAGCAATATACAAAGATGAAACCCTGAGACATGATCTCCTCCTCCACAATAGCAGACCTCTCCTCCACAAGTGCGCTATCCTCAAGTGAGTGAGTGTGTCAAATGAGGAACACACCTCCTCTATTTATACACTACTCTGACATATCTTTTACACAAGTACACGTAGGCTCGTATTTAACCAATGGGTTAAATACCCCACTACAACTGACTGGGCTGACCCCTCTAGGGTGGTCTAATAACCCTTTGACCCACATAACACATACAGGGCCGACCCCCACTAGGGAAGTCTAATAACTCGAGTTACCACATTCCGACGGAGGAATAAACATCTCCGGATATACAATAAGATCTTTTCGGAGGAATGAAACATCTCCGGAATAATAAAGTACAATTATAATATTATTTGAAGTTACAATATCTCAACAATATGTTTAATTTCAAAGTCATATTCACTTAGGAAAGATAACCACCTAGCTTGTCTAGCATTTAAATTTTGTTGGTAAAAAAAATATCTTAAACTGACGTTACCAGGCATTAACAAGAACCTTCTTCCTATAAGATAGTGTTCCCACATCTTAAGTGCATGAATAATGGCAGCTAACTCCCAACCATGAGTAGCATAGTTCTTTTCATGTTATTTAAGTTTCCTTGATATGCCACCACATAGTTTTCTTGCATTAATACTCCACCTAGACCCTCTTTGCATGCATCTGTGCATATAACAAAATCTTTATAGGTGTAACGCCCCATATTTTGACTAGGCGTGTTTACCTGTCATACATACTGCACTCTATTTTGCTTATTATCTGTTGGACTTAGCTAGAATGAGTAAACTATATTTAAGCATGATTAGACATGATTATACGTTTCTATTACGTTTATGATGTTACTATGCTCATGTTGATACTACGATTACGATGTTATGATATTACCATTCTCATGATGTTATTATGTTTATGTGGTTACTATGATGTAGTTATCATGAGATTCTTTTATTTCATAATGACAATGTATGTTTAGTAATCGTCCTTGATGAAATGTGATATAAATGATGTGGTACATATGATGTGATCGATTTAATGATTTTATGTGATGAGATAAA
Source organism: Larix kaempferi (assembly GCA_027924585.1). Taxonomy (NCBI): domain Eukaryota; kingdom Viridiplantae; phylum Streptophyta; class Pinopsida; order Pinales; family Pinaceae; genus Larix; species Larix kaempferi. Next base: position 28,675,353 of record BSBM01000753.1, on the reverse strand, counting down.
TGATGTTGATAATATGGATCAGATGATGATTGAATGGAAATGTTGTTATAAATGTATGGTTGCAAAGTACCAATCCGCATGACACATGGGCTATGTAATAGCTGGATACTTGATATGAAGTATGGTGTAGTATGTTAGTTTTTCAGAATTTACTTCAATCTGATCTAGGATCTTAACTGAGAGAATAACATGTACAACATATCTACAACATATCAATCATGGACATAATAATGCAAGCACACAAGAGATAATAGACACATAGAGTTTCACTGGGGAAAACCATAAAGGTGAAAAACCCCACAAATTTCTCAGAGATAGATAGAGCAATGATACAACCCAAGCATAAGAGATAGTCTTCTCCTAGCAGCAGCTTCTCCTCCTCCACAAGTGTGCCACTCTCCAATGAGAGTATGAGTGAGAAAGTGAATGATCAAATAGAGTGCCTCCCGTACTCTATTTATACTTGACTTGACTTGCCTAATAACCTTTACTAGGTCGGCCTTAACTTAACGACATAACATAATGATGACAGGGCCGACCCTCAATAGGGTGGTCTAATAACCCTTTAACCCACATGACTTATACAGGGCCGACCCCAACATGGTGGTCTAATAACCCATCAAGTATAAGTTACGACACTTACAATATAAATGACGACACTTCCGTATAGAGGAATAATAACATCTCTATAGGAATACAATATACATATATGAAATACATTCCGAAGTTACAAATACATCAACACTCCCTCTTAACTAGGAAGGTATTTCTTGACATAGATCTGCTAGCACAAGTCTTCTTCTCTGGATCATCGTCATTGAATCACCGTCATCGAATCATCATCATCGTCACTACTGCTTCTATCTCAATCACTCTCTCATCTACTCGTCATAGGAAGTTCTACAGAGCCAGTCCTTTTTCATACTGGATGTAGGCCCACCACCTGTAGGTTTTCATCATCTACAGAGCCAACCCTTTTTCATGCTGGATGTAGGCCTAGCCTCCATGTAGGTCTTCAACATCTCTGCGAGCAAGCCATCAAGTAGGTACACCTCAGGATTGATTACATTTCCTCTGCAAAACCTGCAAGATCTCCCAGGACTGATTACACTGCCTCTGCAAAACCTACAATAGCATCTTAGGACTGATCATATGCCTCTACAAAACCTGTGTACCATACTGTCACATCATTGTCTTTAGATCATCATCATTGTCCACGGATCACAACCTAGATGCACATCACACAACACTTACATACACCTGCATGGGAGGACCAACCTACCACCATCCGAGAAGGGCTCAACACTTACATCATGGCCATGGGAGGACCAACCTACCACCATGTCAAAATGACACAGCACTTACATCACGACCATGGGAGGACCAACCTACCACCATGTCGAAAAGGCTCGGAAATTGCATTAACGACCATGGGAGGACCGACCTACCACCATGTCGGAAAAGCCCGACAATTACATCAACAACCATGGGAGGACCAACCTACCACCATGTCAAAAAAGGCCGCCCAACCCTTACAACTCACCATGGGAGGACTAACCTACCACCATGTGAAAATGGCCCAGCCCTTACATCTACACCATAGGAGGACTGACCTACCACTATGTAAGAATGGCCCAACCCTTACATCTGCACCATAGGAGGACTAACCTACCACTATGTGAGAATGGATCATGTGCATCTGTGTCTCCGGACTCTTCACTTCCCCTTGGAAGGTATCTCGATCTGAAGTACACCAAGTCTCCCTTTGAAGTATTCAAACTTCACTCTGGCCAACGGCTTGGTAAACACATCGGCTATTTGCTCTTCCATTGCAACATACAAGAGCTTCACTGCTCCTCTTTGCACCATATCCCTGATATAGTGGATCTTGATCTCAATGTGCTTCGACTTGTCATGGAACACCGGGTTCTCACACAACTCTGGTTGTCACAATATATACAAGTAGCACTTAACTGGAGATCAAAACAAATCAGACAGTAGCTTCTTAAGCCATACTTCCTCACAACTAACCGAACAAGCTATGACATACTTTGCTTCGATTATACTCAGTGCCACACAGGACTGCTTCTTGCTAAACCAAGAGATCATACCGGATCCCATACTGAAGCAGCACCCCGAAGTGCTCTTCCGATGAATGGCACTGCTTGCCCAATCCGAATCAACATAACCCTCCAGGTTAAACTTTGGATTCGCCTCATACTTGAGCCCATAGTCAACTGTACCCTTCAGGTACCTCAGAATATGCTTTGCAGCTATCAGGTGAACATGTCTCGGATTTGTCAAATACTTGCTCAAGGTTTTCACCGCAAAGCAAATATCTGGTCTCATATTCGTCAGGTACATCAAGGACCCAATCATCTGACAATACATCATCACATGATCATCCTGATCATCATCATAGCATCATCCTGATGCATATCATCTGGAGCAACATCCTGAAGCTCATCATCCATGATCATCCTGATCATATAATGCATCCACCTGATGCATACACAGTATCTACCTGATAGATATCATCATACATGATCTACCTGATCATATAATGTATCCACCTGATACATATCATCATACATGATCTACCTGATCATACAATGTATCCACCTGATACATATCATCATACATGATCTACCTGATCATACAATGTATCCACCTGATACATATACAAATACATGATCAAACTGACCATAACAAGCATCAACATGATGCATATACATATACATGATCCAACTGATCATAACAAGCATCCAACATGATGCATATACATATACATGATCCAACTGATCATAACAAGCATCCAACATGATGCATATACAAAGCAGTAACTGGAGCATCGTCCTGATGCTCATCATCCAGCGCTTACATCCACATCCATGGGAAGGATCCTCCTCTCTCCATGCTTGGAATAGATCCTGTAAATGTGTCCATCACTTCTTCCTCGAAGTGTAATCAATCTGAAGAACACCAAGCAAGAAAGTTGTCTTGACATCCATATGGTGTATCTTCCATTTCATCACTTGCTTTGTATTTCTCTATGCTTCCTTCTGCAACATGCTTGATCTTATAGATCTACTTGGAAGTCACAACAGACTTCCCTTCAGGTCTTGGGACCACATCCCAAACATCATTCTTCATGATCAACGGATCATGGCATTCTTTCTGGATCCTGGGAACTTCAATATCTTCAATATCTTCAATAGATAACTTTGTTGTTGAACAAATGTTGTAGTCCTTCTTTTGTAGGTGATGATATACGATCTTTCCTAGAAAACAAGTTAAATTGCATGATTAGAAAACATCTCATAGTTTTCAGAACAAATTCTTACACATAAATAAATATGTCATACAGTCATGCAATTATCTTAGCCAATGCTTCAATACAACATTTATCCATATCCCGTAACTTTCTAGATGCCTTCCAATCTCTACCAGAACATTGTTAAGAGTGTGCACAACTCCCAACATGTCAGTAAAGAGGTTTCATTCTAGATAAGTAGCAATGGAATGTTGTATAGTGCCATAGGCCACTTACCCATCACATGCATATTAGTAGTATACTGTTCATTAATGTAATTATTCTAATATGCATAATACACACCCTAAGTTTAGGAACATAAGCATATACATCATTGAGCAATATTATTTAAACAAACAAGTATGCAAGAAATGACAATTCAAATACTTATCTTTGTTTGGTTGTAAGGTGGAATCCCTCTCAATATTTTCTTCCTTGTAGGAACTACTGGAGTGTGCTCCCTCTTGATCTTTGTTTCTTGGATTACCTGTCCTTGAACTTATATCCATCCTCGATCACTTATGCATACTTACTAGTATCATCATTGTGTTATCCTCGAGGTCTCATACATACATTCATTAGTATAATCTCAATACTATCAAAACAAAATAATCTTAAACATGCATAGTCATGATCATTTCAAACACAGATAATAAACATTAGTATTCAAGGTTTCAGGGAATACTTCTTTTACTCATGCATATTCTTATTTGACCAAAGGAATTTTCTGGTTAGTCATATCATCAATCAAGGTAAGAGACATAATATGCATAAACCCTTGATTACTTATATTTCTAACTTCATGAATAATCATTATCAACCACGCAACAATATAAGATCCTAACACAAGGTAGGATTCTAACTTGATATAGGAAAAACATACCTGGTTATCATATTTACTAGTTATGTCTAGCAATGTCTTGTTCTCTTCAATGAATTGTGCTAGTAACCTGCATATCTCATAGGTTATGCATTGTAGAACCAAAGTATACATACCTTGTAAGTAGAGCTTCTATGTGATCCATGACAATGGATGAATCTTTGTCTTCATGTCACCATGGTCATATGTTCTTGAACTAGAACATGATTTGTCTTTCTTGATGTACCTTTCATGTTAGCGGACAACATCAACCTCATACAACACCACAAAGCATTAGTACAATCATAAGTGTCAAAACCCTAATCAATGAATATCTGCATTCATAATTTTTATTAAGGTGATACGACAAGTCTAAAGTTAATCAAGATTGTACTAACCTTAATGAAGACAAACATACCATAACCTTAATCATGAATAGATCTCGAAACATACCTGGATAAGTCATACCTGTCGAGATTGCTTGTAATCTTCTTATGTAAGGCCTTAGCCTCATCTCCCTATGAAACAGGAACTTCTTCACTTATGTAGGTGACCAAACCATTCTCTTCTAGGATTAACCCAATCCACTTGATTTGCAGAAACTGGATCTGGAGCTGGATTAGGGTTTGTTAGAGAAACCCTAAAAATTCAAACTTTGAATTTCAAACTTCTGAAAGGATAGAAAGATGTGCCTTGATGAGCTGATCAACCTGGTATACTCAGAATTTGAAAACTGCAAAGTTTCACCCCTCAAATTTGCTTTTCAATATTCCAGATTCACTAGGGAGGACCCTGAATTAGGGTTTGAGTTTCTCGGAGCTTCACCCAACCAAATAGTTTGATCCAAAGCTCTAAAATTCAATTTTTCCAAGGATCTTCCATCTATGGTCACATATTTCAAAAATTCCCATTTTTGCAGAAGCCCTAATTTTTCACCTTTCCGATCAAAGTCCCGAACTAGGGTTTGATCAAGCCCGACCTTCTTCCCAACCAAAAAATTCGATCTTGGTCTCTAAATTTCGATTTTTATGAGGAGCATCCAGTCGTGGTCTCCGAATCCAAAAATTCCAACATTCTTTGAAACCCTAAATTCCCAGAGCCATGAATGAAGGTGCTCAAAATCCAATTCTGTTTTGACAGAAATATGCACCTGATTGTTTCTGGTGTAACTATGAAATTTCAGATCTACAAGGTCTGAAAATTCTTCTTGTGGTAGTCTTACCTATTATATTTCCAACCCCATAGGTATGACCTCAATTGGATTCTCTTATAGAGAGTTATGCCAAGTGTCGCAACGTGACCTGTTTATGGGATAAAACAAGAGAGCGAACTTGTATGGAGTGCCACGTGTCACTGGTTCAATTTCGGCCTCTGAAAACCTTACCTGAGAAACTAAAGTCTGTTCCCTACCTGTCACTTTTTACTAAATTTCATTTGGAGCTTCCTAGCCCAAGTTGTGACCTTTTTTCCTAGGTCACCTGTTTATGACTGAGATCTGGAAGAGGCAGAAACCCTAGATTGTACAGATCATAAAACACAAAGTACAATGAATTAGAAGTTGTACTTCAGACAAAAAGTACATTGGGATATTGTCTTCGACCTGTAAAAGTTTTATATCTTGAGACTTCGCCAAAATGGATTTATAGTGAAAGTTATACGATGAATGGTTTTTGCTATATCAAGCCCTAGCTTCGCAAGTGCAACAAGTGTCATAAATGCCATACCATGCCTTCTTTCAGGATAGCTCTGATACCATGTTAGTTTTTTAGAATTTACTTCAATCTGATCTAGGATCTTAACTGAGAGAACAACATGTACATCATATCTATAGCATATCAATCATGGACATAATAATGCAAGCACACAAGAGACAATAGACACACAGAGTTTCACTGGGGAAAATCATAAAGGTGAAAAACCACACAACTTCCTCAGAGATAGATAGAGAAATGATACAACCCAAGCATAAGAGATCCCCATAAAAGATCTGATATCAAATAGTAATCCTCATAAAAGATCTGATATCAGATACGTCTTTAGGAACATGCCATTCCATGATAGCTTTAATTTTGTCGGGATCCATTGATATACCATCTTTAGAAACTACATGTCCTAAGTATTGGATTTTATCTTTAAAGAAATCACATTTACTGAACTTAGCATATAATTATTATTCTCTCAATACTTGTAGGACTATTTTTAAATGTTCTTCATGTTCTTGATGATTTTTAGAATAAATTAATACGTCATCAATAAAGACGACTGCAAATTTATCTAGATACTTACTTAATATACTATTCATTAAACATGTAAAAGATGTTCGATCATTTGTCAACCCAAAGGGAATTACGACAAATTCATAGTGACTGTACCTGGTCCTAAAATTTGTTATATATATATATATATATATTCATCTTTAAATCTGACTTGATGATATGCAGATCTCAATTCTATTTTTGAAAATATCATTGCTCCTCGAAATTGGTCGAATAAGTCATCGATCCGAGGTAAACGATATTTGTTTTTAATTGTCTGTAGTCTATACACAACCTTAGAGTACCATCCTTTTTCTTTACAAATAATACCGGTGCTCCCCAAGGGGAAACACTTGGTCGAATGTACTTCCTATCAATTAATTCCTGTATTTGTGATTTTAATGCATTAAGTTCCAAAATATTCATACGATATGTAGCTTTCGAGGCTGGTACTTACCTCGGTACCAAGTCAATGGTAAAATCTATTTCTCATTTTGGAGGTTCAGGTAATCCGGGAATCTTTTCTGGAAATACATCCTTGAAATCTTTTAGGACTGGTATATCATCTATTTTAATTTCATTATTAGCATCTTTGTCATCAATTATTCGAACAACAAATACTTTACAACCTTTGCGATCAGACCTTTTCATTTGTAAATCATATATTTCTCTAATAGTGGTCTTCCTTGGAATTCCTTTAACTATAATAGGGTTACTTTCTTCGTATATGCATGAGAATGTTTTATCATAGCAATTCAGAATTACTCTATGCTTTTCTAACCAATCCATTCCTATTAATATATCATAAGATCCTAAGGGCGGAATATTTAAATTAGCATGCGTTGTAAGACTATTCATATTAAATGCACATCCTTTCACAAAACTAGTTACTTTTCATTTCGTGCCCATAGCAAGTTGTACTAACCAAGACTTCTCAACTTTAGTTTGTTGTAATTCACATAGTTCTACAATTCTTGGTGAAACATAACTCAAACTTGCACCGGGATCAATTAATATAGAGATTGGTTTAACTTTTAATGTACCTTCGATTTCCACCATAGATGTTTGATGGTCTGCTTGCCGGTTTTCCAATGTTGCGCTTATTCTTGGTATGCCCCTTGCTATATCCCCAACTATTATTATCTTCTTGAATAGTGTGTATGTTATTAAAATTCCTCCTTCTTATTGGACAGTCTTTAAAATAATGGGGTTCACCACATTGCCAACATTTTAAGGGTTCTTTTTAGCAGTACTTTTATTATAAACCGTAGGTGCCTCTTTTTCTTTAATTACTGTAGGATTCTATGGTCTAAAACCCTTGAAATTATTTCCTTGATAATTTCGATGGTTATTTCCAAAAGTTTTATCAAATCTCATACCTTTCTTTTTCTGTTCAAAGCTTTCATGTTTTCTATTCTTCCAACTTGGTACATTATCTCTTTTGTTCTTATTTTGGTCATAACAGAAATTTGCTTTTCTCATAGTTTCATCCAATGTTTTAGGATTTTCGTATTCAATTCTCTCTTTATAAATTGTTGGTAGACAGCTGAGAAAGCATTGTATCTTAGGTTTTTCATCAACAATATAAGGTACATAATGTAGTAAACTCAAAAATTTACTGCACAGTTCCTTCATTGTAAAAGTCCCTAGTTTTAAATCATAGAACTCTTTAGCTTTTTCTTCATAACACTGTTCTAACAAGTATTTCCTTTTAAAGTATTTCTTGAAAAGATTCCATTTTAGGTGAGGTTCTTTGATGCATTTTACTTTCTTAATATATTGCCACCAAATGTCGGTTTTTCCCGTTAAATTATAGATTTCCATTTTCGCTTTTAATTCATTAGAATAATTGTAAATCTGAAAGCACTTTTTCATTCATGAAATCCAGGCTTCTGCCTCCTCTCCGGTTTCAATATCACCATAGAATATAGGAGGTTTTATATTTTTAAACTCACCAAAAATTTCTTCATAGAGTTTACTTTTTCTTCTATATTTATCACCATCACTGCTTTCGCTAGATTCTTTGAAGTTTTGTTTACTCCGTTTAGATGATTTTCCACTTGAAGACTCAATTTCACTATCTGAAAATTGTAACTTTCTTGCCTTGCGTTTATAAGATGTAGTTCTTATTGTCTCTATATTAGGTCCTTTATTCTTTTCTTCTTCCTGATTATGTATTTTTGTTAGCAAGACATTGTTTAATTCTTCTTGTGCTTTCAGAATGTGTTCATTATCTTTCTTAACACTTTGTAGTTCTTCCTTTAAATCTTTCAATGTTTGTAAAAGTGCATATGGATTATCATTTCTGCTTTCATTCAGATGTACCCACATATTGTCATCATTAATGTTTTCTTGTTCTTTAGGGTGGGATTCTTCTTCAGCTGACATTTCGACTTCTATCATAATTCCCGCAAAATCAAGGTTATACTTCTCTTTTGATAATAAGAGAATCAACCATAACATTTATGTTAGTTTTCTGTTTTATATGCATTCAATGTTGAGCCCTTTTTAGGCCAAGTGTTGTAACGATGCTCTAATACCATTATGTCATAAAAGAAAAACTCTGAAAAGTAAGATTATGAAGGAAAAAATCGTTGTTGTTTTGTTACAAGAAACTAAGTGTTCGGGAGTACATCTGGAACTAAATGCTTGTAGCATATGGAAAAAGTGTAAGTGTATGGCGCTGGATGTTGTTGGTCATTCTGGAGGAATGGCTATCCTGTGGGACCCTCGGCTTGTGTCCCTCACTCACTTTCTCTCTACCAAGTTTAGTCTCTCTGTTGCTTTTCATCTTTTAGGCTCTAATGCGCGAGGGATTATTACCAATGTATATGGGCCGAGTAGTTATCCGCAGAAGCGTAATTTCATTACCAGTTTAAATAGGATTAGGGCACATTTGAAGGGACTCATTGGATTGCAGGATGAGATTTTAACTTGATCAGGTCATTGTTTGAGAAAAAGGGGGCAGAAGAATCCTGACTCTTGAGAACACCCTGTTTGATCAATTCATTGAGAATAGTAATCTGATTGATGTTGATATGGGGAGCAACGGTTTCACCTGGAATAACAGAATAGGAGGGGATAATTTGGTGGCTGCTAGGCTGGATAGATTCCCCCTTTCAGAAAGCATTATGCTTTTAGGGGGGACACTGTCATCGCGCCCGATTGCCTCTTCAGGCTCTGACCATTGGCCGGTTTCCCTTAACTGGAGTAATATTGGGACTAGAATGACAAGGCCTTTTAGGTTTGAGAGTTTTTGGTTAACTCATAAATACTTCCAAACTTGTGTGGAGGAATGGTGGAGGAATATTATCCCCCCTCATGGCACCAAGATGTACTATTTTCAACAAAAAATCAAAAGTTAGAATAAAGATGTCTTCGGGGACATTTTGATTGATAAAGCTAAGATTGAAATACAAATGGAACTTGTCCAGGAAAGCATCATGCGGATAGGCTTGACAATTGAACTGGATAGGGAGGAAAAAAACCTTTCTGAACAGTTATATCAGAGACAGCCTCAAGAAGAACTTTTGTGGAAGTAGAAATCTAGGAACTAGTAGCTGAAGGATGGGGATAAGAACACGAAGTTCTTCCACAGAGCAACCATCCAACATAGACACCAAAATCAGATATGTAACCTCCGTACCCCTGAGTTTGTATTAGTTGAATCTCATGAGGATATAGAGCAGGAACTCATTTCTCATTTTAAGGAAGTGATTATGGAACCTCAGGTGGACCGTTCTGAAGCTTGCTGTGAGATCAAGGATGTAATTCCTAGGCTTATTACAGATGAGCATAATGAGATGCTCATTCATCCCATTGATTTCCAGGAGGTTGAGATCACCATTAACCAAATGGAGGATGGTAAATCCACGGGGCATTATGGTTTTATGGCTAATTTCTTTCACCACTTCTGGGATTTGATCAAAATTGAAGTTTGGAAGGTGGTGGAAGAATCACAGAGAAAGAGGGGGGTTATCCCTACTTTAAACTTTACCTTTCTCACCCTGATTCTGAAAACTCTGGTGGCCGAGAGGTATGACTTGTTTAGACCTATCTCTCTGTGTAACATCATCTATAAACTCATTACGAAAGTCCTGGATAATCAACTCAAACCCCTTCTCCCTTCATTGATCTCTTTGGAACAGACGGGATTTGTGGAAGGAAGACAAATTCTTGATGGTATTATCCTAGCGCAGGAAGTCTTACACTCCCTAAAGAGCACGAAGAAAGATGGGATGTTACTGAAGTTAGACTTATCCAAAGATTATGATAAACTTAACTAGACCTACATGAAAGAGATTATGAGCTCCTTTGGTTTCAACGAGGTCTTGATCAAGTGGATAGCTAATCTTACATCCACTGCGTTCTTTTCTATCCTGATCAATGGGCATCCATCTGCTGTCTTCAATCCAACGTGGGGCATCCTCCAAGGAGATCCTCTCTCGCCCTTTCTTTTCATGATCATGATAGAAGGTCTTGGAAAGCTCATTTCGCGTTTAGTAGAACAGGGGAAAATCAAAGGTCTCAAGTTCCAACCGTATGAGAAGGCTATAACACATCAGTAGTTTGTTGATGAAACTCTCCTGATGGGACACTCCTCAGTTCAGGAAGCTAGAAAAATTAAGATGGCTTTGAATCTTTTCTTAAGATCCTCAGGGATTACTATTAATATGGATAAATCCTTGATTTTCTTCTTTAATACTCCTTCTGCTAGTCAAAGGAACATTGTAAGGATTTTAGGTTTCAAGAAGAGTTCCCTTCCAACCAAATACTTGGGTGCTACCTTATCTGATGTTGTCCTAAAGAAGGTTTCATGGGAAGAACTCTTAAGTAAAATGCGTGAGAAACTCTCTAACTGGATGCTCCATGCTTTGAACTTCCGGGAAGAGTTGTCCTGGTTAAAACTGTGCTATAAGCGATGCCTCTATATCTTTTATCTGTTTTATTGGCTCCCAAATCAGTTCTGAAGGACATCAGAGATATCCAACGCTCATTCCTTTGGGGAGGCACTACGGAGCATAAAATATGGCCCCTAGTGGATTGGGAGACTTTGTGTAAATATAAACCTGAAGGGGGTTTAGGTCTCCGGGAGCCCGAGACGCTGAGTATTGTGTGTGGAGCTAAAATTTGGTGGCGCTGGATCACTCATACAAATGAGCAATGGGCTAGTTTGGGGGGAAAGAAGTATGCTCCAGAGTTTGAAAAACAAGACTGGGTCAGGGTGGATGGACTGGAGCAAGGTTTGCATATTTGGAATATGGCTATGAAGGGGTGTGATTTGATCAGGGAACACAATTTTTGGGAGGTTCGCCAAGGACCTTCGGCTAATCTGTGGTCTGATGCGTGGCAACAAGAACCGACTCTTCTAACTCTGGTGAATGATATCCCTTCGAACTCACCTGCTTCTAACCATAATTGACAGACGATTGAGCATTATTGGCAGGAGGAACCGAATGATAGAGGTTTTCGTGTGTGGAAACCTCTTAACTGGTGGATGGTTAACTATGGGGAGGAGGTAGGAAAGCAAATTCATGATTTATTGCAACATCGTCAGATCAAATTTTAGTTGGGATTGGACCTTCTGTGATGGGGACATCGACCTAAAGGTATGTTTAGTATGAAGGAGGCTTACTACATCCAGGGTGGTTAGGGTAATCCCAATGTCGACAGTGAATGGAAGCACCTCTGGGGAGCTAAATTATGGCCTAAAACCACTCTCTTCCTCTGGTTGGTGTTGAAAGGCAGAATTCTGACGTGGGACAATATCACTAAGCGGGGCTTTGAGGGACCCTCTTGCTGAATTCTCTATGGGACTCATGGGGAAACGATTTCCCATCTTCTTGATGAGTGTAGCTTCTCCTCAGGATTATGGGATAAGGGAGCTATGATATTCCGCTTGTTGGATAGAATTCGAACTGACCCTGCAAAAACAATCAAATGCTGGAGGAAGGATTCTTTCCAGGGGAGAATTCTTAATAGAATTTGGGAGCTATTCCTCGGTTTTCTTGTTTGGGAAGTATGGAAAGAATGTAAAAAAAGAATTTTCACAGGAAAACATCAGACATACAAAGTTATATGGAGTCAAATTTAGCGTGGCATTATAGAGACTCTGCAATTAACTTCTTGGATGCAGCAAGATATGAACATACCGGTGAATGAAGTGAGTATTTTACATAAATGGGGCATTTGGGCGCCGCCTAGCCATATCGGAAGCATTCGCCCCCGTCGAACGTCTTCGAAAATTTCGGAGGTCTGGTCTCCTCCATTACCGGGATGGCTTAAGCTCAATTTCGATGGGGTGTCCAAGGGAAACCTTGGTAATGCCGGTTATGGTGGTGTCGTGTGGGATGACAAAGGGAATGTTTTGTATAGCTATTATGGCCATTTAAGCAAGGAAACCAATAATATGGCCGAGTGTGAGGCGATGTTGCAGGGTTTATGCATGGCGGCTCGGCATGGCATCAGTTATCTCCACGTGGAGGGTGAATCTAAACTTATTATACAACTGGCCACCAGTTTGTGTAATGGGACCCGTGCCACCAAGTTGGCCCCTTCATGGAGGTTGGTGTGGCGTATGACCTGTTTGGAAAATTTTATAACGTCAATGAACTCCGTCACCTTCCACCATGTAAGGAGAAGTGTGAATTGCTTGGAAGATGTGCTCGCTAACCATGGTGCCAGCTATCATGATGAGGGATGGGATGGAGAGGCCCTCAACATACCGGTGAGCACGTGTCGGGATAAATGTCTGCAAATTGTTGAAATTGACATATGTGCGATGGATGATGTCGCTGGCTTGCATGCGAAGTAAAGTGAAGGGATGGTTTATCTGGAAAAGTTAACTGCTCGTCCTTCACTCATTTCCTCATCCCCGATGTCAATGATGATCAAAGATCTGAAGCGTGGGATGGAGACTGGTAATCGAATTCCCACGTTTAGAATGGAGGCTGCTGATCAAGGTTCTGATTTCATGACGATTGCCAAGGACAGAGGGAATTACTACAGAGCTCGAATAATTATGGGGAATTTAATGGTTGTGAGTGGTGTCTTGCCTTTAAATTCTCTCAACAGGGTCGGCTCTCACCATTTCTGTAGTCAATCTGAGAAGGTCTGTGTCTTGTTAAGTTTTATTGTGTGTTCTTGCTGGGTAGATTGTGGTAATTTTGCTGTTGAGAGGATTCCTCCAGGAGGTAGGCCTGGTCTTCGAGGTCATCATGGTTAGGGTGAATCGAGTAATATGAATAGGGGCATAGAGGTCCAGGCTGGGCCTAGCAGGGAGCAGTGGAGAGCTGCTTCGACTGCGGTGTTCTTCTGTTGCCTCTTTCCTCAGCCGTTACAGAGGGAGTTAGAAGAGATGGAGGCGAATTTGTGGAGAATGGTGGGGGAACAGGAGCTGCCATCAGAAGTGGTGGCTATGGCTGATTGGATTCATGACCCAAGAAACACAAGGGGTCGGATGGCTCTTTACAACAAAGCGGTGGTCATGTTTTGGGTTACTAAAACGCTCATTGCCTAGACCCTGGATGCCAGGGTGGATATTTTAGAGGATTCATAGTGTCTAAAGAAGCTCAAGGAATTAGAGGAAATTTGGGTAAAAAATGGGCCTCCTAAGGAAAATAATAAAATAATAGTAGAGAGAGAGTAAAAAAGCTACTTTTTTGGATCGTATTTTTAATTTATCGCCTTGTAGGTCTACTCAAATTTCAAGCAGGAGGACTCGTTGGATGCATAATTAAATTATGCATCCAACGAGTGCCCATGTTGCATACTTCTAATAACATCCACACAATGAAAAATTGAAAATACATTAAAAACTGTGTTTCTAGTGAGAGAAAACACGTTTTATAATGTATTTTCGATTTTTCATGGTGTGGATGTTGTTAAAAGTATGCAACATGGGTACTCGTTGGATGCATAATTTAATTATGCATCCAACGAGTCCTCCTGCTTGAAATATGAGTAAGCCTACAAGGAGATAAGTTGAAAATACGATCCAAAAAGTAGTTTTAATTTTTTCCCTCCAATTTTTTTACATGCACCTTGTTTGAATTTTAAAGCATTTTGATTAGCTAATATGTGATGACAAGAAATTGTACTTTAGGGTCAAAAGGCCCATTTTTCATCCAAATTTCCTCTAATGAGAGTTGCAACGAACATGCGGAGGAAACCAGTTGGATCCATATGAAACTTGACGCCATTGCGACGGAATTGGGCATTTTGTTCTTGACTCATCCTAAGAAAGTGGATAACCCGAAAGTTATTGATCTTCGTGGTAAGGCTGTGGGGACGGAAGCGTCACTGATTGTGAACATTTATGATGAGGTAGGGCCGACAGGATGATTCTTTGTGCATGCCATTGGGATGTTTCAGCTTGCTACTGCTTCATTGCTATGGGATCCTTTTTTTTGGTTGGTGCCTTTTGTGGCGTTTGCTATGTAATGGGTTGTCGAACTTTTGTTTGTTTGGGGACTGTGGGAAATGCTGTTAGTTTATGTTTATGTACCGATTAAGGATAGGTCTGTATGTATGTCTGCTCAGAGATGTGTTGTTTTGGAACTCTGTTTTGTTTCTTTACCGAGTATGGATAGGACTGTATGTACTGCTCAGAGATGTTTTGTTTTGGAAAGCTGGCACTCCTGGGGAGGGTCATACTATGGGTAGTTTCGGTATTTGGGATCTTAGGGGCTATTGTTTAAGCTCCTTGTGCATTGTAAACTCTGTGACTGTAATCTTGACTTGGATGGAATAGAATGAAGTTCTCTTTTGCTTAAAAAAATCAATTTACTTTGCATGATTTACATACTTAGTTTTAACAGAAGTTGTTTTATGACGGCAGGGTTCAACTTCTCTTCTTGGGATCATAGATCAACCAAGGTGAAGCCTCTATTTTCTTATTGGTGCGTCACAGTTCTGTTGAAAATGATAAACAAGTTAGGACCTAGTCCTAACCACATTTGTTATCTTAAATACTATTTTCAAAACCTACCTTTACTCTTACCAAGAGCTTATGTTATATGGATCTATGCTTAGGTAGTTAACCTAGCATGCTAATATATTGAGTGTTTGATTTTACAAACTTTACAAACTTTATATGCTAATTAACCTAGCTATGATATCAAAGTCACTTTTATTATTAGCTAATACAATGATATAAAAATAGAATTCATGTTTAAACTATGGAAACATAATGCCGTGGATTTTTAGGCTAAGACATCACGTATTAATGTTTGATGTGTTAAAAGCTTGTTGTACCCAAATATTAGCTTCATGGCATCGAGATGATGGTTGGCTTGCCATGTCACTGGTCCATGTGAATGATTTTAAAGCCTGGTGCTCGTGGGACTCGACTTGGCAGTCGACCATGTGAATGATTGTATGCAAGGTTTAATGTGTATCCTTGGTTTTCAACTTGAATTCACGGTCGGAAGGCTTGTTAAGGATGAGACTTAACTTCTCAGTATGCCTCATTCAGTGTTAAGTGATCATGACCATCCACTTGGGTATGATCGTTGTTTCTCATCGTTGATCTGGTAAGGTCTCGAGCATGGTAAGTTTTGGAATTATGTTCCAACAAATGTGTCCTGCGTTGAAATAGGTAAACTGCCGAGGGTTGTATCTTTGGATTCATTTCGTGTTTGCATGGTGGAGGTGCCGAAGTCACTCCTTTGTAAGATTGTTGTGAATGGCACCTTTGTATGCACAGGGTTTGTCCCTGGTGCATGGAAGACTGGGCTTCTTTGATGACTGAATTGTTACTTCATTATTCAAGCTATGTAATATTCTATAAAGAGTTAGGGTATTTTAATGTAGAAGGAAACTCTGTTAAGAGTTTTACTGCTCTTTCATGTGGTAGGGTTTGGTGGTTTCGAACCTGGATTCCTTCTACTATTCGAGCTGCGACGACGCTATAGGTAACTAAACCATTTTCGAACTTTTGCTTTGTAGGTTATTATTTTCATAAATAAAAATGATTATTGATTCTTTTAAAATGTAATATGCACATGTGGGTATTGGTGGTGTCTTTCCAGGAGGAAATCTGGTCAGTGGAAACTCGATGACCATATAAAAGGTAAGCCTTCCATTCTATGTGCATTACATTTATTCAATGTAGTTTTGTTATACCATGTTGTAACTTCCTTCTCTTTTCTTGCAGGTATGGGAGATGATGACAATTGTTTAAACAAACAACTTGTTGAAGGGTTAATTGGTTAAATAACTAGACTTCGTTTGATTCGGTTGCTAGGAACCTGCGATGGTTTTGGGTTGTTGGCATCTTTTGTTTACCCTATGGTCAATATCTTAATGGTAAGTTTGTAATCTATACAAACCACTTCACAATAAGGGTTTCTTCATATTTTAAATTATATAAATTCTAAACATTTCTTTTTAAAATGTGCAAGGTTTATGCTTGGTCGTGGATGCAGTTATTATTTGTCCAAGTTCGATCTAGTGGAAAACAAGGTAAATCCTAACTCTAAGTTTGATTATTCATTTATAATTCTCAATGGTTTCCTCAAATATTAACTTTGGTTTTTATTTATTGTTTGGGTATTCCTTTAGGCTGCATTGTGGACTCGCCTACTTATGGATAACGTTCCATAGGTATTCCATAACCCCGTTTATAATGGTGGTGTAGAGACTTTGTAGAGGAACAATGGTTGGGTTCACATCTTTAAGATGAGTTTGGAAGGACGCCCATGGAATTTGGACTTGGGGGTTTGATCTTCCAGTTTAAAGTTCGACTCTGTAAAAATGGAAGTGAATTCTCGTTTTTTTAAAGAAAAACTTATTAAGAGTTTCCAAACTCTAACCGATGGATTCAGATGTAATTTATTTCTGTAAAGAATATGATATATTTTGGTTTATCTTTGTTATTGCTTTTGTGAAACAAATAGAGCACTCATATTGATATTCATGTTTATAGTTTGAACAGAGTATTTACTCTTGATGATTATAAATGAAGTTACTTGTTTATTTCTATATTTCTACTGTGTTTGAACATAGTATTTACTCTTGATAATTATACTGTATAGCCTACTTTCAATGCTACTGTACTTTCTTGATATTGTTTAAATGAATGTTTGAAACTTATTCTGTATGTGGATGAGGTGTCATTTTAGCTTTTGATTTTGTTATAGATTATCCTAACATATAATAACTTTGTTTTGTGAAATAAGGCCTCATACTTGGCTACACATATTTTATATCTATACTAGATTATATGGATACCTACTCTATAAAACTATTGAATTTAAATACTGAATATTCATTAACCCATAAACAATAATTATGATAAGTTTGCATACACATATAAATTCTAAATAATCATGTTACAATAAAACAATAGTTGATAACATGCATAAACAATGTAATCATCTGAATAATAATTTAGGAATCAATTACAGTAAACAATAATTTCATAATAGTAAAACAATAAAATAAAATGGAACCTGAACCAGTTGCCGAAAATCAGAACTGAAGGTCGTTGTTCCTCCCAATGAAACTTCTAGAACAACCAAACTACTTGTTCTGAAACCCATGAGCCTGTTTTTTGAACCCCAAGGACAAAGATTGGTCACAATGTTCTCTTTGTATAAGCTAAATCATAATATACATCCATCATAAGCCCCCTTCTCATTGGATGGACTCAATACTTATAGTATTTTTCCTAGGACTTAGGTCATTATGATCCTCCTGCTCCATTATCCCTCCTCAATGAGTTTGGCCTCTTTTTTAGGGAGGATGCCTCCTGCATCATTGTGATTTTATTAGGCAGTATTTCCATAATGGGTTTTTCTTTTGACACTTGTCATTTATCCTTGTGGGCCAGCAAACACTCTTCAACAATTATTTCAGTTTTGATTCCCTCAGCTATTTAATAATTTAAAATTAATAATTCATTTACAATTGTCTTTACCTCACTTGGTCAATAATGTCAAATCAAATAATAACATATAGTTCTTAACACAATAATTGTTTGGGTTCTTCAGTGTATTAAATCCACTTCACACCATCCCATGCCATGATTACCACATCCACCACCTTTCGAAATCTTGAACAACAACCCCTTCTCAACTCATAACTCCCTGTCGTCAGCTAATTCTTCCAGTAGCATCTATGGGGGAGGATATCAATAGACAAGAGATTCTATTAGCAGAATCAGTCTTGGAAAATTCATAGGTGGTGGAAATATTTCATTAAGCGGGGTGGCTATAGTTATTTCAGTGAAGTCAAAATCATATCCTCTCCCTTGCAGACAAATTCGTGCATAATTTGAAAGAAGGTAAAACTAGTATACGAGGATTACTGGTTCCTATTATAGAGGAAAAAATTAAATTTTCTACGAGGATCCTCTGTGAAGGGAGGAAATGGTTTAAGGAGAGAATAGAATCGACCAATGCTAAAGGAAAATTTCTAGCACCCGACGAAGAACTGTCGAAAACCAAGCAGGGAAATAACCGAAGTGCATTGTCGTGACCCTAGGTTGTTGTGCTACAACACATCATTAAGTACATCACTTACGCGGTTCGGGAATCATTGTGCATGAATTACCATTTTTGCTTCTTGGCACACCTCCGTCAAGGCCACTATATCAATGTCCCATTTTTCCTACTACGGTCATTGACCACCATGGAGAAATCTCAGAACTAAAACCACCTCTGATGTTCCAACCATCTAAATTCAAGAATGGGGAGAAGAAGCCACATAGGTACTTCTTAGCATAACTAGAAGCAAGGAAAATATACAAAAATGTTAGAGAATCTGACTTAAACAAAAGCAGCATGATGTTGCAGTAACTCTAGGAAACCCAACATCAATTACCCAAGTGAGAGAAGAAACAACAGTTTCAAAGGAAGTCACAACTGTAGAAGAATATCCCTATCCATAGGAAGAATAACTATCATCTTCCACACCATAAGAAAATCCACCATAATTTCTAGTAGTAGAGGAATCTCTCTGTCCACAGGAAGAAGAAATATCGTCTACTACACCATAAGAGAGTCCAACAAAATTCCTAGTAGTAGAGGGATCTCCTTGTCCGCATAAAGATGAAATGCCGACCAATATACTAGAAGAGATTCTTCTGGAAATTCTAATAGTAGAGGCACTTCCAAGTCTACAAGACATCGAGATGCAATCTGTTGCACTGAAAGATGTTCCTGAAGAAACTCCATTAGTAGAGGAAACATATGTAATCTCGGTGCCACCATAAACTAAACCACTTTTTGATATAATGGAACATGTTCATTAGGAGGCTTTAACAAAAAAGGAGCTCCTGGAAAAACCATAAGTTGAGACACTTCCTGATGCACCATAACATATTTTCTAGGAAGCATAAATAGGCCCAATTCAACAAGGAACCGAAGAAACAAAAGAATCCCTCCCTTGGTAGGCAATTGAAGTACTTTTTTATACACTGGGGTAGATATAAGAGGCAATTACAATCCAAGAGGAATTCCACTAGGAATTTGAACCCCTTTCTGGTACACCAAAGGAAGTAAACATGGTCCTAGTTTAAGAAGAAATCGAGCCAATCCTTGTTGCACTAGAGAATATCTCCTAGTAAACCCCAACTGCAATGTCGGTTGAATTCATCACGCCAATAAGTAAAATTGAAAGGCTAACAAAGAAACTAGAAGAAGTAACAACAAAATGAGACAAGTGGAAGGAGCTAGCCACACCCCATCTAGGAGGCTTCATATCCCCATGGAAACTCAAAATTTTATGATCCAAATTCATGGACTACAATCGGCATTAGCAAGGAAAAATTAAATACATGGAAGGTTAGCATGAGAGGTTGAGAAAAAGCATGAAAAAGAGTTAGAGTAAAAATACAGAGATATTCAAAAATTGCAGTAGGGAATGGTTAAAATGGGGGAACTAAGTGCGTAGCTACTTTCATGTCATATTCCCTCCAGAGTATATGTTGTTTATCTAAAGGAGCAGTGGGTTCGTTATCAAATTGAATGCCTTGGTTCACAATTTCCCATTGACTTCAAAGAAGTACATAAGAATTTATGAAAATTTTATTTTCACTTCCTCCAACTAGAAAAATGTTGTTATGCGAATTTTACCTCCACAACTTCCTGATGACCAAAAATACAGTGTGGAACTCCAATCATTTCATCGGGGACATCCACATAAGAGATTTCCAATCCTATTTGCAAAATTAAATTTAGTGGGTTGAAGAGCTACATAAAGTTCAAGAATAAAAAACCCCATAGCCATTATGGGTTCGACCAGAAGCATTCTCTGCTCCAGTATTTAAGAAGAAGCATTTCCATCAAATGAAGAGAAATAATACAACATCACATAACGAAGGTAATCAATAACTTTGCATAGTTATGCAGTGATTCCGCAAGTAATCTAGTCTAAGCTTGCGAGCAATGATGTATTTTGTTGACGAAAGAACTTAAACAGCATGAACCTCACTCGCTGCCCAATATTCATGCAACACTTTATTGCAGCCGCATTTACATTACTACTCTAAAAGATATTTTGCATCACTAGATTGGCCTCTGTTTCTTCTATCCCCTACTACTATTTCCTATTCCTCCATGGCATGGCTCTCTCATGGTTGATAAAAATGAAGAAGTTCACTGTCGGAAGAAGATAATGAAAGTGAGGGGATTCCACAAAGAAACTTCCACTACAATGTATCTCCAATCAATTTCAGAAGAGTTTGTACTATCACCCTAGACTTTCAATTCGAGAACGAATATGAGATGGATTAAAATGTTGCACAAGGATGAGAAACTAATTGAGTTGGGGGGTATGATTAGAGTGTTAAATGAACAATTCCCTGCACTATCCTTTGTGGTTATTCAATTGCATTCCTTGCCTTTCTTAGTCATTTCCATATGTCTCATTCATATCTTTTCCTCCGAGAAAAATTATAATTTTATTCTTATTTTATGTCAAAAAAAGTAGATTATACTCTAAATTTAGTTAACAACCGAGGTTGAATTAGGAATATGGAGTAGCTTTTTTTACAGGTACAAGTTGGATTGGACTCATGTTGCTAGAATCTTCCAACAACATTGCTAACAAACTTCTCTACAACAGTTGCTGACCGCTTTTCCTGCAACACTTGTTGACCAACTTCCCGACATTAGGCAAGCGGAGGATGAAACCAATTTTTCTATACCAACGATCAAGGGCCGATGAAACAAGACCATCATCATGATGCCGTCCAACAATTAATTAACCAATGTAATCATTACGCTATTGGATCGTGTCCTTTCTATTTGATCATGAATTATTGTTGAATATCTCTTTTTAAGGGGGATTAGCTCCCAATATTAAAAACTGATTGGATACTCTTTATTTTTGGCTACCACGCAGGGAGGCAATCATGCCCTAATTTTGGATAATTATTGTATAAAAGAGGGAGAGAAACTGAAAAATTATCTCTCAGACTTGATTATTATTTTTGGGAAGAATCAAATTTAGTTATATTTTGATATCTGAATCATGTAATTGTGTCTTGAGTGTATATCATCGGTGTTGCAGAGTGAGGGCTCGCTCTCCAACACAAGGGTGATATTATTTTTATTTGATTCATAGTTATTCTAAAACACCACTATTTATATTTCATGTAGCTTTCATTTATTAGCATAGTCATTTATATTTCCTGTAGCTCTCATTTATTGGCATTGTTGTTCACAAATTTTCCTATAACTTGTATTTGTTAAATTTGTTGTTTTTATTTCCTGTAGCTTTCATACATATATAAGATTAGTTTTTATACATTTCAGGAATCCCTCTCATGATTGTTTTTTGGTTGATTACACTTCAGTGATTTATTTTGCATCTCTAGTTAATGTGTGACTTATTGACTCTAGCCTTTATGCCCCAAGTTGTAGCAATGTAATGGGATGATTGGAGGAAATAAGATTATGATTTATTTCAGTAATTAGGAGTTTGATTTTAATTACTTTTGCATTTCTCCTATGAGAAATTTTCTATACTAGTTGAACTATTTGAATGAACTAAAGGTGGTAATTGTTGCATGCTTTTGTCGTTTCATAGCATCAATATTACACTTCATCCACAAAGAGAAAACCACCCAAAAGAAAGAAACCTATTAAAATAGTGAGAGGATCTAAAATGCATATATAGTGTAGGATGCTTCACAAGATCACAGTCCCTAGTTGATAATTAAAGCAAGGACCTCAATACATCGTGGTTCTCAATACCAAGCATTACCGGAGCTCACCATCGATCATCTTCACTATTTCATCCTTCATGTCATTATAATCACTCCTACTTCTCAAATCCTCATTAATTATTGCATCTATTTTTCCTTCCTTCTTCATCCTTGCAACCCATGTAGTGATATGTACAAATTTGTAATCGTCCTCTTCTATCACGGGGAGCTTTCCACTTACCATCTGTAATAACACCACTCCAAAGCTATACATGTCTTTCTTAGTGGATGATTTCACTCCATATCCATGTTAAGCACATAACATCATTCATTAGAGAGTATTACTATTTGCATGACATAGAATATGATTTAGGAACATAATAACAATAATGTGCGAGGATCATTTATCATTGTAAAGAGAAAACATATGGAGATTTACTACCATGTGCAATGTAGCCAAGAGTCCCTACAAAAGAGAACTTGACTCAGAGTTTATTGATGGATTTTTCTGTATCTTGGAAATTCCAAAGTCTGCAGTGTGTGATACATAGTCATCATCTAGCAATATGTTGGCATATTTTATGTCACAGTGGATTATTTGAGGATCACAGTTGTGGTGTAGATATTTGAGTCCCTCGGCCACACACACCGCAATTTTATACTGACTCTTCCAGTTTAGCTTCTAATTAGGATGATTCTGTCCCACCTAGATATCCCCACAATGATCCATTAACCATTTAATCACACATATAAGACGAATGAAGAAAAAATCGTCCTCCTTCTAATTGTCCATTGCCATTTCAATCGCCCATTCATCCATGGGTATTTCCATGGGTATTGCTTCTCTTCCTAGAACAAACCATACACGAGCATGTGTTGTACATATTCCTTAATCTTTCCTTGCCCTTGATAGAGCCTTGCGGGTAGTTGAACCGATAGAGGGGAATGTAGGCAATTGGGAATAAGGAATGCTTCACCTACATGGTAAAAGTCGAAGCCATTCTATTTTAATCCCATTCATTATTTCTAACACCCACATTATAACCTGGAAGGAAATTAAACCATTAAATATGGTCCCTTGATAGATGTGACGAAGAATATTTTCATTTTGTTCAATCTTGTCCACACATAATAGATTTTCATTAAACCAGCATAGATCCATCTTAAACCCAGATCTATCAAGCATTGATAGGGATCCAATTTCTTGAGGTGTATTTTTTTTAACTTAATTATTTTACACATCCAAAAAAATTACATGTCCAGAAATTTGATCTCTCTTGGTGCTTGATAAATCCAGGTTTAAGATGGATCTACGTTGGTTTTAATTTTTTTAATTTTATGAGCCGACATGGATTTTTTTAATTACTTTTCATTTGGTTTTAATTTTTCTTATTTATGAGCCGACATGAATTTTTTTAATTACTTTTTAGTTTGGTAACATAATGCTATGTTACATGACAACATCTCTCACATGCTGGGTTGTAGAGCATCTCGCTCCTCTCGGAGCAAAAAATTGAAAAATATGGCATCCCCTACCTCATTCTAAAATAAACATGCCTATCAGTGTAATGCCTATCCTTGTTTGTTCTGAAAATATGAAGCCATTTTTGAAAAGGGTAGTCTAAACAATCGAAGTTTTGGACCACTAATCTAGGTTTTCTTTTATTAATTTGCTGAAATTTGGAAGGAGTTGTTAGAATCACACATATTGGTTGTTGATATTGTACAATTTGTGTGCAAGATGAGTATTCAAAGGCTAAATTCATTTTTACAATGAAAAATGGATTTTGAATAATGAAAAATTATGATATGGCTAAAGACTAAATTACCAAAATCCCATCAATAATAACCGGAAAAGTCATAATCGTCGATGGTTTAAATAACTCCTTTTATAAAAATTTGGCAAATATTTCAATAAATTTAAAGCCATTTCATTTAAATTTGGTTCGAATCTGTCCCAGTTGTTCAGTGGTCAACATGGTGCAACTTGTCAAGGAAACCATCACCAGATAGCTTTGACATGTGTCTTAAATGTAATAGGTTTCTTGCAAGATATATTGTTTCAATTGCATTTATAGTAAGTCTATTTGTAGCCATTTCCACAGTCTAATTTGAAGTTGTAATGTAGAAGTACATTCTATGTAGCCTCTCAGGAAGGCAAGCTAATGGGCTGAATGTTAATATTATTAGTTTATAAAGTTAAAAATCAACAAGTAAAAACTAAAATACCTACATGGATCTATAAAGCAACTTAGCCCTTTAATTCAAAAGATTTATAAAGCTTACTAACTGTTAAACACTATGTCACTATAAATTCGAGCCTAACACCTTACCCAAGGTTGGTTTACTAAATTCAAATAGAAAAAACTTGTAGTTAAAATATACACAATTGAAAATAAAAATCTAATTTTTAAAAATATAAGAAATTAGCAGGCGAAAATGATAAAAAAAATAATTGGAAATTGAAAATTGGAAGAAATGTTTTCCAAGGCCATAGTTTTATTTGATTAAATATCATTTTAATTATGAAACATCAATTTTATGTGTATTGATTTTAATTAGATGACCAATTAACATCAATCAAGATATTAAGTTAAAAGGTAAGTTAATTTAGTTCCAAATTATAATTTATTTAATTAAAAAACATTTTAATCATGAAACACAATTTCTATAAGTTTTGATTTGAAATATGTGTGGGTAAGTATGTGCACATAGAAGAATTTTATTTGGTGGGGGGAGGAGGGTTTATGTCAATTGCAATTATGGAAAATGATTAGAGCTGGTGGATTACTTGGGGAAGAGGATTTGGAATACAACACAATCTTTCAATCCCTTGTGGAGTTACTTGAGGTTTGGGAGAGTACAAGGGTTTTCAATGAGGTAATAAATTTTGTGGGGGAGGATCCATCTCAACCATCGATTGGCATCTCTAGAGATACATTCCCTCCTTCTCGATCCATGGAGAAGACTTGCATTGATCTTGAGCAATGAGGTGATCAATATTCTACACTTAACATTGATATGGAGTAAAAGAGGATATGTATGTCTTCTTGGATCATTCTGTGGAGGCTAAATAAAGGGGATTTTCAAGGTATGTTTCTCTAGAAGTTTTGTTTCAGTTTAATGAATTTTGCTCAGTGGGGGGTTCTTATAGAGATGTTTCCACAGATAAGGGTTATGTTGTTGTTGTCGACGAACTTGGTTTTGTTGGAATTCGACTGGATATTCCTCATTTAAAACGTGTTAATGATATTTCAAGGGCGGAGGTGAAGCATAAGAAAATATGTAGGATGGTTAAAATTCATGGTGGAGGGGAGGGGCTGGTGGTCAACAAGGATATGAAATTCAACCAAAATGAGATCTTCATGGTCGCACTCTGCTTGGAAAGTTTCTTTGGCTCATTCCTTGGGGAAAAGAGATTAAATAAGGAGCTCAGTGGTGATTAATTCCCCGTGGCATTAGAAGGGATTTATAACATAGCAAAGGGTTTTTAAGGATTCCAAGACACATTTGGATCCTTTTGTAGGTGACATAAGCGTTCAAGTTGTGGATGGTGGTATAAAGGGTCTTGCAATATTGGTTGACAATTTTTTCAAAACTAATCCTTTGGCCGATTCTCTCAGGAAGAGTGATGAAGAGAAAAGGTCTGAGGTGGTAGCTATCACTCAATATCATAAGGAGGTGAAATTTAAACAAGGGGATGCAATGAAGCTTGATTTTATGATAGGTGATGTCACCATTATTATTTTTGTTGAGTCGTGCCTTGATCCTAGTGAAGGTAATGGTTTCGTTCAAGTTGTGGGTGAGGGTGTACAACATTCTTCCTTGGACACTGGGATGGATCACTTGTCTCCACTAGGACTCGAGAGTTATCCTCCTTTGGGTAAGTCCATTACTGCTACTTCTCTTGAGGTGGTCTCCTTCGCACAATCAATAAAAGAGATGGGTTCATCTTTTGTTGTGCTTGTTAAAAGGACGAGATTAAGACCATGTAGGAACATACTTGTTGTTACTTCCAAGGGTAAGTAAGGAGGAGATACTACTGGATGTAAACTTGGTGCTATCTCTAGTGACTCTAATCCATTAAAGGGAGAGAAATTGATCCTAATTTAAAGAGATAGGTCGGCCTCAATTTTGACATGGATGATGGGAGGGGGTCACTATTACTTCTTTCCAAAAGAGGGACTTTTCCTCTGGATTCCTTTGTCTTTGGGGACTTAGGGGAGGATTTGCATAGGGATTTAGGGCCTCATTCGATGGGGAAAATGTCTTCTTTGTAGCATGGTTAGGAAAGAGCAGTAAAATAATCAAACCAAGGAAAATAGAGACTAATTATAGGATCCCTTAGAGTGGGATTAACCCCCAAAAAATGTTACCCAATGAATATTGTGTCACTATATCTAAGAGGGAAAGAGGAAAAAGCCAAGAAATTTTCCTAAAACGTTTGGTGGACTTGGATCATCCATATATTATTTTGATTCAAGGAACAATGGGGAATGGTGATCACTTTATATTATGGCAATTGAGTTCGAGGGTTTTCCAAGCTGTGGGGAAAAGGGTTTCCTAATTTGATCAAAACCTTAGTGTTTATTTAAAAGGATCAAAATGGATGAATAGAGAGAGAGATCATGCCCCCCTATAAAAGAATTTGCATGTGTATATGTGTTCATGACGGTTTAGATCTAACGGTATTCATCCTCTATGTTTATTTGTGTTTCCTACCGTATTTGCTTTTACATAACTGTTAAGTTGGAATGAATGCTTTCTCAAGTTCTGTTGGTTTCTGTTAAATCCGAATGTGGTCTGTGATATGGATGTGGATGTGTGTACTCTGTTGCAAGCACCTTATTATAATTCCCCATACATATAATTTTTGGTTGTGCTTTGGGTGAGACTACATTCCCTTCTAAGAAGTCTAAAAATGTCAACGTAACTATACTACATCGATACTCTTTTGTTGGAAACCCTAGAGAACCTTGATGTCAAAATTTTGCACCAATAACACCTTAAATTTCTGAGTCACATCATTTAACCCATATAATTTATTGGCTTCATTTAGATAGGAATTTGTTAGATTCAACATGGTTAGTAAATAACCATGCAAATGAAGGACCAACAACACAAAAAATTGATAAATAATTGCTTCAATTACCTCTTCTCTAGGCACAATTTCATATCTGAAGGGTTCCTAGCTTTTGGGGTTCACAATTGTAGACACAACTACATCTCCTCAATTAGAAACAAAAACTCTTGAAATCTTATACTGGTAGATTCTACCACTTATGCCCTTCTTCTCTTGTGAATCCATTGAAGCACCTTTCCTTAGCCCTGATACCAAAATAGAAAAACAAGAAGAGTGTCTGAGACACAACTT
Source organism: Larix kaempferi (assembly GCA_027924585.1). NCBI lineage: Eukaryota > Viridiplantae > Streptophyta > Pinopsida > Pinales > Pinaceae > Larix > Larix kaempferi. The sequence goes on along the minus strand of BSBM01000753.1, from coordinate 28,647,399 downwards.
TGAATACTCAGACCATAATCTCATGTATTGCATTAACACACAACAATGATTTATTACAATGTACTTGAGTGGATTTTTTCCATTAATCTTAATAACATATCAAAGGCTCACTTTTGACTTTGTCTTCATCCAACTAATAAACTTATCATTATCAACCTTATTCTTATCCTTTCAACGATAGCCATGTTATTCCATGTTATATCTATATCTATGTTGTACACAAGACCTTAATCATATCTCTTAGAACATGTAATTGTAAAGAGATCTTATCCCTTTAATTTAAAATATTTATAAAGTTCAAAGTTGCCATTGTAAAGAGATCTTATCCCTTTAATTTAAAAGATTCATAAAGTTCAAAGTTGCAATTGTAAAGAGATCTTATCCCTTTAATTTAAAATATTGATAAAGTTCAATGTTACCTAGCAAAGGCTTAAATAATAAGCTATTTTAAGGTAAGCCCTAACACCTTACTTAAAGTTAGTTTACAAAGTTTAAATGGACAAAAGTTAGTTTACAAAGTTTAAATGGACAAAAGTTAGTTTAAATTGACAAAATTGCATAGGGATCCCAGGTTAAAATAAAAAAAATGGAATGTAAAGAACAAGGAAATGTGTAACAAGTAGGATAAGAGTACAAAATACGGAAAGTTTCAATGCACATTACAAACCCTACCAACCCTCCTCTATCACTAACAACATACACGCAACACAATAATGCGTTTGGATGCAAATGAAGGTATAATAGAAGGAGAAAGAAGCATAACTATCAACATGTGTTTCTCTTGATGAAACCTTTTATTTTTATTTTTTTAACATCATGTAAAACATAATTAAGATATAAAGAATACAACTCATCTTCTAAGGACTTTGACACTTACATCGATCCTGAGATATATGATATATACAAAATGACCTTATATGATGCATTTATCCAACAAACAAATAACTAAAGAAAGCATGCATATTAATTTTATAGCAATTTTATAGCATGCATATTAATTTTAATTTTTAAGTTGGTCTAGCACGTTTATTGAAAACGCTAAGTAACAAATAATCATGTGACAAAATGTATAAGGCCTTTGGATATTTCTATTGAAAATATAAGGTAATAAATAAACACATTTTTTATAGCAATTTATTGTATATATTTAACATGAATTTAGTATCGAAGCAATTTTATGAACGAGATAATTTAGTTGGGGATATGAGATCAGATGGGGAGGAGATTTTCTAAATGTAACAAGAAGCAAAGGATTCACCAAGCACAAGCTATCATCACTATCACCATCACCTTTAGGCTTTCCCTAATAGGCATTGTGATTATTCTAGGCAATGCCATACATTGTATATGGGGATAGTCTTTTTAGTTGAGCAGACATACAAGTTTGGACTTTGAGGAGAATATAGAAGTCAATACTAATTCAATTCATTGAACTTGGAGATGCACTAAAGCAGATAAGTTCATAAAAAGTGTAGAGCATGTAGTTTGTCTAGTTGAGTTTCAAGAGAATGAGTCTTTCAAGCTTCTTTCTAGATGTGAAAAATACAATTCATATTAACTATATTTATGTTTGACCTAGGAATCAACTAGTGATGTCTCAAGATCTACTCAAGTGTCCAACATTGCCAAAAAGAACCAACAAGACCATTGCCTAATCCTAAACATGCCACAAATAAGTTTACAGACAATAATTGATTTATTATTGGGATCTTTGCAGTGTATGGTCATGGAAGCCATCATTGCAACCACGATTAATGCCATGAGAATGATGATGATTTATTTGCAATCGACAAGGAAAAATATGTTATGGATTTGCAAAAGAGGGAGGAGGTTGCCACATAGGGAATTGTTACCATATTATGTGGTCAATCTTAAACTAGTAGACCAGCAATGAACTTATTGCAGTATGGTTTTTCTAGAGACTAAGTGATGTGGTTTAGAGGTGGTCAACATGAAATTATGTAATATGGTTTTTCTAAAGATCAAGTGAGAGTTTATATGATTTCTTATGTAGAGAACAAACAAATTAGACATTTTGCATCTTATTAATTTGCATATTATTGTGAATACATGTGTTTACAAGATAGATCAAATATTCAAATGTAGAAATATCAAGTCTTTAGTTGTAAAGTATGTCATTCATACATTACGATTATAATTTGATTTTGGTGGGATTATATCTCTAAGGTTTATTTTGTAAACCTATGGTATAGTACATATGTTTAGAAGGTTTACAAGATTAGTCCTAATTTCTTTTTTTTTCAAGAAGAAAAAACTGTAACTTGTTATTTCTTGTGAAATCAAAGTTACAAAAGTCCCAACCATACTAGTTCCTTTCAACCATATAATACCATCAGCGGACGTTCATGCCTAACAAACATCCCGACAATCAGAAAATGGCATAACAACTATTACATCAGTCCTATGTGCATGAGCGCACAACAAAAAAGAAAAGTGCAGTACAACAAACAAACATAAAATCCAACACTTATCAAAGCTCCCAACAACACCCCTAAAAAACTAAGACACAACCTGAGTCGACTAGCTAGGAAGAGATAAATTCCTCAAAGTATAAAATCCCTTCCATCTGACCAACAACAACCTTTGAGAGCACATCCTCCTGCACATTTAGTTCCCTGAAAACATGCCTAAAGGAAATCTCAACAAAATCATCGATCAAGTGCCTAAGCTTATTCAACAAATGATACAAATGCCAATACTGCATCTCAATGAGCCCATTGACCTAGTATATGACAAGCTTAGAGTCAGAAAATACTTGTGCTCTCAACTCACCTCTTCTCCCAGCAAACCATAACAGGCCCCAACATGCCAAGAACTCTACCCTAATATTACTTCCCACTCCCACTTCCATTCTAAGACAAATCTGGTGATCCTTCTTGATATACAGAATCATTCCTCCCCCACAAAGCCCTTCCTTCACTGCTCCGTAAAAAAAACCAACCGAAAGTTCATCAAATGTAACTGGAGGGGTGAGAATTCTCATTTTAACAATCTGCTTATGTTCATAAAAATTATAGATAGCCTAACGGACTCAAATACTAACGAGAGTCAGAGAAGGTCTAACATTCTAAAAAATAGACCAATTTATGGATAACTAGACCTCCTAAATGATGAACAGAGGTAGATCCTTATACTTTACCTTCGATTGAAACCAAGAAAATACACAATAATGTAGGTTATGCTGCTAAGTCCACCCAGATTTGCTTAAAAAATCGACAGTGGAAAAAGAGGTGAGCGACGCTTTCAACCTCCAAATAGCACAAAATAGAGACCCCTGGTCCCACAAATGCATGTTTTTGCAGGTTGTCCCACGAGAGTATCTTATTCTGCATACTCATCCAGATGAAACACTTTACCTTAAGCAGGATCCTCCTCTTCCATAATTTCAGGAACCATCGATTTGCCTAACCAAACCCTTCCTGAGCCACAATCGCCTCATATGCGCTCTTCGTTGCCAGTCTTCCATTTGCCTCATTCCAATACCAAGCAAGGGAGTCCCCTTCCTCTAATAAAACTATATCGACTTGTTCCAAAGACAATATAAAATGGTTCCCTTCTTCGTGAAACTCCTCAGATAACCCCAATTCATTTGCATGATACCAATAATTAGTATAAAAAAAATCACAACCCGGTCTTTCAATATGAGCTAGGACAAAAACATTTTTAGTATGAAGTTGTGAAATAAGGGAACTAGATAATCTATAGGACCCTGAAATATCGACGACTGGGTCAATGCCAATAAAAATTTGAATTCCATTTCCAATGCACTAGCTAAGCCATTTCCCAGTAGGAGAAATGCTTGTATAAAACCACTCCAAACAATAGACGCATTTGTAGCAGTGAGCTCGGCTGACGTATCCACTGAGGTACCAAAATACCCTTTAAATATTTTGACTTAATGGTAGTGCTATATAACCTAGCCTCAAACAAACAACACCATAAACTCTTTGCATGCAAAGATTTACTGAACCAGTCCAGCATCTTAATACCCCAACCCCCACAATATTTTGGAAGTTCTTTCCCCGGACGAAGACAAATGGAACTTGGATTTATGCATGCCTACGGTCCATAGAAACTGATAAATCTTTTTTCTAATGCTACTGATCACTGATGGAGGAACTAAAAAAAGAGAAAACCAAAAAACTGGAAGTCTCTATAGGATAGATTTCACCAATACTAGTCTACCACAAAGTGACATCCATCGGAATGTCCAATGCTTAATTCTTCTATCCAGCTTTTGAATTAACTAGTTCCAGTCCTCAACCTTGTAGCAGTTCGGCTTCAAATGGTATCCCGGGTACTTAAAACCTTGCTCCAGCCCCATAACTGAAAAAGAAAAAATCTTTGAGATCTGCTTGCATATCCCAGCATCAGGGTTGTTATGCAAGAAGAACGACTTTTCCTCATCGATCTTCATCCCTGTCGCTTTGCAAAAAACCTCAATAATGTTGCGATAATGTTTCCATTCATCAGACATCATAAACAAAAAGAAGATGTGTAATTGACAAGGAACATGAGATATTAATACATTTTATCTTCTTCTCTGCCTTGGCATTGTTTATGAGCCTACTCATCCCCTCAATAAATAAAATGAATAGCAATGGTGATAGTGGACATCCTTGTCTTAGCCCTCTACTACTACAGAAAAAAAGAGGACGGAGATCTATTGACAAGAATGGCTAAAGAGGCCGAAATAATGCAAGCCATGATCCAATTGGTTACCTCCACTGGCAGTCCAATTTGGATTAGCATAAACCTGAAAAATGACCAGTCAACATGGTCATAAGATTTTACTAAATCCATTTTCAGTATAAAATCTTGCATATGCTTAGTTTTCATCGAGTGCAGACATTGCGCAATTCCCACAACATCCAGAATTTGTCTACTGGATAAGAATCCAAACTTGTTCCGGGGACAAAACCTTCTCTAGGATCAACTTCACTATGTTAGAAATGATCTTTATGATAGTCGTATACACCAAGTTACACAATGAGATTGGCCTAAAGTCATCAAATGACTCCGACTTATCCCTTTTGGTGATCAAAGTGATGAAAGTAGAGTTGAGATTCACAGGGACAAGTTCCTTCTATCTGGACTCTTCAATGGCTTTGAGCAGATCCTTCCCAACTATGTCAAAGAAATGCAGGAAGAACTCAACTGTCCAATTGTTTGAGCCTGGAATTTTGTCCTTCAAAAAATTAGATAGAACTTCCTTAATTTCTTTGAGCTCCACCTTCTTCCCCACATTCCTGCCTTCTTCCAGACTGAAGAACTTGGGATACAATTTCAAAACCTTTAATTGCTCCTCCAAGTTGTTTGAGAGGCTCTACTTGTAAAGCTTGTCAAAATGAGAGAAAACCTCATTCTTCAGATCCTTAAGGTCAGATATGGGAACACCATCACTGCCCCTTAGCTCCCAGATAGAGTTAGTATTCCTCCTGTAAGAAGCATAGATTTGGAAGAAATTTGTTTTGGAGTCCCCTTCTTTGAGCCACAAAGCCTTGCTTTTCAACCTCCAAGTGGCTTCAACCTATCCCAAAATCTTCCTCGATGATGCTCCAAAGAATTCAAATTAGATTTCCAATCTTCAGGAAAATAGTCTACATCAACTTGATTTACTAGATCCTCGATTTTCGCTTCAATGGTAGATAGATATTTCGCATTTGCTTGATTTTTTCCTTATCCCATTTCTTGACCTCAAATTTCAGAAGCTTCAACTTCTTTAGTAAACTCTGAATAGAGGAAACTTCAGTTCGCCTAGAGTAAGATGCCAAACAATTTCTAACCAAAGAAAAAAACTCCAGTTCTTCCAACCAAATTCACTTGAACTTGAATGGATAACATTTCAAACAATCATCAAAATCAAGCCACAAGATAATAGCCTTGTGGTTAGAAATACCCGTTGGAAACGCCCACGATTGAAATCTACCCACAGACAATCCCAACTGTTCAACCAACAAGAATCCATCAAGTCGTTTAGCTTCACTAGCCCGCCATGTACGCCCATTAGACCAAGTGGGGGTTAAAGCAGAAGGAATTACATCAAACAAAACTAACCTCTAAATAGCTCTTTTAGATAATTGGCTAAAGGGTCATTAACACCCTTCAAACCCCATCCTTCATCTGAAGAAAGAGTGAAGTTTAGATCCCTTGCAATGATTAGAGAGGGATCAAGAAACAGACCCAGTGCAGTAGCCTTATCCCAAAAATGTTTCATATTGCTATAAGGACCATATATGTTGAGGAGGTTGATGGGCCGCTCAAGACCCCTTATGTTACCTTCAATTTTAATACCTGAAAAGGTATGAAAATGAGAGAAATCAACAAATGCAGGGTTCCAAGCAACAAGCAAGCCACCATAAAATATGTTTGCATCCACCCCGCAACACTTCCATGTAGGCTTCAATTTTAGAAAAAAATCACAGGTCATCACACCATCAGCCATGGTCTCCTACAGAAAAACAATGTCCAGACCAACCTTCTCCAAAACCCTCTTGAAAGTAGCTCTCTTAGGGACGATGCCTATCCCTCTGATGTTGAAAGAGAAAAGGATCATTGGCTAAACCCATCCTGGGGAAATGTATCTCTAAAGGCCCCGACATTATCAGAAAGAGGAGAATCAAATGACAAAACAGATGTGACTGATGTAATCGAGGAAAACTTAGGGTTTATCTATGTCTCCTTTCCCGCTTGGTCCACAACAATCTTCTTCTTATTCTTCTTGCGGCTAGTCACATGTTGAAACCTAATCGACACTATAGGAATAGTCACTTGGTTTCCGGGATCACCAACATCCTCCATCCCCACATTGGTTGTTAAGGGAACTTTCCCAGAGTCCCCAAAATCAATAAGTGGTTCCTCGGTAGGTATAGGATGGCCATCTTCCAAGGAAGAATGGGACAAACAAATATCAAGAGGGCGTGAAGTATCAAAGGTAGCTACTAAAATCCCAACCCTCGGCATTGGGTTATTCCACTGGCCCGCCACCAGGTAATTGCAAGGAATTTCCGGGGAAAAGGGTCTTCTGTGCCGAGGGTTTGAGCCAATCCACACTATCATCAATCCCACCTGACACCACAATAGCCCCCAGGATCTCATCATATGATAAAGACTTAAGTAGGAGAGGGAGGAAGGTTTTAAACTTACCCAAAAAATTGATGAGTCGTGTTTTCCTCCAGGGGAAAGGGAAAAGATAAAGCCTCAGGAAAATCCTTAGTCTCTGCCTGATCAGAGGATCCCTTGGACTTCCCACTAGAGAATCGAGCACATGCATAGTTGAGGTGACCAAGCTTATGGCATCTGAAGCATAGAAAGGGAACCTTCCAGTAGTCCAAACGTTGGGTGAAAGACCCATCCGCCCAATCAACATTAACAAAATCCATCAAGCCTTCCGACGCATCAATATCCACCAGTATCCTAGGCATGCGCTTGTCGTTGGAGCAAAGGGTAGATTCTTCAACCATAATGAAATTCCCAATAGATTCCCCCCCAACTCCATAAAAGCCTTAAAAGTCCAACATTGGAGTGGACAACCTGAAAGCAAAATCCATAGATGTCTTCGCATGGGTTTTTATTTCCAAGGGTTGAAAGTTGAGTTCCAATTGAACAAAACCAGTGATCTGGACCCTATCACCCAGTATCGGGCGCAATGGCAAGTTTGCTTTCTTCAGATAAGAAATGGAAGTAAATCCATCCATTTACTAACATAATCACCCTAGGAACACGGTGAATCAGTTACTTCCAGACACGGGTAATCCAATCTCGAATTTCAGCACGACTCAGCTTGATATACTCAAACTTTCCCACTAACGCCTTGGAATTCATACCTTGCACCATGTCAAGGGTCACGTCTGTCCCCAAAACATAAAGGCCTTTACATTTTCTGGATTTTTCAGCCTTAACCCTACGTCTTGCTCGAGCTTTCTCACCCTTTTGCAGCTTTAACAGATCGGTCTCAATCGATATAATAGGGTTTATGGTTCCCGAATCTGAAGTGGGTAATGGAGAAACACCAACTTTAATTGGCGAGGACACAACAAAAGAAGTTAATGCACCATTCCCAGAACCCACCACTAACACATATGGTGTTAAAATGATTTGAGAGCCCGGGTTCGTCCAAACCCTAGCTCATCTTTGACACAAATTAGGAGAACTTTTACCAACAACCCTCCAGTCCCTATCAGGTAAACGACTACTATCCGGTACAGTAGGAGGACCGCTCCAGACAGGTGGCCCCATAGACTCGTTGGACAGATGAGCATTCGAAAAACCAGGAGAAAACTAGAAACTACCTTCCCCATGTGACCCAAAGACCCTACACTACAAAAATGAACAAGTGTCCCACCACAACCAAGGATCAAGCCAGTCTCAAAACACTCAGTCCCAACAAACCCTACCAACACACTAAATGAACAATAGCGAACATAAAATGTTGATGAAAATTCCCACAGGTTTTACTTGGTTGGTACTAGGTCGTTCGAATAGAACGACTTAACTCCAAGTCCACTAGCTTTGCATATCAATGCTGTCATGTATGGTTTACAAAACCCAATCGTCCACAAAAACTACCTCCCTTCCTTGGTACACCCTCCATCATAACCCCATAAGTGGGGAGATTGATGACAACTATGAAGATTATTCCTAATTTCATTTATGATGTTTAAAATTGAAGTTAATATTATTTTTAATACATATTTTCAATTAAAATAACTTTTTAATTTTATGAAATATTATAAATAATATTTTTTACACTCTATTATTTTACTTGTGGTATATTGATCTCAATATTTTATGTATATAACTTACTTATTTTACATAATTATTTATCATATATTCCTGAAACTTACTTTTAGGTAAATAAGAAATTTATTATATACTCTTGAAGTTTACTTTTTTTAAATCTTATTTATCATTTTTTTAACATAAAAAAAGACCAATACTTGTATAAAAGTGTGAAAGTTTACAATCCAAAATACCCAATTCAGAGTAGCTATAGCTAGGATAAACAATACCAGAATGACATCAGACCGAGACAATACACAATCTCCCAAAGCGACAATTACATGACAAGTGTGTACGGGATATACCAATCCCCCAGTGAGAAGCCGAAGACACCCAAACAAAAAATAAAAGCGAGATGGACCGATCTAGTAAAAAAGTGATCAAAATGTATTATATGGTCCAGCCCCAAAAAGGAGTTAAAATAGAAAATGTCTAATCTAATAAATAATAGTGAATAACTAAACAACAAATACGTTCCAGTAACTCTGGGATGGTAGCTGGGAACCATCCAGAATCTCGTAGAAGATCTTGCCAACATCCGCAACCAGTCCACGACGAGAGAGAGAGTCCACCATAGAATTTTGAGCCCTATAAATATGAATGATGGAGGTCTGTGGGAAAAGACTGAGAATATACTTAGTCTGTTCCATCCATGTAGACAAATCCAAAGCATTCAACGATGCAGTGGAGCTCACCCAGTTCACAATTGACAATGAATCCCCCGCAACCTGATCCAGTATAATATTTTCTTTATTCGCGAAGAAAAGAGCCAGCCAGAGTGCAGGAGCTCACCTTTAGAATTTGTACCCACACCACCATGCAGCCAAAGCTTAATCTGGTCGCCATTTGAGAGCTCAATGAATGCACCAGCCCCACAATAGCCAGATGAGACCTGGGCAACACCATCAAAATGGTTGTGGTTCCCCGAACGAAGAAGATGAGAAGAACTATGATCACGAGTAGTGATCGAAGGTTCCCTAATAATGGAAATACCAAAGTCTTTAGTAGTGGATGGAGCCACAACAACAACACGACTGGCCTCGGAAACTGTATTGTCAAATAGCAAACGGTTCTGAGACTTCCATATCTCCCATGAAACCAAACAAGCCAAAAACCCCAACTGTTTATTATGTAAAAAGATACACTTGAACCACTGCTGAATAGTAAAATCCCTACTAGCATGTATAGTGGATAATGGATCGCCCAGAAAATCCCATACTCTCGCCGTGAAGGGACAAAATATAAAGAAATGCAGAAAGGATTCAGCATCCTACCTACAGAGAGGGAAAATATCCGGCCCCAAAATCCCCTTTTTTCTAGATTACACCAAAGCAATATCTTCTCCTCCAACACAAGCCAAATGAATATCTTAACCTTGGGAGGGATGCGCCAGTTCCAACATGCAACATGCCACCACTTTCCAGACCTAGGAGTAGTAGATATGATCGCTAGGTATGCCAATTTTGCCGATATAGATCCATCAATCGTATTCCATGAGAAAAGAAGGTGATCATCATCATCAATAATTTTAAAATTTGCATGATACAGATCCTGAACATATGTATTCCATTCATCAACCAATGATCCCACCAAACCAAGTTGTGAGGCATTCAACCAAGTATTGAAAGAACCAGTCGACCTGTGATTAACCAGAATATGGCTGAGACAGTAATAATCCCTGTTGCGAAGATGTAGTAATAGCAAGGGTGATAATTAATATATGATAGGTACACCAACCATCGGATCTTCCCCAATCAAGATGTGTCTGCCATCACCTGGATACCATGCCATCCAATCAACCACAACCGAGAGGGCTGTAAGGAGACCAACCCAAATGATTGAACCACCCTTTGAAGATTTACGCCCAGATCTAATCCACTGCACAATCGATAGATTCCCAAAATATCTATATTTTATAATACTTCCCCAGACATAATTTGAAGATAAGGCACGACACAGACTTTTGGCTAGCATGGATGTGGAAAAATAGAAAATGTTCTTGAGACCCCAACCCCCGAAACCCCCGAGTGCATAAGGCCGAGCCAGCTTATTCCAATCTACCAAATGGATATTTTGGCTCCCATTACCAGACCATATGAAGCGATGGATCTTTTGCCGAATGTGGGGTAATATTGTTTTGGGAATCTTGCATAAGGAGAGCCAATATACCCCTAGGTTTTGAAGTACTGATTTTGCAAGTACGAGTCGACCCCTGCTAGATATCCATCTCCACCTCCAATTAAAAATTCGTTTATCAAACTTCTTTAGTAACTACCCATAATGTCGAAGAACTCCAAGAATAGTTCCATAGTCCAGCCGTCTGGAACCGGGCTTTTGTCTTTGGCAAACCCACAGAGAACTGAATGGATCTCATGGAGTGTGACAGGGAGCATAATGTCGTTGCCTTCTTGCTCAGAAAAAATATGAGGATACTCTTTAATGATTCCAATCTGTTCCCCGATTGTAGTATTAAAAAGATCTCTATAATATTCATTAAAATATGCAATAGCTACCTCATGTAGCTCCCCCAGCTCCGAGATCGACCCCCCATCTTGGTCATTCAAACGCCATATAGTATTAGTAATTCTCTTGTTGTTTGCATACCTATGGAAGAATTTAGAGTTATTGTCACCCATAGTGACCCATAAAGCCCGACTTTAAAGTCTAAGGGTTGCTTCAGCATAGTTAAGTATTTGCAAACGCCTACCCTCCAGATCCACCAATACTTGACTAGCCCCATCCGGAATAGGACCTCCAATGTGCACCTTATTCAGAGCATTGATTTGTGATTCAATATTATGGAGATCCAACTTATCTGCCTTCTTATGGGACTGCTCCCATAATTTTACCATAACTTTTAATTGGATCAATTTCAGAATTAGACGCTGGCTGGGAGATGAAATCCACACAACTAAAAACTTGCACCATTCAGTTCGAACAAATAGGTGAAAATATTCAATCTGTAATAGTGAATTATTGAATTTAAAAGGGTATGGAATCTTCACAGCACCAAAAGCCACCTCCAACAGAATAGGGATATGATCAGAAATAGTTGACAATATAGTCCAGGATCTGTATTTGTGCAATTTTTGGATTAGTTGCTCCCCCATTAAAAACCTATCCAATCGCTTGGATATCTTCCCATTATCCAGTCAAACATTGCACCAAGTTAGGCCTAATGGGATAGGATGAATATCATTCAATCCTAGATCTGCAAAAAAATAAAAAAATACGAACATAAGTTGTCTAATCTAGCACAGTTTCCCCATGTCTCAGCATTGGATAATGTAATTTTTAGGTCGCCTACTATAAGAATATTTTCCTGATCGAATAGGCCCTCTAATTTAGCATAATTCCATAAATGACAACGATTGACATATGGACCATATAGGTTCACAAAGTGTACCACCTCTGAGAAACCTTGTATGTAGCCGTCTAGTAGAATCCCCAAATGTGTAGAAAATGCAGATAGCTGAAAAGATCTAGGATCCAAAGCCGCAAATAATCCCCTAGACAGACCAACTGCATCCGTCGAACACATGACCCAGTTGCTTCTAATACTATGTAAGAAAATTCGAGTATGCTCCCCCGACACCATAGTCTCTTGTAGAAAAATCATATCAGGTTTTAAAGTATCCAACAAACCTTTGAGGGCCAATTTTTTCTGAGGGCCCACAATCCATCGAATATTGAGTGAGAAAAGGATCACTGTTTAACCCTAGCAAGGGCCTTCATATCTCTAAGAGCCCGTCTAGTGTCTAGTGAACCAATGGAAGATGATGATACTAAGGAGGAATCTATAGTAGGGGTATCAGTATGAAGAGTTTGACCCTTCCTGGCACTTCGTGTTTTAATTGGAGAGAACTGAGTGATGCCCCCCTTCCTGACACCTTTGATCAGCAAACCCAAACCCGGATCAATACCAGAAGATTGATTGGGAGTATCACTAGCACACCCCTCAGATGGAATATTAGCAGTATACGTTATAAGGGGAGCTTTTGTTTTGACAACTTCTGGGAAAGTTGGTAAATCGATACCCATCTGAGAAATCTCCACAAATCCACCAACCCAGACAATATGTGATACAACTGACGGGCCAACCCCCGGTATAGGCAATGACCCTGAACCATCCGTCAAAGGTAATATAGGAGATGATGATCTAGTTGGACAAGTAGGATCGTCACCCTCCGAAACCCCAATATCCAGAGGAGCAGTCGCGGAATATGGATACACAACCTCCGAAACCCTCCCATTTTCCGGGACCGTAGAAGGATTAGTTAATACAGTTTCCAATGGAATAGTGGGAGGATTATCCAATTGAACCCCTAAATAGAAAGTCGTAGGCCCCCCAATAATCCCCTCACCAATCCGATCCCCCTTCACCTTCAGACCCGAAAGGAAGATCAAATCCTCTTTAGATAAAGTAGATGAAAAGTTTGGTTGAAGTTTTTTTAGCTTACCAATAATCGTCGGAGCTGATGCTGATCCCCAATCTAGATCCAAAATCATAGCCAAATTCTGGACAATACCCTCAGCTTCCCCATCCGATGCCGAGTTACTGTCCGACGACCAAGCCTTTACGTCATCCGAGTCCATCTCAGATCCCGAACTAGAGCAAGGATAATTTTAAGGACCCATACTTATTTAAAAGTGTATAAACCTTGGCGAATCTTACCAATTCTTAAAATGTCAACTATAAAATATTTGGCGATATTTTTCTAAAATTATTTCAATTTCTAAGGATTTTATATAGTTTATATAATAATTTGGTGATTTTTAGAGTGAAAAAAGTTTACCCCATCAAAATTGGGCGAAATGGGGCTTCAAAACATGCAAATTGATGAATCTTTTTTTGGAAAAAAACATGGAAAAATAGCCCATGTGCTAAATTTCACCCCTAAAATTATCCTTGAACTAGAGTCATTGCATTCACACCATAAGTGCCCCACGACCTTGCACTTGGAGCACCTGAAAGGGACGCCCCAATAGTCCAAAAGTTGCTTATACCTTCTGTCCCTCCAAACAATGTCCAATGACTCCATTAAACCCAAAGACATATCTATCTCCACCAGTACCCAACCCACCCGACGATCCATACCATTAAGGGTACCTTCATTTAGATGAAGAAATCGACCCAGATGATTTGCCACCACCATAAACCCATCACTATGCCACATTTCCAAAGGGAAGTCGGGTAAAAGAACCCACAAATGTCTAAAACGAATCTTCTTAGATACAGGATTAAACCCCACATGCCAATGTTTCAACATAAGACCGCCATTCCCTTAATCCATGTTTTTTCCAGGATAAGGTCAGCATGAGTCGCCATACTGAAGTAAAATATGTACCAACCCTTGTTCAGTATATAAATCTCAGGATGATAACCTATGATTTTGGCCCATTTGGACGATACCCATTGGTCAATATCTTTTGGGTTCATGGCACCATAGGAAAAATTGTCCACCAGACCTTTTATAGACAGTGCCGCAATACCCTCCAGTCCATATTGACTGTCCATTAATAGATCAGCTCTGCGACCCCTCAGTTTATACTTATTGTGTTTCTTGCAAGAAACCATCGCCCTATGATTCTGTAATGACCACGGTACTGTATTATTGATAGGTTTTGTCACAGGTATATTACCTGGTATAGCGGAACCTTCGCCCGAAGACCTATTTCCATTCAAAACATTGAGCCTCTCATTTCTAGGTTCCAAACCCACAGCCAACCTAGGTAAAGGAGCTGACCCCATCCCAGGGACTGGTGCTGCATGTGCGGCACGCGTCCGCCACATACGCCAATACTCCTCATCTAACTGGATAACCCCAGCATCCACCCACCACTCATCAGAGTTTTGTCGGCTATCTCTCGAAGGTTCCTCCAACCTTCGATCAAGACTCAGATCCATCCTTGAATGGTTAAATGCCAACTAAGTATAAAAAGTCTATAGGGTTAAAACGTATGATACCTTCCCACTACCACATCTAAAAAGAAGCCAAAACTCTCAACCCCAACTACACTGACAGGCCCCAAAAAGTCTCCAGTACCCAATACCACAACCTTCATCTGACAATACTTCATACAACATCATCGAGACATACAAATACCACCATCATGAAAAAAGCCATCCCCTGACGAAAACCCATGTGACTCAGGTTTAAAATACACCATTTAACTCATGACTTCAAAATCATTGTGTGCCAACCTAGGAACAAACCTATTCTCACAAGTAGACCACGTAAACACACCAAGAACTTCACTCAAAATGGTCTATTGCCACCCCTGATAAATGGTTGTCTCTGAAAGTCGAAAATTATAAGAGTAGAGTCAATCTAATGGCCCATATTTTCCATTTGCAACCCCAAAACCACCACCGGGACCCATCATCCCCAGCCATGACACTAAAAAAACCTTGTTTATAGAGCCGAAGTCCTAAAAAACCCTTCTAATGCGCACCTATCAAATTAATACTCCTCGTTTCAAATCTTATTTATCATATACGTTAACAATATGCCGTCTTTGAATCAAACTTTTCTCCAACTTCATACAATTCACTAGCCAATAATAATAATAATAATAAAATTCTGGTCCCTCCATTTAATGATGTGATGGCAGATTGAGATGTGAGAATCTACTTTAAAAAATGTGTTTAATATGCATCCGCAACAGTGTATTAACACTGCTATTATAGGGATATAAACTGTTGAATGTAATTTTTTTTTAACAGAAAAATACTATACTTGATTAATGAAGTATAAAAGGTTACATTCCATATTCGGCCTAAAAAAATCAGCCCGAGTAGATCAACATACAACCATACCCCAGAAAAAGCTCAAAACATTTGAGACGAGACACCCCATAAAGGACAAGAGGGACAAAACATCGTAGAGCACATGCCCAACAATACAAAATATCGAAATAACAAATAGAAACCAGGATATACCAATCCTCCAGATGATACCAAGACCATGGGAAAAGTAGCACAGGGAAGGGAGAAAGAAAGGAAAAATGGCTTATATGACAGCCCTGTACATAAAATCACCTCACCGACATCGCAAAAAGGGAGGCAAAAAAACGGAAGGGGAATAGGGAAAACACGCCCACTACCAGTAGTCAATGCACATTAAATGCATTGCTGCAAAGTGTATATTGAATGCTCTACTAAAAGATCAACATTGAACTTCACCCACTACCAGTAGTCAATGCACATTAAATGCATTGCTGCAAAGTGTAAATACTGCAAAGTGTATATTGAATGCTCTACTAATAGATCAACATTGAACTTCCTTAATCTGAAAATAAAGAAAATATATTTGAACTAGAATTAAGAATTAAGTGAGAGTATTTTTTAATTTTGCAAAATCAAAATTTAGTTGTGTTTTATTGAAATTTTGTATAGTAGAAATAAATTCAGTTCCAACCAAAACTTTTGACAACTGTAAACTAAATTATTCCAATTCAAATCATAAAATTTTTAGAATAAGCGAAATTAATATTGCCGTCTGATCCCTGTCCGTTCTGAAAATATGAAGCCATTTCTTAAAGATTTGGCCGAGCTTTCAAATTTAAAGGCATTTCGTTTAAATTCGGTTGGAATCTGTCAGAGTCGATCAGTGGTAGACGTGGTGCAACTTGGGAAGGAAACCGTCACCAGATAGCTTTGACATGTCTTAAATGTATCGTTTCAGTTGCATTTTGTTTGTTGTCAACCTTTAATTTAAAAGATTTATAACTTAAACATCATGTTGTAAAATTTACAAAGAGTTGAGATTAATTATAAATGATAATTAATAATATCCATTAAGTTATTAAATTTAATAATTAAAATATAAAAAAAAATTATAATTTAAAATTATAAAGTAAAATATAAACATCTTAAATATATATTAACACTATCAAAACGATTGAATGAGTATTTAAGAAACCAAGTGATATGGTTTAACAAACATGAAATTCATTATCAAATATTATCAGATAAGTATGAACTTTAGTTATTCAAAGTGATTTGATTAATTTGGGTATTTATTTTTAGAATAAGTAAATAGTTTTTGATGAATTTTCTTTTGTTAGAATTTAATTATATAATTTTATCAAAATTATAATAAAACTTATTGTTGAAATTGTAATTTTTGATTAATTTTTATTGTTGAAATTGTAATTTTGATTGTAAAAATAGATTCAATATTTATCTTTCACTTTATATTCAATAAATAAAAAACAGATTAGAAAAATGCAATTAATCCGGCATTAATGGTGCGAACGAAAAACCTGCTGGGCACTAAATCCTGCTTTGCTCGTAAGCTATATCTGGCCCACATCACCAGTTGAGCTGGCATTTCAACCAGTTGATGGCGGAGACCTGATGTCAAGAGGCTGATGTCAATAATCTGACCGTGTTCGTATGTCAAACAGTCTGACCGCTCTTAATGTTTCAATCGAAATTTTATGTTCATTGCTTTAAATTAGGTGATAATAATTAACTTCAATCATCAGGTGATAATTAACCAGCATTTTAATCATGAAACATATTTTTTTTAAGTTTTAATTTATTTTAAAATTATTTAAAAAATAAAAGTTTAATAAAATAATTATACACTTATTAACTATCACCGACTAAATTAATTTTATTTGATAAAATATAAATTAATTACGTGTTTGGCCTTTCACAAGTGGATAGACTCCCTGAATTTTGAATATAAATTAATTAATTAAAATATCAATATATATTAAATTTAAATGAGGTGTGCTTGTTTATTTAACCAGGTAAGGAAGGATCGACACTAATTAACCATCACCGACTAAATTAATTTTAGTTTTTTTTCACAGAAAAATATAACTTACTATTAATATACGAAATAGTAAATAGTGCCAACTGTCAGAACAAACATACATCTCATCACTGCCCTGTAGTGCATATGTGTCATGTCAAAACATTTGGCCACAGTGCCAACAACATCATCCAGAAAACCATATTAAGAGCCATATGTTCACACATAAATAACATGAACCCCTCCCGGAGGAGAAACAGGTTCATCGATCACTAGAAATCATCAAAGAGTCTCATCAAAAAACTAAGTTCACAAGAGCAACCAACAGCCATGGCTGCCAAGGTTCCAAAATAAAAATATATGTCCAGCAGTGCTAAGTATATCAAATCATAACCAGGCAATCACAGTCAGTAAAGCCGCATATAGGAGATGCATACAAAATGTCCAACAAGAAGTTGGAAACAACCCCTATGTGAAATCTGCACATAGAACTAACAGCAAATGTAAGTATATCTGCTCGCAAAAGAAATAAAAAAAGCAGCATAATAAAACTAATAAAGTAGAATAGAGCAAAAATATCAAGCCCAATGAAGAAGATGTGAGCCTTGTGAAAACAACGTGTCCTCCCGCCATTCCTGCCACATGATGATCCCAAGCTCAGAGCAAAGTGCCTTTTTAGATAGCATGTCTGCCACCAAGTTTACTTCCCTGTATACATGGGCGAAGTGAATGTGTTGAAAATCCTTAATTAACATCAGTGCCGCATCCATCCAGTGCTTAAGCAACAAATTATTAAGAGTGGATTTGCCATTCGCCCAGGAGATGATGGAAAGTGAGTCGCCAAAAACCACAAGTGAGGTGATTTTCCGCAAGTGGGCCCAGAACAGTAATAACCAAAGAGCACATAGCTCGCTCCTGGTATTGGAACCACAGCCCAGATTTAGCCAGAGATGGATGGAGACAACATTTGAAATGTGGATAACAGCCCCAGCACCGCCCCCCCCAGAACTGCTAACAGCAGCACCGTCAAAGAAACCACATGGGTAGATCAGCACCGGGGGGGCAAATCGAAGATTCCTATCCGGATTAACACTGCCCCCGACCAGACCGTGGATAGAGAGATATTCATGATGTGCAGCAAGAATTTTAAAGCCTATCCCAGCCAAGAAAGGGGCACGATTCTCAAAAATGTGCAGGTTTCGAGCCTTCCAAACCTCCCAAATCATAAAATATGGCAGCTCTCTAAACCCGAAATCATGATGAGACCAATCAACAAGACAGTCACTTAGGGAGCAATAGTTCCAAGGAAAAAATATACCAGTTTTGTTCGCAATAAAAGACCAGAGTTCTTTTATGAATGTACAGGAGGAGAAAAGATGATCAACCGTCTCCCCCTCAGTGCAGCATAAGGTACACCATCCCGGGCCACTAAAACCGCGCCGGCAAAGATTGTCCCATGTTAGTATCCGGTTATGCAGCGCTAACCAAATGAAGCATTTAATCTTGAGAGGCAAAACAAGTTTCCAAATAGTTTTATCCCACCAGCGAACCAGTATCTGTGACTCTGCAAATAATGCATCATATGCCATTGCCGCAGAGACCCTCCCACCAGCCACGTCCCACGACCACACAAGCCTGTCAGCGACATCAGAGAACCGCAAATTAGATTGATACAAAGGATTTATATATTCCTCCCATTCAAGCCTCAAAGAACCCGCAAGGCCCATCTGAGTAGCCGCGATCCACCTAGGACGTCCGTCCCCACACCACCCAGCTACATGTGCTAAGGTGAAGTAACCATTTGCATTGAGGTATGTTCTCAGTTCCACCGATAGAGAGTGTCTCGATGGACCCCCAATGAACGGATCAAGCCCCAGTTTAATATCCCGCCCATTGCCAGGCATCCATGCAATCCAATGCACAATAACCCTGTATGCGCCCAGCAGACCATTCCAGATATTTGAGACACCCACAGTTGCTGGGCGATTTAAACGAAACCATCTAGAAACCGGAATATTACGCAGGTATTTGGCTCGAATGATCCTTCCCCAGGTCGATTGGTCAAAGAGTACTCGCCAGAGGCTTTTTGCATGAAGGGCCATAACAAACATTTCAATATCCTTTATGTTCCAACCACCCAGATGCCAGGGCCGGGCCAAAACCTTCCATTTCATTAGATGTAATTTCTCCAGGTTTCCACCACCTGACCAAAGAAAACTAAAAATCTTCCTTCTAATAAGATTCAGAATGGTTCGAGGAATCTTGCAAAGAGAGAACCAATATACACCTAAATTCTGCAGGACGGCTTTTACCAGAGTAAGCCTGCCGCCCAAAGAAAGATGCCGATAGCTCCAGTGTCCAAGCCTCAATTCAAATCTTCTAATAAGCCAGGACCAATCATTTATCAAGTAATTTGTAGGTTTGATGAAAAAACCCAGATATTTAGTACCAGCATCGATATCATTGAAATTTAAAGGCAGAAAGTTGCAGATCGACTGCTGAACATCCTCAGCCAAAGAGTGTTTCAAGAAAAATGATTTCATATAGCTGATAACCATGCCTGATACCCGACAGAACAAGTCAAGAATCTGTTTATATGTCACCCATTCGGCAAGAATTCCCATACCAAAAAGCATAACGTCGTCCACGAACAAAGAGTGAGTAATAGATATTTCTCGGGTTACTTTAATGCCAACAATCCTTCCTTCTCGGCGAGCTTTAAGTATGGATAGACTTAACCCCTCTATGACCAATAGAAACAGCAGAGGAGAAAGTGGGCAGCCCTGTCGAAGGCCCCGAGTTGCCTTGAAATAATCTGTAGGAAGACCATTGATTAGGATTGCATAGTTGACAGAGTTAATACATGCCAAAATCCATTTCATAACCTTCCATGGCAGGCCGATCTGGATAAGAATTAATCTCAGGAAGTTCCAATCAACCTTATCATATGCTTTCACCAGGTCCAATTGAAGAATAAGAGCATCAATCCGCCTCTGTTTGATAGTGTGGAAAATTTCCTGTGTCACCCCCACAGCATCATGGATCTGTCTCCCGCTAAGGAAGCCATACTGTTCCTTGGATATGTGTCGAGATAGCACCGGTTTGATTCTTTCAACAATAATTTTAGCAATAATCTTATATACCAGATTGCATAACGCAATTGGTCTGAAATCATCATAGCTGTTCGGATGGGAAGTCTTTGGTATGAGAGCCAAATATGTAGAGTTTATTGCTCCAGAGACAATGCCAAGTTTCCGAGATTCTTCCACAACCATCCGGAGTTCTTCCCCCATGATATCAAAATTGTGAATGAAAATCTCCACAGTCCATCCATCCGGACCCGGAGATTTGTCTTTTGCAATCCCCCGCAGGGTTTTCTCCACCTCATCCAGAGTGACGTCCAGGAAAATATTGTCACCCTCCTCCTCATTGAACATACGAGGATATTCCTTTATAAGTTTGAATTGTTCAGCCAGATTAGTGTTTTTTGGATCACGATAATACTCCTGAAAATGATATACAGCCTCATTCATCAGATTCTCCTCCCCCCTAATCCGCCGACCCAAATGATCATTCAAATCCCAAATTGAGTTTTGCATCCGACGGGAGTCAGCGTACTGATGAAAAAATTTTGTATTCATGTCACCCGATTTGAGCCAGGTTGCTCTGCTCTTCAATCGCCAGGTTTCTTCTTGCATCAAAAGAATTTTCATTTTCTGACTCTCCAAAGTAGAGAGTTTGTTGAGTTCACTCATATTTAGCTCAAAATCAACACCTCTGTTCATCAGGAATTCCACTTCGAGTTCAATCTCTGATAATTCCTTTCCCATCAAAGCCTTTTTGTTCTTTTCCCACTTTATTGTGAAATCTTTTAGTACCTTGAGTTTCACCGCCAGCTTATCCATGGCCGATCTCTCCCCCGATACATCTGTCTGAATCCACACATTCCTCACACCCGAACAGTATTCCACCTCAGAAAGCCACGTGGAATTGAATTTGAAGGGGTAGGTTTAGAAACAGGGTTCATCATCAAATTGCAGAATAATAGGGAGATGGTCGCTGATTTTTATTTGATGTATCCAGGATCTATAGTTCTGAAAACAAGAAAGTAAAGAATCCGATATAACGAATCGGTCAATACGTTTCTGAATCTGCTGGTCCCCCGTCCTGCCATTTGTCCATGTTGGTGCCAACGGCCTAGGAGCCACATCAACCAAAGAAAATTCCCTGAATAGATTTGTGAAATATGGCCCCAGAGGGTCCCTCCTAGCCAGACCCCCCCAAATCTCCCCATCAGCCCAGGTAAAATTTAAGTCACCAGCAATTATCAAATTTTCTAGGTTTAACAAGTTTTCCGATCCAGCCAGGTTCCAGAAAGACTCCCGATCACAATACGGGCCATAACAATTTACAATGTTTATATTTTTCTCCGCTCCCCTTATGTTCCCAGATAGCAGAATGCCAAGTGTGACATGAGAAGGAGTTAACTTCAAAACAAGGGGATTCCAAGCCGCTAAGAGACCACCCGAGAGTCCAGCAGCGTCCACAGAGCAGCACATCCATCCCGGCTTGATCTTGTTTAAGAAAATACGAGCTTTTTCACCACTAACCATCGTTTCCTGTAGCAGAACCAAATCAGGTTTGACAATTTCTAACACACGTTTGAAGGCCAATTGTTTGGGCAGGCCCCCCACCCCTCTGATATTCAGTGAGAGGAAAATCATTTTCTAACCCTCGCAAGGGCTTTCATTCCTCTAAGAGCCCGGGAGTCAGAATATTTGGGGGAGTGCATCATGCTCGGGTCATCCTCCATCCCCCCCAGAATGACCTTTTTGTTTTTTCTGGCACTTCTTGTTTTCAGTGGTGAGAATTCCTGGGCGAGGCCTCCCCTATGCGCCCCCTTATGAGTGACAATGTCTCCAGAAGTTTCGGGCAAGGTTGCAGTATCAATGTTACACACCCCCCCATCCAAATCAGGAGTCTCCAAATCTATGGATTCCCGCACACCAATAGCCGATGGCTCATTATTAGCCACCTCCCGGTTCCGGAAATATGTAGGAATGGCCACTTTCTTAACCATATCTGAGTATGATGGTATGAGAGGCTGTTTCCCACCCGACCCTTCAGGAATATTGTTACCCACATTGTGGCACTCCCTCACAGGCATCTTCTCCGGCAACATACCGCAGGTCACCGAACCCCCAATCTCATAGGCACCAGGGTTCATAACAGCACATTTCACCGAATCCTCACAGAGTTTCACAGCATCCCGAGTAGGGTCGTCGAGTGCATTTATCCCCGGGGTATCAGAAATAATAGTAAGAGCGGGAGCCAAAATGTTTGGTAAGTTATTCTCAGGACACAGGGTGTTCATCTTGATCAATAGTTCAGTCTCAGACTCCGGGTCATCATTTTCAGAGTTTTCATTTGTTGTCTGACCCGTCCCAGATGAATTGGAATCTATGATGTGATTGCGACTCATATAATTGCCATTATTTCCATTGTTCAAATCTAAAGAATTAATAAAGGATATATCCAACTCATTTAATGACTGGAAAAACATGGGGTCCTGTAGTTCCAACTTACGGATTATCGACGAGTCTGGAGCAAGTGGGTTGAGCACCCGGTTGGAGAAGCCGTCAAGAGCACCCGTTCCATCCATTTCGATATCACTGCTATCATCTGACGACCACATTGGCCCCCCATCCGTGTTTCGGCCAGAAGACGCCAAAGCCGTGCATTGTCGCCACAGGTGACCCACGGCTTTACAGTTTGAGCAGCGAAATGGAATACCCCAGTAGTCTACAATCTGTGTCAGCTGACGACCCCTCCAATTAATGTGTAGCACATCGATGAGCCCAATTGAAATATCTACTTCAACCAGCAGTCGCCCCATCCTTCTATCGAATCCATTGAGGTGAGCCTCCTCCACATGCAAGAACCTCCCAAGTCGGTTGCCAATGGCCTCGAAGGCCCCACGGTTCCACAGGGCTAGTGGAAGGCCGGGCAAAAGTACCCAAAGATGCCTCAAACGCACCGTAGCCATTTCGGGACTAAAGTCCGTCTGCCATTTTTGAAGCATCAAGCTTCCCGATCCATAGAGCCACAAACCTTCCAAGATGCGAGTGCAGTGAGCCTCCTCCCGAAATTTAAATCCATACCACCCGCATGCCATAGCAAATACCTGTGGTGTGTAGTCTAGAATGGGGCTCCACAGCTCCTCAATCCACTTAACTACATTCCGCCGGTTCATGGCATGATAGGAGAATTTTCCAACGAGCACTGTCATGTTGAATTCGACAATCTCCTCAAGGCCAATGTCTCTACCGACCGTCATCCAGGCTTCCCCGGGCCTGCAAAAGTATTTGCCCAACCTCCTTCCATTTGCGCGGGAAGTCGACCCATGCTTTCCACAGCCGCCTCGTCCCGGACGAAACCTAGTGTTGCCGACAGATGGGTCAGAGCCCGAAGCATCTCCAAGTGTCTTGCCGATGTCCAGGTGTCGTTTATTTGCCATCCCATGTGTCGCCACCTGTCGACCGATAGGGTTTGCCGCTCGCACCTCCCCCAGCTGGTTTTTGAAAAATGCATCCGGCTTTAACAGTCCAGCCTCCTCTAGCTGGGAATCCGACACATTCAAGTCGTTTTCTGTATATGGAAAGGTTGTCGTCCCGTTATCTTCCATATTGGCAACAATGCGGACACGAACCCCAGAATCCCAGTCGAAAACGAGTCTTTAACGACGAATACCCCCGAAAGTTCCTGACAAGAGTTGTAATGATAAGCTGGAACCACAGACAGCCAATAGATATAGAATAATAGCTCGGAGGACCACTCTGTTTTTGTCTGCTGACAAGTTTTTTCCAAGCCGGACCGGAAAAGCCCCAAATCCGGCACCACCCAGCATAAAATTGTGAAAACCCCACAGCTACGCCGGCAAATATTACCAATATCAGTGGATATAACAGTTTGTTAACCCGGAGAGCAACCGAGCTATTACCGTCGAGTACCAAAATATTACTCCCTTAAAAGAGGCTTTTGAAACAACGGCAATCAGCGTTCCTTACCCGTCTGTAGTGGTCTACGCCTATCTCATGAATCCCGTGAACCAACGAGTGCTAACCGCAACGACTGTTAAAACCCTGACCTGTGGTTTTCGTCGTCTCCATCGCCATGAAACCCTCTCTCCGGATCCTACCTCAAATTAATTTTAGTTGACAAGTCCATTTCATCAATTAAAGAAATACTTTAATAATTGTGATATAGGTGCTCTTTATGGAGGCAAGGGCGCGGCGAAGTTTTCGGCCAGACCAGTAAGGTTACGCTCTCTCCATTTCAGTGTGACAGCTATCAGTCAATGGTACTTTGCGATCCTTGCACTACAAAATAAACATTTTAGACGCGAAAATTTGTGCGGCTCAGAAATATATTTCCGTCTGGCGGTTTTTGAACTTGTTCGACCAGATAAATTTGGTTCGACAACTCGTTTCTCCTCGGTTGCCTGGACGGATTTTTGCTTTTAGCAGGTATTTTTCTTACACAAGTCTTGAATTTTCGAATATTAAATCTTTTCTATGTTAATTGGTCTGAATTGTTAAATTTTGGCTCGATCCTTACATCTGTTGTTGGGAATTCTTTCCGTAAACTGTTTTTGTTTAGAATTTTTGTATTTAACCTCAATATCAAGAAAATTTGAAGAATTTAAAGCTTCAGTTAACCACGTTATCCAAGTTTTGAGGAGCTTCAATTAGTTTTATACTGAACAATATGTAAATAGTTGAAATTAGATATGTAATGTATTCAAAAGATCTGAATGCCTGTCATTTTGAAAACCAGAAAACCAGTAGAGCGTTTCTGGTTCAAAGAGACCTGGGCATCTTTCAGCGATGTAGTAAAGCATGGCTGCCTTTAGTTAACGGACGATTTGAGCCAAAGTACAAACAATAAATATAATAACGTACTGACTTAACTGTTTGCTCATTCACATATCCTAGTAAATAACTGTTTAAATTTAAATTATTTCGTTAAATTATGTGAAATTTTTAGCAATTATTTTAATAACATAAAAGGCACATATCCTGATTTTTCATATCCATATTAATGCTCAATAACTTAACTGTTTGCTCTTCACATATCCTAGTAAATAACTGTTTAAATTTAAATTATTTCGTTGAATTATGTGAAATTTTTAGCAATTATTTTAATAACATAAATGGCACATATCCTAATTTTTCATATCCAATATTAATGCTCAATAAATCCAGCTTAATAATCAGTTCTCCGGTGCTAGCAAATACCTCTAACGTGTAATCTTGGAGATCCTTTCGACCATGGCACGAAACGGCAAGGTGAAAACAGCGCTTGTTTACTCCATGAAGTTACTGAAAGGGATATTGTCCATTCTGTTCGTGGTGTGACCGGCGAGTGAGACATGAGAATCTCCAACGAAGATGTGCCAGAAAAAGTTTATCGTTAAGCAAAAAGGACGACAGAAATTTCTCCAAGTAAGTCGATTCACAGTCGCAATATGTAGGCGAGAACGATGGAGGGTTCAAGTTGAACTATTGCTGTCCGTTTCTAACAATCTGAAGCCATTTCGTATAATATTTGGCTGAGCTTTGAATAAATTTGAAGGCATTTCGTTCAAATTTGATTGGAATATGTCAGAATCGCACAGCGGTCGACGTGCTGGATCTCGTTCACAACTTCGACCAGGAGTGCAGTGGAGGACTCGTACGAGGCAGTAAAAGCTTTCAAGATTTCTGCTGCATGGGTTCGACTTCCATCTGGCAATTTTGTAAAATTTTCGGCGATAAATTTGACTCTGACAATTTATACTTCCACCGTATCATCAACGGATTCTCGCTTATTGCAGGTATTTCCACTTACATAAAGTTAAATTTTAGGGTAGTACAGGTTTTCTATGTTCTTTGCTATAAAACTGTCAAATTTTGGGTGTAGGGTTTTGATCATTGAAAGTTTTGGATTGGAATTTGTGTATTTAACCTTAATACCAAGGAACTTTTTAGCAATATATCGAAAGCTGCAAGTAGTGAAGTTCCTCCGGATTTGGGACCCCAATCCATGTACTCGGTGTTTTACCGTGCAATTTTCTGGAGAAAATAGTGGACGCTACAGTAAACTCTGTAAATGCCAATTTGTTGTTCGAGAACGATGAATCGCTTTCTGTGAATGACAATTTGTTCGAGAACGATAAGCTTGGCATCTTTCCGTCGTACATTAGCTTTGCCTTTTTAGGTAACACGGGCTCCATTTTCACGACCTAGTAGAAAGTTATGTTGATTGATTGAACTCGACCTAATAGAAAGTTATCTTGATTGATAGAACTCGATGAT
Organism: Larix kaempferi; assembly: GCA_027924585.1. Classification (NCBI taxonomy): domain Eukaryota; kingdom Viridiplantae; phylum Streptophyta; class Pinopsida; order Pinales; family Pinaceae; genus Larix; species Larix kaempferi. The sequence continues at coordinate 28,620,473 of BSBM01000753.1, read as the reverse complement.
TTGAACTCAGCCTAACCATGACATCTAATAGCCATCTTAATAAACATAATTTAGAAGGATTTAAGTGGGTGAAGGTTGAAAGAAGATTTATAAACTTGAAAGTTAGTTTGCAAGGGCTTAAATACCACATGTAGTTGTAAAGGGAGTCGATCTCCCTAATACCCAACACTTGCTTGAGATAAATTATTTAGTGTTTTTTTAGACATAAGTGTAAGGCTAACTTTGAATGGCTTTGGGGACCTTGGTCGCATCATCATGGTGGTTGTTTATTGACACATACATTCATGATATAGGGTCCATGGTTAGATGAGTCAGTTTTGGTGTGCCTTGGCATGTTGGCAAGGCACACCACATACATGCTAGGTGTCTTTGTACAAAGGCTTGGTGCACTATAGAGATTGGCAAAGTGCATTAGTTGGTTAGACCAATAAATGCTTAGGAGGGAACTTAGTGAGGTAGAGAAGGTTGTTATGAACATCCCCATCCATAGAGATGTATTATGTATGATGGACAGAGTGACAAGACAAATTGATTGGTTTATATATGAATTGGGCATACTTGGATGGCCACACTTGGATGGGTGCGTATCAATTGGGCAGACTAAGTTGAGTGCATGTAGGCTAGGCACATGGGATGCATGTCACATGGAGGAATGGGCACAAAATGTCAAGGGTATTTCTCATAGCACTTGGATCAACAACATTGGATGCATTATTGGATGCACTTGGGAAAATTCCTTGGATGTTGTGATCATGTGGCATAGTGGGCACAACAACATTGGAGATGGACACTAATGGACAAGTCATGTGGGAATAGTTGAGTTGGTGATGTTGGCAATTGGTCCACTAAGACTTAGAGGGGCTTGCAAGTGAAAGGAAAGTCTTGTATATATAGTGGATGCCTCAAAGTTGGTAAGGAAAGCATTCATACAGGTGTAAAGTGAGCTCTACAATTGTGCTAAGTTTCAGGTTTGGTAAAACATGATGAATTTGCACTAGCTAGGTGAAAAAGGAAGAGGTGAGCAGGACTTGCAAGATGTAGGTTTGCAAATGCTTCAAGGTTGGTTTCTGAAAATTTGTTGGGCATTGGCAGGATGTTATTTTGCCTTAGAGTAATTGTACTTCCATAAAAAGAGAGGAAGACAAGAGGTCATCCTTCCTTATTGTATATGTGTATTATGACAAGTGTTTATTGGGATGAATCTTGTTATATTTCCTATGATGCTTTATCTTGGTTCATTCTTGACATTGGCTAAATGAGGTATTGGCTAAGTGTTGAATATTATTAAGTATAGGTATTGTTGGGATGTTTTAAAGGTTTTGATTTGATGCATGTCTAATTGTTGAATGAACTTGGTTAGTAGCACTTGGTTGTATTTGATAGATTGAATTCTAAGGTGAAGTTATGGGTAGAACTTAGGTGAAGAGGCATAGTTTGGCAATAGTAAGTGCAGGCTAGTTAGATAACTATGACAAAGGTAAGACAGTGTTGCACGACTTCAGGGGTCAAAGTGAAGAAAATAATTCGGGTAGACTGTAGGTTTGTGAAAAATTAAGTTGTATTAGATCCAATTTGGGAACACTTCTCCATTGTCACTTCCAAGACATGTGGTATCAGAGCAAATTTGTATTTTTTTCTCCATTTCCCTTTGGTCACAATGTGTTTCATATTAGTTTGGGCACTCTTCTTCATGCCTAGCTGAACTTGAGATAGGGTGTCGACCTTGGGATGAGTTGGTAGATAGTTGCAAAGGGATATTTGGAGATTGACATCATAGACTTTGTGCATAAGCATAGTAGGCAATTAGGAAATTTGTTTGCATAGGACTTGAGGACTCGGGAATTATTCACCATGAATTGGAAGGAAGTAGAGTGCTTTAGCGACATGTTATATAGGTGGACAAGAGCAAGATTGAGGTAGCAAGAGAACCAAGTCTTGAGGCTTGGGTAGAATTTTCAAAGATGTTAAGAATGGTTGAACCATTTTTGGGTTGTGACATCTAAGGAGAAGAGATGGAAGTTGCGACCATAAGCATGGAATGTTGGGATCAAGAGGTCTGTGAGATGTACCAAGCATATGTGATGAAGCTAGAGAAGACTGGTGCATGGGATGAAGCTTGGAATCAGAAGTTGCAAACCATGACACACTGGGTGGAAACTTGGGTGCTACAGTTGGAATTGTTTGAAAGAAAGGAGACCAACATCGCAACAATGAAGAAATTAGAATTTCTTACATCCAAAGGTAAAGATGCAAGCTTGTTTCTTTAGGATCATTATGCCATTGGTTGTCCTTTGAAGTAAGAGATAGGATACTTTGAAGAAGTCCAAGTGTGACCAACATTGGTGGAGAAGCTAAAAGTATTGGGAGTATCCCAAGGGCAGATTAAAAAGGCAACATTGGAGATTTTGGTCACCTTGACAACAGGTTTGGGAAAATTCATGGACGGATTCCTGCCTAGTGCAGCTATTTTCACTCACATTAAGTTAAATTTTCAGGTAGTACAGGTTTTCTATGTTCTTTGCTATGAAACTGTAAAATTTTGGTTATAGAGTCTTGATCATTACCCCTGCCGCTAATCGTTGAAAGTTTTGGCTTAGAATTTGTGTATTTATGCTTAATACCAAGGAATTTTTTTAGCAATATCTCGAAAGCTGCAAGTAGTGAAGTTCGTTCGGATTTTTTACCGTGCTATTTTCTGGAGAAAATAGTGGACGCTACAGTAAACGCCGTGAATGCCAATTTGTTGTTCGAGAACGATAAATCGTTTTAAAGCGAACTTGGAATCTTCCCGCCGTACATTAGCTGCGCCTTTTTAGGTAATACGAATCTTCGTTTTAAACGATAAATCGTTTTAAAGCGAACTTGGAATCTTCCCGCCGTACATTTGTGTATTTATCCTTAATACCAAGGAATTTTTAAGCAATATCTCGAAAGCTGCAAGTAGTGAAGTTTCTTCAGATTTTTTACCGTGCTATTTTCTGGAGAAAATAGTGAACGCTACAGTAAACGCCGTGAATGCCAATTTGTTGTTCGAGAACGAAAAATCGCTTTCTTTGACTGACATTTTAGTGTTCGAGAACGATAAATCGTTTTAAAGCGAACTTGGAATCTTCCCGCCGTACATTAGGTGCGCCTTTTTTAGGTAATAGGGGCTCCATTTTCACACTTTATAGAATGCTATATTGATTGAATGAACTCAATGATTTGAACTATGTTCCTAACCATGACATCTAATAGCCATCTTAATAAACATAATTTAGAAGGATTTAAGTGGGTAAAGGTTGAAAGAAGATTTATAAACTTGAAACGTAGTCTGGCAAATAAAGATAAATTAGAGTAATTTAGATATAAGTGTAAGGGCACAATTTTGAATGGTTTTGGGCATTTTTGTAGCATGATCATTATGGTGGTGGTTGATAAACATAGATATATATGACATAAGGTTGATTGTTAGATGAGTCAAGTTTGGAGTGCTTTTGACCACTTGGCAAGGCACACAACATATATGTTGGGTTCCTTTGTTCAAAGGCAAGGTACACTATATAGATTTGCAACTCACATTAGTTGGTCGGACCAATAAATTCTTGGGAGGGAACTTAGCAAGGCATAGAAGGTTGTCACGAGAAACGTGCGAGAAACCTTGTTCGATGCATGTACTATGTATGATAGACAAAGTAACAAGATGAATTGATTGGTTTATATATGACTTGGGCATACTCGGATGGTGCACTTGGTTCGGTTCATATTGGTTGGGTGGACTAAGTTGAGTACACTTGGTTGAGTGCATGTCGGTTAGGAGCACTTGGATGCATGTCACATGGATGAATGGGCATACAATGTCAATGTCAAGCGTATCTCTAAGAGCACTTGGATCAACAAAATTGGATGCATTGTTGGGTACACTTGGGCACATTCCTTGGATGTTGTGAATATGTGGCAAAGTGGGCATGACACCATTGGAGATGGACATCAGTGGACAAGTCATGTGGGCATAGTTGAGTTGGTGATGTTGGTGCTTGGGTCCACCAAGATTTAGAGGGGCTTGCAAGTGAAAGAAGAGTCTTGTTACACCGATAGGTGTTTATATCTTAGAATTTGGAGTGGACTACCATCTATGTGTTTCCTAGATTGAAGGAGGATGGGACAAGTGTACTGTCTAGATTGATTCTATGGTAGTCGTTCAAAATTGGAAATAAACTATTATATATATATATGGTAGCATATGCATGGATAACCAATTGTTCATGACAGATAACTAGAAGAATGCGAGAGATAAAAAAAGAATATAAAAAATAATTGATGGTTGATGCATGAATGCATGGATAACAAGTTAACAGATAACTTATGGTGACACTTAACTTGTGACCTATCGGTGTTCACCAAGCAAAAATTAAGTGGTTGTGTTAGTTTATATAGTGTATGTGTCAAAGTTGCTAAGACATCATTTGATAAGGGAAGCATTCATACAAGTGTAAAGTGAGCTCTATGATTGTGCTAAGTTTTGGGTTTGACAAAGAATGATGGATTTTCACTAGCTAGGTGAAAAAGGAAGAGGTGAACAGGACTTACAAGACACGAGCTTGGAATGGCTTCAAGGTTGGTTTGTGAAAATCTGTTGGGTATTGGCAAGAGGCTATTTTTCCTTGGACTCATTGTACTTCTGTAAAAAGAGAGGAAAGCAGGAGGCCGCTTTTCTTTGTAGTATATTGTAAACACTCTCTTATAAATAAAGTTTAAAGCATCTTCCTCGGGTGTCAGTTGTACATATACATGTGTATTGTGACTTGTTTACTTGTTTATTGGGATGAATCTTGTTGCATTTCCTATGATGCTTTATCTTTGTTCATTTTTTACATTGGCTAAACAAAGTATTAGCTAAGTGTGTGGAATATTATTAAGTATAGGTACTACTGTTGGTTCATTTTTTACAGGCTAAACGAAGTGTTGGCTAAGTGTGTAGAATATTATTAAGTGTAGGTACTACTAGGATGTTTTAAAGGTTGTGATTGGACACATGCCTAATTGTTGAATTAACTTGGTTAGTAGGACATGGTTGTATTTGACAGACTATATTCTAAGGTGAAGTTATGGGACAACCTTAAGCGAAGAGGCATAGTTTGGATACAATAAGTGCAAGTTGGTCAAGCCCCTATGGTAAAGTCATGCCAATGTTACACGATCTCATGTGTCGAAGTGAAGAAAACAAAGTTTGAGTACACTGAGGTCAATGACAAGTGGTATTAGAGGCAATTTGGGAACACTTCACCACTGACACTTCCATGAAAAGTTGCCAAGATCAATGAGAAAGTTGGAAGTCTTAGATTGCAGGGGTGACTTGATAGTTGGGGAAAGGTTGAAGACCTTCCTATTATTCAAGGAGTTGTGCGCGTTGATGTATTGAAAGAAAGATATTTGGTGCAAAACTAAACTTGCACCTATAGTAGTTGTGGAGGTCAAAAGTAAAGGTAGACACCAATATGTGTTCCATTGCACACATAATTCTTTACAAAAGGAGGTAGGCCAAAATGATGTCGAGGAAGAATAGTTTAAATGTTGTGTTTGAATAGTGCATGAAGGCACCCACCTAAAAATGTTTTTAGTTGCAGAGTGGTGGCATGGTTGAGAAATAGGCTTGCGGAGCCTTGTGCGAGATAAGTGTTCTTCTACTTCATGAAGATGGACAGGTTGAGGGTGACATGTATATTGGTTTAGAATGATTATATAGCATATAAGAGGCCATTGAGACTCATCCACTAGCCAATGGGTTAAGTAAATTAGTGTAGAAGAAAACCAAGAAGAGCTAGAAGATGGAAAAAGTGACTTACGTAACTTAGTAACCGTTTTAAGGAAAATGTGGTGAGCATGCCTTAGTCCATAAAAGGTGTGCAAATAAGATTGGATTACAAAAGGAAGTAGCTACTTTGAGCATTAGTATGTGCATTTCCATGAGGGGAATGTGATGGTTGGATTAACTACCCAACTATTTCAAAAAATGAGGGGTCTAGTGTGATGAAACATGGTAGATTTGTCAAGAGTGCATAAGCAATGATAAGTCGGAAGTTTACAACACTAGGACATTTTGACAACCTTCTTGATGGAGGTTGAGTTTCCATAATAACAAGAGGCAGTTGTAGCAATATTAGCAATGGTAATGTCATCTAAGAGACATTGTTGATAGAGTTAGAAAAAAATGCTTCATCCAAAGGAAGTATTGGATGATGAGTAGTTGCACAAGTATTCTGGTAGTGACATTGTGGAGTGGTTGGAGGAGCTAACTATAGGTGGATGCATGAATTTGAGCTACAAACTTGAAGTAAAATAGATTCTAGAGGATGTTGCTAGGAATGGAAACAACTTTTAGTTAGTGAGAATGTAAGGCACCAACCTTGAATGGCTTCGTGCACCTCTATTTCACAATCTCCTCGGTGGTCATCAACCAATACAATTAGACATGGCAAGGTTGATGGGATTATATATGACTTGGGCATACTCATATGGGTGCACTTGGTTGGGAACATATGGACTAGGAAGACTAAGTTGGGTAAACCTGATTGAGTGCACGTCGGTTATGAACACTTGGATGCATGTTGTATGGATAGATGGGTGCACCTTGTTGGGCACACCTCTAAGACCACTTGAATGAATAGAATTGGACACATTGTTAGGCACACCTGGACATTGGGTGCATGCCTTGGATGTTATGATCATGTGGCACAATAGGCATGATACCATTGGATATGGATGCCAATGAACAATTCATGTGGGCATAGTTGAGTTGGCAATGTGGGATCTTGGGTCCGCTTAGACTTGGAGGGGCTTGTAAGTGCAAGACAAGTATTGTATATATAGTGGACATCTCAAAGTTGGTAAGGCATCATTCAACTTGAGGGAAGCATTCATACAAGTGTAAAGTGAGCCTAGCTATTGTGCTAAGTTCTGGGTTTGTCACAATCGGGAAAATTTGCACTGGATGAAAAAGGAAGAGGTGAATAAGGCTTATATGAGGCAGGGGAGGGGAGGGACAAGCGGGTAGAGGGAAGGGAGAGCGCTGGGGAGGAGATTGTAGGAGTGGGAGGGTGAATAGGTGGGGAGGGCAGCGGTGGCGAGAGGGTGGAGGCTTGAATCGAGCCCCCCTCCCACATGTTATTTTTCTAAATGATTTAAAAAAAAAATTGTTCAATTTTTTTTTTTTTTTGAGTTTTTTAATTTAAGTCTATTTTAAAAATCTTATTACTTTAAATTGTATTTTCTTTATTTTTAATATTTTTTAATTTAAATTCTTAATTTACTTTTACTTTTAATTATTTTTTATTATAATTATATTTTTTAAAGTTTTTCTTATTTTGTAATTTTTGTAATTTCTCTTTTATTTAGCTTTCTTTAATTGTATTTTTTTTAAGTTTTTTGTTTTTTTAATATTTGTTCTTTTAATAATTTGTTTTTTGGTTTTTTTAAATATTTGTTTTCTTCTTAATTTTATAAATATGTTGTGTTTTTTTTTTTTAAATTTATTTTAAAAAAATCGGCATTTAGAAAATTTTAAATGTTTTTTCAAATTCATTTAATTTATAATTTTTTATTTTCTAAAGAAAATTACATTTTTTAATTAAAATTGGATTTTTTCATTTTTTTAAAACTAATTTAAAAGAAAAAAAATTAAATATTTTACTTACCTATGTATGGTTTTGAAATGCATGCAATAGTAACAAATAGAAGAAAGGGGCCACTAGTAGCATCATTTTTTATTTTGAATTGCTTTTGACTTTTTATTGCACCGACTCGGATTTCAAAAACTCATAATTTTACTCTAAAAAAAAAGTGTTATTTGTAACACCACTTTGCTCTTTGGAGTTGAGCCTAAAAAAAGTGTTTAACACCAAAGATAAAAATAACTAGCATACCCCCAAAGCGGGGGAAATGAAACACCGAAATGAACTTCAATATGTTGCAAGACGAGATAAAGTTGTGTATGTAGATAACATAATTTTATGTGTTGAAATCAAGTTTATCAAATCTATGGTAGGTATAGTAGTTGGTGAAAAGGAAGACTTAGTTGCAAGTAATAATAAGCAATAAATAGAAACCCATGTAATCAATAGCAAGTAAAATGAAATGTACATTAAATACTTGGATGTTAGTGGGTGCTTTGAGTTGGAAGTGCAGGCAAGTATGGAAACATTGCAATCTTTGGAGGAGTTGTGGGCAGAGGGATGCGTGAAGTTGAAGAGCATATGGGGGTTGGAGCAGGAGACAAAGTTTAAATAATTGAATGTTATTGGGTGCTCTAAGTTGGAAGCGCTGCCAAGTATGGAAACATTGCAATTTTTGAATCAGTTGTGCGTAGGGGGATGCGTGAAGCTGAAGAGCATATAGGGGTGGAGCAGGAAACAAATATTAAATAATTGGATTTTATTGGGTGCTTTGAGTTGGAAGCACTGCAAGTATGGAAACATTGAAATCTTTGGAGAGGTTGCGGGCAAACAAATGCGTGAAGTGGAAGAGCATACGGGGGTTGGAGCAGGTGACAGATCTTCAACTGTTAGTGATTCGTGGGTGCTGTGAGTTAGAAGAGTTGGAAGGTGTTGAATATTGCAAGTGCCTGACGAATTTTGATCTCTATGGATGTCTTAGATTACATTATCTGATGTGGGAGTAGTGGAGTGGTTGTTTTTTCAAATTACAAAACATAAGCAAATTTTCAAAACTGGTCCAACAACTTATTTATATCATGATCATTAGTGATTGGGTTTATGATTCCTATCGACTGTATTTGTGTATGAATTGATAATTTGTGTCGTTGCATCAATCATTGCAGATGGAGATCCGAACGTCCTTGAGAGTGCAGACGACCGGTGACCTCTTCGACGAGATGCACAGGCGGTTTGTTAAGTTGGTCGAGAGTAAAACAATAAAGGGTTGTGTAGTGATCAAGTTTGACTCTAATTATAGTGGTAATCAACATTGGTATTTTCATTTGGTAGGGGGGGAGCAGGGATTGGGGGTTGCAATTTTAAGTGTGAAAGGGATAGAGAATGAAGGTGTGACTCTTCCTTTTTTCGAAGTGAGACATAGCAATATTTCTTTGACGAAGTTTCATAAAAAAAAATGGCCGAAGCATTCACAATGCCTCAATGCCTGAAATTTGTTAACAAAGGCGCATATAAAGTGTAGTTTGTCTCATTTTTATTTTTTATTACCCTTCTCTATATTTCAAGTGTACAATAAATTATTCCATCTTTACATTTCTAGCATATGTTAGTATAGCAGATGTGCTTTTAGGTATTCTTTTTGAGGCAGAATTTAAATAGTTTTTTACAACTGCACATTTCAAAATGGTTAACTGTTAATGTAAAAATATGCTTACATGAATTTCTATAGGTAATTTGTGGCATTTTCTTCACGATTAGAATGATTCAGTTCAAGATGTCTAATATCCAATTTGGGAAACTACTACCTATAAATGGAAACAAACATATAAATGTACATCTTAGAGTTTGGCTTCACTTGTCAACATTGGTGTCTTGACTGGACACGTGTGCCCCTACTAGGGGTTAAGTAGCAAAATAAATGTAATTGAAATAAAGAAAATTACAAAATTGAAATAAATGTAATTGATAAATAAGCACAAATTGGCCACTCGTGCCCTTGCTAGGGGGTTGAGTAATAAAATAAATGTAATTGAAATAAACAAAATTACAAAATTGAAATAGATGTAATTGAGAAATAAGCACAAAATGTATCAATATGAATGTAGCACAATTGTAGGACAATTCTCTTCTTCCACTTTTCACTTTTGTGTTTATGGTAATATGGCCATTGGTGTGCAAGGTCAATAAGATAGAAGGGGTCTAAGACATATATGAAATTGGAGGCATGTGGGACCTAAGGAATACCTCTCACTATGAAAATAAGAAGATTTGCTAGCCTAATTTTTGTTTTACCCTATCACTTATTGTTTCTCCTCCTCTAAATATGATTGATTGAAATCCTAATGAATCCATTTTTTGTATCATTCCACCTCATCCAATAGGTGAAAGTTTCTTACCTTTCCTTCAAAGAAAGGCATGTGAAAGAATATCATTCCACATTTCAATGCAATTCCCTCCATTGCTCATTATTTTGTAACTATTTGACTTAAATCATGATTTTTTTCATGGAGAAAATTTTATAATCTTTCTTATTTAAACCAACCTATTTATCCACCAAATGTCCAATCTCATCTACCAACCTTGAAAATATTAAGGAACCATAACTTTCTTGTACATCTTTACAATTAAAAAAATGTTAACTCTAAACAAACATTGCAAGGGAAATTTTGTAAATGATTATAAATTTGTAAGGGGTTGTATATATGCTATAGTAAAAATTACAGATTTTAGTAAATAAAATATTGAGATGGTTTGCATACACATTTAGCTGAATATTTATCTTGAATAAAAGAATATTTATCTCCATATAGTTGAATGTCCTAGTACACTTTAGTTGTGAGCATTTTGATATTTCCAAGTATCCATAAATTTAGTTGTGAACATTTTGATATTTCCAAGGATCCATAAATTTAGTTGTTGTGAACATTTTGATATTTCACGACTAAAGGTAGGTAGAAATGAATTGAACAATGTAATCCTTTATAATAAAAAAAAGTACTTTAAAAAACGTAGACCAAACATACAAAAAACGACACAACACATGAAAACGATATTTCATTTATTATTATTTTTTTCAAAAATACACAAATGGTAATTGCAATATCTTCTCGGTGGAAAATTTCCTTTCTAGTATTAAAGTATCCCATTATACGATACATGTCACGAATTCAAGATTCAGGACATTTTGTTACATACTTTTAGTTTTTGTATTGTAATTTAAAAAAAACACACATGGGAATCAAAATTTAAAATATCTCATTGCTCACTATTAGCGAGGGATGTCTTCGCATACAACTCTGCTTTCAATCTCTCCACAAATTACAATGAGTATTGGGCATCGACCACACTATGGTGCTGGCAATGTGGTTCGGAGTTGGCGGAATGTATTGGATTGGACGAAGCTGCAAGGATTCGAACTCTTGTAAAAGTATTAAATTTGCAATAATATCTCATTCCAGCATGTCTGTGTAAAATTTTTTTCAACAAATTAAAATAATATTTGATTTTACACAGACGTTGGGAGCGGGCCTTTCGCCATGGAGTTTGATGGGCCATCCATTATCATACTTTTTAGGTACAGTTGATGGATGTTTTAGAGTATTACTCCTCACTTCATTGCATTTGGAGTGAGTAATGGAAGCCTCCAAGCCGTTTCTCTCGATGGCCTTCACAAATCCGGTGATGGGTAATACAAATCCCACTTATTCTAGTAGTTCTCACAGTGCACAACAGATTAGAAAAAAATTCCCATTGTGAATATCAGAGATAGGATCCTTGGTACACCATTGCATTTGGAGTTAAACCTTGCAAATTTAAATCACCGCCATTGCTAGGGATGGGGAATTCTATACATATTTTCTACTCAAAATTTCTCAAGCTGCCTCCCGAACGTATTGAGCAGGTCCATTGTTGTCCTTCCTGGCATGTATTCCATGAAGAGATTGTCCATCTCCACGCCATTCTCGATAGGCCGATCACAACCCAGGCACTGAATGATAAACGGGGAATCAAGAGAGCGTAAACTATCGTACTCGTTCTGCAATGAAAGAATCGAAGTATATGGATTTCACAGCAAAGATGCCACCAGTGGAATTCTTCATAGCCAAGCTTACTATGCCAAAGGTTCCGGCTCCAATCAGGGCATCTCACGTCCATGTTGTTCCTGGCTTCATCCAGGACCCGGTAATGGGTTCAAACCCTATGGACTTCGACTAAGATTCCCACTCGCATAATCCTAAACCTGGGTCGTTCGATTCCCATGGCCCCCAGTTTAAAAGAGAAGCAGTTGTGTAAGTCTAATTGGTATGCGCCAATGTTTGACATTTATGAGATTCAATTATGGGAAACTTCAGATAATCCAAAAGTGAGATACCCGGTTACTGTGGAAATAGAAATGTCCCATCGGGACGATGCCGAGGACAGGACAATGATTCGTGGAAAATACGGCGGGCCAATGGGAGCGCTTGGGTCTTTCTTTGTGACAGTGGACTTGCTCAATACTTTAAGAGGCAGTTCCAAGGTAGCTTGAGGAATCTGTGATACTTTAAGAGGCAGTTCCTAGGTAGCTTGAGGAATCTGTGATAGGTAGGAGAGGACGATCCGACTCCTTAAAATACGCCTACGGTGTAACTATTAAATACTAGCATACTTCCAAAACGGGAAATGAAATGCAATATCTTGTAAAATGACAGAAAGTTGTGTAATTAGACAATATAATTTTGTGTGTTTGAAAGCAAGTCTAGCTAATTTATGGTAGGGATTGTAGTTTATGAAATTGAAAGGAAAATTATGTTGAAAGTACTAATAAGCAATAAATAGAAACCCATGTAATAGATGGAAAATAAAATGAATTGTACATTAATTTGTCATACCAAAATGAAGGCGTAGTAAAATAAATATATTTAAAGGTATTCTTATGGTCCACATAGTTTACCATAGATTAAACTATATTAATATGTAATAAGTATTACTGCGTTAGGGTAATAATATAAAGCTAAGTTAATTTATTTTGCTGAAGTGTCTCCTATTTGATCGATTCAACATAGTCTGCAAATTTCCGTAAAGAAAGATTTCTCTTAATACATTATAGTAATAAAGTAGATCTCTGTTGGTAGGCAATTGAAGCAATTCCTCTGAGATTTTACTGTTGCAGGGTAATTTTGGATTCATTGCCATTACTAAGGGTAATTTTGGATGCTAGGATGCATGATTAGCATATAGTTTCAACAACGAAATTACTAGTAAGGGATTCATTCTCTAATATAATTGTATGAAAGGCTTCAAACTTCTCCTCACTAATAGTCGATTTTTACAAATAAAACTAAGAATTTTGGTCGCGGGTTCGTAGGCCTTGAAAAGCTGAAGAGCACGCCCTGCACCTCTGACGTGATCAACATAGACATAATTTTCTGGTTCAAATCCTTCCCCAGACGCTCCTCTTCTTCATGGTTAATCACTTGCATTTCTTCATTGATATATCTATAATAATATCAATTTCATTGCCAAATCTAACGGAAGTTTGGCGTGCTTCCTGTTAGTTTGGATGTTCTAATTTTAAAGCACACATGGAATTCTTCACAAAAGTAATAGGAATAATGGTGGGTGGGTGAAGAGAAGATGAATATCTTCTTATTTAGTAGGACTTTGAGCCCGTCGTTGTATTTCCTAGCCCTTATTCATACCCACTTATTCATTAGCCCAGTGTTGCTTATTCATTAACGTTACCAGAATAATTTGTTTCTCTATGCTGCTTTAAATATCTAAAGCTAAAAGGGTGCTCCAATCTGCATACTATTCCAGACTACTTACAAAAATTGACAAATCTTCAATAGATTGATTTGTCTGCTTGCAAAAACTTGGAAAGGCTTCCAGTTTCCTTGGTGAATTTAACAAATTTCCAACACATCAATTTGTCGAGGTGAGAAAGTTTAGAAAAACTTCTAGTCTCCTTAGAGAATTTCAGTGAACTCCAACACATCAATCTTTCAGAATGCATAAGTTTGGAGACACTTCCAGATTCCTTTAAGAATTTGACTATGCTCTGACACATCAACCCGTCTGGATGCAAAAGTTTGTTGGGGGTTCCAAATTCTTTTGGAAATTTAAAAAATATCCAACATGTTGATCTGTCTAAGTGTGAAAGTTTGGAGGGGCTTTATGGATAGTCAATGTAATGTTGTGATCTTCCACAAAATGTTCCCCTTCAATTTTAGTGTCCAAGATCTAACCCTCATATTTTATTTTCCCCGCAATGCAAAATATAAAATCTCAACGACAAAAATACTCCAAAATATAAGGTGTGGACCATCAAAATTGCATTTCATTGTTAATTGTAAGTAATCAAAATTACCAAAACATAGCCTTAGCAATCAAAATTGCCTTCATCATCTATAGCTTGAGTTAGTAAAAACTTGACTCTTACATCTACACTTATAATAACTAATTTTGTTGAGTCTAAATAATGTGTCCTCTAGGTTTTCAGTCTATGCAATTTTGTGGATGCTTTTCTCAATCGATTGATATGCAACATTAGGTATTGCGCAATGTATTGAAGTTGATAACAAAAACAATTGTCATGCAAATTGGTGTAAGTTGGCATTTGTCATTAACATGTCCTTGGTTTTAGTTGACAAGTTGCTTGACATTACAATTTCCCACATTACAATTTTGCATGACAATTTCGCAAATCATGTGTGAAAAGAATTGGGGTGGCGATGCTATCATTTGTGAAAAGATGGCTCCAAATTAATGATTATATTGCATTGTATTACAGTATTTTTTTTATTTGTAAATTTGTATTAAAGTATGATTACACTATCTATAGCAACAAGCTCGCGGGGCAAAATCAAGTGCCTTAAAAGTAGATTATCCGTAAATATATATATATGAGAAACATTAAGGTGATGTGCCCTTTCTTTATGTTATTTCTAGTTACTTAAAATAAACTAGAGACTAGGGAAAGTTTTGACGTTGGTGTTATGTTTTCTTTTTCTTATATTTATAGTTACTTTATAATATGTTTATTATTTTAAATTTATCATATAATAATATTGGGGAATGGAGCCATCCCTTTCAAACATGGATCCACGATTTCATTCCAACTTGCCACTCTCATAGCATAAATATATAACAAGCTTCAAAACTTATTTTGTCAATTTGATACGTACAGAAATGAAAAATATCACATAATTGTTTTAAAATTTGTGCGTTCCAAAAAATATTCTTTGATATGCTGATTTTCGTTATTTTTCATTTATTTAGTTGATTGTTTATGGACGAAGTAAGTAAATATTGATGGGGGGTGGATGTCCTTGAGGGTTTTTTTTGGAAATTATATGTTAATAATGTCGATAGTCTACCGTATTGTCCTCAAGCCACAGAGCCCGACGTCTATCAGACCGCATGCTCTGTTTCTCAAGTACATGACTGCTCAGGGAAGATCCATGGATCCACCCTTTCTTCATGTCACTTTTTATCACATGAATGTGATCTCTAGCTTCACTTTACATAGGATGTACGTATTTATTTAATAATAAAAATTGATATGATAATAATTTCATAACCAACCGAGACCACATTCACGATTATAGTATGCCCGTGAAAACATATCTATATATATCTGTTAGTTGTTTCTCGATCCCCCAGGCCCCAACATTGTTACACCTCCCTTGTGCCATTCAAAAGCTTCGCTCAACTGTGTGTTATGTGTATGTGACAGTATACTCATATTTATATATTTGCGCAGGCACTCATTATATACATATAACAAACTCATCAAACTGAGAGTCAGGAGATAAAAGATGATGAATGGTTTTTCAGTGTTACTTAGGATTAATATCATGGCTGGGCTTCTCTTAATCACAATTTTCCTCCTCGCACTCTCGGCTCAACTCTCTTCAGCTGATTATCTCTCCGCCTGCGGCACCGATAAAAGGGGCTTATTTTGGAAATCTTCTGCCAGCCATAGCATAGATTTAGCGTGCCAGGCATCTCAATACCCAGACCTCTGCAAGTCATCTTTGCAAGCCAATTATAATATTAGTGATCGATGGATCTCTCATCGGATGAAACCACACAAAGTATCTTCACTCCAAAAAGCTGCTCACTACTTCGGATAACGTGAACTTCACCGGTGTCGTTAAGGATTGCTTGGAGTTCTTGCAGGATTCCATGAGATGTATTGGCAAGAGCAGGACTTAGCAGCTCATGAACCCAATGAGTATTAAAGACGTCAAGATGGATGAGCGCAGGGCTGAGTTATCAGTATGACTGCAGTTCGGCTCTCAAATATGTTAATACCACACAAATGGTGGGAAGATCCAACCAAGAGATGGTTGCGGTAGATCCTCCACGGAATTTGAAGGCATGTGCAAATTGCAGGAGTGAGATAGATAGATGTACACAGGATCCCTCGCACTCTTCTTCGGTTTCTGAAATGGAGTTGTCGAGCGACGACCAGCATTGCGTGAACATGTTGAGAAATTCATATTCAAATTACTTCATATTTTTGCCACGGATTGCGTGAACATGTTGAGACCTTCTTGACGAAATTGTGTGGAAAATTTTGTACAGCTCGGGAACCTCTGCTGGTGAACGGAAGTTGATGCCTACTATCGAGGAGGAATTAGAGAGTATTATGTCTAGTCTTCTCATGCCCGTCATGAATTAGTGAGTCTTTCTTTTCTTAAATAATGCCTAATCCTCATACTGAACATCATTGTTGTCTTTCATGTAGTTGTAATATTCCTTAGTCTTTCATTGCACCAGTCACGATCACATCGATATATACTTAGTGTTAGGCCACAGGCGAGTTATAATTTATTGCCACGACTGGGATGAACATTTCCTTTCAACAAAATCAACCAACTCTGGATTCAGATGCAGAAGCTCCCCGACGGCCTCTCTCACAGATGGATCCATCACTTCTTCCTTGAGAATGCTGGTTTTAATGTCCACACAAAATTGTCTCCAGTGCTCTTTCAAGAAGCGTATAGCTCTGATGAATCAGGAAGCGAAGACGACTCTAATTCTTAGGACCTCATTATTTTGAAGGAGGCTGCATAGCAGTTGAGAGTACATGTTATGGTAGGCATTCGAACACAGAACTGTCTGGTTAGGACTGGTGTAAACATTGTACGAATCGTAAGGCCTATCCTTGAAGTAGGGCACACAGAGTGGAACCAGTATCTTTTGCACCTGGACCGCCAGGCTCCGGACGGAGAGAGGGTCAAATTGGTTTTGTATGCTAATTATGACAAGGCAGATACTGTCGAATGGATAAATGACAGGGGGCAGGTCCCGACTTCGGCGTAATAACCTAGAAAGAAAAACTAAATTTCCAAGTTATATAATTACGCCGGAGGCATTCACGAATGAGAAGCGTATGCTTCCGGGTCGGCTAGATTCCTCACTCATAGAGCGAATGGAATCTTGCCAAATGGATAGGCTCTCATTACGTACCTATACGCTCTGTCTATAGTATGCTCTGTTTATAGGCTCTCGTTATGCTCATTACGCTCAAGCTGTTCCTCCACATCAAGCTTCCCCATGAGTGCTCTGAGCCGACCAGAAGGACCAGATTGCCTTTTCCTTCCCTTGGTTCTGCTGCTTGAAATGCTCTGGTAACTGCTGCTTGAAATGCTGGTGCAAAGAATCCTTGTGCTGATAGAAATGCTGGTTATGCTTCTACTTTTTATGCTTGTTCTGCTGCTTCATCTGTTGCTGCCGGAAATGAGGATGTCGGATCGACTGTTGCTTATAATAATCCTTTTGCTGTTGGCTCAACTTATGCCGTTGGAACTAATCCTGAAGGAAGGAATCTACATTCAAATGATGTTCCGGTCCAATACCGGGGGTTAAGTGGATGGATCAAGGTCTATCCAAATGCTATACGTATAGAGAGCTTCCTCGAACTCACTCTTGCTTCAGGCGTTGTTCCCTACCCCGATGAACTTGAACAACCACAAATGAAAAAAATATAATTTACTAATTAGAATTAGCTAGGCATAAGATACCTCCCACCTAAAAAGCATTGGAAATTCATGTGGACAAACTAAATGCTAAACGACAAAACAAAGATACAGTAAGATTCAAATTTTGGAGTCGTAGAATTAATGCCCTACACTACTTATCCTGTAATAGGCTGCGAAGAACTGAAGATCCTGTACTATGTATAGAAGAACTGCCAGGAAGGAAAGGGATTGAGAACATAAATCTTGAAACAGGCTGCAATCCCATGCCAACTTTACAGAATTTCCTGTCGTCGTGCTAACTTCCTATCACTTCTCGCCTCCTGACGATATGGATTTGCCACTATCGATCTTCAAGATCTATCTCAGTTGCCCATCGTAAGGACAGTCTTCATGATCGTTTTTGGCTCCGACAACCTGCAAACTCGACAGGTTCACCTTCGACAAGTCTCGATTCAACTTCGACAATCCAACAAACTCGACAAGTTCCTCTTCGACCAGTCGCGGCTCGACTTCGACAACTCAACCCCGACAGGTTCTGGGTTCGATATGACCTTGACGGCTTCTGAATTCGACACATGCGCTACACTTCGACAGGTTTGGCTACTTTCAACAATTATGTTGGAGATGTTTCTTAATTATCATATTTATATGGTTTAATTATATATAATTGTATTATTGGATGATGGTAATGAAGTATTTTAGGACTATTTGCAGGTAATGTTAGTTCAGGAAATTTATGTTTCCGTTAATAAATTCTCTTGTCGACGCAAAAAAACAAGAATCAAGAACTCGTAAAGCTTAAATCATTGATCAGGATTTATTTTCGCTTTGTTGAATCCCTGAGGATCATTTTGTTGACACTGCCCTTAACAGTATATATTATTTAGCATTCATATGGAGGAATTAAGTTCGCGTTGCAGTCATGTTCATTTGTGTTGGTATTGTTGGCGTATTCATGCACAACTATTGACCACTTCGTTCTTCGTCGACTAGAAACCCATCAACCCTCGACAGAATATGGAGCCGCTAATATGGAAACACTGCCCTTAACGCAAAGTCCAAGGGGTGGCATGTGGAGCCACCTCCGCCCTGCGCGTGTCCACGGGAGTAATTACCATCACTATACGCTTACCAATCACACCATCCTGGTGGGATTCTACATCATCTGTGGAGTCCTTACCTCTTTCTGATTACAACCGATTCGCCAAGTTGTGCATATTCTCCACGTTCTACTCCCTTCTGGATAAGCTATCTTGGAATTCTCGATTGTCCATTTCATATGGCTTTTCAGCTTCTTATTTTAACTCGATTCTTGCACCGTTGGGTCTTCTATGGATCTTTCAAGGATAATTGCAGATTTACTCCGCCTGCTGCAAATTATTGTAAAGTCAGGGTTACGCACAGATTTATGCAGTGTGAGCGTTCTGGTGGGATAATTCAAAATATTGAATGCTCTGATACCAATAGATCCATTACTCGAGTGGATGATTTAGAAACCTCCCAGTGGCACTCATGAATGGATTTGTCTATCTACCGGTTAATTTGCATGCACAACTCAACAATAACAAAATATAAAATGCATACAATCACACAGTAGGGACTGCAGTTTTTTTTTTTAACTAGAGAGTGGCTAGTGCAGTTAGTCTGAATGACCTTTCTCTTACACCAATATCTGTAGCAATGGCTGCTCAGTTACAGAGACTTTGCCTGTCCTGGGGCAGGGTTTCTCGCTCTGGATTGTAACTTCGCTAACTTGTCCGCTCTTAGAATTTACCTTGTGAAAGAGCTTGGGAATAAACTCGACCGCTTGCTTACTCTCTGACTTCACTTACAATGTGCAGATGAGAATGAGATTGTTCTAGGGCTACCATAACAGGTTGAGAGGGCCTACTGAATGGGCGGTAACCAGATATGACGAGCCACTATGTCTACTACCATAGAGATAATACTAGGAATGAACATTTAAAAGGTAAAGAAATAAAATGCTTTGAGATTTGCCAAAACCTGGGATGTTGCTGTGTCTTACAGTTTATAGTTATACAGTAACTGTTTTGTTAACGAGGATAATATAGTCTTTCTGTTTTCTTAATTCATTTAGGGGCAAATCTTCCAAGCAGCGGTCAAACCTGGGATGTTGCTGTCTTGCAGTTTATAGTTATACAGTAACTGTTTTGTTACTGAGGATAATATAGTCTTTCTGTTTTCTTAATTCTTATAGGGGCAAATCTTCCAGGCAGCTGTCTTCTAGCAATCCTAGCTTTGTTGTGGTAAATATAGTGTAGCTTTGCTTAAGACTGTTATTAAGAGTTCTCTTGTGATTACCGTTTTATTAGCAGGTAATTATTCGTTAAGATGACACACAAGACGAATTTTACAAATTCTGAACTATGCATCAATATGGAGTCCATTGAAGTCGTCAGTTCAGTTAGAAGAGCACCACCTGAAAATCTGCTGCGATCACTTGAACTTTCATCATCTGAATCAAGTCCTATATTTGAGAAATGCGATAGCAATTTTCAAAACCCTTCTCAAGCAATCCCCAAGTTAACATCAGAATCTTCTTTAGAACTAAGATCTCCAGTGATAAGACGATACTGCAAATCTGTTTCTTATGCTTAAAATGTCTTGAAGATTTCAGATTCTTAAAGTTAACATATATAATCATTTGGCACAAATAATATTATGCCTGACAGAGAAATATTTCCCATGACACAGAAGCAATCCAAAGCACGTTTAAACCGGAGCATGCTTCTTGTCAACTAAGGTCATTTGCTGTTTCAGGTAACCTCTCCAATCTTATGTAATTTCGATTAGCCTGCTAAGAGCACAAATTCTTGACATATATACCTTTTAACTTGAAAAAAGTTACTTACGGAAACAAAGTAAGTCCTACTCAGACGTCTTTCCTGCAGGATAAAGCAATGGCCAATGAAGAAGTTCCTAATGCTCCTGATAATATACGTGATGGTGGCAACAAAGCAAAGGACAAAAACTTTGCATATTTTAAAACAAGATCCGAAAAGCTTGAACGTGAGTTTTCTCGCCTTCTTAGCAAGCCACGAGAAAGAGATGATGAAGCCGTGTTGCCAGAAGAGCCTGAGCTTGAATCTCTGCCGGCTAGACGGTACTTTGATGCTTTGCAGGGTCCCGAGTTGGAGATTCTTCGGGTAAGCTAAGCATCATAACATAGTATTCAGTTTTCTTGAAAGTAAACTTATCCTACTATCCATTTAAGTAAACTACGATTTTCCTCACTAATCATATATCGCTAGAAAATTTACCCTATATTGAAATGATATTCTTTACAAGCATGTTAACAAAGTTTACCATTTCGAAATTAGTAAAGCCTCATCATACTATCAATATCATTTATTAGTCCCTGCCAGGACTAGTCGCTGTCTTGAGGTTGGCAGGGACGATAAAATCAGTTTGTTTTAGTTTGTACCTTAATTCAGTCACTTATTAGTCTCTTAGTAGGAGGGCTTATTAGTCTCTTAGTAAGAGGGAGATTTTGTAATATTTGTGGAGTAATGTAATATAGTCGATTGATTGTGATTGTAATAATTTTTGTAATAATTGTTATGTCCGTCATTAATAATAAAAAAGTAATATTATTGTAACGACGAATACAAATGAATTGCATAACCACAGACCGAAAGATACATATCACAATTCTATATCCTGAGAACAAATCCAGACCCCCCTCCCTCCAGGCAGACCTCCAATAAAATTAATTTTAAATTTAAATTTTAATATTAATTAAAATTATATTTAGATTTAAATATACATTTAAATTAAAATATTTTGTTATATTTATATTAAATTTTATTTTAATATAATTTAAAATATATTTTAAATTTATATTTATATTTAAAATTAAATTTAAATTTGTATTAATATTTAAATTTAAATTAAAATATTATTTTAATTTAAAATTTTGATTAAATTATAATTTCATATTGATATTATATTTAAATTTCATATTTAAATTAAATTTAGGTAGCTAAAGCATTAATTATTGCATATTTATAATAAGACCTACTTGTGGTATAGTGGTAAGGGTGTTGGGATAATGGGGGTGAGGTTCAAGGTTCAATCCTCCCAAATCACCTAATTTTTTGGAAAATTTATTGAATTTTGAAACTATATGGAATTTTATGCTTGCATAGATTTGAGTGTATGGTTTTTTATAATTGCATAGATTTTAGTGTTTGTTTTTTTTATAATTGCATAGATTTCAGTGTCAAGCATTAATCATTGCATATTTTTCATTGTAGTAGTTAATCCTTCAATGCGTTTGATATAGATTTTGAACTAGAAATGGAAGATGCTATGAGACAAACAAGAGAAGAACAAAAATTTAACAAAATCACAACAGAAGAACGAGAAGAAGACTTGAAACAAAAAGCAGAACAACAAAAAGAACTTCGAAACAAACAGTTGGACGAAATGATAGCAGAAGAACGAGAAGAGCGAAGAAAACAAAAGGTAGATTGACATAAAGAATATCGAACAAGAAAGATAGATGAAATGATGGCAAAAGAACGAGAAGAACGAAAAAAACAAATCGCAGTTCGACAAAAAGAACTTCGAAAAAGAAAGTTGGATGAAATGATAGCAAAAGAACGAGAAGAACAAAGAAAACAAAACGCAGATCGACAAAAAGAATATCGAACAAGAAAGACAGACGAAATGACGACAGAAGAACGAAAAAAACAAATCAGAGTTCGACAAAAAGAACTTCGAAAAAGAAAGTTGGACGAAATGACAGCAGAAGAACGAGAAGAACAACGAAAACGAAACATTGATTGACAAAGAGCATATCGAGAGAAAAGGTTGAACCAATTAGAGGAACAGAGAAAACAATTTGCGGAACAACAAAATAATCAAAGTGTAAAACGAAATAAGGCGATTGAGATTGACGCTAATATAGCGATTCCATCTAAAGAAATGACATCAAAGGAACGAGAAGAAGAGTTGAAACAAAAAGCAAAACAACAAAAACAATATATAAATAAAAAGTTGGACAAAATAACGACAAAAGAACGAGAAGAACAAAAAAAACAAAATGGAGTTCGACAAAATGAACCTAACCTATCAACACCTATATATAGTGAAAGATATAGCCGTTTAAAATGCCAACCTATCAACACCTATATATAGTGAAAGATATAGCCGTTTAAAATGCCAACCTATCAACACCTGTATTAAAGAGTCATCATGTCTATTATTATTATTATGTCTACACGTCTATTTGGATCATCTCTTTGTTTTTTAACCAAAACTATGGAAAGAGAAATGTTAATAATACATTCATGGAGATTCCTCACGTAACCTATCAACACCTGTATATAGTGAAGGATATGGCCATTTAAAATGCCAACCTACCAATGATAAGGGTTTAATATACCCAATGCAATAAAATAGAGAGATTCATGAAAGTGGTAACCTTTGGTATGGTATTGTAGCTTAGTTTTTCTTAATTTTTTTTTAATGAGAGAAATTACAACATTTTTTTATTAAGTATTTGCACAAGCACAAGGAATTTAGAAAGGGAAAACTATAATGGGAAATAATGTAGTTTAATGTAATCATTAATATGATTTCATTTAGAACTTAGTTTAGTGTCATTATTAATATAAATTTACTTTTTAGTATTGAGGTATTGCTAGCATAGATCCATCTTAACTCTAGGTTTATGAAGTATCGATAGGGATCAAATCCCTCGAGGTGCAAACCCCTTTGGGTTTGCACCTCAAGGGATTTGATCCCTCTTGGTGTTTGATGGAGATAGAATTAAGATGGACCTATGTTGGTTTCAATCGTAGTGGTCGCATCAAAACAATGTTGCTTAAAAACCAAAATTACCACATTCAAATCATCTCATCCAATAAAATATACATATATACGATCAAAATGGTGAATTGTAATAAACTAATAATTATGTTCATTGATAATACACGTGAAAGGATGCAATGAAACTCAATGATGAATTATAGATGTATTATAAAGTGATCAATCTCAATATGTATTCTTCTACATTTATTTAAGCCACTCCCTCCCCCTTTGGCATCTTCTCATATCAATCATATGTGAAAGGAGGTTGAATTTGAACACCATTTGCCCTTAACTTTAGACATTGTTGTGAATGTGAGACCATTTCTCTCTTTATTTCCAATAATTATAGTTTCTTTCTCCAATGTTAATCCTTATGGCTTATGGATTGTCAAACCCCAAGCAAGTTTCAATGGAAATTTTCCTCATCTGCATCATTGTAACATTTCTTATATGAAATTTAATGATGAACTGCATATATATTTAAATGAATAATACCATACAAAATGTAATATTAATGAAATCAATGCATCTCAACGATACTATTAGAATATATTTCATTTCCCAATAGATGAATTCCAAATTAGAGGGATGTTAGATCATAACACAAATATCCATCTAAATACACATATGGGTTGGTGCAAGGTAATGATACCCAATTATGACACATTAGTTGCAATGACATTCTGGAAAAATAGAAATATTATCATTAAAATGAATTATTAGAGGTACCTATAAAACTTTTTTGGATTAGATGTAAACAGATGAAACGTAGAAAAACAGATGACCTCCGGAATATATAACTTTTATTTATGGAAAAGTGGTATAACCACCCCAAAATGTCATTATTCAAAGATTGGTATGTTATTTTTTTTCTCAAACATAATGCACATGTTTTTGTTGAGCCACCCGTTTGCTATGTAAATTTTCAATTTACAAGAAAAAAAATATGTAGAGGCCTAGGTAACAGAAGAATCTTGTGCGGGGCTATTTTTCCAAAATTTTAAAAGTCAATTTTATATTTTTTTAAAATTACCGAAGTCAGTGAAGCCCTAAAACGACATGGTCAAGTGTTGAGCCACCATATCATGGTCTAAAAATAATCAAAATACTTTTTTTTAAGGTTGTATGTATTTTCGTGCTCTTGTGCAGGTTCTCTTCCATTTTCGAAATAGGTAAGCCAATCAAAAGTTATAGGCCAAATAAACAACCTATGTTTTTTACAAATTTGACATGAGTGCAGTTAAAAATGAATTAAAAATAGAAAAAAACAACAGATCTATTAAAAAATTATATATTTAGAATCTGCACACAGAGCTCGACAAGCATGTGCAATTTCATCTGCAGTGCAATCGTGGAGCTTATGTGGAACTAGTTGTGAAAAACCGAAAGTTACAGCATTTGATGTTTTTTGCTATAAATCAGGCATAAATCAGACCGAGCCTAAAGGTGCAATCTGAAGTTAATTCCAAGCCTGCAAGGGTTCCAAAAACAATTTGAATTCAGGCACGCATGCGCACAACTGTGCACACGCGTAAACACGCGCACGCGTGACTGACAACGCACACGCGTTAAGAACAGCGTGCACGTGTCCTTGCGTGTACGCGCTATTGTATGCCTTTGTATGATTTATTTAATTTCCTTTGTCAAGGGGATACATGAAGTTGATGAAGATGTGATGATGAAGAAGATGACGATGATGGAGATGTTGATGAGGAAGGGGGAGATGACAATGATGTTGAAGATGTTGCTGATGATGTTGATGATGATGAGATGATGGTGATGGTGATGATGATGATGATGACAATGGTGATGAAGATGATGATGAGGATGATGGTGATGACAATGAGATGATGGTGATGGTGATGATGATGATGGAAATGGTGATGAAGATGACGATGAGGATGATGGTGATGATGATGATGATGGTGATGAGGATGATGGTGATGAGGATGATGATCATGATGGTGATGAAGATGATGATGATCATGATGAATATGATGATGATCATCATCATC